>CM057350.1:27785905-29125242 GCA_030015575.1 Agapanthus africanus
CCTCATCACGAGGCGACCGGGCATCCTCGTGATCGATTCATCCTAGCGGGCAACTACCTGCCCCTCGACGCCGACGCGGTGGGCCCAAAGCCCTCCTCGCGAGATCGCTGAGTAGCTTCCTGCTTGGCGCATCCGCAGCGGGTAGCTTCCTACCCTACAAAGACACGGATCTAAGACCCGCTGAATAAAATCATACTCAACACGCGATCATCGCCTCAACTCCGGCAAAAAGAGGATACCGACCATTCCACACTCGTCCTTCGTTTGACTCATACTCAATGTGCGACAACAAGAATGCCGTGTCATCCCCGAACAATCCACCATGAGGAATTATCAGCGCCAAGCCACACAGAAAGAACCGAGCAGTCCACTCTCGACCCGACCCACAAATAGATCGGAACGAGAGTGGGGGGCTAATGATAACGGTAATTACTTACTGTAACAACTTAGTTCAGTTATACCAATTACAGTTCCCGTATTACTTATCTGTGATATTTTCTAGATTTATCGTGTTTTGGGTGCGAATGGTATTCTACATTTTTTCATTGCATTCGACCCGACCCACTTGCTTGAACCTGTTTGATTCATATTTATATATTACCTTGACTTGTTACATAGACACATGCATCTCATGTATACTGCATATTGGCATTTTATCCGGCATTGCATCTTTTATCATATAACATTTTAGGTCATGTAAAATAATTTAAAATTGCATTTCATAGCCTGCTTGATACCCCTAACCCCGTGGTAGCATCCGCGCATCTTGTTCTCGTCCCGTTCAGTGAAACAGACTTGTTTGGAGGGCTACGCGCACCTACGTGCATCCGTTCTTGGGGGTATGCATTTTCGTTATCCGGACATTCAATTTTAATTTTGGTCGTCGCATATATTTTTCATATTTTAAAATCTGAATTTTAGACCCGACCCGGACGTGTTTTGGAGTAAGTTTGTATTTGCCAAAATCTTAAAACGGATCAATATTATATTCTTTATATATTTATAAACTATTATTTTACTTTCAACTAATATATATTATTATATCCTATAACAGTTAAAATTTTATATATATTATATTTTAAAAAACTAACTAAATCCTAACTTCATCAGTGAGATCTCTCTCTCCTCTGTCTCCGCAGTATATAATATATATATATATATATATATATATATATTATATTATAATTAATTTTTTTTTTCACAAAACCTTTCACTGTTTTCCTCACGTCCCTTATATTCTTCATTTTATTTTATTTTCTCCCGCGTGCTCTCTTCGCCCTCATGGCCGCGTGTATCCACGCCAGCGCTCGCTCGCGCCCGTCGCCACCACCGTCTCCATCGTCACCTCCATCTCTTCGACCTCACTTCCTCTCCTTCCTCGCAAACCCACGACAACTACAACCCGACGAACCCACCAAGAACCCATATCCTCCTTCATCTGCACCCCACCGCCGGCGACCCCACTTCGTCATCGCCTCTGACCTCACGTCCATCCTCTCTCCTCACAACATCGACCCATCATCCCACTGCAGCCTAACCCTAGAAACCTTAACCCTAGCCTCCAACTACCCACGCCTGCACACCACACCTCCGGCGCCCGTCCCTCACCATCACCACCTCGACCACCTCCTCCTATTCTCTCCTTCTCACCCTTGCTTCCACCATCACCTCACCTTCTCTCCCCTCTCTTCAAACCATCACCACCCGACACCACCTTCGCCCGACTACATAACCTGACCTCGCCGACGCCCTCGCCGTCGACTTCCTCTCCTCGACCTCTCTCTGCTCCTTTGTAATCCCAACAAAGTGAACCCCAAACCCAGAGCCAAACCCCCTCTCTTCTTCTTCCTCTTCTTCTTCTTCCTTTATCTTCTCTTCCTTTTTCTTGATCTTGTTTTTCCGGTGATCGCCGTCAATGACCCATCGTCGTCATCCCCTCGCCCTTGTCTCTGACCTCAGAGCAAAACCTGAACACCAGCCCCTATCCTCTTTATTCTTCTTATTTCTTCTTCTTTTCTTTCTTGTTCTCGATCTTGCTCTTTCCGGTCATTACCGGAGCCGTACCGTCGCCGACGATCCGGGCGACCCAGAAGACGTTCTCATGCAGTGTGGTCACTTCTTGCATTGGCTGGTTCCGTTCCGGGCACGCATGTGTGCATCGCAGCTTTTACCGACATTGGACGTTGCAGCATATCCGTATCGCGATCCATCAGGTAAGTAAAACTTACTACATGCTATTTACATTATTTTATACTTATTTAATTACATGTTAAATCTATAGATTTAATCTAATGTCACATGTTCCTTTTTAACGTTTCGATATTCCATTTGCATTCGCTTATATCATTTTAGATCTAGATCATGGAAATAATATTGTTACATAGTAGATTACCTTACAAGGTATCCATACCAATATTTATATCACATACTGCTTAGTTGTATAACCCACATGACTATTTGATAGTTCTTTATAATGTTTCGGATACCATTTTGCACCCATCTCTTTTGGAATACAGTTAATTGCATTCTTAGATCATATTAAGACATAATAATGTGATATTAATATTCCATGTTTAATAAAGTGCATTTAATTAATATTGGAACCATAATCTTGACCCTAATCGATAACTGTGCATCCATGTGCTTGAATTTATACCTATTTGCATACCACATCACACTATTCCTTTTTATCGTTACATTAGTACCGCATACTTGTTTTGTGTACCCATGCTTAGTATAGTTTGATTTTGAGCACTCACGTGATATTTGGGCACCCCCTGACATGACTTGATACACTACTGTTTGACACGACCTGATATTCTATACTACTTGACATGATTGGATTTATATACACTACCTGACTTGACCTGATGTACCAAAACTTGACCTGTTATCTGATCTTGTTACTAATGCTAACAACCTTGACATGTTGTCCCTGCGGACATTTCCTGTTGTCCATCCAGACAAACCTGTACCTGCTCGATCCTATATTGGCATTAGCTCCAGATTTATTAATACCTGACTTGAACATATAACTTGGGGGTATGGGGAAATCAATGATGAAAACTGACTTGTAACTCGACAGTTCGACACCTTTTCTGATCAGTCTTACGGGTTAGGCCAGCCCCGGGGTGATACTGCTGACATCATTCGTCATTACCTGCCACCCTTTACTGGCTTGCGGCACGTCTCGGATTCAGCCCGAGAGTCATAGACCGTGATCCCGGGCACGTACGGGATACTATTGAGTTACATCGATAATTCATCAAATTGATTTCAAAGACATGAGAGTGGTTAACCCAGTAGACCAGTCTAGGTTACTCACTGCACATTACCCTTCACTGCCCTTATTTATATTGCTGTTATACATGTCTTACTGTTTATACTCATACCTGCATGTCTTGCTACTTGATGTATTGTTGCTTGATATTATGACACACTGACGTCTGGGTTTTGCATGGCCCAGATTCTCTACCTTTGTTGCAGACTGATCAGGAGTACTGCCGCTGCTAGACCGAGCGATGAGGATCCTGTTGGTATCCAGTTTTACTTCCAGGCGATTTATTTATTGGATCTTTTGCTTCCGCATATTATATTATTTCTTGACTCATTTATTCTGGCTCATGGACATGTGCTGGATAGTTTTAGTTTGCTTTCCTGTTCTTGATATCTCTACAGCCGTAATATGACCGTGGAGGGATTTTCCTATCAACAGGTAGTATGGTTGGCTATGTCGCGTGCCTATCTTAGCGTACTCTGGGAAGCGGGGCGTGGCACTTACATCATGACACGTGGCGGATGACGTGTCACATGCGTAAGCCAGTTAGGCCCCTGAGGGCCACGGAGGGAGAACCAGTGTGCTACAGTGGGGGGTTCCCTCAAACCATGTCTCCGAGGTTGCACCCCACTCCTTGCCTCCCGAGCACTTCAGCAGCCAAGCCAACTGTCCGTTTGCATGAGCTATCACAGGCCCGAGCTTCCTCGGCCATCCGGCTTGCCTCCGAGCCATCCTTCGGGCTGAGCTTCCTCGCCCTCTCGGCTCGCCTCCAAGCAATCACATAACCAAGTTGCCTCGGCCTCCCGCTCGTGCCCGAGCTTCCCGCCGGGCTCGTCTTCCTCGGTCTCACCCATACCGACCCATAGCGTTGATCACAGGCGCTTACGCCACGGGTCCGCGAATCTTGCCATGCGCGAGATATCCGCCGTCCATGATTCCGCGTTCCACGCCATCACGATCCCCCATTAATAAGCATGTCTCATCATTAATGCGGGATCCCACCTATCACGCGGGCGTGACGCCAGGGGCGTAACGGCCGGCGTGAATCTTACGCCCGCCTATCCTTTGCTGCCGCTATATAAACCCCTCTCTCAGACGATCGAGGTAAGCCATTTTTACTCCACTAGACCGTTACTCTGCCAAAATACCCTATCTAACTTGATCGTCGAAGGGTCCTTGGTGGTACAACCATCCCGGGACTTCTTTGCAGGCATAGTCACATAATTCGCGAATTATTCGGCGAATTCACGAATTATGTGACCGTTGATTAATTCTGCGAATTATTCGCCATCACCGAACGCGCCGAATTATTGCCGAATTATTCGCGAATTATTCAAAAAACAACAAATAATTCACGAAATCAAAATCTAGTGTCTCATATATTAATTTTATATTAATTTTTTGCTCGAAATCCTTCCCGAACATTTCCCGAACACTTACCGAATCTTTCCCGAATACCTGCCGATTTTTTCCGAATAGTTCTCTGAATCCGAATTTTCGACCTCGCCGAATTATTGCCGAATCACGAATTTGTGACTATGTTTGCAGATAGTTCAGCCACAATCACTCAAAGCCCATTGAGATCCACATGCTTCAGGGGTCAACCCTCCAACTCAATCCCAGCCGTCCATCAGCGCTCGCAGTAGATCAACGGAAGTTAAGGAGATCTAGAGATCCATCACTGGTCCTTAAGAACTACACTGACTAAGTTCTAAAGTTGAATTAAGAACTCATTGGGTAGATTATAGCGAAAATTGAGTAATTTTGAGAGTTTTGGCCCATAAACAATAAAAGGGTTTTGCAATAATAAATCCCTTAAGGGGTATATGGTATATACTACATAGTTATATTCTGCAACCAATTCTTTTCTTAATATAGAGTTGTAATAGAATGAAGCGAGCAAGTTCATTCCTAAATCCAAATCTTTATTGGATCCCTTACCACCATTTTTCGTGATGCAATTTTCAAGCCCAATTTCCAAAGGAGCTTTCTTGTGGGGGTACAATAGTCACTACTTGTTTTCTTTTATCTCTATAGAGCTTACATGGAAGGAAAATAGAAGCTACAACATAAAAAACAATACCTTTTTATAGTGTTATAATCCAACTCAGGTATCACAACACAATTTACCTTAAAAAGACAGCCGATGCAACTGTTTCTAGATCATACACACATGCAACGCATATGAAAAAACCATAACCAGTAAGAAAACATAAAACGTTTGTAGAAAAAGATCGAAGCATAAATCCAATATTGATACGAGCAAAGATCCAATCATGCCAAAAAACAAACTCGGACGTAAGGACAGGTTTGGAGTAGCCAGTTGGTGGGATTTGGAGTAGCCCATCTCGAAGATCCACGGTCTCGCATTAATAAGAGAGACTAATTTATTCCAACTGTTATCTAAATAAATAAATAATAAAAAAACAAAAATATCACGCGACACTCACCGGCCTATAGAATAATGTTGTACCAAGTGGAGTCGGAGCTGTTCCGGAACTCAAAAGGCGAATTAACTGATTAGAACTCCGCCTATAAAATAACTTTCAAGTCCGCCATTTTTTCCCTTTCTCTTTCTTCGAACCCCCGACTCCTCTCTCTACAAATCTCGCCAAAACCCCAAATCTCCCCCGTCTCGCTTCGATTTCGATAGAATTGGTGCAAGAATCTTCAAATTGGATTGGTTCATTGGGTGATTTGGTGGAAATTTTGTGTGGAATCGATCGGATCTCGCCTGATTTGATGAGCGCCCTCTCTAATTGAGGAGGAAAAACCATCGTTTTATCTCATTATCGGGCGGTTTCAGTTTGAATTAGGGTTTTTATTCGGTTTTTCAGCTCGCTCGAGGCCATGGAGTATGGCCCTTCCGATAGCAGCGGTGAGTTGGATTGATCTTTATTAATATTGAGGTATAATTGGGAATTTCTTGTATGAAGTTGGGATTTTGGAGACTGTTTCATTGTTTTTTGGTTAAAATTTGAATTGGAGCGTTTTGGTTCGTGGAGTTGGTAGGGTAACCGTGGATTGGCTGTGACCAAGGAGAGATTAGTAAATTTTAGGGTTTTGGTTTTGGTAACATTTTTGCTGGTGATTAGGTCTAGAGTTTAGTTTTTCTTTAAGATTTTGGGCAAAAAGTTGTTCCTTGTTTATGTTGTGGCCTGCTTATTTAGTAAAGCTAAGAAGACGCTGCCTCTAATTATTAGGAACAATTAGGTTTTTCCCCAATGTGCTGGTTTTGGACGATAAAGGCAGGAACTTGGTATTTGAAACTGGAAGGATTAAGCATGCTCGCTTGTTTGAAGATGTAGACTGATAAGGATGGAAAATAGCAATTTTTGTGTTTGGGTTGAGACTCTAGTATGAGGCCGTCATACTTCTTGTTGGTAATTAGGCTAAGGTTTAGGGGTTTTCCCCAATTTCGTCAGCAAAAGTTTTGTTCTTTTTGTTTGCTTTTCCGTAAACCAAGAAAAAGCTATGTCAATTTTTGAGTTAGAACTAAGTTTTTCTTCATGAGATATTTCTTTAGTATTAATGTGCTTGTTACGAGTGATAAAGGCGGGAACTTGGTATTTGAAACCCGACAGACTGAACAGGCTCAATATTTTGTGCTTCTTAGATGTATGGAAGGTAACGATCTTTGAGTTTGAGCTGATTCAGCAATTTAAGGTTGTGAAGTGTTGACTTGTGCTTTGAGCGTCACGGTGGGTGTTTTCTAACACTATTTTGTGTCAGTGGGTTATACCTTGATGCAACTTCGATTCTTAATGGATATATGAGGAGATTAGGAAGGATAAGGTGAACAATGAGCAAGTCAAATGTGACTCTTGGATTTGCATTGATTGAGAAAGAAGTGACAGTGGACTGATTAAGATGGTATCGAATGCTCATATGTAGATGAATGCTAGGAGTCTGCAGCAAGACTCTTGGATTTTGTGCTCCGAAAAATTGAAAGGAAAAGTCAATTGATGAATTTCATAAGTAAAGGCTTAATCCGGCATCTCTTTATAGTCTTTTGGCCTTCAACAGGAATGGGGGGGGGGGGGCACTATCTCTTTATTAATTTTGGGATAATCTAATTGATTGTATCATGTAGCTGACCTCTTTAACTTTTCACATTTTGAACTTACATTGGGTTTGAATCATAATTAGGATTACAACTGGGTAATTAAATTAGATCAAGTTTTTTTTTGGTGAAAAAAATGTCATGTTTAGCATTTAGCAAACATAAACTTTAAATTGCTTTTCATAAAAAAATTTAACCTCTCAATTTATTTTAGTACAGATCGATATAGAAATTACTCCTACATCTCCATAATACAAGATTCATGGAAATCTAATCTAATCTTGCAAATCGTAACTATTTTAAGTTTTTAAAAAAGATTTTAATATTTCATGTTTAAGCCACGGCAATTTGATATTCCAATTTGAAACTGTCAAAATTGCAATACAAATTATCCTATGTGAGAACACATATATTGATTGATTACTCATCTACTTTAATTATTTTATTGCGCTGATATTTGCATTAACAATATCACATTCTATCATCAGGAACCGATGATGATCTGCCACCATCACATCAAAACAGGGGCACAAGAGGGGGGCATGTCACTGGGAATGGAAGGACTGTTGTCGGTTCTCTTCCATACCCTAGAGTACAGAACGATATGGAGACCCAAATACATCAGATTGAGCAAGAAGCATATACTTCTGTTCTCCGGGCATTTAAGGCTCAGTCTGATGCGATTACCTGGGTATTGCTTCACACACAAACTAACTCACATAGCACTTTTAAAAGCCCATCTTCAATTTCCTACCAGCATCAAGACGATAGTTGCACCTCTCATAATTTTTTCCCCTTTCAGGAGAAGGAAAGCCTGATAACCGAACTCAGAAAGGAGCTGAGAGTATCTGATGAAGAACACAGAGAACTACTTAGCATTGTCAATGCTGATGACATAATCCGGAGGATAAGGTTCGCGAGCAAACATATGTTACAATATCTCTTAGATTTGTTTCTTTTAATCTATTTGGAAATTTGCAAATAGGGAATGGAGACGAACCGGAGGGGTTCAATCTGGCCTGTTTAATAATACTCAGCCATCTCATGATCCAGCGCTGAGTCCCGCTGTCTCAGCTTCTCTCAAGAGGAAGACCTCGCAATCAATACCTTCTCTATCTCCTGCTCACCACACTCAACCTCTTTGCAATTCCATGCAACCATCAACTTCTGCTGCCAAAAGAGGAGCCACACCAGTCCCAAAGGGCAAGAAGCCAAAATTGGTACGTGGGGTTTAAAATAAATGGTACCACTGTCGTTTCAACTACTGGCTGTTTGATTCATTTGATCTACCGATTGTTTTGGTCGCAGGGTCAGACATTGCCTCGTGCATCTTCAATGAAATCTGTACAATTTCCCAATAGGAGCACAAGTGGTGCTCTTGCGGCTACTGAACCAGCTGTCACAGCACATGATCATTTAATTGGTCGAAAGGTCATGACAAAATGGCCTGAAGATAATAACTTCTATGAGGCTGTTATAACCGACTACAATGCAACTGAGGTCTGTTAGGCTGTTGACTACTCTTCTTCTCTATATGAGAGTGGTATATAGCCGACCTTACCCTTTTCCAACAATTGTCAGGGGGTACATCTTCTGGTTTATGATATCAACACAAACAATGAGACATGGGAATGGGTCAATCTCAAAGAGGTGAATCATTCATTCTAGTTACAAAGATTTTTAGCTTTTTTGGAACTTTTTTTTTGATTAAAACTGGGTGAGGCCCAGTTAGATTTTATTAAGAGAAAAGATTTTTGGAACTTATTTATAGTAGTTTAAATAAGTAGTTTTATAGACATTCAGTGGACAGTTGCTATGCGATCCAGTAATTTATTACTCTTACATAGGTGCGATCTGCTATTCCTTGTTTTGTCCTGGATAGGGAATACAGTTGAAAGTTTGATTATGTCTCAATGTTTGATGAATGCCTGACCTAAAAATCTTAGTTACTGTGATGGTTTACAGGAACAACAAATTCAACAAATTGATAGGAGTCAACCAGACAGATATTACACCCCCTACCCCCCCCCCTCTTTCATTTAACTTGGACACCTCCCTAGTGAACTAACAACATCACATCTTTTTTTACTGCCTAAACCATGCCCTTTTAGTTCTATTCCCATTCCCTTTCGATTCATGAACCGGGCTGGCAATTTTGATCCGATGAGTCAACTCAGCGAACCCAATCCCAAGTTTGCAGGAATTTGTAGCCTCTAATCTGGTTCGAGTTGTATGAAATTCGACCTGCCTCCGGTTTGAGCTTAAGACTTGATGCCCCCTTTGATCCCAGGGAGCTGGACTATATTTTGACAAACATGATTCTTTTCCTCTTTTCGTTCCCCTGGTTTTATCTGAGTTGGTTACGATGTATGATGTTTGTCTTGTTGGCTCTAGTTTGAATCTTATTGCCAGTATATTATTGATTTATTTTTAAGATTCATCATATTTAAAGTTAAATATCTCTGAAAATCCTATCTACCTCGACCTGACCCTTCAATAAATAGGTTACACATGGCCGGTTGGGTAAAAATTGACCTGGCTCGATCCAATTGCCAGCCATATCGGGAAGCATGATTATATTACTCCATTAAATTGTACTCTCATCTAACCTTTTCTGTGCATGTCTAAACTATTACAAATGGTTATCCTTCGTCATATACCCAATAATGAAGCTGTTTTCTATATATGGATTCATTCATTTTCATCTTTTGGCATTTTTCTACAGACCAACTTAAAATTCTCATTTAGCTATTCTTATTTGTTACTCGCATTTCCTTATTGCGGAAGACATCTTTCGTTGGAAAGGCATATTGGTTATATAGTCGTCGTATTTTAACTTTTGAGATTCTATTTGCCATGGTATTTTTGAAGTATTCTCTCCAAGCGACCCTCATTTGATTTTATAAATAACATCCCAACAATCTCATCATGACAATTCATCTTCGACATGATACACTCATTTAGTTAGTCCTTTAAGTAGTTGCTAAGAAGGCAGTCTAGAGAGCGTGGCTTCATTGGCTATATATCTATGGCTTACAACCTGCCTTGGATATGATACCTTTTTATATACACATGCTTAGCGTGAGTAGGAAAACTAGCTGCATGGTAACCAAGCACATTGCTCCTGGCATAAAAATTAATTTTCTTTTATCATTATTATTATTTTTGGGCTGCAGATTTCTCCTGAGGATATTCGGTGGGAAGGTGAGGATCCTGGTATCTCCCATAAAGCAATAGGCCGTGGGGTTAAGAAGCCTACTGGCCGAGCTAGCGCAATTCCTGGTGCAGGTAGAGGGAGAGGGTTTATGAAGCACCAATCCAAGAAAGATTTGCAAAATGGATTATTAGGCAAGAAGAGCTGTGGTGACATTGAGATATTTCACACAGATACTCTAATAAGAGAGGTACGCTGAAGAATTTTGATGCATATGATGAAATGAAATCTGTAGTTATTTAGCTTCCAAGCTAAATATAAAATTTTGGTAAAATTATGAAATGGTGGAATACAAGATACAACCCAGATACAACCCCAAAAAGACATGCAACAAGTATCATAACACCAATCTTCTATCATCTGTTGTCCCCAAAAAAGAAAAGTCACATAGAAGAAGCCTGTTTTCTCTTCGAAGTAGTTATCCGAAAACTCCATGAGCAGATTAATTTTATGAAGGATGGCCAAAGAACAATATTTTTTATATTTTTTCCTTTGAAGATTGGCATTTTGTTCTCTCTGAACAATCGGGAATTTAGTATCCTTTTGGTTTGATGCTTGACAGGTGGAGAGGGTCTATAATTCGAGTCATCCTGATCCGCTAGAGATGGAGAAGGCAAAAAAAGCATTGAAAGTAAGTATAGGCACATAATGCTTGATTATGTCGTCTTGGTTTAATTGTCGTCTTGGTTTAATTTATTTGTCTTGTTTGCAGGATCAGGAGCAAGCACTAGTTGATGCAATTGCAAGACTTGCCAATGCATCAGATGGTGAAAGCGGTAAACATACATACCCCTTTCCAGTTCGATTTAATCTGTAATCTAAAAAGTTTTTGCCGCTCTGATCTCGTTATGTTGGTACCGGAAGTTTTAGGTTTGGACCTTAGATAACTGTAGAAGGTTAATATACCTATCCTTTCTCCAACACGGTCAGTTTGTAGAGAAGAAATCTTGGCCTTAATAAACTTGTTGATCCACCGACGAAATTATCGAGAGCATCTTGCGGTCATGACCATTATTTTCTAGAACCATTTTCTTTTCTCCAATTCACTTCTAACCCTTAATAGCTTTGTTACCGAATCAGAAGGTGAGCACCAGTACTCTCATCGCTCTCGAAACCAACATGGAGCAAATTATGATGACGACGTGATCGGAGGTGGTGTTGGCTCTGGCAATAGGCATGATGACAATAACATATAAAAAACCGGGGCAAAGACAAGCGCCACTATTTATTGAACTGTACTCGTCGAGGTCCAGATGAAAGCGCCCACACCCAACTAGTGTAACATTCTATAGGGACGATTAAATTATTCTTGATTATGTTGGGTAATAACAGCTCCTTAGTAAACAACAAATGAGGAGCTGAGGCATGTGGCTGTTGTGTAAATTACCATTTTGTGATGTAGATCTCTTGTTGCAAAATTCAGAGATAAAAACAGAAAATTCCTATCTTCTGCAAGATGATGAGCTGAATTTTTGAATTTGAGGCAACTGCTCTGTGTTTTGGTGGGTAGTATATTCCCATATCGGCTCAAATTTTTGCAAACATCTGCATGCAAACATCTTCATTTAGCATTAGTAATGTATCAATCGCCGTCTGTGGTGGTGTGCACACGTGGCTAAAATATAACAAAAGATAATTATGGTCTTAAATTTAGCAGATGGGTTTTTTCCTTCTATCTTAAGCGTTCATGTTACGGTGTGGATAAACTGTTTCTGCATCTTGGTATTTACACGAAACGAAACAGGGTTTCTGGCAGAACATCACCGTTCAGTGCGCAATGTAAGCATTATCTTGCTCTTAGCCTCTTAGTAGAGGCCCAATAATAGTTAGGCCTGTGGAAATAGATTAGTAATGCCACGTATGCTGAGAGGCCCATTCAATGAATAATAATCTGAACCCGGCCCTATTCTTATGTAAACCCGGCCCTATTCTTATGTAATGTGGTGGTGGGGCCCAACCTCACATTTCAAAACTTAGGTGCAACCGTCCAGTCCAGTTAAAAAGATCAATTGCCTCTTGCTGACGTGGACTTCGTCTGACCATCTGATGCTGTGGTCCCCACTTTAACGTGTAAAAAACTTCATACGCTCACGCCCTATTATCTATTCGCCACATGTTTGGTGTTCTTTGCAGCGCGGCTGATATCTCCCCTACAATCATTCCTGTTAGAATCGACGGCTGATAATAGCCCTCACCAAATCCGACGGCTGGAGAATGCCTAGCCTTTGGGCTACATTTATCTCCACTAACACCGCTGCAAATAAAATGACACCATTAGAGCCACCATCGTCATTTCAGCATTGGACCGCTTCGTTGTGTATTATTATTCAAAACAAAATCTTTTCCTTTTTCAAATTAAAAAAAAAAAAGCCTTCCAGCCTTAGGCTCCATTTATCCCTTTTTATTTTTCTCTTGGATTAAAAATATAAATAAAATCTAACCTTAAATATCATTGATTGATCTGCTATTTTCTAAGAATCTAAAGACCGGCAAGTTATAAACATAGAACGATACAGTATAAACTTATTTATGAGGTCTCGATTTTAGAGTCTATCAATCAGAAAAAAATTAAGATGTGAATGGGTGTATATTATGCAATGGATTAAAAGAGGGAAATGAGGAATTTGCAAGGGCAAATTAGTAAATAGAGATCTAATGAGCAAAGGGGCGCTCAAATGACTTGGGTGGCCGTTGTCGATCCCTTATATAGAGGAGAGAGAGAGTGAGAGAAGAGAAAAGGGGGAAACGGGGAATAACAGTAGCGAACCAGACCAAATAAAAAAAAATATCCAAAAACCTTTGAATTCAAACGAAGGAGACGATGCTGAGATGATAAGGCCATGGCGAGATCTAATGATCCGTTAACGGACGACGAGATCTGGGGCACGTGGGAGGAGCTGCTCCTCGCCTGCGCCGTCAATCGCCACGGCACCCACTGCTGGGACGCCATCGCCACCGAGTTCCGCTCCCGCTCCCCTTATGCCCACCTCCTCACCGCCGACAACTGCAAGAACCGCTTCCGCCTCCTCAAGCGCCGCTTCTCCGGCGAATCCTCCGCCGCCAGCGGCGGCGGCGACGATACCGACGACGACCCCACGACCGAGATCCCTTGGCTAGATGAGCTGCGAAAGCTACGCGTCGCTGAACTTCGTCAAGAAGTCGAGCGTCGTGACGTTTCGATCGGGTAAAAAAAATACTAGAGTTTTCTTGACCGTTGGATGAAAATCACGCGGTTTAAACATTCAAGATCTTAACCTTTTCATTTTTCTTCTGTTTTGTTTCTGGGTGAAATATCGAATAGGTCCTTGCAATCAAAGGTGAAGCGCCTCAAAGAAGATCGCGAACGGAGCTTTAGAACAGCGGAGGCGGGCGACGGCGCCAACGGATCTGGATCCGATGAACAGAAGGATCGGATCAGAACGCCACGTTCCTCGCCGGGGAACCTTGCCGGCGATCGAATCTCCGGCGAATATTCTGGCCGTTCCTCCAAGGAGTCGAACTCCACGGAGCCGCAGGCAGCGGAGATGAAGGCCGAGGATCGGATCAAGGACGAAGCGGATCAAGCGGTTAACGGATCTAGATCAGGATCGAGATCCGATCCGATAGCGGGCGCAGAGGCGTCGTACAACGGCAGCTCCGACACGATCGCCAAGGGAGCGGTACGCTCACCCGCGGGTGAGGCTAAGCCGGCGTTAAACGAGTCAGGCGAGTCGGTGGCTGAGTCCAAAGGCGGTGACGAGGGTGGCGAGACGAAAGAGAGCAGCGACGTGCAGAGCTCCGCTAGCTTGTCTCGGCGGCGGCGAGGCAAGCGGTGCAGTTCTGCCGCCGCTGCCGCCGCTGTTTTCGAGGCGTTGGATGTCGATAGTCAGCCGTTGGTTGCGTTCCTTGAAATCATCCGGTCGAATAAGGACGGCTCAGTCTTCGACCGCCGGCTTGACAGCCAGGTATCCTTTCATTTTCTCGTATTTTTATCACGATAAAAATTTGTTTTATGTGTTTGATTTCAGCCGTTGGATCTCCATCACGCAAACGATTTAGCAACGATATCGATTTTATTATTTTCGCAGAAAAAAAAGTTAGAGCGGATTATATCGCCACCCCTTATTTTGGTAATCCACTCCTATATAAGGCTTGCAAATGGATATCGCATATTTTATCAAATAATTGGCTGTTTCTATATTAGGGTCGAGAGATTCATATTATATAACCCATAGCCATGCGCCACGTGTCAATTCTAGCCTTTTATGTCCTCTGTTTCTTGCTTTCGCGGTGGTCTAGGAGAGTCTGCGTTTTGTTTTTAGATTGGTCTGGTTTGTTAACAAACAGTTAAATATCGATATCGGCAAATATCTTAAACCTATGGATATTTCTTTTATCACATGTTGTTGATATATCATCCAATATGGTCATATAGACCATCGAATCATGATGATTTCTGATATGATATATTGGTCTGCATATGACTAATATTTGATTTAATGCTGAGCTAATTGCTGAGCTGGTTAGGTGGCCTCTTTCCTAGTTCGAACCCACGAGTGGAATCCCCATGGTATTTCTTAGAACGTGTAGTGTTTGGGAGAGGGGTGCCTAAATTAAAATTGGCCTAATGTATTGGCGGGTAAATTTACATTTTTGCCTTTTTGCCCAGCTTATTTTCCCATGCCGTGACTATTCAACAGTACTGGGCCCTCCATTCCTTTTGAATTTGTAATGTTATATCCACTTTTTATGTTGTTGTCGCGCCTAAGGGGAAACCCTCTATTTTAATTGGGTACCGGTCAAATTATGTTGGATACGGGTTGATCTTAACTCGAACCCAATTCGCATAGCTACTTAAACTCACACTATCGGGCCGCTAACCCCCACATGCCTTCTGCTGACGTGTAAAATGTTACTTTTTCCCTCGAAGGGATTTCATTTTCCCGCGACTTTTCCAAAATGGGATTTTGATTGATTAGTTCATTCCTTTTAATTATTTATATTATCATATTCCTTTTTTGAAATGTCAGGAGAGCGTGCGTTATGGGAGCCTGATACGCCGCCACGTGGACCTGGAGATGGTGCGAAATCGAATAGGACGCAAAGGCTACACGAGCTCTGAGTTTTTCCGCGATCTCCTGCTTCTTTGCAATAACGCCCTCGTGTTTTATCCAAAGGATTCACCCGAATCGAACTCAGCCGTCCATCTTCGTGATCTCGTCAACAAAGAAATCGCGGATAAATTACGTAAAACCCCTCAGCCTTCGTCACAAACTGCCAAAGAATCAACCCCACCAGCTAAGCAACCGCCTGCGAGCTCCTCGAATCCGAAATCGGACCCGGACCCGCTGCCTCCCTTGGTGGCATGCCGTAAACGGAGCTCCATTACGCCAAAGCCGGCAAAACCCGTTAAGAAAGTGGAGAAAGAAGAGCAAGCGGAGACCGAGGACGAAGAGAAAGAGGACAAGGACAAAGAGAAGGAGAAAGAGAAAGATAAAGAAAAGGTGGCGGATAAGAAGAGCACCAAACAGAGGACGGTGGTATCGAGGAAATTAAGGACTAGCAAAGGAGGTGGGAATTCGGACCCCGTTCCTTCCCCGAAACCGGACCCAATAGTGCAAGAGACGAAGACAGCATCGGCGAAGAAGCGCGGCGCGGCGAACTTTTTGAATAGGATGAAGTCGAGCTCGCCTTCTACATCCAATACGAAAGTTAATGAGACAATGAAAAGTTCGAGTAGAGGTGGAGGCGACGAGAAAAAGCAAAAGAAGCAGAAAGAGAAAGAGCAGAGCAAGAAGCAGAGTGCTGCAGCTGCCGCCGCCAAAAGGAATGTAGGGAGACCGCCGAAGAGAGGTGCAGCAATGCCGACAGGGAAGAGGGCGAGAGAGGAGAAGGCGCCGCCGGTGTCGAAGAAGAGAGGGAGGAGGTGATGAAAGGACATGCGGTGGTGGTGGGTGTTTTTTTTTCTGTTGTGTAAATTTATGTTTTTGTGGAGGGTTTAGTTGTAAGATCTCTAGTGACTTGTTTTATCGGTTGTTGTATTAAATTAAAGATTAGAATCAGGATTAGAATTAGGATTAGAAAAAGGGTTATTTGGCTTTTTAGTTAATGTTGATGTTTGTGGTGTGGGTTTTGTTTAATTGTGGGAAAAAAAAGGGATGATCGGAAGAGTCGTGTGAAAGTGTGATATGTTCTTTTTTCTTTTGGTCCATGAATTGTTGATTTTTTGTGCTAGTGTCTGTTCAAGTGATAGTTGCATCAGTAAATGTGCTAAATGCATGGGAAAAAAGTTATTGAATGCATATCATTTACTATATTAATGCTGTTTAATTTGTAAGGGGATATTAGTTTAGTTGTTGGTTTGGTTTAAATATTTTATAAGTTATTATATTAGATGACCGATTAAATTATAATAATAGCGACATTGATATCCTGGGGCTTAAGGCTGTAATAGTGGTTTGATGGTTGTTAGAAAAGGACAAAATAATTTGATGGTGATATAGTCTATTTTTCACTACAATATATCCTTTAGAAAATCAGACCGAAAATCTCTTTATTTTGTTGAGTAAATTCATTTTTTCACGTGACCTATGCCCAATTGGTCATCTCAATATTATCGTGGCAAATTATTTTTCACTACTAACGGATTTTTTTATTCACAAAACTGAATGTGTCCTGATAATCTTAAAGACGGGTGAATAAGTTTTGACTAAAAATTCTGATTTTAAAACTTACAACAAAATGTTTGAGCAAGTTAAACATTGATAATATAACGATGATTGCAACAAAAAATTTGCAAGATAGTAAAGTAAAGAGAAAATAAGTATATGATACGCTCGATTTAGAATGGTTCAGTGCCTTTTATCCAGTCCATTAGCTAAGCCCCCGTCCTTAGGGCTTTTTCATTTCACTGTAACTCTCTTTTCACTAGGCGGAGAACTGCTTCTTCCCACGAAACCCATAGTCTCTTACAAGTAGACAAATTTTTTTTTCCTTCAATAAGATGAGCACAATAACAGTACAATCTTTCTATAGGGATGAATTATTGAACTAGAGATTGAATATTATTTTGGATATGAAAATGTTTTGCATAAAGGGAGGCTCGTTTTGAAGCAAAACCATAATATATATAGATCAATTTGAAAATCAATTTTCTCAAAACATTAGTCATATGCCTTATAAGAAACAGCGTTTTTTTAATTTAAAACCCGCTAAAATATCAAGGGACCAAAAAGATATTCTATGATCATTCCTTGATGTTTCCAACAATGCATGGGACAAAACGGCAATAAAATAAACATGTTGGATGGCTCTTTGACCACACACACACTTTTATATAATAATAATAATAATAATAATAATAATATTATCAGCGATAAATTAATATAGGCCTTTTTGAAAATCACATAAAAACAGTTTATAACTATGAAAATCTAAGTGCGTGTTTTCTCAGGCTCTTTAGATTCTAATTCTTCTACATTATAGTCCTTAAAAGAAAATGAATATAAAAACAAAACCCGTTGAGTCAATTAGCGACTCTGGTTGGTTGTTGGCTTCAAACTTGAAGTTTAGAATATTGGTTTGTGAAGTCGCAACAACTGCCTCCAGCCTCCTTTTGAACACGACATTTAAAGTTCGGGGCTCCGTTCTCCATTTAATATTACGTATATATAAATCTGCAAAAGGATAACACCCATAATAGGAAACAGCTTACTTTGGCAATAACGGAGTGAGATCATCATCAACATCTTTGCAACAAAGTATTTGTTACCACTGTATTTTCATCTCAACCTTTTCTGGCTGTCAAGAGGCCCATTTACCCAAAACCCAAAAAGTCACTCCTTTCTTTCTCTCTTCCCCATCGCGGACCCCCCGCCCCCCTTCCTACTGCATTTATTTCCTTGAAGATGAAAAAATAATTTGTATTTTTTCTTTTACACATATCAACTGTAAAAAGGTATGCTGGTGGCCAACATGCACCGGGTACATGCGCCGAACCGTGAAAGAAGATTAAATAAAGATATGGGTCCAAAACACCGCTGGATGATGCTGAAAAAACCTTATGTTTCTGCTTCTTTCTTGCATTTCACCCTCTCTACCAAATGATTCTCACACGAGTCACGTTGGGCTGAATGGCCATGCTGCAAGTCCATAAAATGAAGCCCATGCTCCAGCCCAAACGGTTGAAAAATATTGGGCCCAAGCAGGACAAAGATCCGC
Organism: Agapanthus africanus; assembly: GCA_030015575.1. Lineage (NCBI taxonomy): Eukaryota > Viridiplantae > Streptophyta > Magnoliopsida > Asparagales > Amaryllidaceae > Agapanthus > Agapanthus africanus. The sequence goes on from CM057350.1 coordinate 27,804,659, forward strand.
CTTCAAGCATCAAAGCCCACGATCCCCACTACGCCCACTAAGTTTGGAGAATTTGGAGCGCGCGAAAGGGGCAAAAAAACAATCCTGATTCAAGCAGCGTACTCTGGAAGCCATCACCGCCCTTTCAAATCACCTCTCCTTCTCCTATTCCCAACCCCCAGGGTTTTTAGGGTCTCAAATCCCACCGATCCCCAAAATTAGGCTTCATTTTTTTTCTATAGAAATTCTTAGCTCGAAATCTATGGCGATGGTGAAGCGAGAGGCGGTGGAGGGCGAGAGCGGGCAAGGCGCGGCGGAGAGAAGGGTGATTCGGTCTCAGTACTTGGCACTCAAGAACTTGATCTCTGGTATCGATTCTGATTGATTTCGTACAAATTTTATTAGGGTTTTTTTTTCTATATAAATGTTTTATGATAAATATCGTTTTTTTTTTGTTTTGGTGAGTTTAGATAGAAAGGATGATATCGCGAGAGCTGACTCCGAGAATTTTAGCTCCATCATTAGTGAAGTCGAGAGCTTGCACCAGTTCGGTAAGCTATTTTTAGATAAATCTTAAATTTCGAACTATTTTCAGCCGTTTTGTTTCATTATCTGGCGATAAAAGTAGCATCTTTAGTAATTTTAAGCTCGGTACCAAAAAAGGTCTTGGAGATTAAACAACATGGAAAACGATGGGCATTTTACTTTTGCTCTTAGTATTGTTTCCTGCTGTATAATATGTTTATGAAACGAGGAATCTTTAATTATTATATAAGGTTAATAGCTAATTTCATCGTATTTCTTTTGATTGATTAAAGATGTGTATTTAAGGGTTCGATGTTAAAAGAACTAAATTTAAGATTGTTTTATACAAGTGTTGATTAACATAACTTTTATGTCATTTCTTGTTAACTAAGAAATACCATCATGCACGCACAACATATTTTATCCGAGCTCTATATGCTCCCAATCCCTCATGCATATTTGAGTGTGCCTGCAAGCATTCATGAATACACACGCATGACTTGACAGAAAGTTGCTATTTAATCTTTATCTGATCCATTCAATTTTCTCACTGACCCTTGCATCCTGACATGTACAAATAATACTTCATCCATTCCATATTTTGTATGTCTCTCGGAAATGCTTTGCCCGCTTCTTTTCTTCTAATTAACTTAATATGTCACAGTTCGAAAGCCTAGGGAGCAAGTGGCAGATGCCGAGGCTTTATTAGATATGGCCAGCACCTTGCTAGCATCTTGCAGGTCCCAGAGAAGTGGTGCAACCCCATCGGATTTTGTTTCTGCATTGATTAGTAACTTTGGGCTAAATGGTGGATTGGAAAGCATGCATAATGGTTCAAACATTGTCTCCTGGGCTGATATTGGCTTTTTTGTTTCACATGCTTTTAAAAATGGCACTGGTTGTGGTACCATGTAAGATCTTAATGACCTTTTTATTAAGAACTTGTTAATATGCATATCTTTTGCTTTGCTAGTGTTCTTTTCTGATGAATTAAGTACATGCTCTTATACTAATTGCTAGCTATGTCCCCTTGCTTCCCTGTGAATGCATGCATGCTTCAGCTAAGAAACAAGAACGGTAAACTTTATAGCCCTAGGTTTATTATTCTCCTATGGAGGCAATTTTAAGAGACATGTTAGCTGTCGCTTGTCAATTGTCAAATTATAATGGGAAGATGGTACTTCAAAGAGCTCAGTGGGTTAAGGGAATCATGTTACTGACCACAGAAGCTTCGTAAGTCTTATTGTTGTCACTGATGTTATGTTAGGGAGCATGATTGTTATTGTATTCCGCTGGCCTTTTGCATTTTTCTTGATGGACACCTTGTAGCTGAAGCGGCAATGAAATATCGACTACATTTAATCCAATGACAGCTGGTAATGGCTGTGTTCAATATGCTGCTTTTTATAAGTTAGTGATTGCTGTCGTAAATGTATGTTGGTTGCATTATATAACTGCAATGCCACTTGACTTTCTGTAAGTTCTGGGAATATTTGCATACCATTCGTCTGAAATTTTATATCGTCATGTCATTATTATTGGTGTATATGATTGACAAATCATAAGGAAATATATCATGGTTATTGGCTTATTGGTATATATGATTAAAAATATCTTTATAACTCATTTTTTTTAACTTCAATGTTCAGCATTAGGACTATAATATAAATAGCCAAAGTATGTATATGTAGAATACGTAGTTCTGCTAAGTTAACAGCCAATAGACTGCAAACTAAATTGCATAATTTTTCATCTCATCAGAAATTGCCAATATTCCTATAATGTTGGTAATAATTCTGCAGTAGAACAACATAGCTGGCTTATAATTGCATAGACTAGTCTGTTATTTTTCCAGACATTTTATACTCTGGCAGTAATTGACTTTGCTCTTTATCGGGTTTTCCTATCGCTAGGGTTGGTCCTATGAATAATGAAATAAAGCAGCGCACATATGTGGTTCGCAAAAGGACAAGACCCAATCTCACCGAGAGAGCTAGTCCTAAAGAGGTTAGCAACTCTAGTTTCGTAAGATTAAAGATTGGTAATTATGTGGAGATAAACGAATATGGGTATCTTTACACTGTTTATTTAAAAAATAAAGATTGGTAAAGTGAAGGCTTCTATACGATTATACTCTAATCGACAACTGATTGCAATCCTATAGTAATTATCACATATTTTGGTTTGGAAACATTTTGGATGCACTTACATCTAAAACTTTACGGAAAGGACTCTTCTAACTTCTGATAGTGCTGTCAAATTATGGGATGAGTAAAACATTGAAACTATCCTTTTAATAACAAGATTTGTTTTTTTCTTTTAATTTATCTTTTTACCTTTTTTTAAATCTCATAACAGCTAATAATTTGCTCTGTGATAACAACTTAACATCAGTATAATAGGAATGCAAATTTATACCGGTTCAACCATACATATATTATGTTCAGTTTTATAAACACTATCTATGCTATTGATTTAAGATTGCTGCAACGAAAAAGTTATGCCATAATATATTATGGATACTCGCAATGAGATTATTCATCTAATATGGTATAAATTCAGACTTGTTGGTACTTGCAAGTTTCTTCAACAGCAGAAACATAAAATTTTAATGCGTAATATGTTACATTTCAGTAAATGTTGATGTAACTCTATCTCTGATGCATCATTAGGCATCTTATTTCTTATCGGACACTATGTTCAGTTATTACGATAACCCTATAATGAAACAATCATCATATTCTTCTTGTCTGTCTTTTCTCATCCGTTGCGACTTGTAAAACCCAGAAAGCAGGTGTTGCCATAAAATTTATAGTTATGACATCATCATTATGCATATCATTCCCTTGCTCATTATAATGAACTTATGAAGTCAGCTTTGGATCGCAAATATAAGGGTATCTCAACTTTCAGAACAATCTAAACTTTCCACTCACAATAAGATCTTATTCTTTTATCATGATTCATACATAACAATCTTAAGTGAAATCCCAAGGGATGGGATACTTGGTTAAGGCATGAGGATTGTGACATGGTCACAAATTGAAGGCATGTAACTGACATAAAAGGATATGAGGCCAGATCTATCTATTAATGGGTAAGGTAACACCTTATAACTAAAAGAAGATCTAAAATGAATAGATAATTTCTTTTTTACAATTCAATTTTTATGTAGTTACTCATGAATTAAAATTACCGTCGCCTTTTAAATTTAATTTTTAGTTCTCAAGTAACTTTCCAATCCTTGTGTGCATAGCTTGCAGGCAATGAGGAGGAGGAGATGTCTGATACTGCAAAGAACATGTTGATCATGTTTGAAATCTTGAGAAGGAAGAGAACCGTAAGACTTGAAGCTTTGGTCTTCAACAGAGTGTCATTTGCACAGACCATAGAGAATATATTTGCTTTATCATTTCTGGTGAAAGATGGCAGAGCTGAGATCAATCTGAATGAGGCTGGGAACCATCTTGTTTGTAAGCTTCTTTTCCCCTATGCTAAACGACTGTCTTTGTTCTTGTGTTCTCGTTGTTTTGATGTTGATATTGCTCATGAACTTGATTCTAGCCCCAAGAAATGCGCCTGCCGCCAGTGCAATCAGCTCGGGGGAGGTCCGCTATAATCATTTTGTTTTCAGATTTGATTATAACGACTGGACGGTATATCATGAAAACTTCGTTTTCCATGCTTTGCTATTTGTTTTAATTCAAGTTCCAGAGGACTTAAGTTAAATTGAGCTTTGAGCAATGTATTGTAACTGGAAAAAAATACTGCAGCAGAAGCTCCCCCGTATTTTATTGAAAAATATTTTAGCGAAACATGGAAATGCATCCAGGACTCAAGCTTTGCCACATATAGTTTCTCCAATCCACATGTAGTTCGACATCACATTTTGTTTGTTCTTTTTTCATTTTTTTAAGAAGGTAAGCCTTTTCTTTTCTCCTTTAACAATTGTGCCTGTCACCCTCAACCCTTTCTTCACCTGATGAAGCTCTTTCTTCAACCTCCAGTAATTCTGCAAGATTATGTTTCGGATTTCATCTTTGTACATCATTATTGCATTTCTGTCCTTACCCGTGATCTTTTCTCGCTTATGTATTCTTTCAGTCTTCAGATATGGAGAACATCGTCTTTTCCACAATATCGAGTCCATCATAACCATGATAATCTGTAATGTGCACCAAAATAAAAAAAAATAAAGACCACATGATACATCTTTGTCCCTTGGAATTGATATAAGCACATGCTCCTTTTCTTGATTTTGGATAAGTTTAACGTGCAGATTATGCATGAAGCAGTTGGGGTTGGAGAAGAGTTAATGCCTCATAGATCGAGCGAAAATACAGCTACTACTGGCTACTCTCAAGCAGCAAGCCGTATTCTGGGACCCTCAACAGCTCCTATATCTCCAGTGAAAAAGTTATCAAGGAACCGCGGTTTTCTTATGCAGGATCACTTGTTTGGCAATTGCTCGCTAGAAGAAGACGATGCTTGTGGCAATGAAAGTGATTCACTGCCAATGAAAAGGCGCCTCATCTTTGATCAGTAGAGGAGAAAATACTAAGAGCTGGTCCATTTTGTGTAGCCATGTCTTGTTTTGTTTAATTTATATATAGTAGCATCGTCATTTAGAGCAAATGCCTCGTCATATGTTTTCGTGGAACTTCCACAACGACAGTTCTTTTTTCTGAAAGGCAAAGTCTAATTAGTGTTTAGGTGTTTAGAGTCCGTTTTTATGATGACAGTTACTGTAAATATGGCATCTAACTTTATCAGAAATAGGACATGTTTTTTTTTCCCCTGAGACGTGTGGTATAGTTGATGTATAACAATGCACTTACATTATCTTTGCTTGATAGTTCAAGACCTCTTCGCAATGGGGTTTGTAAATAAAGGTATTATAATTTGTATTATATTTGTAGACTATATCTATTTCATCGATGCCTTGTGTTTATTGCGGCCTATTTGTAGATTTGAGATTTGAAATTTGAATCAGGTCGCAGCCGGTGCTATTCAGAAGCATTAAATTTGAGGTGTTGATGGACCTAGATGCAATATCATGAATGTAATGCATGAAAGTAACAGGTATGCCATTTTCGGTTTTGGAATGTTAACTGAGCTCGAAGTCCTGAAGATTATGTAGCCAACTTGGTGAATATTTGGCATTGCCTCTCTCGCAACCAGTCTTGTCACGTGTTTTACGAAAATTTTGATTCCTATGTTTGAATTTGAGTTCATCGGCCCCATTCATCTCATGGACAACCGTTGCTTATTAATAGATATAATGGCATTCATCTCTGGTACATGAATCTTGTATTTCTTCCTTGAGCATAATCCACTTTAAACTTGTGAAAAATAATATTTATTAATAACATTTGAAGAAATATAAATCTTGATATTCAATATATAAAAGATGCTTGTTATATTAGAGTAATTATGCTGGAACAGAGTATAAACAATTAGCCTATAAGGCTATAAAGACGCTACATTACTATTTATGAGTACTTGAAGCGTTTCTGTCATCATTTTGTCACTTTTAAATTTCAACTCAAACAAAATGTAATTACATTATATTCAGTTAATGTTCGCGCTCACAATGTTCCCCACACAATAGTTAAAGAAAATTAACTTAATCATAAAACATTGCTCTAGTTGAAAGATATTCTAGCTATTCATGCATACCTACGACCTAAACGCGCCCCTGATGTTTTCCTAATTAAAATTCTAATCTTGCTTTGCAACTAAAAAATTTAACACGAATCGGTTAGAGGTTCTCTCTTTTGGGAAAAAATCCAAAAAAATTGCAAATTGTAGAAAAAATCAGGACCATTGTGCAACTCAGACGGCCCAACCCCACGGTTAATCCAATTCGTATTCATATCTAATTTTTAGTAAATATGGATACGAACGATAATTGATTACAGTATTATATATATATATATAGAGAGGGGGGATGGGAATACGCGCGCGATTGTCAAGCGTACTACAGATTCCCCCTGCCTAGGGTAGGCCGGGGTTTAATGATTGTGGGGATCCGAATCTCCGGCAGCCGCGGATTAAGCTGCCGTTAATTACCCCTCGTCTTTAGAGCGAGGGAACCTCCGATTGACGGGTTAAGCTGGTCATGCGAACTCAATGTGCAGTGTGCATGTGTTGTGTTTTGAAAGGGGGGTTTTGAATATATTGAGAGCCACGCAGAGTTTTTACGGGGGGCCCGCTACCCGGATAGCGGGTTGGGGGTCAAGGGGGCTAGCAGCCCCCTTGCGGGGTGCGGGGCAGCGCCCCGTTAGAATTTTTTTTCTAACTGGGACAGTGTCGTGGAGCACGTGTGTGTGCAAATATGTATACATATGTATATATGTATATATATAAAAGAAAGAGGGGGGAAAAGGCATCCAAAGGATGTGTGGAGGCAGCACCTTGGGCGCTGTGCGCCTAGGTGCTGTGCGCTCAGGCGCTAGAGTGCCACGTGTCGGCACGTGGGCGCTCTGCGCTTGAGCGCAAGCGCCACGTAGGCGCTTTGCGCTTGAACGACTGCGCTTGAGCGCAAGCACGCCACGTGTCGGCACGGGGGAGACTTGCGCTCGAGCGCCTGTGCTTGAGCGCAAGCACGCCACGTGCTCGAGCGCAAGCACGCCCCGTGCCGGTACGGAGGAGACTTGCGCTCGAGCGCTTGCGCTTGAGCGCAAGCGTGCCACGTGTCGGCACGCGGGCGCTCTGCGCTTGAGCGCCGGCGAGGAAAAGTGGATTTTAGCCTAAGAAACAGAAGCTATGCTTCAGAAAGGAAATATTTGTTATGTATATATGTATGGAGTTAAACTCCTGGAATGTTTTGAAGCTGATGAAGGGGGTTCTTCTTCTTCCTTCTGTTGTTTGGCCGGATCTTGAAGATCAAGGAGTAGTAGATTTCAAAACTCACTCCTTTTTGAGATCTGATGGGAGATCTGAGTTCCCCTTTGTGTGTTTTGTGGTGGAAAACTACTTAGTTTTGGAAAAGAAAGAGTAAAACTCTTGATTTAATTCAAAAGAATTGAGAAGGTTTAGAACCTTGGAGAAGGAGCAGGAGGCACAAAGAACCCTAGTTTTTGGGGGAATGAAAAAGTGTATCTTTTTTTATTCATCATGTTGCCTTATATAGGCTTACATATTTACATATAGCCCCTTGGGCTTTACAAAAATGGCATTTTAGCCATCCCATGGCTCATGTACTATTTCATTTTTGCACATAAGCCATGTGCTTACAAAATATTGGCTTTATGCCTATTTTGTTTTCATTCATGCATAAACAATTACATAAAAATTATTTATTATATGATTTTATTGTTGGCACGGAGAGGCTGGCCGCAGGCTCGACTTGGGCATTGGCCCGCTTGACCTGGGCTTGGGCCCACCTGGCTTGGGGTTGACTTTGATTTTGACTTGGTCAACCGGGGTGTAAATTTTTACCCCAATAAATTGCCCCCCATCAATAAATGCACACAGCATATGTAGGCCGTGTGCATGAAATTGATAGATCTTCTTTTGCGTGGAGGCGACTTGCTTTGGTTCCCACTTTTTAGGATGCACTGCCCTTTTTACGACATGGACGGTCGGTTTTGCCCTTTTTGCGACTTGGACGGTCGGCGCTTGACACGTCTCCGAGACGGAGTGTCCGTGGTAGACGTTTCTTTGGCCCGGACCAATCTGGTTCCTGCTTTGTAGGAAGCCTGCACTGCCATTTTTGCGACGTGGACGGTCGACGCTTGACGCGTCTCCGAGACGGAGTGTCCGTGGTAGACGTTTCTCCAGCCCCGAGCGATCTGGTTCCTGCTTTGTAGGAAGCCTGCACTGCCATTTTTGCGACGTGGACGGTCGACGCTTGACGCGTCTCCGAGACGGAGTGTCCGTGGTAGAAGTTTCCCTGACCCGGAGTGATTTGGTTCTCGATTTGTGAGGAGCCTGCACTGCTCGTTTTGCGACATGGACGGTCGACGCTCTGATCCGGAGCGATTTGGTAGGCTTGTCCCCGGCACGGAGTGTCGCTGGTCGACGTTTCCCCGAGGCGGAGTGTCGTTGTTGGACGTTTCCCTGATGCGGAGTGTCTGTGTTGGACGTTTCCCCGATGCAGAGTGTCGCTTGCTGACCTGTCCCCGGCACGGAGTGTCTGCTTGACGTTTCCCCGGCACGGAGTGTCGTTGTTCGACTTTTCCCCGGCACGGAGTGTCGCTGATCGACTTTTCCCCGGCGCGGAGTGTCGCTGATGGACTTTTCCCCGGAGCGGAGTGTCGCTGGTGGACTTTTCCCCGGCACGGAGTGTCGCTGATCGACTTTTCCCCGGCGCGGAGTGTCGCTGGTGGACTTTTCCCCGGCACGGAGTGTCGCTGATCGACTTTTCCCCGGCGCGGAGTGTCGGGTTGACTTTTCCCCGGCACGGAGTGTCGCTGATCGACGTTTCCCCGGCGCGGAGTGTCGGGTTGACTTTTCCCCGGCACGGAGTGTCGCTGATGGACTTTTCCCCAGCGCGGAGTGTCGGGTTGACTTTTCCCCGGCACGGAGTGTCGCTGATGGACTTTTCCCCGGCGCGGAGTGTAGGGTTGACTTTTCCCCGGCACGGAGTGTCGCTGATGGACTTTTCCCCAGCGCGGAGTTTCGCTGATCGACTTTTCCCCGGCGCGGAGTGTCGGTGGTTGACTTTTCCCCGGCACGGAGTGTCGCTGATCGACTTTTCCCCGGCGCGGAGTGTCTGGTTGACTTTTCCTTGGCACAGAGTGTCGCTGATCGACTTTTCCCCGGCGCGGAGTGTCGGGTTGACTTTTCCCCGGCACGGAGTGTCGCTGATGGATTTTTCCCCGGCGCGGAGTGTCGGGTGGTTGACTTTTCCCCGGCACGGAGTGTCGCTGATCGACTTTTTCCCGGCGCGGAGTGTCGGGTTAACTTTTCCCCGGCACGGAGTGTCGCTGATCGAGTGTCGCTGGTTGACTTTTCCCCGGCACGGAGTGTCGCTGATCGACTTTTCCCCGGCGCGGAGTGTCGGGTTGACTTTTCCCCGGCACGGAGTGTCGCTGATGGACTTTTCCCCGGCGCGGAGTGTCGGGTTGACTTTTCCCCGGCACGGAGTGTCGCTGATCGACTTTTCCCCGGCGCGGAGTGTCGGTGGTTGACTTTTCCCCGGCACGGAGTGTCGCCGATCGACTTTTCCCCGGCGCGGAGTGTCGGTGGTTGACTTTTCCCCGGCACGGAGTGTCGCTGATGGACTTTTCCCCGGCTCGGAGTGTCGGGTGGTTGACTTTTCCCCGGCACGGAGTGTCGCTGATCGACTTTTCCCCGGCGCGGAGTGTCGGGTGGTTGACTTTTCCCCGGCACGGAGTGTCGCTGATCGATTTTTCCCCGGCGCGGAGTGTCGGGTTGACTTTTCCCCTGCACGGAGTGTCGCTGATCGACTTTTCCCCGGCGCGGAGTGTCGGTGGTTGACTTTTCCCCGGCACGGAGTGTCGCTGATCGACTTTTCCCCGGCGCGGAGTGTCGGGTTGACTTTTCCCCGGCACGGAGTGTCGCTGATGGACTTTTCCCCGGCGCGGAGTGTCGGGTGGACTTTTCCCCGGCACGGAGTGTCGCTGATCGACTTTTCCCCGGCGCGGAGTGTCGGTGGTTGACTTTTCCCCGGCACGGAGTGTCGCTGATCGACTTTTCCCCGGCGCGGAGTGTCGGGTTGACTTTTCCCCGGCACGGAGTGTCGCTGATCGACTTTTCCCCGGCACGGAGTGTCGGTGGTTGACTTTTCCCCGGCGCGGAGTGTCGGTGGTTGACTTTTCCCCGGCACGGAGTGTCGCTGATCGACTTTTCCCCGGCGCGGAGTGTCGGGTTGACTTTTTTCCGAGGCGGAGCATAATTCCTGCAGGGAAGGTAGATATCCCGAGGCGAAGCATGATTTCGACACGGGGTAAATTCTGGGACGGAGCATGATTCCGCCATAGAGGTTGTTGGTTTGATTTGATTTGGGTTGACATCAGCATCGCTACACTAGAATATGGTACCAGGAGCGAATCATCATCTGTCTTGAGAGGATGTGGGAATTGTTTTTTTTTGTTTGGCATCTGCATTGCTGCACTGGAATGATGCCAGGAGCAACTCATCATTTGCCCCGAGAGGATTTGGATTTGGTTGGTTTGGCATCTGCATTGCTGCACTGGAATAATGCCGGGAGCAACTCATCATTTGCCCCGAGAGGATTTGGATTTGGTTGGTTGGGCATCTGCATTGCTGCACTGGAATAATGCCGGGAGCAACTCATCATTTGCCCCGAGAGGATTTGGGAATTGGTGGCTTAGGAGACAGGTTTAGATCCCTATCACCTAAGGCTTTTCCATTTTGTGAGCCATAAGGGTCTCACAAAGCATTTTCTCCCTACGGGTCGTGAGGATCCTGCAGGTGTATTTTCTCCTTAGGAGTCGTGGGGACTCCTAAGTGTGTTGCTCCTTTGTGAGTCATAGGGATCTCACTCGGGAATTTTCTCCTCACAAAGTCGAGAGGGCTTTGCGAGTGCATTTCATTTTTTCTTTTTTTTACGAGTTTGCGCCCTTTCGGGTTTTCACAAACTCGCCGGCAGTCCTGCTGTTTTTACTCACGGAGCCCTTTCGGGTTTTCATCCGTGCCTGTTTTGCTTGTGGACATATCGTTCTTCTTTTTTTTTCTTTTTTTCTTCTTCTTCTTTTTCTTTCTTTTTTTTCTTTTTTTTTTGGAGAGATCGGGATTGTTTTACGCCCGTGGATTGTATACGGTTTTGCAGGATGTATGATCCAGACCGTAGGGCCAAGAAAATTTCAGGACTTTGTTGGCGTCTGCATCGCTGCACTGGAATGTGGTACCAGGAGCGACTCATCATTCGCCGTTAGGGTATGGGATTTAGAATTTGGTTGGCGTCTGCATCGCTGCACTGGAATATGGTACCAGGAGCGACTCATCATTCGCCACTTGGGGATTGGGGAGCGATGGCGTAGGAGACAGGTTTAGATCCCTATCACCTAAGACTTTTCAATTTTATGGGCCGTGAGGGTCCCATAAAAGCATTTTCTCCCTACGAGTCGTAAGGATCCCACATGTGTATTTTTTCCTTAGGAGTCGTGAGGACTCCTAAGTGTGTTTTTCCTTTGTGACTCGTAAGGATCCCACAAAGGTTTGTTCTCCTCATGTATCGTGAGGACACATGAGTGGATTTCCCTCGTTCCCAGTTTAATGACTTAGAGGTCGACTGTTTCCAGTTTAACGACTTAGAGGTCATATGTTTCCAGTTTAACGACATAGAGGTCATCCGTTTCCAGTTTAACGACTTGGAGGTCATCCGTTTCCAGTTTAACGACTTGGAGGTCAATTGTGCCCAGTTTAACGACTTAGCGGTCATCTGTTTCCAGTTTAAAGACGTAGAGGTCATCTGCTTCCAGTTTAATGACGTAGTGGTCATCTGTTTCCAGTTTAACGACGTAGTGGTCGTCTGTTTCCAGTTTAACGACCTGGTGGTCGTCTGTTTCCATTTTAAAGACTTAGAGGTCTACTGTTTCCAGTTTAACGACTTAGAGGTCATCTGTTTCCAGTTTAAAGACTTAGTGGTCATCTGTCTCCAGTTTAACGACATAGAGGTCATCTGTTTCCAGTTTAGCGACGTGGTGGTCATCTGTTTCCAGTTTAAAGACTTAGAGGTCTATTGATGGCGAGCTTGGAATTTTAGGGTAGGGGCCGACATCAGCGTTGCTAACATTGAAGCAGAGGTGCCAGGAGCAATTCATCATTTGCCTACTCTTGTTGGCGGAGCGATGGCTTAGGAGACGGGTTTAGGTCCCTGTCGCCTAAGGCTTTTCAATTTTATGGGCCGTGAGGGTCCCATAAAAGCATTTTCTCCCTGCTAGTCATGAGGATCCCGCAGGTGTATTTTCTCCTTAGGAGTCGTGAGGACTCCTAAGTGTGTTTTTCCTTTGTGAGTCGTAAGGATCCCACAAATGTTTGTTCTCCTCATGTATCGTGAGGACACATGAGTGAGTCTTCTCAATGGAGCATAACTCCAAAGACGGAGACCAGCCGCGTAACTGGTGATTACGGTGGGGCATGGGTATGATGAGAATTATTGAGCCCATGGATTGTATACGGTAGTCAAGTTGGGGACTAACCGTAGGGCCGGAAGAATTTTGGAAAATTGGATTTTTGGTTGTGTTTTTTTTTGTTTTTGTTTTACCGCGATTGCTCTATCCTTTCAGCTTTTCTTATCGCGAATATCGCGATTGCCCTATCATTTCGGCTATTTATTCGCGGTTGCCCCATCATTTCGGCTTTATTTTCATCTTTATTTTACTCGCTGATTTTTATTGCGAGTTGCCCCATCATTTCGGCTTTTCTTTATTTTTCTTTTATTTACACATTTTTTGTTTATTTACACACACATATATATATATATATTTTGTACATTCCCAGTTTAATGACTTAGAGGTCGACTGTTCCCAGTTTAACGACGTGGTGGTCTTTTTTGCTTATCCCAGCTCCTTGAACTTTGATCTTGGCGGAGCTGTGTTGATGACCTAGCTTTGTGGCTTGCCGATACATCCGAGGATTGTGAGGTTTTTCCAAACTTATATTGGTCCTCTGCCCAATCTTTGAAAATATAGCAGTCTTCGATGGTATGACCCACCACTCTATGATATGGGCAGTATATGGGATTGCCGGTCATGTTCATTTCCTGTGGCCTCTTTGGAACAGGCAGTTGCAGACCGCTGTTCAGGGCGTCCATGAATATTTTGCGGACTTCATCCCTCCTGAAGGAGTATACCTTCTTCTTTCCCTCCATTGGAGTAGGTGCCTTTACTGATGCTAGTCCTCGAGGCACATGTCTGGGAGGATTAGGTTCCTGAAAGGTTTCGGTCTCCATTTGCATGAAATTGGCGATCGTAGCTTGACTGTTTGCTAACACGCCTTTAGACAGTTCTATCTCTCCCATCTTGTATTGCCTTTCGACCCAATCTTTGAAAACGAAGCAGTCCTCAATGGCATGACCTATCACCCTATGATAGGGGCAATATTCTGGGTCGTTGGTCATATTCGCTTCTTGCGGTCTCTTTGATTCTGGCAGTTGTAGACCGTTTCTTAGGGCGTCCATGAATATCTTGTGGACTTTTTCCCTCTTGAAGGAATAGACCTTTTCCAGCTTCTCTTTCAGAGGCGATTCCCCTCCCCCCGGTGTATGTATCGGAGGGACTGGAGGCTGATTGCGGCCGTTTTTCGCGAAGGCGTTCCGCTTTTAGGTTGAAAGGGATATCAGTTGGCTGCCCCCGGGTATCAATCCCTGACTCATGAGCCAAAATTTGATTCTGCTGTAATTGCAATCGGGCGACTTGGGTCGCGAGATCTGCCACGGTGTTTGCCAGCTTGTCGACTTTGGAATAGACCTCGGCAATCTTCTCATCCCTGTCCTGAAATTGCCTTTGAATCCATTGGAATAATGCTTGTTCTGTAGTTCCGGCTATGACAACCGGGTAATCTTTATTGCCTGAGCTCAATTCCGTAGGAACCACGGGCTCCTCTGGCTTATCGGCCTGAGCGGGCTCTTCATCATTTAGATTGAGCCGATGCTGGGTAGCGTTAACCATATCATCACCATGGCTGTAAAGAAGAGGAGGGTTCGTTTCTTCATATCCGGCCATGTAGACAGTGTGGATAACACATCCAGCCATTCTTTCATCACTGGCAGCTGGTTTCGCGGAGCGGTCCGGGCTTTGGAAATTCATAAATTTTAACATGGCCAGAACCCTAGCCCTTTTGTTGGCTCTATATCTGAACCGCTTCTGCCTCAGCTTCTCTGCCTTAAGCGCTTGGCAGGCTTCTGCTCTTCGGGAAGCCACCATAGGCCGAGCGATGGGGATGCTTAAGAAGACATCTGCCTGCGTGTCCGTCGAAGGTATCGCCTGGGCTTGCCTACGACGTCTGGCAACTTCTTTTGTTCCGATGGCTTTGCCCCCAGTCGGGGCCATGGAAAGCCGTTCGGACACCGATTTGCGTTTGGGTTGGGGTGCCCTCGAGATTACCACATTCGGTCTCTTGCCTTTCGAGACCGGTTTGTCTGTTGTTGGAGCTTGAAGAGCCGGGATGGCGTTAGCTGACACGAACAGGATAGAGCCGAATGGTAGCGGCTCCTCCTTCCATTGTCGCCCGAGACTGGCCGGAAGGACCGTCCTGGAGTCCATCTTCATCGTGTAGAAAACGGGAGTCGTGCTGAGAGCTGAGATCGTCCTTGGAGACATTGTTGGAGAGTGATTGCTTGAAAACCTGCATGAAAGAGCATTATTTTAGTATAAATACAGCTATGTACATTGATTGAGTTCGCATGAATGCTTAACCCGAAATATGGGAGGAGAGATTGGTCCCACCGGGCGTGCCAGAATCTGTAGGGTGTTTTTCGTCACCCCATTGAGATGGGAATACGCGCGCGCTTGTCAGGCGTACTACAGATTCCCCCTGCCTAGGGTAGGCCGGGGTTTAATGATTATGGGGATCCGAATCTCCAGCAGCCGCGGACTAAGCTGCCGTTAATTACCCCTCGCCTTTGGAGCGAGGGAACCTCCGATTGACGGGTTAAACTGGTCATGCGAACTCAATGTGCAGTGTGCGTGTGTTGTGTTTTGAAAGGGGGTTTTTGGATATATTGAGAGCCACGCAGAGTTTTTACGGGGGTCCCGCTACCCGAATAGCGGGCTGGGGGTCAAGGGGGCTAGCAGCCCCCTTGCGGGGTGCGGGGCAGCGCCCCGTTAGAAATTTTTTTCTAACTGGGACAGTGTCGTGGAGCACGTGTGTGTGCAAATATGTATACATATGTATATATATATGTATATATGTATATATATATAAAAGAAAGAGGGGGGAAAATGCATCCAAAGGATGTGTGGAGGCAGCACCTTGGGCGCTGTGCGTCTAGATGCTGCGCGCTCAGGCGCTAGAGTGTCACATGTCGGCACGTGGGCGCTCTGCGCTTGAGGCGCAGGCGCCACGTGTCGCACGTAGGCGCTTTGCGCTTGAGCGCCTGCGCTTGAGCGCAAGCACGCCACGTGTCGGCACGGGGGAGACTTGCGCTCGAGCGCGAGCGCTTGGGCGCAAGCGCGCCACGTGTCGGCACCGGGACGACTTGCGCTCGGGCGCTTGCGCTTGAACGCAAGCGCGCCACGTGTCGGCACCGGGACGACTTGCGCTCGGGCGCTTGCGCTTGAGCGCAAGCGCGCCACGTGTCGGCACGCGGGCGCTCTGCGCTTGAGCGCCGACGAGGAAAAGTGGCTTTTAGCCTAAGAAACAGAAGCTATGCTTCAGAAAGGAAATATTTGTTATGTATATATGTATGGAGTTAAACTCCTGGGATGTTTTGAAGCTGATGAAGGGGGTTCTTCTTCTTCCTTCTGTTGTTTGGCCGGATCTTGAAGATCAAGGAGTAGTAGATTTTAAAACTCACTCCTTTTTGAGATCTGATGGGAGATCTGAGTTCCCCTTTGTGGGTTTTGTGGTGGAAAACTACTTAGTTTTGGAAAAGAAAGAGTAAAACTCTTGATTTAATTCAAAAGAATTGAAAAGGTTTAGAACCTTGGAGAAGGAGCAGGAGGCACAAAGAACCCTAGTTATTGGGGAAATGAAAAAGTGTATCTTTTTTTATTCATCATGTTGCCTTATATAGGCTTACATATTTACATATAGCCCCTTGGGCTTTACAAAAATGCCATTTTAGCCATCCCATGGCTCATGTGCTATTTCATTTTTGCACATAAGCCATGTGCTTACAAAATATTGGCTTTATGCCTATTTTGTTTTCATTCATGCATAAACAATTACATAAAAATTATTTATTACATGATTTTGTTGTTGGCACGGAGAGGCTGGCCGCAGGCTCGACTTGGGCATGGGCCCGCTTGACCTGGGCTTGGGCCCACCTGGCTTGGGGTTGACTTTGATTTTGACTTGGTCAACCGGGGTGTAAATTTTTACCCCAACACTATTCCTGAGCCCGTAACCTCCACGTGATTAAAAAAAGAAGCCATAAAAAAAACTCTCCTCCTGACCTCGAGTGCCTCCTCGCGCCTCCCTCCCTCCTCGCGCCTCCCTCCCTCGAACTCGCCGCCCCGCCTCCATCGCCTCCTCCCTCGAGCATAGGACCCTGCGCGACCCTCCTTCCTCCAACGCCTCCCTCCCTCCCTCCTCATGCCTCCCTCCCTCGAACTCGCCGCCTCTCCTCCCTCACCTTCTCCCTTGAACTCGCCGCCGTGCGCGACCCTCCCTCCTCCTACGCCTTCCTCCCTCACCTTCTCGAGCGCCTCCTGGAGCACCCTCTCCCTCGCTGCGCCTTTTCCCTTCTCCCTCGCCGCGCCTTTACCCTCCCTCCTCGAGCACCCTCGTCCTCGCTGCCGCGTCTTTCTCCAGTGATCGGGTAAAATTTATGCATGTATTGCTTTATGTAGGTAATCGTTTCATCATCATCACATATTTCGTCACAGTCATTTTCAGAAAATGGATTTGTGTATGGATGAACTCTTTGAACTGATTTTTTTTTAATTAAAAAAAAGAGAGAACTGAGTAAATTTTGATTGATATGTAGGTTTCGTATACAATTTGGAAGAGTTTATCTTGTTCTCTCAAATTATTCTTATGCCAATAAACGTTTCATATTAAAATCAATTGATGTTTAATTTTTAAGTGTGATTTTCATATATTTAAGGTTATGATTACGTTAACATAACATAAACTTTATTTTTTTAGTAACAATCAATACTATGCAATCGATGAGCAATCCCAAAATTTTATTGGGTTAATCAATCATGTCGATGCTAATGATCTCGTCGGCTGTAATGAGAATGGTGAAAACGAGGATGATGATAGCGAGGATGAGGAAGATGAGGATGGAGAAATTGAGAATGCTAATGATGATACCGGTGATCTCATTACTAGTAATGTTGTTATTCATGTTGGTATGGAATTTCCTACCGATGAGGAAGCATACAATACTTACAACTCGTTTGCAAAACTTAGAGGCTTCTCTGTTCGCAAGTCGTAGGGTGCAAGAAATAAGGATGGTATAATAAATCGAAAGAAATTTGTATGCAGTAAAGAACGGCATAAAAGTTTGAAGGACAAAAGAGAGTAAGGGAGGGAACTTAAAAGAAGAAAACAACATATGAGAGAAGATTGTCCTGCAAAAATTATCATATATAGAATTAGAGATGATGTTTGGAGGGTAACACTTATAGATGATCAACACAACCATCCTTTGTTGTCCATGCCATCAAAAATTTCTACTTTACGTTCTTATTGTGTAGATCATCTAAAACCTTCTTGCAAATCGTTGATGGATCAATTTTATGATTGTGGTGCGGGACCATCACAGATTGATGATTTAATAAATACTACAGATGGAGATAATTTGGTAGATGTCACTCCACAACAAATCATTGACTATTTCAAATCGAAAAGAAGAAATAATATGGGTCGTCAATGTGTATCTGTAATACAACAATTTATTGAGAGGCAAGCTTCAAATATTCAATTTTACTATGCACTTGAGCTTGATGCTGGGGGAACCTGTAGAAGTATTTTTTGGGCTGATGGAAGAGCCAGGGCTAGTTATATGCAATTTATTGATGTTATGATTTTTGATGTTACATATAAGACTAACAGTTTTCTAATGCCATTTGCACCTTTCACGGGAGTTAATCACCATCGACAATCTTCATTGTTTGGATGCGCTCTTTTAGCGGATGAGAAAGATGAGACTTTTGTTTGGTTATTTCAGCAATGGTTAAAATGCATGTGGAGTAAAGCGCCAGCCGCAATCATCACAGATCAGGATCCTGAAATTTGTAATGCTATTAAGAGGGTATTTCCAAAAACCTTGCATAGATATTGTATATGGCATATAACTTTGCATGAAGATGAGCATCTCTATTCTTTACGTCGCTCTTTTGAAACCTTCAACAAGAATTATAAGAAGTGGCGTAGATATAGTAAAACTATTGAAGAAAGTGAAAAACGTTGGGTCACTTTGAATGAAAAGTATAGAAGAATTTTTGAAGAATCGTTGTCTGAAAAAGCAGTAAATGAAATGAAATCTTGGAGATGGTTGCAAAACATGTATGACCAAAGACATCATTAGGTTGAAGCCTATTTGAAAGATATGTTTTTTGCTGGCATGAGATCAAGTCAGAGAAGTGAGAGTATGAACATGTTCTTTGATGGTTTCATTAATTCTATGACGCCATTGTTTCAATTTGTTGAACGATATGACAAAGCTTTAGCCGCTCGACGAAAAAAGGAGGAAAGAGAAGACACGCGTTGCTTAACGACAAAACCAGATTTTCAAGGCATGCATGACATGGAAGCTTGTGTAGCAAAGGTATATACTGCTAATTTATTTGAGATATTCCAAAATGAGTTTCGAAATGTGTTTCATTGTTGGCATAATATGGGTGGTATAGAAGAGAACTTTACCACTTATAATGTGGTTTGCAAGATAGATAGAAAAATTAATACTCAAATGTGAAGTGCAACCCAATGGAAGAATTCTTCAAATGTTCATGCGCTATGTTTGCCGACGATGTGCTGTGCAAACATATATTATATGTAATGAAGCAGATATTGTTTATGCAAATCATCCCAAAACAATATATTCTATCGAGGTGAACTCTTGGTGTTAGGCACAACACTGCTAAGGGTCGTGGAGCACATGCAAGTGTTGATATGAGACTATCAACAAATGCAGAAAATAGAGCAGCTACATCTCTTGATTCATGGAGACTTCGTGCAAAAATGAATGAAGTTGTAGACTTGGTGGCGGAGAATCGAGATCTTTACGAAAAATAGAAGAGTTTATTAATAGTATGCTGCAACAATGCAATTTAAATCATGAAGAAGAGACGGGCACTCAAGTTAGTTATACTCCGACACCTTCTTACCTATATCATATAACGATCACAGATCCTACGAAAAATACCCATAAGGATCGTCCTGCTATTGCATCTTGAATTCCATCTGGAATAGAAGTATCGCAATCAAAAGCTTAAAATAGGTCGCGCAATTATAGTAATTGTCATGAAACGGGTCATGATATAAGAACTTGTCAGCTTTTAAAGGTATTAGTATTCCATTCTTGTTTGTTCTTATTTGTTATCATTAATTTTATAAATGATGGTTGATATCTAATATGAGTTATTTTTAGGCACCGGATGTTTCTAACGGAAAGGAGTGAAGATAGTTTTGGTGTTGCTTGGAGCAGAATAGAAGATTTTTACTGAATTTTTTGGAGCTTGTTTAGTAATTGTTAGTATTTTTATTGTTATGGCTTGGATGTACTTGAATATTAATGTTGGTATTTATATACCGCAAGTTTGAAATATCATTAGTATTTTGTCTGAGTTTGTAAATTTTTTGTTGAGAAATGGTCTAACATGTGGATAAAAAATTATTGTAAATTTGATTTTTTTTTCTGATTTTCATCTGGAAATCGCTTACTGGTAAAAGAGAGAGAAGAAAATGGAAATCAAAATAAATCAACATATACACACCATTTCATCAACACCATTGAATATGAAGTAACAAGTCAATCCTTAAAATTTTAACCTGTTCAAGTTGTTGGATATGGTATGTACAATAACGCAAAAGATATGTCATATACAATAACGCAAAAGACTGCATTTAGTTCAAAACATTTGAAATTACGATTGTTAAATTGAATTTCTTACAATTGACGAAAGAGTTGAGTTCGAAATGAACCAGTCTCATGCAAAATACTATTAAAGCCTATACATCATTCTAACTTTAAATATAGCAACAAAATCATAGTGAGTTGGTTCTTTCTTATGTTTAGCTTCCTAGCTTCAACTCTCTTATTCAATTCTCTACCCATGGTTTGTGCATCTTCAAGTCTTTGGTCATGCTGCTACTTTATGCGGCTTCGAACATGAAATATCTGCATAAGGATTTTGGATCTGCTTTGGTATTCTACCATTCTTAGCCTTATTTATGTACAATTTTTGCTTCTTTATTTGTAGCACCTGAAAATCACACACACACACACAGAGTTAATTAATTTGTTTAATTGGTCTTGTATCATAGAACACCATGACTAAAGCATATTTACCTAGAAACAACCATTTCAGAACTGAAAGTTTAACATGCACGGTTTGCAAACCCCGGGTTTGTGGTATAGAGATGCATACTAATGAAAAGGCTGGTTCCATTTTTCTCCTTACTTTTTATGCAACCAATACAGCTAAAATAAACAGCGCAGAAAGAAAAAGGAAAAATAAGGGATTTGGATTGTTACTTCATACATTTGGTGATAGAATACATAGTGCAAAAGGCACACCAAATAACTTTGTTTATACATGTGTATGTGAATGTATCTTAACTTCAAAGCCAACATATATCCGTAATAGATAGACACAGAACAAAATACTGAAAAATAAAATCTCACCATTGAACAGAATCTGTAAGTAGACAAATGTCAAAGCCATATGGATCTAAATCGACTAAGAAAAAGACAGGCAAGTGCAGTTGTTCAATTAAATGGTGCAAAACCTGGAAGAAGATATGTGGCAAGCACCATCAAACTGAGGCAATGTTAAGGAAAAGTTTTTCTTTTCAGTTGTAGTTGAGGAAAAGGATGGAAAAACCAGGTTGTGAGCATAACTTCTCATGAGAATGTTCCCGCCAAAAATTTCTGCGAAAAAGAGCCCAAGGCATCAAATGGCAGCGATACGCTTAAGAAAATATGAACCAGTATTTTCCGGGTTGTATTTTGACAAACTCCCGAATGAGAAACAGCTAAATTCTGATGGTATTGAAAGCATCTCGAAAAAAACCTTCGATTTGATATATTATGGGCCTCATAATTCATCCGGGATCAAAAGTTATGAGCAAATGTGCTATGCACATGTGATTTATGGAAGAAGATGCGAAGCAGTATTTTCACAAACTCTGAAATGAGAAATAGCTAAATTCTGATGGTATCGAAAGTGTCTCGAAAAATCCTTCGATTTGATATATTATGGGCCTCATAATTCATTCGGAATTAAAAGTTATGAGCAAATGTGCTATGCACATGCAATCTAAAGTAATGCTCTACTACATGGGGAATGCATTTTTAGTCCCACATCGGGAAAAGAAGAGATCACTCTTCTACTACTCCCATATAAATAAGAGGGGATACCCTAAGAAAAGGGGGAGTTCAATCTTCAAAGGATTCAATTCTCAAAGGAGCTTGGTTCTCCATAGGAGCTTAGTTCTCCAAGATAGGAGCCTGCTCCTCCCCATAATGTGCATATGCGCAAGCGCCATGTGCGCTACGTGCAACGCACAAGTGCCCGCCAAGCGCGCACCACGTGCAACGCACGTGCGCACCACATGAGAATATTCAATAATATTAAAACGAAATTCGTTCTCCATAGGAGCCTGCTCCTCCCCATAATGCGCATATGCGCAAGCGCCATGTGCACTACGTGCAACACACGTGTGCCCGCCATGTGCGCACCACGTGCAACGCACGTGCGCACCGCATGAGAATATTCAATAATATTAAAAGGAGATTCGTTCTCCATAGGAGCATGCTCCTCCCCATAATGCACATATGCGCAAACTCCATGTACGCTACGTGCAAATATATGCGCCCAACATGTGCGACTGATTGGTCTCAAAACTATCTATTACCGCAATCAAGAACGGCGTCGCTTTGCAGTTAGCCGGTGAGTACGGGTCGGTCCACAGGGATGTTGTGAATTTCCTAATCGCTCTTACGAGTTAATTCCGATGGGAGCCGGATTGATTAATTAAATCTAAAAACTAAATTAATTTAGGGCAATTGAATTAAAGATCTAACTATCTAACTAGGGCAAGAAATTAAATTTAATCTAGGGCAGAGAATGAAACATTACCTAGGGCAAGAATTGAAATTACCTAGGGCAAGAATTGAAATTACCTACTTACTTTACAGATGGCTCTCTCCAAACATCAACACAGGGTTGTCAGATCTGAATTCATGAAATGAAAAGAGGCATCGATGCTCTCCAAAAGAAATCTAAATTTTATTGATAAAAAGAAGTATAGGGAGACATAGCCTTTACAATGATTTAGAGTTCCTATTTATAGAGGATAGGAAACCCTAGGTTACAATTGATTCGCACGTCTATATTTACCAAAATATCCTTAGGAAAACCTAGTCAAAGTAGACTTCAAGTTTTGGTAAAATTTTATGTCTGGAAATTTTGGAACTGATTCTGGGCTTCTTGGGCTTTTTATTTCTTTGGATCTTTATTCAATTTGGCTTCTCTATTTCTTCCAGATCTCCAGTGAACAATTGCAGTGGACTTTTAACCGTTTGCTTTGTAATCTTGGACCTTAAGTTGCCTTGTACTGATCTTTTGTGTAGGCTTGATTAAGATCCTTCTATTTGTTGGTCAAAGTCCCCTTTTTGTGTCGTCTTTTGTCTTTTTCACTGTTTTCGCTCCAAGAACCTGTAACCTGTAATATGTAGCAGATATGCGTCAAAAGCACATGTTTATTTGTAAAAAAAATAAGAATGGGGAATATAATAATACAATATTATGGTGTGAACAAATACCCCCAAACTTATCTTTTGCTCGTCCTCGAGCAAACTTATTTTTATTCTCTACAAAAAACCTAACCGCACTTTCGCAGGGAAATGCGATTGCACTGAGCTCGTGCAACAAACCGTTAAACCTCTAAGTGTCCCTAGTAGGAGGAGTGTTGTCTCCTGAGGGTTTTCAGCGGATACTACCCACAAAATCCTATCAATTCGGCCCATTAACTTTAATTCTCCAATTAGGTTTTCTAACAAGGAATTCTATTATCGTCGACTCGTAAATTATCCACCCATATTCTTCACACTTTCTCATTATTTAACTTAAGATTATATATGTTCTATAGACTTATTTAGCTTTCGGTATCTCTTAAGTTTTCATTCTAGGGTTCTATCTCCACTTAGGAATTTTTATCAACTCTACTAAAGATACAAGTTCTATTCTTCATTCCTTTCTCTCATCTAAACTCCAATCACATATCCCTACGTGTGTGTATAAGTCACCCCTACACTTGGAAATTCAAATCAAGCAATCATACCCTTGTCCGTTGTCCAAAGCACTTATTACTTGGTGCATTTTTAAATGAATTTTGCTACACATCCTTCATGCGACCGTTGATACTTCTTGAGGTACCAACGAACGATTACAAAATGCGTTTGCACTTTAAAGCGTACTTCCTAGTCTTGTAACACCCAAGGCTTTTTAGCAGTGACTCCCAAACCAGTTGGTCTAAGGCACTAGGTGACGAAGCACCCTCGCTAAATATTTTTCTATTTTTTTGCAGCCTTAAGTAATCACAAAAACCAGTGTTCATTTTTTTTTCTTTATTCACTTTTTTTTCTTTTATTTTCATTGTACTAAGGACTTTAGACAAGAGCATTTCAAGGTCTCTTCTACTATTCCAAGTTTCAAGGTGCGTGATTGTGCAAATTGTAGGGTATACATTTTCAGAATCTAGACTTAAGCTAGGAATTATTTTTCAAACTTATACTCTAATAAGAACATCAATATTTTTCCTTTGTTTCAACTTAGCCCAAGAACTGAACTCAAAATTTGCCTATTTCTAAATAAACTACAAAAACATATACTTTCTACCGTTAAGCTTTAAGAAAGGTTATTTTTAGGGTTTTTAATTTACTAAGTCTAAGATCTAGTTGTTCCTAGCCAGTTGACCTATTTGTCAAACTCAAATCAAATATGGCCAAAATTGAATACAATAATTTTTATAATTTTTGAAATTTTTCAATTTTTTATGGGTTTTTAAAATAAGTATGTAAATGCAAAAATATGTACAAATGAATGCGAAGGAAAAAGACGTACCGAGCATACCCCCAAACTTAAACTTGACAGTGTCCTCACTGTCATGCCATACCAAGAGGGTCAAAATGTCGGCACTCCCCTGTTAATTTATTTATAAATTTTTTTTGAATTTTTTATTGTTTTGAATTTTTTTTTATTTTTTATAGAAAAAGAAAACAAAAAATATATATACATATATACAACAAGGTTCCCCCCAAACTTAAGCTTGGCCTTACACAAGCCAAAGGTTAGCATCAACCATTCAAAAATCTTATCGTGGTCATGGTCGAGTTGGTGAAAGAATGGAGTGGAAAGAAAAGAAATGAGAAGCACACAAGACCGAATGGGAAGAAGAGTGGAATATGGTCTCGACGGAGGAGAAGAATGGCGGAAAAGAAAAGGAAGTGGAGTACGATCTTGAGGGTGTAAATCGAGTGAATAAATTAGCACAATTTGTGTTTACCGATGTGTTAAAAGCGATTGTGCTAAGCTATCAACCCGTCGAGAAATGGGGTCAAATCCCTCAAGATTCGCAAGAAAGCATGGGTACGCCGAACTTGGTATTGGAGATGAAAGCGTAACGGTCACTTGCACGGTCGGAACAATGGAAGGTAGGGAAGGGAGTGAATTAGGGATAGTGTTATTCTCACCTAAGTAATCTGTCGCGAACTTGAAGGATTCCATCAATGGTTCGAAACAACTGTAAGCAACCGAGTCTGATGGTTCAACTAACTCATCTGAAAATGTAAAAGACTCAAACTCGGGCGGTGAGTCATCAACATCGTCCGGAAAAGTGAAACACTCGTACGTGTTATCAGCTGTGAGAACTGTGTCAGATTCAAAGTAAAAGTTTTCAAGCTCACAGTCGTCAAGCGTGATCTTGTGCGTGGTCGGAACGATGGAAAGGAGGGAGGGCGATTTAATTAAAGGGTCAAGAGGATGAATTGGAAAATCAGACACATCAAACAAAAATGGTTCAACCTCAATATGATCCTCAAAACTCTCCTCAATACTATCCTCAGAATTCTCCTCAATATTTAACAAATCCATGCCATTATCATTAAAATCAAGATGCATATGAGGTTCGGGAGAAACATCTAATGACTCGGGATGATGAGTTGAACATAAAATTTCAATCAAATCGACAGGTTCATCATCCGAAATATTCCCGGCGTCTATATCCTCAATCAAGTGAAAATCAATATTTTCTGACACCTCATCAAAAGCATAGATATTTATCAATTCAGGTTCTAGAGTGGAGGTGTAAAGATCGAAAGGATTAAGTGTGGTTTCACTCGAAAGGGGTTCTTCACAATCTGGCAAATCAAGCACTACAAAGTCGCACAACTCATCATTTTGGACACATGTTTGAAAATTGGAGTTGTTGGATTCAATTGTGTATGGGTAGGTTTGATTTCGAAATCCTCTCACATTCTCACTCTGTCCAACCGCCTCCTCATACATTGGAAAATTTGAAACTAGTTGAAAACTAGCTGCCGGTTCACTAGGTTGCATAAGGACGGTCATGAACGCTTCCACATTCCTAACCATTTTGTTTGTTACTACAATGTACGCCTCCAACGACTGTTCCAAACTAGACTTGGGTGGTAAGGGGGTTTCGGCAAAAGATTCAAAATTGTTTGGATACGTGAAACTCCCAAAAGGCTGTGTAGAAACAGTGTCTAGTAAAGGTGGGAAAGTCGGGTAGGACTGGTAAGAAGTGGATGGTTGGACAGGATTAGGATCAACATGTGGATAAAAAGGTGGATGGACTTGTTGATTCCTAGAACTAGATGAGGGGAGAGGGATGAAAGATCGGCTATGAGATTGAGCGATATGCTCAGCAATGGACATCTGTTTAGGAGTTACAGCAGGACTTGAAAAAGTGATATCAACATATGAAGGTGGTAAAGGTTGACATGGTTGACACAAAGTGGGTTGCAAAGTCAAACTGTTTCTCCTAGACACTTCTATTTGATCTTTCAAAGATATTTTTGGCATGGAGGGATCTTCTTTAAATCGACCGAAACAATTGACGTACGACGCAAAGTTGGGTTCGGGATACCAAAGTTCGGCAAGAGATTTATAATGTGGGGTACCCATGATAGAAGAAAGAGAAGATGAAGAAGGTAGCTGGTGGGGTGCAAGGATTTTACGCGACAAGTTGCAAGTTTTTTTTTTGTTATAAAAGATTTTTTTATTTTTCTTCTTTTATTTTTTATTTGGAACCGTTTGCAAAAAACGATTTTTGATAAAGGGCTAAGAAACACTTTCGATCAACCAAAAATGCACAATTAGGCCTAATTCTAGGGTCACCTAGGTCATCTAGACAGCTCCTAACTGTTCCAAAGGGCTAGAGATAGGACCTCAAACCGACTCTTCACCGCCAATTGCAGCCAGGTAAGTGCCAGGTAAGTGGGAGGCTCCCCGCTACAAGTAGCGGTCCTAATTAAGTAACCACTTGCCTTGACACACTTGCCTAGACACCGCAAAATCAGGTTAGGATAAACGGCTAATGCCTATAACTAGTCCTCTGTCCTATTGAGCTCGAAGTCCTTAGGGCTGAGTCTAGTATTTTTTAATTAAGATATGGTCAATGCAAATGCCTTATGTTATTTCTAGGGTCCTGGGAAGGGTGATGAAATCCCTACCCAATCTGAGTTGGTCAAAAGCCCCTTAAAGTCAGTTTTAAAGATATGCAAAACAGAAAAATCACTTGCAATCAAATCTTTTTATTTTATGCGCGGCGCAAAGAATCCTGCACAAGATTGTTATTTGGAAGGGGAAATATTTTTTTAAGCGCAAAGAATCCTGCAGGAGATTTTTCAGAAGATATATAGGAGATTTGCAGAGGAGGAGAGAGAAGACTTACAGAGTTTTTTTTTTCCAAGCCTTGAATCGACCAGGCAGCGGCGGTTCCGCGGCCAGAAGGAGGGTCACGCGGCGGTTCCGCGGCCTGTTGGACGTTTCAGCAGTTTTTTTTTGCACCAGATCACCTCGGTTGACTTGTAGACTCGGTCCTCCAAATTTCTTCTGTTCCTCGGTTGTTGTGATCTTCTGTTGTTCCGATCTGTTTTTTTTTGTTTAGCTTTCTGTAGATTTCCAGATCCGAAATTGTGCGTAGATCCTGCAAAATTCTCACAAAAATACCCTTTCCAAAAATAACAGATGATATATTTTTATGATTTTTCAGATTTTTATGATTTTTTTAATTTTAGATTAATCCGAAATTGCAAAAAGGAAATAACACACCATCCCCGGCAACGGCGCCATTTGATTGGTCTCAAAACTATCTATTACCGCAATCAAGAACGGCGTTGCTTTGCAGCTAGCCTGTGAGTAAGGGTCAGTCCACAGGGATGTTGTGAATTTCCTAATCGCTCTTACGACTTAATTCCGATGGGAGCCGGATTGATTAATTAAATCTAAAAACTAAATTAATTTAGGGCAATTGAATTAAAGATCTAACTATCTAACTAGGGCAAGAAATTAAATTTAATCTAGGGCAGAGAATGAAAAATTACCTAGGGCAAGAATTGAAATTACCTAGGGCAAGAATTGAAATTACCTACTTACTTTACAGATGGCTCTCTCCAAACATCAACACAGGATTGTCAGATCTGAATTCATGAAATGAAAAGATGTATCGATGCTCTCCAAAAGAAATCTAAATTTTATTGATAAAAAGAAGCATAGGGAGGCATAGTCTTTACAATGATTTAGAGTTCCTATTTATAGAGGATAGGAAACCCTAGGTTACAATTGATTCGCACGTCTATATTTACCAAAATATCCTTAGGAAAACCTAGTCAAAGTAGACTTCAAGTTTTGGTAAAATTTTATGTCTGGAAATTTTGGAACTGATTCTGGGCTTCTTGGGCTTTTTATTTCTTTGGATCTTTATTCAATTTGGCTTCTCTATTTCTTCCAGATCTCCAGTGAACAATTGCAGTGGACTTTTAACCGTTTGCTTTATAATCTTGGACCTTAAGTTGCCTTGTACTGATCTTTTGTGTAGGCTTGATTAAGATCCTTCTATTTGTTGGTCAAAGTCCCTTTTTTGTGTCGTCTTTTGTCTTTTTCACTGTTTTCGCTCCAAGAACCTATAACCTGTAATATGTAGCAGACATGCGTCAAAAGCACATGTTTATTTGTAAAAAAAATTAGAATGGGGAATATAATAATACAATATTATGGTGTGAACAGCGACACACGTGCGCGAACGCAAAGAAGCCTTTTTCAGCAGCGAGAAGCTTAAGCTCCAGCCTGTTCTTCCCCCCTGATGAGTGGGACATGGTTCAAAGGGTATATCCCTCCGCACCTTCGATATATGACAATGTAATCTCTCAGTGTCGTCGGAGAGGTGGTGGGTCCTAACGACCAATAATCCTTCCTTCCAAAATAATAATAAAAAGAAGAAAGACAGAAGCATATAGAAAACCACCTCAAACGAGGGGGAATCTGACGAAGTCTGCTACATCGGCCGCATCCGTTTAAACCTTCGATACATGGTGTCATAAATCAACTTGGCATCTTCGGAGAGGTGGACGGATAGTACCAATTAGCATCTACCCCGAAATTCAGGCGAGACGTTCACCGCGTCGTCGCGCGTCTTTCGGCGGGAAACAGATTCTGGCACGCCCGGTAGGACCTTTTCCTCTTTCCACTCCACACTTCGTGTGTCGTATTCGAGAACGAATCGCGGTTTGCTAATGGTTGCCCTTGGGTTCGAGGTACTAAGATTTGGTGTCTTGCTTGGTGCAGAAAACGAAAGATCAATGGCGTCTACTTGCACGAAGTGTTCCAGCTGCAACTGCAACTCACATTCCGCCTCATCTGGAGGCTTAACTTACGGGCCCCATGCGGCCTCCCTGTTCACAATGCCGATAGAGCAGGTGACGCGGGCTACGACCGGTTTGTTCTTCGGGACCATGCTCCCACCAGTGAACATTAATATCCCGCTGCCGCAAGAAGTGCAAAAGAAGTCGGTCTTTGATCGGCTCACTACTACCATGGCCCCTCTCAACGGGTCGTCCGATGTCAAGCCAACAGCGTCAGTCTTTGACAGGCTGAGCCTAAACTCCAACGGGCCTGTTAAGAAGCCCACGATAACTGAAGCGGCCATCCCAAAGCGGATAGCCATTCCTGCTCTCGAGGTCACTAAAGAAGCTTCTCCCGTCAAGGGATCGGTTTTTACGAGGTTGGCCACCCCGGCTCCCGTTCCTACTCAAAGGTCTGTCTTTGACAGATTGGATACTGCTGCTCGACGGGCGTCGGTCTTCAAGAGGCTGGTACCAGCAGCGCCTCACCAGAACAGGGGGCATGACGAAGTCACCCCTAAATCTGAAACAATCCCAACGGCTCGACACGCTCGACGTCGCCACTGGCGCCGAGTAAGGAAGGCTGGAGGCAACTCCCCCTCTGGGCTAACTCCACCAGCCCCAACGGTGGAAGTCAATACTGCTGTTCCAACTGGGAACATGTTTGAATTGCTGAACAAGGTGCGCAGGAACTCTCCTACCGCCGTACTGAAAAGATCTCCTCCACCCGTGGAGAATGTTACAGAAACGAAGCCGGAGCAGTCCCCTCAGCGGCTGTCCTCCAAAATTTACAAAGCCTGACGATGTGTTCAGGACTCAGTAATCGATCAAGATTACCCTCGCCGACAAAAGAAAGTGAAAGTTCAGCAAAAAGAGAACCATCTTTCCAAGCCACAAAAGGCAACAGCTGTTTGGGTGCCCGCTGCAACGGCCCCCTCGACTTCAACTGCTCAAAAGAGAAGAAGGCCAAAAAAAGCCCCTGTGACTACGGCGGACCACAAAGACGCTGAGCCCAAACGCCCCAAGTCTGGGGGCATAATGGTGCACACTGTTTATATGGCTTCCGGAAAAGAGGAAAGTCGCGCTTCGACGGGTCACCGACCGCTCACCCGATCCGTGACAAAAGCCCAGGAGCAGCAATAGAAGCTTCAGGAAATGCTACTGCAAATGGCCGCACTCACCGGGCCAAAAGAAAGCCCAGAGGCGTCATCAGAGCAACGTCATGAACAAGAAACCGATGCTGACTTCCTCCGCAAAGTTCTCGAAAATAAGGACAGAGAAGCAGCAGAACAAGCGGCTAATATAAGACGAATGGCGCTTCTCTTCCAAGACATGGTCGGGATGATGTTACAGCCAGAACCTCCAGCTGAAGACCCTCCAATCATCATTGAAGACGACAGAGGAGAGACATCGAACCCTCCTCCGGCTCTTTCAGCAGCCAAAGAGGAAACCATTTCCAAGGCCGCTCTGGATGACTATATTGCTCAGCAAATACGAGCTCACCAGGTGAATGAAGCGGCCAGCCAAGTTGTTAAAACTGGGCGACCATATCCAGGCTGGTATGACCAAATAAAATACCCGCCGGGATATACGATCCCTAAATTTCATGTATACAAGGGGACGGGCAATCCCCACCAGCATGTCGCCCAGTTTAGGGCTCTATGCGGCAACACCGGAGGTGATGATAAATTGCTACTTCGCCAATTCGTTGGCAGCTTGTTGGAAACGGCGTTCGAGTGGTATTCTGAACTCCCAAACGACTCCGTCAAGACGTTTGCGGAGATGGAACTGCTGTTTACGCAGAGATTCGCAAGTGCTAGTGAACGCACCCCAATAACGGCATTGATCAATACCAGGGTGAAGCCAGACGAGACATGGGTTTAATACGCAATACGATGGCGGAATCTGTGGTCGAAATGCGAACAGCGCATCGAAGAAGCGCCGGCGGTGGGCATGTTCGTGGGCACTCTTGATCCGCAGGCGACCATCTCCCAGTTCATGATGTTTTTCAAGCCGACTACTTTCCAGGCCTTGATTGACAAGCTGGCTCAAATGGACCAGATGGGTCATAGACCGTCTCCTCCAAAGCCGGAGCCTCGGAACGAGAAGGGAAAGGGGAAAGCGATTGTCGTCGCCAATGCTCAACAGCAGCCCAGTGGTCTAAGACCAGTTGATCGCCAAAATAATAGAACTCGATCTCTCGAAGATAAAATGAGACGCCCTTACTCGTTCCCTCGAGACAAGACGAAGAGGTTATTCGAGCTTGCACCGCGCAACAGGCTCATCACTCTGCCGGAGCCAAGACGCCCAGCGCAACCAGGCGACATTAGCAATCCTAACTATTGACCTTATCACCGAATGTTGGGCCATTCGATCGAGGATTGTTACATCTTCAAAAGCTGGATAGAAGATTAGTACCAGAAGGGCAAATTCGTATTATCCGAAAATTGGAAGGTGAACCCACCTCGGCCACACACTCCCAAGAAGACGGATACACCGGGGGCATCATGCTCTTTCGTAGAAGAAGCTCCATGGGAGGTCACTCTTTCAGCCAAAACTAAAAGAATGCTGAAGGATCTTCACACATGTCCGGCAATTAGGTGGAAGAATCCACTGGAACCTGAGATCATCGAAGGGATGCTGAAGCCGTGCCCAACTCCGAAGATCGGTGGTGATAGCCAAAGCACTCACACCCAGCCATCAAAATCTTCGAAGAAGAAGAAGAAATCCAAGAAGCCCGTGAAGCCTGGTGACAAGCGCACGGACCTGCAAAAACAGATTGACGCGTTGGAAGAATATAATCAAAAAGCGCGGACTCCAGCCACACTCCAAGAATTTCTCAGCCACGTCCTTGAGGACGGAGATGATGACAATGGAGAAGACTCGTCGGATGAATCTGAAGGTTATGTAGCGAGCTGCCATGCGATCTCTCACTCATCGATAGATGATGAAGAAGCTCCTTATACAGGGAAACTGGGGGCAGATCCTAAGCCGGAACTTCCAGGACCATCAGACGAAACGACCGATGCATTCCTGAACGAAGCTCTTCTTAAAAGCAAAGCTGCTCGGGAGTGTGAGACGGCCATATTTGAAAAGGCCAAATGCCGACGACTGGACGAAAGGGCTGAAACACTCCCGCCAGATCAAAATACATCCGTCGCGAATACTAACAGGTTCAAGAAGAGGAAAAGGTTCGCCAAAGCCATATCGATGGGAATGAAGCTGCCATCCTCCGAAGCGAACGCTCTTGGTGAAGCAGAAACACATCATAGCTACTGCTTATATCATCAAAAAATTGTGCATCCCACCGAAGAGTGCAACGCTTTTAAAAGATGGTGGCAGGGATATGTTGCTCACCGGCAACATTTCAAGCGGATGAAACGCAAAACTCATCGGGAGCAAAGAAGTACGATCGAGGAGCGTAAAAGAACTACCGGAAACTGTCGCACGGTCAACGCCGGGGGATCGTAAGTTCTCACCTTCGGGAGCGACTCTGACGAAGAAATGATTCTTGACCCTCTCTTCAAAGAATCCACGTTGGGAAAAAAGGAAGAACCGAAGGCCTGTGAAAATATTCAGCTGCGCAATCGTACGCTGCCCGAAAAGAATCTTGGGCCCTCGAACAATGGGTCAAATAGAAAAGATAAGGGAAAAGAAAAAGTCCCTGAGGATATCATCCTTGATGATCAAGCCGTCGAAAGGCTGACAACCAAAATCCCGCTAAAGAAAAGTAAGGTGGACTACAACGTTCTGGCACACTTGAGAAAGCTACCTTCGCAGTTAAGTATTCTCGACGTCTTTCTGCTATCAAAAGAAGCAAGAGATTCTTTGATCAAGGCATTACAAGAGCCCGAGCAATTCCAAGCTTTCCTCACCGAAGAAAAGATGAAGGACGAGCTGGAAGAAGTGAACACAGCCGATATCACCTTCGGCGATGAAGATCTCCTCCTTGGGACATGCGAGCACAACCGTCCCCTTTACGTCTCTGGATACCGTCATGACATCAAGATAGGTAAAATCCTGGTCGACAATGGGTCCTCCGTTAATCTCCTCAATGTGAGAGTGTTGAAGTAAATCTGCATGAGCGTTCAGCACCTCGCTCGCGATAAAATCACCATCTTTGGATTCGACTCCCAGTCATCACGGACGCTTGGGTCTGTAATATTGACATTACGCTTTGGGCTGTTCGTTACGGATATCAAGTTTCATGTCATTGATGCCAAGACATGCTACAATGCTTTGCTCGGTCGGCCCTGCTTACATGAGTACAATATCATCCCTTCTACACAACATCAGTGTATGAAGTATTTCAAAGATGGTCTCGAGTACACTGTGACAGGGGAACTAAACCCGTTCTCCGTGAACGAAGTCCACAAATATGAGGATGCCAAATACTTCCTGCCTGATTTCGAAGACACAGAAAGATGTCGCAAACCGGAGGACAAGAACAAAGCTATTACCACTATTCCGGTCTTCGGGAGTGATACCGAGGAGGAAGAAGAAATAGTTTATTCAGGTCCGCCCCAGTGTAACAAGCCGGGACCGTCCGCTCCTATGTTGATCTTCGGCAGCGACTCGAAAGATGAGGTCAATGCCGTATTCTCTACTCGGCCATCAATACAAACCTTCGCTGATGAAGATCAAAGTTTGCAAGTTGCCATGGTTCCGCCCAAGCATTATAAAGAACTAGACGCGCTTGATACCTACGATGTGGAAGAACTGCAGACATTCTACGTCCTTCCCACGTGAAAAGGTGAAAAGGCGAAAAGGCGATCCTATTCTACCGATCCGGGGAAACCAAAGTGGAGAAAGAAATCTGGCATGGTGCGGATTCTACACTTGACAGGCTCCAGCCCATCCGTTTGCCCAGTTATTACACGGGCGGACTAAAGAGACTCTTGAGATGCCAAGGTGTATCCCTTAAGAAAACTGCGCGACAAGCACGGTTCTATAACAGGATCTGGAACGTTCCCGGAACTCAACGAAAGTTGCCCAACGGGAGAATGGAAACGATCGGGCTTGGATATGTTCAATCCAAGAAACGGGAGCTACTCTGGACTGCTACGTCATCCATGACTTTGATGAAGAAGGAGATGCT
This sequence comes from Agapanthus africanus, assembly GCA_030015575.1. Lineage (NCBI taxonomy): Eukaryota > Viridiplantae > Streptophyta > Magnoliopsida > Asparagales > Amaryllidaceae > Agapanthus > Agapanthus africanus. Next base: position 27,838,957 of record CM057350.1, read on the forward strand.
CTGTGGGAAGCTGCTAACCCTGAACCAGAAAGAGCTCCCGCCATGAAAATGCACAGTCCGTCGTTCGAAGAATAAATGGACAAGCTTATAAGGAAAGCAGGTCAAAAGGTTCGAGACGACCATAATCGCAAAATGGCCATCTACGAGAAAGCCAGGACGCAACGTCTCCTTCAACAGGCTGTGAAAAATGAAAATACTCCTCCTTGTCAACCCGTTATACAAAAGGCCCGACGCAGACGCAGAAACAAACCAAAGAACGGGAAAGGCGTTCGACAGCGATGAAGCGGGTCCAAGAAGCCATGCGATCAGGAATCGAGCAGTCTATATTCGTCTCTTATAAAGAAGATGGGTCGAGCATATTCTTTTCCTCAAGACAAGACAAAGAAGATATTTGATCTTATCATAAAACATCAGATGATGACACTCCCGGAGTCCAAGCACCCCGAGCAAGTAGGCGAAGTTTCTCACCCGGACTATTGCTCCTATCACAGGGCAATAAGACATCCTCTCGAAGACTGCTTCACATTTAAAGACTGGGTAGAAGACCAGTATCAGTAAGGCAGGTTCGCTCTATCCAGCAGCTGGAGAGTAACCCCGCCGCAGAAGCATGAACCCAAAACCACGAGAGTAGAGCCGGATCAACATCGGTCTTGGAAGCAATCTCGTACTTGTCATATGATAATGTTGTCAGAAGAAGAGCCCGAGAATATGGATGAACTCTCCTGGTGCTTCGAAAACGATGAGGACGAGATAATTTCAGAATTTCCACCGGCACCAAAAAAGCTGGAAGATGGAATTCATATTACTGCGGATAACCTCAAGAAAATTGATTTGGGGACGGCAAGTGACCCGCGGCCGACGTGTGTCAGTGAGCTGTTGTCTGAAGAAAGGGTGGCTACGCTAAAAGATGTGCTCGTGAAGCATAAAGATTGCTTCGCATGGAACTATTCCGAGATGCCAGGATTAGATCCAGAGATTGATGTGCACAAATTGGCGATATCTCCGGACGTCAAGCCGATCAAGCAAGCGCCGAGAAGAATGCGGGTCGAGCTTGAGATGAGCATCAACGCCGAGATCAAGAAGCTAATCGACTCCGGCTTCATCCAAGAGGTTCAATATCCTGACTGGATCGCCAACATCGTCCCAGTGATGAAGAAGAATGGGACGGTGCACATATGTGTGGACTTTCGGTACTCTGCGATAGATGACGAAAGACGCGATACCGTTATTTATCGGTTCGGTACTCCGCGACGGATTATCTCCGATAACGGGCCAGCCTATAGAAACCACAAGATCAGCCGCTTCGCACAACAGCATAACATAGACTGGAGATACTCTTCGGTCTATAATCCCCGAGCTAACGGTCTAGCTGAGGCTTTTAACAAGATCTTGACGAAGATCGTGAAAAAGACGGTATCTCGAAATAAGAAGGACTGGCACGAGAGACTGCATGAAGCTCTCTGGGCGTATCGAACTACGTTCAAAACGGCTACGAACACAACGTCGTACGCGTTGGTATTCGGTACAGAAGCGGTACTCCCCCTCGAGATAGAGCTACCCTCTCTACAAGTGGCAGTTCACTACGAGCTAACGGACGAAGAGAATGCTCACCTTCGGCTTGAAAAGCTTGACACCCTTGATGAAACCCGGCTCATGGCGCAACAAAATCTGGAGGCTTACAAAGCAAAGATGACGCGCTCATACGAAAGATTGACTAGGCCGAGGACATTCCGCCAAAGCGAACTCGTGCTAGTGGTCAAAAGACCTATGATCCCCAATCGTGCCAAACGAGAGAAATTCGAGCCGAACTATGAAGGCCCGTATATCATAGACAAGGTCTACCAGGGTAGGGCCTATCTACTCATGGACATGCATGGCGAAAGGCCCTTCAGGCCAATAAATGGTCGCTTCCTGAAGAAATACTACGCCTGACGAGTCACGGCCTAGGTCAACGATAGATGACGACGCCTATGTCCGCTCGCTATCTTCCTAAGCCCAAACTCTATAAGTAATAGCCGGTTTACGGAACGAAACGTCCTTAAACTAACGATGGACCACTATGTCCTAAAACTAACTGTTGACCGAGACGTCGATAAACTACTGTAGACTGCAGCATCCCAAGGCTGACACAAAAAAAGAAAAAAAGAACAAAAAGAAGAAGAAGAAAATAAAAGAAAAAAAACGGTATGTCCATAAGCGAAAAGGGCATGGCTGAAAACTCGAGAGGGCTCCGTGAGTAAAAACAGCAGGGCTACCGGCGAGTTTTGTGAAAACCCGAAAGGGCGCAATCTCGTTAAAAGACACTTGCAAGGTCCTCTCGACCCTGTAAGGAGAAACCACCTGCGTGAGATCCTTACGACTCACAAGGGAGCAACACACTTAGGAATCCTCATAATCCCTAAGGAGAAAACACACTTACGAGATCCTCACGACTCGTAAGGAGAACCCTCTTCACGGCTCATAAGATTCAAAAGTCTTAAGCTACAGAGATCTGAACCTATTTTTAAGCGGCCATCACAACCTCCAATGCTGCCCTACAAGCGGATCAATGCCGACCCTTGTATACAATCCACGGGCGTGAATAAACATTTTCCTAACAAAGCCTCATCCGTAACTAGGGATATGTTTACACAATGAACAGCCCTTGTAAGTCCTCTCGACTTAAAAGGAGAAAATACTCTTGTAAGATCCTTACGGCTTACGAGAAGCTATACACTTAGGAGTCCTTACGATTCCTAAGGAGAAAACGCACCCATGAGATCCTCACAACTCGCAGGGAGAAATACTTTTATGAGACCCTTACGGCTCATGAAGTCAAAAGCCTTGGTCGACAGGATCCCAACCCTGTTCGCTAAGCCACCTTTGTTCGATATAGATAGAGGCAAATGATAATTCGCTCCTGGCAATATTCCAGTTGTAGCGGTGCTGATGCCGAAATCGGTGTCTAACTCCAAGCTTGCAGCAAAGAAGCTAGCGAGCCACATATGCATACGAAATAGCCGAAATGATGGGGCAACTCGCAACAAAATCAGCAAGTAAAAATGTATGCATGCAAAATAGCCAAAATGATTGGGCAACTCGCAATAAAAAGCAGCGAGTAAAAATAAAATAAATAGCCGAAATGACTGGGCGCCGCGAAAAATAGCCGAAATGATTAGGCAATCGCGACCTTCGCGATATAAAAGCTGAAATGATAGAGCATCGCAGAAAGAAAAAAAATATAAAATGAAACTTTTTGCCCTACATGTGAAATCACGTCGATTCCTGTATACAATCCAGGGGCACAAATAAAGAGGGAATCATACCTTACCATTAGGCTTCATCGAAACGAAGCCAAATCTCAACGGTTCAGGGATAGCCTAGAAATCATCAACAGCGTTCCTCCCTATTCCAGCAGGATTCAGACGCTGCAATCAACCCTGGAGCCACGGCAAAGCCCCTACTCCAAATCTCGATGGTTCACAGACAACCTGGAGACCACTTCGATATTCGTCTCATTACAACAGACGCAACGTCATCTACATGACCCCGTTTCGGAAACACGTCATCCAAATGACCCCGTCACAGAAATACGTCATCTATATGACCCCGTCTCGGAAATACGTCATCCACATGACCCCGTTGCGGAAATACGTCATCCACATGACCCCATCGTGGAAATACGTCATCCAAATGACCCCGTCGCGAAAATACGTCATCTACATGACCCCGTCTCGGAAATACGTCATCCAAATGACCCCGTCGCGGAAATATGTCATCTACATGACCCCGTCTCGGAAATACGTCATCTACATGACCTCGTCGCGGAAATACATCATCCAATGACCCCGTCGCGGAAATACGTCATCCACATGACCCCGTCTCGGAAATACGCCATCCATATGACCCCGTCGCGGAAATACGTCATCTACACGACCCCGTCGCGGAAATACATCATCCACATGACCCCGTCTCGGAAATACGTCATCCAAATGGCCCCGTCACGGAAATACGTCATCTACATGACCCCGTCTCGGAAATACGTCATCCACATGACCCCGTCGCGGAAATACATCATCCACATGATCCCGTCGCGGAAATACGTCATCCAAATGACCCCGTCGCGGAAATACGTCATCTACATGACCCCGTCTCGAAAATACGTCATCCAAATGACCCCGTCGCGGAAATACGTCATCTACATGACCGAAATACGTCATCCACATGACCCCGTCTCGGAAATACGTCATCCACATGACCCCATCGCGGAAACACGTCATCCAATGACCCCGTCACGGAAATACGTCATCTAAATGACCCCGTCGCGGAAATACGTCATCTACATGACCCCGTCTCGGAAATACGTCATCTACATGACCCCGTCTCGGAAATACGTCATCTACATAACCCCGTCTCGGAAATACGTCATCCAAATGACCCCGTCGCGGAAATACGTTATCTACAATACGTCATCCACATGACCCCGTCGCGGAAATACATCATCCACATGACCCCGTCGCAGAAACACATCATCCACATGCCCCGTCGCAGAAACACGTCATCCACATGACCCCGTCGCGGAAACACGTCATCTACATGACCCCGCCTCGGAAATACGTCATCCAACGACTCCGTGGAACACGGCCAAAGTTAACCTTGACCCCGTGGGAAACGCCCAGAGCAACTCCTGATTCCGTGAAACGCGGATGATGTCGATCTCATCAAACACTTACGGGTCCCCTCGACCCGTAAGGAAGAAAACTCTCTTGCAAGATCTTTACGACTTATAAGAGAAAACGCACTTTGGAATCCTCACGATTCCTAAGGAGAAAATACACCTATGAGATCCTCTCGGCTCGTAGGGAGAAAAGTCTTTATGAGACCTTCACGGCTCATAAAGTTGAAAAGTCTCAGGTAGCAGATCCTACCCCTGTCTCCTAAGCCATCACTACCTTATAAAGAGTTCAAGATGAAATGTTATCTACCATCTATGGGCCACACTTGCCAAAGCCACATGCCACTGCAAATGGAGAAGTTACTCATGAGCATATAAACTACTTCACGCCAGAGTAAAACATAAAGAAACAGAAGGGTGCGGCTCATGGAGCTGAGGGTTTAGGACTATATCCCTTAAGAGTCGAGATTTGAGTCAATGATAAATGACGATACTTGTGTCCGCTCGTTATCTTCTCAGATCAAGATTCTGAAAATTATATACCAACCCGAAACTGGTCATACACTATGAATTACTCTGCACTACTTTACCCACGTATATACTTACATGGGCAAAGTAGTGGGGGGCATTTGTTCCCGCCAAAAATTTCTGCGAAAAAGAGCCCAAGGCATTAAATGGCAGCGATACGCTTAAGAAAATGTGAACCGGTATTTTCCGGACTGTATTTTGACAAACTTCCGAATGAGAAACAGCTAAATTCTGATAGTATTGAAAGCATCTCGAAAAAACCTTCGATTTGATATATTATGGGCCTCATAATTCATCCGGGATCAAAAGTTATGAGCAAATGTGCTATGCACATGTGATCTAAGGAAGAAGATGCGAAGCAGTATTTTCCGAGCTGTATTTTGACAAACTCCGGAATGAGAAACAGCTAAATTCTGATGGTATCGAAAGTGTCTCGAAAAATCCTTCGATTTGATATATTATGGGCCTCATAATTCATCCGGGATCAAAAGTTATGAGCAAATGTGTTATGCACATGCAATCTAAAGTAATGCTCTACTACATGGGGAATGCATTTTTAGTCCCACATCGGAAAAAGGAGAGATCGCTTTTCTACTATTCCCATATAAATAAGAGGGGATACCTCTTAGAAAAAGAAGAGTTCAATCCTCAAAGGATTCAATTCTCAAAAGAGCTTAGTTCTCCAAGATAGGAGCCTGTTTCTTCCCATAATGCGCATATGCGCAAGCGCCATGTGCACTACGTGCAACGCACGTGTGCTCGCCATGCACGCACTACGTGCAACGCACGTGCGCACCACATGAGAATATTCAATAATATTAAAAGGAGATTCGTTCTCCATATGAGCCTGCTCCTCCCCATAATGCGCATATGCGCAAACTCCATGTACGCTACGTGCAAATATGTGCGCCCAACACGTGCGACGCACGTGCGCCCAACACGTGCGACGCATGTGCGCGAATGCAAAGAAGCCTTTTTCAGCAGCGAGAAACTTAAGCTCCAGCCTGTTCTTCCCCCTGATGAGTGGGACATGGTTCAAAGGGTACATCCCTCCGCACCTTTGATATATGGCACTGTAATCTCTCAGTGTCGTCGGAGAGGTGGTGGGTCCCAACGACCAATAATCCTTCCTTCCAAAATAATAAAAAAAGAAGAAAGACAGAAGCATATAGAAAAACCCCTCAAACGAAGGGGAATCTGACGAAGTCTGCTACATCGGCCGCATCCGTTTAAACCTTCGATACATGGTGCCATAAATCAACTTGGCATCTTCGGAAAGGTGGACGGATAGTACCAATTAGTATCTGCTCCGAAATTCAGGCGAGACGTTCACCGCGTCGTCGCGCGTCTTTCGGCGGGGAACAGAGAACATCTAGCCAGCCTCTTCCCTAGGAGAGCATGAGTAATAATTACTTTGATGACGGTAAATCTTTTTATGTGCACAACCACTTGGTTTACTCACCATAATAACTATAGAATGGTTCTTATCACAAAATTTATCATTTGCTAACTGCTGGAACACTGGAAAAAGAAAAGGAAAACATAAAATTTTCATTCAAGAAGCCGTGCTGTGGTGACAAGTGTGGCAAGGAGGTCATTTAGTTGAACAAATGAGGATTACGAAAATGCTGAATATTTATAATACTAGATGGACTTAATTCCTTCGACAAGTGTGGCCAGGAGGTTAACCCAACTTATGGAAGGCAGATATGACAGAGTGCACTCTGCTTTACTCGTACGTCAGGGAGAATATCAAGGCAATCTAGAGCACTATTCATGCTGTAAAGTATCAGAAGACAAGGTAAACAAAAATGGAAGCACGATGCTAGGATAGCAACCTGTCCAACTTCCCCCAAATAGTATTGATAAGGTCTATTGGCTGCATGTGTTTTTTGCATGTACAGCTCTTTATGCCATTGTACACTTCTTATTAATCTGAGGACTTCTGTTAGTTTATATGAATGTATCGGAAACTATTGAAGAGAACCGGTTATTAGCTCAAATGATTTAATCCAGTAAGTGACATGAGAACCCATTTGGCTTGGTTTGACACTGTAATTGGTAGCTAGTTGATACGTATATACGTACGTAGTTAAGCGCATTTCAAAAGTACATGACATTACAGAATTAATAACAAGGCCCTTTGCAGAAATAAAATTAAGTTATTAAGAGGTGAACCCCTTGACCATGCATACCTTCAACATCTTCCACAAAAATGGGAATTGGATAGGCCCGTGAATCAAATCGTATTAACTAGTGCAAGTTCATACAGTTAGCTAATAAATACTGAAGTACTCCGCCAAAACTTACAGTTTTGGGATTCCATATGCAGTAAATTTCCCTTCCAACTCCTATGAACTTCAACCAACCCATCATCAGCCTAAAGCAATAAAGATATCACAATAGAGAAAGATAAACACATGTAGAAGTTCCAATATAGAGCTGGTGTACACCAATGAAAGACTTGCTAAAATCATTAAGTTAATGTACTGCAAGGTGGCAGACGGAATTGCAGTTTGTTCACAACAGGCTAACAGGTAAGAAACAGATGATACAAAACGTCTACATGTATATTTCTTTTGAAAAGTTTTCTGAATGTCCCCTTCCACTGGGAAAAGAAGCTTTATTGCAACACTACAATAAGTCTCAGAACAGCAGCGACATTGTAAAATGATAGTAAAATGCCTTAATGGTTGGATTTCACATGAGGTTCTGGTGACAAATGTTGAAGGTGCGCTTAAACTTGGACGACATATAGATTGGTAATTTTTTCTCTTATCAGTAGATGGCTATACGCCATATAACTAAACGGAACACACATCGACTTACAAAAGAAATAAGTTTAGATTGCAAAATTGATCAAAGTTATCTTCTTATATTTCATATTTCCGAGGCGTCAAGATTACCCTTTTCCAACAGGCGCCTACAAGAAGGAGATGAGATGAATGAGAATCCAGAAAGTATAAACATGCATTCCCTTTCTGGGAGTATCTGATCAAACTCTATATCAAGCAATACTATACAATAAAATAACATTGAGCAAATAATTCTGACATTAACCATTCTTTCTTAAACTAATATAATAACATCAAGGAATAACATACGACATTCAGATTATGGTGGCTACATTTGAGAAGATGCATATGTCATTGATAGCTCGATCAACAGCCGCTTGCTCGGCAATGCAAAAGTAGGGTGTAAGGAATAAACAAATCATGTAGATTGAGAGATCAACCCATGAATCTTTATTCCAGAATGGAACCCCGATCACAAAGACATTCAGAGATCCTAAAATGGAAATGATACATCAGGAAGGGGGGTAAAGGCGCAGCGAGGGAGAAGTGTAACAATCCTAAATTTCCTCTACAAAATTTTTCAAATATTTTTTTTTTCAAAAATCCACAAAGGGGTATTTTAGCCTGAGCACAAGATATAGGTAATTATTTTGTTTTTAATTACAAGCTACAAGAATGTAATAACTCCATTTTTAGTGTACAAGAAATTACTTTAAATTTAATATATACTAGGAGTATTTATTCTTGCTGCTATCATTTTAAGTAATTAAATACCACAATAATTACAAGAAGGAGCTTGTAGCTCGTTGGTAATATCTTGCACTGCTGAACCAAGCCATCAGAGTTCAAATCCCATACCCCACATTATTTTTTATATTGATTTTTTTAACACCTTTAGAATACCAAGAGTTTACACGTGCATATCTCACAAAAACCCCACTACACCCAAAAATGTAACACTTGCAGGAGTTGGGTGAACCGTCGGGGGAATCTTGGCCGCCGGACTTGGCCGGGAATCGGCCAACTCGGCCTCGACTCGGCCGACTCAGTGCTCAGACCGAGTCACGGCCGAGTCACCCCCGAGTCGGCCGATTCCGGCGACGGCCACAGCATGAAAGTTGTGTCTTTTCATATTCCCTATGCACCTGCAAAATTTCAGCCTCAGACCACTTTCAGAGCTCTTTAAAAACCCCAATTACTCCACTTTTAATACATTTTTATTACATTTTATCACATTTTTATTTTTAACTTTTCATCTACCCTAACCCCAGCCTAACCCTATAAATACCAACCCTACACACTACCCTCTCACCCCCAAAACCCTAGGCTCACTTTCTCAAAATTTTCCAAGAAGTGTGTGCTTTGAAAACAAGTTCGCGGCGAAACTCCGACGAAATTCCGGCAGGAATTCCGGCGACGTTTTTAGAAACAACCGGCGACGAAGCAACGCCTCGGCAACTCCCTTAGTTCCCCTACACTCCTTAGTATAGATCGAAACTCGTAAGTCCCTTTCTATTCTTCTTTCTATTTCTCTAAAATACGAAATTACGAAACCCGACGGAATCGGAACAAATCCGATTTCCGATTCGGTTTTCTATAAAATTTCACTTATAATCAATTCAATCATGCTTAAACATCTTTATCTTGACTATTAAACTTTTAAAAATCAATTTGAACAAGTTTTCTCATATGAAATGATAACCTTTCCAATCTATCGTATTTTTTCATTTTAATACCATCATGTTTCGATTTCACATTTAACTCCTAAACTTTGTTATACATTTAAAGTAGAGAACGAGGTAATGACCTACCTCCACACACACGCAAATACAACCCTAAGCGACATCATCAAAGAACTTAGAATACGATAAAACAAAACTTTCATTTAAATACCATATTCTTAATAAAACCATTCTTAAAAGTTTTAGATTTGATACGCTTGTAAACAAATACCTCTCATTAGGAAATACGATAAGTTGTGGATATCGATCGTTTATATAAACCTGACTTTGTGGTGTCTAGGCTAGGCAAGTGAGCTTAGGTAACTTTAAAAGGCCCGTCTCACGAGTCGTGAGCGGATCCCTCCTTCCTCACTTGTACTTACCTGGACACAATTGGCGGTGAAGAGGCGATTTGAGACTTCTAACGACTTGTCGTTTAGACCATTTAGAAATAGGCCAGTTGGCTTAGGAAACCCTAGAATTTAAAATACGGAAATTCATACCTTTGCAAATAAATACCTTTTGCTTTACAAAACCGTTTTCTAAAGGATTAGTATTTTACAATCTTTGCAAAGCGCCGCTACAACCCTTCTTTGGGGAACCCGTTCGGGATCGTGCGTTTTATCGCGCACCCTCGAGCTAGTAGTGCGAGATTCAGACTTCCGTAAGGAGCATTCGGTCTCGAAAGGTTTAAAATACGATATCTTAAGAAAATGAGATTTTTGGAATATAAAATATTTATTAAAATTATTTTTGTAGAAACATATGTATATTTATCATTTAAATATCTATTTTATTATGATATAAATTTTCCACCTTTTTCAAAAAAACCACAAGAATAAATTTACACTGAAATACCATGAACTTCAAATAATCAATATTAAAGATAAATACCTAAAACTAGGATATCCTCACTAGAAATGTCACAACATAAAATCCACTCTCATTACAACCCTAAAGACGAATAATAAATACTTGAGGCGTATTTTGAAAAGTATATAAAAGTATTTTTTACATAAAAACCCCTCAAGTTTTATAAGTTACCCTAAGGACCCTAGCAATTGTAAGACCTCGATTCACATTTCTAATTGTCTGACTCGGATTTGAGTCTGATTAATCTGACTTGAATATGATTCAAGTCAATCTATAAACTACAAGATTCCAATTCAATATGAACACATGAATCCATGAATACAATTATCAGGTTATACAACTTGACCGAACCGAACCATGGATATATATTCCTTTTACATGATTCACGGTATTCCATTTACATGACTCTACGGTTATAACCGTTTCCTGATATCATGGTTTCGGTCAGTCAGTCAATCACTCATACAATCAATATAATTTTACAAGATAACAATATAAATAAGACATCGCGGGGTTTAAGGGGTTGACTGGTACGGAATATGTTAAAGGTGGCACGAGGTGGTCACTTAAGACGTAATTACATCCATGCCGTTGTTCCGTAGTATTATCGACGGAGCCTTGTACTACAGGTTACCAAAATCCCCGGTGTAAGTGGGACTCCCCTTGTATACACTGGCATCTTCTGTACCAGGCTACAAACAACAGCGTTAATACAACATTACAATATTATAATACAACATTAAAAGCTACTCTCTCTCTCTTACTCTCTGTCTATTTCTCCTTTATCTTTGGGACTTACCGAGCGACCTGTTCGCTGACGACATTCTATTTCTTTCTTCTTTGAATGTCGTCAGGTGGTTTGGACCCGGCGGAGATCGAGCCATCTCAAGAAGACTTGGAGCAGTTTGCCGAAGACCCTGCACTTTAGTTTCATTGTACACTTTTCCTTTCTGTATTTTTTATTTCCTGTTATGCCACTGTTTAGGCATCATTTTATTTCAGTTGTATTTCATTTTCATGTATTGTACAAAAGAATATTAATAAATAAAAGTTGTTGTTCCTTTTATATCTTGTCTCTTGTGTATTTATTTTATATTGCTTGGATACGCTTAGCGTATGTACTTCTGAGTATGTACGTAGCGGGCCTCGTCGCGTCCCCTTTGCCGTATACCGGGAAGCGGGGTGTGACAAGAAGGGAAAAGGCGCAGCGAGGGAGAGGGTGCTTTAGGAGGCGCTCGAGAAGGTGAGGGAGGGAGGCGTTGGAGGAGGGAGGGTCGCGCAGGGCGGCAAGTTCGAGGGAGGAGGCGAGGGAGGAGAGGCGGCGAGTTCGAGGGAGGGAGGCGTGATGAGGGAGGGAGGGAGGCATTGGAGGAGGAAGGGTCGCGCAGGGTCCTGTGCTCCAGGGAGGAGGCGATGGAGGAGGGGCGGCGAGTTCGAGGGAGGGAGGCGTGAGGAGGCACTCGAGGTCAGGAGGAGAGTTTTTTTTCTGGCTTCTTTTTTTTAATCGCGAGAATGTGAGGTATTTTTTGTGTGGTTACGGGCTCAGAAATAGTTCCTGAGTTCGAACACGGGACCCTTAACCCTATATATATATATATATAATCATGGAGAAAAGAGGCCATAGGAGGGGATTTCCTCCTATGACGTCAAAAAAATACAACCCCCACCGTTTTTTCCGATGATCGGGATCCATTATCATCATCGTTATCATCTAAGATGTGCACCACAAATTTCATGTGATTCCACTACTTTTTAACCGTTGAATTAGCAATGTAAAAAGTTTTATTGTTGGTAAACCATTAATTTTGCACCAACTAAATCAACGGTGAAAAAATGGTATAATCACATGAAATTTGGTGTATCCACATCTTAGATGATAAAGATGGAGGTGATGTATGCCGATCGTCGAAAAAAATCATGGAGGGTGCATTTTTCCGACGCCATAGGAGGAAATCCCCTCCTATGGCATCTTTCTTCCATTAACCTCTTATATATATATATATATATATATATATATATATATATATATATAATGGAGGAAAGATGCATAGGAGAGAATTTCCTCGTATGGCGTCGAAAAAACACATCATCCATCGTGTTTTTCGACGATCGGAATGCATCATCTTCATTGTTATCATATAAGATATGGGTACACCAAATTTCATGCGATTCTACAATTTTTTCACCGTTGAATTAATGGGTTCAAAATTAACGATTTACCGATAATAGAACTTTTTACATTGCTAAATCAACGGTGAAAAAGTTGTAGAATCACATGAAATTTGGTGTACCTACATCTTAGATGATAACGATGAAGATGATGCATTCCGATCGTCGGAAAATACGATGGAGGATGTGTTTTTTCGACACCATAGGAGGGAATCCTATGGCCTCTTTCCTCCATTATTCTCTCTCTCTCTCTCTCTCTCTCTCTCTATATATATATATATATATATATATATATGAGAATAATGGATGAAAGATGCCATAGGAGGGAATTTCCTCTAATGGCGTCGAAAAAATACACACCTCTCAATTTTTCCGCCGATCGGCACCCACCATCTTCATCATTATCATCTAAGATGTGGGTACACCAAATTTTATGTGATTCTTGTCACGACCCGATGTTCGACCCGTGACCGGCACTTAACCACGTAACGTCTACAGGCGTAACGCGACTAAGTAAGCCGAAACCCAGAAATCAAAACCATTAAAAATAGTGAGTGTTGAAAACATTTGTTTAAAAGCATTTGAAAAACCTTAAGTAGTTTAGTAACATTCTTTAAAGTGTAAGTTATTATCTTAAAAAAAAATTTGGCAGCATTTCCTTTGTAAAACTAACCCCGAAATCGGGTACAAGACATGATATGAGTAAAATGATAACAATATAATAAAGCATCCCAAACGGGAGCAATCACGCCCAACGGCGGAAACAACCACGCAAGTAATATACGACGCCGTAGCGAAGGAATGAGCAATAAGTGGGAAACATCACAATGATAAAAAAAACTGCATAAGTAAAGTCGGCTCACACGAGCTCGACACCAGAATACAAAAAATATACATCATCGTCCTCACGCTGTCTCTAAGTCAAATACATATAAAGGTAGATGGAGAATACTAGATACAAAAGTATGTATATAATGGAAATAACCGGATACCATAACCCATCTAGCAGCAAAACAACTCACGCACCAACTGAAGTGGTATCCGAAGCCAAAAGATAGAAGAAAACAGCCTGCCGCGACTACTTTGAGGGGCAACCTGCAAATACTGTGGCACAACGGGGTGGGTTGCCAACTCGTGAATAGGAGATAACATATAAAGGTAATCACGAGTATGCACGTACTGCGCTACTCTAACATATGCCAGCAGATAATATCTATATGCGATGAGCGGGATGTGCAATAATCATACATAAGTACTCTATCAGGTAATATGACTACAGGATGAGATGCATAATAATGAATGCTGAGCATGGGATGAAATAACATCTACACGGAATGTCAACGTGAAATAATAATCGGTGTCCATCAATGCACCCAAATCCCGATAAAACTCAGGCGCCGTCACTCTCATCGGCCCTCAAATCCTGTAAATCTCTGAGAATCGTGAGTGCCCAATATCGGCACTCGAAAATATCATGAAATAATCGTATCCAGCATCGACACGCAAATCCTCATATATCGGCCTCCGTCAGTCCGAATCGGCCCACCGGCTCCGTCTGCGGAATCGGCCCTCGGTCCCGGCAGTACGGGTCATCCCGTATCCATCTATCGACTCTGGTCAGTATCCTCCGGATAACCACCAGGTCCAATCAATCACCGGTAGGTACTAGCCGCCCTGCCAGGCTCATCGTCTACTCCACGAAAAACATTTCTCGCCCCGGGGAACCATACCGGGTCCACCACGAACCCGCAAACGGATGATCCAACTCCTCGAGTCGAGTTTCAAGCACACATCTCAGAACCGAGAAAACGCGTGATGGACGCACCAAAATATCATATCGAGAGAAACAGGGTTTTTAAAACAGTGCATGCTTTCTTGAAAAATACCACGGTTCTCAAATCCAGAAATCACATGAAATCCAAAGCCAATGCGTAAATCCATGCGATGTGATATATGCATCATAAGTCGTACTATGAGAAACAGGGAGAAACCGCTCTTTAAAATAGATTTAGTTTTTCAAAAGGTATCACGCGATCCCCAGTTTTTACTAAAATCAGCTTATCTAGGTAGGTAGAGTTTGAATATGCAAAGGTACAGGTATGCAAATGAGTAAGTGCACAAGTAACATAATCATGTCAAATCATATAGTAGGTGAGCTACAATATATTATTCAAGGCAATTCTATAGTGTGCGTGTCATGGCAATTACTAATGGTGTGTGTGTAACATGCAGATTAGTGCTCGTGCAACATGAATCGTTAGTAACAGTGCGGTGTGTTATTAATTCTAAGCTCATATAGATATAGCAGGGAATACGGTATGCAACAAATGGAATCCATGAACAGTCAATGTATGTAAATGCGATATGCTACTACAATGTCCTATCAGCCCTGACGTGTAACGCCATACGGGCGATTTCCCCCTAAATGTTAAATCTACTCACCGTAGTCTCGTGCTAAGTGTAACCTACTACTTGTTTCCCCTTCTTCGTGGCGTCCGTCGTACTTGCCTGCGAACCTAGAATTTCACAAGAAATACACATAAGCTCAAATCTACAATAACGCGACATTAACGCCAAACGAGAAACCCGCGTCGCGAACCAAACGCGTGTGCGTCCTATACGCTAAAACGTGTGATTACGCGCCTGAAACTACCCTGACACGCCGTGATACGCAGAAAATCACTAAACCCACACCCGTATCACACGTGTCGCGAAAGTTGAAATTGTAGGAAATAGAGTATTTGGTTCCAGATTTTTCTACAAAGATAATTTTACAAAATTGCATATACCAAAGGTCTTAGAAATGTAGCAGACACCAACAGAACAAACCCCAAAACCCAGGTCCCCCATCTGGCCGCAATTTGCGGCCAGAATGAATAGTCCGGCGGCCCACCTAAGAAGTTGTGCTATCGTGCTTCGTATGTGTTCTCTAATTCTAGTATACATGCTCCAGTAAATACATTTTTTTCCTGAAGTAAACGGGGTACAAGCAGATCACAACAGAACCATAAACCTAGTTAAAAAGCTATTTTAACACTAAATCAATACATTAGGGTATTTTAGTGAAACTTGAAGCAAATCTTTGGTTAAAACAACACTAATAATACATAACTAAGCTAAACAAGCCATAAAAATGTTAACTTATCACAACCTTCACTAATTCCCCTTCAATATCACAAAAAAACACAAAAATACGATTTTTAGTAAACAAAACTACAAGTTATGAATTAAGGTGCTAAGGGTGAGTTTAATACCTCTAAAAGATCCTAGGAAAACCTCACTTCCAGCCCCTTGCCCTCAAAGCCACTGACTTGCCATCCAAAATCCCCAAAAGTGCTATCTTTCCAAGGTTTTTGTGAAGGAATATGAGATTTTAGTGTAGGGTTTGTATATGGATCAAAAGAGAAGCAAGAGAAGAAGAGAATGATGATGATGATGTTGCTGCAGCTGCTGCTTCTCTGCTGGAAGAGCAGAAAAAGAGAGGGAGAGAAAGAAAATGAGTGAAAACAAATGGTCAAAAAGTCAAGCTCACTTCACCTAACCCCCATACCTCCCATTCTTTCAAAATTATTTTAAATTAAGGGTTTTGACTTGGTTAATGGTGGGGAAAAATAGAACCATGCAAGAAATGAAAATGGTTACACTTTACAAAAAAAATAAATTATAAGTGTGCATGTGTACACTAAACCTAGCTTAAAAAAGTAATTAAGAAAACTCTAATTAAGGTGGACACATAAAATATAATTAATAAACCCCGTATATATATAAAAACATCTATCATCACAATTAGAACTAGTTTTTAAAAAAGAAATAAGTTTTACTGGTTTTTGTGAAAAACACGCATCAATACTAACTAACGCGAAATTAACCTAAACGAATTTCGAAGCGTTACAATTCTACAACCATTTCACCGTTAATTTAACAATGTAAAAAGTTCTATTGTCGGTAAACCGTTAATTTTGAACCCACTTAATCAACGGTGAAAAAGTTGTAGAATCACATGAAATTTGGTATATCCACATCTTAGATGATAACGATGAAGATAGTGAATACCGATCGTCGGAAAAAATGAGGAAGAGTGTATTTTTCGACGCCATAGAAGGAAATTCCCTCCTATGGCCTATTTCCTCCATTATTCTCTCTCTATATATATTCCTTCTGTATCCATATCTATATTAATATCCAACCCGGATGAACATAATTTCTACTATGTTTATTTATTTTTATCCTTTTCCGTCTTTGAAAATGTTCAAATACAGATAGTGATCCGTATTAAGGTGTCTCAGTGACTACAGATAGTGGTCCGTATTAAGGTGTCACCCGTATGGGGATATATATCCGATCCATGTCACATCCATTTACAGTCCACAAAAGGGCGGCGCTTGCTTCTTCTTCTCATTTTTCATTGAGAGAGAGAAGAGAGATGAGCGAAAGAATCGTGGCTCTCAAAATAAGCGAAGAGCGAAGAAACCCTAGGGCTGCTGCTCACCCTCAGCAATGGAGGACGCAGTGGTCCGAGATGAACCCGGAGCTCCTCGCCCTCATCTTCGTCCGCATAAAACCCATGGATCTGATGGCGCGTACCGTCCCCTTGGTCTGCAGGTCGTGGCGGGAGGCCTCCGCCGAGCCCGACTGCTGGGCCCACATCGATCTCGAGCTGTGGTGCCGCCGCGTCTCCAACGCCTCCGCCATCGACGCCGCCGTCCGCAAGCTCGTGAGGCGCAGCAAGGGCACCCTCAGGTCCCTCTCCCTTTACAAGATCGGCAACAATGGCTTCTTCTATGCGTGCTCATCGTATGCGTTTCTCATCACTCCCATGTTTCGCCTTCGATTTTAGCCATTAGGGTTTGTTTAATTTGGTAATTTGTTTCTATTTGTGTGTGTGTGTGTGTGTGTGTGTGTGGGGGGGGGGGGTAGAATCACTATGCTATAAAAATACGTGACCTTTAGATTGAAGTTGAAAGCAGCCATGCGAAAATTTTTAAGATGGTTATTTAAAAATTTCAGTTTTGAACGACTTTCCTTAAACATTTTGGTATTCTAATATTAAAGACTGCTGCTTGATACTTCTTCTGCTTTAAACTGTGAAATTTTTTAAATTTTAGTCCACATTTTGACCTTTTGTTTAGATTTGAAATTTAGGGTATCACTTCTTGCAATCAGTCTATTCAGTATGCATGAAAAACATCTCCGTTTTTTTGGGTGTGTGTAGAGTCAGCTTTCTTAGGGTCCTGAAGATGCCGATGAGCTTGGTGACGGATCAGATGGTGGAGAAGCATGTCGAATCCCTCTCCATGCTGACAGTACTGGACATTAGCTACTGCCTCAAGATCACCTCCAAAGCTATAGAACTCTTAGGGAATTGCTGCAAGAGTTTGGTGGAGTTTCGAAGAAACATGCCGCCTCCACATAATGAGATTAATAATGGTGCAGTGAGCAATGTGGATGAATTAGAGGCCATGGCTGTTGCCAACACCATGCATAGCATTGAGCACCTCGAGCTTGCCTATGGCTGCTTCAGCACCCATGGATTATATTCCATTCTCTCCAACTGTAGAGCTCTCCGTGTGCTCGATATCCGTGGATGCTGGAATGTCAAGCTGGAGGGCGACGCTGAGTATAAGTGCTATTCAATCCGATCTTTTAATCCTCCGTGGGAAAACGACTATGACGAAAATGATTTTTCAGGCGATGATGGAGATAGCAATGATTATGAGGAGGAGGAGGAGGAGGATTATAGTGATGCTGCCTTTGTGGATGTGGACACTTCTGATGATGATTCTAATGATGATGGTTATGATTAAAGTGTGGTCGGACTGGTAGCCTTTTTCAATGCGGCTTTGGGATTTATCGTGTTCATCTGTTTTGGTAGCTCATGTTTATGTCTTGGGCTGTTACTTTATATTTTGTGTTTCTTAGATTTGCATAGGTATCCACGCACATGATGGTAAGAAGAAATGGATACACAATGTATGGGATAAGGCAGGTTAATTTATTGAAAGTCGTTTTAAAATGTTTTCACTTGTGCTATGATCTAGCACGAGTTTGCTGTGCTCGGTGCATTTGCTTCGTCGTAAATCCAAGTGATTCGCGTACGATTGTTTTCAATTTTCCATATATCGTTTTCTATTACGTTATAATAATAAATTCTGATACAAACATGCATGTATGTAAGGGAACTGGGATCCTTAAAACGAGATGTTTCATACAGAAAGGATTTAAAACACTTGATAATCGATGCAAGCTTATTGTTTGGACTTTCCAAGCCATGTATTCATTGCTATTGCAGAGGATTGTTTTATTAAATCTTAATTAAATCTTTGGATGCAGTCAAACAACTGAATGGGTAGGTTGCTTGGGGGCAATGATTTTGTAAGGTAGCCTTCAGGCTTGCAGATTGCTGAGTAACAACCAGTGCTGGTACACAGGTAACATATTTCTATTAGTTTTGGGGTGCAGCGGGTGCTCGTGTCATGATTTGGGTGTTATGTCGTGATGGTAGATATAGGGAGCTCTAGTGAGAGCGGATGGAAGTGGGTCCTCGAGGGTCGTATGCCGGGATTGTTTGGTTTCCTTTGGCACCCTTATACAATTAGGGTTCTATTGCCATTGTGTACATCTGTCATAGTTCTATTGTGTCGCAGTTTGTAGCCGAATCATCGAATGTATTGTAAATTTATAAGAGAAGAATATAAGAGATTTTGTGGCAATGTCCAATATGGTTTTGAAAGCCAGAATGCATTGGCATTTGTGGTGATGAAACAATCAGCACGGTTTATAGATGTTTTATTACCATGTACCCTGGATTCGATCAAAATTCAACTACCCCTATGACTATTCCATCAGCAACTTATATTGCCATCGGTAAGCTTTGCTCTTTGCAATGCTCTGTCCAGGTTACTTTCCTGTCTTTGTTTATCATATGATCAACCTTTCCAATGTCTGATGTGCTTGTTTGTTGTTTGTTGCTAGTTTGTGCCTGTGATATCACATTATGCATCGCTCAATACATTTCTTTTGAAACAGTAAATTCTCTCTTGATAAGCAATAAAAACTACTTTCAAAATTTTAATAATGGAAGTTTGCCTGAAATGAAATTTATGTTGTAACCAAAGTCAATACCTGTTTGGCTACTATGCATTATTAAGGTCGTGGTTATGCCCCCCCCCCTCTGCGGCAGTTGTTATGGTGCACTTGTTTCTTGATATATATACTTATATTATTGGTTTTCGATCATTTTTTACTTGTATGATGAATGCATTGTTAAGGCAGCATGTTTTTTTGTCGAGTACATATACATATATACTTGATACTCTCCACATTTGCTTGCATTCAATCATATGCAAGTCGCTTTGTTTTGATCATATGTTACTTGATGATGCACTTTTTTCTTGAAAATTATGGTGCAATCCTGTTTGTTTTACTTGATCAGTAGTCTTCAGCCAAAATCGAAAGAACCATCAAAATTTTTAGAGCAGAAAAGGCTAATGTGCGAGTTAGCTGGTGTATTTCCAGAAGAATACACAAGGCTAATGGCGTGAGTTAGCTAGCCTCTTCCTGTAAACTTTCTTTGTCATTTTGCAACTCTTTAGCCTTCATTTTTCTGAATTATTCCTTATTGCTGGAACTTCTGATATTTGCACCTTGGTTGTAGATATAATATTCAATTTGGAAATGATGGGGAATGGTCGATCTGAGATTGACCAAGGAAGCGCAGGGAGAAAGGAGACATAAAAGGGTAAGAAGGAATCACCGACTCACACAATTGTCTTAATGTCTCTTTTTGATTTGGCAAAGAAATATCTTCTACACATGAATGCTTTTCAAATGGAAACTAGAAACATAAAGATAAAGTTCACTAAATGATTGGCCTTCGTCCACTTCCGTTTCTCTGCTTTCCATTCTTCGTTACTTGCTCTTTAGTTATTGAATGCGGGAGATGTTGGACAGTCGACACAGGAATTGCAGTATGATCAATATGATGCCTCGTATATGCAATCTTCTCTCCTTGTATCTTTTATTCATCTGATGTTTCTACTTCCTACCATACACATAAGCACAAAGTTGATTTTGGAATTAACTTTCAGCTTGAATTGATTGCGGAAATTCTAACCGAGTCAGTCTGTTGTCAAAACCTGATTCCCGGAGCTCTTCAAATTACAGGTTTTGTAACCTTTTCATGTTCTCTGAAGTTTTGCATATGGCCTTTGGTTTCCATCGGGACCGACATTCAGTTAGCTCATATTACTTTGGAGCTTTTACATTACACTTTGTGTTTCTTTTACAAGCATACAGTTGGTCATATGTGACGGTGTTCTCGATACAATGTGACATTATTTCTTCATTTTCACTAGGAGGTTGTGGATGTTTCGAAATCGTTGCTCCAAGGAGCACCGAGTTTTCTAATTTCTTTTTCTGCTTTCAAAAGTTGTCTTCCATCATTACATATGATTAACCTTTTTAATATATTAGCTGCTTGTTAGGTGCTTGCTGCTTTTAGTTTGTGTTATTCCATGTTTTGCTCTAGCTTTAAAGATTGTTTATTTCTTTTCCGAAAATCTAATCTAATCTTCTCTTTGTAAACTAATGGAAGACCTTTCGGTAGTATTGATGTCGGAAGCTTGTTCTTTCCGAACACAATGCGCACTTGGACATCATTTAAAAGGTAACAAAGGCTTCTTCTGCGTCGGTTTTTTGTAGTATGCTCCTGTTCTGACATGTACTTAGCTAAGTACTCATAATTTATTCGATTGCTTTCTTTCATATGTTCCTTGGCTATTATATTGTTCAAAGTGTCCTGTTTTGTTTAACTAGGTTCTCACACTCTCCATGAAGTGTTTGTCTTATATGTTTACATGAAATCTATATAAATATAAATAAATGGTAAACTTGATTCATGCTTTGAGTATGCGGTAGATCTTTTATTGCTCAGTTACCGACTTCAGAAATAATGTGATTCTTCTTTCCACATTAATGTTGGAACCTTAATTGTTCCCCTTTTAATTAATTTTAGGGCCCCTTTATTATTCGTACTATTAATATTAACTTTCAGTAAAATGCTCAGTCTGTGTGGCGCTTCCCCTCATTGGAGTGTACGGGTTTTGAACTCCGGGAGAAGACGTGACCACAAGTTAAACGTTTTCAGGGCAAATTCCTGGATAACAAGATGCGTATGTGTGTAGTATGTATGGGTGCGGTGTGTGCTTGGTATGTGCTTGGTGAGGCTTTAGGGGTGGTTCCAAAAACATTAGCTTTTGGCTTGGGTTGAATGGAGTTGCGGGCTTCTAAAGTTCTTGAAGTTTATTGCACTGTCTACATGCACACAATAAAGGTCTTGTATTATCATGTATCAATATGAAATACCATTTACTTTGGCAAAAAAACAAAAACAAAAAATGAAATACAAACTACAGTTCTGTACCCTTTGTGAGTGGGATGGCTTGAAGGCATGAATCAGGTTATGCCACTTCAAGGATTATTTGTGTTTTTATATTTAACTTTGGGTAAATTGTCAAAAAGACCCCGGCCCTCTTGAGAGTTGTCTAAAAATGCATGATATTTTCAAAATAGTTGGGAAGGGCCTATTGTTCAAAATCTTTGTGAGAAAATCTTTATTCCGCGTTTCATTTAGGACTTTATTCCCTTTGAGTGTTTAGATATTATAGGTAACTTTTTATATATTACAGGCAACTTTTTAGTTGTTACATGCAGCTAAATATAAAGAGGGTTTTAATTAGGCCATGGATTTTTAACAAGAGCAAAATTCCCATGGTTGTTTACACAAGCTTGAAATGGGCCAGGGGCTTTTTGACAATTTACCCTTCAACATTACATCGACATTTTTGCATTTTAGCTATCTAAAAAAAATTATTGAAAAAAGGAAAGAGAGAAAGAAATATGTAATGTAATAATATCCTAATCAATGAATTTTGTATTGCGGCAAGGGTTTGGTTGGTTAGATGTAGTTGGAGCCTGACACAGTTCTAACTACATGGAAATTTAAAGAAAATGGTGCTTGGTTGTTGTTAGTGGTTGACATGCAGTTGAAATAACAATTTGGGTTAAAAATTATAAAGTTGCAATCATGCTTAAATTCAACTTGAGCATTTTTGCAACTACAAGTATATATGAAACACAAATAAAAGGATGTGTTAATTTTGTTGCAATCACATTCAACCAAATACAATTTTGTAAAACATGAAGTTTGAATTACGGCTTAACCGACAAAAGAATGATGTTGGAACGGTTGTAGTTAGATGTATTTCTAAATACATTGTTTTTTCAGCTGCTACAAACCAAACACACCCTAAATGTACCAGTGTTTTTAACGGCATGTCTTAGGGTTAGAGGCAAGCATTAATAAGAGTGAAAGAACACATTCGTCATGGTTCTATTCAGGGTAAGGCTACACACAAAAAATAAACCACATGCTCTCATTCACTGAATAAATCCTTTCTTCTTGCTGCTGCTGCAGCATTGAAATAGCAAAATCCTTTTCCCAATCAGTATGGCTTTAACTAAAAACTCGCGTCTCTAACTTATTCAAAGTTCTATACATGTATAACAGTATGTCAATTGGAGCCAGACTTATGTTAATTACGATTTTAAAGATTTAATTTCAATCTTATTCTTTATAAGTTTGGGAAAAAAGAATCGCATAACATCAAAAAAAATTCTATTAAAATCTTTGTTGTGATTCTATAAAATTCTCAAAATGTTTTTATGGTAGAAAGTAAAAGGTAAAAAGCGAGGGGTGTGTGGGGTGTGGGGTGTGTGGGGAACCTCTCATCCATGAACTGTCTTTTAGGGCCTATTTGGTTGCAGTATTATGTATTTGGATTTGGATTTTGGATTGTGGAATCCTGAGATTCCATAATTTGTGTTTGGTTGATAGATTTGGATTTCTAGGGTTCCTTTGTTTTTTATGGAGGGCCCACCACAAAACAAGGATTTTTGAATCCTAAAATTTTTTAAGTATTTTTAAGGATTTGACACTGTTCATTGTACTTTTAGATGGGACATGTGTACTTTATTTATTTAATAATCCTCTCTCTCTCTATCTATCTCTAAAATCCTCAAATCCAAATCCCACTTTTTTCACCAACCAAACAAAGATCACAAGGATCTACAAATTCAATAGTGGGAATCCAAAACCAACCAAACAACAAATTACCAAATCCAGAAATTTCAACCGTACTATTTTGGAATCCAAATTCCATAATCCTGCAACCAAACAGGCCCTTACAAGGATGCCCCTGTGTAAAATAAGAGATGCATGCAGTATTGGGATTTACTAATTTCCTAGAATTCTTGCACGTGTTAAAAAATATTTGGAGATGTGCAAACAAATAAATGCAAAATGCAAGTGTATTACCAGACATGTATACTGATGAAAATTCAAGGTGCTATGCATAAATTTTTCTTTAGGGGATGAGAAAATGAATCATAAGTTAAATGAAGTAAATGTCAGTGCTAGCTTTATGGCAGATACTGAGAATACTAGATAGTGTGATTGGGTTTGACGAGATGACTCTTTTAGAAGATTTATTGCAGTTGGTCCGGAATGGCGGCCGGAACTGCTTATTTATCAGTTATTTTGTAGTTCTGGTACTGGTTTTTTTATATAAAAGGAAAAGAAGAAAACGTGAAGAATACCAACTTGAGTTATGATATCTGTGGAGTGGAAGGACAATTTCGTCTTTTACCGGTACCCTCAATACTCTTTTCCCGCGCGGACGCCAAATTTTCCTAAAACTAATCAATATAATGCGCTTAAAATTCTTTTTCCCAGCTTCGATTAAAAACCCTAACCTTTTCCATTAGAAATAAAAGGTGTACCTTTCTCTTCTTTTTGCCTATTTGATCCTGTTTTATCTTGAAAGATTAGAATCGTCTCAAAAGGTATGGAAAATTAGGGTTACTGAGTTCTCTAATCTGCGATCTGTATTTAAATTTGTCCCAATTTTTTTTTATAAAGTTGCTCTGATTTTGATCTTGTTATCACGTCCCCTTCGAGAAATTAGCAATTTTGTTATGGTTAGGATTTGACATAGATCATGAAAAATAATAATACAAGATGTTAATGTGTGCTGGTAATATATATGAAAGTTTTAATCTTTGTTCGGATGCTGATATATTTTTTGACTTTTTGACTCGTTTATTTCTGGTAGCTCATGATCTCACAGTCATTATGTTGCTTTAGGTTCTCGATTCTATCATTTTATGGATTTAGATGTGTTTTATAGCTTTCGTCAGTTTCGGTTTGAGTCCGCAGCATGCTAGCTGCTCATTAGAACTATGCCAAATCCCTCTCTTGTCTATAGTTTTGTTTCGTCTAGTTCCAGATTCGATGTATGTTATCTTTTATTGAGAGTCGTCCTTAGCAGCTGACCCCTTATTTTTTTGAAAAATAAATAAATAATATAAATGATATGAAACTATTTATTGCCTACACCATAAATTATGAAACTATTTATTGCCTACACCATAAATTTACGTTTAGGCGATATTTATAGGTATTTAACTTTGAATAGTTGTATACCCCAAAATATCACATAACTATCCTTTAACTACAGTATCCTTACCTCCAACTTGTGAAGAAATGCCCCTGAAATAAAATCCAGTTTTAACCCACACCTTGGATTTCATGATCACATATTGTTAGATGACTGAAGGCCTATCATGAAAAGAATTTAAAATGCAGGCTACATGTTATAGCAACATTTGATATGAGACGATTCTCTGAAACTTTGTTAGAATTGGAGGCAGGTCAATTTCTATAACTTCACAAATTTTCCCTTTTTCTATATTAAGTTTTATTTTGTGAATTGGGTATGATGGCATAAAGAGACTTTGATATAAAGGAGAGTTTATTTTTACGTAAACTATCTATTTTTTGTGACGTTGGTGAATCATTAATCTGACTATAAAGGAGAGATGTTCAATGTAACTTGTGTGCACGACAATATGGACCTGGAATTTTGTATTTAACAGGATGAAAGTCCTTTCAACTTTGCGCCAGGTTTTCTCATGCTTAACAATTTACTTTATCCCAGGCATAGATCAATGCGAGCCGAATTATATGCTTGTGTGTACATAATAATTTATTCTAAACTAGTTATAGTTTCATTGAAGAGAGTAAGTTGGCAAGTTGCCAGGATTCTTATGGATATGAGAATTGCCTGGGCTGTAAGCAGGGTTGAATCTGTACAACTAAAAATGTTTTGGATCTGATTTCTATATCTTATCGTTTTGTCTGATTCATATTGGTAAAGGATGAATTATATATCTAGGAATGTTGCTTAGATTCTCATATTTGATTTGGAAGTGGATCACACTTGAAAGTATTGTTATCAATAGATGTAATATTTTATGATCATATATGTAGGAATGGCTTGTGATGGGGTTGGCGATACTAATGATGACGGTCCAGTTGGAGGTAGGGAGCAGAATCGAGTTAGTCGACATCCATATGAGCAATGGACTCATCAGGAATCAAAAGAGCTGCTTAAGCTTCTGTCTGAAGAGGTGAATAAGGCCGGCTGGTCAAAGAAGGAGAAGATTACTGCCATTGTCCTTCCGAAGTTGAATGCCAGGCTTGGAAGCTGCAAAAAATACAACCATGTTAAAAACAAGATAAAAAACTGGAGGATACGGCTAGAGCCGACTAAAGAATTCTTTGCGTATGACGTCGGCTGGGATCCTATCAGGCAGGAATTCATTGCAACAGATGATGTGTGGGAAAAACTCAAGAAGGTGAAACCCTTTTCTTATACTCTTTTTATGCTTTATATTTTTACCCTTGGCATTGAAAATTTGTTTTGTTTTGCTCGTGTTAGTTAAACATAAATTTTTAAGTTAAAAAGTTGGACCTATGTAATACCTACGTACCCTCTCACCTAAATAAATAGAGTTAGTCTTCTGTTTTATTGGTTGCATCACTTGAACTTATGACCTATTCATAATTCTTATGTTCTACTAACTCTTTGTCCTTTGGAAATAAGTTGAACATGATTCTCCAATGTAAATCTATCAATTTTATTCTTTTCTAAAATTTGTTTCTACTCCACGAGTATGGAGGACAAAACTAGTCATTTAGAATGATGATAAGCCTCTCTTCTCAATCATTATATCAACCGACATTCATAAAACTTTGTCGAATCTTTATTAATGGAGCAAGTCTCCCTGGCCAACTCCATCATATAGAAAGAAGTCAGATATCATATGTCGACAAATCGATTGATTGGTTTTGATGATTTATCTAATTATGTTTTAGGACCATCCAAAAGCCGCATCATTGCGTCACAAGATATTTGAAGACTGAGCAGATCAAACTGGTGATAGAACATTATCATCCTCTTGGGAACAATGGGAGGAACACCCCTATCCTCAAGCCTTGCAGCGCAGAGAAGAAGAAAGATAATGTTGTAATTGAAGCGGCCACTCCCATATCAACTCCATCTCCGCTTATGAATTTTTCGCCTCTCAGCATCTCTCAGGGCTCCACAAGTGCGCCAAGCACTGGCTCCACATCAATCCAACGAAAGAGAAAAGCCCAAATGGTCGAGACACCAATAGGCCCTTCTCATGCAAATATGGAAAAGGTTGCAAAGAACGATACAAATCAATTACCAAGTATCTATGACAAGTTGTTTAACGCGGTGGATAGAGCGATGGAGGAGATAAAGTGGAGAGCATATGAAGTGTTCGCTATGCCGACCTCTAAAGAGGCTTTCCTAAGGATGCATGACAATGAGCGCATCAGATTCTTGTTGTACAAACTTCAATGTGCAGCCAACGAAGAGTTTAAAGGCAGGAAATAATAGATGTGATGGTTGTTAGATTAGGAAATGTGCGTCAAAGAGCTGAATGGAAATAAAGGGTTCATCATATCAGCTCACCTTAAAAGTTTAGTTTGGGATAAAGGATTGTGGTTGCTTCGCTTTTAACTTATCTTGATTTGGTTGGAAATGTTCTGGATTTTTTCCCCCTAGAGGCTCACTTGATATTTACTTTTGGCCGATTTTGATTCCATTGATAGAGATGATTTTGATGTTCACTTTAAAATTTTGCAAGTAATGTTATTGCTTGTGATCATTATTTTTGACCAAACATCATAGTAGGCCACAATGCCATTTCGTTTTGGCTACCATTCATGTTTCAAGCATCCTTTCCTTTTTTCCTGTGAGTTAAATTGCATCGTTGATGTTTATTTTTACCTAGCAACGTTAATAGTTGCAGTGTATCAGAGATATCATGTATATCTCGGTGTGTGCGCATGTGTGCATACACATGAGCATGCATGCGCATATGACCAACCAGTGAGATTTATAACAAATGACAGTTATTTTCATGAAATAACTACGAAGAGCTTTCCACAGAACAGGACAAATTAATTAGTTTATGTATGATAAAGTAAATCTATAATAAATTTCCGGTTAAAAGAAGGCAATTACATAACAATTAAATGAAGAATGTTGCTAGAAAAATGAATGTTCGTATTCCCGATTCAATTCTTATATTTGATGGATCACGACAGATAATACAAGGATCATGTCAATAGGTTATACAAATAAATGAAATTTTGCTATATTACAGCAATGGACAATTGATATGAGAAGAAATTGAAAATGTTTTTCTAAATTTCTCGACAAGATTTGACTGGATGTTGGTATGGTGACCAAAACTGAACTAGCTGCTACATCTTCTCCACTCTCCGCTCGCTGTCCTCTCAAAAATACGCGGCTTCTTTCCGATAAAAGTTTGCCTCCAATTAGGGTGCTTGATCAAGTATTTCCATATCCTGCATAAGAAGACGCAGAGTTAGATTTCTTGCCAACTCTTCAACTTTCTATATTGTCTTCTGTTAAAGTTGTTGATGTGCTCTCAAAAAGAACTTCATGTATCGTTGAGATCATTTGGATCTAAGCAGAAATTGTGGCTAAATCTAACACGTTAAGGTCTCGGCGATATGAAATAAAATGGAGCATGAAGTGTCCAACAAGAAGACTTGATGTGTGGGGTTATACCTTCTTTCATTTTAAAACAAAGTCAGGGGACTCAGCAGCAGGCGATGTCGAACATTGCAAGAGAATTTCAGAATCTGGAAGTTGTAGCATAGAAGAACAATAATCCTCCCAACCAGGCATCCTGTATCAGCATGAAAAGGAAAATAATGTAAAAATAGGAAAGTTGAAAAAGATGAACTACAGCAGTTCGGCAATATTACTAGAATCTTACATTCTCAAACGACATTTATGCATTGATACTTGCCTGTAGCATTCGTTGTGCTACTTGGAATGGCATTATGTCTGAAAAGCAACTTTGAGACCATTTACATCTGACGGATGTCGGATCACGTCAAAATGTTATCCTCCGTTGATCTGCTGCGAGCGACGATGGACAGATGAGATTGAGTTGGAGGTTGCCTCCTGAAGCGTGTGGATCTCAATGGGTTTGAGGTTGTCGTGGCCGAGCTACCTGCAAGGAAGTCCCGGGGTGGTTGTACCACCGAGGACCCTCCGACGATCAAGTTAGACCGGATATTTGAGCAGAGTAACGGCCTAATGGGGAAAGAATGACTTACTTGAGTTGTCTGGAAGAGGGGTTTATATAGTGGTGGCAACGGGCAGGCAGGTGCGAGAATCACGCCGGCCGTTACGCCCGTGACGTCACGCCCGCGTGATAAGCGGGATCCCGCATTAATGACGAGACAGGCTCGTTAATGGGGGATCGTGATGGCGTGGAACGCGGGACGTGGCCGGCGGATATCTCGCGCATGACGAGATTCGCGGAGGTGAGGCGGATACGCCTGCGATTGGTGCCGTCGGTCGGTCGATGAGACCGAGGAAGATGAGCTCGGCGGGAGGCTCGGGAACGAACAGGAGGCCGAGATATCTTAGTTCTGCGGTAGCCCGAAGGTGAGCCGAGAGGGCCGAGGAGGCCAAACGTGCAGGGGCTCGAAGGTGAGCCAACGGTCGTTTGTAAGGCGAGCACAGGAGTGGTGTGGTCGGTAGCAGAAGGTCGGCTACGTCCATGGGCCGCATACCCGGGGTATTTTACCGAGGTACCGTTCCTGGCCTTTTCTTGCTAGCTCGGGACACGTCATCTGCCACGTGTCATAATCTGGGAGTTCACCGATATCGAGCATCATCATTAGCCCCCCACTCTCACCCCGACCTGTTCACGGGTCAGGTCGAGAGTAGTCTGCCGGGTCACTCGAGGTTAGCTCCTTTTCGTAGGTATCGTAGGCGTGCATTCCCGGGCAATCAGCTGTATTTTCTTGATGACGTCAGCGGATCAGGGGCAGATTTTGCATTAAAGAGGATGCGCTGGATCGTGCGTACATTCACCGAAGCGACAGCCCACGTGTCCGACCCTGGTTGGCTGACACGACGGGCCGCAGATTTCTGGCGTACGATGGGTGCGACCAATGCGGGTGCGACAGGTGGAGCCGTCGAATGCGATGAGTCATTTTGGCGGGAGATGACTGTCGCCGTTGGATGTGTACGCCGGCAGCTATAAATAGAGGTGGGGTCCCCATCAAGGCCCATACCTCTTCAAATTTTCCTCGTCCTGAGTCTCGTTAGCTCGGCACTCTCCTTTTTAGGTCGGACCTTTGTGTTTTTTCTTCCGAGAACTCATCTTCATCAGGTTAGATGTTTTCTTGTGAAGAGTCTGTAGAAATAGATCGGGTAGAGTTTAGGGAGTCCCCCGTGGATTCTTCTTCTTCTTCTTCCACTGAGTCGGAGCCTTCCTGAGAAGTTAGGGTCAGTTCTTCTTTCCGGGGTCGCGCGACGGGGGCGGTATCCAGAACGGAGGTCGCGGATGCCCCTGGTGTGTCATCCTCGGTGAGGTATGAGGACGAGCTTGCCACCGCTCGGGCTCATTTCCACATTCCTCCCGGCTATACGCTACGTTTGGCCGAGGAAGGAAAGAGGGTAGATCAGGTACGGGGTAAGGAGATTGCCTTGTACCTGGAAGCCTTTTGGGCCGGAATGCGGCTGCCCTTCTCTCCCGAGATTGTTAGAGCGCTGAATCATTTTGGGTTAGCCCCGAGTCAGCTAGTGCCGAACTCCTGGAGGATTCTCCTTAGGTTCCTCGTTCGTTTGAAGTTGCACATGATCCCTTTCAGGCTGAGCACCCTTGCCACTTCTCTCTGTTATAAAAGTCATCCCGGCACTCGCGCGGGCGAGCCGAGGTGGGTATACTTCTCCTTTAGGAAACAACGGGGAAGTGCTACCGGGTCGAGGGCCGTCGTCGTACCTTCTTCCATCCATGATTGGAAGAAGAAGTTTTTCTTTGTTGGGCCGCCCGAGGGTGAGGACTGGCCCGTGCCCACCTAGTGGTCTAGAGATAGATGCCGACGGGAGAGTCAGTCGAACGATCCCGGCACGGCGAAAGTGGCAGAGTGGGAGCCCATTCCCCGGGCTGACGTGCTGCTTTCTGAGCAGGCCCTTAGTTGGGCTGGGCTCAGCCCCGCCCAGTTCGCGGGTAAGTTAGGAGCTCTCAGACGACCTGTTTAGACTTGTGCATTTTTTCATTTTTCCTGGCATCGCTAATTCCTCGCATTTTTGTCTTATGCAGAACCCATGGATACGAGCAAGTTCCACACGGCAGTGATCGACGTGAAGAGGGGGAAGAAATCCAAAGGTGCTGGCCCTTCTCGTCCGCCGTCCGTTCCGGCCCCGCCGGTGGCCCTTTCACCCAGGTGACCAAGTGAGCCCCGGGCCCCCGAGTCTAGTTGTGCGCCGGTTCGAAAGCGTGCTCGGGCGCAAGAGCCCCGGGCCCCCGAGGTGGGAGACGAGGAGGGTTCCCCCGCGCCGTCCCTCAAGAGGTCTCACAGGAGGGTGCCCCGCTCCCCGGCTTCCCCGATCCTTGTGGACGATGGGGAGCTTCGCTTCGAGGTGCCCTCGGGGCTTTCTGTCGCCGACAGCCTGCTCTCGGATATGGAGAGGTCGGCCGAAGGCAGGGTCCCTCGAGGAACTCTCCGGGCCCAATGGCGGCGATAGCTCAAGAGGCCGTACAGGTTAGTGTTCGCACTTCACCTGGTTCTTCATCCAACATTTTGTCCGCGTGGTCAGGTGCTTCCCTCCCTTTTTGACCCTCTTTCTTTTTTCAGGTCCTTTGGCATGTCGCCCTCGTCGTCCACATGGAGGACGACGAGATTGTTCCAGTGATGTGGGCCGCAGGCGAGTCCTCCTTGCGGGAGGAGAGCCTAAGGCAGGAGCTGGGGGCAGCGACGGAGAGGGCTGCTGCCCTTGAGGACCGGGTGGAGGCCGGGAACAGGGAGGTCGCTCGGTACCGAGAGGCCGCCCGAGCCCCAGTTGGAGGACTCCCGGGTGCTCGTTCTCCGGAAGGAGAACGAGGCGGCGAAGGACCGAGCTCGAAAGACGGTGGAGAGCTACAAAAGGTCGGATCAGTTCTATGCCGACCTTGCCAGTGCCGGGGGCGTCATTTGGCACGACGCCCTCGACTCTATCAAGGCCCAGATGCCAGAGTTCCCTGACGCCGAGCTCCGGGCCATGTACCCTCTCGACGACGACACGCAGGGGATCGCCGCCGGGCATGATGCAGGGAAAGTGGCCCCCGGTGGGAGTGTGAGGGGTAAGTCGGTCGCCCCGGATGTCGTAGCTGAAGTTCCCGCCGGTGGTGCCGACCCTAAAGATGCCGCTCCGGTGGTCACCGGGGAGGCCGCTCGCCGAGGACGTCCTCACCCCTGAGGCTTGAAGCCCCACGTCTTCTTATTTCTCTTCTTTGCTTTGAAACTTCATAAGCCTCCGGGCACTTTTGTTGGGCTGGGGAACCTATAATACCTTTGTAGAGACTGATTTATGTGAATAAAAAATCTTTTTGCAGTTTCTTTGCGTGCACATTATCCTTTTGTTTGTGGAGAACATTCGTATTTGCACGGTTCAGCTTTCATGTCAGGTCGGTTCTTCGTTTGGCGATCACACGTCGAGTTGAATTTGACCATTTGCCAAGTGTGCAAAGACCAGTGAAGGGTCGGTGTTCCCTCATGGGAACTGCATAAAACATATAATTAAAGCAGCAAAGAAAACCCCCCAAGCGGAGCATCACGTGCCCACACGTGATCGGGCCTCACGTGAGGACACGTGACCTTTTATGGGCAAAAGTCCATAGGCGATGCTTAATTGGTAAGGTCACGTGCCAACACGTGATGGATTCCTAAACCCTCTGAAACTAATAGAATTAAATTCTAATTAAAAGGAATCAAAAGCCCTAATTGGAAAATTATTTCCCTAGATCTTTCCAAACAAAAAAGATTACACTCTGTAAAGTGGAGCACCGTTGGATTAAAAATCCAATGGTGATTAAAAAACCACCAATTTTTAGAAAGATTATGTACAAGGAAATATTTTCCTAAAAATTGCCAGGAACAACAAATGAAATATCTTATGGATTAAAAATCCAATGGTGAATAAAATTCACCGAGTGATCTAAAAGATCATATTGGTTACAAAAACAATCAAAATCTCTCAATGAGAGATTGAACAAATTGATTCTTTTCTTTCTCCTATAAATAGAAGACAAGGAGCAACAATAAAAGGGAGAAGAGTCAACAAGAGAGAGATACATACAGAGAAGAACAGAGAATTTAATTCTCTAGAGAGAAGATCTCTTCAAAGAAGAAAGAAACTCTAGGTAAGATAAGGAAGGAGATCATTCCATAAGCTCTCATAAAACAAAGAGAATTTAATTCTCAAACCAAGAGTTTAACTCTTCTGAAAAGAACTCAGTTCTTCCTTTGGTTGAAGATCTGCAGAAGCAAATCTTCCCACAAGTCGGGCCGTGAGCTGCAAGACGACGTTCGTCAAATCGTCAATTTTGGAGTAAAGTTTGGCCATCTCCCTGTCTTTGTTTCTGAGCTGTTTTCGGAGCTCTTGGAGAAGTTGCTGCTCTGCATTCTTGGGACGGAAGATTGGCTCCTCTTCACCTTTCGAGCCCGACTCCTCGTGGATTGAAGGGTCTTTCTGCCTATCATCCTCATCTAGAGGGTTTTCATCATCTAGCGGAGGCGACTGTTCTTGGGAAGCGGCAACCGCATTCAAGCCAGATTGGATTTGAGATGTGGTGGCCCCGTCCTTCCTCTTGCTGTGCGTGCCCACTATGTAGACAGTGTGGACCACATACCTAGCCATTTCCTCATCTTCGGCGCGGTAACCCTGTTCTTCGAACCTCATGAGGTTTAGCCTGGCAGGAGCCCTAGCCCTTTTGTTGGCTCTATATCTGAGCCTTTTCTCCCTCAGCTTCTCGATTTTGAAGGCTTGGCGGGCATCCGCTATCCGGGAAGCCATTGTCAGTTGATCAGAGGGGAGCTTAGAGAAGACACCCGAGCGAGCAGTGGTCAAGGGCACCGCTGGAGCTTGCTCGGGACGCGTTGTAGCTTTATTGGTGTTGATGGCCTTGCCCCCAGCTAGGGCCATGGAGAGTCGTTTGGAAACGGACTTGCGCTTGGGCTGAGGTGCCATCGCGACCACCATATTTGGTCTCCTGCCTTTCGAGACCGGTTTGTCTGCCACCGGGGCTTGAGGAGCCGGGATGGCGCCAACAGGTATGAACATAATAGAGCCGAATGGTAACAGCGGCTCCTCCCATTGTCGCCCGAGACTGGCCGGAAGGACCGTCCTGGAGTCTATCTTCATCGTGTAGGAGACGGGAGCTGAGTTCATCATCGAAGACATCGTCGGAAGGTGATTGTTTGAAAATCTGCATGAAAGAGCATTATTTTAGTATAAATACAGGTATGTATAATGATTGAGTTCGCATGAATGCTTAACCCGAAATATGGGAGGAGAGATTGGTCCCACCGGGCGTGCCAGAATCTGTAGGGTGTTTTTCGTCACCCCATTGAGATGGGAATACGCGCACGCTTGTCAGGCGCATTACAGATTCCCCCTACCTAGGGTAGGCCAGGGTTTAATGATTGAGGGGATCCGAATCTCCGGCAGCCGCGGACTAAGCTGCCGTTAATTACCCCTCGCCTTTGGAGCGAGGGAACCTCCGATTGACGGGTTAAACTGGTCATGCGAACTCAATGTGCAGTGTACGTGTGATGTGTTTTTGAAAGGGGTTTTTTGGATATGTCGGGAGCCACGCAGAGTTTTTTACGGGGGTCCCGCTACCCGGATAGCGGGCTGGGGGTCAAGAGGGCTAGTAGCCCCCTTGCTGAGTGCGGGGCAGCGCCCCGTTAGAAATTTTTTTCTAACAGGGACAGTGTCGTGGTGTATGTATGTGTGCACATATGTATATATATGTGTGTGTGTGTGTGTGTGTATATATATATATATATGTACAAGAAAAAAAGGGAAGAAAAGGCATCCAAAGGATGCGTGGGGGCAGCACCTTGGGCGCTGTGCGCCCAGGTGCTGTGCGCTCAGGCGCTAGAGTGCCACATGTCGGCACGTGGGCGCTCTGCGCTTGAGCGCACGCTCGCCACGTGTCGGAACGTGGGTGCTTTGCGCTTCAGCGCCTGACGCTCGAGCGCAAGTGCGCCACGTGTCGGCACGGGGGCGACTTGCGCTTGAGCGCGGGGCGCTTGAGCGCAAGTGCGCCACGTGTCGGCACGGGGGCGACTTGCGCCTGAGCGCTTACGCTTGAGCGCAAGCGCGCCACATGTCGGCACCGAGGCGACTTGCGCTCGAGCGCTCGCGCTGGAGCGCAAGCGCGCCACGTGTCGGCACCGGAGCGATTTGCGCTCGAACGTTGAGCGCTTGAGCGCAAGCGCGCCACGTGTCGGCACGCGGGCGCTCTGCGCTTGAGCGCCGGCGAGAAAAAGAGGCTTTTAGCCTAAAAACATTTCTAGGAAGAGAAATCAGAGAGGAGTTGGACTCCTGAGTGTTTTTTTTGGGTTTAGTGAAAGGGGTTCTTCTTCTTCCTTCTCTGTTAGCTGGATCTTGAAGATCAAGAGATGTGAGATTTCAAAATCTCTCCTTTTGGGGATCTAAAGACAGATCCAAGTTCCCCTTTGTGGGTTTGGTGGTGAAAAACTATTTTGTTTTTGAAAAGGAAGAGTAAAACTCTTGATTTAATTCAGAAGAAAGAAGAAGGTTTGAGACCTTCAGAAAAGGGAAAGAAATATAAACCCTAGGTTTTTGAGAGAATGAAAGTATATTTTTTTTTTATTCATCATGTTGCCTTTTATAGGCTTACTTTTTTTACATATAGCCCCTTGGGCTTCACAAAATGGCATTTTGCCTATCCCATGGCTTATGTGCCATTTCATTTTTGCACATAAGCCATGGGCTTACAAAATATTAGCTTTATACCTATTTTGCATACATTCATGTATACAAAATTACATAAAAATTATTTATTACATGATTTTGTTGTTGGCATGGGGAGGCTAGCCGCGGGCTCGACTTGGGTATGGGCCCGCTTGACCTGGGCTTGGGCCCACCTAGCTTGGCGGTTGACCTTGACTTTGACTCGGTCAACCAGGGTGCAAATTTTTACCCCAACACCAATGTGCTCACAATATAATTAATTGGTCTTGGTTCCAAATTAGGCTACAGATCATTTAATCTACCTTAGTTCAAGGGTACATCTCTTCACTCCTTTGATATTTGTCGTAATTCCTCAAGTCTTCAAAGAGGTGACGGGTCCCGACAACCACACACTAATACGGACTGTGGGGTCCTTAAACTCATGGACTTATGCGTCCTTAAACCAACAATACGGACTGTGGGGTCCTTAAACTCATGGACTAATACGTCCTTAAACCAACATGCATCCTCAAAATGGGTGATGGACCACCATGTCCCTAAACTGGCGATGGACCACCATGTCCCTAAATTGGAACAATAGAGCCCAAATGCTCTTTTGTCGGATCTAAATGATCCTGTTAAGTCGATCTTAGTCTCAAATTAGGCTAACGTATCCTTAACAAACATTTAAGTTGATCTTAACCTAAAATATGGCTAACACATCCTTAAACCAAAATTTTCAAAACAGACTTTAGTCCCAAATTGGACTATAGATCTCCCAACCAACTTTGGTTCAAGGGTACATCTCTGAACTCCTCTGACATCTGTCGTTGTAATCCTTCAACGTCGTCAGAGAGGCGATGGGTCCCGACGGCCATACATTCAATGGAGCACTATGTCCCCAAACTAGAACAATAGGGCCCAAATGCTCTCTTGTTGGATCTAAACGATCCCGTTAAGTTGATCTTAGTCTAAAAATTAGACTAACGTGTCCTTAACAAACGTTTAAGTTGATCTTAGCCTCAAATATGGCTAACGTATCCTTAAACCAAAACCCCAAACCCAAATCTAAGAAAATACGGATTTGGACTAATCCACGTCCTACGGGAGACAACACAAATTAGTCTCCGTATATAATCCACGGGCAACCACAAACAAAACAAACACCCACGACACGAAGTGACCAGCTGGAGAAGGAGAAAGTTGTTACCGCGATGCGGTAGCGTAATTAACTGCAGGGGCTTGCGCCTGCAGGGAAGAGTGTCCCCACAATCAAAAACTCCTCAGATGAGGGGGAATCTGACGAAGTCTGCTACATCGGCCGCATCCGTCTAAACCTCCGATACACGGTGCCATAAATCAATTTGGCATTTTCGGAGAGGTGGACGGATAGCACCAATTAGCATCTGCCCCGAATCTCAGGCAAGACGTCTCTACGTCGCGCCGCCATTCGGAGGTAAACATTCCTAGTAATGCCTCTTCCATTATCAGATTCACAATTATAACCGTATATTTCTATTGCCATTTCTCCAAATCCCTTTATATGTCTTTAGTCATTACCTTCTGCACACCATCGTTAGGCTAAATGGTTTTCTTCCTTCCCTACCGTTCGGCACCAGCCTATGGTTTGGAAGAAAACTATCCAATAAGCGTTGTTCCCCTCCGAATGGCGGCGGAGACGACGTGAGGGCGTCTTGCCTGAGATTCGAGGCAGATGCTATATGGTTTTATCCGTTTACCTCTCCGAAGATACCAAGTTGATTTATGGCACCGTGTATCGGAGGTTTAGACGGATGCGGCCGATGTAGCAGACTTCGTCAGATTCCCCCTCGCTTGAGGGGTTTTTGATTGTGGGGACGCTCTTCCCTGCAGGCGCATGCCCCTGCAGTTAATTACGCTACCGCATCGCGGTACCAACTTTCTCCTTCTCCAGAATTTCACTTCGTGTCGTGGGTGTTTGTTTTGTTTGTGGTTGCCCATGGATTGTATACGGAGACTGAGTAATGCCGTCGCCCGTAGGACGTGGATTAGTCCAAATCCATATTTACTTAGATTTGGGTTTTGTGTTTTAGTTTAAGGATACGTTAGCCATGTTGAGGCTAAGATCTACGTAAACGTTCGTTAAGGATACGTTAGTCCTGCTTGAGACTAAGATTAACTTAACGTGGTGATCCATTTAATATATG
Source organism: Agapanthus africanus (assembly GCA_030015575.1). Classification (NCBI taxonomy): domain Eukaryota; kingdom Viridiplantae; phylum Streptophyta; class Magnoliopsida; order Asparagales; family Amaryllidaceae; genus Agapanthus; species Agapanthus africanus. The sequence goes on from CM057350.1 coordinate 27,877,108, forward strand.
GCCGTCGGGACTCGTCACCTCTCTGACGTCGTTGAAGGATTACAACGATAGGCGTCAGAGGAGTTCAGAGATGTACCCTTGAACCAAAGTTGATTTGGAGTTTTATAGTCCATTTGAATTTTTAAAGATACGTTAGCCGTATTTAGGGCTAAGATCAACTTAAACGGGACCGTTTAGATCCAGCAAAAGAGCATTTGGAGGCTCTATTGTTCCAGTTTAGGGACGTGGTGGTCCATCGCCAGTTTAGGAACGTGGTGATCCATTATTAGTTTAAGGACGTTTCGGTCCGACATTAGTTTAAGGACGTTTCGGTCCGTTGCCAGTTTAGGGACGTGGTGGTCCATGTTCCAGTTTAGGGACGTGGTGGTCCATGTTCCAGTTTGGGGACGTGGTGGTCCATCATTAGTTTAAGGACATTTCGGTCCACGAGTTTAAAGACCCCGCAGTCCGTATCGATGTGTGGTCGTTGGGACCCGTCACCTCTCTGACGTCGTTGAAGGATTACAACGATAGGTGTCAGAGGAGTTCGGAAATGTACCCTCGAACAGGAGGTAAATTGATTTAGGAGAGCAATTTTGCTCAGTCAATTTAATTTGAGGACTTACGGCCACGATTGGGCTAAGTCCAATTGAAAAATGTTCGACGCTTTTATTTATCTTTGGCCTACTAGGTCTTCCCACATTTAAATAATGCATTGCATTACTTTTTATTTTTGTTTGGGCTCTGCCCATAAAGGATGCAGAGCACTGATTTGTTTTGGGCTTTGCCCATTTATAAATGATGCAGAGCATCAATTTACTTGGGTTCTGCCCTTTTATTGCTTTGCAATTTATTTAAGCCTACTAGGCCTTTTTGATTTGGGCCTGGCCCTTTAGCAAAAGAAATGCATTGCATTTGTCAGGCGCTTTGCGCCAATCACTGAGCGCAAGCGCTTGTGGTGTTGACACGTGTCACGCAAGCGCAGTGCGCTGCGCCAATACGCTGTGCTTGTGCTGCGCCAATGCGCTGCGCTTGCGCTGCTGACACGTAGCGCGCTCTGGTGAGTTGCGCCAATTCCAGAGAGTAAGGCTCTATTTCAAAAGCGCATAGCGCAAATGGTTCAGATGCTGACACGTGGCGCTCTCTGGTGGCTTGCGCCAATCCAGGAGCGCAACAGCGCAGTTTGCAAGTGCAAGGCACTATAATTTGAGAATCTTTTTTAGAACCAATGGTTCATGAAAAAGTGCAAAGCACTGTTTGATTTCTTGATCTAATTTAGATCAAAGAAAACAAGTTTTTCTTGTTTCTCTTATTTCAAAGAACCAGTGATTCATAAAAAGTGCAAAGCACTGTTTATTATGTGAAGATCATTGATCTTGTTCTTAGATCAATGATCTATTAGAAGAAATTTCTTCTATCTTATGAAGGTTTTTACCTTTTTCTTGAAATTTCTTCAGAGTTTTATCTGTTTGAAGTTCTTGATTTCTCACAAATGTTCATGATTTTGAATTGAGGTCTAGAGTCCTTTTTATAGTGCCCATAAATTAGTTAAATTTGTTAAAGAGATCTTTCTCTGAGTGATTTGGGGAATTTTCCCCACCGTTGGATCTTTGATCCAAGGGCTTCTGTTTTACAGAAGAAAATCTTCTTATTTTAACAAGAACAGAAAGATTTCTTTAAAATTTTAATTCTGTTTGGCGCAAATGCCTCAGCGCGTGACACGTGTCAAGCAGCGCACAGCGCAGCGCAGCGCAACTGCGCTGACACGTGTCGCGCAGCGCGAAGCGCAGCGCAACTGCGCTGGCGCATCTGCGCTGACACGTGTCGCGCAGCGCGAAGCGCAGCGTAACTGCCCTGGCGCATCTGTGCTGACACGTGTCGCGCAGCGCAGTGCTTGCGCAACTGAAGCGTTGCTTCTTTTAATTTTGTTTTAAATAGAGGTTTGCTCTGATTGGGCGCGCTGCCTTGGACGCTGCGCTCTCTGCGCTGGCGTGCCTGATTTTGACACGTGGCGCCCTGCGCGCAGCGCAGAGGATCTGAAGCGTTGCTTCATTTATTAGAGTTTAAATTTTCAAAGTAGAGCTTTGCTCTGATTGGGGAAAGATGAAGCGCTGCTTCATCTCCCGTCTTGGAATTTGAACAGAGCTTTGCTCTGATTGGGGTAAACAAATGCCCCCCCACCGTTGTGCTCACGTAGCCCCAAACGTGAGCGCAACGGTGGCAGAATTCCAACCGTTGCGGCAACTTTTGGAAGTTGAAAGGGCACTTGACGCCTATAAATAGGACCTTTGTTCCCTTAGATGATTTTCATCTTCAAAATTTTACTTTCAGAACTCAGAGCCCTGCTCTTTATTTTCAAGAACTTCAAGAGTTAAACTCTTAAAACTTTTAGGTGAAAATTTTAATTTGAATTAGATTAAATTAATTTTCATCGACAGAGCCTTGCTCTCAATAGATTCCTGATCTAAAGACAACCCATTTAGGGTTTCACTTAGCAGAGCTTTGCTCTAAAGGGGTCTAAAGAGGACTAAGGAGAACCCTATTAGGGTTCCAATAATAGAGCTCTGCTCTCTAAAAGATTTTCCTTGGCTTTTATTAATTCATTAATGGAGCTTTGCTCCTTCCAAATCATATAGAAGAACTCTTAAGAATTCTTCATGGATCTTGGAAGTTAAAGATGGCATTTGGTACTATTATTATTATTATATCATTTTTTCCCAGAGCAAAGCTCTCAATATTCTTAGGGGATTTTCCTCAAATTCTCCTCATAATTGATTTTGACAGGTGTCACTCCTGTCTATAGAGAATTGCTCTCGAGGAGTTTTAACTCTCTATACTTTTTCCTCATCGCTAATCTTCCAATGATGTCTCCTTCAGGTATTATGGCGGTGTGTCTATATAGTCTGCACGAATTCATTACCTACGAGGATATCCATGCATAGGGCCGTCAACAAAATCAAGAGTTTACGGACGCCCAATGTGCAGAGGTCATGGGTCGTCTGAACGCACGCGCCGGTTGGCTGCTCCCTCGCCGTTCCGCTCTTTTGAAAGTCATGCTGGGGGCAATCTGGAGAGCACTCTCGGGGTTCCACGAGGCCTTACCGCTCAATGCGCTGGATGATGCCGAAGATAAGGTGCATTCAGTGTACCTGTCGGGGCTGATCTCGAAGAAGCGGCGGGATAGTCTCATCGACATCCTGCATCAAATTTTCCAGCAGACGACGATAGTCGCTGCTTATCGAAGGCTGGGGGGGCTTGCCGAGGATCTTGACACACAAGAGCGCGAGAGGCTGCGCACAAGAATAATCAGAAAGGCCAGAAGAACTCTGGATGGCCTTACTTTTGACTTCCTCAATCCGTGCCCTGGATCTGAGGTTATTCCATTGTAATAATATTTCTCGTTTATTGCTTTATGACTGTAAGAATTTTTGGCAATATTAATGGATTTTTTTAATCCCAGCTTGTCTTATTTTTCGTTCTGAGTCTTTTGCACATGGGTGAATGAGTGTGTCTCGAATGCTTGATCAAATGCCAATCAGATGTTCTTTCTGTCGCTTTCTTCTTTCTTTTAATATCAGTATGTTGTCTTAACAATATGATTGACAGATAATAGAGTAAGCATCTAGATTTCTCTAAGAGATAGCGATGGTTTAGGCCGCAGGTTCAGATCTGCTGCCTAAGACTTTTCAACACTATGAGCCGTGAGGGTCTCATAGAGACTTTTCTCCCTACGGTCGAGAGGATCTCGTAGGTGGATTTTCTCCTTAGGAATCATGAGGATTCCTAAGTGTGTTTTCTCTTCTAAGTCGTAAGGATCTTATAAGAGAATTTTCTCCCTTACAAGTCGAGAGGACTCGTAAGTGGTTGGTGAGTTGATTTGTTTCTGAGTCGAAGTATTGCTTCGACGGGGAGGTCGTTGTTGACTTGTTTCCGAGACGGAGGTCGTTGGTTGACTTGTTTCGGAGACGGATGTCATTGGTTGACTTGTTTCCGAGACGGATGTCATTGGTTGACTTGTTTCTGCGACGGAGGTCGTTGGCTGACTTATTTCCGAGACGGAGGTCGTTGGCTGACTTGTTTCCGAGACGGAGGTCGTTGGCTGACTTGTTTCCGAGACGGGGGTCATTGGCTGACTTGTTTCCGCGACGGAGGTCATTTGCTGACTTGTTTCCGCGACGGAGGTCATTGGCTGACTTGTTTCCGCGACGGAGGTCATTGGCTGACTTTTTTCCGAGACGGATGTCGTTGGTTGACTTGTTTCCGAGACGGAGGTCATTGGGTGACTTGTTTCCGAGACGGAGGTCATTAGATGACTTGTTTCCACGACGGAGGTCATTTGCTGACTTGTTTCCACGACAGAGGTTATTGGCTGACTTGTTTCCGAGACGGGGGTCATTGGCTGACTTGTTTCCGAGACAGAGGTCATTGGCTGACTTGTTTCCGCGACGGAGGTCATTTGCTGACTTGTTTCCGAGACGGAGGTCACTTGCTGACTTGTTTCCGAGACGGAGGTCATTGGTTGACTTGTTTTCGCGATGGAGGTCGTTGGTTGACTTGTTTCCGAGACGGAGGTCGTTGGCTGACTTGTTTCCGCGACGGAGGTCATTTGCTGACTTGTTTCCACGACGGAGGTCATTGGCTGACTTGTTTCCGCGACGGAGGTCATTGGCTGACTTGTTTCCGAGACGGAGGTCATTGGCTGACTTGTTTCCGCGACGAAGGTCATTTGCTGACTCCAGGTTGTCTGTGAACCGTAGAGTCTTGGAACTGGGGACTTTGCAGTGGCTCCGATTGGTGATGTCACGTCCGTGTCCTGCTGAAATGAGGAGGAACGCCGCTGTTGGTCTCCAGGCTGTAAATGTGGTCGTCGAGATCTGACTTCTCTTTGACGCAGCCTGGTGGGGAAATGTAGTCCCCTTTTTGTTTGTGCCCTTGGATTGTATACAGGGATCGATGTGATCTCAACTGTAGGGCAGAAGTTTCATTCATTTTTATTGTTTTATTTCCGCGATGCTTTATCATTTCAGCTTTTATATCGTGAAGGTCGCGATTGCCCAATCATTTCGGCTATTTTTCGCGGTGCCCAATCATTTCGGCTGTTTATTTTATTTTTACTCGCTGCTTTTATTGCGAGTTGCCCCATCATTTCGGCTATTTCGTTTGCATACGTTTTTACTTGCTGCTTTTTATTGCAAGTTGCCCTATTATTTCGGCTATTTCGTATGTATGTGCGGCCTACTGGCTTTTCGCCATAAACCTGAAATTAGACACCGATTTCGGCATCAGCACCGCTACAACTGGGATATTGCCAGGAGCGAATCATCATTTGCCTCTGTCGATATCGAACAAAGGTGGCTTAGCGAACAGGGTTAAGGTCCTGTCGACTAAGGCTTTTGACTTCATGAGCCGTAAGGATCTCACAAAGGTATTTCTCCCTGCAAGTCGTGAGGATCTTGTAGGTGTATTTTCTCCTTAGGAATCGTGAGGATTCCCAAGTGTATGTTCCTCTGTAAGTCGTAAGGATCCTACAAGTGGGTTTTCTCCTTGTAAGCCAAAATGACTTATAAGGGTTGCTCATCATGCGTACATATCCTTAGTCACGGATGTGACTTGATTAGGGAAATGTTTATTCGCGCCCATGGATTGTATACAAGGGTCAGCATTGAGCCACTTGTAGGGCAATATCGAAGGTTGTGGGGGTTGCTTAAGCACAGGTTTAGGTCTCTGTAATTTAAGACTTTCAAATCTTATGATCCGTGAGGGTCTCATAAGAGAATTCTCCTTACGAGTCGTGAGGATCCCGCAAGTGTAATTTCTCCTTAGGAATCGTGAGGATCCCTAAGTGTGTTGCTCCTTTGTGAGTCGTAAGGATCTCACGCGGGTGGTTTCTCCTTTCAAGGTCGAGAGGATCTTGTAAGTGTCCTTTAACGAGGTTGCGCCCTTTCCGGTTTTCACAAACACTCGCCGGTAGTCCTGCTGTTTTTACTCACGGAGCCCTTTCGGGTTTTCATCCGTGCCCATTTTGCTTATGGACGTACCTTTGTTATTCTTTTTTTTTTATTCTTTTTATTCTTTTTTTTAACGAGGTCGCGCCCTTTCGGGTTTTCACGAACACTCGCCGGTAGCCCTGCTGTTTTTACTCACAGAGCCCTTTCGGGTTTTTATCCGTACCCATTTTGCTTATGGACATACCGTTTTTTTTAACGAGGTCGCGCCCTTTCGGGTTTTCACGAACACTCGCCGGTAGCCCTGCTGTTTTTACTCACGGAGCCCTTTCGGGTTTTCATCCGTGCCCATTTTGCTTATGGACATACCTTTTTTTTTTACGAGGTCGCGCCTTTTCGGGTTTTCACGAACACTCGCCGGTAGCCCTGCTGTTTTTACTCGCGGAGCCCTTTCGGGGTTTCAATCGTGCCCATTTTGCTTATGGACATACCGTTTATTATTTTTTTATTATATATATATTTTTCTTTTATTTATCTGGTCAGCTTAAGGATGCTGCGGTAGTAGTTTAAGGACGTTTCGGTCCGTTATCCAGTTTTAGGACGTAATGGTCCGTCATCCAGTTTTAGGACGTAGTGGTCCGTTATCCAGTTTTAGGACGTAGTGGTCCGTTGGGCCTTTTTCATGAATGAGCATGATGCCCCCGGCATATCCATCTTTTTCGGAGCATGTGGTTGTGGCGGGCTCACCTTCCAGTTTTCGGACAGCGCGAGTTTGCCCTGTTGGTACCGGTCTTCAATCCAATTTTTGAAAACGAAGCAGTCCTCGATCGGATGACTTACTTCTCGATGGTAAGGGCAGTAATTAGGATCGTTGGCATTCCCTGGCTGTAGCGGACGTTTCGGATTCGGCAAATTTATGAGTCCGTTGCGTACCGTCAGTTCAAATAGTTTCCTCGTTTTATCTTGGGGAAACGAGTAAGGACGTCCCAGTCTTTCCTCGAGTGATGGGCGTGGGCGCATGTTGTTTTTTGGCGAACAATCGATTTTGAGTTGCTCGGCTGTTGTTGAATGTTGGCGACGAAGGTCATTTTTTCTTTTCCTTCATCCTTTTTGCTCGCTCTGTCGTTTGCGGGTCCGAGATTCTTTCCGGGTAGTATGCCCTCGCACGGATGAATGTTTTCATGATTCTTCAATTTTTCAGAGATGGATTCCTCGAAGAGAGGGTTGAAGGCTGTTTTTTCATCGGGGTCGTTCCTGTGGCAATTGCCGGTGACTCTTTTATGCTCATCTGTCACATTTTTCGGCCGTCTACGAGCTTCCCGCTTTGTTCTGTTGACGTAATGCTTATGAGTGACATACTCTTGCCACCAACAATTAAAGGAGTCACAGTCTTCAGTAGCGTGTGCGATCTTCTGATGATATAGGCAATAATTAGGATACATCTCTATTCCACCGAGAGTGTTTTCTTCCGAGGGTGGTAGCTTCATTCCCATTGATATGGCTTTAGCAAACCTTTTCCTCGTCTTGAATTTGTTTTTATCGGCAGCGGATGTCTTTTGATTTGATGAGAGTGCCTCGACTCTTTCGTCCAATCGGCGGTGTTTTGCTCCTTCCAGTATGGCCATTTCACGCTCTTGATTGGCTTTAACCTTCAGGCGAATATCATTCAGGAAGGCATCGATCATCTCATCTGACGGCTGAAGGATTTCTGGTTCAGGGACCGCCCTCAGCTTTTCAGTGCAAGGAGTCTTCTTATCGTCTGTAAACGAATGGGAGATCATATGACAGCTCGCCACGTATTCCTCAGATTCATCCGACGAACTATCTCCCTCATCTTTCTCTTGAAAGAAGTAGTTGAGGAATTCTTGGAGCGTAATGGGAGTCCGTGCTTTCTGGTTGTACTCCTCCAGTGCATCAATTTGTTTTTGTAAGCCCGTTCGCTTGTCGCCCGGCTTTACGGGCTTCTTTGATTTCTTTTTCTTCTTCTTCGAAGATTTTGACGGCTGGTTGTGAGTGCTTGGGCCACTACTATCGATCTTTTGAGTTGGACGTGGCTTCAACATTCCCTCAATGATCTGAGGTTCCAACGGGTTCTTCCACCTAATCGCTGGGCATGCTTGAAGGTCATTCAGCATCCTCTTTGTTTTAGCTGATAACACAACCTCCTATGGGGCTTCTTCGACGAGAGAGCATGTTGCCCCCGGCGTATTCATTCCCTTAGAGGTGTGGGGCTGCGGTGGATTCACCTTCCATTTGTGAGACAATGCGAACTTGCCCTGTCGGTACTGGGCTTCAAGCCAATTTTTGAAGACGTAGCAATCCTCGATCGGATGACCCAGCACTCGGTGATAGGGACAGTAGTTGGGCTCGTTTACATCATTTAGTTGCGACGGACGTTTTGGCTCCGGCAGACTTATGAGTCGGTTGCGCAATGCCAGTTCGAACAATCTTCTCGTTTTATCTCGGGGAAACGAGTAAGGACATCCTAGTCTCTCCCCAAGGGGTACCTGCGGACGCATATTATTTTGGCGGACAGCCGGTTTCAAGTTGCTCGGCTGCTGTTGAACATTAGCGACAACGATCGCCTTTCCCTTCCCCTTCTCGTTTCGGGAGTCCGGCTTTGGAAGAGGAGGTTTATGGCCCATCTGATCCATTTGCGCCAGCTTGTCGATTAGTGCCTGGAAGGTGGTCGGCTTGAAGAACATCATAAATTGCGATATGGTTGCTTGCGGATCGAGGGTTCCCACAAACATTCCCACTGCAGGAGCTTCTTCAATGCGTTGCTCGCATTTTGACCATAAGTTTCGCCACCGTATAGCATATTGGATCCATGTCTCGCCCGGCTTCACCCTGGCATTAATCAACGCCGTTATCGGGGTACGCTCGCTGGCATTTGCGAAACGCTGGGTAAACAACAGTTCCATCTCAGCAAAGGTCTTGATAGAGTCGTTCGGGAGTTCAGAATACCACTCGAACGCCGTATCTGATAAGCTGCCGATGAATTGGCGAAGCAATAGTTTGTCATCACTGCCGGTGTTGCCGCAGAGTGCCCTGAACTGGGCAACATGCCGGTGGGGATTGCCTGTCCCCTTATAGACATGGAACTTGGGAATTGTGTAGCCCGGCGGGTACTTGATCTGGTCGTACCAGCCCGGATACGGTCGTCCCGTTTTTACGACCTGACCGGCTGCTTCAGTCGCTTGATGAACCCGGATCTGCTGAGCTATATATTCGTCCAGGTCGGTTTTGGAGATTGCCTCCTCCTTGGCCGTTGACAGAGCCGGTGGAGGATTCGACATTTCTCCCCTATCGTCTTCAAGGACGATCGGGGGATCTTCAGCCGGAGGATCTTGTTGGATCATCATCCCCACCATGTCTTGGAACAGGAGGCCCATACGCTTTATGTTGGCTGCCTGTTCAGCAGCCTCTTTGTCCTTCTTCTCCAATATCCGCCGAAGGAACTCGGCGTCAGTCTCTTGCTCCTGGCGTTCATCCGAGAACGTTTCAGGGTTTTCTTTTGGCCCAGTAAGTGCGGCCATCGCGTTCATCATTTCCTGGAGCTTTTGTTGTTGCTCCTGAGCTTTGGTCACTGACCGTGTAAGCGGTCTATGACCTGTAGATGCACAGCTGTCCTCTTTTCCCGACGCCATGTATACGGTATGAACCACCATGCTCCCAGACTTAGGGCGTTTAGTTTCACCACCTTTAGCATTTGCCGCGGGCGCGGGGATTTTCTCCGGCCTTCTTTTTTTGTGGGCCGTTGAAGTTGAGGGGGCCATTGCAGTGGGCACCCTAGTGACTGTCATCCTTTCCTGTTTGATCGGACGGTCTTTTTCTTCTTGCACCTTTGCCTTTTTCTGTTGACGAGAGCGATCTAGGTCAATTACGGAGTCTTGGACTCTCCGCCAAACTCTATAAATTTTTAAGGACAGCCGTTGAGGGGGCTGCTCTTGCTTCGTTTCCGGAACTCTCTCCGCAGGTGGAGGAGATCTCTTCAGTGTAGCGGTTGGAGAGTTCTTACGTACCCTCCTAAGTGGTTCAAACCTGTTTCCAGTTGGAACAGTAGCATTAACTACCACCACTGGAGCAGGTGGAGTTAGCCCTGAGGGGGAGTTGCCCCCTGCCTTCCTTACTCTTCGCCAATGGCGACGTCGAGCATGACGAGCCGTTGGGACTGGCTCGACGGCAGAGATAACTTCTGTCACGCCCCGCTTCCCAGAGTACGCAAAATTGGGCACGTGACATAGCCAACCATGCTACCTGTGGGTAGGAAGTATCCATCCACAGTCACATTACGGCTGTAGAGATATCAAGAACAAGATAAATAAACTATCTAACACATGTCCCAATCCATAATAACTAGAGTCAATGATAAATAAGTGCGGAAGTAAATGATCCAATACAATAGTAGAAAGGTACGTCCCATAATGCGGGATCGCACCTGAAAATAAAATGCAATGAACTAACCATTACAGAGCTCACAAATCAGCCTGCTGGCTGAAGTACTCCTGCTCAAACGTCGACAGTGGTAAAGAATCTGGGCCATGCAAAACCCAGACGTCAGCGCGTCATGTCAACCAATAATATAATATGAACATGGTAGTAAGCAATGCAGAACATAAACATGAATAAAGCAATAATATGAACAACGGTGCAGGGTAGTGTGTAGTGGATAACTAAGCTGTGCTATCAGGTTTGCTATTCTAAAGTCTTTGAAATCAATTGATGAATCGTCGATGTAACTCAATAGTATCCCGTGCATGCCCGGGACCACGGTCAAGACCCTCGGGGCTGAATCCGAGACGTGCCGCTAGGCAGTAATAGGTAGCAGGATGGACGAGTGATGTCAGCATCATCACTCCCGGACTGGCCAAGTCCGTAAGACTGATCAGAACAGGTATCGAACTGTTGAGTTACAAGTCGGTTTCACCTTTGATTTCCCCATACCCCCAAGTTATGTATGTCAGGTCAGGTATTCAGTAATCAAGAACTAATGCCAACACAGGATCAGGTAAAAGCAGGTTTGTCTGGATAGACAACAGGAATGGTCCATGAGGACCCTAAGTCAGGTTTGTTGGCATTAGGCATGAGATCAGGTAACAAGTCAGGTCATGGTACAACAGGTTGAGTTGGTAGCAAAGGGTACCATGTCCGGTGCATCGGTATATATATATGTCAGGTGTATCAAGGTCGGGTCAATATGTAATGCAATCGAAGGTGTGCTCACAACAGGTATACAATCGAATAAGGAACAGCAGCAGGAAATAAAGTAAATAACAGTTCATTTAATCATAATGGTGCTTTGTATTATCTTATTAACAGGTTCGAGCACCCTTGGGGTGCAATAATCACAAGGTAGTGCAATATTAATGACAGAAAGTAGTGAAGATATAAGTGTACGACTATCGTCCTTTAAATAGCAACATGATTAACCGGTAGTTTCGTTATTAGGGTTACAGTGGCATAATACGGTTTAGGTTATCGTATCATGATATCTATCATATTACGTCCAATCGAGAAAATAACTACACTAGTTAATATTTGTAAGTTTTATGAGTCAATCATACTTAATTAGGATAACATAGCATGTAGCAAGTAATACTTGCCTTGAGGATCCTCAGGACGGAAAGCGTACAACACGTCGGTAAAAGTCGGTATGCACGCTCGCGTGTGCGAAACGGAACCAGGCAATGTAAGAGAGTGACCGTGCTGGTTAGGAACGTCCACAGGGTTGCTCGGATCGTCGACAGCGGCACGGTTCCGGCGGTGATCACTTAGGCGACAGATAAAACACGACAAGCAAGGAGATGTGAACACGGCCCAAGCAAGGTCTTGGCTTGGATGTCGGCTCTGGTGAGGTCTCGGCCAAGGAAGAAGACTGCAGTGATGCGGCAACTTGAACCGACGGCGACGATGGGTGAACCGGCGGCGGGCTATGGTGGTCGAAGGTTGATAGAATGTGCTGCAGTGGTAGTAAGGGGTGCGGGTTCTGGAGTTTGAAGGAGACGACGACAGCGACGCGCCGACTGCGGCCTCGAAGACAATGGCGACGAGGTCGGGTGATGGGTTCTTGGGCGTTGCGACGACGGCAAGAGTTGCTTGGTGAACGGGTGTGGGTTGCTCGATCGGTTGTGAGGAGGCGAGGGTAGCGGCTCGAGGTGGCAGTGGCAATGGTGGTGGAGATGATGGCTGGAATTAGCTCGTCTGGTTGCTGGCCGAGAGCTGCGGGTTGATGGAGGTGGCTGGTGCGACGGCAGGGTGAAGGTGAGGCGCCGGTGATGCCGGCGGTTGATGGGCTTCGATGGAGGAGGTCCGGTGATGATGGTGAGGATCTTCGAGAGGAAAGAAGGGGTCGACAGCGAATGCGAGGGTGACGGCGACGAGGTCGGAGAGTTGGGTTTCTTGGGTTGGCCGCGACGGGGTGTTGCCGGGTCCTGGTCGGGGAAATGGAGAGAGGGATGAGGGAGGTGCAGAGGTGGTTGAGGTCGTGGGGAGGTCGGCGGCAAGGCTGCGGCGGCTAGGGTTGCGACGAGGCTTCGTGGTGGTTCTCGCGTGGGTTTCTGCAGGACGAGGACGAAGGAACAATGAAAATATAGGGTAGAGAGAAAGAATAATCTGAAGAGAGAGATAGAGAAATTTGAAGAGAGAGGGAGAGATATAGAGATTTTCGCAGGAGAGAGATAGAGGTAGAGAGAGGGTGAGGCGGGGCCCACGAGGGATGATTGGCTGGCGGAAAACAGAGAAAACCAAGAAAAGATTTTTCTAAATATTTGATTGGTTGAAAATATATAACAGTTTTAAAGTTTCGATTATAATTTATAGTTTAGTAGATTTAATTAAATTGGGATTTTGGCGCTAAATGAAACATTTCCAAATCGCGCCCGGGTTACGCCCAAATATTTGAAATTCAAATAATAGGATTTTAAGCGAGTTCCAAATTTTAAAATGAGATGTCTTATGATTAAAATGCATGCCCCCAAGTCGGACACTTGCACGCGCGCGTAGCCGTCCAAACTCGCCCGTTTCACCGAACGGGATGAAATCTCGACGCGCGGACGCTACCACGCGACTAGTGGTGACGAGTAGGCCAATATGGATATTTTTAATTTCATTTTAGGTGTTAAAATTTGTTATAGGCAAAAATGACTTAGCCGGTTAAAAATTTAGCAACAAGCACCAAACAAGCAAGATAAATTAAATGAGCAATGTCAACCACTCAACCAGTAACAGAAATAGTATTATTGGGCTCGGGTGTTACAACTTCTTCTTGCCCCCTATACGAATGAAGCGCGGCTGGTGTCAGCCTTTTAAAGACTGATTCTGTTCTTTGGGGGGTGATATTCAATCTGTCAAAGACAGATCCTCGAGCAGGGGCAGGAGCAGGAATATTCAACGTTGAAAAGACTGACTCTTTGACAGGAGAAGCCGCTTTGGCGACTTCGGGAGCAGTCATTGTTGCCTTCCTTGGGACCGCCTTTTCAGGTATCATGGGCTTTTTGGCGAACCCTTTGGAGTTCAGACTCAGTCGGGTGAAGACTGAAGAATTGGACGACCCATTGAGAGGGGTCGTGGGAGTTGCAAGTCGATCAAAGACCGACTTCTTCGAAGCTTCCAGTGCAGGCATTGGCATGGTGAAGCTCGCAGGCGGGATCATGGTCCCGAAAAACAGGCCGGTGGTGGCCTGGGTCACCTGTTCTACCGGCAGGGCAAGGATGGAGGCCGCTTGAGGCCCATATGCTACACCTCCAGGTGAGGTGGAGCGTCGGTTGCATTGGCACTTCGAGCAGTTCGAACAGTTAGAGGCCATTGATGCTTGATTTCTACGCTAGGCAAAAGACCAAATCTTAGTAACTTGGAATCCAAAGGCAACCATTAACAAACCGCGATTCGTTCGCGAATACGACACACGAAGTGTGGAGTGGAAAGAGAAAAAGGTCCCACCGGGCATGCCAGAATCTGTTCCCCTCTGAATGGCGGCGGAGACGACGTGAGGGCGTCTTGCCTGAGATTCAGGGCAGATGCTATATGGTTTTATCCGTTTACCTCTCCGAAGATGCCAAGTTGATTTATGGCACTGTGTATCGGAGGTTTAGACGGATGCGGCCGATGTAGCAGACTTCGTCAGATTCCCCCTCGCTTGAGGGGTTTTTGATTGTGGGGACGCTCTTCCCTGCAGGCGCAAGCCCCTGCAGTTAATTACGCTACCGCATCGCGGTACCAACTTTCTCCTTCTCCAAAATTTCACTTCGTGTCGTGGGTGTTTGTTTTGTTTGTGGTTGCCCGTGGATTGTATACGGAAACTGAGTAATGCCGTCGCCCGTAGGACGTGGATTAGTCCAAATCCATATTTACTTAGATTTGGGTTTTGTGTTTTAGTTTAAGGATACGTTAGCCATGTTGAGGCTAAGATATACTTAAACGTTCGTTAAGAATACGTTTGTCCTGCTTGAGACTAAGATCAACTTAACGTGGTGATCCATTTAATATATGGCCTTCGGGACTCGTCACCTCTCTGACGTCGTTGAAGAATTACAACGATAGGTGTCAGAGAAGTTCAGAGATGTACCCTTGAACCAAAATTGATTTGGAGTTTTATAGTCCATTTGAATGTTTAAGGATACGTTAGCCGTGTTTAGGGCTAAGATCAACTTAAACGGGACTGTTTAGATCCGGCAAAAGAGCATTTGGAGACTCTATTGTTCCAGTTTAGGGACGTGGTGGTCCATCGCCAGTTTAGGGACGTGGTGGTCCATTATTAGTTTAAGGACGTTTCGGTCCGACATTAGTTTAAGGACGTTTCGGTCCGTTGCCAGTTTAGGGACGTGGTGGTCCATGTTCCAGTTTAGGAACGTGGTGGTCCATGTTCCAGTTTGGGGACGTGGTGGTCCATCATTAGTTTAAGGACATTTCGGTCCACGAGTTTAAAGACCCCGCAGTCCGTATCGATGTGTGGTCGTTGGGACCCGTCACCTCTCTGACGTCGTTGAAGGATTACAACGATAGGTGTCAGAGGAGTTCGGAGATGTACCCTCGAACCGGAGGTAAATTGATTTAGGAGAGCAATTTTGCTCAGTCAATTTAATTTGAGGACTTACGGCCACGATTGGGCTAAGTCCAATTGAAAAATGTTCGACGCTTTTATTTATCTTTGGCCTACTAGGCCTGCCCACATTTAAATAATGCATTGCATTACTTTTTATTTTTGTTTGGGCTCTGCCCATAAAAGATGCAGAGCACTGATTTGTTTTGGGCTCTGCCCATTTATAAATGATGCAGAGCATCAATTTACTAGGGCTATGCCCTTTTATTGCTTTGCAATTTATTTAAGCCTACTAGGCCTTTTTGATTTGGGCCTGGCCCTTTAGCAAAAGAAATGCATTGCATTTGTCAGGCGCTTTGCGCCAATCACTGAGCGCAAGCACTTGTGGTGTTGACACGTGTCACGCAAGCGCAGTGCGCTGCGCCAATGCGCTGCGCTTGCGCTGCTGACACGTGGCGCGCTCTGGTGAGTTGCGCCAATTCCAGAGAGTAAGGCTCTATTTCAAAAGCGCATAGCGCAAATGGTTCAGATGCTGACACGTGGCGCTCTCTGGTGGCTTGCGCCAATCCAGGAGCGCAACAGCGCAGTTTGCAAGTGCAAATCACTATAATTTGAGAATCTTTTTTAGAACCAATGGTTCATGAAAAAGTGCAAAGCACTGTTTGATTTCTTGATCTAATTTAGATCAAAGAAAACAAGTTTTTCTTGTTTCTCTTATTTCAAAGAACCAGTGGTTCATAAAAAGTGCAAAACACTGTTTATTATGTGAAGATCATTGATCTTGTTCTTAGATCAATGATCTATTAGAAGAAATTTCTTCTATCTTATGAAGGTTTTTACCTTTTTCTTGAAATTTCTTCAGAGTTTTCTTTGTTTGAAGTTCTTGATTTCTCACAAATGTTCATGATTTTGAATTGAGGTCTAGGGTCCTTTTTATAGTGCCCATAAATTAGTTAAATTTGTTAAAGAGATCTTTCTCTGAGTGATTTGGGGAATTTTCCCCACCGTTGGATCTTTGATCCAAGGGCTTCTGTTTTACAGAAGAAAATCTTCTTGTTTTAACAAGAACAGAAAGATTTCTTTAAAATTTTAATTCTGTTTGGCGCAAATGCCTCAGCGCGTGACACGTGTCAAACAGCGCAGCACAACTGCGCTGGCGCATCTGCGCTGACACGTGTCGCGCAGCGCAGTGCTTGCGCAACTGAAGCGTTGCTTCTTTTAATTTTGTTTTAAATAGAGCTTTGTTCTGATTGGGCGTGCTGCCTTGGGCGCTGCGCTCTCTGCGCTGGCGTGCCTGATTTTGACACGTGGCGCCCTGCGCGCAGCGCAGAGGATCTGAAGCGTTGCTTCATTTATTAGAGTTTAAATTTTCAAAGTAGTGCTTTGCTCTGATTGGGGAAAGATTAAGCGTTGCTTCATCTCCCGCCTTGGAATTTGGACAGAGCTTTGCTCTGATTGGGGTAAACAAGCGTAATAGGTGTACTGTCCTAATCCTAGGAGCACTCGCAACACGAGAGAAGGTAAAGATAAAAGACAACCTTATCCCTATTTCTCCTGAACCAGAATCCATCCCCGAACTGGAACAAGTCCCTTCGAGTTCGTATATAACCATACGATGGAGTATCTAAATAACTGTGGATCTTCGTAGTGATACGGAGTGTCCTGGAGAAATACAAAGGTGAAGTAGGAGTTGCGATGAAATACTTGCTTTGGTCGTGAATAACAGTCGCAATTTACTTTGCCCTCTTACTAATCCCTTTATTTGTCTTAACCTATTACCTTCTGTACACCATCGTTAGGCTAATTGGTTTTCTTCATTCCCCACCGTTCGGCACCTGCCTATGGTTTGGAAGAAGACTATCCAATAAGCGTAATACGTGTACTGTCATTATCCAAGGAACACTCGCAACCTGAGAGAAGGTAAAAGGAAAAGACAACTGAATAGTCCTATTCGTTTTCTCCAGAACCGGAAACCATCCTCGAATCTGGAACAAATTCCTTCGAGTTCGTATATAACCATACGATAGTTTTATCCAATGGAAGTGGATGTTCGTAGTAATACGGGGTGTTCTGGAGAAAAGGGTAAAAGTAGGAGTGGCAATGGGGTATGCAACCCTGACAATCCAAAACCCAGTGTTTTAAGAAGGTTCGGTTAACTTGGTCACTGAGTCATAGTCAAGGGTCGGGTCATGGTCGCTGCCAAAAAGAGAGAGAAAAGAAACACTCAGCGTGCACTCTAACCTAGATCAGAATGGTTATCAATTTATCTAATCAGGAAACCTCCCACTGTAACCTCAAATTCTCCTCCAAACCTGAAAGAAGAATTAGTCAGGATCACCCGAGGAGTAAACCAACTCATCAGTAGGAATCGGGATCCAACTATCATCGCATGATAACGTGATAGAATCCACTCATGTTATCACACTCCAGAAGGTATGCGCATATCTGGCAAGTTTCAGTTTCTTTAGAAACTCTCGATGTGATTTTTACCCCATGCTCTTATGACCTTGACGAAGGCCAACATATCATAAGTCACATGTCAAGTTCTACCCGTCATTATCCAGGTTAATTTGAACCCACCCGTACATACCCTTGACGAAAGCCAAAATAGTAGTACGACTGTCCCAAACTAACGCATTTATCTATGCAGCAGAAAAGTAACAAATAGCTACCATACACTATGCCTTGACGAAGGCCAACATACATAGCATGAATACTAAGTGCTACCTTTCTGAAATGACGGAGGGCTACGAATGGTTTTTGGCGAAAATCCTTCAACGTAATAAACTTGATATCGTTGAAGGAACCGAATAGCATTTTATAAAAATATAGTGGCAAAAACCTTTGCTAAAGAGGTCACTCCCGGTAAAGGGATCTCGGCTCTTTCCCCGTAGAATGAGGTGCAGGATATTCCAACTGAATACCACGATGCAAAGCAAAAAGTAATCGGCTATAGTGAAGTTATTACCCTGACGCAAACATCTGTCCAAGGGGTCACTCCCGGTGAAGGGATCTCGGCCCTTGCCTCGTCAACTGAGGTGCTGGATATTCATAACCGAATACCACTGTGCAAAACAAAAGAGAACGTCCTTGCAATAACAGTTTTTTTTTGAAAAATGTTCCAACAACATTAGAATAGGTTTGTTTAGCTTGCATTGATCCGAATCAACGCAGTCCCATCAATTGATCACACCAATAAAGAACGAAAATACGATGTACGTATATGCCATCCGCATTCGCCACTTGGTCCCGTCATCACCCGTTAGCTTACTTAACTAACGACAGAGCGGGGACTGGACTAGCGCGGGTGTAAAACATATACAACATCTATTAGTATATATATCAATATATAATATTCGCTCAAGGCGCGATAAAATGCAACATCACAGAAATGTAATAAGCATCACAAAACAATACAGATAATCTGGGATTCCTGGGTTTCATAGAGCCGCTACTGAAACCCGACGTTCCCCTGGTCGTGTGGATAGCCTATGCAATGAAATCATAGACCCCTACGGGTGCGGCAAGTTACCCGCCAAAACCTGAAGTGAGGTATCCCCCTTCAACAAAGTGAATGGACCACCCAGTACTTCACGGAATCCGGTAACTTGGGCACCCCTCCTTGGGTCAACCTATACCCCCTACGAGTGCGGCAAATAGCCCGCCAATTCTAGAGTGAAGCCCCCTCTGTCTCAAACCCATGAGATGCGGGCCCGTTGCCCTCTAGAACCCGGCTACCCGTGCACCCCTCCGCGGGGTAATCCTAGTACAGAAAGTAAAATATACAACGGGTACATCGACCTCAGTCCGGTCGTGCCCCAAAAGAATAATATACAAACTGGCAGTGATGGCAGTTCACATGTCGGACGCTCGCCCCGCAATATCAAATGTACAAATACAACCAAGCTGTACTACCATTGCACCAGGCTATCTACCACGACAAATCCGCAACATCACAGCACAATACAGAACATCAACGTGAATATCACGTTCGTAAATCCGTCTAAAAGAACTATAGCAATTAGACAAGATTTACCGATCAAATGACATTCACGGTCGCAGATATAATGTAAATACTGTGAACTAACATGTTTAAAAATTTCGATCGACAAAATTTCCCGAAGTGGGCCCTAAGCACAATTCCCAGTACTCAAACAAATCTGGGCCCAAACAAAAATTACCAGAAACCCCAATTCCAACTCAGAGAGCACTGTAGAAAATTTGGTGCATTGATGACATGGAATGGCGGCGGAACCACGGCCAAAGCATGGGTAAGGCCGCGGTTCCACGGCGCAACAGTAGTATTAGGCAACCAAATTTTCACAGTAATCTTAGAAAAGCCTGCACGAATTTATGCAATACTCCAAATAATTTTTCGAGCACAAAAAAAATTCGACAGAAAGTTCATGATTAGAAATGCAGTTTTTAGAAATTTCGTCCGATCGAACTTCTAAACACGTTAGAGTAAGGTAGTAAAGGTTAATGGCGTGGCTCTGATACCATGTAAGTCTACGGTAGCGCCCCGGCCGTCTTTCCGAGGCCAAAATGCGGAAACGAAAATTTTTCTTAACTTGGAAACCGGCGCTATCGTATGCTTAAAACCCGGATCGAACCATTAACCTACAACTAGCTATCTAGAGAAGGGATATAAAGGCTATACCGATCGATCCGTGTCCTTCGGTCTTTGGCCACCATCCCAAGTTCCTTGCGGCAACTCCGGTCTCGATCTCCTCGTCGGAAAGGGCACCACATCTACGAGTCTTTTTACGGGCTCCCGCTTCATCCGAAGCAACTCGGGCACGAAGTGTGCTAGTCGACGTGTCCAAGGTGATGTAGAGAATGTTTGTGATCACTTTGTCTCTTGCATCCATTGATTTGGATGGAGGTTAGAGGTGTTGCCATTGATGGAGATAATGAGCTAGAGGAGAAA
The DNA here is from genome assembly GCA_030015575.1 of Agapanthus africanus. NCBI lineage: Eukaryota > Viridiplantae > Streptophyta > Magnoliopsida > Asparagales > Amaryllidaceae > Agapanthus > Agapanthus africanus. The sequence goes on from CM057350.1 coordinate 27,897,002, forward strand.
GAGGAAGAAGAAGAAGAAAGAGCCTTTTTCTTTCTTATGTTGATAATGAGAGTGAGAGTAGAATAACACAAGAGCCAACCTCACCCTTGGCTGCCCCTCTCTCTCCTCTCATCAAATCAACCCACAAATCAAACACTAATATGACATTTACACAATAAAAGAGACCATGAGTCACTCTATATGTCCATGTCACATTTAATGCATCTCATGATGAATTCTAGCTCATTATTTCCATATGCAAACATTAATCCAAATGTTTGCCACAACAAAAAGATACGGCAACATCTAAAGTAAACTCGTGACGGATCACAAGGATACCCCTCACCTGTATATACATACCTGCATCCGCATTCTGACCGAATGCGAATGCGATGAGACTAAAGTAATCTAACAAATCTAATACTAGGATCCGGCTTAAACCAAAGCCCACTAGTATGATCCGTCCGATCATGATCCATGCACTACTGCACGTATATGATCGGACCCTGCCATATGTCATACGGCCTCTACATCGTTTCGCCCGAAACTTGAGAAACTGTCTGTGGGGGACTCTAAAGACTCGTCAATATTTTGGCTGTGGATTTAACCACTAGCACGTCAGAGGTATTAGCCGTACGTAACGGGCTACCAGGTATTGACCAAAAGGGAGGTCGATGAGCGAACTCATCCTGACACCCTACTGAGCCTGTCAGTGACAATATCCGTACAGTCCGGTCCGTTCGTCTATGAGCATCGTATGTCGGGCCTAAGGGGTTGGTAAAAGTCAGACCCCCAAAAGCGGTACAAGTCGTGTCGGAGTGTAGCCCAGAACACTCTGAGATACTACTGGAATACCTACCAGTAAATCTCCTGCCTTGGCCAAGGACTTCGTGTAATGGCTCTCCTAGACACAGCGCGATCTCACCCCCAATACCGGGAGAGACGAAACCCCTGCCGATCCGCTCACTGCCTCCATGTGGCTCGGGACTGTGCCCAACTAAAACCTGTTTGCACGACTCTTTTGAGCCGTGGTAGGGTAGTAATCAAAGTACAGTGGGAACTCACACGAGGCAAATGACGATCTCAGGTCGATGAACTAACCTGTACACATGTTACCAGGGAACTGCTATCTGACGTCAAGTATAATACCAACTAGCATGTTCCCGGCGAGTCCTGTCCGGTGTACTCATAACCCAATGAGCACCTGTATACATCTTAGGTGATCCAACTGACACCAATGGCTTGTGAGACCGGCCACCGCCCCTCGTCGGGGTCTCGACTGTATACACTAGTCTACTAATGGAGTATCGATGAGCAGTCTCGAAACTCGCACGACTAGGGACCTTTTAAGGATGTGCTTATAGACTACCCAACTCTCACGTATATGATCGCCATCATACTGCTGGTAGTCAAGCAAGAATCCTAAGGGCTCTATCAACGTGTAATAGCGATCTGTAAGGTCACCTAAAACAGTACACGATGATAAAGATAAACCATGGTAGCATACTATTCTCCATCAACGTGTAATAGTGAACCACAATGTCACCTAAAGTATGTACACGATGATAAAGACAAACCAGATAGTATACAATCATCCTGAGTAAGATTGTCCTACCGGCATAGGTCCTCCCTCAATTATTGTAATCACGTGCCTGCGATCCAATAATTGACTCTGAGGGCACTATATCCAACAATTATACATTTAGTTGTATGCCATGTCATATTAATTCATATTACTGTTATATTAATACCCCATGCTTGATAATATGCATCATGCGTAGTTATGGAGTTGTAGATGTAATCCCTGATAAATATTTGTGCATCTGTGTTTTACTGTGCATCCGTACTTTTATCGTGCATCCGTACTCGCTACAGTTTTATTATGAGCATCCATTTGATACTTGTGCACTACCTGTCATGACCTGATACACCACTACTTGACATGTTACCTGATCCTGTTTCTAATGCCGACGATCCTGACATGTTGTCCCGATGGACATATCCTATTGTCTATTTAGACAAAACCTGTACCTGCTTGATCCTGTGTTGGCATTAGCTTCAGTTTATTAATACCCGACTCGAACAAATAACCTTGGGGGTAAGGGGAAATCAAAAATGTAACCGAACGTAACTCAAAGGACTATTACATTGTTACCGTGGTCCCGTGGGGAATGAACGGGGCATAGACTGATAGTCTAGCATATACTGAATAATCATGTTACCGTGGTCCCATGGGGAATGAACGGGACATAGTCTGATGAGTCACGATGAGGATTACATTAATTGATTTCGAAGACTTTAGATTAGATAACCTAAAATCCAGATATAGGCTGCACACCACATGTACATACACCTCACTGTTTCATTTCCGTATTTACTTTTTATATTCATATTACTGTTCATACTCATGCCTGCATATCTCGTGTATCATGTTCATTTATTATTGTTTGATATTATGACGCACTGACGTATGGGTTTTGCATGGCCCAGATCCTTTATCTCTTTCGTAGGTTGATTATGAGTATTTCAGCCGACAGGCCGAGCAGTGAGGATCCTGTTAGTATCCAGTTTAGTTTAGTTTTATTTAGGCACTTTCATTTCCTGATGTGAGCCCGTATTTGGGACGTACTTTCCAGATATTTTTGTTTATTGGATTTATTGCTTCCGCATATTATTTCTTAACTCGATTATTCTGGCATATGGACATGTACTAGATAGTTTATTTTATTTTTACTGTTCTTGATATCTTATGGACAGCCGTAATGTGACTGTGGAGGGATGTTTCCTAACCACAGGTAGCATGGTTGGCTCTGTCACATGCCGATCTTAGCGCACTCTGAGAAGCGGGGCGTAACAGGGTTTGTTTGGTATCAGAGCCATAGGATTTAGGTTAATCGGGTTTGATTCTTTTGTTGTTGGGTATTGGAACCAATACACGAATCTGAAACCTGTAATTAATAACATGTCCTGCCACATTGTTATCATGATCCTTGAATCTTATCTTTCTCTTGACCTTTGTCTTGACGATATGCAAATGACTTTGCATCTCGGCTTGAAATCTTTTTGGTTCCTTATTATTTCTCCCTTCCTATTCCTTCGATTATGATACTAGGATTTGGGTGATTTGAACGGAGTTATGTGATTGTAACTATGAACTGCAGTATAGTTACAATGCGGTACTCTATTTAAGTAACTTGGAGTTCTAGTCTTGATTCATTTCCTTGTTTTATGTCGTCATATTACCTTGCTTCTCTTAGTTTCATTACTTACCAGTTTATGTTTTATCGCAAGCTTGAATATTGTTTACTGTGCTAATCTTCTTCAGTGTCTTGGCTTCAGGTGAAGTCATTTCGGGTATCTTACTTGTTCATGTTTTTCCTGCATTAGCATTATTAGATTCTGGTGTATCCCATTATTTTATGTCGTCCAAGTTTATTGCTGCACATTCGATTTCTTGCACGACCCTGTCTTGTTGTTGGGACATACACACTGGGAACGGGAAGATCAAATTTAGTAATGAGTGCAAGGATTGTTTAGTTGTTATCTGCGGACGAGAGTTATATGCAGATTTCTTGGTGATCGATACCGGCAGTTATGATGTTGTCTTGGGAATGGATTTTCTCGTCACTTTCCACGCTCACATTGATTGTAGGGCAAAGAAAGTGATTTTCCAGATTCCCGGACATCCGGAGTTTGTTTTTGCTGGAGGCAGCAGTTCTGTCGGGCCAGTCGAGTTTAGAGCTAGGCCGACAAGCGTCGTTCTGTCGTCGATGGAAGTTGATAAGGAGGAAGCGCCAGCTGTAGTTCGAGAGTTCATGGATGTGTTCGAGGACATATCGGGTTTACCGCCAAAACGAGATGTGGAGTTCGCGATCGATCTTTTTCCTGGAGCAGCGCCAATATCAAAGGCGTACTATCCGATGGCACCGGTGGAGTTGGAAGAAGTCAAGAAGCAGCTTACTGAATTGTTAGAGAAGGGTTGGATTCGCAGCAGTGATTCACCTTGGAGAGCTCCAGTTCTTCTAGTCAAGAAGAAAGATGGTACAAGGAGGATGTGCATCGATTATCGAGAATTGAACCGGGCGACTATTAAGAACAAGTACCTGATCCCTCGCATTGGCGAATTATTCCAGCAACTCAGTGGTGCGAGGGTATTCTCGAAGCTGGATTTGCGATCCGGATACCATCAAGTTCGGGTTAAATCAGAGGATATTTGCAAGACCGCATTCCGAACTCGATATGGACATTACAGGTATTTAGTGATGCCATTCGGAGTCACGAATGTACCGGCGATATTTATGGACTTGATGAACCGGATCTTTTCACTGTTCTTGGACCAGTTTATAGTGGTGTTCATCGATAATATTCTGGTCTACTCGAGGAGCCTAGAAGAGCATGCAGAACACTTGAAGATCGCACTGCAGATGTTGAGACAAGAAAGATTATATGCAAAGATGAGCAAGTGCAAGTTTTGGCTTAAAGAAGTGAAGTTTTTGGGGCACGTCGTATCCGGAGATGGAATCGCCGTTGATCCCGAGAAGATTGCAGCAGTTCAAGATTGGCCGATTCCGAAGAACGTAGCTGAGATCAGAAGTTTTCTTGGACTTGCCGGATATTACAAAAGGTTCATGGAGAATTTTGCTCGCTTAGCTAAGCCTTTGACCAAGCATACGCGAAAGGAGGTACCGTTCGTATGGACGGATGGTTATGCGTCAGTTTTTGAGGCGTTGAAGCAAAAATTGATAACCGCTCCTATTTTGACCATACCAGACGGTTCCGGAGGATTGGTGATTCATAGTGACGTATCTGGGAAAGGTTTGGGATGTGTTTTGATGCAGCATGGGAAGGTTATAGCCTACACATCAAGGCAGTTGAAGACCCATGAGAAGAATTACCCAACTCATGATTTAGAGCTTGCGATGGTGATTTTCGCTTTGAAGATTTGGAGACACTACTTATTGGGCGAAAGAGTCGAAGTATTCACCGATCACAAAAGCTTAAAGTATGTGTTCACGTAGAAAGAGCTCAACATGAGGCAGCGTAGATGGTTGGAGCTGATGGCTGACTACGATCTTGATCTCAAGTACCGTACGGGGAAAGTTAATGTAGTGCCGGATGCGCTTAGTCGGTTGCCAGTAATTCAGATGTTGACTGCACAGAAGGAACTTATCGAGGATTTTTAAAGATTCGAGTTGGAGATCGTGCTACCGCATTCTTCGGGACAGTTGATGTAGCTGTAAGTACAGTCATCGTTGATCGAGAGTATTAAAGCAGCGCAGTCACACGATCCAAGGTTACAGAAGTTTCGAGAACAGGTTGAAGCGGGACTTCGAACGGGCTTGTTGATTCATGAAGATGGTTCGTTGCGTTATGGTAGCCGTTTGTGTGTGCCGAAAGGAGATATTCGCGAAGAAGTTATGAAGGAGGCACACAGTTCCGCATATTCCGTACATCCAGGAGGCACGAAGATGTATCATGATCTACGACAGCATTTTTGGTGGGAAGACATGAAAAGGGAGATTGGCCGTTTTGTAGCGAAGTGCTTGGTGTGTCAGCAAGTTAAGGCTGAACATCAAAGGGTAGCTAGTTTATTGCAACTACTTCCGATTCCTCAATGGAAGTAGGAACATATAACCATGGATTTCGTGACAGCTTTACCGCGGAGTCCAAAGGGCAACAATGAAGTTTGGGTGATTGTTGATCGATTGACCAAGGCAGCTCATTTCATTCCGTTTCGAGTTGGTCAGTCGACGGAAGCGTTAACAGAACGGTACATGCAGGAGATTGTGAGATTGCATGGAGTACCTATGAGCATCGTTTCCGATCGTGATACCCGATTCTTATCGCACTTCTGGAGGAGTTTATAGGAAAGTTTGGGGACGCGATTGAAGTTTAGCACCGCTTATCATCCTTAGACAGATGGCCAGTCGGAGAGAACGATCCAAACTCTTGAAGATATGTTGAGAGCTTGCATGTTGGACTTCAAGGGTTTATGGGAGGATCATCTACACTTGGTGGAGTTTTCTTACAATAACAACTTTCAGGCGACTATTCAGATGGCTCCATTCGAAGCGTTGTATGGTCGCAAGTGTCGCTCACCCGTTTGTTGGGACGATGTTGGAGAACGAAGATTGTTGGGACTGGATTTGATCGTGCAAACAGTAGAGAAGGTTAATACTATCTGAAATCACATGAAGGCAGCGCAGGATCGGCAGAAGAGTTGGGCCGATATATCGAGAAGACCTCTAGAGTTCGCTGTTGGTGATCTTGTATTCTTGAAGATATCACCAACTAAAGGAGTGATTCGTTTTTGGAGTCGAGGCAAGCTTAGTCCTCTATTCGTGGGGCCATTCGAGATTATTGAGCGTGTTAGAGAAGTGGCTTATCGATTGGTTTTACCACCATCTTTGGCAAGTGTTCATGACGTGTTTCATGTATCTCAACTCCGTAAGTATGTTCGAGATGAAACACACGTGCTAAATCATTCGGAGCTAACAGTAAGGGAGGACTTGACCAATGAAGAACGACCGATGTCGATTGTCGATCGAAGAGAAAAGATCCTTAAGAACAAGGTTATCCCTCTCATACTTGTTTCTTGGGGGAATCGCTCGTACGGAGAATCGACTTGGGAACGAGAAGACGAGATTCGACAGAAGTTTCCACACCTCTTTTCCTAGATTCATGCTTGTTTTTCTTTTCTTATTCCGGGAATTTCGAGGACGAAATTCTTTTTGTAGTTGGGTATAATATATTACCCTAGTTCATTTATACCAATTCTATTTTGGGTATTTCTTTATTTATGGCTATTTCTTGATTTATTATGTTTTGGGTGCGAATAGTATAATTGGCATCTGTATTTGCATCTAACCCGACCCGCATGCTGGAAACCCGTCTTGATTTCTGTTTATGATTGATCCCGCCTAGTTATGAGAATCCGTGCACTTTCATATTATATAACTACATTATATATGGCATCTGCATTTTTCAATATAACATATAAAGTCAAATAAAATATTTTAAAAAATATATATATCTAGCATGGCCTGCATCATACCCTTAACCCTGTCGTAGCATCCATAAATCTTGTCCTCGTTCCGTTTAGTGAAACGAACTTGTTTGGATGGCTACGTGCACGCTACGTGTATTCGTTCTTGGGGGTATACATTTTCGTTACCCGGATATTGTATTTTGATTTTGGTTGATACGTATATTGTCCGTATTTTAAAACTAGATTTTTAGATCCGACCCGGACGTATTTTGAAGTATTTTTGTATTAGCTAGAAAACTCAAAATATATATTATAAAATCCTTTTATATACTAAACTGTTTTCATATGTTTCTTAACAAAAAAAATATATTCAAATAAATTTTAAAATCAAATCTTAACCACTCTCACCTTTCTCTGCATATTATATATAAGTATTATATATTTTTATTTTATTTTACCTATTAATATTTCCCACGTATCCCTCTCTCTCCCTCTTCTTCTCAAATTTTTTTTCCCGCCGCTCGCGAACCTACGCCCGCACGTAAACCCAGCTCACACCGTCGCCGTCAAACTTCCCGACCTCGTCACTTTCCCCTCCTCTTCTCCCAAGCCTCATCTCTGACACCACACCACCACCTCACCTCCATCCTCAAGCTCCAAATCCCTGCAACCCATAACCGCACGACCCGACCCATCTTTACTTTTGCTGTGAAGGTTGTCGCTGGGACATGTGTCCGCCATGTAGACCGTGTGGATAACATATCTGGTCGTCCTTTCATCATTGGCAACTGATTTCGCGGACTGCTGTCGTGGCCTTTCTGTTTCGGTAACGGACAATCGATTGAAAACGGCTGGCCTTACCGGGTTCTTGAGTGGCGCTGGCGCTTCTTTTCTGGACTTGCCCCGCTGCTTTCGCGCGGCATAGAGTGCCTGATAAACTCTTGAAAAGATGGTGTCTTACTTTCTCTGTTGAGGCTGGGACCCGTCTCTTTGTAGCATTGTTCGGACTGCTGTCTTGACTCTGGCGATCATGGCGTTTTTCTGAGTCCACTTTAAAGGTTGAAAGGAGTGCCGACTTTTACGGCCGACTCAGCTGTCGTAGGGTACCCCAGTTCTTGGAACTTCACACGGTTCAACTTGGCCGGAGCCCTGGCCCTTTTGTTGGCTTTATATCTGAGCCGCTTCTGCCACAACTTTTCTGCTTTGAGCGCTTGGTAGGCTTCGGCCCTTCGGAAAGACGTCGTAGACCGATTGACAGAGAGTTCAAAGAAGACGCCTGCTTGCTCAATTGTCAAGGACACCATCTGAGCTTGCTGGAGATGCTTTGTGGCTCCATTAGCGTTGATAGCCTTGCCCCCAGTCGGAATAGTGGAGAGCCGTTCGAATACGGATTTGCATTTGGGGTGGGATGCTTAGGCGACCACAATGTTCGGCCTCCTGCCCCTTGAGGTTGGTTTGGCCGCTTGGTTTGCCGGGACCTTCGCCAGATGAGCGCTTCCGACAGGGTAGATGACGAAACCAAATTGACGGGGCGGCTCCTCCCATTGCCGGCTGAGACTTATAGGGAGAACCATGCGGGCATTGATCTTGACCATGTAGCGAATCAGAGTCATGTTAGAAACGAAGCTCATCTTGGGAGACATGATTGCTGAGTTCGAGATTGTGACTGAAAGCTATTAACCTGTACAAAAAAATATGACTTCAGTATAGGCAATCGATATATATGTTGGTTGAGTTCGCATGAACGTTTAACCCGAAATATAGGAGGAGAGAAAAGGTCCCACCGGACGTGCCAGAATCTGTAGGGTGTTTTTCGTCACCCTATTAAGATGGGAATATGCGTCGCTTGTCAGGCGTATACAGATTCTCCTGCTTAGGGTAGGCTAGGGTTTATTGATTGTGGGGATCCGAATCTTTGGCAGCCACGGACTAAGCTGCCGTTAATTACCCCTCAATTTTGAAGTGAGAGAATCTCCGATTGACGGGTAAAACTGGTATGCGAACTCAATGTGCAGTGTGCGTGTGATGTGTTTTAGAGGGGACTTGGATGTATCGGGGGCCACGCAGAATGTGGAGCGTATGGGAAAAAGAGGGGTGAGGAGTGCCCTGAGGACGTGTGTGTAGCGCGTGCGTAGGCGCTAGCCACCAGCTGGCCACGCGCCCGGCGCGCGGGCGCCCGCAGAAAAAGGGGCTTGGCCTCTGGACTGGGAGTTGAACTCTCGAGTACCTTTTGGAGTTAAACTCCTAAAAAGGGTCTTTTTGTGGAGTTAAACTCCTAAAAGATCTGGATTATGAGATTAAACTCTTTTGAGAATTTGGATCTTGGAGTTGAACTCCTCAAAGATCGGTTTGGAGTTGAAATCCTAAAGAAGAGATTCTTATTCGAAGTTAAACTTCCGAGAGATTTTCGGAGATGATGAAAGGGGACCCCTTTCTTCTCTCTCGAGCCCTGGATCTTCTCTTGAGCCTTGGATCTTCCTAAAGTGGGATTTTTAGAGATGAATCTCCTTCCTCCTCTCGGTTGACTGGATCTTGGAGAAAAATGGGTGAGACTTAAAAATCTCCCTTTTTAGAGATTTGATGGGAGATCAGAGCTCCCCTTCGTGGGTTTTATGGTGAAAAACTATTTCTTTTTAAGAAAAAAAGAGTTAGGCTCTTGAATTAATTCAAGAAAAAGGAAGAATGTTTAGAACCTTGAGGAAGGAGAAGGAGAAGGAGGTACAGAACCCAAATTTTTTGAGAGAATGAAAATGTGGTTCTTGATTTTCTTATCATGTTTTCCTTTATAGGCTACACACTTTACATATAGCCCCTTGGGCTTTTCCAAATGGCACTGTGCCTCCCCATACCTCATGTGCTTATTTCTTTTTGCACATAAGCTATGGGGTTTACAAATTTTTGGCTTTTTGCCCATATTCCATACATTTATTTCTAAAACAAATAACATTAAATTAATTTATGGCTTCATTTTTTTGTCATGGGGGCGGTCCCTCCATGCTCGGTCTTAATCTGGGCTTGGGCCTACTTGGCTTGGGCTCGAGCTCACTTGATTTGGGGTTGACTTTGATTTTGATTTGGTCAACCGGGGTGTAATTTTTGACCCCAACAACGTTCTTTTCCGCGGCTCTCTCATCCTTCTTTTCAAGGACACGCCTCATGTTATCGATATCAGACTCCTGCCTCGTTCTTTCTTTGGGAGTGTTATCAGGGTTTGCATTAGGTGGTGGATTCATGAGTTCCGTCGTTTGAGCCAATATCTCCATCAGCTTTTGTTGGTCTTTCGTTATAGACCGAGTGATTGGTCTATGGGAAATAGAAGTTCGGCTATCATCTTTGGAGCTCATCATATACAATGTATGAACTACCATGCCCCCAGACTTGAGGCGTTTGGAATGTTGGCCTTTGGAATTTGCCTCGGGCACCAGGACTTTGTTGGGGTAAAAAATTATATCCCAGTTGATCAAGTCAAAGTCAAAGTCAACTCCAAGTAAGTAGGGCCCAAGCCCAGGTCAAGTAGGCCCATGCCCAAGTCGATCCCTGCGGCCGGCCCTCCATGCCAAAATGAAAATTATGTAATAAATAATTTTGATATAATTTTTATGAATAAATGTAAGAAAAATGGATATACAGCCAAATTTTTGTAAAGCCCATGGCTCATGTGCAAAAGAAATGAGCACATGAGGCATGTGATGGGCAAAATGCCATTTTGTAAAGCCCAAGGGGCTGTGTAAATTTGTAAGCCTATATAAGGCAACATGATGAAATGAAAAAAAAGGAATTCATTCCCTTCAAATTCTAGGGTTTCTGTGCCTCCTTCTCCTTCCTCAAGGTTCTAAACCTTGTTCCCTTTTTTTTGAATTAAATCAAGTGAAAAATTGTTTCTTTTTCCAAAAAGAAACAATTTTTCACCTTAAACCCCTTGAAGGGGAACTCAGATCTCCCATCAAATCCTCCAAACGGGTAATTTTTAAGTCTCGCCCCCTTTTTCGCCAAGATCCAGCAAATAGAGAGGAGGAAGAAAGAGACCCGTCTCTAAAAAACCCATTTTGGGAAGATCCAAGACTCAAGAAAAGATTCAGAGCTCAAGGGGAGAAGAAAGGGGTTTCCTTTCATCATCTCCGAAAATCTCTTAGGAGTTTAACTCCATAAAATAAATAAATAAATATATATATATTGTAATACCCAGCTCTTTTTGTACATCACTTTCTGTATTCTTTATATATATATTATTTACAAAATTGTTTTTATTCTATTTATAATTATTTTTATTTTCTTTAAACCCAAACCCTAATCCAAATCCCCTTTATTGTGGTGTCTCAGCCCACTCTCTCCTTCTCTCTATATCTTCTCTATTTCCCTTTTCCCTAAAAGCCAATCATATAAGTTCCTCGGCCCTGAGAACCACAAATTAATTAACCTCCAGAGCCCAACCCTACCCGACCAACTCAGCCATTATATTTTTCTTTTCTTAAAATCCCACAGCCCAAAACAAATGATTTATATAAACATTAAATCTCCGGCCCACTCCTTTTCCCCTAATAAATAAATTTTCCCGGCCCAGCCCAAGAAAACCAAATATATAATAAAATTCCTTTTTCCCTCGGCCCGTCCTAATCAACCCAAACCCGGCCCGTACCCCTCCTTCTTCCCCACATTTCCATCTTTCCCGCTCGATACTTCCCGTTGCGCCCAGGTCACCAACGCCCCGCTCCTCGCGCCCACGACGCGCACGCTCCCCCTCAGACCCGCTCCCCTCAACGACCTCAAACTCCTCCTTCTCTTTCTCTCTCCACAGAAAACCCCTCACTCGAGCCCCTGCACCCCATCACCCTCGTTCCCTCGTCCTCACTCATCATCACCGACAACCCCCCAGCTCCTCCTCCTTCAGCTAGCGCTAACAACCACCATGAATCCATTACCAGTCACACTTCCTTCTCCTCTTTCTTCACTTGCGACCACCACCAACTATCGCCATTGCCTCACCTCCATCGACCAACCACCGCGAGACCCAACCCCCCTACAGCCGATACCCCAAACTCCACCACCACCTCACCGACGAGCCTCCTCCTCTGGCCATCCCCATCACTTCCGCGTCCCCTCCACTGACCTCCTCTCCCCAACCGTGACCACCTAAGCACTACCGGATACATCACCACCAAAATCCCCGCACCCGAGCTCCCCCATACCGCCATCACCATCAACCACCGACCCACCTCTGGCGAACACCTCGGGCACCCTCTCAACGCCGACGAGCCACCAGCTCCGCCTTGTCGCCGCAACCACGGCGCCACCACCAACCTCCATCACCATCCTTGCAAACACCGCAGCCGCCTCCTCCCATCGGCTGCCTTGACAGCCCCCGCCGGCGCCTCCGTTGACCCCGTCGTCACCAGGTAAACTCTCTTTCAATCTCTCTGTTACTCTCCCTCTGTCTCTCTCCCTCTCTGCCTCTCAATCTCTGTCTCCCTCTCTGCCTTTCTCTCTCTCTCTCTCTCTCTCTCTCAATCTCTGCCTCTCTCTCTGTCTCTCTCTCTAAATCTCTCTCTCTCTCTTCTCTCTAGGCCTCTCTCTCTCTCTATCTCTTTAAATCTCTCTCTCTTTCTCTCTCTCTCTTTATCAGCATCTCTACCTCCGCCGCATCAAAAGGAGGGCACAGAGAGTAATTGGAGTGAGTACAATTGTCTGATTCCAAAAGGCCGAACCTGTGCTGCGCCCGTGACGCGATTGTGCTGCTGCCGCTGCCGGACCCTCGTCGACACGTCTCCAGGCAAGTTTAATACTTGCTTCATGCTACTTGTGATATTACATTTCAATCACCTTTAATTCCCGCTTATACCTTTCGTGTAAAATTGTTATAAGTTATGTGTCCGATATACGATCCCAATGAAAACCTTCAATTAATTTGACGGAATTTGATTGCATATCGTGGCCCATGTGATAATGAACCTAGTGTAGAAGTTTCACTGAAAAATATAACTGTTAACGACTTAAACGAACACCCCCATTTACACCCGTAAAAACTGAATATTTCCTGCACCTGAAAATCGTTAAAATCACAATAAATTATGTACATATTGAAATGAGGCGTTCAAGAGCTCAAATTGAATCCGACTCGACGATTTGTAACCCTGTATAAGTTCTTAAGTATATCTTTACTGAAATTATGATGAGAAATGGTTCGGAGAGCGGCTCTGGACTGCTGTCCAGAGCAACTCTGATTATTGTTTTCTGTCCCGTAATGGTTACTACTTTGTTTCCTGAACTCGTATGTTACAGAGCCCTACACCTTATTGAAGATGAATCTATTAACAAAATAACGCAAGTAATTTCACCCTGTTCCATCGTCGTTTACTATTTAAAATGCAATTTAAAAGATCGGGACGTATAGCAGTCCCAAACAGAACCAGAACTGATACTCCAATGTTGGATAGTGCATAACTCCTGACGTACAGACGCGATTGAGAATCCGTCGGTTGCGTTGAAAACCTTACTAAAATCCTAGATTTCATTCAACTGTAGCGTCGCTAAAATCTGATCCCAACTAGGATTAAAATGCGTTGCGAAACGGACTTCCGATTCTGAAACCGGATTTCCAGCAGTGCACGCTTAAAATGAAATGGCCATATCTAGTGATCCTGAAGCCCGATTGACGTGAAACCAAATTTGCTGGATAGATAATCAAACATATTTATGCCCTGTTCATTGTTTCGCTAAATTGTGCACGTATGATTTATGATGAATTATGCAAGTGGTAGAATATCGTTTGATGACATCTTAACCATGCCTTAAATACTGTTTTCTCATCACATCATATATATGTCACTGCATTGGTAACTTAGTGATCATGTGCATTACCCAGTGTTAGGTATTAGTGGTGATTGTGGCAAGTACGTTAGTGTTCGTGCATGAGTGGATAAGTGAAAGTGACACGTACTTGTACACAATCAGTGGACCCTATCGATTTATTGCATTGTCGACGTCTGTGGGACGCGTATAAGTGTGACAATAAGTGGTATGGGACACTTATAGAAGCACTTGTATAGGTGTCACAGGTAAGGCACCAGACACTGCCCATTTATCTCGGGTATCAGTCGGGACGTACTTGATGGAGATCTTGTCTCCAATTCTCGCGCAGACTTGTCATGGACCGACCGGTATTTGAGGTTATGGTTGGCGTTTGATGTAGACCACGGGGTGTGGGGTAGTTTGAGTGTGAGTTCGATAGAATCTCGGGAGTCCCATGCCGGCTTATATATATGGAGATTTACAGGGTACATGATTATTACCGTGAGTTATATTTTGGGCCCATGGTCCCTTGCCCTTGGGTCATACCCTTGGGTGGAGGACACTCACGAGTGGTCGACTCTGACACTTGGACTGACGATAGGCTTAGTGACCTGTACAGTGAGACTTAAAAACTGATAGGGATAGTGACATTGACATGCATTACTTACTGTATTGACACACCTGACATACTATTTTACTGCTTTACTGTTCACCCGCTCTTTTAGACACACCGCATTGACTACTTCATGTTCATATCTTTACTGTCTTGGTTTACTGTTATACATCCATTATTACTGTACGAGTTACCACCTGCATCTATATATTTATTGCTATCGCGTCGCTCTGACGACCTGAGTATGCATGCTCAGAGTGAGGAGTGGATCTAGCCTGGACCAGGACCAGACGTACATCACGGACATATGGATCGGCGATCCAGAGCTATACTCTTTTGACCTCCATCAGGTCAGTTCTTTGTATTTGTTTGTTTCGGTTACTGCATTTCTCATTACCTGTGTATTGTTTACTGATTACCACGTAAAGCTAGAAGCCGAAGTGTGACTACGGCAGGATATTTCCTTGACCGTAGGAGCATTTCTGGCCTTGTCAACCCCTCGTATTCCGTATTTTGGGAAGCGGGGCGTGACATGGTTTTGTTGGTATCAGAGCCAGGTTTTGCTATGATTGGGATTGCAGTTTCCGAGTGGAGCTTGACGATTTAAGCCACTCTTTCGGTCTAGATTGTGAACTGTTACCTTTGACTTGAATCGTTATTATTCGTCATGCCATATTTTGACTCCATCCGTTAGAGTTCTGGGCGACTTAGTAGAGTTACGGGGTTGTAATTATGAACCGCAACATAGCTACAATACTGTACTCTATTGGGTAACTGGGAGTTCTACATTTGTTTTCCGCTTGATTGAGTTTCACTCACCCGATATTCTTGTTTCATTGTATATTCTATATCCTGTTCTGATTTTTTCCCCTGTATCTTATGCCGGCCTAAAAATGTTGTTTCAGGATCATATCTTCCAACAACTCTTCCTCTATCTCCACTCCCCAGAATCAGACCGTTGAGATTCTGAATGTACTACAAAGTCTGAAGGAAGCCCAGGAGCGAACAAACGACTTGTTAGCTGAAGGATTGAGAAGGCAGGTGAATCAGGCACCAGCAGAAGTCTCCAATCGTAAAGGGATCCCTGTTAAACGAGGAAAAGAGGGGAAGATGAAGCGCCCACTTGTTCCCCCGCGACAGAAGCAGCAGAAGACCCAATGTTGTGGGTACTGCAAGAGGCCAGGACATCTTTAGAGGGATTGTCGCCGCGCCCAGGGGAAATGCCTGATTTGCGGATCCAGCGAACACTTTATCAATAATTGCCCTAATAGGAAGGAGCTACACGGAGGCAGTTCGTCCACACTCCCCACTCCTGCTAATTGATGGATATTTTGTAGTTCGAGCTTCGAGGATAGTGCAGACCCGGCATAGGATTTAACTCGCGTGACGAGATTGCAGCGGTCCAGAAATCAAAGAAGAATTATCATGTTTTCTGCTTTCAATAATAATGCTGTCACCCTTTTGTAAAAATTTCCTTTCATTTGAAATCTTGTATCCGTCGAACTTTTAGTTGAATGCAATAAAACTTTGAGTCATGATGTATGTATCATTCTCTTGCTTTCCCCCTTATTTATACTATTCATTACAACATCATTTTTTTATTTTGATTTTTCAGTCCCTGCCTACCGCATATTTTCTTGTACTCCGTATCCTGAGCTATTTTCTTAATGTGATCCACCGACTAATCATGACTCTTTCTTTTCAGGCCATGGCCCACCCTGGAGCAGCGCCGCATCTAGATGAGGATGCACAGTCATGCGTTTCCTTAGATCGCATGCTGGTGAGTTCGGATGATGAGATAAACGGCCCCCAGGTCATTTTCGGAAACAGCGATTTCGAGGACGAAGGAGCCGCCGCCCCAGAAGTTGATATGATCGGCGATTCCGACGAGGAGGAAGGAGACCCTGGAGAGAACCCGATAGAGGAAGATCCCGAGAAGGGCCCGATAGAAGAAAATCCAGTGGAGGGGAATCCCATGGAAGAGGATTCAGAAGAAGAGAATCACATGGAAGCAGACCTCGATGAAGAAGCTCCAGCCGAGAAAGAAGGACCGGAAGAACAAGACCCTGCGGCGGAAGAACTCCCAATGGTGGTCCCTGCGAGGCGCTATGGAAATGGACGCCCCTACCTGAGCGCGCGAGCCTACCGTAACCTGCTGAACCTCCACAACCGCGACTGACGGGATTTTAGCTGTTGTCTTCTCTGGCCAAATAAACCTATGTATAGTTTAGGGCCATCTATTACTTTTCGAGAGTGCTTTGTTTCGAATTTTCTGGAATGAAATAAATTTGCTGAGTTCGCTAATCTTTTGATCTTCTTAGTTCACATGATGCATGGTTGTTTCCCCTAAACATTTACTTCCTCCTGAGATCCCTGACTGTCCACCCTTACACCTTATACTGTTTTGACTCTCGCTTAGATTAAAATGCACCGCACCCCGATCTTTTGAGTGGGCCACCCTTCATCCTTTGTATGCGTCTTGTTTGAGATCGTTCTGGAGGAGAAAATTGATATTGAAATCTACGAGTTCGCTAACCCTTCGGAGTTTTGATTCGTAGGATGTATTAAGTTTCTTCCCTCCCCTCCTGAGGTTCATTACTGTTCACCCTTACACCCTGGGCTGACCCGACCCCAATCTCTTCGACCTTCAGTCTAAAGTCGTCACACTCCGACCTTTTGAGTGAGCCATACTCCATTGTAATCCCTACCCTAGCTAGCCCTATACATTTTTGTGCTGTTTTCTATTACCCTAACTATATTTAGGGACATCATTATTCGAAAATTTAGTTTTCATTATTTTGTATTTATCGAAAAGTGCGTGTTATTGACAACTCCGTTTTATGTATTTTAAGTACACTACTATTCTTCTCATTTTTATGGTAGCGCAATCATATATTGCACATATTATTTTGCGCTATGTTTCTTATTTTCACCATGTGGTTTTCTAAGTTATGTTAAAATTGGTTGATTGATACGTTATTCTAAAATGTTTTAACCTACCGACAAATCCTTCACTATTTCATTTTGGTTGTGTCTTATACTTATTATTTTAGCTGCGCTACTTTTGATATATATAGGTGTGCACATATTTAGGGTTTCGATTTTTCTAATACGCCTCGAATACTATTATTTGTTATTGCTATTTTATTCTTTTGTACATATAGGTTGCCCTTATAGTTTTTCCGGCATTATACTTACCCTTTTTGTTGTGTTATTCTTATACATATATAGGCCTTCAAAGAAATTTTATCCACCTGTTTTAAGTAAATCATTATGTGTTAATGTTCGATGTGGTAGTCTTTCGCTTGTTGTTTTGTAGCTTATCATTTATTTTAAATTTCGAGGACGAAATTTTTGTAAGGGTGGTATGATGTAATACCGAGCTCTTTTTGTACATCACTTTCCGTATTCTTTATATATATATTATTTACAAAATTGTTTTTATTCTATTTATAATTATTTTTGTTTTCTTTAAACCCAAACCCTAATCCAAATCCCATTTATTGTGGTGTCTCAGCCCACTCTCTCCTTCTCTCTATATCTTCTCTATTTCCCTTTTCCCTAAAAGCCAATCATATAAGTTCCTCGGCCCTGAGAACCACAAATTAATTAACCTCCAGAGCCCAACCCTACCCGACCAACTCAGCCATTATATTTTTCTTTTCTTAAAATCCCACAGCCCAAAACAAATGATTTATATAAACATTAAATCTCCGGCCCACTCCTTTTCCCCTAATAAATAAATTTTCCCGGCCCAGCCCAAGAAAACCAAATATATAATAAAATTCCTTTTTCCCTCGGCCCGGCCCAATCAACCCAAACTCGGCCCGTACCCCTCCTTCTTCCCCACATTTCCATCTTTCCCGCTCGATACTTCCCGTTGCGCCCACGTCGCCAACGCCTCGCGCCCACGACGCGCACGCTCCCCCTCAGACCCGCTCCCCTCAACGACCTCAAACTCCTCCTTCTCTTTCTCTCTCCACAGAAAACCCCTCACTCGAGCCCCTGCACCCCATCACCCTCGTTCCCTGGTCCTCACTCATCATCACCGACAACCCCCCAGCTCTTCCTCCTTCAGCTCGCGCTAACAACCACCACGAATCCATCACCGGTCACACTTCCTTCTCCTCTTTCTTCACCTGTGACCGCCACCAACTATCGCCATTGCCTCACCTCCATCGACCAACCACCGCGAGACCCAACTTCCCTACAGCCGATACCCCAAACTCCACCACCACCTCACCGACGAGCCTCCTCCTCTGGCCATCCCCATCACTTCCGCGTCCCCTCCACTGACCTCCTCTCCCCAACCGCGACCACCTAAGCACTACCGGATACATCACCACCAAAATCCCCGCACCCGAGCTCCCCCATACCGCCATCACCATCAACCACTGACCCACCTCCGGCAAACACCTCGGGCACCCTCTCAATGCCGACGAGCCACCAGCTCCGCCTCGTCGCCGCAACCACGGCGCCACCACCAACCTCCATCACCATCCTTGCAAACACCGCAGTCGCCTCCTCCCATCGGCTGCCTTGACAGCCTCCCCCCCGGCGCCTCCGTCGACCCCGTCATCACCAGGTAAACTCTCTTTCAATCTCTCTGTTACTTTCTCTCTGTCTCTCTCCCTCTCTGCCTCTCAATCTCTGTCTCTCTCTCTGCCTTTCTCTCTCTGTCTCTCTCTCTCAATCTCTGCCTCTCTCTCTCTCTCTAAATCTCTCTATCTTCTCTCCAGGCCTCTCTCTCTCTCTCTTTAAATCTCTCTCTCTCTTTCTCTCTCTCTCTAAATATTTCTCTCTCTCTTTATCAGCATCTCTACCTCCCCCGCATCAAAAGGAGGGCACGGAGAGTAACTGGAGTGAGTACAATTGTCTGATTCCAAAAGGCCGAACCTGTGCTGCGCCCGTGACGCGATCGTGCTGCTGCCGCTGCCGGACCCTCGTCGACACGTCTCCAGGCAAGTTTAATACTTGCTTCATGCTACTTGTGATATTACATTTCAATCACCTTTAATTCCCGCTTATACCTTTCGTGTAAAATTGTTATAAGTTATGCGTCCGATATACGATCCCAATGAAAACCTTCAATTAATTTGACGGAATTTGATTGCATATCGTGGCCTGTGTGATAATGAACCTAGTGTAGAAGTTTCACTGAAAAATATGACTGTTAACGACTTAAACGAACACCCCCATTTACACCTGTAAAAACTGAATATTTCCTGCACCTGAAAATCGTTAAAATCACAATAAATTATGTACATATTGAAATGAGTCATTCGAGGGCTCAAATCGAATCCGACTCGATGATCTGTAACCCTGTACAAGTTCTTAAGTATTTCTGTACTGAAATTATGACGAGAAGTGGTTCGGAGAGCGGCTCTGGACTGTTGTCCAGAGCAACTCTGATTATTGTTTTCTGTCCCGTAATGGTTACTACTTTGTTTCCTGAACTCGTATGTTGCGGAGACCTACACCTTATTGAAGATGAATCTGTTAACAAAATAACACAAGTGATTTCACCCTGTTTCATCATCTTTTACTATTTAAAATGCAATTTAAAAGATCGGGACGTATAGCAGTCCCAAACAGAACCAGAACTGATACCCCAATGTTGGATAGTGCATAACTCCTGACGTACAGATGCGATTGAGAATACGTTAGTTGCGTTGAAAAACTTACTGAAAATCCTAGATTTCATTCAACTGTAGCGTTGCTAAAATCTGATCCCAACTGGGATTAAAATGCGTTGCGAAGCGGACTTCCGATTCTGAAACCGGATTTCCAGCAGTGCACGCTTAAAATGAAATGGCCATATCTAGTGATCCTGAAGCCCGATTGATGTGAAACCAAATTTGCTGGATATATAATCAAACATACTATTTATGCCATGTTCATTGTTTCGCTAAATTGTGCACGTATGATTTATGATGAATTATGCAAGTGGTAGAATATCGTTTGATGACATCTTAACCATGCCTTAAATACTGTTTTCTCGTCACATCATATATATGTCACTGCATTGTTAATCTAGTGATCATGTGCATTACCCAGTGTTAGGTATTAGTGGTGATTGTGGCAAGTACGTTAGTGTTCGTGCATGAGTGGATAAGTGAAAGTGACACGTGCTTGTACACAATCAGTGGACCCTATCGATTTATTGCATTGTCGACGTCTGTGGGACGCGTATAAGTGTGACAATAAGTGGTATGGGACACTTATGGAAGCACTTGTATGGGTGTCACAGGTAAGGCACCAGACACTGCCCATTTATCTCGGGTATCAGTCGAGACGTACTTGATGGAGATCTTGTCTCCAATTCTCGGCAGACTTGTCATGGACCGACCGGTATTTGAGGTTATGGTTGGCGTTTGATGTAGACCACGGGGTGTGGGGTAGTTTGAGTGTGAGTTCGACAGAATCTCGGGAGTCCCATGCCGGCTTATATATATGGAGATATATGGAGATTTACAGGGTACATGATTATTACCGTGAGTTATATTTTGGGCCCGTAGTCCCTTGCCCTTGGGTGGAGGATACTCACGAGTGGTTGACTCTCACACTTGAACTGACGATAGGCTTAGTGACCTATACAGTGAGACTTAGAGAATGACAGGGATAGTGACATTGACATGCATTACTTACTGTATTGACACACCTGACATACTATTTTACTGCTTTACTGTTCATCCACTCTTTTAGACACACTGCATTGACTACTTCATGTTCACATCTTTACTGTCTTGGTTTACTGTTATACATCCATTATTACTGTACGAGTTACCACCTGCATCTATATATTTATTGCTATCGCGTCGCTCTGACGACCTGAGTATGCATGCTCAGAGTGAGGAGTGGATCTAGCCTGGACCAGGACCAGACGTACATCACGGACATCTGGATCGGCGATCCAAAGCTATACTCTTTTGACCTCTATCAGGTCAGTTCTTTGTATTTGTTTGTTTCAGTTACTGCATTTCTCATTACCTGTGCATTGTTTACTGATTACCACGTAAAACTAGAAGCCGAAGTGTGACTACGGCAGGATATTTTCTTGACCGTAGGAGCATGGCTGGCCTTGTCAACCCCTCGTATTCCGTATTTTGGAAAGCAGGGCGTGACATATATATATAATAAACCATTTTCTTTTCTTAGGAGTTTAACTCCAAAAGTTAATTGGGAAGTATGACTCCCTGTGCAGAGGTTAAGCCCCTCTTCCTTTTTTAAGAGTATAACTCCAAAAGTCAATCGGGAGTACAACTCCCGGTATAGGGGCTAATCCCCTTTTTCTGCGGGCACTCAGTGCCGAGCGCGTGAGGCGCCAGCGCCCAGCGCCCGCATGCCGGGCGAGTGAGGCGTTAGCGCCCAGCACCCGCATGCCGGCGCTCACGCGTCCTAAGGACGCCACTCACCCTTTTTATTTATTTATTTATTTAATTTTTTACACACTTCACACTCAGTACACGTTCCCCGTCAGAAATTTTTTTTAACAGGGCGCTGAACCGCACCCCGCAAGGGGCTGCTAGCCTCCTTGACCCCCAGCCCGCTATTCAGGTAGCGGGTTCCCCGTAAACTCTGCGTGGCCCCCGATATCCAAAACCCCTCAAGACACATGCGCACACTGCACATTGAGTTCGTATGACCAGTTTGATCCGTCAATCGGAGGTTCGCTTACTTCAAAAGCGAGGGGTAATTAACGGCAGCTTAGTCCGTGGCTGCCGGAAATTCGGATCCCCACAATCAATAAACCCCGGCCTGCCCCAGGCAGAGGAATCTGTATATACCTGACAAGCGCGCGCATTCCCATCTCAATGGGTAACGAAAAACACTATACAGATTTTATCAGGATTCTCTTTTATGAGAAGCTGTTTTTGTAGGAACCATCAAAGTAGGAACTTTTTGAGAATTAGCCTCCTTGTATTTGGGAAGAGACCCGTTATCAACTTGTCGACTTTTGAGCTTCTTTGGTCGGCGAGAGTAGCTGTCATCAATGACAGAGTTCTGGACTTCTTTCTAAAGTCTATGGATGGTTGAGGAAAGCCGTTTGATCGAACGTACCGCCTTCGGCTCATCATGCATTTTTACAGGAGGTGGCGATTTCTTCAGTATAGTAGTGATAGAATTCCGTTTAACCATATTCAGTGGTTCAAATCGGTTCCCAGTTGGAACAATAGCTTGGATCATCGAAGCAGGTGGCGTCAACCCAGATGGGGAGCTGCCCCCAGCTTGCCTCATTTGGCGCTAGTATCGGCGTCGAGTACCTCTGGTAACAGGAGGCGGCGCTTCTTCGGTCGTGGGAGCTTCATAGATCTGCCCTTGTGTTCTTTTGAGCTTGGACTATCCTGCCTCCTGCGTTTATATGAAGTTTCGGTAGGTGACGGTCGCTTGAAAACGGACTGTTTGGGCATAGGAGCAGCGGCAGCTTGAGGTGAGCCTATAGAAGACAGATTGCTTGAAAGCATCATCCTTCGGGGCCTTGGTCATATCAGGAGCTGCGAATGCCAGCCGTTTGAAAACTGACTTATTTGGGATCGCCGGCTTTTTAGAGGAACCCGCACAGTCGGACTTTAGTCTCCGGAAGACCGAAGCTTCATATTGAGCAGGCTTATCAGCAAAGCCGGCAGCAATAGCTGTCAGCCTATCAAAAATTGACTTCTTCGGCGTCTCATCCTTTGGTTTCATATGACTCCCAGTGCGACAACAACTCAATGGGCTCTTTTTTGAGGCGATACTTTCACGATCATATAAAGCTTAAGTTTCTGCTAATGGCTATTTTAGCCATTAACGATCATCAAGATCAATATTTTATGATCAGGATCTCTATTTTTTTATGTATGGATCACATGATCGATTCTTTGGAAATTTAAATTTCCCCGTTCATCATCATTGCATTTTTTTTTGAAGGGTTCGGCTCTTTTCTTAAACCCTAGATTTTAAAATCAAAGGAATCTTTCTAATAGAAACTTAAGTTTTCTCGAGGCGAAGTTTGATCTAAAGATCTAAGATCAGGAAAAAGAACTTAAGTACTGTAACAAAGGTTAACCTTCTTTTATGGATGAAACTTAAACTTTTTGTATGGAGATTGATCTCCTTTTCTCATCTTGGTTGATGATGACAAGGAAGAAGACAGAGAGTTTTGATTGCAAAAAACTTAAGTTCCTGATCAAACTTATGGGGTCGATCCTTTTTTCTTTCTCTTTTTCTTTTTCTTTAAAGTTTTGACATCTAGGGTCCTTTATATAGGGTATGAGATTTGTTGGGCAAGTAGAGAAAATCTATCATTTCTAATTGATCTTAAGTTCAGCCCGAATGCTTAATCATCGTTGGATTTTAGATCCAAAAGTTATCTGTTAAGACAATTAATATTTTTCTTATTTAAGTAAAATATTCGATTAATTTTCTTGTTTAGAAAAATATGAGAAGAGCTAATATTATTTTTCTTTGTTTAAGCTCCGTTGGATTATAGATCCAAGGGTCCTTATTAACCAGGTTTATATTTTTCTTTGTTTAGAAAAATATAATTTTTTTTATCTCTTATTAACAAAATTATCTTTCTGTTTTTTTAGAAAGATGGAGAATATTTTAAATAGGTTAAGCTATGCGGTTTAAATATTTTGTTTGGAGATCTGATTAACCAGATTTATTTTTTCTGTTTAAGAAAGTTAGGAAAATTATTTTTTCAAATATGGTTTAAAGCTATCAAAGAAGCAAGAGCTTTAGAGATTGCTACAACGTCATGGATTATTGGCGCATGGCTTTGGCAGCGCCAGTCTCTTCTGGTGCATGGACTTAAGTCCTATGGGTATGGGTTATTGTTTATTAATTGTTATTTTTTTCGGAGGGAACAATGGACACCTTTGGCTCCTTTGATTTGACACAATAACAGACATTATTTTTTCATATCCACTTTGCATGCACGACTTATCATTCATGATACGATGGATTCTTAACATCACCCCCTTTTGGATGACATGACCCATTTTACTTGCCTTTGTCATAGAAAGATTTGTAATTATATTTCAACATTTCAATTTCTAAGTATATTATGATCTTCTAATGTTACTACTTTCAAATGCATCACGATTGACAAAGTACTTCGTCCAAAAAAAAATCAACATAATAAATGATTCTAAATGGAGTATATTTTTAAGATTGAAAGGTTTTATTTCGAAAAAAAAATAATTTTGTATTGAAAGCATTGCATCATTAAGCATTTGTAAATTCTCATATTTATTTAATTTTTTGGCAGTTATTTATGTAAACTTTTTTGAAAATTATCTCGAATCTTGGAATTCTAAAAGCGATCTTAAACCGTTAAAATTTGTATACAAATTGGATGTTATAGAAATCATAAATTGTATAAAATATATTGTAAAAATATCCTCAAATTTGTGTCCATGTCTCAACTTACATTCCATCAATTCACTTCCTATATTGGTCTTAACCGTGATTTTATTCTTATTGAATATGCTACGGGTATAGTAATTTTGACTACCAACTTTATATGAATTTTTTCATATTGGTTTCGTTGTGATACGATTTTTAATTAACCCCTCATTTCAAGTGGTACCCATAACCTTTAAAGCTTAAAATATCAACCATTTCACATGTTTGATTAGACACAATCATGACTTATGGTTTTATCAAAATTCTTTTTTTTACTTCAACGTTTTCGATCCCTTTATGGATTCAACCTCGTTGTAGAGTGTTTTTTGTCTCCCCATTAAGATGGATGCGCTCGTGTTTCAGGCTTTTACAGATTCCCTATGCTCATTACATGCAAGGGTTTATTGATTGTGGGGATTCTATTCTCCAGCGGCCGTGGGTAAAACTGCTCTTAATTACCTCTAATTTTGACACGAGAGAAGTTCCAATTAACGGGTCATGCATATCGTGCGAACTTAGTTTATCATTTGTATTTTATGTGTAGAGTTATGCGGGAGAATTCCGAGGGGGTAAAGTTAGAAAGAAAGAGATAAAAGG
Source organism: Agapanthus africanus (assembly GCA_030015575.1). Lineage (NCBI taxonomy): Eukaryota > Viridiplantae > Streptophyta > Magnoliopsida > Asparagales > Amaryllidaceae > Agapanthus > Agapanthus africanus. The sequence continues at coordinate 27,922,354 of CM057350.1, forward strand.
TGAGAGAGAGAGAGCAAGAGATTTGGATGACCCCCCTGACGGGTCGGGTGTCCCGAAAAAGGGGTCCCAACTCCCGAAATGGGGACCCCTTTGAAGGGTCCCAAAGAGGGAACCCCTTTTCGGGGTTTCCGAATGGGTGTCCCATGTTAACGTTTTGGTGAGGAACATGGGTTGCAACCCATGTTCCCGTAGATATTGTAGGAGATCCAGCATTCAGTGATGAAGCCAAGGGCCTTCATCGAGTTTATTTTGTTCGAAAATGCTTACTCTGGATGAAATCCGCCCTGAGAATCTTCTCCTCGCTTGTTCCTCAAGTTTTATGAAGAAATGTTGCTCATTTACTTGGTTTCAGTCTTGGATCTTGGGTTCTTGAGGTGGAGTTTTCTCAAAAGATGGATTCTTTTTGTTATGGGTTGTTTTTGGGAAGAAGATGAAGGAGATGAGAGAGACCCAAAAGAAACCCTTTCCTTTTAGGTGTCTCAAGAAAATGAGATGAGATCTCACCTCAAGGAGGTAGAGGCAAAAAACCCTTGCAAATTTTATGGGAAGAGAAAAACTTGTCATTTGTTTCATATGGTGGGGTTTAAATACCCTTTACATTTTACATCTTAGCCTTTGGACTTTATAAAATTGGCTTTTTGCCAATTTCTTACATATGTGCACACTTTGCACTTTTAGACCTTGAGCTTTACAAAACTGGCTTCTTGCCTATTTCTTTTACATTATTTCTATCTATCATTTTAATTTACATATTTATTTACTACATTTTCCTAAGTTCTTGAATGAGACGGCCCTTTTGCTTGGGCTTTTGGCTTGAGCTTCAACTTGGGCTCCAGGCTTTGATTTTGATTTCGTCCCTGGGGTGTAATTTTCGACCCCAACACTCATTTAGAGAGTTTTGGAAATTAACGGAAGTATGTTTTGAGAATTTGGTGTTTATGGAAATGAAAAATTTAGGAATTTTATGGAGCTCGGAGATAATTAGGAAATCTACGAATTTGTGCAATTTGATATATTTGGGGAATTTTAGGACTTGTGGAGTTTGATATATTTTGACAATTTGGGAATTTTATGGAACTTGGAAATATTTTGAGAATTCTAAAGAAAATATTTTGAAAATTTGAAGATTTTTGTTAGGGAATCTAAGAATTTGTGCAATTTGGTATATCTGAGAAATTTTAGAATTTGTGGAATTTGACATATTTGGACAATTTGAGAATTTTGTGGAGCTTGGAGACATTTAGAGAATTTAAAAGAAATTGTTGGAATGTTTTGATGTTTTGAAGATTTTTGTGGAGTTCAGAGGTTTTCGAAATTTTGGTTCCCGTTTAACAACTTAGCTTTCGATTTGATTTGGTTTTAGTTTAACGATGTAGCGGTCGAACTTGAATTTGATTTGGCTTTCTATTTAATGATCTAGAGATTGAATTTGAGTTTGATTTGGTTCTAGTTTAATGAATTAGATGATGTCTTGAATTTGATTTAGGTTCCTGTTTAACGGTGTAGAGGCCAAATTTAGCTTTGATTTCGTTTCAAATTAACAATTTAGAGGTCAATTTGATTTGGTCCCTGTTTAACGATGTAGATGACGATCTTTTATTTGATTTGAATTTTTAGACTTTTTGTGTAAGTTTATGATGTTTTAGAGAGTGCGAAATTAATGGAAGTAAATATGTTTTGGGAATTTGGAATTTATGGAATTGGAAAATTTAAGAATTTTATAGAGTTTGGATATACTTAGGAAATCTTAGAATTTGTTCTATTTGATATGTTTAGGAAATTTTAGAACTTGTGGAATTTGAGATATTTGGATAATTTGGGAATTTTGTGGAACTTGAAGATATTTTTAGGGAATTTGAAATAATTTGGTGAAGTATTTTGAACTTTTGAAGATTTTTGTAGTCATTAAGAGGTTTTGGAAATTTTGGTTCCAGTTTAATGTCTTAGAGATCGATTTGATTTGGTTCCAGTTTAAGGATATAGCGGTCGAAGATGAACTTGATTTTGCTTCCGGTTTAACAAGATAGAGGTCGAACTTAGTTTGATTTGGTTCTACTTTAACGACTTAGAGATCCACTTGAATTTGATTTGGTTCCAGTTTTAACGACGTAGTTACCAATTTTGGATTTGATTTGGATTTCGGGGATTTTTGTGAAAGTATAAGATATTTTAGAGAGTTTGGGAAATTAATGGAAATAAAGATGTTTTGATAATTTGGTATTTACGGAATGGAGACTTTTGTAAATTTATGGAGCTTGGATATATTTAGGAAATCTAATAATTTGTGCAATTTGATATATTTGGGGAATTTTAGAATTTGCGTAATTTAATATATTTGGACAATTTAGGAATTTTATGGAGCCTGTCGATATATAGGGAATTTAGTTGAATATTTTGAAGATTTTGACATACTTTAAGAGACTTCAGAAAATTTAGTTCCGATTTAACGTCGGTTTCAGGTTTAACAAGATAGAGGCCGAACTTAGGTTTGATTTTGTTCTAATTTAACAACTTAGAGATCGACTTGAATTTGATTTGGTTCCAGTTTAACTTATAAGTCGATTTGATTTTGTTCCAGTTTCACGACGTAGATGGTAATTTTGGATTTGATTTGGATTTGAGGAATTTCATGGAAGTCTAGTATATTTAGAGTTTAGAAAATTAATGGAAGTAAAGACGTCCTTGATAATTTGGAATTTGTGGAAATGAAGAATTTATGAATTTTACGAGGCTTGGAGATATTTAGGAAATCTTATAATTTGTGTAATTCAAGATATTTGGAAAATTTGGGAAGTTTATGAAGCTTGGATATATTTTGGGTATTTATGCAATTTGATATATTGGGGGAATTTTAGAACTTGTGGAATTCAAGATATTTAGATAATTTGGGAATTTTGTGGAGCTTAGAGATATTTAGGGAATTTTAATACGAATTTATGCAATTTGATATATTTGGAGAATTTTAGAATTTGTGGAATTCGAAATATTTAGATAATTTAGGACTTTTAAAGAATTTGATGGAATATTTTGAAAATTTAAAGATTTTTGTTAGGGAATCTAAGAATTTATACGATTTGATATATTTAGGGAATTTTAGAATTTATAAAATTCGAGATATTTGGACAACTTAGGAATTGTTGGAGCTTGAAGATATTTAGGGAATTTGAAAGAATTTGGTGAAATATTTTGAAGATTTGAAGATTTTTATAGAGTTCAAGAGATTTTGGAAAATTTGGTTTCAGTTTAACGACTTAACGTCTGATTTGATTTGGTTCCAGTTTAACAATGTAGCGATCGAACTTTATTTGGTTTCCTGTTTAACGACGTAGAGGTCGAATTTAGGTTTCATTTGGGTTCTAGTTTAACGACGTAGAGGCCGAATTTATGTTTGATATGTTTCCAGTTTAACAATCTAGAGGTTGATTTGATTTATTTCCGGTTTAACGACGTAGATGACGATTTTGGATTTGATTTGGATTTTGGGACTTTTTGTAATACCCAGTTCTTTTGTACACCACTATCCGTATTTTTCATAATATATTATTTACAAAATCTATTTATTGTTATTTATAATCATTTTTATTTCCTTTAAACCCTACTTCATCTTATTTTATTCTTCCAGTTTTCCAAGTCCGTTTCCCTTTTGCTCCTAACCCAAACCCAAACCTTATTTCTTTTATCCCCTTAGCCCGTGCCCTAATTTCCTCAGCCCAGCCGAATAAAGAAAACACAATTCTTTAATTATTTCTTCCCATTTTTAAACCTCAGCCTAAGTTTCCCTAGTTCCTCATCTCTTTAAAAATCAAGCCCAAACATAAATTAAAACCCAACCAAAATATCCTTATATTTTCCTCAGCCCAAGAAAACCAAACAAAATAAAACAAAATATAATTAAACAAACTCCCAGCCCTTTCTCATAACCCAGCCCAAGCAAATAAAATTAAAAGATTAATTAAATCTTAACCCCGGCCCAATTTCCCTCTCAGCCCAAAGGAAAATTAATTTCAACTAAAACAGTTAATTAACTGTCGGCCCAGCCCATCCTCCTTATCCCAGCACCCGCGCCCGCTACACACCCAACACGACCGCTTCGCATTTCTTCTTCCTCACCCACGCAACTTCACCCGCTCTTTTCTCCTTCACACACGCCCCCGAGTTTCCCCAAGTCGGCCACGTCTCCGCGCCCGTCGCCACGACCGCGCGCCTCGCGAGCTCCACAAGCGCGACCCCTCCTCGTCTCTCTATCCCCTCCCTGCTCACTTCCAGTCTCGCTCAAACCCACACTTCTCTTCTCTCGAAAACTCCCAGCTTCACACCCCTCGCCGACGAGCTCTGCCGCCGCCGCCTCGCCGCGTACGTCCCCGCTTCCTTCTCATCTGAACCCGACACCAACACCGTCGAGCCCCTTCCTTCCCTTCTCCTCCTCTCTTCCTCCACTACCTCCCCGAGAGCCTTCGCCTGCACCCCCGAGCTTCACCCCGAGCACCGCGCCGGCCACCTCCGTTTCCGACCCATCCTACCGCCGACGAGTTCCTCGTCACCACCAATTCCCCTCCTTATCACAGCAACTACTCTCCCTCTCTCTCTCTCACTCAGCACACCCCTCTCTCTCTCTCTCTCACTCAGCACACCCCTCTCTCTCTCTCTCACTCAGCACACCCCTCTCTCTCCCCCTCTCTGCAACCCCTCTCCACCGGCCTCGACAGCACCAGCGACCCCCAGCCCCGGCCCCCCCTCACTGCATCCCTAGCCGCTGCGGTCGAGCCCCGGCATTTCGTCGAACATCTGCAGCGATCGCCGTTTCCGCTATTCGGGTCACCGACGTCGCCATCAAATCTGTGGCCTCGTTCCCTTAAGCCGTCATCATCACCAACACGCCGTTCGTCGCAACGCCCGTCGCACCCACCGAGCCGTCAAGTACAAGAAGGAAAGATCCGACGAGGCCAAACCTGTGCTGCGTTCGTGACGCGATCGTGCCATTGCCGCTGGCGTGCATCGCCAACGCGTCTCCAGGCAAGTACCCTACTTGCTGCATGCTATATATATCCGTTACAATTCATAATACTATAAATTCCACGTTTACGTTTCGTGAAACCTTATATAACGTAAGTGTTCGACACAGGATCTGAATGAAAACCTTTCCTTAATTTGACGGAACTTGTTTGCATATTGTGTCCCGTCTGGCAATGAACCTGGTGTAGAAATTTCACTGAAAAATATGACTGTTAACGACTTAAACGATCACCCCAATTACACCCGTAATAGCTGGGAATTTTCCGCACCTGAAAATTGTTAAAATCACAATAAATTATGTACATATCGAAATGAGGCGTTCGAGGGCTCAGATCGAAGACGTCTCGACGACCTGTAACCCTATGCAAGTTCTTAGTTATTTCTGTACTGAAATTATGACGAGAATTGGTTCGGAGAGCGGCTCTGGACTGCAGTCCAGAGGGCCTCTGGTTGTTGTTTTCTGTCCCGTAATCCTTATTATCTTGCAGTATGAACTCTTATGTTGCGGAACCCTGCACTTTATTGAAGATGAATCTGTTAGATAAATAACGCAAGTGATTTCACCCTGTTTCATCATCATTTACTATTTAAAATGCAATTTAAAAGATCGGGACGTATAGCAGTCCCAAGCAGAACCAGAACCGATACCCTTGTGTTGAACAGTGCATAATTCCTGACGTACAGACGCGGTTGAGAATCTGTCTATTGCATTAGAAACCTCATTGAAAACCCTAAATTCCATTCTACTGTAGCGTCGCTAAATTCTGATTCCAACTAGGATTAAAATGCGTTGCGAAACGGACTTCCGATTCTGAAACCGGATTTCCAGCAGTGAACGCTTAAAATGAAATGGCTATATCTAGTGATCCCGAAACCCGATTGACGTGAAATCAAATTTGCTGGATAGATAATCAAACATACTACTTATCCCCTGTTCATTGTTTCGCTAAATTGTGTATGTATGATTTATGATAAATTATGCAGGTGGTAGGATACCGACATATGACATCTTAATCATGCCTTATATACTGTTTTCTCATCACATCATATATATGTCATTGCATTGGTAACCTAGTGATCATGCGTATTACCCAGTGTTAGATATTAGTGGTGATTGTGGCAAGTACGTTAGTGTTTGAGCATGAATGGATAAGTGAAAGTGACACGTACTTGTACACAATCAGTGGACCATATTGTTCTATTGCACTGTCGACATCTGTGGGACGTGTATAAGTGTGACTATAAGTGGTATGAGACACTTATGGAAGCACTTGTATGGGTGTCACAGGTAAGACACCAGACACTGCCCATTTATCTTGGGTATCAGTCGGGACGTGCTTGATGGAGATCCTGTCTCCAGTTCTCGCGCAGACTTGTCATGGACTGACCGGTATTTGAGATTATGGTTGGCGTTTGATGTAGACCACGGGGTGTAGGGTAGTTTGAGTGTGAGTTCAACAGAATCTCGGGAGTCCCATGCCGGCATATATATATGGAGATATATGGAGATTTACAGGGATATTACATGATTATTACCGTGAGTTATAATTTGGGCCCGTGGTCCCTTGCCCTTGGGTCCTACCCTTAGGTGGAGGACACTCACGAGTGGTTGACTCTCACACTTGGACTGACGATAGGCTTAGTGACCTGTACAGTGAGACTTAGAGACTGATAGGGATAGTGACATTGACATGCATTACTTACTGTATTGACACACCTGACATACTATTTTACTGCTTTACTGTTCACCAGCTCTTTTAGACACCCGCATTGGCTACTTCATGTTCATATCTCTACTATCTTGATTTACTGTTATATATCCATTATTACTGTACGAGTTACCACTTGCACCTATCTTTATATTGCTATCGTGTCGCTCTGACGACCTGAGTATGCATGCTCAGAGTGAGGAGTGGATCTAGCCTGGACCAGGACCAGACGTACATCACGGATATCTTGATCAGCTATCTAGAGCTATACTTTTTTGATCTCCGTCAGGTTAGTTCCTTGTATCTGTTTTGTCTCAGTTACTGCATTCCTCATTACCTGTGCGTTATTTACTGATTACCACGTAAAGTTAGAAGCCGAAGTGTGACTACGGAGAGATATTACCTCGACCGTAGGAGCATGGCTGGCCTTGTCAACCCCTCGTATTCCGTATTTTGGGAAGCGGGGCGTGACATGGTTTTGTTGGTATCAGAGCCAGATTTTGCAGTTTCCGGGTAGAGCTTGACAATTTAAGTCGCTCTTTCGGTCCAGATTGTGAACTGTTATCTTTGACTTGAATCTTTATTATTCGTCATGCCATATTTTGACTCCATCCGTTAGAGCTTCGGGTGACTTAGTAGAGTTACGTGGTTGTAATTATGAACTGCAGCATAGCTACATTACTGTACTCTATTGGGTAACTTGGAGTTCTACATTTGTTTTTCCGTTTGAATGAGTTTCACCTCACCCGATATTCTTGTTTCATTGTCAATTTTATATCTTGTTCTGATTTTTCCCCCGTATCTTATGCCGTCCTAAAATTGTTGTTTCAGGATCATGTCTTCTAACGACTTTTTCCCTATCTCCATTTCCCAGAATCAGACCGTTGAGATTCTGAATGTACTGCAAAGTCTGAATGAAGCCCAGGAGCGAACAAACGACATGTTAGCTGAAGGATTGAGAAGGCAGGTGAATCAGGCACCAGCGGAAGTCTCTAATCGTAAAGGGATCCCTGTTAGACGAGGAAAAGAGGGGAAGATGAAGCGCCCACTTGTTTCCCCGTGACAGAAGTAGCAGAAGACCCAATATTGTGGGTACTGGAAGAGGCCAGGACATATTCAGAGGGATTGTCGCCGCGTCCAAGGGAAATGTCTAATCTGCGGATCCAGCGAACACTTTATCAATGGTTGCCCAGAAAGGAAGGAGCTACAAGGAGGCGGTTCGTCCACACTTCCCACTCCTGCTAAGTGATGGTTACTACGTAGTTCGAGCCTCGAGCGATAGTACGGACCCAGCACAGGATTCAACTCGCGAGACAGGAATGCAGCAGTCCGGAAATTAAAGAAGAATTATCACGTTTTCTATTTTCAGTAAAGATGTTATCACTCTCTTTGTAAATATTTCTTTTCGTTTGAATCTTGTATCCGTCGAACTTTTAGCTGAATGTAATAAAACTCTGAGTTGTGATGTATTTATCGTTCTCTTGCTTCCCAATTTTCTTATACTATTCATTGCATCAGCATTTTTCATTTTAATTTTTCCGTCCTTGCCTCCAGCATATCCTCCCTGTGCCACCATATCCTTGGATATCTTCTTATTGTGTCCCACTGTCTAATCATGACTCTCTCTTTTCAGGTCATGGCCCACTTTGGAGAAGCGCCGCCTTTAAATGAGGACACACGGTCGTGCGGTACCTCGGACTACATGCTGGTGAGTTCGGATGACGAGATTAACGGCCCACAGATTATTTTCGGAAATAGGGACTCTGAGGACGAGGGAGCCGCGGCCTCAGAAGTTGACATGATCGGTGATTCCGACGAGGAGGAAGAAGACCTCGAAGAAGACCCAATAAAGGAAGATTCCGAGGAGGACCCGATAGAAGAAAATTCAGGAAAGGAAAACCCTGGATAGAATCCAGTGGAAGAAAATCCTATGGAAGAGGATCCAGCAGAAGAAGGTCACGTAGAATCAGACCTCGATGAAGAAGCTCCAGCCGAGAAAGAAGAAGACCCCATGGCAGAAGAACTTCCATTGGCGATCCCTGCGAGGCGATATAGGAATGGACGCCCCTATCTGAGCGCGCGAGCTTACCGTAACCTGCTGAACCTCCACAACCGCGACTGACGCGATTCAGCTTTTGTCCCCTCTGACCAAACAAATCTGTGTATAGTTTAGGGCTATCTTCTAATCATCGTGAATGCCCCGTTCGGACTTTTCTGAAATGAAATAGATTGCTGAGTTCGCCAATCTTCTGATTTTTGGTTCACATGCTACTTGACTGTTTCCCCTGCACCTTTATTTTCCTCCTGGGATCCCTGACTGTCCACCCCTGCACCTTGTACTGTTTTGACCCCCGCTTAGATTAAAAAGTACAGCACCCCGATCTTTTGAATGGGTCACCCTTCATTCTTCGTATGTGCCTCGTTTGAGATCCTTCTGGAGGAGAAATTGATAGTGAAATTTTCGAGTTAGCTGACCCTTCGGATTTTTTGAGTCACATGATGTATCGACCGTTTTCCTTCCCATACATCCCTCCCCTCCTGTGGTTCTTTGCTGCTCACCCTTACACCTTGGGCTGATCCGACCCCAATCTCTTTGACCTTCAGTCTAAAGCCGTCACACTCCGACCTTTTGAGTGAGCCATACTCCTTTGTAACCCCTACCCTAGCTAGCCCTATACATTTTCGTGCTATTTTCCTTTTACCCTAACTATATTTAGGGACATCATTATTCGAAAATTTAGTTTTCATTATTTTATGTCCATCGAAAAGTGCATGTTATTAACTATTTCCGTTTTATGCATTTTAAGTACACTACTGATCTCCCATTATTTTCGACAGCACAACCATATATTACACATATTATTTTATGCTATGTTTCTTATTTGCACCATGTGGATTTTCTAAGTTACTTTAAGATTTGTTTTTCTTTTTGATCGATACATTACACTAGGGTGTTTTAACCTACCGACAAATCCTTCACCATTTTAATATTGTTACTTTAGTTTCCTCGGGTATTATACTTATAAGTTGCTATTATAGATGGGTATGTCTGATGCTATTATCTTAGCTGCGCTGGTTCGATATACTTATGTATACATACATTTTGGGTTTCGATTTTAGCGAGCACGCCTCGAATATTATTGTTCGTTATTGTTTTTTAAATTCTCGTATACATGTAGTTTGCCCTTATGATTGAGTCTGCCTTGTTCTTAATTAGACCCTCCCTTCAGTTACGTTAGTTTTATACATATATAGACCTTCAAAATTTTTCTATCCGACCATTTGTAAACCGTTATGTACTAGTGTTCGATATAGTAGCTTTTCGCTTATGATTTTATAACTTATCGGTTATTTTAAATTTCGAGGACGAAATTTTTGTAAGGGTGGTATGATATAAAACCCAGTTCTTTTGTACACCACTATCCGTATTTTTCATAATATATTATTTACAAAATCTATTTATTGTTATTTATAATCATTTTTATTTCCTTTAAACCCTACTTCATCTTATTTTTTTCTTCCCGTTTTCCAAGCCCGTTTCCCTTTTGCTCCTAACCCAAACCCAAACCTTATTTCTTTTATCCCCTTGGCCCGTGCCCCAATTTCCTCAGCCCAGCCGAATAAAGAAAACACAATTCTTTAATTATTTCTCCCCATTTTTAAACCTCAGCCCAAGTTTCCCTAGTTCCTCAACTCTTTAAAAATCAAGCCTAAACATAAATTAAAACCCAACCAAAATATCCTTATATTTTTCTCAGCCCAAGAAAACCAAACAAAATATATTTAAACAAACCCCCAGCCCTTTCTCACAACCCAGCCCAAGCAAATAAAATTAAAAGATTAATTAAATCTTAACCCCGGCCCAATTTCCCTCTCAACCCAAAGGAAAATTAATTTAAACTAAAACAGTTAATTAACTGTCGGCCCAGCCCATCCTCCTTATCCCAGCACCCGCGCCCGCTACACACCCGACCCGACCGCTTCGCATTTCTTCTTCCTCACCCACGCAACTTCTCCCGCTCTTTTCTCCTTCACCCATGTCTCCGAGTTTCCCCACGTCGGCCACGTCTCCCCGCCCGTCGCCACGACCGCGTGCCTCGCGAGCTCCACAAGCGCGACCCCTCCTCGTCTCTCTACCCCCTCCCTGCTCACTTCCAGTCTCGCTCAAACCCACACTTCTCTTCTTTCGAAAACTCCCAGCTTCACACCCCTCGCCGACGAGCTCTGCCGCCGCCGCCTCGCCGCGTACGCCCTCGCTTCCTTCTCATCTGAACTCGACACCACCACCGTCGAGCCCCTTCCTTCCCTTCTCCTCCTCTCTTTCTCCATTACCTCCCCGAGCGCCTTCGCCTGCACCCCCGAGCTTCGCCCCGAGCACCGCGCCGGCCACATCCGTCGCCGACCCATCCTACCGCCGACGAGTTCCTCGTCACCACCAATTCCCTTCCTTATCACTGCAACTACTCTCTCTCTCTCTCTCTCACTCAGCACACCCCCCCTCTCTCTCTCCCTCTGCAACCCCTCTCCACCGGTCTCGACAGCACTAGCGACCCCCAGCCCCGGCACCCCCTCACTGCATCCCTAGCCGCCGCGGTCGATCCCGATATTTCGTCGAACATCTGCAGCGATCACCGTTGTCGCTATTCGGGTCACCGACGTCGCCATCAAATCTGTGGCCTCGGTCCCTTAAGCCGTCATCATCACCAACACGCCGTTCGTCGCAACGCCCGTCGCACCCACCGAGCCGTCAAGTACAAAAAGGAAAGATCCGACGAGACTAAACCTGTGCTGCGTTCGTGACGCGATCGTGCCATTGCCGCTGCCGTGCATCGCCAAAGCATCTCCAGGTAAGTACCCTACTTGCTGCATGCTATATATATCCGTTACAATTCATAATACTATAAATTCCACGTTTACGTTTCGTGAAACCTTATATAACGTAAGTGTTCGACACAGGATCTGAATGAAAACCTTTCCTTAATTTGAAGGAACTTGTTTGCATATTGTGGCCCGTCTAGCAATGAACCTGGTGTAGAAATTTCACTGAAAAATATGACTGTTAACGACTTAAACGATCACCCCAATTACACCCGTAATAGCTGGGAATTTCCCGCACCTGAAAATTGTTAAAATCACAATAAATTATGTACATATCGAAATGAGGCGTTCGAGGGATCAGATCGAAGAAGTCTCGACGACCTGTAACCCTATGTGAGTTCTTAGTTATTTCTATACTGAAATTATGACGAGAATTGGTTCGGAGAGCGGCTCTGGACTGCAGTCCAGAGCGACTCTGGTTGTTGTTTTCTGTCCCGTAATCCTTATTACCTTGCAGTATGAACTCGTATGTTGCGGAACCCTGTACCTTATTGAAGATTAATCTGTTAGATAAATAACGCAAGTGATTTCACCCTGTTTCATCGTCGTTTACTATTTAAAATGTGATTTAAAAGATCGGGACGTATAGCAGTCCCAAGCAGAACCAGAACCGATACCCTAGTGTTGAACAGTGCATAACTCCTGACGTACAGACGCGGTTGAGAATCCGTCTGTTGAGTTAGAAACCTCATTGAAAACTCTAAATTCCATTCAACTGTAGCGTCGCTAAATTCTGATTCCAACTGGGATTAAAATGCGTTGCGAAACGGACTTCCGATTCTGAAACCGGATTTCCAGCAGTGAACGCTTAAAATGAAATGGCTATATCTAGTGATCCCGAAACCCGATTGATGTGAAATAAAATTTGCTGGATAGATAATCAAACATACTACTTATTCCCTGTTCATTGTTTAGCTAAATTGTGTATGTATGATTTATGATAAATTATGCAGGTGGTAGGATACCGACATATGACATCTTAATCATGCCTTACATACTGTTTTCTCATCACATCATATATATGTTATTGCATTGGTAATCTAGTGATCATGTGCATTACCCAGTATTAGGTATTAGTGGTGATTGTGGCAAGTACGTTAGTGTTTGAGCATGAATGGATAAGTGAAAGTGATGCGTACTTGTACACAATCAGTGGACCCTATTGTTCTATTGCACTGTCGACGTCTGTGGGACGTGTATAAGTGTGACTATAAGTGGTATGGGACACTTATGGAAGCACTTGTATGGGTGTCACAGGTAAGACACCAGACACTGCCCATTTATCTTGGGTATCAGTCGGGACGTGCTTGATGGAGATCCTGTCTCCAGTTCTCGCGCAGACTTGTCATGGACCGACCGGTATTTGAGGTTATGGTTGGCGTTTGATGTAGACCACGGGGTGTGGGGTAGTTTGAGTGTGAGTTCAACAGAATCTCGGGAGTCCCATGCCGGCATATATATATGGAGATATATGGAGATTTACAGGGATATTACATGATTATTACCGTGAGTTATATTTTGGGCCCGTGGTCCCTTGCCCTTGGGTCCTACCTTTGGGTGGAGGACACTCACGAGTGGTTGACTCTCACACTTGGACTGACGATAGGCTTAGTGACCTGTACAGTGAGACTTAGAGACTGATAGAGATAGTGACATTGACATGCATTACTTACTGTATTGACACACCTGACATACTATTTTACTGCTTTACTGTTCACCCGCTCTTTTAGACACCCGCATTGGCTACTTCATGTTCATATCTCTACTATCTTGATTTACTGTTATATATCCATTATTACTGTACGAGCTACCACTTGCACCTATGTTTATATTGCTATCGTGTCGCTCTGACGACCCGAGTATGCATGCTCAGAGTGAGGAGTGGATCTAGCCTGGACCAGGACCAGACGTACATCACGGACATCTTGATCAGCTATCCAGAGCTATACTCTTTTGATCTCCATCAGGTTAGTTCCTTATATCTGTTTTTTCTCAGTTACTGCATTCCTCATTACCTGTGCGTTATTTACTGATTACCACGTAAAGCTAGAAACCGAAGTGTGACTACGGAGAGATATTATCTCGACCGTAGGAGCATGGCTGGCCTTGTCAACCCCTCGTATTCCGTATTTTGGGAAGCGGGGCCTGACGCTTTTTTTTTGTGGAAGTTTATGATATTTTAGAGAGGTGGGGAAATTAACGAAGGTAAATATGTTTTGAGAATTTGGAATTTATAAAATTGGAGAATTCAGGAATTTTATGAAGCTTGGAAATATTTAGGGAATCTAAGAATTTGTGTGATTTTAAATATTTGGGGAATTTTAGAATTTGTGGAATTTGAGATATTTAGATAATTTAGGAATTTTGTGGAGCTGGAAGATAGTTGGGGAATTTGAAAGAATTAGGTGGAATATATTTTGAACATTTAAAGATTTTTATAGGCTTTAAGAGATTTTGGAAAATTTGGTTCTAGTTTAACGTCTTAGAGATCTATTTGATTTAGATATGGTTTAACGATATAGCGGTCGAACCTGAACCTGATTTGGTTTCCAGTTTAACGAGATAGAGGTCCAACTTGGTTAGATTTGGTTCTAGTTTAACGACTTAGAGGTCTGTTTGAATCTGATTTTGTTCCGGTTTAACGAGATAGAGGTCCAACTTGGTTAGATTTGGTTCTAGTTTAACGACGTAGATGCCAATTTTGGATTTGATTTGGATTTCGTGAATTTTGTCGAAGGACTAGGATATTTTGGAAGGTTTGAGAAATTAATGGAAGTAAAGCCAAGTCTTGATAATTTAGTATTTATGGAAATGGAGAGTTAAGGAATTTTATAGAAGTCGAAGATGTTTAGGGAGTCTAATAATTTATGCAATTTGTTATATTTGGGGAATTTGTGGGATTTGAGATATTTGGACAATTTGAGAATTCAATGGAGCTTGGAGATATTTAGGTAGTCTAATAATTTATACAATTTGATATATTTGGGGAATTTTAGAATTTGTGGGATTTGAGATATTTGGACGATTTGGAATTTTATGGAGCTTGAAGATATTTAGAAAATTTTAAAGAATTTGGTGGTTTGTTAGGAAATATAAGAATTTCTGGAAATGGAGAATTTGTGGAAGTTTATGGAGCTTGGACATATTTAGGAAATCTAATAATTTGTGTAATTTGATATATTTGGCGAATTTGTGGAATTTGAGATATTTGTATAATTTGGTATTTATGGAAATGGAGAATTTAGGAATTTTATGGAGCTTGGACATATTTGGGAATCTAATAATTTTTGCAATTTTATATATTGTGGGAATTTTAAAATTTGTGGAATTTGAGATATTCAGACAATTTAGGAGATATTTAGGAAATTTTAAAGAATTTGGTGGAATATTTTGAAAATTTGAAGATTTTAATTAAGGAATCTAAGAATTTGTGCAATTTGATATATTTTGGGAATTTTAGAATTTGTGGGATTTGAGTTATTTTGACAATTTGGCGATTTTATGTATGTTGGAGATATTTAGGGAATTTAAAAGGATTTGCTGGAATATTTTGAAAATTTGATGATTTTTTTTAGGAAATTTAATATAAGAATTTGTGTAATTTGATATATTTGGGGAATTTTAGAATTTGTGAGATTTGAGATATTGAACAATTTGGGAATTTTATGGAGCTCGAAGATATTTAGGAATTTTAAAGAATTTGATGGATTATTTTGAAAAATTTTAAGAATTCGGTTAGGGAATCTTAGAATTTGTGCAATTTGATATATTTGAGGAATTTTAGAATTTGTGGAATTTGAGATATTTGGCCAATTTGATATACTTTTTTTTGCACGTTTTTTTAAAAATAATTTCAAGGCTTTACTCAGAATTCTGGGTCTGGTCTGAATTCTACTGCTCCACTTTCCTATCAGCAAGTTATTGTCTATAGCTATGTTAACTGTAATTTCGTTTTGTTTTAATTTTCCAATTGGTTTAATCTTTATCTCTTTGTTTCTCTATGAGCATTGTCATTCGCCTTTCAATTCAAGTCTTATCCATAATCATCTAGGCACGAACATGTCGACCTTTGGCTCCTTTGATTTTTGACCCAATAACAACCATGGTGTTATCAAATCTACTTTGCATGCATAACGCAATTGATTCTTAATTATTATCCACCCTTCTGTCAAGATTTTTACTCCATAAAACATTTCCACCCTTTAGAATTGTATACCCTTGAATGCTATCAAAATTTTTTATTTGCCTAATATCGTAATTTTTTTGTGGAATATGAGATATTTGGAAAATTTGGGAATTTTATGAAGTTTGGAGATATTTATGGAATTTAAAAGAATTTGGTGATATATTTTGAATATTCGAAGTCTTTCATAGGGTTGAAAAGGTTTTGGAAAATTTGGTTCGAGTTTAACGACATAGAGATCGATTTGATTTGATTCAGTTTAACGATGTAGAATTCGGACTTGACTATGATTTGTCTTCCAGTTTAACGATGTAGAGGCCGAATTTGGGTTTGGTTTAGTTTTAGTTTAACAACTTAAAGGTCGACTTGAATTTAATTTGGGTTCTAGTTTAACGACATAGAGGCCGAATATAGGTTTGATTTGGTTCCAGTTTAACAACTTGGATGTTGATTTGATTTGGTTCCAGTTTAATGACGTAGACGCCGATTTTGGATTTGATTAGGATTTTTGGAATTTTTTGTGAAAGTTTCGGATATTTTAGAGGGCTTGGGAAATTAACAGAGATAAAGATATTTTGAAATTTTGGAATTTATGGAATTGTAAAATTTAGGAATTTTATGGAGCTAGTAGATATTTAGGAAATCTAAGAATTTGTTGAATCTGATATATTTGGGGATTTTAGAATTTTTGGAATTTGACATATTCTGATAATTTGGGAATTTTATGGAGCATGGAGATATTTAAGAAATTTGAAATAATTTGGTGGTATATTTTGAAATTTTGATGATTTTTGTAGAGTTTGAGAGGTTTTGGAAAATTTGGTTCCAGTTTAAGGACTTAGATTTTGATTTCTATAGCATGTTTATTATCCTAACTATAATTTCTTTGAGAATTTTCATTTGGATTTTGATTTAACTGATTTAGCTGATTTGCATGGCTTCAGATTTTAATCAGCAGCTAAACAAAAGATTTCCATCTAAAGTTTAATACCTAGAAAAGGGGAAATTTAAAACATAATAAAGGGATCTACTTCCATTATTAATCTGTTGATATATGAATCAGAATTTAAATCATATAATTAACATCTAATGGAATTTATTGTTTAAATTGGTAATCATAGTCAAATCTCCGAAATCATTAGCAACCATTTAAAATATAACTTATTAACAAACACTTGGACAAATAAAGACCTCAATCCAAATTCCGACAAAAAAGAAGATGCCTAAACCTAGTAGGTTTGGCTATAGAGCAGCTATTTCTCTATATACTTGGCAAGAAAGGATAGGTGATTCACAAACGAAAAAAGGCCTATATCAAATTCTCGAAGTTCTTTGAAAAGCTTTCATCGATCATCATCCACTAATGACAGTGATTCCAGAAGAGGTGTGCGTTGAGTTATTATCGTGGATGCCAACTAAAGACGTCCTTCGTTGTAGTGCTGCCTCAAAATTGTCCCGCAACATCATCAGCGAAGATTACTTTCACAATCTCCACTGTGAACGATTTCGTTTGGGTCTCAACCCCAATACTCCATCACTGCTCACCGACTGACTGATAAGAGCTTTAGAATCAGCAAGTGTTTAAGCCAAGATTGTTCGTGTGGTAAGCAGAAGCCGAGAACCCTCGATATCATCGTAAACGAAGGGATGGTCAATAAAGCTAACCCCTCAAACTCACTCAACTATATAAAAACTTTCTTAGATTATCAGATTGGTTTTTCTTTTATATTCCATGGAAGTGTGTGTATATGTGGATACACACAACATTTGTTTATATGGGTAGACGATTATAACTGGGTTCAAGTCGGAATAGTTTACTCATTTAACATTATATTTAGTTTGGGTCTTCCATAAGTGATGATGCTCAATATTGACGATCTTCAAGAAGAGGACACGTGGCCGATGACATGTCCCAAGACCCAGAAGAAAGGGCCCACAGAGACCGATCAGGCCACCCTTGGACCCGACCTGCAAGCACAAGCTGGCCTTCCTCGGGGCCCCTGCAAATTGGCCTCCTCGGCCCCTCAGATCGCCCCGAGCTGCTACAGGACCAAGACTCCTCGGCCTCTTACTCGTCTCCAAACTCCCCAGCCGAGGCCGTCTTCCTCGGTCCCTCCAACCGACCAACTTCACCACTCACAGGCGTAACCGCCGCTCCGCAAATCTCGCCACGCGCAGATTCTTGTCACGACCCGAAATTACAAATCATGACCGGCACTTAAACTACGAACGTCTCAAGGCGCACGTATTCTAAGTAAGCCGAAACCCAGAAATCCAAACCAAGAGAAGTAGTAGAGTGTAGGAAAAACCATACCAAATCAACCTGTATGCATCATAATATACAACGCCTAAAGGCGAGGATCACAACAAAAAAAGGGAACTCCAACCAGCATGAAATCCATAGGATATAACACGCGACTCTACGGTCGAAAGAATAAACATCCTTGGTCTCTATCTCAAATAAATACATGTTTTGGTTGATGGAATTCTAGATACAACTGAATATAATATACAATGTATAATGATGGGTACGATACAAATAACCCACCTACTAGCAAGTCACCCGAAAGCTACAGTGCCCGCAAAGCCGTAATGAAATCCGTACGGCAACACCTGCAAGAAACTGGGGCACAACGGGGGTGAGTTGCCAACTCGTGAGTAGAAAAAGATCTACGAACAGAAAATCGCATGTATGACGCAACCTAGGTCATACGATCATAATATATATAATCCTCAAATATATAACCAGTAATCTCTAACCATGTCTAGGGTAAATATCTAATCCAAGTGTAATCCCATATGTCCATGTCAGTGCATCAGGTAACAATGTATCATATAGATGATGTATGAATGCATGTAACAGAATGCATGTACTGAAGAAAACTGCTTTCATAATTTGTGAGATTTCTGTACTTTTAAAATGAGGTATCATAAATGAAATCAGCATAAACAGTGCCTAGCATCGGCACAAAACATAAGTCTCAGTATCTCGATACCTCTGTATCACAATCTCTGTACCTCAATATCTCGAAAATCTCAATGTCTCAATCACAAAATCTAGGGCGCCGTCCGTCCAGATCGGCCCCTACCATCCATCTCATGGCTACGACGGTATCCTCCGGATATCCGACGTGTCGGGTAAAATCACCGGTAGGTAGTGCTCCCCTGCACAGGCTCAACGCCATCATCTGCGATCTTCTTGTCCCGGGGTACCGCACCGGGTCCACCATGTACCGCAATCGGTCTCATCCGCCTCCTCGATTCGGGTTTCACATGTCACTCTCAGCACCGAGAAAACACATAGTGAACGCACTGAAATATCATATCAAGGGTAACCGGGTTTTTAAAATATTTACATAATCTCTTTGAAATACCCACGGTTCCCAAATCCAGAATAATATAGAAACAACATATCTCAATGCGTATAATCAGGAAGCATGATGTATGTGACATATAAATGGAATGCAAGTGTAACTGTATGTCCTGCAACATGGAATAATAGTATGCACATACAAGGGTCATATCCTGATGCAATAATACTACTGTGTAGTGACATGGCAATTACCGATGAAGATGTGTGTGAGCTGGCAAGTAAGTGTATGTGGAACATACGCATCATCGGTAATGGTGCTGGTGTCCTAACAGCATGATATCAATAATAGAATATGAATCATAACAGTATGCGATGCAGAGCAATAATAATAATATGCAGGAGCTGAAATACTGAACACCATGATCGCTAAACTGCATCTAATGTCATAAAGGTCATATAGCTACCCTACTACAAGGCTGAGCTAAAGCTAGTAGTAGGTAAGGGAAACCGCCTAACCTCTGAGTCGATACATATAAATATATACATATAGTCGGTGATCCCGCCTCGATAATATCACATCCGATAGCATACCTCTATAATTAGTTATTCCCAAATCAAGAGTGCGGATCAAAATATCAAATTATAGCTCGTACGTAAATCCGTCGTACGGCATCCCCAAATCTGGGTACGGGTCAATATCATATTCGTCATATCAATCATCAGGTATTCTCTTTATCAATATCGTATCTGGGTACTGACCTATGTCTAGTACAATACTAACATCATTACTACAATCAAGATCCAACTACTGGTCGACAATCCCGTATAAATCGATATCATCAGCACATATCATCTCAAGGAGTATACCCCGCCCAAGGCGGCTTATTATAAATATCCTGTCATATCATATCACATGTCGATCACATAATATATATGTCGCTATTACTATGGCATCATCATCCCCAAAATCCTCTAAAGTATCAAGTGTATCTATCCAACAGGTTATATCGCCGATATCATAATCTCAGGTCAACTTATCGACTCATATCAATCCCCTGTATCATCCTCAAATCCGTAATAAACACATAGCCTCATACCTAAGTGAACACATGTCCATAACGAATCCCATAAGCATATATGAAGTGAGGATGTATGCAAGTATGTATATGTGTGCATGTATGTGTAGTGTACCCACTACCCTATGGTTTCGTAACTTTTCACCAATCCAATATACCAATATCCATTTAAACATCAATAATAATCCCAACAACATATAATATTTATATGTGTGTATACGCATCCGTATACATCACCTCGGACTGCGGGGGTGCTATACGCCATCCACCCGACTTCTCCCCGTAGATATAAATCTACTCACCTAGCTTTATGCGTGCCGGTTCCGACGTCGCCATTCGCATCTCCAACGCCTCGACGCCATGTGGGGTACCTATAAGGATATCACACGCTAAAACACATGAAAACCATGTCGGAAACCAAAACGGTACACGCTACGCTCATAGGTGAAAACCTATAGCCTAGCGTGCAAAAACGACCAATAACCCTTTGCCGTTGACGTTCAAACGCCACCCGACAGAAATGAATCACCAAATACCAAAACTTAAATCTACAAACATCATGAAAAACATGGCAGCAACCCAGAAAAGTGGTCCCAGATTTCTGTTCAGGTCAAAACAAGGCAATTAAACAACTCTGGGGTGATGTACAGGGTAAATATGATCTACCGAAGCCATTTGGGCACCTAATTTTACAGGGGGGCCGGCCACATACCCCTAAAAACCGGCGAGGCCGGCCCTAAGATGGATTTGGGCTCTCGTCTGCAGTGGGTGGTCTCCTGGTGGTCTATCTAAGCCTCTAATATTGTTTACTTTCCCCGTAATGACCCCGGATCACTCCAGATTCACCTGCACGCCATATATCCTCGCAAACCGACATGAAACTGTTCTGTTTTGGGTTCCATGTTTGAAATGTGTCCAATCTGGGTTAGATCTATGCTTAACTGATATCAACAGCTCCTAATAAGGTTATACCAACATTCCAAACCAATACTTTGTCAAGTCTCGCTCAAATTTCCTAAACTAGCACTAATTCACGTAGTAACACGATATTTCAGCTAAACAACTATAACTTGGCAATAAAAGAGTTTGGGTTGCGAGATTATACCTCGAGGGGGTCCTAGGAGGAAGGAGAAGGGAAGATCAAGAAGAAGGGGAGTGATGTGGTCTTGGATGGATGTTGCTGCAGCTGAAGCAGAACTTGGGGCTGTTTCTGGTGTTTGATGTTGCTTCAGGTGCTGATGCTGCTGCTTGCAAATTCCTTTTTTTTCTTCTTTTGTTTCATTGTGTGTTGTAGCATCAGAGTGTTGTGTTGTGGCTATTGTTATTGTTGCTTAGGTGTTGTGGGAATGGTTGTGGTGGTGTGGTGGTGGTGTTTCAAATGATGTTGCTGCTGGGGCTGCAGATGCTGAAGCTGATGGTGTAATATTGGGGCTGAAAATGCTGATGTATTGCTATGGTGCTAGGAGCTAGGGGTTGCAGCTGATGCTAGTGGCTAGGGTGGCTGAAGTCAGCTATTGTGGCTGAAGTTAGGCAGAATTTGGGGTGATGCAATGATGGTGCTGCTGATTGGTAGCAAAAGTCAGCCATTATGCTGCTGATTGGTAGCAAAAGTCACCCATTGGGGGCTGAAAAAGATGATGGGAGAGTGTTATCAGCTAGGGGGCTGATAAGTCTCGATGGGGGGGTGTTTGGTCAGTTAGGGGGAGCTGAATGTTTGACATTGGGGGCTAAAGCTGTTACATCAGCTGCTGTTGCTGATGTATTTTTTTTGAAATGTTACAATTCTACTCCAACAACATCCCACGTTCCACGCCATCACGATCCCCATTAATGGGCGATCCGCTCTCTATGCGGGCGTGACGCCGGAAGCGTAACTGCCGGCGAGATTCTCGCGCCTGCTGCTGCGTGCCACCACCGTTATATAAACCCCTATCACAAGGAGATCAAGTAAGCGATTCTTTACTCTTCTAAGCCGTTACTCTGCTCGGATCTCATCGCTAACTTGATCGTCGGAGGGTCCTTGGTGGTACCAAACCACCCCGGGACTTCTTTGCAGGTACTCGGCATCAGACTCCTCATACCACCTCTTCCATCAAAACCCATTGAGACCCACACGCAACAGAAGATAATTATCAGAATCCACCGGAAGATCGACGGAAGACAACATCTGACGGAGACCCGAAAAGGACCTCTAGCAGTTGGCGCCGTCTGTGGGAAAAGAAACTCCACAAAAAACAAAGTTGGCCTTCCGATCCTCATCCACATGGCAAGCGATCACCCTGAAGATCCAGGAATGACCGTGTAGGGTTCCTAGGCACACTAGTGAGGTCTCACAAGGCATCAACCATGCCAATTTCAAATTTAAACGGTGCCGAGAAACCCTAGAACGGACCGTTGGCTAGAAATCTAGGCGAAAATATAATCTAGTTAACAACTTAACTAAGAGATAACAGAAATACAACCTTTGTAGATCCGGTGCTCCACCTCCATAGCTCCGCAATGAGGTCTCCTCGCTGTCCAAGTCGAGATCCGGGCTCTTGCGTCGGCTTCATCGGAGAAGAAGCGGGCTAGGTCATCGACGACGTGCCGAAGATGATTTACGTCGAAGCATCACTAGATCAAGCTCCACCTTCACCAAGCCATGAAAACTTGTGAAGGAAACAAACTCTGCTACTTGGCAAGAGGTAGAGGATGAATAAATAGGAAGTGGGTAAACTTTAGAATTGGATTTCTCACTCTAATTCATCAATCACCATTGATGATGTCATGGTTTCTTCAAGTAGAAGATGAAGAAGAAGAAGATGATAAGTTATGATATCATAATCAAAAAAGAAAAGAATAATCTATACTTATCATAATATTAACTATAGTTATGTGTAGAGAATTGACCAAGCTTAAATGAATGGTTAGGGTTAAGCATGAAGACAATAATGGTTACAAAGTCAAAGCTTCATGAAGCTTCAACTAAACTCCAAAATTAGCAACCATTCTTTTCTCATCTATTCAAAATAAATAAATAAATAAATAAGTAAGAAAAGAAAACCCTAATCATTAGTTTAACCATGGCTTAATTCATTACACTTAACTATAGTTAAACATGTATCATCAAACATGATACAATCAAGTGCACAAAAGTATATCACATATACAATGTGAACTACCGAGTGAGAAAATCCATTTAAAGTGAACCAATACTAGTTAACGCAAAGTAATATATCAAATATATAATTATGCATTAAATCATTAAATCAACACTTGATTTAACGATCCGGTCATATCGCATATAACCGACTAGTATCCAATGTATCGGCTTATCGAATCAATCCTTGATTCGATAACTAGGTTATATCGCATACAACCAATCAATGCATTCATCGCGAGAATAGAATACGGTATCACATACACGCATTATTCTCGGTCCCGCACATATCTCATATGCGCTCCTATTTCGTTTCGCTTGAGCCAGGAAACCTCTGTGTAGGACTCTAAAGACTCGTCAATACGCCGGCAGCAGGTGATGATCATATCAAACACCCACAAGCCACAAGCGGTCTGCTAAACGTAACGGCCACCCGGGTATTGAGCGATCTGAAGATCGACGAGCAAGCCCGCTCACACTCCAGTGAATCCAACCAGTAACACTACCGTACAGTCCGGTCTGATCGTCTGATGTGTCGCATATCTCGCCTAGGGGTGGTAAACGTCAGACCCCAATAGCTCGATAAGTCGTGTCGATATGAGGTCTATAACAATTCGAGAAACTACTGGTAACACTTAGCAGTAAATCTCAGCAACCATGGCCAGGGATTTCCTGTTATAGCCAATCGAACACAGCGCAACATCAACCCCCTATACCGGGAGAGACGAATCCCCTCCTATCGCTCATTGCCTCCATGTGACTCGGGACTGTACCCAAAAACCACCATTTTGCACGCCCTCTTGGACGTGGTAAGATGGAAATCAAAACACAGTGGGAACCACACAAGACTCTATGACGATCTCGGGTCAACAGACTACTCTGTACCAGTGTCACCAGAGAACTGCCATCTGACGTGAGGTATAATACCATCTGGGAGTTCTTGGCGAGTCCGTCCAGTGTACCCAGTCTCTACTGAGCACCCGTATATCATCTCTGATGTCAAACACCAATGGATATGGGATCATCCATCGCCCATCTGTATGGGTCGAGAAGGTATACGCTAGTCTACTCTGGTATATCGCTGCCCCGTCTCGATATACCCTCGACTAGGGACTTTGAAGGATGTACTTATGGACTACCATGTCCCCACTAGTATGATCCGCATCATAGTCCAGGTAGTCAAGCACACATCCTAAGGGCTTTACCAACATGTAACAGAGAGACAATCAGTATACACGTTAAGGTAAAGTTCAACCAGATAGCATACTATCATGTCGAGCAAGAAAGTCCTCCCTATATACGTCCCAGCATCCACTACAATATACATCCTATGTACAGTAATGGCCTCTAGGGCATACCTATAACTAACAATCTCCCACTTGCACTAGGGCCATCTGTAGCAGTGGTTGTAGTATCTCATACTCAACCATCCCATAAAAGTCTCTCTCTGGGAACAGGCCTTTGTGAATGGATCCGCTGTGTTGTCCTCTGAGTCTACTCTCTTAACCTCGATCTCCCTGGAGATCAACCATCTCCATGATCAAGTGATACTGCCTTAGAATATGTCTGGATCACTGATGGGACCGGCGTTCCTTGGCATAAGCCACAACTCCATTGTCACACAATGGGAGGAACATAGTTCATCTCATGAACCAATATACACCCAAACAGCCTCTTTGGTAGCATCTTAAGTAGCGATGTATCCAGCCTTTATCGTCTAGTATGTCACGGTATCTAGCTTGGAACTCTTCCAACATACCGTCCCTTTACTGAGGGTAAAGACAATACCTGTGACTGACATTCAGTCATCTTTATCACCCTGGAACACTTCCAGTGATGCCCCCCAGGATCAATTGATACTATCTCACTACAACTAGTGAGTATCCTAACATCTATTTAGATCTATCTCATAGATCCAAAATCCAGGATTTAGGAGGTATCACTTTGATCCTTTATGGAGAATCATTGTGATAAGCGGAGATTGACCGAGCGTAGCATAGGAAACTCCTTCCCTATCAAGAGCATGACATCCACGTACTCTACGAGGATCACCACCATACTCCCTACTACCTTTTTGTTTATACAAGGTTCATCTACCATTTTGATGATGTCAAACCCTTTGACTAATCTATCAAAACAGATGTTCCAACTCCGCGATGCCTGCTTTAATCCTATAAAGCATCTTGCACACGTTTCCGCTGCTCCCACTGTCTACGAGGCCCTCTGGCTGTGTACTTATAGACTCTCTCTTCTAAATCATCATTTAGAAAAGCAGTCAAGACACCCAACCACCAGATATCGCAGTCATGGTATGTAGCCGTGACAAGTAGGATCTGGATGGACTTAAGCATAGCTACTTGAAAAGGCTTCATCATTATCCACGCTTGGTCGATGATGAAAACCTTTAACAAGTCCAGCTTTGAAAGTCTCAACTTTTCCATCTACACCAAGTAATCTTCTCAAGATATACTTGCTCCTGATGGGGATTTAACCCTTCAGATATAGCAACCAAAGTCCATACTTTATTGGTGTATAAGGATTCCATCTCAGATCGCTAAGCATCCAGCCATTCTTACAGAGTCCCACTCCTGATGGCCAGCTCGAAACTAGTTGGGTCATCATCTCATGATGCAATCCTCGCTCCCACTGTCATAGAGAAACCGAAATATCTCTCAGGTGGGTGAGGAACCCTACTAGATCGGCGGAGAGGTTGAGGTTCGTTGGTTACTATTGAATCCTTTGGTTCTACCAAGTCATCTGCTGTAATTTGTATAGATGGAACCTTTCCAGTTGTACATAACAGACATTGCCTCGAGCTTGTCCGGATTATGCTTTTAAACATAGCCCGGACAACCACAAATCTTAACTAACTTAAGATATGGGCTCTTCCCTTATCATATCAAATATGAAGTGGTAGGCAACGGATTTGATTTGAACCCTATTCAATAGGTATGCAGCTTCTCAAGTGCATAACTCCCATAAAGGAAATAGGTAACTCAGTAGTACTCATCATAGAGCACACCATATCACATAGGGTGCTATTGCTCCGCCCCGATATACCATCGTGTTATGGTGTATACGGAGGAGTAATGTTGAGAGAGAATCTCATTCTCCTTTAGAATAGACCAGGATTTCCGTGCTCAAGTATTCTCCTCCTTGATCTCATCAAAGGACATAATACTTTTACCCGTATTTTGGTTCTCTACTTCTAACTTATATTCTGTGAATATCTCAAAAGGTTCGGACTTGTGTTTCAACAGGAACATAGGTCTGAATCTCGAAAGATCATCAGAGAATGTAATGAAGTACAAAGAACCGGTCCTGGCATGTGTAGACAGGGGACCTACATACATCAACATGTATCATCCCAAGAGTTTACTAACTCTTTCTCTGTTTCCAATAAACAGAGCTGTGGTCATCTTATCTTTGTGACATGACTGGCGAGTTTCACAAGATGTAAATTCAAACTAATTTAAATATGCATCTTTATGTAACTCTAGCTAGTCGGGTCACATTGATATGACCTAGTCTACAATACCTTAAGAAGGATCCGTTCATTTCTGAACTCTTCCTCTTATGTGTGTTCCATATACTAAGAACTGTAGTTTGATTTAGAACATCAATGCTTTTAGACAACGTGCCTGAACCGATCAACTTTTGATATAGGAAATGTTCAAAACATTATCCAACAATACAAAATTTCATCATTTCTTTACTAATAAAGAGACTGATATGATTTTGTATATCAGGTTCGGTATCTAACAACATTCGTTCAGAATCAATGTATTGGTAATACAGGGTGACAGTGACCGACAGACTTGGCTGCAACACTTGCCCTGTTTTCTGCCTCATGAACTTATCACCCGTTCTCAGTTCTCTACCTTTCTGTAGCCCTATGTAACAGATTACATATCTGGGATCCTGATCTGGTATCACATACCCAGGACGTAGAGGATACAGAGAAACGGTTCTTTGTAATAAACACACCCGAAGATGATGCATCAGCATGCACTCTCTTCGTTTGGGCGGCACGGGAAATCTGGTATTCCCCAATTTCCTGCTCTGTCTTATAACAATTATAAGTTGGAGCGGGACCAACGTTCCCCAGCTCAGTATAACAAGCGGGTTCGGTCAATATTCCGTATTATTATTTTGATTAAGGCGTGATATGGTCGCTACCTGGAGAGAGAGAGAAGAAAACACTCAGCGTGCGCTCTTGCAAGAATAGATTGGTTATTATTTTATCTAATCAGGATGGCTCCCACTGCTTTTTATCAAATCTTCCTTCAAACCCTAAAAGGAAAGACTAGCCGGGATTAATTACACACTACAAGTTCGCCAATCTTTCAGCCAGGCCAGTGTCGGTACTTTGAGGGAGGTCCCCCGTGCTTTCGCACGAACCTAATTAATGTAAACCTCGTTTTCCCAGAGGCGTAACCTCGTTGACACCTTTCTAGACACCTACTTGATCGGCTAATTGTAATGTATAAAACTCTCCCAGGAGTAACACTTACTCGCAGCGGGTATCGGGATCCAACTATCTCATATAAGGTATGCAATCTCATTGCAAATTTCAACACTTGAAATTCCCGATAATATTTTTGCCTCTAGCACCCTATGACCTTGACGGAGGTCAACAAACCATAGGCTACTAGTCAAGTTCAACTCGTCATTTCTTGATCGAATTAAACCCACCCGCACGACCCTTGACGGAGGTCAACAAGGCCGCACGACTACCCTAATCCAATCTGCATCATATGCATAAGCAGATAAATACTAGTTAGCTACCGCACACTACGCCTTGACGGAGGTCAACAAACGTAGCACGAATACTAAATAGGACTTATCTGAAATGACGGAGGGCTACGACAGGTTTTTCTGAAAACCTATTGCGTAATGAACTTGATATCGTCGTAGAATCAAATGATTTTAAAATGGAGTGTTTTTTAGGCTTTTCTAGTTTTGCTAAAGGAGTCACTCCCGGTGAAGGGATCGTCGGTCCTTTCCTCGTCGAATGAGGTGCGGGATATATCATATATATCACTGTGCAAAGCAAAAACTCTTAAAAGCAATCAAAAGACAAACCGAGTGTGTAGCATCTGCCAGTTATTGCTAAAGGAGTCACTCCCGGTGAAGGGATCTCGGTCCTTTCCTCATCGAATAAGGTGCAGGATATATCACATATACCGCTATGCAAAGCAAGAACTGTAGCTACCTGTTTTATTTTGAAATTCGATTCTACAACATCTTAGGTTTCTTTTGTTTCATTAATCACATTAATGAAGTCCCATCATTTACGTACCTAAACATCACAGATAAATACGACGTACACTTATGCCATCCACATTCGCCTCGATGTCCCCTCGTGCACCGTTAGGTTAGGTAACTAACGGCAGAGCGGGGCAGGGCTAGCGCGGGTGTAAAACATAAGTAACGCCTATATAATATATCATATATACTATATACTGTATCTATCACAGAACATCACATGATCACATCACAGATATCGCAGCAGAAGAAACATATGAAATATTGGATATACTAGGACGTCCGTGTTTTCAATACGAGCCAGTATAAAACACGGATTCCACGGTCGCGATGAATAGCCAAACCCACACCCCTAGACCCCTACGAGAGCGGCAAGCAACCTTACCAATTCTGGAGTTAGGAGACCCGGACTCGACTCCTCGAGTTGGTCTCTCACTGGACTCCAGAACCCGGTTACTTATGCCCTCCTCCTTGGGTCTATCCTAGTGCGGAAAAGTAAATAATATACAAAGGGTGACATCTTCCGCAACCTGGAAGTGCCCCAATAAAAGAATATTACATACAGATTTTTACATGAATGAAAATGAAAAACACTCATCTCACATAAAAACCCCCGGCTATTCAAACACGACGATCCAATATAACATATCCAGCAACACATAACAACACATGTCATCAACGTAAGTAAATATGTCCATCCTGATTGTCGTTGACATATAGCAACGAAACCGGCGATATCACATATTACACTTACGGTCACAGAAAAGAAAGTGTAGTTGGAATCCGCAATCTCTTTAGACATCGCATGCCTAATCAAATGAATTACTTAGACATCGCATGCCTAACAATTATAAACCCCGCATTTTAGTCTCAAAATCGAAAACACTTTTCAATATCAAGTCGGGCAATTCAACAAGATTCCCGACATCCTGATCGAATGCTCGTCGCAAACTTCAGTAGACGGCCGCACCCCCGATACCGTCGACGAAGTGCACCAAGGCGGAACACCGCTACCGCGAGCACCCGAACGGATGCTTTCGGCGACGGGGTTGTCCTACAGTCACTTGGTCGGGGCTATGGGGTGAGGCTGTCTATTAAGTTTACCCGGCGAGTATCCGCGTACGCTACGTGATTGCAACGGACTTTTGATCACATCAAAATTCCGTGGCAACCGATCAAATGAGACTAAAGTGCTATATTTATAACATTCATTCAGTTATCACATAACTACTTGTGAATTCCAATTATTGTATCACAATCCGGATAAATAGAAAATGTTAAACTTTCCGATCGAACAATCGAACACCCAAATTTTCCCGATACAGCTCAACACATGAAATAAGTCTAACAACATTCAGTTCGTGCCTCAGTACCAACGGTCCAGCCGTAGAAGGGTCAAGCCAACGCCTCACATGTGGCACGCCGTACTGCCCCAAACCCGAAGGTTCAAAGGGCAGTTCAGGACGGTCACATAATCGAGTTAATGTTTGTTGTCTTCTAGAGGGTCCATCGCGTTACTTGCACTACTTAGAACGTCGTTAAATTACGGAAAAATCCAACACTTGGAAATTTTCCGGCAGGGGAAAAAGTGGGTATTTATGTCCGGTCGAAATTTTTTAACATATTCTAAAATATCCGAAAAACATATAGACAAAATTAGACAATCCGATCGAATGTACGAACTCCTAATACAACCCAAAAAACTCAACTCTTGATTTCAGAAAAAAAAATTCCCAGGAAAACCAGTACTGAAAAATAGGAATTACTGTGCAAAATTGAATGCCTAATAAGACAAAACGGCCGCGGAACCGCCGCATTAGCATGCTAATGCCGCGGTTCCGCCGCACTTTTGAGGGATCATTAGTTACTTTTTGCACCGTAATTCTTAGAATTTCCTGCTGATTTTTCTGCATATTTTTAATTCTCAAAAATCCACGAAAACAGAAAATGTCCAGAGAGCACTTTCAAGTCGGGGTTTCGGGTCGATCGGACTTCTAACTCCGTCTACGCATCGCCTAAGGCTCTAGCTAGGCTCTGATACCACTGTAGGGTTCCTAAGCACACTAGTGAGGTCTCACAAGGCATCAACCATGCCAATTTCAAATTTAAACGGTGCCGAGAAACCCTAGAACGGACCGTTGGCTAGAAATCTAGGCGAAAATATAATCTAGTTAACAACTTAACTAAGAGATAACGGAAATACAACCTTTGTAGATCCGGTGCTCCACCTCCATAGCTCCGCAATGAGGTCCCCTCGCTGTCCAAGTCGAGATCCGGGCTCTTGCGTCGGCTTCATCGGAGAAGAAGCGGGCTAGGTCATCGACGACGTGCCGAAGATGATCTACGTCGAAGCATCACTAGATCAAGCTCCACCTTCACCAAGCCATGAAAACTTGTGAAGGAAACACACTCTACTACTTGGCAAGAGGTAGAGGATGAAGAAATAGGAAGTGGGTAAACTTTAGAATTGGATTTCTCACTCTAATTCATCAATCACCATTGATGATGTCATGGTTTCTTCAAGTAGAAGATGAAGAAGAAGAAGATGATAAGTTATGATATCATAATCAAAAAAGAAAAGAATAATCTATACTTATCATAATATTAACTATAGTTATGTGTAGAGAATTGACCAAGGTTAAAGGAATGGTTAGGGTTAAGCATGAAGACAAGAATGGTTACAAAGTCAAAGCTTCATGAAGCTTCAACTAAACTCCAAAATTAGCAACCATTCTTTTCTCATCTATTCAAAATAAATAAATAAATAAATAAGAAAAGAAAACCCTAATCATTAGTTTAACCATGGCTTAATTCATTACACTTAACTATAGTTAAACATGTATCATCAAACATGATACAATCAAGTGCACAAAAGTATATCACATATACAATGTGAACTACCGAGTGAGAAAATCCATTTAAAGTGAACCAATACTAGTTAACGCAAAGTAATATATCAAATATATAATTATGCATTAAATCATTAAATCAACACTTGATTTAGCGATCCGGTCATATCGCATATAACCGACTAGTATCCAATGTATCGGCTTATCGAATCAATCCTTGATTCGATAACTAGGTTATATCGCATACAACCAATCAATGCATTCATCGCGAGAATAGAATACGGTATCACATACACGCATTATTCTCGGTCCCGCACATATCTCATATGCGCTCCTATTTCGTTTCGCTTGAGCCAGGAAACCTCTGTGTAGGACTCTAAAGACTCGTCAATACGCCGGCAGCAGGTGATGATCATATCAAACACCCACAAGCCGCAAGCGGTCTGCTAAACGTAACGGCCACCCGGGTATTGAGCGATCTGAAGATCGACGAGCAAGCCCGCTCACACTCCAGTGAATCCAACCAGTAACACTACCGTACAGTCCGGTCTGATCGTCTGATATGTCGCATATCTCGCCTAGGGGTGGTAAACGTCAGACCCCAATAGCTCGATAAGTCGTGTCGATATGAGGTCTATAACAATTCGAGAAACTACTGGTAACACTTACCAGTAAATCTCAGCAACCATGGCCAGGGATTTCCTGTTATAGCCAATCGAACACAGCGCAACATCAACCCCCTATACCGGGAGAGACGAATCCCCTCTTATCGCTCATTGCCTCCATGTGACTCGGGACTGTACCCAAAAACCACCATTTTGCACGCCCTCTTGGACGTGGTAAGATGGAAATCAAAACACAGTGGGAACCACACAAGACTCTATGACGATCTCGGGTCAACAGACTACTCTGTACCAGTGTCACCAGAGAACTGCCATCTGACGTGAGGTATAATACCATCTGGGAGTTCTTGGCGAGTCCGTCCAGTGTACCCAGTCTCTACTGAGCACCCGTATATCATCTCTGATGTCAAACACCAATGGATATGGGATCATCCATCGCCCATCTGTATGGGTCGAGAAGGTATACGCTAGTCTACTCTGGTATATCGCTGCCCCGTCTCGATATACCCTCGACTAGGGACTTTGAAGGATGTACTTATGGACTACCATGTCCCCACTAGTATGATCCGCATCATAGTCCAGGTAGTCAAGCACACATCCTAAGGGCTTTACCAACATGTAACAGAGAGACAATCAGTATACACGTTAAGGTAAAGTTCAACCAGATAGCATACTATCATGTCGAGCAAGAAAGTCCTCCCTATATACGTCCCAGCATCTACTACAATATACATCCTATGTACAGTAATGGTCTCTAGGGCATACATATAACTAACAGACCGACACCCCCTCCCTCGACGGGGTTGCACAGAAGGGGCTCTCCACGGCGGCTCGAGGACCACCTCGCCCAGGGATCAAAGCGCTCGCCAAGAGGCAACCGCGCAGCTTCACTGCCCGGTTATCCTTAGCAGGCCTCCTACGGCTCCTCCAACGCTAAGGATCAAAGCCCTCCTTAGAGACGGCCGAGTGGCTTCCCTGCTCGGCTATCCCTGGCCGGTAGCTTCTCTACTCGCAACGCCAGGGAACAAAGCCCTCGCCAAGAGGCAACCGCGCAGCTTTACTGCCCGGTTATCCTTAGCAGGCCTCCTATGGCCCCTCCACCGCTAAGGATCTAAGTCCTCACTGGGAGGCAGCCCAGCAGCTACCCTGCTCGGTTATCCCTGACGGGTAGCTTCCCTACTGCAACGCCGGGGATCGAAAAGTCCTCTCATAGGCAGCCCAACAGCTACCCTCGCTCGGCTATCCCTGGCGGGTAGCTTCCCTACTGCAACGCTGGGGATCGGAAAGTCCTCTCATAGGCAGCCCAGCAGCTACCCTCGCTCGGCTATCCCTGGCGGGTAGCTTTCCTACCGCAACGCCAGGGATCAGAAAGCCCTCCCAGAGGCAGTCGAGCCCGAGGATCCCTCGCTCGGCTATCCCTGGCGGGTAGCTTCCCTACCGCAACGTCAGGGATCAGAAAGCCCTCCCAGAGGCAGTCGAGCCCGAGGATCCCTCGCTCGGCTATCCTTCAGGACAAAAGCCCTCGCCAAGAGGCACCGGGCAGTAACCCTGCCCGGCCAAGGGTCCTTGGTAGGCTTCTTACAGCCCCTCCCGCGCTAAGGACCAAAGTCCTCCCAGAGGCAGTCGAGTCCTTGCTCGGCTATCCCCGGCTGGTAGCTTCTCCACAACCGACAGGGATCAAAGTCCTCGCCAAGAGGCACTGGGCAGTAACCCTGCTCGGTGCCTGTCCTGAAAGATCAAAAGCCCTCGCAAGAGGCAACCGAGCCCGACCCTTGCTCGGCCATCTCCGGCCGGTAGCTGCCTACCCACGATGCCAGGGATCAAAGCCCTCACAAGAGGCATCCAAGCGGCTACCCCGCTCGGTCATCCCAGGCTGGTAGTTGCCTACCCACGACGCCAGAGATCAAAACCTTCGCCAAGAGGCAATCGCACAGCTTCACTGCCCGGTCATCCTTCGCAGGCCTCTCATGGCCCCTCCAGCGTCAAGGATCAAAGCCCTCGCCAAGAGGCACCGAGCAGCTACCCTGCTCGGCCATCCTTCGCAGGCTTCTCACGGCCCCTCCAGCGTCAAGGATCAAAGCCCTCGCCAAGAGGCACCGAGCAGCTACCCTGCTCGGCCATCCTTCGCAGGCCTCAAACGGCCCCTCCAGTGGCAAGGATCAAAGCCCTCACGAAGGGGCAGCCCTACAGCTACCCTGCTCGACTATCCCTGGCTGGTAGTTTCCCTACCCCACAACGCCAGTGATCAAGCCCTCATCGTGAGGCTGCCGAGTTTCTCCCTGCTCGGCGCATCCCCAGCGGGCATCCTCCTGCCCATCAGATGTTGAGGATCTCAAGCCCTCATCGTGAGGCCGCCGAGTTCCTTCCTGCTCGGCACATTCCCAGCGGGCATCCTCCTGCCCATCAGACGCTGATGGTCTGAAGCCCTCATCGCAAGGCCGCCAAGTTCCTTCGTGCTATGTGCATCCCCTGCGGGCATCCTCCTGCCCATCAGACGCTGATGGTCTGAAGCCCTCATCGCGAGGCCACTGAGTTCCTTCTTGCTCGGCGCATCCCCAGCGGGCATCCTCCTGCCCATCAGATGCTGAGGATCTTAACCCCTCATCGTGAGGCCGCCGAGTTCCTTCCTGCTCGGCGCACCCCAGCGGGCATCCTCCTGCCCATCAGATGCTGAGGACCTCAAGCCCTCATCGTGAGGCCGTCGAGTTCCTTCCTGCTCGGCGCATCCCCAGCGGGCATCCTCTTGCCTATCAGACGCTGATGGTCTGAAGCCCTCATCGCGAGGCCGCCGAGTTCCTTCTTGCTCGGCGCATCCCAGCGGGCGTCCTCCCGCCCATCAGATGCTGAGGATCTCAAGCCCTCATCGTGAGGCCGCCGAGTTCTTTCTTGCTCGGCGCTTCCCCAGTGGGCATCCTCTTGCCCATCAGACGCTGATGGTCTGAAGTCCTCATCGCGAGGCCGCCGAGTTCCTTCCTGCTCGGCGCATCCCCAGTGGGTATCCTCCTGCTCACAGACGTTGCGGATCCGAAGCCCCAACAAAAGACATCAGGTCTATCTAATTCTGAGTAATTCCCCCTCGACTTCGGGGCCATGGAGATGCCTCCTTCTCAGTAGCGCTTGGCACACTTGGCAGGCGATCGAAGTCAACTAGACGACCGATCGCTCCGCTTGTCGTTCCCGCGCTGGGCCGCATCCCAGCAGGGGCCCCAGGTCTGTACACGTCGCGTCGGCCAACCAACGCTTGACACGCGTACCGTCGCTTCAGTGACAGGATGCACGAACTGGCGCACCTTCCTTAAATGCGAAGATTTCTCCCTAATTCGCTGGCAGAAAAGACAGATGACAGCCCGGGGACGCGTCCCGACGAAACCTTAGGAGGGAGCTTACCCCGGGCGGCCCGGCAGTCCACTCCTGACCCGACCCGCTAGCTGGTCGGGACAAGAGTGGGGGGTTAATGATGATGCTCAATATTGACGATCTTCAAGAAGAGGACACGTGGCAGATGACATGTCCCAAGACCCAGAAGAAAGGGCCCACAGAGGCCGACCAGGTCACCCTTGGACCCGACCTGCAAGCACAAGCTGGCCCTCCTCAGGGCCTCTGCAAATTGGCCTCCTCGGCCCCTCAGCTCGCCCCGAGCTACTACAAGACCAAGATTCCTCGGCCTCTTACTCGTCTCCGAGCTCCCCAGCCGAGGCCGTCTTCCTCGGTCCCTCCGACCGACCAACTCCACCACTCACGGGCGTAACCGCCGCTCCGCAAATCTCGCCACGCGCAAATTCTACGCCAGCAACATCCCATGTTCCACGCCATCACGATCCCTATTAATGGACGATCCGCTCTCTACGCGGACGTGACGTCGGGAGCGTAACTGCCGGCGAGATTCTCGTGTCTGCTGCTGCGTGCCACCACCGTTATATAAACCCCCATCACAGAGAGGTCAAGTAAGCCATTCTTTACTCTTCTAAGCCGTTACTCTGCTCGGATCTCATCACTAACTTGATCGTCGGAGGGTCCTTGATGGTACCAAACCATCCCGAGACTTCTTTGCAGGTACTCGGCATCAGACTCCTCATACCACCTCTTCCACCAAAACCCATTGAGACCCACACGCAACAGAAGATAATCATCAGAATCCACCGGAAGATCGACGGAAGACAACATCTGACGGAGACCCGAAAAGGACCTCCATCAATAAGAGTTAAGCAAAACCGACCTATCCTGATCCGACTTAATTGACACCTGTGCTCTTAATTTCCAGAGATTAAGAAAATAAAACTTCTTCTTCTTTGGATCATGTCTCTCAGCAATCACATCCATCCATCCTAGTTATATTGAATCAGCAAGTTAATTTGCCTTCCAATCTTTCATATATAAATCCTAGGGATAGGTATGTGGAAACTAGGTTCATCAAAATATACATAAATCAGTTATTCCTTGATAATGGCACTTAACGATGGTATTCCTCTCTTCCTCTTTGTAACTATATTTGTTTCTATAATTGCGACCAAATTGCAGATCAGATCGGTCTTGGATCTCAAGACCACTTCATCGCTTGGCTGGAGCGACTTCCCTGATGAAGGTGTAAAATATTGCAACAATCTCATTGATGAGCTTATATCCAATGGTTGATACCATCCTTTAACTTTTCTTACATGTACACAAGTGCCATATTTATTTCTTGCACGTAATTTATCTTACTCCAATCATGTGATACCAATAATGCAAATATGGTTCCTTTTGCGACAATTTTTCATTGGGACCTGGCTTCCTGAGTCACCTTATTGTGTAAGCGGTTCATATATCTCGTGGTCTAACATAAACTAAAAGTCTATCCTATTATGTAATTTAAATACATATTGGAAATGCACGTTTTAGGTTCGCTGCTGAAAGGATTTCGATTTTTATTTTGGTGAGGAGTTGAGAAAAGGTTCCGTTTCCAGGAATCAAAAACCGTCCTCTTCCTCTTGAGAAGGGGCCTGCCCTCGCCCTTCCCTCTGTCCCCCGTCTGGGGCTCAGGTAACGGTGGACGACTTTGGCTGCTGCCGAAGAAACCACCAGATGTCGTCGACGAAGCGGACGGCCCTGCCGTCAGCAGAGATTCCGGCGGAGGGCATGAGCTAGCTGGGGGCTCGGCCGCGCCACAAGCCTCCTTCTGGCATGGGCAGCCCGATGAGTGGGAGCGAACCATGTATTCCAAAGGAAGAAGAACGCCGAACAACAGCAACTCAAAGAAGAAGGAAAAATGAAAGATTGGGGGCCCTAGGGCAGACCCAACCCCTGTTTTATTGCTGCGTGCGGCCTCATCCAACGGCGCCCGTCATCTCCCGCTGAAACGACTCCTCGCGCCCAACGGCTCCGATCGCTCCACGTATCGATCCTGCGCTGAACCGCATCCCATCAGGCGCCACAGGCCTGCACACGTCGTATCAACCAATCGACACTTGGCACGTGGACCGTCGCTTCAGTTGCAGAGTGCACGAACCGGCGCACCTTCTTTAGATGCGGAGATCTCGCCTTGACTCGCTAGCGGGAAAAAAAAATAA
The DNA here is from genome assembly GCA_030015575.1 of Agapanthus africanus. NCBI lineage: Eukaryota > Viridiplantae > Streptophyta > Magnoliopsida > Asparagales > Amaryllidaceae > Agapanthus > Agapanthus africanus. The sequence goes on from CM057350.1 coordinate 27,959,951, forward strand.
CCGATGGCCCGAGGACTCGCCTCGACAAAACCCTAGAAAGGAGCTTACCTCAGGAGGCCTGGCAGTCCACTCCTAACCCGACCCGCTAGCTGATCGGGACAAGAGTGGGGGGGCTAATGATGGTGCTCGATATCAGCGATCTCCAAGATCGTGACACGTGGCAGGTGACGTGTCCCGGAACTCAGAGGAAGAGGCCCACAGTGGCCGACCAGGCCACCCTGTACCCGACCGGCGGACACAAGCCGGCCCTCCTCGGGGCTCCCTGCAAATTGGCCTCCTCGGCCCTGTAGCTCTAGCTGGGCTGCCACAAGACCTGGATTCCTCGGCCTCCTCCCTCGTCCCGAGCTCCAGGCCGATGCCGTCTTCCTCAGCCCTACGACCAAGGTTACCGTTCATAGGCGTAACCGTCGCTCCGCGAATCTCGCTATGCGCGGATTCTACGCCAACAACATTCCAAATTCCACGCCATCAATCCCCATGAATGGGCGATCCGCTTTCTACGCGGGCGTGACGTCGGGGGAGTAACTGCCGACGAGATTCTCGCGCCTGCTGCTGCATGCTCCACCGCTATATAAACCCCCATCACAGAGGGGTCAAGTAAGCCTTCTTTTACTCTTTTAAGCCGTTATTATGCTCGGATCTCATCACTAACTTGATCGTCGGAGGGTCCTTGGTGGTACTAAACCATCCGGGGCTTCTTTGCAGGTACTCGGCACCAAATTCTTCACTCCACTTCTTCCTCCAAAACCCATTGAGACCCACATGCAACAGGAGATAATCAACAAAGTCCGCCGTGAGATCAACGGAAGACAACATCTGACGGAGGCCCAAAAAGGAGCTCCATCACCCGTAAAACGCGTATGAGTTCAAATCCGTATATTTTAGATTTGGGGATTGAACTTAGGTTGTATGTATTCACTTAGTTCAAGAATATTTGATTTCATTTAAGGATCGTTAATATGGTTTGAGATTTAAAATCAACTTAAATATGTGTGTGTGTGTGTGTGTGTGTGTGTGTGTGTGTGTGTGTGTGTGTGTGTGTGTGTGTGTGAGGGAGCATTTAGGCTCAATTTATTTTAACTAAGGACATAATAGTGTTATTTGAGGCTAAAATCAACTTAGAAATATTTTCAGGATCATTAAATTTTATTAAGATTCCACAACAGAGCATTTGAGCTCAGCTGCAAGAGAACTTCAGAGAGACTTAGTCAATTTGGGTTTGGTCTTGCTCAGTCTTATTCTTTTTATTCAAAAGTGTTAAGCACTTATTTGTGACTCTGTTTGCTCGGTCTTTGTAACGACTCTGAAAACTCATATACAAAGTTAACTTGTTTAATGTATAGAACGGATATTTCAGCCTGATTAGAAGTTATAAATTAAATTTGTTTAATAAAAACAATAACAATTTTATAGCTCACCGGTTAACTCTCTACACTGCTGTGATATAGCCTGTGTGTTCAAATCCCATCAGTCCCAATTTTAATTTTTCGGAAGCCCAAAATGTGCACAATACACGGATAAACAAAAAGTTTTAGAAAAATCAAATAAGATAAATGAGGTTCTAATTACGAGTTAAACACGTGGCACGAATCTCGAGGCAAATGGCCAAATCTTGACCGCACAAATCACCATTCTAGCCACTGCCGATGGTCCAAGGAGCCCCAATTGTCTCCATTCTTTCTCGTGCGTCCTTTTGACTTCCCACTACTTCCCTATAATGTTTGATTTCTCTTCAATTGACGAGAGACTCTTCAAATCCCCCATTGATATCATTGTAATTCTTTTTAATTCATTTTTTTAAATTTCCATACCCTCAAATTTCACTATAAATACCACCTCATCCCCTATCTCTTCCCATTCTGAAAATCTCTATCAAAATTCTTTTAAAATTCTCGAAGTAAAAAGTGGAGTTAAGCAAGACAAGAGAAGTAGCGATCCAATCTCGACGGCCGGAGTTTTCCCGATGATACCACGATCCCCGAAGGCTTTCCCTCTCTTGTTAAAGCTCTAAAATAGTAAGTCTCTTTCTCTCTTTTTCATTTCGACTCAAACCACCTTCTTGAAAGAATAATCGAAAAGCGGAGTTAACTTGTAATCTTTTCTTTTTAACCAAATTTTTTGTCACCTTTGATATGTTAATATTTTAGTTTAACCTTCAATCTCATCTTGAAATATTAATCACCTCATTGGCCTTTTTCTATAATTAAAATTTCATGCGCGATAAACACATATTGAATCTTTTCATATAAATATCATGAACTTTAAATACAACTTTTTAACCGGTAACTAGTATACATATCTCTAGAACCTTTACGGGGTAACGACCTACCCCACACGTACACTACTGATTCATAGCACAATGTTTGATTAGAATTTTCATCTAAATGAAATAATTTACAATAAAATACCATCATTTTTATAAAATACGTTTTTATCGATATTTTTACCTCCTTTTGCAATTGCGCATTTACAGCCCTTTTTAGGGGACCCGCTTGTGGATAGTGCGGATTATCGCACGTCCTTGAAATAGTAGAGCGAGATGCAGAGTTTCTTACGGAGAATTCGGTCTCGAAAGGAATGAAAATACGATTTAAAAGAAATGCGACATTTTAAAATAAATTAATTTTGAAAAATTATATATAATTATGAATTCGTATTTTTAATAAAAATAAATGGTGAAAATTATCTTTTAAAATGATAAATTAAAATTTTAATAAAATACCACCAAGTTTATAAAAGAAGTAGTTTTCATTAAAATACCATAAACTTTTAAAAATTAGGTTTCATCGCTAAAATACCATTAGAATTAAAATACATGTTCATAAAAACTCTAAATATTCTAAATCATACTTGAGGGTTATTTTTAAACGATATTAAAATATTTTTCATAAAACCCCTCAAGAAATGTAAGCAATATAAATACAATGTAAACAACGATAAAAAATATTTAAGAACTCTAAATTAATATAGGTTTAAGCGGTATCATTTCTCTTGATCCCAAGAAAACCGGAGAAAGTGAGTGCTTGTTTATTCATGGTAGACAAATTAACGGAGTCATCAATGACAATTGTCTTGAAAAAAGATACAAATCCTACCGTCCATGTGCAGTAGTTTCCCGATTACTCCCGAACTTAAAATCTTCAAAAATTAAATCCATTCACATGAAATGTCTATAATTTGAACACAAACTCGAACCTAAACATGCAGAAATACCAACTTGTTAGCTCAATGAGAAAGCTGCTCGATGCATCACTAATTTGCACCTTTCACTTACATGTTTTCCATTAACCTACTCATGAACATGCAGAAAACTCAGATGGGCATGATAGGGATTACACTAAACAGCAACTGGATTGTGCCCTTCACAGATATGAAGTCTGACATTGAAGCTGTTCAAAGAGCTTTGGATTTCACGTATGGATGGTGAGCCAACAAATAAGATATGTCGTTTGTGTGTGGTGTTTTAGATATACATGCCATTAGTTTGCAAGTAGGAAAGACTATCAATATCCTTTCTATATATACTTAACCCTAATTTAACATGAGTTAGGACCAAATCCAAATACTAGATATGTGTCAGGTTCAAATTCTAGAACTGAACCCTTTTGATATGACAAATAAAATCTAGCTTCAATTCAGAAGCTTGGTTTTGGAAACGACTGCCAAATTACAATTTGAAGGTTTGGAGTAAGGATCCAAAAAATTTAGGGCATATCCAGCAATGGTTGGGAACATATATATATATTTTTGATTAACAAGTAAATGTTTTCATATTAATATTATCAGTTGATTTGAGTCTAACTTACTAAGGGTGATTAGTATACCGATACAGTCAGGGATGCACAAATGAGGGTATCCAAAGTTCAATTGAAGCAATCTGAAAACGTTGTGATTTATGCACAAATTTTATGAATATATTGCACATAATTATGAATGGTATGCCCAAGGGCATGCATACTGAAACATAACTTGGCTCGCTAATTGTACGTTTGAGAACTATTTAAATAGAAATCGCAATACCATTCTTCACACATATAGCTGATTCATATGAACACATATAGTTGTACTTTTGACTTAATATGAACAGTCAAACGAATATCTTGGAGGTATGCTAAATTGTCGGTTATTTACATGGCACCTTCTTATGATTGTTCTCACCCTATATGATCCCAATAGGTTCATGGATCCTTTAACTGACGGGAATTATCCATTCATCATGAGATTGCTGGTTGATGACCGCTTACCAAAATTCACCAAGATGCAGTCTGATATGGTGAAAGGATCCTTCGACTTCATAGTTCTTAATTATTACACTGCTAACTATGCTTCCCAGCTTCCAACCTCTTGTGATAGAATTCATCTGAGCCACAGCAGTGATTCATGTGTTAAATCTACAGGTATGGCTAATCAGTGAATATTGTCCATTTCATGCTTTTGTATTAAAAGAATGCAAACATATAAGTTTCATACTTTTATCTGACAGGTATCCGCGATGGTATCCCAATTGGTCCCAGTGAAAGCTACTTATATTACATATAACTTGAATATGTTTGCATTTCCTTCAGTTTTTTTTTAGTTTTTGCACTGGTGGTTCTGTAGAGACATTTTTAGCCAAAAAATTTCCATTTTCTCCGTAAAAGTTCTCGTACCCATACATTTTGTTCTGTTAGGCATACATTCTTGTAGATGAAAGGTTACGCTAGTGCCGTTGGCCATCTACCGTGGCCGATATCCGGAATAAAATTTTTTCTTGGATGCTTAAACTGGCGCTAGAATAACCGAAACACCGGATCTACCATAAACAAACCAACTTGAGAAGCTATCTACTATGAAAAGAGTTATACCATGAGATTCGAGTCTTTCGGGTCTTCACTCCTCTCCTTTAGCATGCTGCTAGTGGCCTCCATGATCGAGCTTGATCGTCGGCTCTTTGTGTTGAAGATGATCCATCCGAGAGTGTCTACTTTGGGCTCCTACCTCTAAACCGAGGTAACTAGGTCACTTGGTTTGGTAATCTAAGTGACTTAGATTATGTAGAGAGTGATGATGGAGTGTTTGATCTCAAGAACCCTATGTTTCTCAATACATGAGACAATAAGGACTTGAGGTAGAAGAAGAAAAAAGCTTGGAGGTGATGAGAGAGTTGGAGAGAGAAACCATAGAAAAAACCAAAACTCAAGAGGGCTCAAGTGAATAATGGCTAAGATATTTCCACTAATAAAGCAAGCATGGCAAAGATAATGATAAACAATTATTTCCATCACAAAATATCTAGCTATTTTGTTGCCTCAATAGTAATCTTTAACTCACTAAGTGAGTTAACAATTTAGCCATGGTTCACTAAAGAAAAGTCAACATCTCATATCTTCACCTTATTAACCATTTAACTAAATGGTTAAAACAAATAATGAGTTTTGTTCTTCTTTAAGCACCTTGCACAATTACAAGAATGCCCCTCATCGTATATACATACCCGTATTCGTATTCCGAAAAATACGAATACAAAAGCGACGAAAATAATCCATCAATATAATACTATGATCCGGCTTAAACTAAAACCCTCTAGTATTATCCGTCCTAATATCATACATGCATAAGTACACGTATGTGATCGAACCCTACCGTAAAACCATACGGTCTCTACATCGTTTCGCCCGAAGTAGGGAAACCCTCTGTGTGGGACTCTAAAGACTTGACAGTACACTGACAGTGGGTTTAACCACAAGCACGTCAGCGGCACTAGCTGTACGTAACGGTTACCCAGGTACCTGTCGAAAAGGAAAGCCGATGAGTAAACTCATCCAGATTCCTACTGAGCCTATCCGCGACAATATCCGTACAATCCGGTCTCTTCGTCAAAGAGCATCGCATACCAGGTCTAAGGGGTGGTAAACGTCAGACCCTAATAACCCGATAATTCGTGCTGATGTGGTTTAAGACCAATCTGAAAAATTACTGATCAACCTACCAGTAAATCCCAACTGCATTGGCCAAGGTCTTATGGTCCAGACCAATCGAAATACAATGCGATATCGACTCCCAATACTGGAAGAGACGATTCCCCAACAATTGCTCACTGCCTCCATGTGGCTCGAGACTGTACCCAATCAAAACATATTTGCACGACTCAGTAGAGCCGTGGTAGAGCAGTGATCAAAGCACAGTGGGAACTCGCACGAGACAAATGACGATCTCAGGTCCGAAGACTAACCCGTACACATGTCACCTGAGAACTTCCATCTGACGATAGGTATAGTACCATCTGGAAGTTCTCCGCGAGTCCGTCCAGTATATTCACACCCAGTGAGTATCTGTATACGATCTTAGGTGCATCTGGCTAATGGCTGCGGGACCAACCATTGCCCCTTGTCGGGGCTAGAAGCATATACACTAGTCTAGTCTGGAGTATCAATGCCCAGTCTCGATACTCACGCGACTAGGGACTATTTAAGGTTGTGCTTATGGGCTATCCTGCTCCCACAAGTATGATCACCATCACAACGCAGGTAGTCAAGCAAGATCATACGGGCTTTATCAACATGTAACTGCAATATGTAATAACATGTATAACATATGCCATGTTAAGATAAAGTCAAGCCATAATAGTATATTACTGTATCAAGTTTTTATCAATATATGCAAGCTGGATAAAGTATCAATAAAAACAAACACACATATCCTGATAAAAGACAACTGAAACAATATACTATACATATCCCCAGCATCCATATGTATACATATACAATACTGGTTTCTAGGGCATACATATCCAACAGCAGATACTTCTTCAATTTAGCTGAAAACTGCTCTTTTCTTTTAGGTGAGTGTCATTGTAAACAAGCGCGTTCTTAATTGTAGTGAGTTATTTATATTTTCAGTCATGAATTGGTATCTTATATGAAGTTGCATATCAGACTGGTGTTGGCGCATTCTATGTCTATCCACAAGGGATTAAAGAACTCCTAGTGTACACAAAGAACGAATACAATAACCCGACCATCTATATAACAGAGAACGACAAGATACAAGATCTGAAATTTTCACTCGTTTAGTGGTTTGATTATGTGAAAGCTATTTCATCTAATGGCAAATATTCCCATTGTATTCCATAGGGATGGCTGAGATTAACAACAGGAAAACGGCAGTTAAGAAAGCCCTGGAGGATGACATGAGAGTTCAGTTCTTCAGAGACCACCTTTTATGTGTTAATAGAGCAATCAGGTGTGATAAAATCCGGTAGATTTGTTGATAGTGGCATTTCACATCTCATTAGTTGATGGCATTGATGCTCCCTGTGGTTGGGTTTGATGTAATACTACTTTGGTGAAATTATTATATATTAGATAATGTTAATTGGATCCAAGTTAAAATGCTTTTGACAGGGAAGGAGTTGATGTCAGAGGATACTTTGCATGGTCAATGCTGAAAAAAACTACTATGCAAGGGCTTGCATGGTGCAAGCCCTTGCATAGCCATTGGATGGGGGAGCCCCACTAGTGGGGGTCCCATCCAATGGCTCTAGAGGGGCTTGCACCATGCAAGCCCTTCTAGAGTAGTTTTTTCCGTCAATGCTAGATGCCTTTGAATGGGCATCAGGTTATACAATTTGGTTTGGCATCAACTGCATATATTTCAAGGATGATTTAAAAAGGTATCACAAGTACTCTGCTCATTGGTTCCGCCGGTTTCTTGAGATGTAATACATCAACTTTGGAATAATGTTCTAAATCACAACTTGCCTTAAAGGGTTGCTAGCTAGCATCAAAGGAAAAGGCAGTACCATGTTCACCTCAGGCTGAAGCGTGTCGTTTCTTTCGATTCCTTACCACCGTTGGACGTGTTTTAATATGCAAACTTTATACCCAAGGTTCATGGTTGCCAGTGACATATTTTGTTCTGCATGCTAATTCAACTGCTGAAGTTTAAGAATGTACATGAAGATGAAGGTTTTCTTATGTTTGGTTCATTACAGATTTATTTCTAGATGCAAATCTACAGTTTCTTAGAAGGATTATCCAAACATGCAGCTCAAGTCAAGTGGCTGTCAAAATTATTGATTGACTACTAGATATATAGATGCATAACAGAAAACATCCTAAATAGAGATGCTATTAGGAACTCCTTTTCCTGTGACCCCAGGCTCTGAATACGGTTTGAGTAGCTCATAGGGGACTATTCCAGCCCCACATCTGTTCAACAACTGTGGATCTACATTCCGGCCATCGATAACCCCTTCAATCTCAACCATCCTTCCATTGAATCTCTCGAACGCAGCATAGACTACTGGATCCTTAGCCCATGCAGGCTCTGCCTCACCGCCGAGGTACTCCTCATCCGGTGCATGCGTAGACAAAACATCTAGAATAGCCATCACGACCGTAGCTTGGATTTGCGAAGGGAAACACTGGAGGAGTGCTGCCTCAGGCTTGTCCCAAAATCGGGCGAATATCTCTGTGTTCTCATCCTCAACCGGCATGTTAGCTCTGGCTATTGTTGGTCGATTTGGGAAGTAGCCTGCGTAGTGGTACTGCCCGAAATTGACTGCTGCATGATGCCCCGATGTGACCCAGATGATTGTGGTCAGGACTTGGATCAGATCCTCTTGTGTGTTTAAGGCCGGCCACCATGGCTCGTCCTTTTTGTCTCCGTGGCCTTTTGTGCGGACGTCGGTCCACCAGTTCTGGAGCTCATAGTCTTCTTGGACTTGGGCTGGGGTTGGGTAGTAGTGAGAGACGAAGTCGCTTACCCACTCCTTGATGGAAGACCATATCAAAAGACCGTCGTTGGCAAATGGATAGTCCTCGATCGTTAGTTTTAGGCCGTGTTCAGCTGTTGGATCCTCCACTGCCATTCCTCTGGAAATTGATGTAGAAAATATATATTAGGCATGCCAATGCTGATTTTTCAATAGAAATTTGTTTATTCTTAAAGAGGCCACGGCAAAATTGTACAAGGAGATATATCTGCAGACTAAGTTGTATTGTTACTTCTGCTGTTTAGCAAATGCCTCTAATAAATAGTGGTATAGCTTCTAGCTATTGAAGATTGGGTCTCAGGTTCAAATCTCTCTTCAGACAAGAAATGAAATAAAATTTGAAAAATGTTCTACACATCGGATATCGTTCCGGTCCGAAAATTTTATATCCGATATTATATATCGAGATGTATCGGGAGATATTTTCTAAAAACCGTGTTGTATATTTTTGTATTATAAATATCATAAATGTAACTAAATATAAACTAGAGATAGTTAGACTTTCTTAAATAAATTTTTCCTTAAGAGCGTAGTGGTACAACTGTCATATTAAGTGGTTGGGTTTATGTTTTTATCTGAGTCTTTTCCTTCTCACTCGTTTTTGAAAAACAACTCTCTTTCTCCGAATGGTGAATTTCTTAGAAATTATTACCAAATACTGCAGAAATTCAAGACTGAATTTCCGAGAAATTCGCCATCAGACACACACACACACACACATATATAGAGAGAGAGATTTACCTTCGAAGACGAAAAAGGATGAAGAATTCAAATTTCATCCAACTTCGAAGGGCTTCAAAAACAGGAAAGAGCTTCGAAGTTGGCAGACGCGGAACTCGGGTTTTGATGAATAGTCTTTTTAGATACAAAGATTAGAAGAGTTTTAATCTGAGTATTTTAAATGTTTTTTTGACTCTACGTTATCCTCATACAAGTTGGGTCGGGTCAGGCTGGATCCTGTTTCAATTTTATCTGAAAACCCAAATAATGTTTTGAGGAAAAACTCGCAATATTTTAACCGATATTTAACATTCGATATATCGACAATATTAAGATATATCGGCTGATATTTTTCCAAAAGTGCAAATATATATTAAACCAATAAATCTTATTGTTTCCTCCATTTCGGATGTATATACACACACACGCGCGTGCACACAGAGAGAGAATAATGAAGAAAAGAGGGCCTATGAGGCTTTTCGTTAGGTGGCATAAAAAATCTACATTCTCCACCATTTTATTCGATAATTGACATCCACCATCATCTTTATCATCTAAGATATGGATACACCAAATTTCATGTTATTCTACCGTTTTTTCACCGTCGAATTAGCAATGTAAAAGTTCTATTGTCGGTAAACCGTTAATTTTGCACCCACTAAATCAACGGTGAAAATGTGATGGCTTCACATGAAATTTGGTGTATCCACATCCTACATGATAAAGAAGAAGATGATGTATGCCTATTGTCGAAAAAAATCATGGAGGGTGTATTTTTCGACGCCATAGGAGGAAATTCCCTCCTATAGCACCTTTCCTCCATTGTGTGTGTGTGTGTGTAGAACATTGTGTTGCTAGTTAGCTAACTAGACAGTTATTACCTTCTAATCAAGTCAGCTGGCAAGGCCTCCATGTCAAACCTCCATTGCTCGCGGTAAGCGACCGAGCTAAGCTCAATGGAGTACTTGCCCGGAGAAAAGCATGTCTCAATGATTCCACCCGCGTTGATGAGGAACTCACGTGCCAAGGCATTGATTTCCATGGTGTAACGGAAATGGGGGTGCATCAACCGATAAATAGGGTGCATTGCGCTAAGCTGTCGGTTCAATGCAATCACATATGGCTCAACGCAGCAGTGTGTCCGTAGCCTAAAGTCACAAATCAGGATCAAGTGACCAAACCCCAGAGATCAATGCTATGAAAGAAAAACAAAGGTGAGGTATAGGTGTTGGTACCAATGGCTAACAAGTTGGTGATAGCCAGCATCGTGCGCACTAACGTGAGCCTTGGCAAGCTTCCATAGCCAGGCTCCAGTGGCATCCCAGCAACGAGTAAATACACGCTTCCATTGAGGTTTTGTTGGCGATGCTGGTCTAGTTAGCTCGATTGCTATCGGTCTCAAGGTGCCATCTGGAGTAAGGAAGAAGAGCGTTCGAGATCCGTACAGAGTAGTGTCCTCTTGCTCTCTAACCTTGTGTACAAAAGGTAAGAGCAAATCATGGTAATCTAGTAAGAACAGCTTCTTCTGCTGCAATGCCTGAAACAATAATATTGTAAGTCATTAGACTGATATAGTTTCATAGATCTCGATTTCGCTTGCTTTCAAACGCTCTTTTCCATAACAATGTGCAGCTTTATCATTTGATATGTATCTTAAGATCCCTGGCAATGTACCGAAATTTTGTAGTTGTGGTTGAGGGCCAGTACTTTTTGCCGCCCTAGCAAAACTAATGGAAAGAATGGTTTCCTCAGAAATAGATGCAGATTGTATGGATTGTATGTAGAGTACCTGTTTTGCAGTCATCACTCCTCTTATCTCTTGATTGATGATTTCTTCTGTGATTGCCGACTCCGGAGGTCCATAGATCTTAGGATCCAGCTTGCTAACAAATGGAAATTCCTGCATGGATGCAACAATTTAAAGATATGTTGCTTTGTGGGTTTTATCATTCACTAGACTGCAGGTTTAACCGAATGAGATCGGTAAGCGTAAAATATGTTCTCAAGGTTATTTCACATTATCTTCTACGGCTTGATTTCATCAAGTCATAAGATGTATGGACATAAAGATTGTTCAACTAGAAAACTGTAACATATATATAGAGATGTCAATGTTCTAATGTATCTTTCATTTTTATGAGTCGATATGTTGAAATCTAATTCGGCCTGTAATAATTATTTAGTTTCATGTTCATTGGCTTAAGGGTTCTGGTATCTATTTTTTGTAGTGGTTTATATGCATGTTGGGTTGTATCAGTTTTTCTGGTTGGTCTTGCACATATTGTTATATCTGATGATGTTTGAGGACATCGTTCTTCTCTTTGATTAAAGCTCGAAGAGCATATTTGCATAGTTATTTTGGTATTAATTAATGCTAAAAGTTTCTACAGTTCATTGTTTCCAATTTATTTAGAGCAGCATACCGTAACCAACTGAATGCTGAGAGGGTTGAGGCCCGCCAGAGTTTGTCGCGAAAATTCTTCATCTCTGTACCATGAGAACTTATCCTCTACATTTACAGAACCAGCTGAAAACTTAGCAAACAATATAATGCACACACAGGAGAAGAAGAAAAGAGAAGAAGTTATTTACTCTCTATCATGGTCGGGGTCTCAAATAGCAGCACATCCTCAGTCCCTTGCGCGAGAGCTTTGACGAGCCTCGGTATGACTGTTCGGAATAAGTTCAGCCCTTCCTGTTTTGGCAGAGCCACCCCTTCATTAAAGAGCATGTCAATGTGTTTGAAGTGGCTGAACCCAAGTTTTGTATCGACGATTGCAGTCTCGATTGAGGGGACGAGAGCATGGAACACGGATCGAAGTGTCTTGGCCCCAAATGTGACTTGTTTGATTTCGGAGAAGGCCTCGTCCCTTGGGACGTATACGCTCTTGCTTCTTTCCTCCGACAGAGGATCTGCAGGTGATGGCCAAATTTTCTAATTATATCAACATTTTTTCTTGAAAGATTTTACTTCTTACCGCTGCATCCATCAGACTCCAAAATCACGATGAAGGGAGAGAAATGGTTTATTATATTCTAATCATTGTTTTGAAGGTTAATGTAATTACATGCTGCAGCACCAGCACCCCGAAAGTTCTGGCAATGGTTGAGAAATAAGTTTCTATGCTCTCATATTATGGTTTGTCATTATGACTTCTTTCGCAGATAACCATATATTAATTGTACCTTTCTTTGTTTTAGGTCGTCCGGTTCTGCATCGCCTTGGATATGGCAACTCCTTGGTTCCACCGAGCACCGGCCTTGCCGATTCCGCGGTTTTTGGATCGCCAAGATCGTTGTAAGTATCGTAATCATATATCCTCTCAAACTTTTTTCGTTGCCCTTTTCCGTCGCCACGGATTGTCTCAAGCTCTTTCTTCCTCAACTCCTTTAATCCGTCAGGGGTTTCTGATGGCAAGTAGGACTGCGGCATTGATAAATCATAATATGATCAGTCCAAATATCAAGTGTTTGAAGAATCTAACGAGTAGTAATCAGCATGATTCTATGTATTTATACCTTGGTATTGAAAAAGATTCTCTTATCAGGGTTATCAAATTTGGAGTGCAGCCAGGATCTACAATCAAAAACAAGTGCAGTGGTCTCATCACCAGTCATGAGAACAATGTCATTGAGGTACATCTCTCTGTGGTGTTCATTTGTCACCAAAATCCCTCCAATTTCTCCAAAACCCCTTGGAACTGTGAATTTACCGTCATACTTCACCTCATCCCCCTTATGATTCCCCCAGTGAACATAGCCTCCTACTTTCTTCTCCTTTCCTGTTTCTACAGGTGAAGAAAACATTTGAAAAAAAAGTGAGTTAAAGGGGGAAAAACCAAATTAACACAGTTATGCCCGCGCCCGCGCGCGCACACTCATTTTGATCTTTCATTTCAAACCTATACAAAGGGAAACACCGTTGACTTTTCTGCGTTCTTAGATAACGTTAATGAACTTTTCAAATGCCATGAACCCCTTCTGAATTAGCAATTTTGTATTAAACAGGATTATTTGAGTTGATCTTCTGGTTTAAAATCAAAGTTTATCTCTAGGAAATCTTAGCCAATATATATAAAGGATTAATTAAACTCTAATTAATCCTTAATCCATCAGTTTGAATATCTCAAGTCTGCGGAAATTAAGACGCAGAGAGAAGCGGAAGAGAAAAGGAGAGATTTGTATAGAGAGAGCTTCTTCCAATAGTGGAAGCAATCCGTCGTCGGTTTGTAGGATTAGGTACAAGTGTGCACCGAACCTGGGTAATATCTTGTGTCTTTTGCTTGGTGTTTTTTTTTCTTTTATCGATCTTACGTAGTTGCCGCGTTTAATCCTTTTCATTAGTTTCGATTCACGCGTATCGATGATCCGTTGCGTATTTTGGTACCAATTTTCAAAACAGCCAAATCTATTAGGTTTAATGCTACAGACATTTTTAGTATTTCTGGAAAGAAAAGGTTACCTCAAATTTAGCATATTGCAAGTTAGTTTGCCTAATAACATCTATTTAAAATGTTGTATGCAACATTTTATAGCCTAATATTTCAGTCTTAGAAAATACAAACATTTTTTAATATAAACAAATTGTGAATCATTTTACATCTAAAATCTAAAACCTACACAAGAAATATTTTTTCTTTTTCTTTTTAAACTTGCCACAATAGTAATAAGATGTTCGAACGTCCTTTTAATATGTCTTCCTAAAAAGAAAATATTTTATGCATTCTAAAAAGTCTAACATTAATAATCATAAAAATAGTGCATCCACCGCACCTTGAATTACTTTCAAAAACCATTTAATCATAAAAGGTCTAACATTAATAAAGCGAATTTTCCCTCCAGCTAATATTCTCAAATGTTCTATTTCTAAGAGGGATAAATATCCTTTTGCAATGTTACCTTTGCAATTTTTTTAGTTGCTAATGCAACTATTGCATGCCCCGGCAATATTTCTCTCGCTATGTTTTGACCCAATTAAAATTAGGCTAAATTTCAACTTACTATCATCAACTTTGGGTATTTTTCCATGAATAGTACCTTGAACTTTTAAAACGATAGATTGCTACCATGAATTTTCAGTGTATCACAAAACTGCCATGATGCCGTTAACATAAAATTAGAAAATGAATAAACTTCCCTTTTATATAAATTAATAAAAAACGAATTAAACTTTTTTTTCTAAATTAAAATATACTACCCTTTATATAAATTAACAATTAATTAACAAAAGAATTCCCCATAAAAAGGTTAATTCCTTATTTTTTGTTAATCTATATAAAAAGGCAGTATAGTTATTTTTAATTTTCCATTAATGCTATTATGGTATTTTATGATACTCTGAAAGTTCATTGTAGCAATTCATCATTTTAAAAGTTAAGGATACCATTTATGGAAAATACAGAAAGTTCATTGTAGGAAGTTAAAGTTTAGCCTTAAATTTTTGTTTTTTATACTTAATTTCCCTTAGTAATGTATTCTTTCCTCTTTAAAAATAGATCATTGTCGGAAAAATATTAACAAGAGGGAAAATTCGTATGGCAGTGTACACATCGCTGAAGGAAATTTATCCTTCGCTATTAATGCGTTTTTTTCAAGTAGTGTTAGTGACAGAAAATGCTTTATATAATATAACAATACTGTTAATTTTGCATGTATCACTAGATCAATGAGTAAAAAAATTAATAAAATTAGATATTATTTGGTGTACATATTTATTAGAAAGTGAAGATCAAGATAAACAGAAACGGTGTAGGTTTGGTTTTGACCACCACCATAGGGTGTTTTCCATCTCATGATCTTTGTCGTTCATTATATATATATCCTCGGTTTTGTAATGCATATCGTAACTTATATTTTTCTGTATACATGTATTTGTGTATGAAAATGTATTTGTGTAGGGTTGTGGTCGAGTACAGCTTATGTTGCATAGTTGAATTACATATATAGGTTCTGGTCAAACATTTAAGTGGCCAAAAATGTTTTTAGACCAGGCGTAATGTCAAAAAGAAAACGTTAATTTCCCCCCAAAATTTACTCTTCTCGTGTTCATCTTTGATTCCTTCCATCCTTTTCAATCCTACAAGTTGTACTTTCTTAAATATAAATACTCATTTTAGATATATTACTTGCGTTATATAAATATAATAACGATTAATCTTACTAGGATCGAGCTCCGTGCTCACGAGCTCAAGGTGCATGGACCTCCCAAGCAAATCCCCGATATCATCGAAAGCTCGGGTCACCCCCAAGTGTGCAAACTCCCCCCCAATCGTTACCTTAACCGTCACTACCGCCTTAACCGTCGTCGGGCTTTTCGTCGCAGTAAGCACCGACTGCTGAATCGCCTGCTGAACGTCCTCTGCCTCTGAAGCGCATCGGATCTTACCCGTTCTCGATGTCTTCCGTGTTCGGGTCCTAAACGAAGGGATGGATAGGGTACTAGCACTAGCACTAGCACAGAGGCTTGGTGAAGAAGAGAAGAAAAGAGAAGGGGCTTGATTTGGTGAACAATATTGCACTAGAGAATTCAACATTTTATATATGTAACTAATTAATCAATTTATTTTTCAAGAAGAGATCAGGAGAGAATGAAGAAGAGACATATTGGTGAAGTGTTTATATAGAAGTGTGTGAGGGGTTTGGGGCTTGGTGAATATTGTGCACAAAATTTAGTGAACAAAGAAGAAAATGAATTTCGTTTTTTTTCCTTTTAATATTTTAATGGCAAAAGGATTATACAAAGTGCAATGATTGAAGAAGAGTGCATGCAAAGTGTAATTCACGTGGAAATTGTTGTGGCCGCTCACGGACGATAACTGATCTATAGGTGAGGTTGAATTTTGAAAGCACACGTGTTGTTAATTTAATTTTCTCAACAAACAAACAGTAAAAATAAAATCAAAGAAGATGGAAACAATAAGATTTGGGAGGAGAAGCACTTTTGCCGACTTCACCCGTAGCAGGAGTAGGAAAAGTTAATCGTTTTGCGGTGGCTCCCTCAGATATCACGAGTTTTTTTACGGCCCGCTCGAGTTCTTGTTCAGCCTGTTGAAGATTAAAGCGTCAAATTTGGACGGCTTACTGATAGGAACCGCCATAGTTTCCAGCCGATTGAAGATCAACCTTCTAGGAGTTTTTTCTTGCTGTGTTGAGGCACCGAAGCTCATAGGCAGGAGGATAGTTCCAAAGAAGAGTCTGGTAGTGGCTTGTGTGATCTGCCCCACCGGCATTGAGAAAATGGAGGCCACGTTAATCCCATATGTTACTCCTCCAGCTGCGGTGGAGAAGGAGTTGTTGCAAGCCGTGCAACGAGAAGCCATTGATTTTTCTGCACAAAAGCAAGATACCAAGTTTTAGTATCTCGAACCCAGGGGCAACCGCAGCGAACCGCGATTTTGTTCGCGATCACGATACACAAATTGTGGAGTGGAAAGAGGAAGAGATCCCACCATACGTGTCAGAATCTATTTACCGCCGAAAACAGTGACGAACTGGGATTGAACGTCTTGCCTGAATTTGAGGTCATATGCTATTTTGGACATATCCATCCATCTCTCCGAAAATACCAAGTTGATTTATGGCACCGTATATCGGAGGTTTGGACAGATGCGACCATTGTAGCAGACTTTATCAGACCTCCCTCATTTATGAAGGGTTTTTGATTGTGGGGATGCTCTTCTCTGCAGGCACAACCCCCTGCAGTTAATTACGTGCGATAACCATTTTCCTCTGCTTCAGCAGTTCACTTCGTATCATGTGTTTATTTTGTTTATTTTGGTTGCTTATGTATTGTATACGGAGTCTAGTTTATGTCGTTGCCCGTAAAACGCGGATGAGTTCAAATCCGTATATTTTAGATTTTGGGATTGAACTTAGGTTGTATGTATTCACTTAGTTCAAGAATATTTGGTTTCATTTAAGGATCGTTAATCTGGTTTGAGATTTAAAATCAACTTATATATATATTAGTGTTATTTGAGGCTCAATTTATTTTAACTAAGGATATATTAGTGTTATTTGAGGCTAAAATCAACTTAGCAATATTTTCAGGATCATTAAATTTTATTAAAATTCCACAACAGAGCATTTGAGCTCAGCTGCAAGAGAATTTCAGAGAGAGTTAGTCAATTTGGGTTTGGTCTTGCTCAGCCGTATTCTTTTTTATTCAAAAGTGTTAAGCACTTATTTGTGGCTCTGTTTGCTCGGTCTTTGTATCGACTCTGAAAACTCATATACAAAGTTAACTTGTTTAATGTATAGAACGGATATTTCAGCCTGATTAGGAGTTATAAATTAAATTTGTTTAATAAAAGCAATAACAAACTTGTAGCTCACTAGTTAAGTCTCTACACTGTTGTGATATAGCCTGTGTGTTCGAATCCCATCAGTTCCAATTATTTTTAATATTTTTCTTTTTAATTTTTCGGAAGCCCAAAAGGTGCACAATACACGGATAAACAAAAAGTTTCAGAAAAATCAAATAAGATAAATGAGGTTTTAATTACGAGTTAAACACGTGGCACGAATCTCACGGCAAATGGCCAAATCTCGACCGCCTAAATCGCCATTCTAGCCACTGCCGATGGTCCAAAGAGCCCCAATCGTCTCCATTCTTTCTCGTGCGTCCTTTTGACTCCCAACTACGTCCCTATCGTGTTTGATTTCTCTACAATTGAGGAAAGACTCTTCAAATCCCCCATTAATATCATTGTAATTCTTTTTAATTCACTTTTTTAATTTCCATATCCTCAAATTTCACTATAAATACCACCCCATCCCCTATCTCTCCCCATTCTGAAAATCGCTATCAAAATTCTTTTAAAATTTTCGAAGTAAAAAGTGGAGTTAAGCAACTCAAGAGGAGTAGCGATCTAATCTCGACAGCCGGAGTTTTCCCAACGATCCCCGAAGGCTTTCCCTCTCTTGTTAACACTCTAAAATAGTAAGTCTCTTTCTCTCTTTTTCATTTCGATTCAAACCACCTTCTTAAAAGAATAATCGAAAAGCGGAGTTAACTTGTAATGTTTTCCTTTTAACCAATTTTTTGTCATCTTTGATATGTTAATATTTTAGTTTAACCTTCAATCTCACCTTGAAATATTAATCACCTCATCGACATTTTTATGTAATTAAAATTTCATACGCGATAGAATCTTTTCATATAAATACCATGAACTTTAAATACAACTTTTTAACCGATAACTAGCATACATATCTCTAGAACTTTTACGGGGTAACGACCTACCCCACATGCACACTTCTGATTCATAGCACAATGTTTGATTAGAATTTTCATCTAAATGAAATAATTTACAATAAAATACCATCGTTTTTATAAAATACGTTTTTATCGATATTTTTACCTCCTTTTGCAATTGCGTCTCTACAACCCTTTTTAGGAGAACCGTTTGAGGATGGTGCGGATTATCGCACGTCCTTAGAATAGTAGAGCGAGATGCAGAGCTCCTCACGGAGAATTCGGTCTCGAAAGGAATGAAAATACGATTTAAAAGAAATGCGACATTTTAAAATAAATTAATTTTGAAAAATTATATATAATTATGAATCCGTATTTTTAATAAAAATAAATGGTGAAAATTATCTTTTAAAATGATAAATTAAATTTTTAATAAAATACCACCAAGTTTACAAATGGAGTAGTTTTCATTAAAATACCATAAACTTTTAAAAATTAGGTTTCATCGCTAAAATACCATTAAAATTAAAATACATGTTCATAAAAACTCTAAATATTCTAAATCACTTTAGAGGGTTATTTTTAAACGATATTAAAATATTTTTCATAAAACCCCCTCAAGAAATGTAAACAATATAAATACAATGTAAACAACGATAAAAAATATTTAAGAACTCTAAATTAATATAGATTTAAGCGGTATCATTTCTCTTGAGCCCCAGAGAATTGGAGAAAGTGAGTGCTTGTTTATTCAGGTTAGACAAATTAATAGAGTCATCAATGACAATTGTCTTGGAAAAAGATACAAACTCTGCCGTCCATGTGCAGCAGCTTAAAATCTTCAAAAATTAAATCCATTCACATGAAATGTCTATAACTTGAACACAAACTCGAACCTAAACTGGACTTTAAACTCAACTCTAATCCAAACTCGAACCTAAACTTGAACTTGAACCCGAACTCAATCTACTGGACTAACTTGACTCGACCCAATATTGCAATTGACACGACTCGCATTCTACTCGACTTACTTGACTTTATTCTATAACTTTTGCAATCTATGGTTTCGATCATTATGATCAACCAATCAAATTAACTAAGAATATCTTACAGATATAATATATATTATACTTGGGATGTTTGGGATAGTTTCTTGTGTGAATCCAACGGAACTTCAGGAGTCCCGTATTAACCTATTTTTTTTTATTTACTCAAATCTCAGTCAGGTCGACTCCTCCACAGTTTAGAGTCCCGATACTAACACATGAAATAGGATCGTGTTTCCTTGCTCATGGGGGCCCACTCTTGAGCTCGCGAGTACCTCTACGGTTGCGTTAGCATTCACACTTGGAACTTAACGTTAACATAGTGACCATATAGAGACCTATAATATATATAACCTTGTTCATTTTACATATATTTTTACTCATCACAAACATTATTTCATGGTTATTATGTACTTGTCACTTTTCATTCTTACTTTATCTTAGGACTTACCTAGCGCTACTTTGCCGACGGGTATTTCACCCATTTTTGTTTTCTTGAAATATTCGTCAGATACAGTCGAGACAGAGGAAATGGATGCTACCGATAAGGATTACGAGCATACAGCTACTCGGGATTAGCTTAACTCTCTTTCTTTTTTTTTTTCAGTATATGTATGCCACATGTTTAGGTATTTCCTTTTATTGTATTTACTTTTCTATTTGAACTCATGTACCTGTATATATTTCAAGTTTGAATGTAAATAAAAATGTTTGTTGAAAATTATACAGTCTCCATTTATTCTTGCACCATGTATTATTGTTTCAATACACTTAGTATATTTATTTAAAGAACGACCTTCTCTGAATAAACATACCGAGAGTTTGCCATGTCATCATTTCCGTCTACTGGGAAGCGGGGCGTGACGGATTTTATTGGGCTTTCTTCCTTTATTCAGAAGTGTTAAGCGCTTATTTATGACTCTGGCACTCACGTGGAAAGCACGTGAGGTGCTCAAATATGAGCACTGCCCAATCAGTGCTAAGAACTTAGCCATTTTGACACATATATATATCTAAATAGTGCTTAGCACTTTTATATAGCGCTCACGTGTGTTTCACGTGAGGCACTGATTCTTCACCTTTGGGCACTTACGTGGGAACACGTGAGGCGCTGAGTTTTTATTTTTGGACGCTCACGTGAGAAGCACGTGAAGCGCTGAGCTCCTTTTGCTGGACACTCATGTGGGAAGTACGTAAGACGCTGAATTCTTTTCTTTTAGAGAGCGCTCACGTGTATTTTACGTGAGACACTGGGTTCCTTTAGAAATTTAATCTCTTTTTATAGAAGTTTAACTTCTGTTTCATGGCGTTTTGGCCATTAATGATCACCAAGATCTATGTTTTGAAAATCTGAAATCGATATTATTTAAGAACTAAGTTCTTCTGTTTTTTTATAAGAACTAAGTTATTTATGATGGGTTAAACCCTATTATTATTTTTGATGGAATTAAATTCCTGAAATCTGTGTCTTTTCTCTATTTTTCTTTTTATCCAGTTATTTTCTCTAGATTTTGAGTCTGAAGAACATAATCTTCCTATAAGAATTAAATTTTCAACTTATGGGAAGATTTATCTTACGGATCTCAGATCCAGAGAAAGAACTAAGTTCTTTTTATGAAGGGTTAAACCCTTGTTTTCCTTCTTATTTATGCTAGGTAAAAGAGATATGTTTATCTCTGCTTTTCTTCACCTTGAATTTGAGAGAGCGAGAATCTTCTTCTTCGAGGAGGATTAAATTCTCAGTTTTTTTTAGAGAAGCTTACGGGGTCGATTCTCCATATGAGACTTGAAGTCTCGGATCATTTATATAGAGTGACAAATTGTTAAATAGTTTGAGAAAATCTCTCATTTGAGAGATACCAATTGATTTAATTGGCCTCAAAAATTGCTCGAGGGATTTTATCCACCGTTGGATCTTTTATCTAGAGAATTTCTGTTTTACAGAATATATATTCTTATTTTTAATAAGATTAGGGATATATTTTCCCATGTACAGAATTTAATTCTGTCATACGGTGATTTTTTAATCACCATTGGATTTTTAATTCAAGAGTTCTCTGTTTAACAGAGCACATCTTTCTTTGTTTAGAAAGATATAGGAAATATTTTCCCATCTCATTGGATATTTGATCAACAACTTTCTGTTTAACAGAAAATATGTTTCTAATTTAGAAAGATTAGGGAGATATTTTCCCTTAATAGAATGTAATTCTATATTTGATAATTTTTAATCACCATTGGATTTTTGATCTGACGGTTGTCTATATAGAATTTAATTCTATGAGAAGTTAAAAAGTATGTTGTCACGTGTTTAACACGTGACCTCAGTGTGGGTTTTAATTTGCTTATATTTAGCGCTCATATGCAAAGCATATGAGTGCTCACGTGTTTGATACGTGAGGTCGGTTTAGCCCTCTTTTGGTTGTTTATTCTTAACGCTTATATGCTTTGCATATAAACACTCACGTGTTTAACACTTGAGGACAATTTGGCCCTGCTTTGATTATTTGTTCCCAGTGCTTATCTGCTTTGCACATAAACGCTCACGTGTTTAACACGTGAAGCCAGTTTGACCCTTTTGGTTATTTGTTTTCAGCGCTTATATGCTTTGCAGATAAGCGCTCACGTGTTTAACACATGGGCCAGTTTTGCCCTTTTGATTATTTGATTTAAGCGCTTATTTGGTTTGCATATAAGCACTCACGTGTTTAACACGTGAGGCCAGCTTGGCCCTTTTTGTTATTTTAACACGTGAGGCGTTGTCTCAATTATTATTGTTTTTCTTGAGTCAACATTTTCCTTTTCAACGCCTTCTTTTAGTCAGAGCTTGGAAATAGTTCTACAACATTTTCTGTGCCGAGACTTGAATGCTTTCTCTTTATAATGTGAAACAATGTTCTTCTTCTCCTCCACATGGAAAGAACCATTTTAACAGAGCAAGAGTCATGGCATATAATCACCGACTTGCTTCTCGGCAGCCATGGGAGGTGCCTATCAAGGAAATTATTCCTCATTTTATTACACGCTTAGCGAATCCCGCTCTTACGGATGATCAATGCGACACGGTGATGCATGAGCTCCTGACCTGTAGGGGATCTCCTCTCCTCATCGGCTCTATTTGGCTCCGGGTGATCTTCCTGGCCGTGCTTGATGATATTCCTCCTCATCCAGTGGAGATGACTCTGGCGATGCTCGACGCAGCGGAGGACAAGATCGACTGTGTTCATGAGGCATGCTTGATTACCAATCCTCTGAAGTATTGCTCCATTCATTTGCTGAGCCAGATACGGACTCAGCGGGCTATCATGTCTGTTTTCGCCGATGAGCACGGCACTGATCGATGAGGAGCGACTCTTCGTGAGAATCGCCGCTTCGATATGGTGGTGAAAGCTGAGAGGGCTTTAAAAAACTTTGTTTATTGTTTTGTAAACCCTTATAGTTTTGATTCCATATTTGGTGATCTCTTCTCCATAGAATAAAATATTTATTTAAATGCATTCCTTTTATTGTTGACTGCCGAATGCTTTATTTCCAACACATGTTCTTCCTCTGATTGTATCGTTTAAACATATATGCATCCTGCACGTGTGCACTATCATGCGGTAACCTTCCACACGTGTATATAAATCAACATATTTTCAACGCTATTTCTCATCCAAATACGCATATGTTTGTAAGTGAACGCTCAAACAGGTGTGAACGTATAATTTGGAGTATCGATACCCAGTCTCGATACTTTCTCGCCTAGGGATATTTAAGGATATTCATATGGACCTCCCGTCTCCCACGTATATGATCGTCATTATAATGCTGGTAGTCAAGCAATAATCCTATGAGCTTTATCAAAACGTATACAAATAATGATAAAGACAAACCAGATAGCATACTATCATCTCGAATAAGACTGTTTTACGTGTATAGATCCCCATTCAATTATCATAATCGCCTACTTATAATTACAATAATTGCCTTGAGAGCATTATATCCAACAGATATTATATATGCATGATACATGTTGATAAAGCCCGTAGGATTTTGCTCGACTACCAGCGTTATGATGGCGATCATACTTGTGGGATCTGGGTAATCCATAAGCACATCCTTAAATGTCCCAAGTTGTAGGAGTATCGAGACCGGGCATCGATATTCCAGAGTAGACTTGTGTATATGTTTCTAGACCCCAACAAGGGGCGGTGGTTGGTCCCACATCCATTGATGTGATCACATAAGATTGTATACATGTGCTCACTAGGGGTTGCAGAGTGTTTTTCGTCACCCTATTGAGATAGGTGTTCCCTTATTAATTAAACACAATAATAAGAGCTAAGTTCTGTTCAAACACAATAAGGGAGCGCCTCACATGCTCCCCACATAAGAGCCGGCACCGGTCTCTTATAGAATTAAATCTTACAGCGGCACCTGACGTGAGCGCCGACGTGCAAAGCACGCGGTGCCTGTTATATAAGAATTAAATTCTTAGGCAGCGCCCACGTGTATAGCACGTGAGTGTCAGCGTCCAAATTAAAAAGAATATAATTAAATTCTATTAGGAGAAAAATATGTCACGCCCCGCTTCCAAAAATACGGAATACGAGGGGTAGACAAGGCCAGCCATGCTCCTACGGTCAAGGAAAAGTCCCGCCGTAGTCACACTTCGGCTTCTAGCTTTTCATGGTAAACAGTAAATGATGCGCAGGTAATGGGAAAATGCAGTAACTGAAAGGAACAATGTAAAGACTGACCTGGAGTGGAACCAATGAATGTAACTCGGGAAAGCAAGTCAGGAAGTCTGTGATGCACGTCTAGTTCTGGTCCAGGCTAAATCTTCTCCTCACACTGAGCATGCATACTCAGGTCGTCAGAGCGACACAATAGCAATATAATGTATATAATCAAGTAACAGTTCTAACAGTGGTGAAGGATATGAATAACAGTAAATCAATAACAGCATGAATATAAACGAGCAGAGATAAATGCAGCGGAGCAGTAAAGCAGTATAACGATATGTCATGTATGTCAACACAGTATATAAGGAATGTAAACGACAGTAACCTTATCAGTCTCTAAGTCTCACTGCACAGGTCAATAAGCCTATCGTCAGTCCAAGTGTGAGAGTCAACCACTCGCGAGTGTCCTCAACCCAAGGGTAGAACCCAAGGGCAAGGGACCACGGGCCCAATATGTAACGAGTGTATCATGGTGTATATAGCACATACCCGGTAAATCTCCATATAACTCCCTAAATATATAAGCCGGCATGGGACTCCCGAGATTCTGTTGAACTCACACTTAGACTACCCCACACCCCGTGGTCTACATCAAACGCTAACCACAACCCTAAATACTAATCGATCCGTGACAAGTCTGCGCGAGAACTGGAGGCTGGACCTCCATCAAGCACGTCCCGACTAATACCTAAGATAAATGGCAGTGTCGGATGCCTTATCTGTGACATCCGTGCAAGCGCTCCCATAAGTGTCCCATACCACTTATAGTCACACGTACACACATCCCACAGACGTCGACAATGCAATAGAATAAAAGGGACTCTGATTGTGCACAAGTACGTATCACTTTCACTTGATCACGAATGCACGAACACTGACGTACTTGCCACAATCATCACTAAAATCTAACACTGGGTAAATGCACGATGTCACTAGGTGATCACTACTATGATATGGGTATGATGTGATGCATGAACAGTATAAGAAGCACAATTAAGGTGTCATAAAAACAACAGTCTATCACTTGCACGATTTATCATGAAACATATGTATATAATTTAGTGAAATGATAAACAGGTAGTATTTAATATGTTCAGTTATCTATCCTTAGAATTTTGTTTCAGGTCAAACGGGTTTCAGGATCATTAGTTATAACTGTTTCATTTTAAGCGCACGCGGCTGGAAATCCGGCTTCAGAATCAGGAATCTATTTCGCAACGCATTTTAACCCCTGTTGGGATCATAATTTAGCGACTCTGCAGTTGGATGAATTCTAGGGTTTTCAGTAAAGTTTTCAACGCAATAAACGGATCTTCAATCGCATCTGTACGTTAGGAGTTATAATCTGTTTAATATCAACATGCCAATTCTGATTCTGCTGGGACTGTTATGTGTCCCGATCTTCTAAATTACAGATTAAATAGTAAATGATAACGAAACAGGATGAAACTAATTGTGTTGTCTAGCTAACAGAGTTACCTACAATAAGCAGTGGAGTTCCGCAACCTAAGAGTTAAGTAAATCCTGTGGTACCCATTACGGAACAGCAACCAATAACTGGAGTCGCTCTGGACTGCAGTCCAGAGTCGCACTCCGATCCAATTATCATCATGGTTTGAGTACAGGAATGTCTGGAAACTGGTATAGGATTAAAGTTCGTCGAGTCGTCTTCGAATTGAGCCCTCGAACGCACCATTCTACTGTGTATAGGATTTATGATGAATTTAACTATTTTCAGGTGCAACAGAATTTCAGTTTTACGATCAAACTTGGGGGTAGTTGTTTTAGTCGTCATCGATCACATCATCCAACAAAAATTACACACTATGTTCACAACCCTACGGGCCAACCTACACCATTGAGTTCCGTCAAATTTTATAATGTTTTTCTATGGGAACACGCATCGAACAGTTACGGCACATAATAGTTTTAAACTTACAACTTTATAATTTATGCATTTAACAATTATAACTTAAGTAAAATAGCATGTAAGCAAGTAAAAACTTGCCTGGGGACGTCTTGGGGCACATGACAGCGGCAACGACGTGAACGCGCGATGAATGACGCGTGCAAGGTTCGCGGTCTTGGCTCGTGCTCGGGCTCTTGGATTTGGCAGTTCGGTGGGTGTGACGGCGATGATTGCGATGAAAACGTCGACGACAGCGACAGCACGGGGCAGCGACGGATGGCCGAAGCTTGGAGGGTGGTCGACGAGGGGAGGCTTAGGTTGAAATGAGGAGAGAGAGGGTTTAGAGATATATAGAGAAAGGTTGAGAAAGAGAGTGAGGAGGGATCTAGAGAGAGAGAGGCTCAGAGAGAGAGAGAGAGTGTTAGAGAGAGACAGAGGGGAGAATAGAGAGAGACAGAGAGAGAGAGAGAGAGAAACGAGAGAGAGAGAGACAGTGAGTTATAGAGAGTTAGAGAGAGGGAAAGAGAACTGTGAGTGAGGGAGAGAGAGAGGGTAAGAGAATGCAGAGAGAGAGAGAGAGAGGGAGAGAGAGAGGGTAAGAGAATGCAGAGAGAGAGAGAGAGAGAGAGAGAGAGAGAGAACTCGGGGAGGGAGAGAGACAGAGTGAGTGAGAGAGAGAGAGATAGTTGAGATAAGCAGTGAGATTGAGAGAGGGGAAGAGAAGGGATGATGGGTTGACGATGAGACGACGACGTCGACGATGACGATGATGGTGCAGGGGTGCTTGGCAGGGACGACGAGCGGAGTTGTAGGAGGAGATGACGGTGGGGGTCGGATGCAAGGGAGGTTGGCCGAGGTTGGTGCAGGGGCTCGGGCTCGAGCTTGGGTGTAGGGAAAGAAGAAAGAAGAGGGAGCTCGTGGGTGATGGGGACTCGAGTTGATGGGAGTGAAGAGAGGTGAACGTTGAGGGAGCGGGTCGCAGGGAAACGTGCGCGTCGTGGGTGTAACGTCGCGAGGGCGGGGGTGACGGCGGCGGACACGGATCTCGCGCGCGGGAATGGGGACTAGCCGTTGGAGATTTGAGGGAGATGTACAGGGATGGACCGGGTCGGGTAGGAGCGGTGAGATGGGCTGCTGGGCCTGAAGGAAAACAAAAAGAATAAAAGGGAAAAATGGAGGATGGGCCAGGCCAAAAAAGAATTTAATTAGGAGGGTGTGGGCTGTTCAGGGAACGGGCCAGAAAAGAAATTGGATTTAATTTTATAGGGATATTGGGCCGAGGGGAGGTTTAATGGTGAGGGAAAAATAGGTTAGAAATTAGGATGTGGGTTTAAAGAAAGGGTTTTAATAAATAAATAATTTTCTAAATAAAACACATAAAATTGTAAATAGAATAAATAGAATTCTAAAGTAATAAAATACGGACTTCGGTATAAAAGGGACCGGGTGTTACAAAATATCTTCCTGATCTTTTTAAATAAAAAAGACAATCTCTGTTAAACAGAGAGTTGTTGGATTAAAAATCCAATAGGAAAATATTTCTCTAAACTTTCCAAATGAGAAAGATATACTCTAGACCCTTGGATTAAAAATCCAATGGTGATTAAAAATCACCGTTTGATAGAATTAAATTCTATCTATGAAAAATATTTTCCTAATCTTATTAAAAACAAGAATATATATATTCTGTGAAACAAAAATCATAGGATCAAAGATCCAACAGTGGATAAAATCCCCCAAATAATTTTTAAGGCTAATTAAATCAATTGGTATCTCTCAAATGAGAGATTTTTAAAATTAATTAACAAACTGCCTCTCCTATATAAAGGACCCGAGACTTCAAGTCTCAGAAGAGGGAGGAAGCACATGAGAGAGGAGGAACCCCATAAGTTTTTCCACAAAACTGAGAATTCAATTTTCATCTGAAAGAAGAAGATTCTCTCTCTTCCAAATCCTAGGTAAAAGAAAAAAAACAAAAAAGCAGAGATAAAATGCATCTCATTTGCCTAATATAAAGAAAGTAAGGGTTTGACCCTTCAAAAAGAAAAAAGAACTTAGTTCTTCCTCTAATCTGAGATTTGCAAAGCAAATCTCCCCACAATTTGAGAATTTAATTCTTATCGGGAAGATTTTGTTCTCCAAACTCAAAATTTAGAGGAAAGAACTAGATTAAAAGAAAATGAGAGAAGGGAACCTATGGTTTTAGGAATTTAATTTCTCTACAAACAGGGTTTAACCCTATATGAAAGAACTTAATTCTTATGAAAAAGGAACTTAGTTCTCCAATAAAAAGAACCCAGATCTTCAAAGATATAGATCTTGGTGATCATTAATGGCCAAGATGCCATTAACAGAGATTCAATCTATAAAAAAAGGACTTGGCGCCTCACGTGCTTCCCACGTGAGTGCCCAAAACAAAAGTGTCAGCGTCTCACATGAAATACACGTGAGCGCACAAAACAAATAGAACGCTCAGCGCCTCACATGCTCCCCACATAAGCGCCATACAAGTGCTTAGTACTCTATATTCAGTCAAAATGACTAAGTGTTTAGCATTGATTGGGCAGTGCCCATGTCCCAGCGTCTCACATGCTCCCCATGTGAGCGCAATACCAAATGCTTAGCACTCTATATTTAGTCAAAATAACTAAGTGCTTAGTACTAATTGGGCAGCGTCCATGTCTGAGCGCCTCATGTGTTTCCCACGTGAGTGCCAGAGCCACAGATAAGTGCTTAGCACTTCTGAATAAAACAAAAGGAAAGCCCAAGACCGAGTAGACCAAGCCCAAATTAGCTAAGTCTCTGAAGTTTTTTGCAGCTGAGCCCAAATGCTCTGTTGTTGGATCTCAACAAAAATTTTGATGATCCCTAAAATATTGCTAGGTTGATCTTAGTCTCAAATAAGACTAACTTATCCTTAATTAAAATAAACTGAGCCCAAATGCTTATATGTTTAAGTCGATTTTAATCTCAAACTAGATTAATGGTCCTTAAATAAAACAAAAATATTCTTTGAACTAAAAGAACATACAACTTAAGTTCAAAACCAAATCTAAAATAAACGGATTTAGACTAATCCGCACCCTACGGGCGACGACATAAACTAGTCTCCGTATACAATCCATGGGCAACCAAAACAAATAAAATAACGCACGACACGAAGTGAACTACGGGAGAATGAGAAGGTGGTTAGTGCAACGCGATAACGTAATTAACTGCAGGGGCTTGCGCGTACAGGGAAGAGCATCCCCACAATAAAAAAATCCCTAACAAATGAGGGGGAATCTGATAAAGTCTGCTACAACAGTCGCATCTATCAAACCTCCGATATACGATGCTATAAATCAACTTGGTATCTTTAGAGAGGTGGATGGATATGTCCAAATAGCATCTGCCCTCAAATTCAAGCTAGACGTCCCCAAGCGTCTTGGCCTGGTCTTTGGAGGTAAACAATAGGAATACGCGTCATTTGTCAGGCGCATTATAAATTCCCTCTGCCTGGGGTAGGTCGGGGTTTTTTGATTGTGAGGATCCGAATTTCCGACAGCCGCGGATTAAACCGTCGTTAATTACCCCTCGCACTTGGAGCAAGGGAACTCCGATTGACGGGTAAGACTGGTCATGCGGACTCAATGTGCAGAGTATGAGTTGTGTTTTGAAGGGGTCTTGGACGTATCGGGGACCCCCACTCTTTTATGACAAGGGTCCGTTAGGTTTGTGGTACTAGATTTAAATCCATCATATCGCCACGTTGGCTGATGTATTACTCGATATGCAGTCCCTTAAGTTGCTGTTCGAGTAGACCCGCGACTGTCGTGTCTCTGATCCCTTCTGAAGTCGGACAAGATATTTTCAAGTAATCTTCTCAGGTTGGAGTATCCATTTTGGAGCTGATTGTGCCATAGCCAAATGCCTCACGTTAGCTTCGATGGATAATGTACATCAGAAGCAGCATGGGAAGATGGATGTTCAATCCATCTTTCTCCATACAAAGGAGTTGTATGGAGAGCAATCTCGTACTCTGCGTTACGAGGCATTTAGAAAGTTGTTTCAGATGAGGATGGCTGCTGGCACGTCGGTAGGTGATCATGTCTTGAAGATGACAGCTCTTATTGAAGAACTTGAGGGCCTAGGATGGACCATGGAGAACGAGCAATATGTTGATATTGTTCTACAGTCTCCTCCTTGCCTTTGCTCAGTTTATAGTAAACTTCAATATGCACAACATGGAGAAGTCACTTCCTGAACTTCTCAATATGTTGAGAAGTGCAGAGAGCATACTTAAGTCAGCGAAAACTCCCACTCTGCTTACTGGGCCATCTTCCTCTTCCGTCCCAAAAGTTAAGGCCAAGAGAAAGGAGAAGAAGAAACCCACTAAACCGAGAGGTGGAGTCAAAAAGGCAAAAGGGAAAGACAAATCCAGGGCTGAGGGATCGGGAAAGGGAGAATGTTTCTGCTGCCACAAATCGGGACACTGGAAGCGAAATTGTGTTGAGTATCTCGCTGATCTCAAGAAGAAGAAGTATGGTGATGCTTCCGCTTCCGGTGTGTTCGTGACTGAAAACTGTTTTTCTATAAACTCTGCTTCCTGAGTATTGGATACCGGTTCAGGTTCTCACATCTGCAATTGTATGCAGGGATTAAGAAATAGAAAAGTTTTGAAGACTGATGATCACACTCTCCGGGTTGGAAATGGTTCCAATATACACGCTGTATCAATGGGAGAGTATCACCTGGGGTTGCCATCGGGATGTATATTGGTTTTGAACCCGTGTTATTATGTACCAAGGATGCTATGTAATATAATATCCGTTTCTTTGTTAGACAATGAATGATATAATTTTGTGTTGCAAAATAATGTTATGAACATTAACCTGAATCAACAGTTGATTGGGTATGGTATACTAAATAACGGGATATATGTCCTAAATCAACACACAGTTTTCAACATACAACACACTAATAAAAGAAAAAATTCAGATATACATGAAACTTTTCTTTGGCATTGTAGACTTGGTCATATTAACGAAACAAGACTAAACAAGTTACATAAAGATGGATATTTAAATCGCTTTGAATATAAATCTTATGCAACTTGTCAGTCGTGTATCAAGGGTAAAATGACCAAAACTCCGTTTATTGGACACGGAGAAAGAGCTACTGAACTCTTAGGCCTCATATATAATGATGTATGCGGACCAATGTCTACACAAGCTAGAGGCGGTTTTTCTTACTTCATAAGTTTTACTAATGATTTCTCAAGGTTCGGACACGTGTTTTTATTGAAGCATAAGTCTGAAGCTTTCGAGAAATTCAAAGAGTATAAACTTGAAGTAGAAAAACAAACCGGTCTTAGCATCAAGAAACTTCGATCGGATCGAGGTGGAGAGTGCTTAAGCAGAGAGTTTTCGGACTTCCTAAAAGAGAATGGGATTCTCTCTCAGCTCACCCCCCTTACACACCACAACACAACGGCGTGTCAGAACGTAGGAATCGTACCCTATTAGATATGACGTGTTCAATGATGAGTGATGCTGAGTTACCTCTCTCCTTTTGGGGGCATGGATTGGAGACTGCAGCATATCTATTGAACAGGGTTCCCACCAAAACCGTGTCTACCACTCAATATGAGATATGGTATGGGAAGAGACAATCTCTTAAGCGAGTTAGGATCTGGGGTTGTTCTGTTTTTGTGAAAAAGTAGAATCCAGACAAACTCGAGACACGATCGGTCATGTGTACATTTGTAGGATATCCAAAACATTCGTATGGATATCTTTTCTACCACAAGGAGGAACAAAAGGTGTTTGTTTCTCAGTATGCCACATTTTTAGAAAATGAATTTTTTACAAATAATATTGATGGCAATGCGGTAGAACTAGAAGAAGTTCTAGAGACACAAGTTACTAATGACGATTTGGTCAAACCAGCTGTTGTAATAGAATCTTATGAACCTCAGCCACTCCGTAGATCTAGTAGGACTTCTGCCCACCGGAGAGATACTACGGTTTCCTCATTGATGGTGATAGAGAAGATTGCATCATGGATGATGACGACCCTACTAGTTTTCAGTAAGCTATCACGAGTGGTGACTCTGTGAAGTGGCAGGATGCCATGTGATCCGAAATGGAGTCTATGTACACCAACAAAGTGTGGACTTTGGAAGTTGTACCCTCTGGGGTAAAACCCGTAGGGTGCAAATGGATCTTTAAGAGAAAGATCGGTGTAGATGGACAGGTAGAGACCTATAAGGTAAGGCTTATAGCGAAAGGATTTTGTCAAAGACTAGGACTGGACTATGACGAAACTTTCTCTCCTGTAGCAATGCTTAAATCCATTCGGATCCTACTTGATATTGCTGACTACGACTATGAAATCTGGAAGATGGACGTTAAAACTGTATTTCTAAATGGTGATTTAGAAGAGTGCGTTTATATGGATCAGCCAGAGGGCTTCGTTGATAGTGGGAGCAGCGAGAAAGCATGCGGGTTGCTTAAATCCATTTATGGATTAAAGCAGGCATCACAGAGTTGGAACATCTGTTTTGATAATGCGATCAAAGAGTTTGATTTCGTCAAAGATCCAGATGAGCCTTGTATTTATAAGGAGATTGTAGAGAGTACTGTCGCATTCCCCGTATTGTACGCGGATGACATTCTCTTGATAGGAAATGAAATTCCTATGCTACAACCGATCAAAATATTTTTATCACAAAGGTTCTCCATGAAGGGCCTAGGTGATAAGGATATCAGCAAATCTATCTCAGGGTCTGTATTTACCCTCAGTGGAGGGGCGGTTTGTTGGAAGAGTTCCAAATAGGATACCGTTGCAGACTCAACAATGGAAGCTGAGTATATTGCTGCAAAATGATGCTGCAAAGGAAGCCGTCTGGATGCAGAACTAGGAGTAGTTCCCACCATTATTGATCTAATACCATTGTATTGTGATAATAATGGGGCTATGGCATTGGACAAAGAGCCCAGGTCCCATCAACGATCCAGACACATCCTGAGGCAATATCATTTGATCCGGGAGATAGTTGATCTCCGCGGGGTCATGATTAGGATAGTAGATATAGATAATAATATCGCGGATCCACTCACCAAGGTCCTCTCACAGCCGCAGCATGAGCGACTTTTTGAGATGTTGGGTATGAGATATGCCAATAAGTGGCCTTAGTGCAAGTGGGAGATTGTTGGATATATGTATGCCCTAGAGGCCATTATTTGATATTGGATTCTTGGATATGTATATATATACAGAGGACTTTCTCGCTCGACATGATAATATGCTATCTGGTTACTCTTTATCTTAACATGTTCACTTGATTGTGTATACTATTCATTTGATACATGTTGATAAAGCCCTTAGGATATCCGCTTGACTACTATGATTATGATGCAGATCATACTAGTGGGGGTATGACTGGTCTATAAGTGTATCCTGAAATGTTCTTAGTCGTGGGTGTATTGAGACACCGCTACACTCGTGCCGGACCTTCCCTTCGGGGGCATCGATATTCCAGAGTAGACTAGCATATACGTTTCTTGACCCATTTGATGGGCGATGAATGATCCCATATCCATTGGTATTTGACATCAAAGATTGTATATGGTTGCTCAGCGGAGACTGGGTACACTGAACGGACTCTCCGAGAACTCCTATATGGTATTATATCTATCGTCGGATAGCAGTTCTCTGGTGACACTTGTACAGGTTAGTCCGTAGACCCGAGATTGTCATAGAGTCTTGTGTGTTCTCCCACTGTGCTTTGATTTTCACCCTATCACGACTTTACTGAGTCATGAAAACAGGTGGTTTTTGTTAGTTGTATGTATGCCCTAGAGGCCATTATTGTACATGAGATGTATATTATGGTGGATGCTGGGACATATATAGGGATGACTTTCTTGCTCTACATGATAGTACGCTATCTGGTTGCTCTTTATCTTAACATGTATACTTACTGTCTCTCTGTTATATGTTGATAAAGCCCTTATGATGTGTACTTGACTACCAGGATTATGATGCAGATCATATTAGTGGGGCATGGGCAGTCCATGAGTTCATCCTTCAATTGTTCCTAGTCGAGGGAATATCGAAACAGGGTATCGATATTCCAGAGTAGACTAGCGTATAGCTTCTCGACCCATGTGATGGGCGATGGATGATCCCATTTCCATTGGTGATTGACATCAGATATGGTATATGGGTGCTCAGTGGAGACTGGGTACACTGTACGGACTCGCCGAGAACTCCTAGATGGTATTATACCTCATGTCAGATAGCAATTCTCTGGTGACACTGGTACAGGTTAGTCTGTCGACCCGAGATCGTCGTAGAGTCTTGTGTGTCTCCCACTGTGCTTTGATTTCCACCCTACCACGGCTCTACTGAGTCGTGCAAACAGGTGGTTTTTGGGTACAGTCCCGAGTCACAAGGAGGCAATGAGCGATAGGAGGGGATTCGTCTCTCCCAGTATTGGGGGTTGATGTTGCGCTATGCTCGATTGTCCATAATTGCAAATCCCTGGCCAGTGTAGATGAGATTTACTGGTAAGTGTTATCAGCAGTTTCTCGCCCGTTATGGACCTTACATCGGAATGACTTATCAAGTTATTGGGGTCTGACGTTTACCACCCTTAGGAGAGATATGCGACATATCAGACGAAGAGACCGGACTGTAGGTAGTGTTACTGATTGGATTCACGGGAGTATGAGCAGACTTGCTTGTTGATCTTCTGATCGCTCAATACCCAGGTGGCCGTTACGTTTAGCAGGTCTCTTGCGGCTTGTGGGTGTTTGATATGATCATCACCTACTGCCGGCGTATTGACGAGTCTTTAGAGTCCTACACAGAGGTTTCCTGGCTCAAGCGAAACGGAGGTGGAGCACATATGAGATATGTGTGGGACCGAGATTAATACGCGTATGTGATACCGTATTCTTTTCTCGCGATTTATGTTATCGGTCGGTTATATGTGATATAGCCGGGTTATCGAATCAAGTGTTGATTCGATAAATTGATACACATGATATTAGTCGGTTATATGAAATATAGCCGGATTATTAAATCAAGTGTTGATTTGATAATCTAATGTATAATTATATATTTGATATATTAATTTACATTAACTAGTATTAGCTCACTTAAGATTTCTTTTCTCGCTTGATTGTGCACATAGTATATATGTGATATATATTTGTGTCCATGTTTTTGTGTCATGCTAGATGCCACATGCAACATGGGTGTGTGAGACTCACGCCATGATTAAGATAATAGTAAGGGTTTTATTTATTTTAGTAATTCAAAATTAGTTGGAAAAATGTCATGCTTAGAAATTTGGAGAAGCTTAAAAGCATCTTTGATTTAGTGCACTAATTTTCTCTCATTCAAGATATTTATTAACCAAACCATTATCTTAAACCATGGTTATGTCTCTACAATGGTTAATATGTGATATTAACTCACTCATGGTTGCTATTCTCACCTCATTAGTTTTCATTTTCTCATCTTGATCAATTCATCTTCTTCCTCCTCATGAAAGCTTTCTAGCTTTTAAAATGATGAGAAAATAAAATCTAAAGTGAGCCCATTTGCTATTTCATCATCCTCTACTACTTGTCATTTAGTTTAGGGTGTTCTCTTCACAAAGTTCATCATCAAGTGAAGAGGTAGCTTGGGTTTGAGTCTTCTCGACGTAGATCATCTTCGGCTGTAACAACCCTAATTTTCTTATACATTTTTTCCATACAAATTTTTAAATTGTTTTTTTTCAAAATCCAGAAAGGGGTATTTTAGCCTGAGCATAAGATATAAGTATTTAATTTGCTTTTTAATTACAAGTTAAAATAATGTAATAATTCCATTTTTAGTGTACAAAATTTGCTTAAAAATTAATGTATACTTGGGGTATTTACATTTACTGTTATTACTTTAAGTAATTAAATAGCTCCATAATTATAAGAAGGAGCTTGTAGCTCATTGGTAACCTTGCACTGCTGAACCAAACCACCAGAGTTCAAATCCCATGCCCCACATTATTTTTAATATTGTTTTATTTTGAACTTTTAGAATACCAAGAGTTTACACGTGCATATCTCACAAAAACCCCACTACACCCTGAAATGTAACTGTACCAGAGGGATCACCAGTCGTCGGGGGAGGATTCCGGCCGCCTGACTCGGCCGGAATCGGCCAACTCGGCCGGCAAACCAGGCCAACTCGGCCGGAGACCGAGTCACGGCCGAGTCGCGACCGAGTCGGCCGATTCCGGCGATGGCCCAAACACAAAAATTGTGTTTTTTGGTCTCCCCTGTACACCTGCAAAATTTGTCCTCAGACCATTACCAGAGCTCTTTTAAAACCCCAATTACTACACTTTTAATACATTTTAATACAATTTATCACATTTTTTCATTTTAACTTTTCATCTACCCTAACCCTAGCCTAACCCTATAAATACCACCCCTACACTCTACCCCCTCACCCCAAAACTCTGAGCCAACTCTTAAGAATTCTCTAGAAAACCCTAATGTGCAATCGAAGTGAGCAAGAGGCGAAGCGTTGACGAAATTCCGACGACGACTCTAGGAGCTCCCGGCAACGAAACGACGCACCGGAAGCTACGTTCATTCCATCTTCCTCTTGTCTAGTTCGCAACCTGTAAGTCCCTTTTCTATCTCTCTTTTCTATTCTAAAAATACGAAATTACAAAACCCGACGGAATCGGCACAAATCCGATTTCCGATTCGGCTTTCTTATAAACTTCACTTCTCATTATTTCAATTATATTTAAACACTCTCATGTTGACTATTAAACACTAATCAACCAAATTGATCAAGTTTCATATCACAAAACAATTGCTATTTCATTTTACCACATTTTTTCATGTAAATACCACATAGTTTCAATTCCACCTCCAACATCACAAAACCTTGCTATACTTTTAAATTGATAACGAGGTAACGACCTACCTCCTCACACACTCATATGCAACATAGCACCATACCTTTGGGAACATAGAATACGGGAAAACGACACATTTTCATTTAAATACCATTTACTTAATAAAACCGTTTTCTAAAGGATTTAGTATTTATACAAATCTTTGCAAAGCGCCGCTACAACCCAATTTAGGGAACCCGTTCGGGATGGTGCGGATTATCGCACATCCTCGGACTTAGTAGTGCGAGATTCAGACCTCCGCAAGGAGCATTCGGTCTCGAAAGATTTAAAATACGATATCTTAAGAAAACGAGATTTCTAGAATATTATAGATATATACAAAAATTATTTTCGTATAAATATATGTATATATATATCCTTAAAATACCTATTTTGTTATGATATAAATATTCCACCTTTTTCTAAAAATCACAAGATTCAATTTTACACTAAAATACCATGAATTCTATATAATCCATATTACAAATAAATACCCTTTATTATGAAAATAGGATATTCTCATTAGAAATATCACAAATATACAATCTACATTTATTACAACTCTAAAAACGATAATAAATACTTGGAGTGTATTTTGAAAACTATACAAAGTATTTTTACATAAAACCCCTCAAGTTCTATAAATTACCCTAAGGACCCTAGTAAACATAGGTTTAAACGGGACCAATCTCTTGAGCCTCAGGGAACAGGAGAAGTGGGTGCTTGCCTATCTAAGGTAGACAACTTAACAACGGTGTTATCAACACGGTAATCGTCTTTGAAAAAGACACAAATCCTGCCGCCCATGTGCAGCGGTTACCGATAACATCAAATACAATCAGGACTTCAATTTACTTTTCTAATTGTCTGACTCAGTTTGAGTATCATTACAATCTGACTTGAATATGATTCAAGTACAATCTACAATCTACAATCTACAATCCACAATCTACAATCTACAATTTACAATATTACAATTCAACATGAATCCATGAATCCATTATTCCAGATATTCAATCTATCAACTTGACTGAACCGAACCATGGATATACATTCTATTTACATGATTATACAGTTACATCCATGATTCTACAGTTACATACATGATTCTACAGTTACATCCTGTTTACTGATATCATGGTTTCGGTCAGTCATCCAATTATACAACCTATACAGTTTACAATATAAGACAATACAATATAACAATACAATCAAGATAACACTACGGGGTTTAAGGGGTAGACTGGTACGGAATATGTTAAAGGTGGCACGGGGTGGTCACTTAAAACGTAATTACGTCCATGCCGTTGTTCTGTGGTATTATCGACGGAGCCTTGTACTACGGGTTACCAAAGTCTCCGGTGTAAGTGGGACTCCTCTCGTATACACTGGCATCTTCTGTACCAAGCTACAAACAATAGCGTTAACACAACATTATAACAATATAATACAACATCAAAAGCTACCTTCTTATTCTGTCTATTCTACTTCTCCCTTATCTTTAGGACTTACCGAGCGATTTGTTCGCTGACGGCATTCTCTTTCCTTCTTCTTTGAATGTTGTCAGGTGATCTGGACATTCCTGAGATCGATCCCTCTTCTGAAGACTTGGACCAGTTCAGTGAAGACCCCGAGCTCTAGTTCATTATACACTTTTCCATTTTAGTACTTTTCATTCTGTTATGCCATTGTTTAAGCATTGCTTTATTTCAGTTGTATTTACTTTCCATGCATTGTACAGAAAGAATGTGAATAAATAAAGTTAATGTTTTTAATTATATCTTGTCTCTTGTGCTTTATTTTTATATTGCTTAGATACGCTTAGCGTATTTACTTCACAGTAAATACGTAGCGGCCTCGTCCCGTCTCCTTCGCTGTATACCGGGAAGCGGGGCGTGATATCGGCCTCGAAGACTTCGAGCAAGGTTGTTCATTTCTCCAAGGGAACCCATACTAGAGTTCAGGAGATCTTTACTCGCAGTGAAGGGACTACTACACGGAGCTTTAGAAGTAAAGGACCGGTCTACAAAGGTTGTATTCCTCATTCACTTAGTGTAATGGTTGATTACGTGTTTATATTGTCTATTTACTATAGCTTGATCCTAGGTTAGGGTTCATTAGCACTCTAGAAAATTTTGAAATTGGCATGCTAGTTGCTGTGAAAACCTAGTAGGGTGCTCAGGAACCCCAACAGTGGTATCAGATCCGGGTTAAAGTATTAGACGATGTTTGTTAGATTACAAAACTGAAACTACTCTGAAACTTGAAACATCGAAACCTAGTTTCTGTCGATTTTTAAATGACCTCGAAATTTTTTTTAAACAAGTGCAGAATGATGTATGAGATACAACATGAACACTACCAAAATTTTACCCCTTTTGCTTGGTTTTTGGCCGGCCAGTAGTGCAAAATTTCCGAGCTCCTTAGGTGTTTTGTGGAATTTGGGCTTTAAATTTTGGTGGTGTTCCAGGCTCTGGGTTTTGATGTTTCAGGTGTTGTTTGTTTTTCCTAAGATTTCATGTGATGTTGTCTTACTGGATAGGCAATTCGGAGTGTTTCGTATTCATAGTTTAACATTGTTTTTGGATTTTCACATATTATCTAGGCGAAGTTAAAAAGTTCGATCGAATGTCAAAAACCCATTCCAAGTTTAAGGTATTCGGAAAATCATGTAAGTCATTCTGTGGACCCTCTAGAAGAATGAAACCCTACCTCGACATAATGACCATGGAACCGTTTTCGAATCTTAGGGTTTGCGGCAGTTCCGCGGTGCTATTAGTGAGTCTTGGGTTTTCCCTTCTACGGTTGGTCCACAGGTGCTGTGGCGTGATTCTGGGTATTTATAAACTGTGCTCAAGTGTTGAGCTCTCGGGGAATTGTGAGATTTTGATGAATCGATCGAAAAGTTTAACGTCGTTCGGATATTTGTGATGCGATACAATACTTGGAATTCACAATATTTGAATTTTATAAATCTAGCAATTTAGTCTCAGTTGATCGGTTGCTACGGGATTTTGATCTGATCAAAAGTCCGTCGCAATCACGTAGCGTACGCGAATACTCGCCGGGTAACCTTACTAGATAGCCACGCCCCATAGCCCCGACCAAGTGACTGTAGGAGAACTCCGTTGCCAAAAGCATCCGTCCGGGTGCTCGCGGCCGCGGTGTTCCGCCTAAGTGCACTTCGTCGCCGGTATCGGTGGTGCGGCCGTCTACTAAAGTTTCCGACGAACATTCGATCGGGATGTCGGGAATCTTGTTGAATTGCCCAATTTATTATTAGAAAGTGTTTTCAATATCGAGACTAAAATGCGGGGTTTATAATTGTTAGGCATGCGATATCTAAGGAATTCATAATGTTAGGCATGAAATCCGGAATATGAGATATTTCGGGTTTATGATGTCTAAGGAGGTTGCGGATTCCAATTGTTGTAGTTTTTACTTTCTTTTCTGCGACAATAAGTGTAATATGTGGGGTATCGCCGGTTTCGTTGCTATATGTCAACGACAATTGGGATACGCATATTTACTTACGTTGATGACATGTGATATTATGTGTTGCTGTGATATGTTATATTAGATCGTCGTGTTTGAATAGCCGGGTTTTTTTTATATGAGATGAGAGTTTTTCATTTTCGTTCATGTAAAAACTTGTATGTAATATTCTTTTATTGGGGCACTTCCGGGTTGAGGAAGATGTCACCGTTGATGTATATTATTTACTTTTCCGCATTAGGATAGACCCAAGGAGGGGAGCACAAGTAACCGGGTTCTAGAGTCCAGTGGGAGACTATCTCGAGGCGTCGAGTCCGGGTCTCCTAACTCTATAATTGGTAGGGTTGCTTGCTGCTCTCGTAAGGGTCTAGGGATGTGGTGTTCCCCTCCGAACGGCGGCCTGCGACGTTGGGACGTCACGTGCGTGAGGTTCGGGGCAGATGCTATTTGGTTTTTATCCGTCCATCTCTTCGAAGATGCCAAGTTGATTTATGGCACCGTGTATCGAAGGTTTAGACGGATGCGGCCGATGTAGCAGACTTTGTCAGATTCCCCCTCGCTTGAGGGGTTTTTGATTGTGGGGACGCTCTTCCCTGCAGGCGCAAGCCCCTGCAGTTAATTACGCTACCGCTTTGCGGTAACAACTTTCTCCTTCTCCAGAATTTCACTTCGTGTCGTGTGTGTTTGTTTTATTTGTGGTTGCCCGTGGATTGTATACGGAGACTGAGTAATGCCGTCGCCCGTAGGACGTGGATTAGTCCAAATCCGTATTTGCTTAGATTTGGGTTTGGTGTTTTTAGTTTAAGGATGCATTAGTCGCGTTGCGACTAAGATCAACTTAAACGTTCGTCAAGGATACATTAGTCCTGTTTTGGGCTAAGATCGACTTGACGTAGTGATTGATTTAATTATCCGGCCGTCGGGACTCGTCACCTCTCTGACGTCGTTGAGGGATTACAACGACAGGCGTCTGAGGAGTTCAGAGATGTACCCTTGAACCAAAGTTGGTTTGGGATTTTATTACTTATTTGAATATCTAAGGACACATTAACCGTATTTGGGGCTAAGATCAACTTAGACGGGACCGTTTAGATCCGACAAAAGAGCGTTTGGGCCCTATTGTGTCAGTTTAGGGACGTGGCGGTCCATATTCCAGTTTAGGGACGTGGTGGTCCATTATTAGTTTAGGGACGTTTCGGTCCGTCGCCAGTTTAAGGACGTAGTGGTCCATTATTAGTTTAGGGACGTTTCGGTCCGATATTAGTTTAAGGACGTTTCGGTCCGATGCCAGTTTAGGGACGTAGTGGTCCATATTCCAGTTTAGGGACGTGGTGGTCCATCGCCAGTTTAGGGACGTGGTGGTCCGATGTTAGTTTAGGGACGTTTCGGTCCATCGCCAGTTTAAGGACGTAGTGGTCCATTATTAGTTTAGGGACGTTTCGGTCCGATATTAGTTTAAGGACGTTTCGGTCCGATGCCAGTTTAGGGACGTAGTGGTCCATATTCCAGTTTAGGGACGTGGTGGTCCATCGCCAGTTTAGGGACGTGGTGGTCCGATGTTAGTTTAGGGACGTTTCGGTCCAATGTTAGTTTAGGGACGTTTCGGTCCAATATTAGATGAGTGGTCGTCGGGACTCGTCGCCTCTTTGACGTCGCTGAGAAATTACAACGACTGATGTCAAAGGAGTTCGGAGATGTACCCTCAAACCGATCATGCCTTGGTTTATGAGAGGCATTTAATTTAAGGACTTACAGCCAGGATTGGGTTAAGTCCAACTTTTATTTTTTTGCTTTGCCTGATTAGAAGAATCAGTCTAAACAGGGCTTTGCCCCTTCCGTTATTTTGCAAGTCTGATTTGGGCCAGGCCCTTCTAATTAATGAGTTACAAGAACTCAGGAATTCTCCAAACAGGGCCTTGCCTTTTTTTTTTTTATTATTTTTTTTTTTGCAATTGGGCTAGGCCCTTTTAGATAATGAGTTGCAGGAACTCAAGAGGTTTTTATAAACAGGGCTTTGCCCTTTTATTGCTCTGCAATTTAGTTTGGGCCAGGCCCATTTGAATAACGAGTTTGCAGAAGCTCAGGAATTTTTCCAAACAGGGCCTTGCCCTTTTATTATTTCAATTTAATTTGGGCCTGGCCCAAAACAAGGGGTTGCAGAAACCCTAGAAATCTTCAGATTGAAGAACACAAGTGCATGGCACTTTTGATTTAAATTTGGATCAAAGGAAAAACAAGTTCTTGTTTTTTTTTCTGATCATATAGAACCGAGGGTTCATATCAAGTGCAAGGCACTATTTATTATTTTTTTTAAAACCAAGGGTTCATATCAAGTGCAATGCACTATTTATTTTCTATTCTTCAGAAATTTTACCTTTTTTTTTTTTCTTCTTCTTGAGTAATTTTCAAGAGCTCTCTCTTTTCTTTTTCTCCGAGCTCCTCCTTTTGAATGAGGCCTGGGGTCTTATTTATAGTGCTCCCAAGTTTGTTGGATTTGTTAACAAAATCTTTCCTGAATTATTTTGGGAATTTTCCCACCATTGGATCAGAGATCCAAGGGTCCCTGTTTTACAGGAGAACAGAAAAGATCCACATAAATTTTCATTTAGTTGCTGCGCAACTCACCAGTGCGTGACACGTGTCACGCATCTGTGCACTTGCGCAGTTGCGGTTGCGCAACTGCGCAGACACGTGTCGTGCATCCGAGCGCTTGCGCGGTTGAGATTGCGCAACTGCGCAGACACGTGTCACGCATCGGTGCGCTTGCGCAGTTGCGATTGCGCAACTGCGCAGACACGTGCACGCATCTGTGCGCTTGCGCAGACACGTGTCATGTATCTGTGCGCTTGCGCAGTTGCGATTGCGCAACTGCGCAGACACGTGTCACGCATCTGTGCGCTTGCGCAGACACGTGTCATGTATCTGTGCGCTTGCGCAGACACGTGTCACGCATCTGTGCGCTTGCGCAGTTGCGATTGCGCAACTGCGCAGACACGTGTCACGCATCTGTGCGCTTGCGCAGCCACGTGTCGCGCTGCCATGCATTTGCGCAGTTTAAGCCTTAATTTTGTTTTCTGAAGAGCCTTGCTCTGATGGGACGCACTGTCTCGGGCGTTACGCCGCCGAATCACCTTCTGCCACGTGGCAAATTGCGCGTTGCGCACGGAAACCGAAGCGTTGCTTCAAATTTTGAATTTTCAAAATTCAGTAGAGCCTTGCTCCGATTGGGGGAAACAGATGCCCCCCCACCGTTGCGCTCACGTGGCGCGCACGTGAGTGCAGCGGTGGCAAGATCCTGACCATCGGATCGACGGGTCAGGTGAACAGGCGCAGGCGCCTATAAATAGGACCCTTGGTCCTTGGTAATTTTTACCATTCTCAAGAATTTTTACCCAGAGCCTTGCTCTTGTTTAAAACTTTAGAGCCTTGCTCCTGTGATTTCCTTAAGAACTTCTAAGTTCTAATTTCAGAACCATTTTAGGTAAATTAATTTAATTTAAATCAAATTTAAATAATCAGAGCCTTGCTCTTATAGATCTCTGATCTAAAGGAAACCCCTTTGGGGTTTCTTCAACAGAGCCTTGCTCTTATAGATCTTTGATCTAAAGGAAACCCCTTTGGGGTTTCTATTCACAGAGCCTTGCTCTCAAAAATTTGCAGAGACTCTGTTCTTAGGTTTTAACCCATGAACAGAGCCCTGCTCACAGATCAACTAGAAAACTTTTTAAAGGTTTCCATGGATCTTTAAGACCCCAAAATTTTAATTCTTAGGAGTTATAAATTTTTATTATTGCTATAGAGCTAGGCTCTTTTTTTTTGGAAGTTTTATTCTTCTGAAACAGGAGTTTGACAAATGTCACTCTGTGATAGAGCTTTGCTCTGAAAAGAGGAGATTTTCTCCTCTTCCT
Source organism: Agapanthus africanus (assembly GCA_030015575.1). Taxonomy (NCBI): domain Eukaryota; kingdom Viridiplantae; phylum Streptophyta; class Magnoliopsida; order Asparagales; family Amaryllidaceae; genus Agapanthus; species Agapanthus africanus. The sequence goes on from CM057350.1 coordinate 28,004,655, forward strand.
TGGGGATCCCCAACCAATGGGTGTATCCCATTGGGAATTTTTTTATGAATTGACAGTCACATCTAATGATGGGATTGTCTTATCAAATGATGCACATCATTCAGATTTTGTGGTCCCCCTTTGGTCCCCTACCCACTGCACCACAGTGTGAATCGAGACATATCTTTCTTTTATATGCCAAGCGTTAAGCCACTAATGACGTATTTTTCTTTGTCTTTCCACAGAATATGTCTGACGACTTGTCTTTTCCCTTCGTTCGCTCGGAAGGAGGGTTCCCCCATGCACCAGTGGACCGGGTAGTGTTCGCTCTGATTAAAGATCGTGATCCTGAGTGCAAACATCTCCACCTATGGGGAAGGTGGTATAACCAGATTATTCAAGGCCGTCGCAGTTTTAGTTCCGCCGTGCCTTCTGAGCCCATAGTCACGCTTTCCTATGCGGACAAACCCCCGGTGGAGTATGCCGTGGAGGTTAAAAATTGGAATTCCGATGACCTCCTCCAGCCCGCGATCGGTGCTATTCCAGTGCAGCCGCCGCCAGCCATAGATATATTGGGAAGGCGAATCTGTCAGGGTGAAGCACGCCCTTGGGGACAGGCCTATAATATTGGATTGAATCCGCGGCCGCTTGCTGGATACCTGCCATGGGCCCGGTACATCTTAGCGGCGAAAAGAGCTCATCTGACGAAGATCGGTTTATACTCCGCCGTCTATGTCTCGCTTTTCGAATATCCTACTCCTCCAACGTGGTGGACAAGGGCTTTCATTGAACAATGGAATATCCCCACGCATACTTTCCTGACGGCGGATAGGGAAGTTTCTATCTCTCTAGAGGAGTTCGTTGAGCTTTCGGGTCTACCGGCGAGGGGGGAGCATTATGAGGAGCTGCTTCCTCCTGATGAATACGTCTTTGCCACCAAGCAGGTGGTACTCGACTTAACTCCGGAAAATGCTATCCAGCATCAGCATCCGGGCCTGGTGAGGGTATTGGAGATTTACGAGGAGCTTCATTTGGAATTGGGCGACCGAGGCGTTAGTTTTGCGGACTTCATTGCTCGCTTTATTCGCCCGGAACTTTTATCAGAGCGAGGTGATAAGTTTGCCCAACTCGCTGACCCTTTTGGTCTCGGCTTGGACCGCCAGCCTTCATCAGAAATCGATCAGCGGAATTTCTACCTTCCCGGCACTGCTATCGTCCCTTTCTCAGAGATTGCCGTTCCTGGCATGGATGAGGAGACCTTCTTCATAGGGTTCTTAGGTCTGTGGCTATGCAGCTTTGCGCTTCCCATGCACCCACGCCTCATGCGGCCTTCTGTATTTTACCCGGCGCATCGAATGGTGGCCGGTCTGCAGTTATCAGTGGGGATCGCCGGGTTGGCTTACCTCTACAACGGACTTAGCATAGCGGCGGACGCTAACGAACCTGGGGTACAGCCTGCCAACTTTCCGATGCACTACTTCACTTCTTGGATGGAGCTGCATGTTCGGGGAGTGTTTGGTGCCCATAAAACTCCTCAGTTCTTTGAGAGATTCAAACTTCCAAGAATCATGCGATTGGTCGGGGCCTCCATCGTGTTTGCACCTCCGCGGGAGTCCAGGGGACTGCTTCTGCGTTCGCATTTAGTCGGGGCGAAGACCTCTTTTGTGGATAAGGTCATCACTATAGGTTCCGAGACCACTAAGTCGGTGGTGTCGCTGCGCGATGACTTTAAAGGCGGTGTTTCCGTGTTGAAGGCTCGAGAAATCCTCCACCTCTATTCCATTCGGCCGGGCTACTTGGTATTCAGGCAAAATGAAACGGCCCTCTTCATGAGGTATAACCCGCATCGATTTGCCCGACAATCGAGTTACAACCAAGGGGTCCCGTTGGAAGCCTTCTTGGGGACACCTGCAGTCGGCCTAGAGGGGGTACGAAATGCGATGCATCACTTCATCCGACTGAATACGGGCTCCTACTTTTTCATCAGTGAGCCCAGCTGTACCCCTAAGATACTTAATCCGTATGTAGCCTGGTACGCGCACGCGATGGGCCCGATCATCTTGATGGAGAAACGCCTACTGGTCGATCGTAGAGCTGCGCCTCCCGGCGGCAATCGCAAGGCTCCATTGCAGCCTAGGGCTCAGGTCATCCCTCCGACGAAAGAGGCCGGAGCTGATCGGCCACGCGTGTTGGCCCCTCCGCGTGGGTTGCCACTGCCTACTACGGTGGATGCCCCAACGGCACCCCGTGCTTCGACAAAGACGGCTAAAGCGGCATCGCCGGAGTCGGGTGTAGGAGCGGATGTCGGGACTCGCCGCCCGAAAGTGATTGCCAAAACTGGCAAGCGCAAAGATGCTCCGGGTGGATCCAAGGCTGGTGAAAAGAAGAAGAAGAAGTCCACCTTGTCTCTCGACGCAATTCTTAACTTAGAGCCCGCGGCTCATCCCGTCGAGACTATATGTGAATACGGCAGCAACGAGGGTTTCGTGGTGGACCCTGAGGACACCGATCTGGCCGCTGCCATCGCCGCTTCGGAGCGATCAGCGAGGCTCGAGGCAATGTTAAGCAGGCTCGCCGAGTCAGGTAATCATCAGCCTCCTTATTTGTCATTTTATCCCACTTTTTATTACTGCCTTTAGCTAATATTTGCCTCATTTCCTGCAGGTGAATCTACTGAAAAGGCCATCGATGCCTCTCTGAAGACCTTCCAGGCGGAGGAGAAGAAGCGCGCCCTAGAAAGCGTCGGTATGTTTTACCCCGTTCTCTTTTATAAGGAGAGTTTGTTGTCTTTTTATGATAATCGACCTGACCTTCTCTCGTTTCTTTACAGGGGTTGTATTAATCGGCGCAAGAGCCCTTCCTAAGCCCGTCATCGAAGTCCCAGCTCCGGCGAAGTTGCCGCGGGAGCCTCAGCTCGATGCAACGACGAGGGATGCTCTGAAAAATCTGGAGGCATCCCTCTACACGGATGAGGAGGCTTCGCTTAAGGAGGCTTTGATGGCATCTGTCTCATCGGCTCAAGAGGAACGGAAGCGGTCCAGACGCGAAGCTAAGGCGCGCAGAGCTGCTCTGGCCGCAGGAGCGGGCCCCAGCACTGTTCCTCGCGCTAGTACTCCTTCTGAAGAGCCTCCTGTGGCCCTGTCTACCGCTCGTCGGCAAGTTGCGCGCGCGGTTCGGAACGCCAATGATAAATCCGCTTCAGGTAGTACTCCTTTCAGAGCCTTGTTGTATGACTTGTAAAACTATTGGCTTATACATATCTCATCTTGCAGGGTCAAGTCCAACTGAGGGGGAGGCGGAGACGACCGTCGAACCCAAGGGAGCGGAAGAAGCGGTACTCGCCGAACCCGAACCGACAGTGGACAACTTTATCGGGGCCGTGGGGACTGGAGCCGAGATTAAGGAACCTACCGCGGAGAAAATCATTGATGCCGTACCCGAAGCGGTGGCAGATGATATGATTGTCTCGACCGAGCCGCAGGCGGTAGAGGGCGAGGTACTTGAGGCTGGGGACCTCATGGTGCCGGTGGACGGGGCAGCTGTAATCGCTGATCCTGAGGGAGCAGCAGGTGAGGCGGCCATGATTCCTGAGGACGAGCTAGGCGCTCCTTCTCAGGAATCTGGCAATGTTCCTGTCTTGGCCCTCCCTGTCTATGGTTCCCCACCGCCTGCAGAGCTTGAGAGCATAACAACGGTTCCCCTTGAGTCAGGTGATGAAGCTACAGGCGGTGGTCTTCCGTCAGTGGAGGAGGGGACCGCCTCAATTTCTGCTGGCAGCTCGTCAGGTAAAAATTTTATCACCAGCATTCCCCCCCTTTTTTTTTGTATATATCTTGTGATCTCTTCTAACGAATTTGTTCTTGCAGGTGCGGCCAGTACCGATGCTCCACTGCTCGAGGGGGCACTGTCAACTACTGCTTTGGCAGTAGTCACCTCTCCGTCTTCCCTTGTGCCGTCACGGATGTTGGGAGGTATGGATTTACGACTCATGCATTAATCTTTCAAAAATGCAGCTTTTGTACTAACGTTACACCATTGTGCCTTTGCAGGAGTGCTTTTCGACCATTTATATCAAGTGTTGCTCCCACACTTCTCTTTCCCATCCGAACTCGCTTCTCCTTCTAGTGGCGCCGGTAATATCTTTATTTACTTCTTTTTTCTAGCAATGGGATGATTTCTGACTTTTCCTTTTCTTTATTGTAGTTCCACAAATCGAAGGAGGGGATGTAAGCCCCGTCGTGCTACCGGCCCTTCCGGCTCTGCCGTCCGTTGTTGCTGGTATAGTAGATCTCCTTTTTGGTAATCCTTTAACATCTTTTGAACCATCGCTTAACCCTGTTTTGTTTTGCAGCTATCGTTCCGGTTCCGGTCCCCTTCGAGGCTCGCGTCCTTTTACCGGCAGGCCCCTTTTTGAGACGTCCGTCTTCAAAGGGTGCTGCGATGAGTCTAGGCATGCTGAGCGGATATATCGAAGAGCTCAGCATGGACGCTCTCCCTTCCGCTGCAGATTTCGCTGTGGATGTTAACCCCATGTTAGCGGCGCTCGTAACTTTTCACAGCGAAGGCGTCGTCGAATCTTGGGTTAACCACTGCAGGGAGATCGAGGCCTGCTTGTACCGGCTGGAGTTGACGCGACCCGTTCCCGAAGTTTTAGCTCTGAGCGCTCAACGCACAACTTGGCTCGAGCAAAGCACTTCGCACTCCCGCCACTTGGAGCAAGAAGCAGCTCGGAGACTAAAGGAATGCCAAAAGACCTCAAACGAAATGGCCCATCTGCGCGCTGAGGTTGAGGCAAATGCCGCCCAAGTGAAGACTATCTTCGAGGGTCTCTTGGAGCGCATCTCCCATGGGCTAAATTTAAAGAGGAAGCTTGACGTGGCTGAGCGCCATATCCCAAGTCGAGAGGCTGCTTATCAGGGCGTGAGGGAGCAGCTTGCAGTGGTCTTGCGGCAGCGGGCCCAAGTGGAGGCAGAGTTGACGGCGGTAGCCGAGCAGGAGAGGGCGTGGAAGGAGGTATGCGAGCAACTGATAAAGCTACTTAAGACGCTTCCTTCCCAGTAGCTGTTTTTGTATCAATGTATTTGTAAATTTTTTTTTTTTAAAAAAATAATATGTATCTATTCTTTATTCTTTTGTACGATTCGTCTTGTATTTGATTGAAGTCAATGAATAAAGATACACATTTTCTTTTTCAATGTCTTGTATGCACTTTTTCTTTCTGCGTTCTCTTATTATCAGCATGTTGTCTTTGATAAACATAATTGGCAGATAACTTAGTTTTTTCCAAGAGATAGCGATGGCTTAGGCCGCAGGTTCAGGTCTGCTATCTAAGACTTTTCAACTCTATAGGCCGCGAGGGTCTCATAGAGACTTTTCTCCCTACGGATCGAGAGGATCTCGCAGGTGAATTTTCTCCTTAGGAATCGTGAGGATTCCCAAGTGTGGTTTTCTCTCATAAGTCGAAAGGATCCTATAAGAGAATTTCTCCCTCTTGCGAGTCGAGAGGGCTCGCAAGCGGTTGTTTCCCTCTTTGCCGAGAATCGATTTCAGAGAGTGAGATCCGTGGATAGTATGCAAGAGACCATTTAGGATTGACTTGCAGGATCCCATTGCCCCTCTTACGAGTCGCAAAGGCTCGTAAGCGGTTGTTTCCCTCTTTGTCGAGAATCGACTTCAGAGAGTGAGATCCGTGGATAGTATGCAAGAGACCATTTAGGATTGTCTTGCAGGATCCCATTGTTCAGGAAGCAAGTTTTTGAATCCTTACTGCCCGAGATATGAGTCAGAGAAGCTCTCGTCACGGAGTGTTTGTATCCGTGAGTTGAGAAGTTTTGCGAGGGATTATTTGTTTCCCAAGCGCCAAGGATTATTTGTGTCCTTGGGGTTTGAAACGAGTCGATGGTTCCTACTGAGGCACTGGTGGCTCTGCGGGTCGACGCGGATTAGGAAGCTCTCGTCAAGGAGTGTTTGTATCCGTGAGTTGAGAAGTTTTGCGAGGGATTATTTGTTTCCCAAGCACCAAGGATTATTTGTGTCCTTGGGGTTTGAAACGAGTCGATGGTTCCTACGGAGGCACTGGTGGCTCTGCGGGTCGACGCGGATCAGGAAGCTCTCGTCAAGGAGTGTTTGTATCCGTGAGTTGAGAAGTTTTGCGAGGGATTATTTGTTTCCCAAGCGCCAAGGATTATTTGTGTCCTTGGGGTTTGAAACGAGTCGAGGGTTCCTACGGAGGCACTGGTGGCTCTGCGAGTCGACGCGGATCAGAAGGCTCTCGTCAAGGAGTGTTTGTATCCGTGAGTTGAGAAGTTTTGCGAGGGATTATTTGTTTCCCAAGCGCCAAGGATTATTTGTGTCCTTGGGGTTTGAAACGAGTCGAGGGTTCCTACGGAGGCACTGGTGGCTCTGCGAGTCGACGCGGATCAGGAAGCTCTCGTCAAGGAGTGTTTGTATCCGTGAGTTGAGAAGTTTTGCGAGGGATTATTTGTTTCCCAAGCGCCAAGGATTATTTGTGTCCTTGGGGTTTGAAACGAGTCGAGGGTTCCTACGGAGGCACTGGTGGCTCTGCGAGTCGACGCGGATCAGAAGGCTCTCGTCAAGGAGTGTTTGTATCCGTGAGTTGAGAAGTTTTGCGAGGGATTATTTGTTTCCCAAGCGCCAAGGATTATTTGTGTCCTTGGGGTTTGAAACGAGTCGAGGGTTCCTACGGAGGCACTGGTGGCTCTGCGAGTCGACGCGGATCAGAAGGCTCTCGTCAAGGAGTGTTTGTATCCGTGAGTTGAGGAATTTGATGAAGATATTGATTTCTTCGGAGTTGAACTGAACTGTCGAGATTTGGCTTCGTCTTCTGGCGGAGCCTGTTGGGAGAGTATGGTTCCCTCTTTATTTACGCCCTTGGATTGTATACAGGGATCGATGTGATCTTAACTGTAGGGCCAAAGTTTTATCATTTCTTCTTTTTATTTTATTTTATTTCCGCGATGCTCTATCATTTCAGCTTTTATATCGCGAAGGTCGCGATTGTCCAATCATTTCGGCTATTTTTTCGCGGTGCCCAATCATTTCGGCTATTTTTTTTTTTTTTTTTTTTTTTTTTTTTGTGCAAGTCGTCCCATCATTTCGGCTATTTCGTATGCATATGCGGCCTACTGGCTTTTTGCTGTAAACCTGAATTTGGACACCGATTTCGGCATCAGCACCGCTACAACTGGGATATTGCCAGGAGCGAATCATCATTTGCCTCTGTCGTTGTCAAACAAAGGAGGCTTAGCGACCAGGGTTAAGGTCCCGTCGACTAAGGCTTTTGACTTCATGAGCCGTAAGGGTCTCACAAAGTTATTTCTCCCTACAAGTCGTGAGGATCTTATAGGTGCATTTTCTCCTTAGGGATCGTGAGGATTCCTAAGTGTATTGTTCCGCTGTAAGTCGTAAGGATCCTACAGGAAGGTTTTCTCCTTATAAGTCGAGAGGATTTACAAGTGTTGTTTGCTGTACAAGCACATCCCTAGTCATGGATGGGACTTTGTTAGGGAAATATTTATTTGTGCCCGTGGATTGTATACAAGGGTCAATATGTGCCGCTTGTAGGGCAGCATTGGAAGTTTGTGGGGGTTTGCTTAAGCACAGGTTTAGGTCTCTGTGACTTAAGACTTTCAAATCTTATGAGCCGTGAGGGTCCCATAAGAGAATTCTCCTTACGAGTCGTGAGGATCTCGCAAGTGTATTTTCTCCTTAGGAGTCGTGGGGATTCCTAAGTGTGTTGCTCCCCTGTGAGTCGTAAGGATCTCACGCGGGTGGTTTCTCCTTATAAGGTCGTGAGGACCCTATAAGTGTCTTCAACGAGGTTGCGCCCTTTCAGGTTTTCACAAACACTCGCCGGTAGTCCTGTTGTTTTTACTCACGGAGCCCTTTCGGTTTTTTCATCCGTGCCCATTTTGCTTATGGACTTACCGTCTTTTTTTTTTTTATTTTTTAATTTTTTTTAATTTTTTTTATTTTTTATTTTTTATTTATTTTTTTTTTTTTATCTCGTCAGCCTAAAGATGCTGTGGTAGTAGTTTAAAGACGTTTCGGTCTGTTATTAGTTTAAGGACATTTCGGTCCAATGTGGAGAGGGCTGGCTACTGCTTATAAAGCTTGGGCTTAGGAAGACAGCGAGCGGACATAGTCGTCGTCATCTGCTATTGACCTAGGCTGTGGCCCATTAAGCGTAGTATTTCTTTAAGAAGCGGCCGTTTATTGGTCTGAAGGGTCTTTCACCGTGCATGTCCATGAGTAGATAGGCCCCGCCCTGGTAGACCTTATCGATGATGTAGGGTCCTTCATAGTTTGGCTCAAACTTTCCCCGCTTGGCGCGATTGGGGATCATGGGCCTTTTGACCACTAGCACTAGTTCGCCTTGATGAAACGTTCTTGGTCGGGTCAATCTTTCGTATGAGCGCGTCATCTTTGCTTTATAAGCCTCTAGATTTTGTTGCGCTATGAGCCGTGTTCCTTCAAGGGCGTCAAGCTCCTCAAGCCGAAGGTGAGCATTTTCTTCGTTCGTCAGCTCGTGGTGGACTGCTACTCGTAGAGAGGGTAACTCTATCTCGAGGGGGAGTATTGCTTCCGTCCCAAATACCAACGCGTATGGCGTTGTTTTTGTGGCTGTCTTGAACGTAGTTCGATACGCCCAAAGAGCTTCTTGCAGCCTCTCGTGCCAGTCTTTTTTATTTCGGGATACTGTTTTCTTTATGATCTTCGTCAAGGTCTTGTTGAAGGCCTCAGCTAGACCGTTAGCTCGCGGATTATAAACTGATGAATATCTCCAGTCTATATTGTGCTGCTGTGCGAAACGGCTAATCTTATGACTTCGGTAGGCTGGCCCATTGTCAGAGATGATCCTTCTTGGGGTTCCAAACCGGTATATGACATGCGTTTTGAAGAAATGGAGGATGTTCTCCGTTTTTACTTCCCTCAATGGTACCGCTTCCGCCCATTTGGAGAAGTAATCAGTCGTCGCCAAGATGAAACGATGTCCCTTTGACGATGCTGGTTCGATGGGACCGACTATGTCAGTTCCCCACATTTCGAACGGCCAACTAGCCACTGTTGGGTGCAGTGGATTAGGATGCTGATGGATAAAGTCCCCATGAATTTGGCATGAGTGACATTGTCTGGAGTATTCCAGGCAATCCTGCATCATCGTAGGCCAGTAGTAGCCCATCCGCTTTATCTTTAATTTCATTTTAGGGCCTGCTTGGTGGGAACTACAGAGTCCGTCGTGAACCTCTTGGATGACCCTTCTCGCCTCGTCAGGTCCTAAGCATCTTAGCCACAGAGAGTCGAATGACCTTTTATACAAAGTATCATTGACGAAGGCGAAAGACAGAGCCCGTTTCGTGAGCTGATGTCTTGTGGACGCTTCTTCAGGTATTCGGTGGAACTTGAAGTAATCTATGAAGACTTCTCTCCAGTCCTCGGTATTTTCCCTGTCTTTTGTTTGCAGGGTTGTCTCCTCCTTCGCTTCTTTTTCTTCAGACGATTTTGGAGATATTTCTGTTGGGGTGAGCACTCGACGGCTTTGTATTATGATTTTAACGTCGTCGAGGTTCTCGTCGGCCAGTTCTTTAGCAAGTTTGGCTAGTGCGTCTGCTTTGCTGTTTTCCGCACGCGGTATGCTTTCCAACGTGTAGGAGGGAATTTGGGTTAGCAGTTGCTGCACTTTTTCACCGTATTTTATTAATTCTGGTTTACATGTTTGGTAATCGCCGTTCACTTGACTGACGACCAATTGGGAGTCCCCGTATATGAGGAGGCTCTCAATTCCCATGTCGATGGCGATCTCGAGGCCTGCTATCAAAGCCTCATATTCAGCTTCATTATTCGTTCTCGGCTCTGTTAAGGAGAAGGCGAAGCGCATTATTCCTCCTTGTGGAGTCACGAAGATGAGTCCCACCCCCGATTTGATCATTGGCGTACTTTGTTTGTGCTTTCTCATGGAAGATGCTCCGTCGAAATAAAGTTCCCAACGGGTATCACCACTGTCGATTGTGTCAAACGCATGTCTGTCTGGCAAATCGCAGTTTAAAGGAGAATCGGCAGGTATGGGATGCTCAGCAAGAAAGTCGGCGATGGCCTGGCCTTTTACTGCCCTGAGAGGTTGATATGTTATCGAAAATTCCATCAAGAGTAGGGCCCATTTAGCGAGACGCCCTGTCAATATGGCTTTTGACATTAAATATTTGAGAGGGTCCACCTTTGAAATCAAACGGACCTCGTGCGCCAACGCATAGTGCCTAAGCTTTGTTATTGCGAAGATCAACGCCAGGCAGTGTTTTTCAATGGGAGAGTAATTGCTTTCTGCCCCCAGCAGAACTCGACTTAGGTAGTAGAGTGCTCTTTCTTTCCCTTGATCGTTCTCTTGTGCCCATAATGCACCTAAGGAACCTTCGAGGGCGGTTGTATAAAGAATGAGAGGCTTCCCTTTAACCGGGGCAGCCAGCACGGGTGGGTTGTGCAAGTATTGCTTGATCTCATCCAGTGCGCCCTGGCATTTTTGATCCCAAACGAATGGGGTTCCTTTCTTCATTAGGTGACTATAGGGACGGCACTTTCCTGAAAGGTTGGCTATAAATCGCCGTATGTATGCGAGTTTCCCTTGGAGAGACCGAAGTTGCTTGAGAGTTCTCGGCGGAGGCATTTCCATGATCGCTTTAATCTTTGACGGATCTATTTCAATACCCCGGTGTCGAACGACGAATCCTAGGAACTTGCCCGAGGAAACCCCGAACGCACATTTAAGAGGGTTCATCTTCAAGTTGTATTGCCGAAGGCGTTGAAACACGATCTTTAAATGCTCGAGATGTTCTTCGTATGATTTGCTTTTAACCACGAGATCGTCGATATAGCATTCAACGATTTCATGTATGAGGTCGTCGAAGATCTTTGTCATGGCCCTCTGATAAGTAGCACCGGCGTTCTTCAAACCGAAGGGCATCACTTTGTAACAAAATATACCAAGAGGAGTCCTGAAGGCTGTGTGCTTCTGGTCTTCGGGATGCATTTTTATCTGGTTATACCCCGATGAGCCGTCCATGAAGGAGAAAACCTCATGAGTGGATGTATTGTCTATCATAAGTTCAGTGACCGGCACTGGGAAATCATCTTTTGGGCAGGCTTTATTAAGATCCCGAAAGTCTACGCATATGCGCACTGTCCCATTTTTCTTCATTACTGGGACGATGTTGGCAATCCATTCAGGGTACTGAACTTCCTGAATGAAGCCAGAGTCGATTAACTTTTTGACTTCGGTGTTTATGCTCATCTCAAGTTCGAGTCGCATTCTTCTCGGCGCCTGTTTGATCGGCCTGACGTCTGGGGATATTGCTAGTCTATGTACAGCAACTTCTGGATCTAGTCCCGGCATCTCGGAATAGTTCCATGCGAAGCAATCTTTATGCTGCACAAGGACGTCTTTTAACGCAGCCACCTTCTCTTCAGACAGTAGCTCGCTGACGAATGTTGGTCGCGGATCATTTTCCGTCCCCAACTCAATTTTCTTGAGATTATCTGCAGTGGTGTGGATTCCATCCTCCAGTTCTTTCGGAGCTGGGGGAAACTCTGAGATCACCTCATCGCTGCCGCTTTCAAAGCACCAAGGAAGGTTGTTCATATCGTCGGACCCTTCTTTTAATATTGTTATCACATGGCAGGTGCGAGTTTCCTGCCAACCCCAATGCGGAGTTGGTTTTACCCTTGCATTTTCAGGTTCGTGCTTTTGCGGCGGCGCCACCCTCCAACTGTCAGACAACGCAAATTTGCCACGCTGATATTGATCTTCGACCCAATTCTTGAAGGTGAAGCAATCTTCGAGCGGATGCCCTATTACTCGATGGTAAAAGCAATACTTTGGGTTGGAGACTTCGCCTGCTTGCTCAGGGTGCTTAGACTCTGGCAGAGTAAGCATTCGATGTTTCAGAGCAAGCTCAAGTATTTTCCTTGTTTTGTTCTGAGGAAATGAGTATGCTCGACCCATTTTCTTCATGATGGCTTGGTCAACAACGCTCGACTCTCGGATGCGTGGCTTCTTAGCTTTGCTTTGTGGTAGTCGAGCGCTTCTCTTGCCTTTCAACTTATTTCCGCCTTCGAGTCGAACTTTCTTCATAGTAGGTTGACAAGGGGCGGCGTTTTCGTCTTTCATCGCCCGCTGAAGGAGGCGCCGTGTCTTGGCCTTCTCATAGATTGCCATTTCACGATCATGATCATCTCGGGATTCTCGACTGGCATCCCTTGTAGGTTTGCTCATTTGGCCTTCAGACGATGGGTTAGGAGGTCTTGCATCGGGAACTTTTACTGATTCCGGATTAGTGTCTTCCCAGTGAGCGTCTGCTTCTTCATCAAAGTCATACATGACGTAACAGCTGTTTATTAGCTCACGCTTCTTTGAGCGAATATACCCGAGCCCTTTCGTTTCCGTTCTCCCGTTAGGCAGTTTGCATTGAGTTCCGGGAACGTTCCAGACCTTGTCATAGAATTTGGCCTTTCTGACGGTCTGTGTGAAGGACATCCCTTGGCGTTTCAGCAGCTTCTTCAAACCTTCGGTATAATACCTGGGAAGACGGATAGGCTGGAGCCTGTCGAGCGTAGGATCCGCGCCGTGCCAAATTTCCTTTTCCACCTTGTTTTCTTCAGAACGGTAGAATAGGATTGCTTTCTCACCTTTTCGTCCAGGAGGGATATAGAATGTCTGCAATTCTTCTATGCTGTTGGTGTCGAGTGCATCCAGTTCTTTGTAATGCTCGAGCGGCACCAAGGTTATCTGTAGACTTCGCTCTTCATCGGCAGAAGCCCGTATCGAAGGCCGAGCAGGGAATACAGCATGAACTTCATCCTCTGAGTCACTACCGAAGATCAATGAAGGAACAGATGGTCCTGGCCTGGTGGACCGGGACGGACCTGAATAAATTATATCCTCCTCCTCCTCGGTGTCACTGCCGAAGATAGGGATGGTTGCGTTAGTTTTGTTCTCCGGTTTGTGACACCTTTCCGCGTCTTCGAAATTCGGTAAGAAGTATTTGGCATCTTCATACTTGCGAACTTCGTTCACGGAAAACGGATTCAACTCTCCTGCCACTGTGTACTCGAGGCCGTCCCTAGAATACTTCATGCACTGATGCTGTGTAGAAGGGATGATGTTGTATTCGTGTAGCCATGGTCGGCCGAGCAGAGCATTGTAGCACGTCTTGGCGTCTATAACATGGAACTTGATGTCTGTGATGAGCACCCCGAAGCGTAGCGTCAATATCACAGATCCAAGAGTCTTTGAGGATTGAGAGTCGAAACCGGAGATGGTGATTTTGTCCCGGGCGAGGTGTTGGACACTCATGCAAATCTCCTTTAACACTCGCACATTGAGTAAATTGACAGACGATCCGTTATCGACCAAGATTTTTCCTATCTTTATGTCATGGCAGTATCCTGAAACATAAAGTGGGCGATTGTGTTCACACGTCCCGAGGAGAAGGTCTTCATCACCAAAAGCAACGTCGGCTGTGTGCACCTCTTCCAATTCATCCTTCATCTTTTGTTCGGCTAAGAAGGCTTGGAACTGGTCCGGATTTTGTAGGGCCTTAACCAAAGAATCCCTCGCTTCTTTTGATAGCAATAGGGCATCGAGAATGCTGAGTTGTGAGGGTAGCTTTCTTAGATGCGCCAAGACATTATAATCTACTTTATTCTTTTTTGGGGGATTCTTGGCTGTTAACTCTTCCGCAACTTGGTCATCCAAAGCGATGTCTTCAGAGACCTTCTCTTTCCCTTTGTTTTTCTTGTTCAAGGGTCCGAGGTTCTTTTCGGGTAATGTTCGATTGCGCAGCTGTATATTCTCGCAGGCCTTCAGTTCTTTTTCTTTTCCTGAAGTGGATTCTTCGAAGAGGGGGCCAAGCTCTAGCTCTTCATCGGAGTCGCTCCCAAATGTAGGCACTTGTGACCCGGTAGTGTTAACCATGTGACAATCGCCGGTAGTTCTTTCAAGTTCTTTAGTCGTATTTCTTTGCTCTCGGCGAATTTTACGTTTTTCCCGTTTAAATCGTTGTCGATCAGCGACGTATCCTTGCCACCATCCATTGAAAGCTTTGCAATCTTGGGTGGAATGTGAGACCTTCTGATGGTATAAGCAATAAGAGGGGTGCATTTCTACCGCGCCCGTAACTTTTTCTTCAGCGGGTGGTAGCTTCATGCCCATCGATATGGCCTTAGCAAATTTCTTTTTTATCTTGAATTGGCTTTTGTCAGTGGTGGAGGCATTTTGCTCCAACGGGATCATTTCAGCTCCTTCCTCAAGTCGCTGACGCTTAGCCCTTTCGAATATAGCCGTCTCGCGCTCTCGATCAGCCTTGCTTTTCAACCGAGCTTCATTAAGAAACGAATTAATCATTTCAACCGGTAACCCTGGGGTTCCTGATTCGGCATTTGCCCCCAGCGTCTCAGTGCCAGAAGTTCCTTCATCGTTCGTGGTCGAATGGGAGATCATATGACAGCTTGCCACATATTCGTCAGATTCATCCGATGAACTTTCGTCCTCATCTTCTTTTTGGAAGACGTGATCAAGGAAATCTTGGAGCGTGATGGGAGTTCGCGCCTTTTGGTTATATTCATCCAGCGCATCGATTTGCTTTTGTAAGTCCGTGCGCTTGTCGCCAGGCTTCACGGGCTTCTTAGATTTCTTCTTCTTCTTTTTCGAAGATTTTGACGGCTGGCTATGAACGCTTGAACTACTACCATCGGTCTTCGGAGTCGGTCGTGGCTTCAACATCCCTTCAATAACCTGCGGTTCCAAGGGGTTCTTCCACTTGACCGCTGGGCAGGTTTGAAGATCATTTAGCATTCTCTTCGTTTTGGCCGATAATACAACCTCCCAGGGAGCCTCTTCAATAACGGAGCATGTTGCCCCCGGCGTATTCGTCCCCTTATAGGTGTGGGGCTGCGGAGGGTTCACCTTCCATTTGTCAGACAGCGCAAATTTGCCCTGACGGTATTGATTCTCAAGCCAATTTTTGAAAACGTAACAGTCTTCGATTGGATGTCCCAACACTCTGTGATAAGGGCAGTAACTAGGCTCGTTGACGTCATTCGGTTGTGACGGACGTTTTGGATCTGGCAGATTTATAAGCCTGTTGCGCAACGCCAGCTCGAATAGCCTCCTTGTTTTATCACGGGGGAAGGAGTAAGCACGTCCCATCCTGTCCTCAAGGGGTACGTATGGGCGTGTATTGTTTGGACGAGCAGCCGGCTTCGAGTCGCTCGGTTGTTGTTGGGCATTGGCGACGATGATCGCTTTTCCCTTTCCTTTATCGTTTCGGGGGTCCGGCTTCGGGAGAGGGGGTTTATGGCCCATCTGGTCCATCTGCGCTAATTTGTCGATCAAAGCCTGGAAGGAAGTCGGCTTGAAGAACATCATGAACTGCGAGATGGTTGCCTGCGGATCAAGCGTTCCAACAAACATCCCCACTGCCGGCGCTTCTTCTATGCGTTGTTCACACTTAGACCATAGATTACGCCACCGTATAGCGTATTGAACCCACGTCTCGCCGGGCTTTACCCTGGCGTTAATCAGCGCCGTCATCGGAGTACGCTCGCTGGCGCTTGCAAAACGTTGGGTGAAGAGCAGCTCCATCTCCGCAAAGGTTTTAATAGAGTCGTTGGGGAGCTCGGAATACCACTCGAAAGCTGTGTCTGATAAGCTTCCAACGAATTGGCACAGCAAAAGTTTGTCGTCGCCTCCAGTGTTACCACACAGTGCCCTGAACTGGGCAACATGTTGATGGGGGTTGCCGGTCCCCTTGTAGACATGAAACTTAGGAATCGTGTAACCTGGCGGGTACTTAATTTGGTCGTACCATCCCGGATATGGGCGCCCCGTTTTCACGATCTGACCGGCTGCTTCAACCGCCTGATGCACTCGTATTTGTTGAGCGATATATTCATCCAAATCAGCTTTTGATATAGTATCTTCTTTAGCTGCGGATAGAGCCGGTGGAGGATTCGATGTCTCTCCCCTATCATCTTCAAGAATGATTGGGGGATCTCCAGCAGGTGGATCTGGTTGAATCATCATACCCACCACATCCTGGAACAGGAGGGCCATTTTCTTTATGTTGGCCGCCTGTTCTGCAGCCTCTTTGTCTCTTTTTTCCAGTATTCGGCGGAGGAACTCAGCGTCGGTTTCCTCCTCTTGACGTTCATCTAAGGACGTCTCAGGATTCTCTTTTGGCCCCGTGAGTGCAGCCATTGTAGTCATCATCTCCTGGAGCTTTTGTTGCTGCTCCTGAGACCTGGTCACTGACCGGGTAAGCGGTCGGTGACCCGTAGAAGTACGACTTTCTTCTTTTCCTGAAGCCATATAGATTGTATGAACTATTATGCCCCCTGACTTGGGGCGTTTAGGTTCACCATTGTTAACTCTTGCTGCTGTTGCGGGAGCTTTCTCCGGCCTCCTTCTTTTGTAGACCTTTGAGGTTGAAGGAGCCGTTGAAGCGGGCATTCTAGCATTTGTTGCCCCCTGCTGTTGAATGGGGCAGTTTTTGTTCTTTTCCACCTTCGCCCTTTTCTGGTGACGCAAGTGGTCTGGATCGATCACAGAGTTTTGAACCCTGCGCCATACTTTATAAACTTTTGATGACAGCCGTTGAGGGGGCTGTTCCTGTTTCGTCTCCGGAGCTTTTTCCATGGGTGGAGGAGACCTTTTCAATGTAGCAACCGGGGAGTTCTTTCTTACCTTCCTCAGCAATTCAAAGCTGTTCCCAGTTGGAACAGCAGCGTTGATCTCCGCCACTGGAGCAGGCGGGGTTAGCCCTGAAGGGGAGTTGCCTCCTGCTTTCTTTATTCGCTGCCAATGGCGACGTCGCGCACGACGAGCCATTGGGACTGGCTCAGATATCGGGACAGTTTCTTGTTGCCCCTTGTTTGGGAGTGGGGCAACTGCCGGTGTCAGCCTATCAAAGACTGATGCTTTTTGATCAGCTGAAGGAGGAGTAGGAACCGTTAATCTTGTGAAGACTGACTTTCTGATAGGAGAAGCCGCTTCAACGACTTCCGAAGCTGTGGCCGTTGCCCTCTTTGGGACAGCCACTTTATGATCCTGACCTAGCCTGGTGAAAACAGAGGCTGTCAGCTTAGTAGCGGGCGACCCGTTGACAGGGGTCGTAGTAGCAGTGAGCCGGTCAAATACCGACTTCTTGTTCGCTTCTGGTGCGGATATCGGCATAGAGAAGCTTGCAGGGGGGACCATGGTCCCGAAAAATAGGCCGGTGGTGGCCTGGGTCACCTGCTCTACCGGCAGAGTAAGGAAAGAGGCCGCTTGGGGCCCATATGTTACACCTCTCGGTGAGGTGGAGCGTCCGTTGCAGTGGTGCTTCGCGCATTTGGTGCAGTGGGAATCCATGGATGCTTGAGTTCTGCGCCAGATAAAAGACCAAATCTTAGCAACTTGAAATTCGAAGACAACCATTTAACAAACCGCGATTGATTCGCGAAGACGACACATGAAGTGTGGAGTGGAAAGAGGAAAAGGTCCCACCGGGCGTGCCAGAATCTGTTCCCCTCCGAACGGCGGCCTGCGACGTTGGGACGTCACGTGCGTGAGGTTCGGGGCAGATGCTATTTGGTTTTTATCCGTCCATCTCTTCGAAGATGCCAAGTTGATTTATGGCACCGTGTATCGAAGGTTTAGACGGATGCGGCCGATGTAGCAGACTTTGTCAGATTCCCCCTCGCTTGAGGGGTTTTTGATTGTGGGGACGCTCTTCCCTGCAGGCGCAAGCCCCTGCAGTTAATTACGCTACCGCTTTGCGGTAACAACTTTCTCCTTCTCCAGAATTTCACTTCGTGTCGTGTGTGTTTGTTTTATTTGTGGTTGCCCGTGGATTGTATACGGAGACTGAGTAATGCCGTCGCCCGTAGGACGTGGATTAGTCCAAATCCGTATTTGCTTAGATTTGGGTTTGGTGTTTTTAGTTTAAGGATGCATTAGTCGCGTTGCGACTAAGATCAACTTAAACGTTCGTCAAGGATACATTAGTCCTGTTTTGGGCTAAGATCGACTTGACGTAGTGATTGATTTAATTATCCGGCCGTCGGGACTCGTCACCTCTCTGACGTCGTTGAGGGATTACAACGACAGGCGTCTGAGGAGTTCAGAGATGTACCCTTGAACCAAAGTTGGTTTGGGATTTTATTACTTATTTGAATATCTAAGGACACATTAACCGTATTTGGGGCTAAGATCAACTTAGACGGGACCGTTTAGATCCGAAAAAAGAGCGTTTGGGCCCTATTGTGTCAGTTTAGGGACGTGGCGGTCCATATTCCAGTTTAGGGACGTGGTGGTCCATTATTAGTTTAGGGACGTTTCGGTCCGTCGCCAGTTTAAGGACGTAGTGGTCCATTATTAGTTTAGGGACGTTTCGGTCCGATATTAGTTTAAGGACGTTTCGGTCCGATGCCAGTTTAGGGACGTAGTGGTCCATATTCCAGTTTAGGGACGTGGTGGTCCATCGCCAGTTTAGGGACGTGGTGGTCCGATGTTAGTTTAGGGACGTTTCGGTCCATCGCCAGTTTAAGGACGTAGTGGTCCATTATTAGTTTAGGGACGTTTCGGTCCGATATTAGTTTAAGGACGTTTCGGTCCGATGCCAGTTTAGGGACGTAGTGGTCCATATTCCAGTTTAGGGACGTGGTGGTCCATCGCCAGTTTAGGGACGTGGTGGTCCGATGTTAGTTTAGGGACGTTTCGGTCCAATGTTAGTTTAGGGACGTTTCGGTCCAATATTAGATGAGTGGTCGTCGGGACTCGTCGCCTCTTTGACGTCGCTGAGAAATTACAACGACTGATGTCAAAGGAGTTCGGAGATGTACCCTCAAACCGATCATGCCTTGGTTTATGAGAGGCATTTAATTTAAGGACTTACAGCCAGGATTGGGTTAAGTCCAACTTTTATTTTTTTGCTTTGCCTGATTAGAAGAATCAGTCTAAACAGGGCTTTGCCCCTTCCGTTATTTTGCAAGTCTGATTTGGGCCAGGCCCTTCTAATTAATGAGTTACAAGAACTCAGGAATTCTCCAAACAGGGCCTTGCCTTTTTTTTTTTTTTATTTTTTTTTTTTGCAATTGGGCTAGGCCCTTTTAGATAATGAGTTGCAGGAACTCAAGAGGTTTTTATAAACAGGGCTTTGCCCTTTTATTGCTCTGCAATTTAGTTTGGGCCAGGCCCATTTGAATAACGAGTTTGCAGAAGCTCAGGAATTTTTCCAAACAGGGCCTTGCCCTTTTATTATTTCAATTTAATTTGGGCCTGGCCCAAAACAAGGGGTTGCAGAAACCCTAGAAATCTTCAGATTGAAGAACACAAGTGCATGGCACTTTTGATTTAAATTTGGATCAAAGGAAAAACAAGTTCTTGTTTTTTTTTCTGATCATATAGAACCGAGGGTTCATATCAAGTGCAAGGCACTATTTATTATTTTTTTTAAAACCAAGGGTTCATATCAAGTGCAAGGCACTATTTATTTTCTATTCTTCAGAAATTTTACCTTTTTTTTTTTTTTCTTCTTGAGTAATTTTCAAGAGCTCTCTCTTTTCTTTTTCTCCGAGCTCCTCCTTTTGAATGAGGCCTGGGGTCTTATTTATAGTGCTCCCAAGTTTGTTGGATTTGTTAACAAAATCTTTCCTGAATTATTTTGGGAATTTTCCCACCATTGGATCAGAGATCCAAGGGTCCCTGTTTTACAGGAGAACAGAAAAGATCCACATAAATTTTCATTTAGTTGCTGCGCAACTCACCAGTGCGTGACACGTGTCACGCATCTGTGCACTTGCGCAGTTGCGGTTGCGCAACTGCGCAGACACGTGTCGTGCATCCGAGCACTTGCGCGGTTGAGATTGCGCAACTGCGCAGACACGTGTCACGCATCGGTGCGCTTGCGCAGTTGCGATTGCGCAACTGCGCAGACACGTGCACGCATCTGTGCGCTTGCGCAGACACGTGTCATGTATCTGTGCGCTTGCGCAGTTGCGATTGCGCAACTGCGCAGACACGTGTCACGCATCTGTGCGCTTGCGCAGACACGTGTCATGTATCTGTGCGCTTGCGCAGACACGTGTCACGCATCTGTGCGCTTGCGCAGTTGCGATTGCGCAACTGCGCAGACACGTGTCACGCATCTGTGCGCTTGCGCAGCCACGTGTCGCGCTGCCATGCATTTGCGCAGTTTAAGCCTTAATTTTGTTTTCTGAAGAGCCTTGCTCTGATGGGACGCACTGTCTCGGGCGTTACGCCGCCGAATCACCTTCTGCCACGTGGCAAATTGCGCGTTGCGCACGGAAACCGAAGCGTTGCTTCAAATTTTGAATTTTCAAAATTCAGTAGAGCCTTGCTCCGATTGGGGGAAACATGTGGGTTTGGCTATTCATCACGACCGTGGAATCCGTGTTTTATACAGGCTTAAATTAAAACCCGGAAATCCTAGTATATCCAATATTTCATATGTTGTCTTCTGCTGCTGATATTCTGTGATGTGATCACTTTATATTCTGAGATAGATACTTTACATATTATATATGAGATATATAATAGACGTTGCTTATGTTTTTCACCTGCGCTAGCCCTGCCCCGCTCTGCCGTTAGTTACCTAACCTAACGGTGCACGACGGGACTTCGTAGTGAATACGGATGACATAAGCGTACGTTGTATTTATCTATGATGCTTAGGTAACTTAAATGATGGGACATTCATTAATGAGATTAATGAAAGAAAATATACCTAAAGATATTGTAGAATCGAATTTGAAACCCACTCGGCTTTTTTTACGAAAAAGCGAAATTTCAAAATGCGGAGCTTAAGCCACTCTTTTTAAAACCATTTGATTCTGCAACGATATCAAGTTCAAAGCGTTAAAGGTTTTCATAAAAACCATCTGCAACCCTCCGTCATTTTAGGAAGTAGAGTCTTTAGTATTCGTGATGTGTTTGTTGACCATAGTTAAGGCACAGTATACGGTAGCTAAGTGATGTCTTCCTACACAGCATATGATGCGATTAATTAAGACAATCATGTGACTTTGTTGACCACGGTTAAGGGTCATGTGGATGGGTCTAATTAATCATGAAATGACGGGTAGAACTTGACCAGTGCTTGTGATTTGTTGACCACAGTTAAGGTCATGAGCCACTAGGGGTAAAAACCCGTATCGGGAATTTCAAGTTTTGAAATTTGCAATGAGATTGCATACCTTCTATTAGATAGTTGGATCCTGATACCCACTGCGAGTAATTGTTACTCCTGGAAAAGTTTTGCACTTTACAATTAGCCTATCAAGTTGGTGTCTAGAAAGGTGTCAAGGGGTTACGCCTCTGGGAAAACGAGCTTTATTTTAATTAGGTCCGTGCGAAAGCACGGAGAACCTCCCTCAAAGTACCGGCACTGGCCTGGCTGAAAGATTAGCGAACTTGTAGGGTGTAATTAATCCCGGCCAGTTTTTCCTTTTAAGGTTTGAAAGAAGATTTGATAAAAACAATGGAAGTCATCCTGATTAGATAAAATATATAACCAATCTAATCTTGTAAGAGCGCACGCAGAGTGTTTTCTTCTCTCTCTCTCCAGGTAGCGACCATGTCATGCCTTAATCAAGATAATAATATGGATGTATTGACCGAACCCGCTTGTTATACTGAACTGGGGAGCGTTGGTCCCGCTCCAACTTATAATTGTTATAAGAACGAGCAGGAAATAGGGGAATACCAGGATTCTCATACCGCCCAAACGAAGAAAGTGCATGATGATGCATCTTCTTCGGGTGTGTTCGTTACAGAGAACTGTTTCTCAGTATCCTCTACGTCCTGGGTATTTGATACCGGATCAGGATCCCGCATATGTAATCTGTTACATGGGCTACGGAAAGGTGGAAACTGGGAATGGGTGATATGTCTCTAAGTATAGAGAACGGTGCAATTGTTGCAGCCAAGATGTTGGCAGTTATCACTTTATATTACCAAATGGTAATACATTGATTCTGAATGAATGTTATTAGATACCGAACTTGATATGCAACATTATATCAGTCTCTTTATTTACTAAAGAAGGATATAATTTTGTATTGTTGGATAATGTTTTGAACATTTCCTATATCAAGAGTTGATCGGTTCAGACACGTTATCTAATGGCATATACGTTCTACATCAAACTATAGTTCTTAACGTACAGAACACACGCAAGAGGAAGAGTTCAGAAATGAATGACTCTTACTTGAGGCATTGTAGACTAGGTCATATCAATGCGACCCGACTAGCTAAGTTACATTAAAATGCATATTTAAATCAGTTTGAATTTATATCTTGTGAAACTTGCCAGTCATGTCACAAAGATAAGATGACCATAGCTCCGTTTACTTGAAACGGAGAAAGGGTTATGAAACTCTTGGGACTGATACATGATGATGTATGTGGTCTCCTGTCTACACATGCCAGGGCTGATTCTTTGTACTTCATTATATTCACTGATGATCTCTCAGGATTCGGATATGTGTTCCTGTTGAAATACAAGTCTGAAACTTTTGAGAAATTCATAGAATATAAGTCACAAGTAGAGAACCAAAAGGGGTATAAGTATTATATTCTTTTGATGGGATCAGGGAGGAGAATACTTGTGCATGGAATTCTTGGACTATTCTAAAGGAGAATGAGATTCTCTCTCAGCATTACTCCTCCGTATACACCACAGCATAACTGGGGCGGAGCAATCGCACCCTATTCAATATAGTGTGCTCTATGATGAGTACTACTGAGTTGCGTATTTCCTTTTTGGAGTTATGCACTTGAGAAGCTGCATATCTATTGAATAAGGTTCCAATCAAATCAGTGCCTACCACATGAGATATGGTATGGAAAGAGCCCATGTCTTAAGCAATTTAAGATTTGGGGTTGTCCGGCCTATATCTAAAAGCAAAATCCGGACAAACTCGAGGCAATGTCAGTTCTGTGGAAGTTTGTTGGATATCCTAAGTATTCGCAAGAGAATATCTTCTACCGCACCGAGAAACAGAAGGTGTTTTGTTTCTCGGCATGCCACCTTTTTAGAAAAAAGGAATTTATTTTGGAAAGAAATTTGTAGTCATGAGGTAACTGGAAGAAGTTCCAGCTATACAAACTATAGCTGATGATTTGATAGAACCGAAGGATTCAATAGCTCCCGGCGATCCTCAACCTCTCCGCCAATCTGGTAGGGTTCCTCATCCGCCTGAGAGATACTACGGTTTTCTCGATGACAGTGAGAGTGAAAATTGCATCATGAGATAATGACCCAACTAGTTTCGAGCATGCCATCAGGAGTGGGGACTCTGTAAGAATGGCTGGATACTAAGTGATCTGAGATGGAATCCATGTACAAAAAAATATGGACTTTGGTTGCTATATCTGAAGGGTTAAATCCCCATCAGGAGCAAGTATATCTTGAGAAGATTACTTGGTGTAGATAGAAAAGTTGAGACTTTCAAAGCTAGACTCATTGCAAAAGGTTCTCATCATCGACCAGGCGTGGATAATGATGAAACCTTTTCTCCAGTGGCTATGCTTAACTCCATCCGGATCCTACTTGCCATTGCTACATACCATGACTACGATATCTGGTGGTTGGGTGTCATGACTGCTTTTCTGAATACTGATTTAGAAAAGAGCGTCTATAAGTACACAGCCAGAGGGCTTCGTAGACAATGGGAGTGTTCCCTTATAAAAATTCAGAAAGAAAAGGGGAAGGGAAAATTCCCCACTAATGGAAGCATCACGTGTAAGCACGTGATCATCGATCCCTTATAAAGAGACTTAAAGAGGGAAAGGAATCCCACTAGTGGAGCATCACGTGCAAGAACGTGATGCATCTGTATACTGAGTAAGCAGCTCCACTTAGTAAGCGGCAATTAAAGCATCACGTGCAAGCGCGCGATCGTCTTTTACACAAAACGTGTAGGACCCAGTTATAAAATAAACAAAGAGTAAAGAAGCTCACGTGTTACCACGTGATGCCTTCCCTCTGTTTGGACTGCTGCATACAAACGAACCAAGTTAATTCTGTGAAGGGTCATGTGTTGCACGTGAGAGGTCTCAGATGCCTTCTGAGCCGATAGAATTTAATTCTAAATAAAAGGGATCATAACCCTATTTTGGAAATATTTTCCCCAATCTTTCTAAAAACAAGAAAGATTGTGCTCTGAAAATCAGAGCACCGTCGGATCAAAAATCCAATAGTGATTAAAAATCACCAAGATATAAAATAAGTTCTGTATGGAAAAATATTTTTTTCTAATCTTGTTAAAAACAAAAAAAATGTCTTCTGTAAAACAGAAGTCTTTGGATCAAAAATCCAACGGTGGATAAATTCCCCAAATCAATTAAGAAATCTCTCAATGAGAGATTTCCTCAACTGAATCAACAAATTAGCTTCCACTATATAAAGGCCCCAAGACTTCAAGTCTAAACAGAAGAACCCTCCCATAAACTGCTAGTTCAAAAGAAAAGAAGAAACCCTAGATAAGAAGGAACAAAACACAGAGAACACCTTACTTCTTCTTCGTCTCCACAAGAGTTTAACTCTTCCAAAGAACTTAGTTCTTTCTTCTGGAAAAGGATCTGCAGAAGCAGATCTCCCCACAAGTTGAGAATTTAATTCTCATCGGGGAGATTCTGCCATACAGATCCAAAACCTAGGGGAAGATCTAAGTTCAGAGAATTTAATTCTCCCAAAAAGTATTTAGAAATTTAATTCCTCTGATAAAATAAAGGTTTAACCCTTTATATAAGAACTTAGTTCTTCCTTATGGTAAAAGGTCTGCAGAAGCATATCTCCTCATAAGTTGAGAATTTAATTCTCATCGGGGAGATTCTGCCATGCAGATCCAAAACCTAAGAGAAAAACTAAGTCCTAAGAATTTAATTCTTACAAAATAGTGGGCTTGAAAGTTTCAAAACTCAAGATCTCCATGCACGTAAAAAGATTAGCACCCAACATGATAACGACCGATCACGTGCTCCCACATGAGCACCCTTGATGAATGAAAGAGAACAACTGAGATCAGGTCACGGGTCCCCACATGACCCCACTAAAAGTGCTTGGCACTTCCAAAAGAGAAAGGGTATAAACCCCAGAGACAGTTACTATTTTTGTGGCGCCTCACGTGATCCCACGTGGCCCTCTAAAAGTGCTTAGCACTTATACAGTAAAAGGGAATGAGCCCAAAGGCAGCATTTACATTTTGAGATCACCTCACGTGTTCGCACGTGAGCGTTAATGAACTAAGCGCTCAGCACCCAAATACAGCGCTTACATTTGGAGAATACCTCACGTGTCCGCACGTGACCATTTAATGAACCAATTGCTCAGCACTCATATGGAAAAGAAATATATCCAAAAGCAGCTCTCACATTTTGAAGGCGCCTCACGTGTTCGCACGTAAGCACCACAGGGAGCTAAGTGTTTAACACTTACATATATAAAAGGGGAATAGAACCCAATGAACAGCGCCAATTTTCAGGCGCCTCACATGCCACATGTGAGCACCCCCAAAATTTCAGTGTTTAACACTGCTTCAAAGCTGCACGTGGGAGCACGTGAGCACTGAGTATATACTAGTGTTTAACACTATGAGAGGTCAATATTAGCCAAATATAGACCAAATCTCCCGAGGACAATCAATTGAGCCCCTCATGCTCAGGGTCCTGTTGGGGTAAAAATTTACACCCCTGCTGACCAAGTCAAAGTCAAGGTCAACCCCAAGCCAGGTGGGCCCAAGCCCAGGTCAAGCGGGCCCATGGCCAAGTCGAGCCCGCGACCAGCCTCCTCCATGCCAAAATATAGATCATGTAATAAATAATTTTTATGTAATTTTTTATACATGAATGTATGCAAAATGGGCATAAAGCCAAATTTTTGTAAGCCTATGGCTTATGTGCAAAATGAAATGGCACATGAGCCATGGGATAGGCAAAATGCCATTTTGTGAAGCCCAAGGGGCTATATGTAAATATGTAAGCCTATAAAAGGCAACATGATGAATAAAAAAAAGGACCTTTTTTCATTCTCTCCACAAAAATTTTCCAGATCTGAGATCTATTCTTCTTCTTCAAGGTTCCAAAACCTTCTTCTTTCTCTTGAATTAAATCAAGAGTTTTACTCTTCCTTTTATAAAACTAAATAGTTTTCCACCACAAAACCCATTAAGGGGAATTCAGATCTGCCATCAGATCTCAAAAAAGAGAGATTTTGACATTTCACATCCCTTGATCTTCAAGATCCAGCAAACAACAAGAGGAAGAAGAAGAACCCCTTCCATTAACCCCAAAACACATTCAGGAGTCCAACTCCTCTCTGATTTCTCTTTTGAGAAATCTTTTTTTTCGAGGCTAAAAGCCTCTTATCCTCGCCGGCGCGCAGCGCTCATGCGCAAAGCGTCCGCGTGCCGACACGTGGCGCGCGCGCTTGCGCTCCAGCACGCAGCGCAAGTGCGCAAAGCGCCCGCGCGCCGACACGTGGCGCGCGCGCTTGCGACCTGCGCGCGCGCGCAAGGGCGCAAAGCTCCCGCGTGCCGACACGTGGCGCGCGCGCGCTTGCGCACCTGCGCGCAGCGCTTATGCGCAAAGCGCCCGCGTGCCGACACGTGGCGCGCGCGCGCTTGCGCGCTTATGCGCAAAGCGCCCACGTGCCGACACGTGGCGCGCTTGCGCCTGAGCGCACAGCACCTAAGCGCACAGCGCTCAAGGCGCTGGCCCCACGCATCCCTTGGATGCCTTTTCCCCTTCTTTTTATGTACATACATATACATATATATATGTATACAAACTCACACATATACGTACCCCGCAACATTTTCCCCCTCCAAAAAATTTTCGGGCCGGGGCGCTGTCCCGAACCCCGCAAAGGGGCTGCTAGCCCCCTTGACCCCCAGCCCGCTATCCAGGTAGCGGGACCCCCGTAAAAACTCTGCGTGGCTCCCGATATATCCAAAACCCCCTTTCAAAACAAAACACACGTACACTGCACATTGAGTTCGCATGACCAGTTTAACCCGTTAATCGGAGGTTCCCTCGCCCCAAAGGCGAGGGGTAATTAACGGCAGCTTAGTTTGCGGCTGCCGGAGATTTGGATCCCCACAATCATTAAACCCCAGCCTACCCTAGGCAGGGGGAATCTGTAGTACGCCTGACAAGCGCGCGCGTATTCCCATCTCAATGGGGTGACGAAAAACACCCTACAGATTCTGGCACGCCCGGTGGGACCCAATCTCTCCTTCCATATTTCGGGTTAAGCGTTCATGCGAACTCAATCAATATAGATACCTGTATTTATACTAAAAATAATGCTTTTTCATGCAGATTTTCAAGTAATCACCTTCCGACGATGTCTTTGATGATGAACTCAGCTCCCGTCTCCTACACGATGAGGATAGACTCTAGGACGGTCCTTCCGGCCAGTCTCGGGCGACAATGGGAGGAGCCGCTGCTACCATTCGGCTCTATCATGTTCATGCCAGTTAGCGCCATCCCAGCTCCTCAAGCCCCGGTGGCAGACAAACCGGTCTCGAAAGGCAGGAGACCAAATGTGGTGATCTCAAGGGCGCCCCAACCTAAACGCAAGTCGGTGTCTGAACGACTTTCCTTGGCCCCAGCTGGGGGCAAGGCCATCAACACCAACAAAGCTACAACGCGTCCCGAGCAAGCTCCAGCGGTGCCCTTGACCACTGCTCGATCGGGTGACCTCTCTAAGCTCCCCTCTGATCAACTCACAATGGCTTCCCGGGTAGCAGATGCCCGCCAAGCCTTCAAAATCGAGAAGCTGAGGGAGAAAAGGCTCAGATATAGAGCCAACAAAAGGGCTAAGGCTACTGCCAGGCTAAACCTCATGAGGTTCGAAGAACAGGGTTACCCCGCCAAAGATGAGGGGATGGCTGAATGTGTTATCCACACTGTCTACGTGGTGGGCACGCGCAGCAAGAGCAGGGACGGGGCCACCACATCTCAAATCCAATCTGGCTTGAATGTGGTTGCCATTTCCCAAGAACAGCCGCCTCCGCTGGATGATGAAAACCCTCTCGATGAGGCTGATAGGCAGAGAGAGCCCTCAATTCATGAGGAGTCAGGCTCGGAAAGCGAAGATGAGCCAACTTTCCGTCCTAAGACCGCAAAGCAGCAACTTCTCCAAGAGCTCCGAAAATAGCTCAGAAGCAAAGATAAGGAGATGGCCAAGCTCTACTCAAAGATCGACGACTTGACAAATGTCGTCTTACGGCTTACGGCCCAACTTGCCTCTCAGCCGCCCAATCAAGCACAGGGCTCAGCTCATGAACCGGGAAACGGTGTCCCGAGACAGCCGACGCCCGTTCCCTCAAATCCAAAAGTGGGCGGACCGCATGAAAATCAGTCGCATCCTATCTCAGCAAATGTCTTGGCTACCGATGACAGTAGCCCGCTAACTCAAGATCAAATCATGAATTTGGTTACCAACAAAGTCAAAACCTTGGTAGCCGAAGCCGAAGCGCAAAAAGATATCAGCAGTAGTGGGAGACCATATCCTGCTCAGTATGATCTGGTAGAATTTCCTAGCGGCTATGTCATCCCCAAATTCGGAAGATTCGATGGGACAGGAAATGCGAATCAGCACATCGCCCACTTCAAAGCCTCATGCGGGAATACTGGGGGCAATGATGCGCTTCTCCTCCGCCAGTTCGTTAATAGCTTGACCGATGTTGCTTTCGACTGGTACGGGAGCATACCGGATGGCTCCGTTACTACTTTCGTCCAAATGGAGTCTTTGTTTCGACAAAGATTCATGAGCGTCAGCGATAACATCACCATTGCCGAGCTCGTAAGAACCAAGCCCAAGAACAACGAAAGCAGCACGGATTTTATAACCCGATGGCCCAATCTCTCCGTTAAATGCGAACCGCCGATAGAGCAGGACCAATCTGTCAGTCTCCTCGTCGGAAATCTCAACAGTTGGATGGCCCCGTTTCTATGCACCGTGGGTCTCAAAACATTCCAAGAGCTGACCAGGAAAGTTCAGATGCTGGAGCGCTCAAAACAGGAGTCCTCCTCGGATTCCCCAAATAACAATAGGTCCTGGAGAAACAGAAACGACGATAATCGCAAAGGCGGAAACTCCGATGATTCTGAATCTTTCAACACTTCGGCTAACCGAAATAAGCAAGGGATGAGCAGGCCTAGCGCCAACCAGCCTCGGAAGCCAATGTTCGGAGAGGGAGGAGAATCTCCACTGAAAGAGAAGTTGGATAAGGTTTATTCCTTCAGAAGGGACAAAATCCGCAAAATATTCAAAGACGCCCTGAAGAACGGTCTACAACTGCCAGAGTCAAAAAGACCACAGGAAGTGAATAGGACCGACAACCCCAAATACTGCCCCTATCACAGAGTGATAGGTCATGCCATTGAGGACTGCTTCGTCTTCAAAGATTGGGTCGAAAAGCAGTATAAGGCAGGAGAGATAGAACAGTCTAAAGGCGTGTTAACAAACAGTCCAGCTGCGACCGTCAATTTCATACAAACGGAGACCGAAATTCTTCGTGAAACTGATTCTCTCAGACATCTGCCTTCTTCTGGGAATAGTCGACCACCACGTCATTAAACTGGGAACAATTGACCACCATGTCACTAAACTGGGAATAGTCGACCACCACGTCATTAAATTGGGAACAATTGACCACCATGTCACTAAACTGGGAATAGTCGACCACCACGTCATTAAACTGGGAACAATTGACCACCATGTCACTAAACTAGGAATAGTCGACCTCTAAGTCGTAAACTGGGAATGTAAAAAAATGTAAATAAAAAAATGTGTAAATAAAAAGGAAAAAAAAAGGAAAAGCCGAAATGATGGGGCAACTTGCAATAAAAACCAGCGAGTAAAAATGAAAATGAAAATAAAGCCGAAATGATGAGGCAACCGTGAAGAAATAGCCGAAATGATGGGGAAATCGCGATCCTCGCGATAAGAAAAGCTGAAATGATAGAGCAATCACGGTAAAAAAAAAAAAAGAAAAAAAAAGCGGCGAATGATGAGTCGCTCCTGGTACCATATTCCAGTGCAGCGATGCAGACGCCAACCCAAATCCAATTTTTCAAAATTCTCCCAGCCCTACGGCCAGTCCCCAAATTGACTGCCGTATACAATCCACGGGCTCAAATAATTCTCAGCATACCCATGCCCCACTGCAATCACCAGTTACGCGGCTGGTCTCCGCCTGTGGAATTATGCTCCATTGAGAAGACCCACTCATGTGTCCTCATGATACATGAGGAGAACAAACCTTTGTGGGATCCTTGCGACTCACGAAGGAAAAACACACTTAAGAGTCCTCACGACTCCTAAGGAGAAAATACACCTACGGGATCCTTACGACCCATAGGGAGAAAATGCTTTTATGGGACCCTCACGGCCCATAAAATTGAAAAGCCTTAGGTGATAGGGACCCAAACCTGTCTCCTAAACCATCGTCCCCCAAGTGGCGAATGATGAGTCGCTCCTGGTATCATATTCCAGTGCAGCGATGCAGACGCCAACCAAATTCCAAATCCCATACCCCAATGGCGAATGATGAGTCGCTCCTGGTACCATATTCCAGTGCAGCGATGCAGACGCCAACAAAGTCCCAAAATTTTTTATGGCCCTACGGTCTGGATCATACATCCTACAAAACCGTATACAATCCACGGGCATAAAACAATCCCAATCTCTCCAAAAAAAAAACTTAATAAAATAAAAAAGGTATGTCCACAAGCAAGATGGGCACGGATGAAAACCCGAAAGGGCTCCGTGAGTAAAAACAGCAGGGCTGCCGGCGAGTTTGTGAAAACCCGAAAGGGCGCAAACTCGTGAGAAAGAGATGAAATGCACTCAAAAGGTCCTCTCGACTTTGTGAGGAGAAAATTCCCGCGTGAGATCCTTACGACTCACAAAGGAGCAACACACTTGGGAGTCCCCACGACTCCCAAGGAGAAAATGCACTTACGGGATCCTTACGACCTGTAGGGAGAAAATGCTTTGTGAGACCCTTACGGCTCACAAAGTTGAAAAGTCTTAGACGATAAAGACCTAAAACCTGTCTCCTAAGCCATCGTTTCCTAATAAGCAAACGCAAATGATGATTCGCTTCTGGTACCATATTCCAGTGTAGCGATGCTGATGCCAAACAAAAAAAAACAATTCCCAAATTCTCTCATGACAAATGATGATTCGCTCCTGGTACCATATTCCAGTGTAGCGATGCTGATGTCAACCCAAATCAAATCAAACCAACAACCTCTACGGCTGAATCATGCTCCGTCCCAGAATGCACCCCGTGTCGAAATCATGCTTCGCCTCGGAATATCTACCTTCCCTGCCGGAATTATGCTCCGCCTCGGAATCAAGTCAACCAACAAGCTCTGCGCCGGAATCATGCTCCGTCTCAGAATATACCCCGTGTCGAAATCATGCTTCGCCTCGGGATATTTGCCTCCCTTGTCGGAATTATACTTCGCCTAGGAATCTACCTCTGCATCAAAATCATGCTTCGGTCAGAATGTCTGCCGATCCTCGGAATGATGCTCCGATCTCTGGAATCATGCTCCGCCCATCGGAATGATGCTCCGAACCCTGGAATTATGCTCCGCTCTTCGGAAAGATGCTCCGAACCCTGGAATCATGCTCCGCCCTTCGGAATGATGCTCCGAATCCTGGAATTATGCTCCACTCTTCGAAATGATGCTCCGATCCCTAGAATCATGCTCTGCTCATCGGAATGATGCTCCGATCCTTGGAATTATGCTCCGCAAATTGGAATGATGCTCCGCTCATCGGAATGATGCTTCGATCCTTGGAATTATGCTCTGCAAATCGGAATGATACTCCGATCCCTGGAATCATGCTCCGCTCTTCGGAATGATGCTCCGAATCCTGGAATCATGCTCCGCTCATTGGAATCATGCTCCGCCCATCGGAATGATGCTCCGAACCCTGGAATTATGCTCCGCTCTTCGGAAAGATGCTCCGAACCCTGGAATCATGCTCCGCCCTTCGGAATGATGCTCCGAATCCTGGAATTATGCTCCACTCTTCGGAATGATGCTCCGATCCCTAGAATCATGCTCTGCTCATCGGAATGATGCTCCGATCCTTGGAATTATGCTCCGCAAATTGGAATGATGCTCCGCTCATCGGAATGATGCTCCGATCCTTGGAATTATGCTCCGCAAATCGGAATGATACTCCGATCCCTGGAATCATGCTCCGCTCTTCGGAATGATGCTCCGAATCCTGGAATCATTCTCCGCTCATCGGAATGATGCTCCGCTCATCGGAATGATGCTCTGATCCCTAGAATAATGCTCCGCTCTTCGGAATGATGCTCCGAATCCTGGAATGATGCTCCGCTCGTCGGAATGATGCTCCGATCCCCTGGAATTATGCTCCGTACTTCGGAATCATGCTCCGATCCCTGGAATTATGCTCCGCGAATCGGAATGATGCTCCGATCCTCGGAATGATGCTCCGATCCCTGGAATGATGTTCCACCTCGAAGTTCAGCTTCAAGATCCATCAATTTCATGCACACAACTCAAATATGCGGTGTGCATTTATTGATGTGGGGCACTTTGTTGGGGTAAAAATTTACACCCCTGTTGACCGAGTCAAAGTCAAGGTCAACACCAAGCCAGGTGGGCCCAAGCCCAGGTCAAGCGGGCCCATGGCCAAGCCCGCGACCAGCCTCCTCCATGCCAAAATATAGATCATGTAATAAATAATTTTTATGTAATTTTTTATACATGAATGTATGCAAAATGGGCATAAAGCCAAATTTTTGTAAGCCTATGGCTTATGTGCAAAATGAAATGGCACATGAGCCATGGGATAGGCAAAATGCCATTTTGTGAAGCCCAAGGGGCTATATGTAAATATGTAAGCCTATAAAAGGCAACATGATGAATAAAAAAAAGGACCTTTTTTCATTCTCTCCACAAAAATTTTCCAGATCTGAGTGTTTCCTGATTTAAAATCAGGAAAGCTTCTGGGAAAAGCTTCAGAAGAGGGTCACGTGCTTACACGTGACTAGCGGTCACGTGTTGGCACGTGACACCTAAAAACATCATCAAGGCAAGGTCAGTATACTGACTACGTTGAAGAAAAGGGGGCTTCAGAAAGAGTCACGTGCTCCCACATGACCCGGGTCACGTGGCGACACGTGACATTTAAACGCAAGAGTCAAAAGGCACACCAGTTCCCTGATCAAGTCAAGGAAAAGGTTTCAGAAAAAGTCACGTGCTTCCACGTGACCAGGGTCACGTGTTGGCACGTGACGTTCAAGGCAGCAGACTCGTTCTCCAAAAGAACCAAAGAAAGAGAGTTCAAACAAGGGTCACGTGCTCACACGTGATCAGGGGTCACGTGGTAGCACGTGACGTTTAAGCAGCAATCAGAAGACAAAGCGCAAAAGAAAGGAAAAGGCTCATTCCAAAGGGGGTCACGTGCTCACACGTGACCATGGGTCATGTGGTCACACGTGACCGGCTTTCAAAGCCCATTTTGTCAACAGAATTAAATTCTGAGAGAAATTCAAATCTTTCCAAAGGAAAGCAACTATCTGGAACCAATCAACTATCTGAAATATCATCTATCTATGGGAAAATCTCGGGTTTGGAAAGATTTCCCCTTTAAATCTA
Source organism: Agapanthus africanus (assembly GCA_030015575.1). Lineage (NCBI taxonomy): Eukaryota > Viridiplantae > Streptophyta > Magnoliopsida > Asparagales > Amaryllidaceae > Agapanthus > Agapanthus africanus. The sequence continues at coordinate 28,038,367 of CM057350.1, forward strand.
ACCAAAATAACAAAGGAGAATCTCTGGATTTAAAATCCAATGGTGAATAAAATTCACCTAATAATCCAACGGCCCAAAATGAATGATGAATGCAAATCAAATCTCAACGAAGATTCGTCAAAAACTGATTGATCCGGCTGCTTCTCCTATAAATAGGAGCCAAGAGACACAGAGAAACAGAGACATGCGCAGAGAAGAAAAAAGAAAAAAGGAGGAGAGCTTTGATACTTTGAAAAGACTCGGATCTTCTGCAAAAACCCTAGGTAAGAAAAGGGAAGGCCTTTTGAAAGAAGGAGAATTTAATTCTCAACAGAGTTTAACTCTGATAATGTAAAAACAGAAGAACATATTTCTTCTCTCTTTGATAGAGGATCTGCAAAGTGCACATCTCCCCTTAAGGTTGAGAATTTAATTCTCAATGGGTTGAGATCCTGCCATGCAGATCCAAAAACAGAGAGAAGGAATGCAGGCACGAGAATTTAATTCTCACAGAACTATAGGAATTTAATTCCTTTAAAACAAAAGTAGGGCTTGACCCTATATCATGGGAATTTAAAAAGAAACAGGGTTTAACCCTAATTAAGAACCTAGTTCTGTTGAAACAGCGGGAATTTAATTCCCTTAATCATAATTTAACAGAGGATGGAAGTTTAAACTCCTTAAAAACTTTTATTAGGGTTTAACCCTATTCAGCCCTTCACGTATATGAGGAATTTAATTCCCACAGAAAATTCAGAGTTAAACTTTATTCTAGAATACAAAGTCTTCGAAAGGAAGTAGGAATTTAATTTCTCTGAAATTTACAGTTCGAGGAATTTAATTCCTGAAAGAAGATTAACAAAGCCTCTAAACAAAATACATAGAGGCAGGGTCACGTGTCATCACGTGACCCCCCAAGAGATCTACAAGAAAGCCCCTTTGAGGCAGCACCCCACGTGATCCACGTGACCCTTGGCAGAAGCTCTAATACATAGGCATTTGAATGCCCATCACGTGATAGCACGTGATGCTCTGAAAGATGCGATAATCTCAGCAGAATAAATGAAGGGAGGGCGCTCTCACGTGCTGCCACGTGACCCCTCTTGTCTTAGTGTTTAACACTAAATTGAAACTCTCGAACCCAGTGTTAAAATACTGTTGGGCTTTAGTGTTCAACACTAATTAAAAAGCTTTATTTGCAGTGTTCAACACTGATTACCTTAGTGTTTAAACACTAATCTGAGATCTTCATTTGCAGTGTTCAACACTGATCTGTCTTAGTGTTTAACACTAATTTGAAAAGCCTTGTTGTTGGTGTTTAACACCAATTATCTCTTAGTGTTAAACACTAACTTGTCAACCTCATTCCCAATGTTCGACACTGACTGTTCTGAAGTGTTTAACACTAGGCTTTGGCCCAATTGGCCTAAATGGATGGAGGCAAAGCCTCTCCTACTTGGACTTAGCCCAAGATGGCCATAAGTCCTCAATTTGTGATTAACTGGTCCAATGGACTCATAACATAATTAATTCGTCTTGACCCCAAATTGGGCCAAGGACTATTTAATCCATTCCGGTTCTAGGGTACATCTCGTCACTCCTTTGATACTTGGCATTGTAATCCCTCAATGTCTTCAAAGAGGTGACGGGTCCCGACGACCACACATTGATACGGACTGCGGGGTCCTTAAACTCGTGTTTAATGCAAATTCCTGGTTACGTGGAACGCGGATAATGTCACTCTTTGACCCCGTGGAAAACGTCCAGAGCGGAGCCTAGTCCTCGCAGAGCACGGCAGTGAACCCGTGTGAAGCATCCAGAGCACATACTGGACTATGGGGTCCTTAAACCCATGGACTACGACGTCCTTAACCTTGACCGAGATGTCTTAAAACTAACAACGGACCGCAATGTCCTTAAACTACCCATGGACCGCAATGTCCTTAAACTACTCATGGACCGTAATGTCCTTAAACTAGAACAATGAAGCCCCGCATGCTCTTTTGTCGGATCTAAACGGTCCCGTTTAAGTTGATCTTAGCCTCAAAGATGGCTAACGTATCCTTAAAACCTTCAAACAGAGTGGACTATAAATCCCCCCAATTAACTCTGGCTCGAGGGTACATCCCTGAACTCCTCTGACATCCGTCGTTGTAATCCTTCAACGTCGTCAGAGAGGTGACGGGTCCCGACGGCCATACATTCATGGACCACTATGTCCCTAAACTGGAACATTAGAGTCCAAACGCTCTTTTGTCAGATCTAAACGATCCCGTTAAGTTGATCTTAGTCACAAAGTTAGACTAACGTATCCTTAACAAACGTTTGAGTTGATCTTAGCCTCAACTATGGCTGACGTATCCTCAAACCAAACCCCCCCAAACCCAAATCTAAGATAATACGGATTTGGACTAGTCCACGCCCTACGGGCGACGACATAACTCAGTCTCCGTAAACAATCCACGGGCAACAAAATACAAAGCAGACACCCACGACACGAAGTGACCATCTGGAGAAGGAGAAAGTTGTTACCGCAATGCGGTAGCGTAATTAACTGCAGGGGCTTGCGCCTGCAGGGAAGAGCGTCCCCACAATCAAAAACCCCTCATTCGAGGGGGAATCTGACGAAGTCTGCTACATCGGACGCATCCGTCTAAACCTCCGATACACGGTGCCATAAATCAATTTGGCATCTTCGGAGAGGTGGACGGATAGCACCTATTAGCATCTGCCCCGAATCTCAGGCAAGACGTGGTGTCGCGCCGTCTTTCGGAGGGGAACAGATTCTGGCACGCCCGGTGGGACCTTTTCCTCTTTCCACTCATCACTTCGTGTGTCGTGACTCGCGAACCAATCGCGGTTCGCTATTGGTTGCCCTTGGTTTTCAAGATACAAAGAATTGGCGTCTCGCTTATTTCAGAAAGCAAAGGATCGATGGCTTCTACTTCCGTGAAATTCTCCAACTGCTCAGACTGCAATTGCAACCAACGCTCTGCCTCGCCAGGAGGTATAGCCTACGGATCCCAAGCTACGTCGCTATTCACAATGCCCGTGGAACAGGTCACTCACGCCACCACAGGATTGTTCTTTGGGACCATGCTCCCGCCGACAAACTTCACCGCTCCAGCGCTGACAACGGAAGCTCTCAAGAAGTCGGTCTTTGATCGTCTTACCCCTGCCGCGGCTCCTCTCAACGAGTCGCCCAACGTCAACGCCTCGGTCTTCTCTAGATTGGGCCAGAAATCCTGCGAACCCATCATGGGACCTACAATCTCAGAGAAGGCTGCTTCTAAGAAGGTGGCCGCTCCTGCCCCCAAAGTCGTCAAGGCAGCCTCTCCGGCCAAAAGGTCGGTCTTTACAAGATTGACGGCTCCAGCTCCCGCTCCTGCTGCCCAAAGGACATCGGTCTTTGACAGGCTAATACCAACTGCGACCCCCCATCCAGACAGGGGGCAAGACGAAACCATTCTTACCGCTGACCCTACACCGTCCACTCGACACGCTCGACGTCGCCATTGGCGCCGAGTAAGGAAGGCTGGGGGCAACTCCCCCTCCGGGTTGACTCCATCGGCCCCGGTGGCAGAGGTTAATGCTGCTGTTCCAACTGGGAACAGCTTTGAAATGCTAAATAAGGTGCGAAGGAATTCTCCTACGGCAGTGCTGAAGAGGTCTCCTCCCTCATTAAAAAAGGTTGTGGAAATAAAACCCGAACAGCCCCAATCTCCTCAACGGCTGTCTTCCAAAATCTATAAGGTTTGGCGGCAAGCCCGAGACTCGATCATCGATCCAACCTCCTCCCGCCAGCACAAGAAGCTGAAAATCCAACCGGAAGCTAGTCACCAGACTAAACCCCAAAAGGCTGTCTGGACGCCCACCTCAACGGCCCCCTCAATCTCCATGGCTCATAAAAGGAGGAGGCCACAGAAAACCCCACAGCATGCAGCGACGGCTAAAAGCACTAAGCCCAGACGCTCTAAGTCTGGGGGCATGGTGGTGCACACTGTTTACATGGTCTCTGGAAAGGAGGAAAGCCGCACTTCTACGGGCCACCGACCGCTAACCCGATCCGTGACGAAAGCCCAGGAGCAGCAACAAAAGCTTCAAGAAATGATGAATGCTATGGCCGTGCTCACCGGGCCAAAAGAAAACCCAGAAACATCCTCAGACGCACGTCGGGAGGAAGAAACCGATGCTGAATTCCTTCGCTGGACACTGGAGAAAAGGGATAAAGAGGCTGCTGAACAAGCGGCCAACATACAACGGATGGGCCTTCTCTTCCAAGATGTGATAGGAATGATGATCCAGCAGGACTTACCCGCCGAGGATCCCCCAATCGTTCTTGAAGATGACCGAGGAGAAACGTCAAATCCACCACCAGCCCTCTCAACGGCCAAGGAGGAGGCAATCTCTAAGGCTGACCTGGCTGACTACATAGCCCAGCAAATCTGGGTTCATCACGCGACTGAGGCAGCTGGTCAAGTCGTGAAAACGGGGCGGCCGTATCCGAGCTGGTACGACCAAATCAAATACCCGCAAGGCTATACGATACCGAAATTCCACGTGTATAAGGGGACCGGCAATCCCCATCAACATGTCGCCCAGTTCCGGGCCCTCTGCGGTAACACCGGCGGTGATGATAAATTTTTGCTCCGCCAGTTCGTGGGCAGCTTATCAGAAACAGCGTTCGAATGGTATTCGGAACTCCCGAACGATTCTATCAAAACGTTCGCTGAAATGGAGTTGTTGTTCACTCAGCGATTTGCAAGTGCCAGCGAACGCACTCTAATAACTGCACTTATTAACGCCAGGGTAAAACCGGGCGAAACCTGGGTCCAGTACGCTATACGCTGGCGAAACTTTTGGTCGAGATGTGAGCAACGCATTGAGGAAGCACCTGCGGTGGGCATGTTCGTGGGAACTCTAGACCCTCACGCAACTATCTCCCAGTTTATGATGTTTTTTAAGCCAACCACATTCCAGGCTCTGATCGACAAATTGGCTCAGATGGACCAGATGGGTCATAGACCACCTACACCGAAATCGGAACCTCGGAATGACAAGGGTAAAGGAAGGGCAACCTTTGTTGCGAATGCCCAACAGCAACCTAACGCCCCGAAACCGGCAGATCAACTGGAGGAAAGGCGTCGGTATTATAATGAGAAGATGAAGCGTCCCTACTCGTTCCCACGGGACAAGACGAAGCGGCTATTCGAGCTGGCAATACGCAACAGACTTATAAGCCTACCAAATCCAAGGCGACCGCCGCAACCCGCCGAGGTGAATAACCCTAACTATTGCCCTTACCATCAAACGGTAAGCCATCCGATTGAAGATTGCTTCGTCTTCAAAGGATGGATTGAAGATCAGTACCTCCAGGGGAAGTTTGTACTGTCCGAAAAGTGGAAGGTGAACCCACCACAGCCGCACGCTCCTAGGAAAGCGGATACACCGGGAGCAACCTGTTCTTTTGTCGAAGAAGCTCCATGGGAGATCGTGCTATCAACTAAAACCAAAAGAATGCTGAGAGACTTTCATGCGTGCCCTGCGATCGAATGGAAGGACCCTCTTGAACCTCAAATTATCAAAGGAATGTTGAAGCCCCGCCCAATTACGAAGACTCGCGATAAGAGCCCAAATACTCACGTCCAACCGTCAAAATCTTCGAAGAAAAAGAAGAAGAAATCGAAGAAGTCCGTGAAGCTTGGAAAAGAGCACACGAACTTGCAGAAGCAAATCGACGCACTGGAAGAGTACAATCAAAAGGCGCGAACCCCTGTCACACTACGAGAGTTCCTCAACCACATCTTCCAAGAAGAAGATGATGGAGAAAGCTCGTCGGATGAATCCGAAGGATATGTGGCGAGTTGTAACGTAATCTCCCACTCGTTTACCGATGAGGGGAAAACTCCTGGCACTAAAAAGCTGGAGGCAGAGCCTGTACCAGAGCGTGCATGGCCAACGGACGAAATGATCGACGCTTTTCTAGACGAGATTCGTCTAAAATGTAAAGCGGACCAGGAGCGTGAAATGACCACGTCGGAAAGATCCAAATGCGGGCGACTGAACGGAAGAGTTGAACTACCTCCGCCAGAGCGAAAGGTATCCGAAGTAGACAAGAAGATATTCAAGACGAGAAAAAGGTTTGCCAAAGCTATGTCAATGGGGATGAAGCTACCGCCCTCGGAAGGAGATACACACGATGGAGCGGAGAGGCACCCTGACTATTGCGCATATCACCGGAAAGTCTCACACCCCACGGAGGAGTGCGACGCCTTTAAGCTATGGTGGCAAGGATATGTCGCTCGTCGGCAACATGTTAAACGCATGAAACGCAAGATCCGTCGGGAACGAAGAAGTACTGTCGATGGGCACAACAGAACGACTGGCAACTGTTGCATGGTCAACGCCAGGGGGTCACAAGTTCTCACCTTTGGGAGCGACTCTGATGAAGAAATGGCTCTGGGCCCTCTCTTTAAAGAATCTGTTTTGGGGAAAGAGGAGGAATCGGAGGCCTGCGAGAACATTCAGCTGCGCAATCGCACACTCCCAGAAAAGAATCTCGGGCCCGGGAATAGAAAGGATAAGGGAAAGGAAAAGGTCACTGAAGGTATCACTTTAGATGACCAAGTCATGAGAGAGCTGGCTGCCAAAGACCCTCCTAGGAAGAGTAAAGTGGACTATAACATCCTCGCGCACCTAAGGAAGCTACCTTCTCAGCTTAGCATTCTCGATGCCCTCCTATTATCGAAAGAAGCGCGAGACTCACTAATTAAGGCGTTACAAGAACCCGAGCAATTCCAAGCCTTCCTCGCCACTGAAAAGATGAAGGATGAACTGGAGGAAGTGCATACGGCCGACGTCACTTTCGGTGATGAAGACCTCCTTCTCGGGATGTGCGACCACAACCGTCCCCTATATGTCTCCGGATACTGCTATGATATCAAGATAGGCAAGATCCTGGTGGACAATGGATCCTCCGTCAATCTCCTTAATGTTCGGGTGTTGAAGGAAATCTGCATGAGCGTGCAACACCTCGCTCGTGGCAAGATTACTATCTCCGGTTTCGATTCACAATCGTCACGGACTCTCGGATCTGTGATATTAACATTACGCTTTGGACTTCTCGTCACAGACATCAAATTCCATGTCATTGACGCCAAGACCTGCTACAACGCCTTGCTCGGCCGTCCTTGGCTACACGAGTACAATATCATCCCTTCTACACAACATCAGTGTATGAAGTACTTTAAGGATGGTTTCGAGTACACCGTAACAGGTGAGTTAAACCCATTTTCCATGAACGAAGTCCGCAAATACGAAGATGCGAAGTACTTTTTGCCAGATTTCGAGGATACAGAAAGGTGTCGCAATCCGGAGAACAAAGCCGCCGCCACCATCCCTGTTTTCGGGAGCGATACCGAAGAAGAAGAAGAAATAGTTTATGCAGGGCCGTCTCAACGCAACAACCTGGGGACGCCCGCCCCTGTGTTGGTCTTCGGAAGTGATTCAGAAGATGAAGTTAATGCTGTGTTCTCCAAGCGGCTGTCAATACAAGCATCCCCTGGCGATGACCATAGTTTGCAAATCACCATGGTACCGCGAGAACACTACAAGGATCTCGACACTCTTCAGGCTCATAATGTGCAGGACCTGCAAACATTTTACGTCCCTCCCAGGCAAAGGGGTGAGAAGGTGATCCTATTCTACCGATCCTCAGAGTCGAAAATAGAAAAAGAGATCTGGCATGGCGTGGATGCTACACTTGACAGGCTCCAACCCATCCGTCTGCCCAGATACTATACAAATGGATTAAAGAAGCTATTGAAGCGCCAAGGAGTACCCTTAAAACAGACTGTTCGGCAGGCTCGGTTCTACAACAAGATTTGGGATGTCCCCGGGACTCAACGCAAATTGCCTAACGGGAAGATGGAAACACTCGGGCTTGGGTACGCAAGAGCTGGAAAACGGGAACGGGCTCACAACAGCTACACTATATATACCTTTGATGAAGAGGAGGACGCCCTGTCAGGAGAGGCCAACCCCCCACCAAAACTAGACCCCGCGATCGAAGCGCCGAGTCCGTCGTTTGAGGAACGAATGGGCAAGCCTGTCAGGAAAGTGGGTCAGAAAGCCTGGGAAGACCACAACCGCGAAATGGCCATCTACGAGGAGGCCAGGACGCAACGTCTATCTCAACGTGCTGCAAAAGACAAAGACGCTTATCCTCGTCAATCCGTTATACGAAAGGCCCGACACAGAGACGGAAATAGATCAAGAAGCGGCTCGGATTTGTCCCTCATGAAGAAGATGAGTCGAGCGTACTCCTTCCCCCGAGACAAGACGGAGAGGTTACTCAACCTCGCTATAAAACATCAAATGATCACGCTTCCAGAGTCTAGATACCTGAGCAAGCTAGCAAGGTCTCTCATCCGAGTTATTGCTCTTATCACCAAGCCATGGGACATCCTATCGAAGACTGCTTCACCTTCAAGAACTGGGTCGAGGACCAATACCGACGGGGTAGATTCGCTTTATCCGACGGCTGGAAGGTAACGCCGTCGCGAAAGCATGAGCCCAAGGCCGCAAGAGCAGAACCGGGTCCACCTCAGTCCAGGGAGCGGGTTCGCACTTGTTATACGACTACGATATCAGGAGAAGAGCCCGAGAATGTAGATGACCTTTCCCGGTGCTTTGAGAACAGCGATGATGAGGTGATCTCGGAATTTCCGCCCGCTCCGAAAGAACTGGAAGATGGTATACATACTACTGCAGATAACCTCAAGAAGATTGAGTTGGGATCGGCAGATGACCCGCGACCGACATTTGTCAGCGAGCTGTTATCCGAAGAAAAGGTGGCTGCGTTAAAGAACGTGCTTCTACGGCATAAAGATTGCTTCGCATGGAACTACTCCGAGATGCCAGGATTGGATCCGGAGATTGCTGTGCATGGATTAGCAATATCCCCAGATATCAAGCCAGTCAAGCAAGCGCCAAGGAGGATGCGACTCGAGCTTGAGATGAGCATCAACGCCGAAGTCAAGAAGTTGATCGATTCTGGATTTATCCAAGAAGTCCAATATCCCGACTGGATTGCCAATATCGTCCCGGTAATGAAGAAGAATGGGACGGTACGCATATGCGTGGATTTCAGGGATCTCAATAAAGCCTGTCCAAAGGATGATTTCCTAGTACCGGTAACCGAGCTAATGATAGATAACACGTCAACTCATGAGGTTTTCTCCTTTATGGATGGTTCGTCAGGATACAATCAGATAAAGATGCATCCCGAAGACCAGAAGCATACCGCTTTCCGCACCCCTTTGGGTATATTTTGCTACAAGGTTATGCCCTTTGGTCTAAAGAACGCTGGCGCCACCTATCAAAGGGCCATGACAAAGATCTTCGACGACCTCATACATGACATCGTCGAGTGCTATATCGATGACCTCGTAGTAAAGAGCATGTCATACGGAGAACATTTAAAGCATCTGGAGACTGTATTTCAACGCCTTCGGCAATATAATTTGAAAATGAATCCCCTCAAATGCGCGTTTGGAGTCTCTTCGGGCAAATTCCTAGGATTCATCGTTCGACACCGAGGTATTGAAATAGATCCGTCAAAGATTAAAGCGATCATGGAAATGCCTCCGCCAAGAACCCTCAAGCAGTTGCGGTCTCTCCAAGGGAAGCTCGCATACATCCGGCGGTTTATCGCTAATCTTTCGGGCAAATGCCGTCCTTACAGCCACCTGATGAAAAAGGGAACCCCATTCGTTTGGGATCACAAATGTCAAAGTGCACTAGACGAGATCAAGCAGTACCTGCAGAACCCTCCAGTGTTGGCTGCTCCAGTGAAGAGAAAGCCTCTCATTCTTTATACGGCCGCCCTTGAAGGTTCTCTGGGTGCATTATGGGCACAAGAGAATGATCAGGGGAAAGAAAGAGCACTTTACTACTTAAGTCGAGTGCTGCTGGGGGCAGAAAGCAACTATTCCCCCATTGAAAAGCACTGCCTGGCATTGATCTTCGCAATAACAAAGCTTAGACATTACGCATTAGCACATGAAGTCCGTCTTATTTCGAAGGTGGACCCTCTCAAATATTTGATGTCGAAAGCCATATTGACGGGACGACTCGCTAAGTGGGCCCTGCTCTTGATGGAGTTCTCGATAATGTATCAACCTCTCAAGGCAGTGAAAGGCCAGGCCATTGCCGACTTCCTCGCCGAGCACCCGATACCGGCCAATTCTCCTCTGAACTGTGATTTGCCGGACGAGCATGCATTTGATGCGATTAGCGGTGGAACCACCCGATGGGAACTCTATTTTGATGGAGCGTCCTCCATAAAGAAACAGAAACAAGGTATCCCAATGATCAAATCAGGGATATGCCTCATCTTTGCAACTCCACAAGGAGGGATAATGCGCTTCTCCTTCTCCTTAACAGAGCCGAGGACAAACAATAAAGCCGAATACGAAGCCCTGATAGCAGGCCTCGAGATCGCCATCGACATGGGAATTGAAGACCTCCTCATATACGGGGATTCTCAGCTGGTCGTTAGTCAAGTAAATGGTGACTACCAAACGTGCAAGCCGGAGTTGGTAAAGTACGGCGAAAGGGTGCAACAACTATTGACCCAAATTCCCTCCTATACTTTGGAGAACATACCGCGTGCGGAAAACAGCAAAGCAGACGCGTTGGCTAAACTTGCTAAAGAACTGGCTGACGAGAACCTCGATGACGTCAGAATCGTGGTACAAAGCCGTCGAGTGCTCGCCCCGGCAGAAATATCTCCGGAATCATGCGGAAAAAAGGGAACGACTAAGCAGATGACCCTACGAATAAAAGACCATGAGAAGGCCGAAGACTGGAGGGAAGTCTTCATAGACTACTTCAAATCCCACCAAATGCCCGAAGAAGCGTCCTCAAGACATCAGCTCATGAAACGAGCTTTATCTTTCGCTTTCGTCAACGATACCCTGTACAAGAGATCGTTTGATTCTCTATGGCTGAGATGCTTGGGACCTGACGAAGCAGAAAGAGTCATTCAGGAAGTTCACGACGGACTTTGCGGTTCTCACCAGGCAGGCCCAAAAATGAAGTTAAAAATTAAACGGATGGGTTATTACTGGCCCACGATGATCCAGGACTGCCTCGAGTATGCGAAGCAATGCCACTCATGCCAGATCCATGGAGACTTCATCCACCATCATCCGAATCCACTGCACCCAACGCTGGCTAGTTGGCCATTCGAAATGTGGGGGACTGACATAGTCGGCCCCATTGAGCCAGCATCGTCCCGGGGACACCGTTTTATCCTGGCGACAACTGATTACTTCTTCAAATGGGCAGAAGCAGTACCACTGAGGGACGTGAAGACGGAGAATATCCTCCATTTCTTCAAGACGCAAGTCATCTACCGGTTTGGGACCCCACGGCGGATTATCTCCGATAATGGGCCGGCCTACCGAAGCCATAAGATTAGCCGCTTCGCACAGCAACACAATATAGACTGGAGATATTCTTCGGTTTACAATCCACGAGCTAACGGTCTAGCCGAGGCCTTCAATAAGACCTTGACGAAGATCATAAAAAAGACCGTTTCCAGGAATAAGAGAGACTGGCACGAAAGGCTGCAAGAAGCCCTTTGGGCTTATCGAACTACGTTCAAGACGGCCACGAACACAACGCCGTACGCGTTGGTATTTGGGACGGAAGCAGTGCTCCCCCTCGAGATAGAGTTACCCTCTCTACGAGTAGCAATCCACCACGAGCTGACGAACGAAGAAAATGCTCACCTTCGGCTTGAGGAGCTTGATGCCCTCGACGAAAACCGGCTCATAGCGCAACAACATCTAGAAGCCTACAAAGCAAAGATGACGCGCTCGTACGAACGATTGACCAGGCCGAGGACATTCCGCCAAGGCGAACTCGTACTAGTGGTTAAAAGACCTATGATCCCTAATCGTGCCAAGCGAGGAAAATTTGAGCCAAACTATGAAGGCCCGTACATCATAGACAAGGTCTACCAGGGTGGAGCCTACCTACTCATGGACATGCACGGTGAAAGGCCTTTCAGGCCAATAAACGACCGCTTTTTAAAGAAGTACTATGCTTAATGAGCCACAGCCGGGGTCAATGATAGATGACGACGACTATGTCCTCTCACTATCTTCCTAGGCTCAGACTTTACAAGCAGCAGCCGGCCTTCCCATATCGGCGGACCGAAACGTCCTTAAACTAACGGCGGACCGAAACGTCCTTAAACTATCGACGGACCAAAACGTCCTTAAAACTAACGGCGGACCGAAACGTCCTTAAACTATCGATGGACCGAAACGTCCTTAAACTAACGACGGACCGAAACGTCCCTAAACTACTACCGCAACATCCTTAGGTTGACGAGATGGATAAAAAAAAGAAGAAGATAAAAAAAATGATAAAAAAAAAACGGTATGTCCATAAGCAAAGTGGGCACGGATGAAAACTCGAAAGGGTTCCGTGAGTAAAAACAGCAGGGCTGCCGGCAAGTGTTCGTGAAAACCCGAAAGGGCGCGACCTTGTAAAAAAAAGTGAAAAAGAATAAAAAGAAACGGTATGTCTATAAGCAAAATGGGCACGGATGAAAACCCGAAAGGGCTCCGTGAGTAAAAACAGCAGGACTACCGGCGAGTGTTTGTGAAAACCCGAAAGGGCGCAACCTCGTTAAAGGACACTTACAGAGTCCTCTCGACCTTGTAAGGAGAAACCACCTTCGTGAGATCCTTACGACTCACAAAGGAGCAACACACTTAGGGATCCTCACGATTCCTAAGGAGAAAATACACTTGCGAGATCCTTACGACTCGTAAGGAGAACTCTCTTATGGGACCCTCACGGCTCATAAGATTTGAAAGTTTTAAGTTACAGAAACCTTAACCTGTTCTTAAGCAACCCCCACAACCTTCGATACTGCCCTACAAGAGGCTCAATACTGACCCTTGTATACAATCCACGGGCGCGAATAAACTTTTCCCCAGCAAAGTCCAACCCTTGTAGGTCCTCTCGACCCATAAGGAGAAAACCCTCTTGTAGGATCCTTACGACTTACAGAGGGACATGCACTTAGGAATCCTCACGATCCCTAAGGAGAAAATACACCTGCAAGATCCTCACGACTTGTAGGGAGAAATACCTTTATGAGACCCTTACGGCTCATGAAGTCAAAAGCCTTAGCCGACAGGATCCTAACCAGGTTTGCTAAGCCACCTTTGTTCAACATCGACAGAGGCAAATGATGATTCGCTCCTGGCAACATACCAGTTGCAGCGATACTGACGCCGAAATCGGTGTCCAAAATCCGAGCTTGCGGCAAAAAAGCTAGCAAGCCACACATGCCTACAAAATAGCCGAAATGATGGGGCAACTTGCAATAAAAAGCAGCAAGTAAAAATGTATGCATGAAAAATAGCCGAAATGATGGGGCAACTCGCAATAAAAAGCAGCGAGTAGAGAATAAATAAATAGCCGAAATGATTGGGCACCGCGAAAAATAGCCGAAATGATTGGGCAGTCGTGATTTTCGTGATATAAAAGCTGAAATGATAGAGCATCGCGGGAAAAGAAATAAAATAAAAATAAAATACATGCCCTACAGGTGACGCTACATTAATCCCTGTATACAATCCAGGGGCGCAAACAAAGAAGGAGTCGCACTCTTCCTCCCCAGGTTTCATTAGAAGAAGAAGCCGAATCTTGACGGGCCACGAGCGACCTAAAGATCATCCCAATACTCGTCTCGTAACAACGGGCACAACTTCAAGCTAAGCGGAACAGCGGCAACTCCCAGTTCCATGGCTCAGTGGTATACATATCGCCAACAGTCAAACCTCCATTCCGTGAAGTGCGAATACAATCGATAAAATTCCTGGTTACGTGGAACGCGGATATTGTCACTCTTTGACCCCGTGGAAAACGTCCAGAGCGGATCCTGGTCCTCGCAGAGCATGGCAGTGAACCCGTGCGAAGCATCCAGAGCGGAGCCTAGTCCTCGCCTAACGCGGCAGTGAACCCGTGTGAAGCATCTAGTGCAAAATTCCTGGTTACGTGGAACGCGGATAATGTCACTCTTTGACCCCGTGGAAAACGTCCAGAACGGATCCTGGTCCTCGCAGAGCATGGCAGTGAACCCGTGCGAAGCATCCAGAGCGGAGCCTAGTTCTCGCCTAACGCGGCAGTGAACCCGTGTGATGCATCTAGTGCAAAATTCCTGGTTACGTGGAACGCGGATAATGTCACTCTTTGACCCCGTGGAAAACGTCCAAAACGGATCCTGGTCCTCGCAGAGCATGGCAGTGAACCCGTGCGAAGCATCCAGAGCGGAGCCTAGTCCTCGCCTAACGCGGCAGTGAACCCGTGTGAAGCATCTAGTGCAAAATTCCTGGTTACGTGGAACGCGGATAATGTCACTTTTTGACCCCGTGGAAAACGTCCAGAGCGGATCCTGGTCCTCGCAGAGCATGGCAGTAAACCCGTGCGAAGCATCCAGAGCGGAGCCTAGTCCTCGCCTAACGCGGCAGTGAACCCGTGTGAAGCATCTGGTGCAAAATTCCTGGTTACGTGGAACGCGGATAATGTCACTTTTTGACCCCGTGGGAAACGTCCAGAGCGGATCCTGGTCCTCGCAGAGCATGGCAGTGAACCCGTGCGAAGCATCCAGAGCGGAGCCTAGTCCTCGCCTAACGCGGCAGTGAACCCGTGTGAAGCATCTAGTGCAAAATTCCTGGTCAGGTGGAACGCGGATAATGTCACTCTTTGACCCCGTGGAAAACGTCCAGAGCGGATCCTGGTCCTCGCAGAGCATGGCAGTGAACCCGTGCGAAGCATCCAGAGCGGAGCCTAGTCCTCGCCGAGCACGGCAGCGAACCCGTGTGGAGCATCTAGTGCAAAATTCCTGGTTACGTGGAACGCGGATAATGTCACTCTTTGACCCCGTGGAAAACGTCCAGAGCGGAGCCTGGTCCTCGCCAAGCGCGGCAGTGAGCCCGTGTGAAGCATCCAGAGCAAATACCGGACTGTGGAGTCCTTAAAATCCACGGACTACGACGTCCTTAACCTTGACCGTGATGTCTTAAAACTAACAATCAACCACCCCGACTCCCTACGAATTTTGCCTTGGTTTAAGGGTACATCTCTTCACTCCTTTGATGCCCGGCGTTGTAATTCCTCAACGTCTTCAAAGAGGTGACGGGTCCCTGCAACCAAACGCCGGACTGTGGAGTCCCTAAATCCACGGACTATGAGGTCCTTAACCTTGACCGTGATGTCTTAAAACTAACAGTGGACTGTGGGGTCCTTAAATCCACGGACTATGAGGTCCTTAACCTTGACCGCGATGTCTTAAAACTAACAGCGGACTGTGGAGTCCTTAAATCCACGGACTATGAGGTCCTTAACCTTGACCGTGACGTCTTTAAACTACGATACCTTGAGAGATCCCTGACTCCGTGAAACGCGGATAAGGATGATCACATCCGGCACTTGCAGGCCCTCACGACCTGTAAGGAAGAAAACTCTCTTGTGAGATCCTTACGACCCTCAAGGGAAAACCCGCTTAAGGATCCTCACGATCCTTAAGAAGAAATCACACCTATGGGATCCTCTCGACCTATAGAGAGAACAACTCTTTACGAGACCCTCGCGGCTCGGAAAATGCAAGAGCCTTAGGAGACAGATCTTGACCTTGAATCCTAAGCCATTGCTGTCCTGCAAGAAGATCAAGATGGAATATCCGCAGAATACATTCAATGAAAAGGGGACACATCATTGAGAAGAAAAAATGTATCTTTTATTCATAAACCAAAATGGGTATAAAGTACAATTCATGAAAGAAACAAAAAGAAAATACTCTCATCCATGAGTATGTACGAAAAGGAAAGAAAAAGATACAAATGTTTTAGGCCGGCGGGCGATTCAGCAGCTTGGTCAGCTCATCCTGCTGTTGCTGAACCACGGCTTCATGACGCAAGATCTCCAGAAGACGAGCCTCCGCTTGAGCTTGCTGAGCCTGATACGAAGCAAGCCGAGCTTCGAGCTCTTTCTCGGTGGCTTTATGAGCCTCGATCCTCTCACGAGTGAACGTGGAAGCTTTGTCGAGAGCCACCACCTCTTTGATGGACTCCTGAAGCACTCTCCAGAGTTCATACGCTTTGTTGGCTCTGGCTGTGAGATTGGCTTGAAGCTCGCTCAGCGCCTTAAAAGCCAATTCCCTCTCCGAAAATTTGCGGCCGAGCCTTTTTCTCGCACAACAATATGTTCGCTATGTGTCGCTCTATCAGGACGCGTAAGCTCGCTTTCGTGACAGCGGCCTTGGAAACAAGACATTTACAAGACCATATAAATGGGCTTCCGATCGACAGCAATAATCGATCCAAAACGCGCTCACACAACCCGGTATGAAAAGCAACAAAAAAATTTTCCGGACGATTATCTTATCAAGCGTGTGCTCACAATCATGTGAACATCCGAAAAAGGAAATAAAATTCGAAGCTGTAATGTGCACGCGACATGACAACAGTATTGATAATTGAAGAAAATTTTCATAAAAGGAACACATAATTTATTCATGCAAGCGGAAACATACATACGAGTACCGAGCCTACATGGAAGTTCAACACAAAGCATACAAAAAGGAGGGACTAATTTAAAAAGGTTCTACACTAACGGAAAAGGTCACCAAACACAGGATCAACGGCACAGGGGTTGATGAAGCAAAGGACAAAATTCTCCATCTCTCTCTCCGCTTTCTCCAGCACATCGAAGCGACGATTCTCGCGAGAAGTCGCTCCCCATCGGTTGGTGCCATGTTCGTCCACGAACGCAAACATAACAGCTCGCCGGGCCTTTATCTCGCTCAGCAGATGAATTGAGCAGTCCCTCAGGGCCTGAGTAATCAGGCAGGCTTCGTGAAAGCCCTCGAGCTTTTCTTCCGCCGCATTAAGCATCGCCAGGGTCATCTCTACCGGGTGAGGAGGGATGTCGGCAAGCACGGCCATGAGGATCATCCGAAGCCAGAGAGAACCCATCGGGAGGGGAGACCCCCTACGGATCGAGAGTTCATGCATGGCTGAGTCGCATTCGTTGTCGGTAGGGAGGGGATCCACCAACCGAGCAGCAAAGCGGGGGACCATCTCCTCAATAGGAACTTCCCATGGCTGTCGGCGAGCATGAGGACGATTGCAGGCCATGGCGCTCGTTTGTTTCTCAAGACAAGATACTTCAAAAAAAAAATAATAATAATAATATAAATCTCTTTGTGAAAGGAAAAGAAAGCTATAGCCTCATATATAAAGAAATATATTAAGTGCTGTGCGCGGAAAATCTTGCATGGTAAGGCTATTCCCAAGGCCCAAAAAAGGAAGGGCACCTAAAATCAAGGGAATGAAACTATTTCCAAGGCCCTTCCCCTGCATCCAATATTGTGCGCTGAAAATACGGCATGAGAAAATGTTATGAACCTCCCCATCAAGGGACCCACGTGCAGAACACGTGAGACCTAAACCTGAGGTGCACTTAAAAGGAAATATATGGAGTAGTACCCTGCATATTAAAAGCACAAACAATAATAGTAGCAAAATGATAAAATCCCATAGAAAAGGCATGCAAACATGGGAAGACATAATAAAACTTGTCACTCATACTTCAAGAGGTTTATACAAAATATAGAGGACACATTTACAATGGTAAAACTTCGGATGCGGGGCATGGGTTGAGAAACTCGAAATTAACTTTATTCAAGATCTTCCAAGCATTTCGAACCTCCCGAGTATGCTTTCTCTCACGGTCACAAGCATCGGGGTCCCCGCGGATGTCCTCTACCCTCCGGTAGGCGTCCAATATGGCTGATTGCTGAAAAATCTGATGAAGGAGATCAATGAGATTATCCCGCCTTCTCTTTGAGATCAAGCCCATAAGGTACACCGAATGCACCTTATCCTCGGCAGTGTCCAAGGCCCCGAGCGGTATGCCAGCACAAAATAAAGGGAGAGCCTCCCTGATCGCAAGCACGATCAGCCTCAGAAGAGAGGAGCGACGGGGGAGTAGCCGATGGTTGTACTCGTCAAAGCGGCTCATGATCTCGGCACACTGAGCATCGGTGAACTCTTGGTTCTGACTGCGGCCCAGCGCACGAATATTCCCGTAGGAAATGATCTCGTCAAGACTATACAGATGGGCATCCATGACACCTGAAATAAAAGTCAAAGAGACATCATTACAAAGCCCCCATTGCATTAATTGCAGGAAGAACAACCTCGGGCCAAGAGACCCCAGGAAGCCTCCGTGTGAAGAAATCGAGTTCTTCGTTGGAATTAAATTCCTTATTAAGAAAAGGGAATTAAATTCCCAAAAACATTTTTGGATGGAATTAAATTCCATGGATTTGAAATGCCATCTCCCCAAAGATCATCTAAACCCTAAGAGATCTACAGTTAAAAGATTAAACAGTTTCATGTTCTTATGGAAAATATGAAGAAAAAGGGCAAAAACCCTTGTTTTGGATTTAAAATCCAGAGAAATGTGAAGGTCCATCGTTGTCCAAGAACATTACCTGAGAAAAAGGATTCTTTTCGAACAGAGTTAAACTCTGAAGATGGTTTCAAGACAGAGAACTAAGCTCTGAAAGCGAGAATTAAATTCTCAAGGAAAAAGTTCTCAGAAGAAGAAGATGAGCCAAGTGAAGGCTCCTATGAAGAGACAGAGGTATTTATAGAAGGCAATTGAAACGTTTCATCTTCCCAGATCCCTAGAGGAATCCAACGGTCACAAGAGGTGACAGCGTTGCACTCACGTGCAGACACGTGAGAACAACGCTGTGGGGGCATTTGTTTCCTGATTTAAAATCAGGAAAGCTTCTGGGAAAAGCTTCAGAAGAGGGTCACGTGCTTACACGTGACTAGCGGTCACGTGTTGGCACGTGACACCTAAAAACATCATCAAGGCAAGGTCAGTATACTGACTACGTTGAAGAAAAGGGGGCTTCAGAAAGAGTCACGTGCTCCCACGTGACCCGGGTCACGTGGCGACACGTGACATTTAAACGCAAGAGTCAAAAGGCACACCAGTTCCCTGATCAAGTCAAGGAAAAGGCTTCAGAAGAGGTCACGTGCTTCCACGTGACCAGGGTCACGTGTTGGCACGTGACGTTCAAGGCAGCAGACTCGTTCTCCAAAAGAACCAAAGAAAGAGAGTTCAAACAAGGGTCACGTGCTCACACGTGACCAGGGGTCACGTGGTAGCACGTGACGTTTAAGCAGCAATCAGAAGACAAAGCGCAAAAGAAAGGAAAAGGCTCATTCCAAAGGGGGTCACGTGCTCACACGTGACCATGGGTCACGTGCTCACACGTGACCATGGGTCACGTGGTCACATGTGACCGGCTTTCAAAGCCCATTTTGTCAACAGAATTAAATTCTGAGAGAAATTCAAATCTTTCCAAAGGAAAGCAACTATCTGGAACCAATCAACTATCTGAAATATCATCTATCTATGGGAAAATCTCGGGTTTGGAAAGATTTTCCCTTTAAATCTAACCAAAATAACAAAGGAGAATCTCTGGATTTAAAATCCAATGGTGAATAAAATTCACCTAATAATCCAACGGCCCAAAATAAATGATGAATGCAAATCAAATCTCAACGAAGATTCGTCAAAAACTGATTGATCCGGCTGCTTCTCCTATAAATAGGAGCCAAGAGACACAGAGAAACAGAGACATGCGCAGAGAAGAAAAAAGAAAAAAGGAGGAGAGCTTTGATACTTTGAAAAGACTCGGATCTTCTGCAAAAACCCTAGGTAAGAAAAGGGAAGGCCTTTTGAAAGAATGAGAATTTAATTCTCAACAGAGTTTAACTCTGATAATGTAAAAACAGAAGAACATATTTCTTCTCTCTTTGATAGAGGATCTGCAAAGTGCACATCTCCTCTTAAGGTTGAGAATTTAATTCTCAATGGGTTGAGATCCTGCCATGCAGATCCAAAAACAGAGAGAAGGAATGCAGGCACGAGAATTTAATTCTCACAGAACTATAGGAATTTAATTCCTTTAAAACAAAAGTAGGGCTTGACCCTATATCATGGGAATTTAAAAAGAAACAGGGTTTAACCCTAATTAAGAACCTAGTTCTGTTGAAACAGCGGGAATTTAATTCCCTTAATCATAATTTAACAGAGGATGGAGTTTAAACTCCTTAAAAACTTTTATTAGGGTTTAACCCTATTCAGCCCTTCACGTATATGAGGAATTTAATTCCCACAGAAAATTCAGAGTTAAACTTTATTCCAGAATACAAAGTCTTCGAAAGGAAGTAGGAATTTAATTCCTCTGAAATTTACAGTTCGAGGAATTTAATTCCTGAAAGAAGATTAACAAAGCCTCTAAACAAAATACATAGAGGCAGGGTCACGTGTCATCACGTGACCCCCCAAGGGATCTACAAGAAAGCCCCTTTGAGGCAGCACCCCACGTGATCCACGTGACCCTTGGCAGAAGCTCTAATACATAAGCATTTGAATGCCCATCACGTGATAGCACGTGATGCTATGAAAGATGCGATAATCTCAGCAGAATAAATGAAGGGAGGGCGCTCTCACGTGCTGCCACGTGACCCCTCTTGTCTTAGTGTTTAACACTAAATTGAAACTCTCGAACCCAGTGTTAAAATACTGTTGGGCTTTAGTGTTCAACACTAATTAAAAAGCTTTATTTGCAGTGTTCAACACTGATTACCTTAGTGTTTAAACACTAATCTGAGATCTTCATTTGCAGTGTTCAACACTGATCTGTCTTAGTGTTTAACACTAATTTGAAAAGCCTTGTTGCTGGTGTTTAACACCAATTATCTCTTAGTGTTAAACACTAACTTGTCAACCTCATTCCCAATGTTCGACACTGACTGTTCTGAAGTGTTTAACACTAGGATTTGGCCCAATTGGCCTAAATGGATGGAGGCAAAGCCTCTCCTGCTTGGACTTAGCCCAAGATGGCCATAAGTCCTCAATTTGTGATTAACTGGTCCAATGGACTCATAACATAATTAATTCGTCTTGACCCCAAATTGGGCCAAGGACTATTTAATCCATTCCGGTTCTAGGGTACATCTCGTCACTCCTTTGATACTTGGCATTGTAATCCCTCAATGTCTTCAAAGAGGTGACGGGTCCCGACGACCACACATCGATACGGACTGCGGGGTCCTTAAACCCGTGTTTAATGCAAATTCCTGGTTACGTGGAACGCGGATAATGTCACTCTTTGACCCCGTGGAAAACGTCCAGAGCGGAGCCTGGTCCTCGCAGAGCACGGCAGTGAACCCGTGTGAAGCATCCAGAGCACATACTGGACTATGGGGTCCTTAAACCCATGGACTACGACGTCCTTAACCTTGACCGAGATGTCTTAAAACTAACAACGGACCGCAATGTCCTTAAACTACTCATGGACCGCAATGTCCTTAAACTACTCATGGACCGTAATGTCCTTAAACTAGAACAATGAGCCCCGCATGCTCTTTTGTCGGATCTAAACGGTCCCGTTTAAGTTGATCTTAGCCTCAAAGATGGCTAACGTATTCTTAAAACCTTCAAACAGAGTGGACTATAAATCCCCCCAATTAACTCTGGCTCGAGGGTACATCCCTGAACTTCTCTGACATCTGTCGTTGTAATCCTTCAACGTCGTCAGAGAGGTGACGGGTTCCGACGGCCATACATTCATGGACCACTATGTCCCTAAACTGGAACATTAGAGTCCAAACGCTCTTTTGTCGGATCTAAACGATCCCGTTAAGTTGATCTTAGTCACAAAGTTAGACTAACGTATCCTTAACAAACGTTTGAGTTGATCTTAGCCTCAACTATGGCTGACGTATCCTCAAACCAAACCCCCCCAAACCCAAATCTAAGATAATACGGATTTGGACTAGTCCACGCCCTACGGGCGACGACATAACTCAGTCTCCGTAAACAATCCACGGGCAACAAAATACAAAGCAGACACCCACGACACGAAGTGACCATCTGGAGAAGGAGAAAGTTGTTACCGCAATGCGGTAGCGTAATTAACTGCAGGGGCTTGCGCCTGCAGGGAAGAGCGTCCCCACAATCAAAAACCTCTCATTCGAGGGGGAATCTGACGAAGTCTGCTACATCGGACGCATCCGTCTAAACCTCCGATACACGGTGCCATAAATCAACTTGGCATCTTCGGAGAGGTGGATGGATAGCACCTATTAGCATCTGCCCCGAATCTCAGGCAAGACGCGGTGTCGCGCCGTCTTTCGGAGGGGAACACTGAGATCTATTCTTCTTCTTCAAGGTTCCAAAACCTTCTTCTTTCTCTTGAATTAAATCAAGAGTTTTACTCTTCTTTTTATAAAACTAAATAGTTTTCCACCACAAAACCCATTAAGGAGAACTCAGATCTGCCATCAGATCTCAAAAAAAGAGAGATTTTGACATTTCACATCCCTTGATCTTCAAGATCCAGCAAACAACAGGAGGAAGAAGAAGAACCCCTTCCATTAACCCCAAAACACATTCAGGAGTCCAACTCCTCTCTGATTTCTCTTTTGAGAAATCTTTTTTTCCGAGGCTAAAAGCCTCTTATCCTCGCTGGCGCGCAGCGCTCATGCGCAAAGCGCCCGCGTGCCGACACGTGGCGCGCGCGCGCTTGCACTCCAGCGCGCAGCGCAAGTGCGCAAAGCGCCCGCGTGCCGACACGTGGCGCGCGCGCGCTTGCGCACCTGCGCGTAGCGCTCTTGCGCAAAGCGCCCGCGTGCCGACACGTGGCGCGCTTGCGCCTGAGCGCACAGCACCTATGCGCACAGCGCTCAAGGCGCTGGCCCCACGCATCCCTTGGATGCCTTTTCCCCTCTTTTTATGTACATACATATACATATATATATGTATACAAACTCACACATATACGTACTCCGCAACATTCTCCCCCTCCAAAAAATTTTCGGGCCGGGGCGCTGCCCGAACCCCGCAAGGGGGCTGCTAGCCCCCTTGCCCCCCAGCCTGCTATCCGGGTAGCGGGACCTCCGTAAAAACTCTGCGTGGCTCCCGATATATCCAAAACCCCCTTTCAAAACAAAACACACGTACACTGCACATTGAGATCGCATGACCAGTTTAACCTGTTAATCGGAGGTTCGCTCGCCCCAAAGGCGAGGGGTAATTAACGGCAGCTTAGTTCGCGGCTGCCGGAGATTTGGATCCCCACAATCATTAAACCCCGGCCTACCCTAGGCAGGAGGAATCTGTAGTACGCCTGACAAGCGTGCGGGTATTCCTATCTCAATGGGGTGACGAAAAACACCCTACAGGTCCCCCAAACCGATCTCAGTCCCGAAGATAGCTAATGAGCTCCTAACAGATGGCATCTAAAATGATGTTCATCCCATTCCTCCTCAGTCGGGACATTGGTTCAAGGGTACGTCTCTTCACACCTCTGATACATGTCGTTGTAATTCTTCAACGTCTTCAGAGAGGTGGCGGGTCCCGACAACCAACAACTTTTTGGTACATTTCCAAACCCATGGATAAACCCCTATGGACCGCAACGTCCCTAAACTAAATGGACTAAGATGTCCTTAAACTCCATAGACTATGACGTTTTTAAACCCGATAGACCGCAATGTCTCTAAACTAAACTCTATGGACTATGATGTCCTTAAACCCAATGGACCGCAACGTCTCTAAACTAAGACGATAGAGCCCAAATACTCTTTCGTTGGATCTAAATGATCCCAAAAACCTATTGAGTAGATCTTAGTCTAAAATTAGACTAACGTATCCTTAACAAACATTTAAGTTGATCTTAATCTCAAACGAGATTAACGATCCTTAAATCAAACCAAACCCAAATCTAAGAAAATAAGGATTTGGACTAATCCCCGTCCTACGGGCGACAACACTAATTAGTCTCCGTATACAATCCACGGGCAACCAAAATATAAAACAAACACACACGACACGAAATGAACATCTGGAGCAGGAGAAAGTGGTTATCGCTACGCGGTAACGTAATTAACTACATGGGCTTGTGTCTGCAGGGAAGAGCATCCGCACAATCAAAAACCCCTCGCAAACGGGGGGGATCTGACGAAGTCTGCTACAACGGCTGCATCTGTTTAAACCTTCGATACACGGTACCATAAATCAACTTGACATCTTCGGAGAGGTAGACAGATAAAACCAAATAGCATCTGTCCCCAAATTCATGCAAGACGATCCATCCCGGTTTCATCTCACGTCTTTCGGCGGTGAACAGAGAGCAGGGGAAACGTGTGCAAGTTGCTTTATGCGTTAAAGCAGGCATCGCGGAGTTGGAACATCTGTTTTGATGTGATAGTCAAAGCGTTTGACTTCATCAAAATGGTAGATGAACCTTGTATACACAAAAAGGTAGTAAAGATTAAGGTGGTCTTCTTTGTATTGTACGTGGACGACATACTCTTGATAGGAAAGGAGTTTCCTATGCTACACTCGGCCAATCTCCTCTTATCACATTGATTCTCCATAGAGGATCTAGGTGATACCTCATAAATCCTGGGTTTTGGATCTATGAGATAGATCTAAGTGGATGTTAGGATTCTCACTAGGAGTGGTGAGATGGTATCAAATGATCCTGGGGAGAATCACTGGACAGTTTTGGAGAACCTTCTTAAGTACTTGAGAAGCACTAAAGAAATGTTCTTGGAGTTTGGTGACGGTGAACTCCAGTGGGATTCCTTTACTGACTCGAGCTTCCAGGGTGATAAGGCGACTGTCCGACATGTAAGTCTACGGTAGCGCCCCGGCCGTCTTTCAGACGCCAAAATGCGGAACAAAAACTTTTATAACTGGCGCTATCGCATACTATAACCCGGATCTGCCATTAACGCTAAACTAACAATCTACAAAGAGGGAAGAAAGGTTATACCGAACGATCCGAGTCTTTCGTTCTTTAACCATCATCCCACGCTCCGTTGCGGCTGCTCCGATCTCGTTGATCTCCGATCTCCTCGTCCAGGTGGCACCATGTCATCGGATCTTTAAACGGGCTCCCACCTCTGACTCGAGGCAACTCGGTCATCAAGTTTGCTAAAAGAGATGACCAAGAATGATGTAGAGAATGAGTAGAAGACTTAGTCTCGCTTCGTCCAAAGTCATGGACGAACGGTTAATGAAGTTGCCATTGGAATCGGGTGATGGAATGAAATGAGCTATGAAATTCCATACACCGAAACTATCATAATCTTTTAACCAAGTCAAGTGAGAGAGTGAGTGAGAGTGAGGGGAGGGGCCGGCCATATAAGAGGAGGGGGGTGATGGTAGGAGCAAGGGGGGTGACCACAAGCAAAAGCTTCTCACAAAAATATCAAGAAAAAATATCTAGTGTGAACACAAAGTATGAACACAATAAATGCACCTAGTATGAACACATTAATGAAACAATGAGTCACCTTAACAAATCACCTTCCAAGAAGCTTCCTCTCATGACTCACCTCATGACTCACCCAAAAGAAGAAAAGATAAATCCGCATTTAATTGAATGTTAAATACGGCTGATAGAAAACTGGAAACTGGCAACTTCCAAAAGTGATCCTGAAACGAATTTCAGGATAACCCCGTAACTGTATAAATTTACCCGCATTTGTATTACGGCCGAATACAAATGCAACTGAGACAAAGATATTATATCTACTCTGTATAATACATGGATCCGGCTTAAACCAAAGCCCACCAGTATTATCTGCCCGAAATATGACACGTGCGTAAACCCACGTGCATTTTCCGAACCCTGCCATAAAACCATACGGCCTCTACAACGTTTCGCCCGAACTTGGGAAACTATCTGTGGGGGACTCTAATAACTCATCAGTACACTGGTAGTGGGTTTAACCACAAGCCATCAGCGGCACTAGCTATGCGTAACGGCTGCCCATGGACTGATCTCAAGGGAGGCCGATGAGCGAACTCATCCGGAAACCCTACTGAGCCTAACAGTGACAATGTATATACAGTCCGGTCTGTTCATCTATGAGTATCGCATATCCGGCCTAGGGGGCTAGTAACGTCAGACCCCCAATAGCTGTATAAGTCGTGTCGGAGACAAGCCCTGAACACCCTGAGATACTACTGGAGTACCTACCAGTAAATCTCATCTGCCTTAGCCAAGGACTTGGTGTAATGGCTTTCCTAGACACAGCGCGACCTCCACCCTCAATACCGGGAGAGACGAATCCCCTGCCGATCCGCTCACGTGCCTCCATGTGGCTCGGGACTGTACCCAAAAACTACCTGTTTGCACGACTCCTTTGAGCCATGGTAGGGTAGAAATCAAAGCACAGTGGGAACTCACACGAGACAAATGACGACCTCAGGTCGATGAACTAACCTGTACACATGTCACCAGGGAACTGCTATCTGACGATATGTATAATACCAACTAGCAGATTCCTGGCGAGTCCTGTCCGGTGTACTCATAACCCAATGAGCACCTGTATACATCTTAGGTGATCCAACTGACACCAGTGGCTTGTGAGACCGGCCACCGCCCCTCGTCGGGGTCTCGACTGTATACACTAGTCTACTCTGGAGTATCGATGCCCTGTCTCGAAACTTCCACGACTAGGGACCATAATTAAGGATATGCTTATAGACCACCCAACTCTCATTTATAAGATCGTCCTCATACTGTTGGTAGTCAAGCAAGATCCTAAGGGCTTTATCAAAGTGTAATCGTGATCAGTCACCTGAACCTATACACGACTGATAAAGGCAAACCGAATAGCATACTATCATCTCGAGTAAGACTGTCCTACCGGCATAGGTTCTCCTCAATCATTGCAATCACGTGCCTGCGATTCAATAATTGACTTTGAGGGCACTATATCCAACACGACAGTCACAGGCTTTGTCTTTACCCGAGAAATGGACGGTATGTTGGAAGAGTTCCAAACTAGATACCGGGGCAAACTAGACGATAAAGGATGGATACATCGCTATCAAAGATACTACCAAAGAGGCAGTCTGGGTGTATATTTGTTCATAAGATGAACTAGGTTCCCACCATTGTATGACAATGGAGGTGTGGCTTTGGCCTAGGAACCCCGGTCCCATCAGTGATCCAGATATATTCTAAGGCAGTATCACCTGATCATGGAGATGGTTGATCTCCAAGAGATCGAGATTAGGAGAGTAGACTCAGAGGTTAACACGGCGGATCCACTCACTGAGGCCTTTCCTGCGAGAGACTTTTATAGGACGTTGGGTATGCTATACTACAATAACTGGCCTTAGTGCAAGTGGGAGATTGTTAGTTGTATGTATGCCCTAAAGGCCATTATTGTACATGAGATGTATATTATAGTGGATGCTGAGACATATATAGGGAGGAATTTCTTGCTCGACATGATAGTACGCTATCTGGTTGCTCTTTATCTTATCATGTATACTTACTGTCTCTCTGTTACATGTTGATAAAGCCCTTAGGATGTGTACTTGACTACCAGGATTATGATGCAGATCATACTAGTGGGGCCTGGGCAATCCATGAGTTCATCCTTCAATTGTTCCTAGTCGAGGGAATATCGAGACAGGGCATCGATATTCCAGAGTAGACTAGCGTATAGCTTCTCGACCCATGTGATGGGCGATGGATGATCCCATATCCATTGGTGTTTGACATCAGAGATGGTATACGGGTGCTCAGTGGAGACTGGGTACACTGAACGGACTCGCCGAGAACTCCTAGATGGTATTATACCTCACGTCAGATAGTAGTTCTCTAGTGACACTGGTACAGGTTAGTCTGTCGACCCGAGATCGTCATAGATTCTTGTGTGTCTCCCACTGTGCTTTGATTTCCACCCTACCACGGCTCTACTGAGTCATGCAAAAAGGTGGTTTTTGGGTACAGTTCCGAGTCACATGGAGGCAATGAGCGATATGAGGGGATTCGTCTCTCCCGGTATTGGGGGTTGATGTTGCGCTATGCTCGATTGGCCATAACTGCAAATCCTTGGCCACGGTAGATGAGATTTACTGGTAAGTGTTATCAGTAGTTTCTCGCCCGTTATGGCCCTTATATCGGCATGGCTTATCAAGATATTGGGGTCTGACGTTTACCACCCCTAGGAGAGATATGCGACATATCAGACGAAGAGACCGGACTGTACGGTAGTGTTACTGATTGGATTCGCAGGAGTATGAGCATGCTTGCTTATTGATCTTCTGATCACTCAATACCTGGGTGGCCGTTATGTTTAGCGGGCCTCTTGCGGCTTGTGGTGTTTGATATGATCATCACCTACTGCCGGCGTATTGACGAGTCTTTAGAGTCCTACACAGAGGTTTCCTGGCTCAAGCGAAAAGGAGTAGGAGCACATATGAGATATGTGCGGGACCGAGATTAATACGCGTATGTGATACCGTATTCTGTTCTCGCGATTTGTGTTATCGGTCGGTTATATGTGATATAGCCGGGTTATCGAATCAAGTGTTGATTCAATAAATTGATACACATGATATTAGTCGGTTATATGAGATATAGCCGGATTATTAAATCAAGTGTTGATTTGATAATCTAATGTATAATTATATATTTGATATATTAATTTACATTAACTAGTATTAGCTCACTTAAAATTTCTTTTCTCACTTGATTGTGCACATAGTATATATGTGATATATACTTGTGTCCATGTTTTGTGTCATGCTAGATGCCACATGCAACATGGGTGGGTGAGACTCACACCATGATTAAGATAATGGTAAGGGTTTTATTTATTTTGGTAATTCAAAATTAATTGGAAAAATGTCATGCTTAGAAGCTTGGAGAAGCTTAAAAGTATCTTTGACTTA
Source organism: Agapanthus africanus (assembly GCA_030015575.1). Classification (NCBI taxonomy): domain Eukaryota; kingdom Viridiplantae; phylum Streptophyta; class Magnoliopsida; order Asparagales; family Amaryllidaceae; genus Agapanthus; species Agapanthus africanus. Next base: position 28,067,233 of record CM057350.1, read on the forward strand.
GTGCACTAATTTTCTCTCATTCAAGATATTTATTAACCAAACTATTATTTTAAACCATGGTTATGTCTCTGCAATGGTTAATATGTGATATTAACTCATCCATGGTTGCTATTCTCACCTCATTAGTTTTCATTTTCTCATCTTGATCAATTCATCTTCTTCTTCCTTATGAAAGCTTTCTAGCTTTCAAAATGGTGAGAAAATAAAATCTAAAGTGAGCCCATTTCCTACTTCATCATCCTCTACTACTTGCCATTTAGTTTAGGGTGTTCTCTTCACAAATTTCATCACCAAGTGAAGAGGTAGCTTGGGTTTGAGTCTTCTCGACGTATATCATCTTCGGCCTCGAAGACTTCGAGCAAGGTTGTTCATTTCTCCAAGGGAACCCATACTAGAGTTTGGGAGATCTTTACTCGCAACGAAGGGACTACTACACGGAGCTTTAGAACTGAAAGACCGGTCTACAAAGGTTGTATTCCTCATTCACTTAGTATAATGGTTGATTACATGTTTATATTGTCTATTTACTATAGCTTGATCCTAGGTTAGGGTTCATTAGCACTCTAGAAAATTTTGAAATTGGCATGATAGTTGCTGTGAAAACCCAGTAGGGTGCTCACGAACCCCAACAGTTTTTGGGTACAGTCTTGAGACACATGGAGGCAATGAGCGATAGGAGGGCTTTCGTCTCTCCCGGTATTGGGGGTTGATGTTGTGCTATACGCGATTGGCTATAACTGAAAGTCCCTGACCAGGGCTGATGAGATTCTACATCTTGGAACCAGGCCAATTTTGGAGCGACCGGGACCTTTTATCATAACTTCTGCTCGTTGCATATCCTGATCAACCACAGTACGAATAGCATTTAAAGTCGTGGCTTTGAGCAGCATAGGGTTTCCCTCTTCTTGTGCCTTTGAATCCAGAAGTACCGGTGGAGGCCCAAGAAACCGACCTCATTTTCACAGTCACAATCAAAATGGCTCCTTCTTTAGTAAGAAAGTCATAAAAAATGCCTGAAGATTTTTTACTTGGTCCAAGAGAATTCTCTTAGAGCTCTTCTTCACAAATAAATTGACGCCTGTCAGATATTCAACTACTCACTTGTTTTCGGCCCTTTTTTTCAAAGTTAGAAGCCGATGCCACCTTTTCAGGAGCCTGCTGGCTCGCATCTGCCTTCGGGGGAGGATTAACATGTCCGGTAGCGGGGGGGGGGGGCAACTAGCTGTCGGTCCTGATTTCATTAGATTCTTTCCGGTAAGGTTTACGATCTGTTATAGGCCACACATCGACATGACTTATTGAGTTATTGGGGTCGACGATACCATCCCTAGACTCGATATACAACATATCTGACGAAGAGACCAGACTGTACGGTAAGTATTGCTGGTTGGTTCTACGGGAGTTTGGATAAGTTCTCTTGTTGATCTTCTGTTCGCTCAATACCTGGGAGCCGTTATGTGCAGCTAGTACCGCTGACGGTTTGTGGGTATCTGATATGATCACTACCTACTGCTAGCGTATTGACGGGTCTTAGAGTCCCATAAAGGGGTTTTCCGATCTCAGGCGAAACGAAGTGGGACATATATGGAGATATGTGCGGGAGCTTGATTAAATACGAGTATATTATACTGTATTTTAATCTGGCGTTTTCTATTGGTCGGGTCGTATGTGATATGACCGGATTATTAAATCAAGTATTGATTTAATATAAAGTGACCATTAGCTCATTATTGATTCCTTTCTTTATTTTTATGCATGTATGTATGTATGCTTATATGGATATGTATGCACACATACATGTATGCATGTGCCATGGTTGATGATACATTGGAGATGGCTATGCTAGACTCATATGGAAACATTTGTGATATTTTATTTATTGAGTTAATGGAAATTAGATATTAATCCATGGTTGATATTTAGCTTCTACACACTTCTTATAAATATCTTTATAACCATGGTTTGTTTTCTAATCCTCCACTAACTAAATTACTAAAATATCTAGATATTTTCATGCCATTGGTTAAGAGTGAGTGTGACTCTCTCATTATTATTATTCTTGTGCTTATTTTTTCTTGAAGCTTAAGCTTAACCATTTCCATCCCCTTCTTCCTCCAAGCTCTACCATTTTCTAGTGAGTAAAGAAAAAGAAAAAGAAAGGTTTTTTAGTGAGAAATATACCCACTTCATCAATTTATACTAGTCTAGCCCACTTGTATAGATTGTTTGCATCACTTCCACTTAGGTTAAGTGAAGCAAGGAGCTTGAGTGAAAGGAACTCCGTGGTAGATTATCGTGGACTTCGAAGACATCAAGCGAACGTGTTCAAACTTCGAGTGGAACCAAGGAGTCAAGTACATCTATACGGAGCTAAAGACAAGGAGGAGAGGTCTACAAAGGTTGTATTTCTTTTCTCTTAGTGTTAGACACCTACTAGTATGTGATACTTGTTAGTTATACGCCTAATTCTCTAGTTCGATTCTAGGTTCGAATTGATTAGCACCCTAGATTTTCTAAGATGCATACTTGATGCTTGTTAAAACCTAGTGAGTGTGCTAAGCAACCCCAACAGGCGATGCCTAAACAATGGCATATGGACTGAAAAGAAAATAGTACAAGTAAGGTCAAAAAGTCTGCCTCCTCGGTAAACTGCTCCAAATCGTCCTGGCTGGGCTTGATCTCCTGAGAGTCGGGTCCTCCTGACAACATTCCAAAGAAAGAAGAGAGAGAGAAATATCGTCAGCGAACTAGTGCTCGGTAAGTCCCAAAAGATAGAATGGAATAGACAAGTAAAGAGAATAGAGCTGGTAAATTATCTGTTTGTTATGCTAACACAGTTGTTTGTAGCTTGGTACAGAATGTGCCAGTGTATACGAGAGGTGTCCAACTTTTCCCGTGGACTATAGTAACCCATAATATAAGACCCCGTCAAAACTCATGGGAAAACGATACAAGATGTTCATATAGGTGTCTTTTAGTGACCATTATAGTGCCACTTTTAACACATTCCATACCAGTTTACCCTTTTAAAACCCCGTATTGCATATTGGATTGATTATAATGATTTGGAGTTATCAGACTTGCCGAGACCATGGTATAAGTTGTTCATGTAAACCGATTCAGGATATAAACGGTAGTCATGTAGTCAAGTTCAAGATATAGCCATGGTTCGGTCAAGTCAAGTCGTGTTGCATGTTTGATATTGTTCTGGTATTCATGTTCAAGTATTCATGTTCAGATTCATGTTGGCTTGGATTCATATTGAATTGAAGTTATGATTGGATTCATATTTGGATTATATTCAGATTAAATTGAGACTCAGATTGAGTCAGGCATTTTAAATAGATTTGGATCTTGAATTAGGTTTAGGAGTTATCGGTAACTACTGTACATGGACGATAGGATTTGTGTCTTTTTCCAAGACAATTACCATTGATAACTCCGTTTTAGTTTTCTACCTTAAATAGGCAAGCACCCACTTTCACCGGCTCTCTGAGGCTCAAGAGAATTGGTCCCGCTTAAACCTATATTTACTAGGGTCTTTAATGTAATTTTATATAACTCGAGGGATTTTATGAAAAATATTTTTAGTATACTTTCAAAATAATCTCAAGTATTTATTTATGTTATTCAGAGTTTTCATGGTTGTAATTTTTAAAGAGTGGGGTATTCTAATGAATATATACCTAGCTTGAATAATTCATGATATTTTAGTGTAAAGTTGACTTGTATTGATTCTTGATGGTATTTTCATGAAAATTATAATTATATTATTTTTGTTTAGAAAACTTGGAATATAATAATATCAAAAATATGTGGTTTGATAATATTTATATAATTATTAAAAATTAATTTTATTTATTAAGTAGAAAATCTCGTTTTTCTTGAAAATTGTATTAAAAATTCCATCGAGATCGTATGCTCCGTGAGGAGGTCTGAATCTCGCTCTACTAGTTCCGAGGATGTACGATAATCCACACCATCCCCACCGGATTCTCCAAAATGGGTTGTAGAGACACAATCGCAAGGAATTAAGTAATGCAATTTAAAAAAAATCCGGATTTTTAATAGTTTAAGGTATTTTAATGAAAAGTCGTATTTTGCCACAAAAATATTGTTCAAGAGAATCGTTCTATGTCAAGATGTGTGTATGTGAGAGGTAGGTCATTACCTTATGAGATTTTCTAAAGGTATGCTAAGTAAAGTAATTAAAATATGTCGTATGTAACTTCATGGTATTTAAACATAAAAGCTTCACTAAAGTTATTTAACATGGTATTTTAGAGTGAAATTTGTTTGTAAATGTTAGTTTAATAATTAGCAAGTATGATGTAACAATATTCATGAAGAACATATAAGAAAAAGTGAATTTTACAATGTTTAAAGGAGGTCGGTCTTAACTCCACTTCCGACAAATTTTGAAAATGTGAATTTTTAAGATAAAAGAGTAGAATAAGAAATGAGACTTACTTGTTAAAAAGTTAGAGGGGAGGTATAGGAAGAGAAAGGTAGATTCGTGGAGCCGCGGGGTCGCCAGAATCGTCTTGAATTCTCGCCGGAATTTGACCTAGAGCTAATTCCACTTGTACTCTTCTTGGACTTAGAAAATTTTGAGAATTTTGGCAATAGATTTCAGAATGAAGAGGGCAAGGGTCTGGTATTGTTTTTATAGGATGGAATTAGGGTTTTGAGATTAAAGAAAGAATTAAAATTGCATTAAAATAGGATTTAAAGCTCAATTTTAATTCTCTGTTAATTTTCAGGGAAATCAAATAGAACTGGAGTAGTGGGGGTAGGCCAAGGGTTTAGTGTGCAGAGAACGGGGCTATTACCTATGGTGGAGACTGGTGGTGCCGGCTTGTCGGCCAAGCTATGAGAGTTGGGCTCTGGATTGGTGCCACGTGTTCTCGGCTGTTCATACAACATTATGCACATATTTGATTTTCTGTCTTTTCATTTCTTACGTGTATTGCACGTGTAAAATTTTGGGCTTCTAAAAGTTTAAAATAAAAATTCAGAAAAAATAATATGTGGCTAATGGGATTTGAACACAAGGGCTACATCACAGCAGTGTAAGGTTTTACCAATGAGCTACAAGTGCTTTCTTACTGTTCTTAAGCAAGTATAACTTTTAAATTGTGCTCAGCTTTGCAAACTCCTTTATGTACTTTAAGAAGAAAAATTTTGTATAGAAAATTAGGGTAGTTACACTCTACAAGGTAATATATTCTAACGTCATTTCAAATGTGAATATCAACCAATCTTAAGAGTATTCTCAAACCCAAGGCTATCGTTCAGGGGCAAGGAATCACGGGCCCAAAATAGCGGGACTTCAATTGTTATTGAAGTATTCCAAACCCAACAGGCTATCATCTAGGAACTTGAAAACACGGGCCCTCATTCATGAATCATGATGTACCGTTTCATCCCGGTACCACAGCAACATTATTTGTACCGTTTCAGCTCGGTACCACAGCAACGCTATTTTAGTAATGGGACTCTTGAGATTCCGTTGGATTCATACTCAAACTACCCCAACACCCCGTGTATATTAGGCTGTGATTAAAGTTACAAGTTTTGCCCAAATTCATGAATATATAAGAGAGTGCAATTCAAGTATCGAGTCGAGTTCAAATATTCAAGTCAATTATTCATGTATTCATGTCAAGGGTTCATGTAAAGTCATTACATATTCATGGTTCGGGTCAAACCGAGTCAAGTGTATATATTGGGTTCAAATATTCATAATTGAGTCGTGTCAAGATCAAGTCAATTCTAGCATGTAATGGTTTAATCACAAGTCATATAGATAAAAATAAATAAGCAATCAAATAACATGGTATAAGTATACAAGTAACGTTCAAAAATAATGTTGTAAATAAGTGTTGTATACGACTAATCAATCAAGTCAATAAATTTCGGAATATAAACAGAAATATAGATCTAACTGTTGTGCACGTATGAGTTCCAGTCTCTCTTAAATACGACTACAGATTTGGGAGATATACCCATTTTCGTATCATCGAGCAAAACAGATCAGAATCTGTTCAGCACCATCATATATTTTTAAAACACAGTTTGAGTTAATTTTCATCAGGTTTCAAGTTACGAAAATTAATTAAAAATTGTAGGTTTTTCAATGTACTTATCCAAAACACCAAAATTCATGTGATTTGGATTTTTCAAGTTCTAGCTATGATCATTTTAATATCAGCGTTTAAAACAGAAATTCAGATTTCTGGACAGCAATTATATGTTATATTGCAAAGCCTATATCGGGTTGTTTTATGCGTTTATAAGTAATCTAATATACAGAAAATTATATTTCTATCAATTGTGCATATACACATCTAAAGTTTTTCACGAACGGATATCGAGAGTCCAAGTTATGTCCTATTTAAATACAGTGTGTAAATCAGGACAGATTCTGTTCAGATTCGCCGCTTAATATTGTAACGCGGTTTTCTATATTTTACGTCGATTTTCAGTAAAAACTTACAACTAAGAAAATCTATATTTTTCAATATAGATATTCAAAACACCTGAAAAAACTTAATTTGGATCAACAATTACAGAGTTATGGTCTCTCGAAAAAGACCCTTATTGGCAGTTTTCTGGTTTTAAAAATAGTGAATAAAAACTACGTAACTTCTAAACCGTTATTCGGTTTGATATGAAATTTTTACTGTAAATTTGGAATTCTATCTGTTATTTTATCCTAATTTTCTAAGAATTTCCAGAATTGGAAATTAATTTATAAAAACTATTTCAAAGATAAAGGTTTTGTAAAATCGTATTTGAAAATGATAAATCTATAATATTTATTTATAACTTTATTCTCTTGGATGCAAAAATAATATAAATAATTAAAATTCTAGCGAAAAATAACATGAATTAACATATGTGAAGCAAACATATGATCCGGTCATGATTAACCGTCTAAAATAATAATACTTAACATGTTATCAACCATTGCATGCAAGATTTTATAACTAAAAATATATATGCTTTATTTCAACTATTTTTTAGTTTAACAAAAAAAAATTATCATGAGACTAACTAGTTATCTCAAGATTCGACATGATAGAGACATGGTAAAGCGATGAATTTCAAGTAGAGAAAAGGAGGAGGAGAAGGGACTTACGGGCTGTGTGAGTCGGTATAACAACCGGTTCACCAATTCGATTCTAGCGGCAAAAACAAGTCTACGTAACCTAGACTCGAACAACCAAAATAAGGATCAAGTTAGTTTTTTAAAGTATTCTCTATGTAGATTTTGAGAGAAAAGAAAAGAAATTTAAAGCGATACTTACGAAATTTGTGAATGGTACAATATTTCGGTCTTGAATTTCTAGGGACGAAGTGAGCTCCGGTGACACCGAAACTTTGAGAGCTCTGAGAATAAAAATTTAAAATAAATTTTTGAAGGAGGATGAACAATAAAGGAGAGAATATATAAAATAATATTAATATGGTTATTATAATAATTCATAATCAGAACCATTCTAATTATTATATGCATTCATTTTGAAAGTTAAATGGAAAATGAAATGAAAGGTCCGTAGGTTATGAGAGAATTTTAAAAAAATAGATAAAAATAATTGCAAGAATGAGAATTTGAATATATGACTTATAGAATAACAATACAAGAACTAAACCAATGAGCTATAAGATTGTTCATTCACATATTTAATTAGAATTAAATACATACTGTTGCTTGAAAAAAATGTGGGCTTTTGGGTTCATAGTTTTTAAAAAAAAATGAAAATGAGATTGAATTTGGGTTATGGGCTGGGTCAGGTTTTGCATTTAATTTGAAATAGGTTAAGATTTAATTTAAAGAAATGAGTTTGGGAAAAATAGATAGAATAAAAAATAATATATTTAATAGAAAACAAAATATATGGAAAAATACTAAGAATAAATAAATACAATATTTTACTAAAGAAAAAAAACACGAAGGTATAGTAATAATGGGGTCGTTACAACAGGGTTGAGTGAGCTGGGATTGTGAGCGATTTGGAGAGTTTTTTTTTGTATTGTTGGACAACGCGGGTCGAAACTTTTCAAGACGAGATTCTGGTGACGATGACACCGATGGAAATTAATGAGGTACACATTTACATATGTTAATTAATGTAGCTAGCGCGTTGTTTAATTTCGACAATTATGATTTGAGTTCTTGTATTTATTAAACTTATTTTGGATTTGCAGGGTTCATAGGGTTGAGTGAGTTAGGATCGTGCGAGTTTTTCATATTGTTGGACATTTAGTAAGTAATGTATTATTTGTATTCAAAACAATATTATCTGTGTTGATTTTGAGAGAGTTTTGTATTTTTAATATTGTTTGAGTTGTTGAAATTGTTGGATTTATAATGGTTTGTGATGAAAATGCTATTGATTTGTGATATATTGTGTTTATATATTTGTTTGTGATTGAAACCCTATATTTGCGTTTTATGTTTTATATTGTGGTTAAATGTGTTATTGCATGGGAAAAGAGAAGGGGCTTGATTTGGTGAACAATATTGCACTAGAGAATTCAACATTGTATATATTGTATATATGTAACTAATTAATCAATTTATTTTTCAAGAGGAGATCAGGAGAGAATGAAGAAGAGAGATATTGGTGAAGTGTTCATATAGAAGTGTGTGAGGGGTTTGGGGTTATTTGGGGGAGTGAATATTAATTGTGCACAAAATTTAGTGAACATACAAGAAAATGAATTTCCTTTTTTTTTGCTTTTAATATTTTAATAGCAAAAGGATTATACATGGTGCAGTGATTGAAGAAGACTGCATGCAAAGTGTAATCCACGTGGAAATTGTTGTGGCCACTCACCGAAGATAACTAATCTATGGGTGAGGTTGAATTTTGAAAGCACGCCTGTTGTTAATTTAATTTTCTCAACAAACAAACAAAAAGGAAAAATAAAATCAAAGAAGATGGAAACAAAAAAAGCCCCCCACGCCACACCCCACACACACCCAAAAAAAGTCAGGCAACAATAGAACCATAGAAAGCGATAATTCGGCATTCCGTATTGTTAAGTAAAGAACGGAGGAAGGAAGGATTCAGATCCTCTCTGATTATTGGAGAGATCGATTTCTCATCGATTAATAAGAGCCATTAATATTTAATTCGACAGTAAATATGTATATTAATAATTCTTGATCTCATCATCTCTTAGGGCGTGTTTGGTTGCAGGATTCCTTTGAATTTGGATTGTGGAATCCTAGGATTCCATAATTTTATGGTTGGTAAGGGGATTTGAATTTCTTGGATATCTTTGTTTTTTATGGGGGGCCCATCACAAAACATGGATTCTGAATACTAAATTTTTTTTAAAGATTTTCAAGGATTTCGCACTATTCATTGTACTTTTAGATGGGACATGTGTACTTTATTTATTTAATAATCCTCTCTCTGTCTATCTCTCTCTAAAATCCCACTTTATTTTCACCAACCAAACAAAGATTACAAGAATCAACAAATCCAATACTAAAAATCCAAAACCAACCAAACAACAAATTACCAAATCCAGAAATTTTCAACCGTACTATTTTGCAATCTAAATTTCATAATCTTGCAACCAAACAGGCCCTTAGAAACATACCATTCGATCTGATTGTTCACTAATTATCACATGTGGGATTTGGTCCTATCAAAACAGTACATGCTCTTTTCTTTTGACATTCATATTCTAAAAGTTTAAACATAGAATTAGGTCATTTGAATGTTCACAGTTTAAACATATAAAATGGCCAAAAGAACTAGGTTTTTTCTTACATAGAATTGCTTTATTTGAATAAATTTGGTTGCTATCAGACAATTTTGGTTATCACGTTTTTCTTGTCTTTTTATTTTTATTTTTGTTTGTTTGTTGAGGAAGATGCCATGCTATGGAAAGGGATGGATCAAGAAGTACTTTCCAAAAATGAAGCATACATAAAATAATATCAAAGGAGATGTTTGCTGGGCAGATCTACTTGACTTTTGCACTCTTTAATAAAAATCGGTTACGGCGTTTCAACTAATAAGGATATTTTAATTTTATGCGCTTGTTCTCATCATCTATTAAACACCAGAGTAAAATTATTTAGGGAAAATTGTTTCCAAACTCAAAACTAAAAGTTGATTTATTTTTAATTCCATGTATTTTCATAAATGCTAGAAAACTCAATGCTTGGATTTATTTGTAAACCTGCCTATTTTCGTAAATGATCAAAAAACAATAGATTAAATGTTCAATTATTCTTAAACCCGGGTTCACTTTAGAATACGTATTTCCATTGTATGATACACTTTTAAAGTAAATTTACACCATTATTCTTCATCTACCTTATATTTCCAAATTAAAATTTATCTCTCCAATTTTTTTTGACCAACCTATGAAATCAAGTTATAATCTAAATATTATTTCCTTTGGATCATAATTGAAAAGCTACTTTTGTTGGTAAATAAAAAATTGATCAAAAGATGGGAAAGGCATGCCTTGTATTAGATAGATGTAGGCCAGACAAAAATTAATTTTTCACATTTAGATTGATGATTAGTCAAGATGAGGGTGGACACTGTCTGGTGAAAAATTATTATACTTTATTTAGAGAAGTGGAGAGAAGTCGTGGGCAGGGTTTTGAAGCAAGTTCAAGACAGAAGATGAGGGTGATGTTGGTATTTTAAAAACTCAATGTATACTGCACTGTATTTGTACTTCTTGAGATTATTTTGGGTTTAAAAGAAATTTGTATAAAGATATAGGGCTTTTGGTATTTATGGAAATTGTGGGTTTAAATAATAAGCTGCTTTTAATTAATTGGGCTGGAAGCATTTTTTCCTCAATTTTTTAATATTTACTAATTGGTTAAACCAAATCAACTATATGTCTAGAAACATGGATGTTAGAGAAAAAATTTCTATCATAGAAGGAGAAAAATCTCAAAGCAAAACATAGAGATCAAGGTCGATATACAAGTTATATTTTTCCGAACGTATATATTTACCATATTTTGTATGTATTATTTTACACTAGTGATATTTTAATTTGCCCCACATGCATGTAGAGATACTCAGGCCTCGGGGTTAAGCTCGAGTGAACGGTTTTGTAAATATGGGATGCTTGGATTACCTAACCATGGTTTTGTAACCATGATTTGCAGAAAAAAAAATCTTAAAAATTAAAAATCATTAAAAATTTGACCCCCAAACCTTTCAATTTTAAGAAAACAACAGAAGTAGGCCCACCTTTTCTTCCCCACAGCTGAGCAGTGGAAAAAGCTATCTCCAGATAAGGGTTGAGTGGCCGCTGCGCTCCCCGAACGGTCTTACTTGGCCACTGAAAAATCCAAGAGGCACTGTACTGGATTTCATACATTAAATTTCAGGATTTTGTTTGTCTCATTCTGTCACTTCAAAGTTACCTCTTTCTCTCTCTCACACACACACCAAGGGAAGAAAAAATCTACCATGCAAGGGATTGCATGGTGCAAGCCCTTGCATAGTTCTTGGATGTGCTTTCCCCACATGCAAGGAGAGCCCATCCAAGGGCTCTAGAGGGGTTTGCACCATTCAGGTCAAGACTTTCTAGAGTAGATTTTTCCGATAGGAAAGGTCCTTTTTATGCATGCATGTATGCTGCATTTATGTCATGCATCGCAAGTACCCTTTTTTTTTCCTTTTTCTTTGGTGCCTAAACCTCATCTAAATACGCATCACATTCATGTACAAAACACATCAACACACAAGCACCAAGGGGATCCTTGAATCTGTCTCGAAAACGTTATTTGTGGCCACATTCCTTGTTAGGATTTGGCCCGAGCACTCCCCTGAGAAAGGGAAGTGCGATATATACCAACTAATTAAGCTATTGCTCATGCGTCGCGCATAACATCTTCCCTCCTCCTTGGAATAAGTTTTTTATTTCTTGTTGATGTATGTATCCATTCTCCACCATGTGTCACGTACATGCTTCAATAACAAGAACCATGTGAGGAAATTACGTTTGGGAGTGCTTAAGCCAGCTTCAAAAGTGAATTAAACAAAATTCACCATCACTAGCTCTCACTTTATTAATTAAAATTAATTCTACTATTGAGAATGCTAAAACATCCGTTGAATCTACGAATCAGACTAGTATCTATCCGTTGACTCAACGGTTTAATCAACACCGTATTTAATCAACACCGATCATGCATATGGTGGGTGTATTCTTTTATCACAAAATATCACTAAATATTAATATCGGTTAATTGCAAAAACGCTTATATAGCTTACCCGGCCTGTGCGGCACTTATACCACTCAAGCAATTTATTGGCACAAACGCTTCTTCTGCTCATTGATCAAAACCATAAATTTTTTTTGCCTAAATGCATCTCTAAACAACAAAAAACAAATTCCAAAATTAAAGCAAATTAGACAATCATTTTACTTGTTTAGAATTGAAATTGAGTATTTCGAGGGTTTTGATTAATGAGTAGAGGGTGTGTAGGTGTCACACATGGTAAACTATAGGGGTGTTTTGTGTTATTAACCCTATTAATCGGTAAAGATGGAAATTGAACTCGTGCATGATGAGTTCATAGATCTCATGCTATTTAAGAGAAGGTCTTATCTTGAAGAACAACACAATTCTTCAATTGATTATTATTTACTTTGACATGCAATTTCCACAAAACCACAAAAGGACGAAAAACAACGTTTTCAAGCATCCAAAAAATGTTGAAATTAACATCAATTGATCAGCAATTTGATGACAAAAGGATCACGATTAGATAATGAAGCGTATAGAGGATGGCTATTACTTTTTTTGGGCTATATAATTGGATTTTTCTACTAGTATATAAAGTTGGCTGCATCTTTTTTTTTTGGGTGGCATGTTAATTTCCTTCTTAATTATATTCTCGTTATTATTATAGTAGAGATGCCTCACTTATTTTTATTATATGTATGCCCTTAACCAACTTGTACTCACATGGGAATGATAGGAATAACAACAAACATTAGCTGGATTGTAATACCTGCATATAATAAAAAGGTTTATACTTAAAATCTACTTAAAACCTTTGATAATGTATAATATTCTTTGCTATATTTTCTGTATTTATTTCAATGTTGTGTTTATCTCTAATAATCGGTGGTGAAGGAAACGTCTAAATGGTAGATAAATTTAAAATATCAGGGGGCTCCTTGTAGTTTTCCCTCAAACGATAACAAGTTGGATATCCAACATGTGGTTGGTTTAAATGACAATTACTTAACAAAATTAAGGGTCTGAAATGTTTAGTAGGACTTACGGGTCTAATATCATTATAAATAGTTTTCAAGGACCTGAGTAAATTTTCCATATAATTAAGACTTGATATCAGTTAAGTTTGGGGAAATATGAAATAAACCCGGTTCTTACAAAAGATAAAATATAATTATTTAAAAGGACCGGATCGGGTTTGAAGTTAAATCCAAAACAAAACCCGAATCCAAAACCCAGAGCTCATTCTCTCTCATCTCTGCCTCGTTTTGACGTCCTCGGTGTGAAGCGGCGAAACCCTAAAGCAATCGCCGGCGACGTCGACGGCCGAACGCGGCCACGATCGAACTTCGACGACCGCCACGAATCCTCTTGTAATTTCATCTCTCTTCAATTCTGATAGTTTAATCAAAACGATTTTTGCTAGAAACACTTCGATTTTATATCAGCCATTTGCGATTCGTTTCATTTATCCAATAAAGTTTGCTTTTTTATTACTTAGTGTTGTTTTCATGAAGCATTTCACACCCAAAGATGAGAGCTTTCATTATTTTCAAGATTATTGAGGGACTGCTAGTTACGTGCATCCAAACAAATATATGATGTCCACAAAAAGCAAACCCTAGATAGAGATGCTATTAGGAACCCCTTTCCCTGTGACCCCAGGCTCCGAGAATGGCTTCAGTAGCTCATATGGGACTATCCCAGCCCCGCATCTGTTCATCAGATGTGGATTGACATTCCGGGCATCGATGATCCCTTCGATCTCCATCACCCGTCCGTTAAATCGCTCAAACGCAGCGTGGATCACCGGATCGGTATCCCATGCAGGCTCTGCCTGACCGCCTAGGTACTCCTCGTCCGGTGCGTGCGTAGACAAGATGTCTAGTACAGCCATCACGACCGTCGCTTGGGTTTGTGAAGGGAAGCAGTGAAGGAGCGCTGCCTCAGGCTTGCCCCAAAACCGGGCGAATTCCTGTGTGTTCTCGTCCTCTACTGGCATGTTAGCTCTGGCTATCGTTGGTCGGTTGGGGAAGTAGCCTGCGTAGTGGTACTGCCCGAAATTGACTGCTGCGTGATGCCCCGACGTGACCCAGATGATTGCGGTCAGGACTTGGATTAGATCGTCCTGTGTGTTTAGGACCGGCCACCATGGCTCGTCCTTTTTGTCTTCGTGCCCTTTTGTGCGTACGTCGGTCCACCAGTTTTGGAGCTCGTAGTCTTCTTGGACATGGGTTGGGGTTGGGTAGTAGTGAGAGACGTAGTCGCTTACCCATTGCTTGATGGCAGACCAGATTAGAAGGCCGTCGTTGGCAAATGGATAGTCTTCGATTGTTAGTTTTAGGCCATGCTCTGCTGTTGGATCCTCCACTGCCATTCCTCTATATATATATAAGGCATGCCGATGATGATTATCATTTATTAATTAATATAAAAATGCAATAGCTTTCTTAAGAGGCTAGAGACAGCTCCCGTAGATAGACAAAATGAGGATAACCGACTGAGATGGTTTGGGTATGTGCAAGAGACCGATAAACGCGTCATACAGAAATGGAAAAAATTTTAGTTAAGGAGCTATATGTGCTAACTAAGTTGTATTGTTACTTTTTTGGTTAGCAAATGCCACTAATCGTGGTAAAGCTTCTAGTATTGAAGAAGGGTCTCGGGTTCAAATCCCTCTTGAAACTTAAAAAGGAAAGTTAGCATTGTTAGTTATCTCACCGGTCAATTATTACCTTCTAATCAAGTCAGCAGGCAAGGCCTCCATGTCAAACCTCCACTGCTCACGGTAAGCGACCGAGCAAAGCTCGATCGAGTACTTGCCCGGAGTAAAGCATGTCTCAATGATTCCACCCGCACTGATGAGAAACTCACGTGCCAAGGCATTGATTTCCATGGTGTAACGGAAATGGGGGTGCATCAACCGATATATTGGGTGCATTGCACTAACCTGTCTGTTCAATGCAATCACATATGGCTCAACACAGCAGTGTGTTCGTAGCCTAAAGTCACAAATCAGGATTGAGTTACAAACCCTAGAGAATGCTATGAAAGAAAAAGAATGGTGAGGTATAGGTGTTAGTACCAATGGCTAACAAGTTGGTGATAGCCAGCATCGTGTGCAGAAACATGAGCCTTGGCAAGCTTCCATAGCCAGGCTCCAGTGGCATCCCAGCAATGGGTAAATGCGCGCTTCCATTGAGGTTTTGTAGGTGATGCTGGTCTAGTTAGCTCGATCGCTATCGGTTTTAAGGTGCCATCTGGAGTAAGGAAGAAGAGTGTCCGAGATCCATAAAGAGTCGTGTCCTCTTGCTCTCTAACCTTGTGCACAAAAGGTAAGAGCAAATCATGGTAGTCTAGTATGAACAGCTTCTTCTGCTCCAATGCCTGTATCAATCAAATTGTATGTTACTAGACTGATATAGTTTTAAGAATCTTTTTTTTCCTTGCATTCTTTCAAAGGTATTTTTCCTCAATGATGGGTAGCTCAATCATTTGATAGATATTTTTAGATCCCTGTCAATGCACTAAAACTTTGTAGCTGTAGCTGTCGGGAATACATTTATACTCGAATATTCCATGGGTTGAGCATCCTTTTTGTTGGCTACAACCAAGGCTTTGCACAACATTGTTTCTTTTTTCTTTAGGACATTCTTTTGATGGACACATGGTGGAATCCGTACTCTGAAACCATCTTAAATTACATACCCTTATGGTACCAAAACCTGAAAGCTATGAAGAGGAGTAATGGAATGAATGGTGTCCTAAGAAACGGATGCAGATTATATTTAGGGTACCTGTTTTGCAGTCATAAATCCTCTTATTTCTTGGTTGATGATTTCTTCTGTGATCAACGACTCTTGAGGTCCGTAGATCTTGGGATCCAGCTTGCTAACAAATGGAAATTCCTGCATGGATGTAACAACTCAAAGATCTGCAGATTTTTAGTTATTTATAACTAGGCAGCGGATTGAATTGAATGAGATCAATAATTAATAACATGTTAAAGGTTGTTTCCTCCTCAAAGTCATTTTATATATGCACATGAAGACTGTTCATATGGAAAACTTTAACATGTAGAAATGTCAATATGTGTTCCGATGTATCTGATTATTTGTATAAGCTATTATTTGTCTGGTAATAATTATCTAGTTTCATTATTCTTTGGCTCAGGGTTATATTTTCATGAAAGCTCAAAGAGCTTATTTGTGTTGTATTTCAGTATTATTGCAAAAAAAGAGTCTACAGTCAATTTTTTATAGTGCAATGTACTTAAAGCGGTGTACCGTAACCAACTGAATACTGAGAGGGTTGAGGCCCGCCAGAGTTTGCCGTGAAAACTCTTCATCTCTGAACCACGAGAACTTATCTCCTGCATGTTATATAACCACCAGCACAAAACTTAGCAAACAATATCATGGACACAATCAGAAGAAGAGACGAGTTATTTACTGTCTATCATTTCCGGGGTCTCAAAGAGCAACATATCCTCAGCTCCCTGTTCAATAGCTTTGACGAGCCTCGGCACTATCGTTCTAAAGAAGCCCATCCCTTCCTGTTTCGGTAGACGCACCCCTTCGTTATAAAGCATATCAATGTGTGTGAAGTGACGGAACCCAAGTTTTTTATCGACGAATGCAGACTCGATTGAGGGGACGAGTGCATGGAGCACGGATCGAAGCGTTTTAGCTGAGAAAGTTATTTGTTTCATCTCAGAGAAGGCCTCGTCCCTGGGGATGTACAAGCTGCTGCTTCTCTCCGCCGTGAGTGGATCTGCAGGCGATGAGCAAACTTTCTAAATATATCAACATTTCTCCAGCAATTCATGCATCAGACTTCAAAGTTACTACGAGGGTTGAATAATGTATGTTCTGATACCCAAATCACAGTTTGGTGGGGCCAAATCTGCTGCACCCTAACTTTGATGTTTTGATGAGAGCCGAGGAAAGTACTTTATACGTCATTGGTTTCTTGTCCTATTTCGCTCTTGGTTTCAAATTTATCATCTTTTTCCCTCTTAAAATTCTCTCACGGTCTATGAGAAATTGGTGGATACCGACCGGTCATTTAAGATTAGGACAAGCCTCTCTTTTGCCAAAGTTTTTTGAACCATGAATTCGACATTTACGAACTGAGGGTTAACGTCATAAGCTTTACTTCATAACCGTACCCATTTTGATGGGTAAATGGCTTATGAGATGATAGTAGGATGATGTCGGCGGTTGTTTCTATTGGTTTAGCCTTCTTTTACTTGCGCACCAAAGCCTTGTGTCGCTGCTTCAGAAGTAGAAAGTTACGTCAGCCCTTAGGTATTGAACTAAGGGCTTTCCTGTTAAGACCTGCTATTTATGCAGATAACTAGACTATATTAGTTAACTGTACCTTTCTGTGTTTTAGGCCGTCCAGTTCTGCACCGCCTTGGATATGGCAACTCCTTGGTTCCTCCGAGCACTGGCCTTGCCTTCTCCGGATCGTTTGGCTCGCCAAGATCATTGTATATGTCGTAATCGTATATCCTGTCCTGCTTCTTGCGTTGTCCTCTGCCATCACCACGAATTGTCTCCAACTCTTTCTGCCTCAGCTCTTTTAGGCCATCAGGGGTTTCTGATGGCAGGTATGACTGCCCAATTTGACAAAATATAATTAGTCCAAATACCAAGTTTTGTAAGAATTAATCCAAGAACTAGTTATTAATGATTTATGATTTGGATCATGTGGTGAATTATGTAGATCGTGTTTCAATTTGTTAGGACTTGTAATCATATAGCTTATGTCATTGGATAGCTAAATCAGTTGGAAATTTAGTGTTTCTTAGGATTTGTAATTATTCATCTCATATGTTGGAATTATAAGTGTGGTCATTAATTGGTATGTGATGTAATTTAGCACTTATTCAGTATGCGAGTGTGATTATAGCCTAGTGGTAAATTCTCTTGCAGCCAGATAAGAGACATGGATTGAACGGGCTTAAAAGTAAACTTGGTGTCTCAATGGGTAACATTTATGTGACCAAGAAGCATGATCTTGGAGTAAAACTTTTCTCTTCCAAGTAGAAAGTAATTGTTTCGATTTCTAATTTCTACATAGTATGTACAAATATGTAATTGTTTCGATTTCTAAGTTGAATTGGTAATCCCTCATGCATAAAAGCTTTGGATTTTAAAACTTAATAACTGCTTCTAACTTGAACTAAGTGATCATATTTTCTAGAATGAGTATTTAGTATTTAGTATTTAGTATATTGTATGTATATGTATTTATACCTTGGTACTGAAAAAGATTCTCTTATCAGGGTTATCAAATTTGGAGTGCAGCCAGGATCTACAATCAAAAACAAGTGCAGTGGTCTCATCACCAGCCATGAGCACAATGTCATTCAGGTACATTTCTTTGTGGTGTTCATTTGTCACCAAAACCCCTCCAACTTCTCCAAAACCCTTTGGAACTGAGAATTTACCCTCATACTTCACCATCTCTCTCTTTCTTTCCCTCCAATGAACATAGCCTCCTACTTTCTTCTCCTCTCCTGTGTCTATAGTGAAAAAATAATAAAAAATAAAGAAGAATGAAGAATGAGTACTTAAAGAAAAATACCAAATCACTATACTTCGGCTTTATATGATGCCTAAATTAAAGATGTATATATATAAGAAGCATATTTTTTGTGTGTTCAGAAACAGTAGATTTAATATGCATGTGCTTTCATCTAAAAAGGTTATAACTAGAACAATTATTCTACATGACAGTGCATCAACCAAATGCAAGGTAATGTCATGTTGAATGGCATCATGAGATTGGATTGGGATCTCTATTCTCTACTATTATTTCACATGCTATAATCATCCCAACCTTTGGCATTTTTCTTTCGTATAACAGCATTCATGTTATCATATCATTATAGCTGTGACTCCCAATCCTATGAGATTCACAGATGTGGAATGTTTTCATTGGTTTTTTCAATGATCCACTAATAGATGTCCACGACATGGTAGGATCCATACATGCTACCAAGCATCTCATTGGATACAAGATGGGGTATAGGATGCAACTATCTAGGTAGTTGATAACATGACTCATTTTGTATCCAATGGATTGCTTGGCAGCTTATGTAGATTCTTCCTGCAAGTCGATAGAAGAATAATTTTCCTACCGGATAACGCACAATTTTTCAACTTGATCCATATAAAAAGGATAGCTTTCCCCTAAGTAATGAATGATTGGACCACTATCACAAAAGGCTATACTAATTATTTTAAATATTTTTTAATTGTTTGCGGTTGTTGTCATCATGTTGTCGTTGTTTCTGAAATATTAATCTTCCGATTGCATGTCCTTCTGATAATAAATCACATATATAAAATGGAACTTAGTGCCACCTTCAGTCTTTTATGTTTCTGAAATATTAATATTTTTCTATTTTCTCTCTCACTATTTACCATTTAGTAGCAAAATATTGAAAAATTTCACAATTTTTGTTTGTTATATAACATGCAAAATATTGAAAATAGAAAACAGAAAAAAAATTTAGACTTACAAAAATCACGATTTTCGTTTGGAGTTGCAAAATATATAGAAAACAAAAGAAATTGATATTTTTGAAATATTCGTTATTTTCATGTGCTGTCGTTCTAAAATATCAAAATTTTAAATTCGAAAATTTCACAATTTTCGAGTGCATAATTTTGATAAAACGGAATAAAACAGAAAATTTTACGGTTTTTTTGTGCTATAATATAGAAAATATAGAAAAACGAAAGAAGCAAAAAGTATTGAGATAGTAGCAAACAAAAAATATTGAAAAACCAACGACAAAAAATTCTCAAGATTGTTGAAGATCCGCAATTTTAATATGCTATAACAAGCAAAATATTAAGAAAACCAAAATACAAAGAATTTTGATATTTTTGAAAATTTTCGTGATTTTCGTTGCTACGGGTACACAATATAGGAAATTTGAATAAAAAAAATTCGTTATTTTCATGGGTTGTCGGGAGTTCTCAGTCATCTGGAGTCTCAGTCACTTGAATCAGATTTTTTTATTATGTTAATTTCTTAGAATCAATCGGTGATCTTTTATTCTTTTACATCACATAAGCTTTTTGTCTTCTTGATACCCAGAAGTTCTTTAAAAGTACGAGCACAAAACACAGGAAAATAGAAAATTCCGAGAATTTTGATGATTATTATGTGCTCGCAAAATAATAAAAAGGAAGAAAATAGAATATTTTTGAGTTTTTTTGGAAAATTTCACGATTTTCATGTGCCGTGCAAATTATTGAAAATGTAAAGAAAACAGCTAAAATTTTTGAGATATTTTGTTTTTTTATAATTAGCTAAATGTTGAAAAACCGAAAAAAACAGAAAATTTTGTGATTTTAAAAAATATTTTAATTTTAGTGTTTTATATAACATTAAAAAAATCCTTGGA
The DNA here is from genome assembly GCA_030015575.1 of Agapanthus africanus. Taxonomy (NCBI): domain Eukaryota; kingdom Viridiplantae; phylum Streptophyta; class Magnoliopsida; order Asparagales; family Amaryllidaceae; genus Agapanthus; species Agapanthus africanus. The sequence goes on from CM057350.1 coordinate 28,087,911, forward strand.
GAACAGAAAATGTATTTCAAAATTTCATAATTTTCATGTGCTATATTACATGAAAAAAGTTATAAAACAGAGGAAAAAACAAGAATCTTTAAGAGTTTTTAAAATTTAGCGATTTTTGTGAGCTGTAAGAAGCAAAATATTAAAAAATTGAAGAAAATAGAAAATTTGATATTTTTGAAAAGTTCACGTTTTTTGTGTGCTGTAAGTAAAATAAAAAAAACCGAATAAAAAAAATATTTAAGACTTTTGAAAATTTCGCAATTTTTGTGTACCAGTACACAAAAGATTGAAAGTTTGAAGAAAACAAGATTTTTTTGACTTTTTAAAAAATTCATGACTTTTGGGTGCTGCAACATACAAATATTGAAAATTTAAAGGCAACAAAATTTTCAAAAGATATCATAATTTTCGTTTGGTATAAAAAGTATAAAATATTGAAGAACAGAAGAGCATAGAAATTTTTTCGACTTTAGTATAGCATATAAAATATTGAAAAATCAAAGAAAACTGAGTGTCATGGTGAATATCGAAAAAACGAAGAAAACAAAAAATATTTTACTTTTGAAAATTTTATGATTTTCTTGTATTAGCAAGCAAAATATTAGAAAACTGAAATAATAGAAATTTTTTAGATTTTTAAAATTTCGCTATATTCGTGTGCTGTGTTTATATGCAAAATGTTGAAAATTTGAAGAATATAAAAAAAGAATTTGGATTTTTGTACATTTCATGACTCTCGTCTGCTATAACACACAAGAAATTGAAAAACTAAAAAGAAAATTTGAGATTTTTTTTAAGATTTCACATATTTTGTATGTTATGAAAATATTGTAAAATTGAAGAAAGAAATGCCGAAATACTTACAAGTTAATCCTTCATATTTTACATTTGAAATTCATAAATATAAGATATTACAACCTACAAATCATATAATAATAATAGAATTTTAAATTAATAGAATTTTTATTGATTTTGGATTTCGTACCCACACATTTGCGGCTTACGGTCCTTTGCTAGTTATATGCATGTGAAAGTTTTCTACTTCCTAAATACGAACTCATTTAATATGTTTTGCCTGCCTTATATGGATAAAAATGATTCATCTTACCAGGATCCAGCTCTGTGCTTACAAGCTCAAGGTACATGGACCTCCCAAGCAAATCCCCAATAATATCAAGCGCGTGGCTTATCCCCAAGTGTGCAAACATTCCACCAAGCGTAAACTTAACCGTCACAATTGCTTTAAACATCGTTGGAGCTTTCTCGACGGTAAGCACTGACTGCTGAAGTGCCTGTTGAGCCGTCTCCGCTTCCGAAACACATCGGATCTGTCCCGGATTTGAAACCTTCTGGGTTCGGGCCCGAACCAAATTAATGGGTAGGCTACTACCATTCCATAGGCTTGCTGAAGAAGAGAAGAAAAGAGAAGGGGCTTGATTTGGTGAATGTTGCACTAGAGGCTTCAACATTATGTAATTAGATTGGTAATTTATGTATTAATTTAGAGAAGAGAGAGGAGAATGATCATGAAGAGAGAGCTAGGGGAAGTATATTTATGTAGAGAAGGAAAGCTTAAGTGTTTATATGGAAATTGGAGGGGTTTAGGCTTTGTGAATGAGCACTAAATTGATTTAATTAAAGACTGGCTTGTTACAAATGGCACGATGATTATGAGTTTACTATTAAGCATGCATATATATATGGTATCAAATCCACGTTGGATTTGTTGTCTCCACTCGCCAATGATAATTGTGTTTGTTGTAGTTATGTGACAAAACAAATGTAAATATAGTAGTGGCTTAGCAATAGACTATTTATTGATGTACGTCCCTTCACCTTTTGTCAAGTAAATTAACTTATATATGAATCAGTGAATAACGTGTGTGAAGAAATGCATATTCTGTATCCTCTTAATATATAAGATAATATTAGGCATGAAGTAGCCTGATGCTTATACACTACTATAAATATGCCCAATAGTAATGGGCATTTCGTCACGGTTAAAACTGTGATCAACTTATTGTCATGGTTATAAAAGATTTGATCACGGTTTAAATCGCTACCAAAAAAAAATGGTGGGCCCTACAACGCACCAAACATAAAATCCCAAAACCCATCCATTTTTCCCCCCGATCATTTTCCCCCAAAATTTTCATCCAGCGCCAAAAATCCCCTCTCGTCGCCGCTATCTCTCCCGCTGCCGGAGGTGCCTGCCGTCGCTATCCTGACCGTCCGCTTTAAAGCCCTCGCCTCCCTAGTCGAGCTCGTCGTCGAAGACCCAGCCTCGATCGAGCTTGTCGCCGAAGCTCATCATTGTCGTCGTCGAAGCAAGGTCGTCGTCGAAGCTCACCATCGTTGAAGCTCGCCGACGTCGTCTGGAGATAAGTAAAATTGATTAGGATTAGGATAATTTTAAATTTTTTTGGTTTAATTTTAATTTTTTCCCAAGGCAGCAGTCGTCGAATTTGATCGAAGCCTTAGATCGTCGCCGTTGTCGTCGAAAATCGTCGTCGTTGTCAAGAGGTAATTTTTAATTTTCTTGATTTAATTTTACTTTTTGCAGAATACCTAATTTTTTTTGATTTTTTTGCTGCTCTTGCTGTTGTTGCCATTACTGTTGATGATGTTGTTGTAGTTGTTAATGTTGGTGGTGATGTTAGTGTTTGGGTAGAGTTAGGGTTTGGGTTGGGTTAGGGATTAGGGATATGGATAAGGTTAGGGTTAGGGTTGCGGTTAGGGTTAGGGTTAGAGGATATGGTTAAGGATAGTTTAGGGTTTAGGGTTAGTGTTAGGGTAATTTAACGAATTTTTGTAGGTGATTTAGTGAAAAGTAACAATAGTTAAGGGTATTTCCGTTGAAAGACAATAATCGTTAAGGGTATTTTAGTGTAAATAAGTAACATTGAGCAGATGGGGGTTTTTTATTAAAAAATTTAATGATGGTTCGGTAAAAACAACAAACATTAAGGGTGTTTTAGTGAAATTTATAGTAATTTAGTTAATTTACTAAGATGAATCCTTTAGTTAAAATTTTAAGATAGTTTAGTGAAAAACAACAATAGTGAAGGGTATTTTAATGAAATTCTTAGTAATTTAGTTAATTTAAGATAGTTTAGTGAAAAACCAGTTAAGAGTATTTTAGTGTAATTTAGTAAAAAAGAAGAAATAGGTTGTTTAGGGTTTTGCGTGTATGTGTGTGCATACACACACATACATACAAACAACCAAACACACAAGCGGGCGCACACATCCTAACCTCAAACCTAAATCCAAAATCTTAAACTCGATTGAAAAAACCCTTAACTTTGAAAAACTATACCCTGAACCAAAAGCTTCAAAACCTTGAAATTGATACGTAAACGTAAAATCAATCCAAATTAAATCTAAAACCAAGCGTATGAAACTCGATGATAATATAAAATTTTCATATTCTCTTCGATAATCATATGCGAAAATAAAAACGCGACTTAGTTCCCGTGTATCGGTTAACATGCGTGTGATATTCGTCGTGACATAAAACTATACGAAGGTTGTTAAATATCGGACAGTGTCGTTCGTTTTCTAATAACCGTCGCGTAGTCTATCTGACGAGAATTAATATTTAATCGTATGATAACCGATGGATTTGTCCCGTGTGGACAAATTAGGAATGTATAAAGCAGACACCTGCATTCACTTGTGTTTTTCATTTATTTCGAGATATTTCGTCAGTATCTTTCCGCTGGTTCTTCATGTACAACGATAGATTAGATGCACATTTCAATGTTGTTTAACAATATTGAAATGATTATCTTTTTTATTACAGTGTACTCGGAGAACAGCGGGGAGGTGCTGCCGAAATTTTCTCAAAACGGATGAAAGCACAAGTGAATGGGTGTATACTTTATACATTCTTAATAGGATAAGTGCCTTACCCCCGATAGCCGCTACTCTCGACATCCAATATAGAACATTTAATATCATTATCTTTTTTGAAAGAAGAATCCAACTCCCTACCTATGAGCATTTGCTCTCGGTCCTTGATAATGTTTATAGCTAAATCGTTAATTGAAACTTAAATTAACCAAGTCGTCAATTAAATCTAGCACTAATGTTTCTTAGTATCCCGTCTATTGCGTATCTGTCAAGAAATCTTAATTCGACGCATCTTGTCTATAGGAACCTTACTTCATCCGGGTTGTTCTAATATGGCATTCCCGTACCTCCATAACAAGAGTTGGATGTACGTCGATACTCCCTCGAGAGTCAACCGCTTTTTCATTGACGGTATTAGATTTTTCGCCAATTTTTCCTACGCACGTCTTAGGTTACCGGAAGAGCACGAAATCTATTTTCCTTTCTCTAAGTGTATAAATAAGCGACTGCTCAAGAAGTCAGAAGTTGAGTTACACATCGTGGGATACGGTTTCGTTAGAGATTACACTACGTGGGAATTTCACGGAGAAAAGTCGTTGTAACGGGAGACGAGGCATGGATGCAAGATACGAAAAACGAATTCATTGAAACGGAAACCGCAGAGTGGCAAGGGATAGTCGAAGAAGAGAAGGAAGAGATGTGGTGGTTTAAAGAAGACGAAGCCGTCAAAGAAGATGATGTTGTATTCGCGCCGATCGATAATATCGATGAGCTTATAAATGCTATTGGATTTCCTTTTGATACGGAAAGCACTGGACCCTCGTTATTAAAGAAGTATAAGGCTGACTCTAAGATCCCGCTATATCCAAATTGTAAAGGGTTTTCAAAACTATTCTTTTTTGTACGTCTCTTCAAGATCAAGTGTAAAAATAGATGGAGTGACTAGTCTTTCAGCGATCTCCTAGAACTACTGAAAGAAGCTTTTCCTGACGGAAATGAAGTGCCACCGAGCTGGTACAAGGCGCAAAAGATAATCGCAAACATTGTCTTGAAGTATCATAAGATATATGCATATGAGAATGATTGTGTTTTGTTCCGTAATGAACACGCCACACTCAAAAACTGCCCCGTGTACGGGACCGGCCGATTCAAGCCTAAGAAAGTCCCTCAGTCGAGTGATGTGCCCGTAAAAATTCTTCCTCATTTTCCATTAATACCGAGGCCGCAACGGTTATTTATGTGTGAGGAAACGGCGGCCGAAATGCAGTGACACCATAAAGCACCTCGTGAAGAGAGAAAATGAGTCATGCCAGATATTCGATGTCGTGGAAAATTTTAGATGAAAAACATGCTTCATTCAGCGCAGACCCTTATAACGTGAGGCTGGGAAATGCGAGCGCCGGTTTCAGTCTATTTGGGATGGTTCGTAGCGGGCGTACTGATAATAATTGGCTCGTTGTGGTGACTATATACAACCTGCCGCCATAGAGGGCTATGACGCAGTTTTATTTTATGTTGGTGCTTTTAATCGACGGTCCCTCGTCTCCTGGGAAAAATATCGACGTGTACCTTTAACCCTTGATCGATAGGTTAAAGTTGTTGTGGGAATCTGGCGTGAGAACCTATGACGCCGATGGTAAACAATTTTTTCAGATGTAAGCTGCTTTGTTGTGGACTATTAATGATTTTCCAGCCTACGACATACTGTCGGGGTGGACAACTCAAGATAAGCTTGCTTGTCCCAGTTGTCATACTCATACAAGCGCCATACGCTTGAAGTTTAGCAGGAAAAAGTCGTTTATGGGTCACTGGCGTTTCTTTCCCATAACTCACAGATTCAGAAAGAATAAAGAATTGTTCAACGGCAAGACGGAGATCGATGGGCTTCCTAAACTATTTTCCAATAACGACATATTGCAACAATAGAGAGATAATCAGAATATCACATTCGGAAAGAAACAAAACAAGGATGCAATGCCATGCCTAACCGGTTGGAAGAAACTAAGCGGTTTATTGCAACTTCCGTACAAGTCCGATCTACCGCTCCGGCACAATTTAGATGTTATGCATATCGAGAAGGGCGTCTCTGAACACGTAATAAACCTTCTGTTTTGTAAGGATGGAAAAACAAAGGACAATCTCAACGCATGACGTGATTTGACGGATTTGGATGGTTTGTCCATTAAAGAAGAATTGCATTCTCGGTCTGTAGCTGATAAATCAGGTTTTTACGAGATCCCACCAGCAATCTACAACTTGGAAAAAGAGGAGAAGCGGCGGTTCCTGCGGGTGTTGAAAGAATTGAAAGTCCCTGATGGTTTCTCATCAAACATTTCCAAACAGGTACAAGTAGAAAATGGAAAAATCGTAGGACTCAAGAGCCACGACTACCACATATTGATGTGATAGGATCTATTGCTCTCTACCACATGAAAATAGAAGCAAGCATGCATGAATTTAAAAAAAACTCAAGAGAGCATTATACTCAAAAATGATCATTAGGCTAAAAGATTAAAACAAGAGGCAAGAAAACTAATTAGAGGATGTTTAACTACTATGTTAGTAATACTCACATCCTAATAGATTTCTTGAAAATCCAAAGATGCTTCTAGTTGTAGTTGAACTCCATCGTAGGCTCCTAGAAAGTTTGATCATGCTTGGTGATGACCCTTCACATCATAGATGATCCACCTTGAGAAACTCCTCCTTTAGCTTCAAGTCTTCCAATATGAAGACCTACTTAGATCCTTTAGTTGCTAATTAAAAGAATTAAGGTTGTAGTTTTAATCTTCACTTCTAATTTTATCTCTTTGATTTTCCTTTTAATTTTCTTTTTCTCAAAATGAAGAGAGGTGGATGAAGATGAAAGAGAGCTCGAGCAAAGAGAGAAAAGAATAAAGAAAAATTATGAATTCTAATGGTTTAGTCTTTTAACCATAAACCCTAACAATCTTAAGTCATTAGATTTCATCAATAAGTCAAGTGTCCAACCGTTCCTTTCTTCTCCACATGTCTCCAGCCTACACAAGGGTGAGTGTATGCTATGCCTAAGTTTTAACTTAAACAAAAGAGAAAAAAGAAATGAGAAAAGGAAAAGATAAATTAATTACAAATTGCATGTATATTAAAATGTAAAATACATATCCATAAATATACATTTGTAATCAATTCCTAATGTATTTAAAATACATAAAGAGAAAAATTAATTAGTGACAAAATACTAATAAATACATACTAAAAATATGTATTAATATATTAAATCGATACCCGATTTAATATCCGTCTTTCGAAAAAGATCGGCTAGTATTTCAACCGTTCGATTACCGTCAGTGCAATAAGTACACTAGTTTTAACCGGACCCTTGCACGTACATTGTACGGCAACTACAACATATCGCCAACATCAGAAACCCTTCCGTGTGGGACTCTAAAGGCTCGACAATATGTTGGCAGTAGGTTTAACCATAAGCTCGTCAGCGGTACTAGCTGTACGTAACGGCTACCCAGGTATTGAACGAAAGAGGATCGACAAGTAAGCCCATCCGAATATCTACTAAGCCTGTAAGTGACATCTACCATACAGTCAGGTCTGTTCGTCTGAGAGTATCGTATATCGGGTCTAGGGGGTGGTCAAAGTCAGACCCCTAACAACCCGATATATCGTACCAGTATCTAGCTCAATACCATCCAAGAAACTACTGACCTACCTGTCAGTAAATCTCATCTGCCATGACCATGGACTTATGGTATTGGCCACCGAACACAGTGCGACATCGACTCCCTATACCGGGAGAGACAAATCCCTTCTATCACTCACTGTCTCCAAGTGTTTCATGACTGCACCCAAAAACTACCTATTTGCACGACTCTTTAAAGCCGTGGTAGGATAGAAATCAAAATATAGTGGGAACACACTTGAGACAAATGATGATGTCAGGTCAGCGGACTACCTGCACTAATGTCACCAGAGAACTGCTATCTGACGTTAGGTATAATACCAACTAATATGTTCCCGGCGAGTATGTCCAATGTAACTCATAACCCAATGAGCACCTGTATGCAATCTTTGGTGACTAACTAGAACTAATGGCTCTGAGACCGGCCATCGCCCGTCGTCGGGCTCAAGAAACGTATACACTAGTCTACTCTGGAATATCGATGCCCAGTCTCGATATTCCCATGACTAGAGACATTTAATGATGTGCCTATAGACTACCCAGAACTCACTAGTATGATCGCCATCATAACCCTGGTAGTCAAGCATGAATCCTATATGCTTTATCAACATGTAATAGTGATATGATATACCACACAAGATATGTACATGACAATAATGTCAAACTAAATAGCATACTATCATTTCGAGTAAGACTGTTTTACCAGTATAGGTCCTCTCTCAATCATCATAATCGCTTCCATGCGATTATAATAATTGCCTTGAGAGCGCTATATCCAACAATCTTCCGCTTGCACTTAAGGCTAATTATTGCGGTATTGCATACTCACGGCCCGCATGCTACCAAATACCCAACTTCTCTACTAATCAGTTTCATAAATTGTGTTTGTAAGACATATGTGTTCGAGAAATAGCCTCAGTGAGTGGATCCACTCCAATGTTCCTATCTTTATCTCTCTATATCTCAACTTCGTGGAAAACAACTATCTCCCAAAATGAGCGATACTTGTTTTAGAATTTGTTTGGATGTCTGATGGGACCTAGTTCACAATATGAACACTAAATCCAACAAAGCTTTTAGACTGTATCTTCCACTGAATTTAATCAGTATACTGCGTTATCCCTACCTCAGTATCCTCTTGGATCCCTGTCCAACATACTGCCCCTCATAAGAGGGTAAATATATAATTCTGATAGGCTCTCTGTCATCCAGGTCACCATGGAAGCCTGAAACGATAACCGTTGAACGCCGAATGCCGCTGTTATCATATATCAAGAACATCTTCTTATGTTCAAACCTGCTTCCTATTGTTTCTCCAGGATTGGATTATACTTTCTAACTATATTAAATGAAAAAGCAACATTATCCATATCCTGAGAGGAGAAACCCTTGTGACTTCCAAAGTTTGACTGATTACAGTATAGGAACCTTACCTCCTATCCGGAGTATATCATCCATATCCCTGACAGTACTCCCTACTACCCTCTTGCAAGATTCATCTGTTATTCTGATGAAGTCAAACACCATGACTATTACACAAAAAATTGACGATCCTTCCTGATTTGTCTATAAATAGATATAAGTATCTTGCCCACCACTCTTACGCTGCTCCCACTGACTACAACAACCATCCGACAGAGTCATATATACGTGCACTTCTAAAAAGTCCATTTAGAACGACGTTATAGTTATACACCTGCCAGATCTCATATTCAAGGGCAGCAATAGTGGCAAACTTGGGTCATCATACTATGATGCAAACCTCCCTGTCACCGCCTATAAGGAAACCGAATTACCTCTAAGGTGTTTGAGGTTACCCACTAAATCTGTGGAGTGGCTAATGGATTGTCAAATCGAATTGAATCCTTAGGTTTAACTAAATTTTCAATAACTGTTTGTGGTTTTGGAATCACTTCCAGTTTTACCATATTCTCACTTGTGCTTTCTGAAAAGAATCCATTTTACTAAAAATATGACGAGTCTAGAAAATGATAGAAAATTATACCCTCGTAAATGCCCGGGATGACCCATAAATTGCCATTACTGAAACATGCCTTGAGTTTATCCGGACTCTGATTTTAAGTATAAACCGGACAACCACATATATCTTAAAATCGTTAAGATATGAATCCATTCTATATCCAATATAGAAACAAATGCACAAATTTAGATGAAACCAGATTCAAATAGTATGCAGCTATTTCCAGTGCACAACCACATAATGGGAGATGGCCTTTACATCATTACTTCATTAAGGAGCGCACCCGCGGATGAGTAACCTGTCTGAGAAACAATATTCTCATCATTACTATTGTGGAATACCTAGCACCGGTATCTATATTTTCGATCACCTCGAAGAACCTTGATACTCCCAATGTATGGTTCTCTACTTTATTCTTGTACCTATGAACTTCTCAGAATTTTAGACCTTGCATAAATGCGTGTCTAGAATAAGAGAAGTTATAAGCAAATGGAATATAGTATGAGTACCAACCCTTTGTCCTACCGAACACTGGACAACATACAATACTTTGTATAAGTCCCCTGAGTTTACCAACTCAAACCCTGCGTGTCGTAAGTTGAAAACTGTATTTTGGTTAAGAAGAATTACACCATTATTGAACGCACCTTACCTAATCATCAATTGATAAAGGTAAATGTTATAAACATAATATCAAAAAGTTACATCTCACTTTATGAAATAAATGTACAGATTTATTAGTTTGAAATTGGTGCATAACAACGGATTTTCAAAACCATCTGCTTGCCGTTAGGCTAACCCAGGTGATTTCCTCAAATACCACCAATTACAAAGAATTCTGATACCGAGGATCTAATCACCTAATTCTCAATGTTCTACTTCCATTCATCATCTGTAATGCCATACATATGTGAGAATCGAGTATGGTAAATACATACCCTGGAGTCAGAATCAATTAGGAAAGTAGATTTTCAATTACAAGTGTACAGGAAAACTGAAACATGAAAATGTTTTGAGGGGGTGGATGTGTATTTCTAGGAATGCCTTTTCCAATACTAGATCCATAACACTAGTTACAATTTCCATTGCCCTCACTTCAATCCCTTTATATATCTGTACTTCTTACCTTCTGTACACCGTACTAGACTAATTGGTTTTCTTCCTTTCCTACCTTTCAACACCTGCCTAAGCTTTAGAAGAAGAATATACAATAAACATAATAGGTGTACTCTCCTAATACAAGGAGCTCTCGCAACCTGAGAGAAGGTAAAGGGCAGAGACATCCGAATAATCCTATTCAATTTCCCAGAACCGATAGCCATCCTCGAATTGAATCAACTTAGTTTGAGTTCGTATGTAACTATACAGGATGGTTTAATCCAAATAAAACGGATCTTCGTAGTGATACGGTATGTTCAGGGAGAAAGCAAAGGTTAAAGCAGGAGTGGTATGGATATATATGACTTTGTCGTGAATCGTGACAATCCAAAACCGGATGATAAAAAGGTCGGTCGACTAGGTAATGAGTTTTAGTTTAAGGCGGGTCATGGTTGCTGCAAGAGAGAGAAAAGAAACACTCAGCGTGCACTCTAACCTAAATTAGATTGGTTTTTTTAATTTATCTAATCAGGATGACTTCTACTATTTCCTCGAATTCTCCTTCAAACCCTAAAAGGAGAACTAGTCAGTATAACCCGAGGAGTAATATCTACTCATCAGTGGGAATCGGGACCCAACTATCACCGCGTGATAACTTTGATGGAAGCCACTCAGAATCACCACACTCCAAAAGGTATGCGCATACTTGTCAAGTTTCCTTATGTTTGAAACTCCCGATATGATTTTTGCCCCAAGCGCTTATGACCTTGACGAATGCCAAAATATCATAAGACACAAGTCAAGTCCAACCAGTCATTGTCCTGATTAATCTAGACCCATTCGTACTAACCCTTGACGAAGGTCAAAATAGTTGTACGCCTGTCCTAAATTAATGCACCTATCTATACTACAGATGAATATCACCCAGCTACCAAACACTATGCCTTGGCGAAGGTCAAAATATATAGCTTGAATACTAGATGATACCTATCTGAAACGACGGAGGGCTACGGCTGGTTTTGACGAAAACCTTTAACGCAATGAACTTGATATCGTTGAAGGAACCAAATAGCTTTGAAAAGGAGCGGTTTAGGCTCCGCATTTAAAAGTTTGATTTTGAAGAAAACCGAGTGGGTAATAGTAACACAAACTTTTGCTCAAGAGTTCACTCCCTGTGAAGGGATCTCGTCTCTTGCCTCATCGAATGAGGTGCGGGATATTACTAACCGAATACCGCTATGCAAAGCAAAAGAATATGGCTATTAGTTTTCAAATTGTTCCAACAATGTAAAATTAGGTTTGTTTATCTTGCATTAACCAAATAACGCAGTCCCATCAATTCAATATATCATGCCAGAAAGAAAGGAAAATAATTACACACATATATGCCATTCGCATTCGTCACAGAATCCCGGGTTTTCACCGTAAGGTTACTTAACTTACGGCGGGACGGGGACAGGACTAGCACGGATGCAAAAAATATATAGCGTCTAATATATAAATATATATAGGCATTTGTCTCACATATGATATCAAGCAACGTCACAGAAGCATTGCAGCTGAAGCAAACAAAGTACGAAAATGCGGGTAATCTAGGAAAAGAGGCTCGTGATACCTGAAGGGGCTAGCCCAAAATGGATAGCCCTCGAACTCCTACTACGGGCGAAGCCGTTAAAAGCGCTTCCTCCATTAAAAGATCGGTCTTTGAAAGATTTGTCATTCCTCTTCAAACCCTGCCAAGGACGTCAGTCTCCAGCAGGTTGACGCCAACATCAGCCCCTCAGCAAAGCCGGGGGCATGAAGAAGCCGCTTCCAAAACTGAGGCGGTTCCTTCCACAAGGCACGCTCGACATCGCCACTGATGCCGAGTGTGAAAATCTGGGGTCAACTCCCCCTCTTGACTTATCCCACCAGCTCCAATGGTGAAAGTTGACGCTGTTGTTCCAATCGGTAACAACTTTGATTTGCTCAGGAGGGTATGCAAGAACTCTCCAACAGTGGTGCTGAATAAATCGCCCCCGCCTGCAGAAGCCATAGTGCAGGCAAATCCAGAGCACCCCATCAACGGCTCTCCTCCCAAATTCATAGAGTCTGACGGAAGGTCCAAGACTCTGTGATCGACAAAGACTACTCTCGTCGACCGAAGAAATCGAAGGCTCGGCAAGAGAAAGACCATCCCTCTGTCATACAGCGAGGGACTTCTTCTACATAGGTGCCTATCATAACGGCTCCTTCAACTTCGACCGCCCACAAAAGGATGAGGCCAGAGAAAATTCCACCGCCTATGGCAAATTCTAAAGGTGATAGACCCAAACGCCCTAAGTCTGGGGGTATGATCGTACATACGGTTCACATGGCTTCCGGGAAAGAAGAATGCCGTGCTTCCGTAGGTCATCAACCACAAACTCGGTCGCTGAAAAAAGATCAGGAGCAACAACAAAAGCTCCAGGAAATGCTGACCAAAATGGCACTTACCGGGCAGAAAGAAAGCCCAGACACAACAGCCGAACAACGCCAGGAGCAGGAGACCGATACAGAGTTCCTGCGTAAGGTGCTTGAAAGAAAGGACGACGAAGCTGCTGAGCAGGCTGCTAACATAAAGCAGATGGCTCTCTTGTTCAAAGAAATGGTTGGAATAATGATCCAGCCAGAGCCCCAGGCTGAAGACTCACCGATAATTGTCGAGGATGACAGAGGGGAAACATCAAACCCTCTTTCGGCTTTATCAATAGCCAAGGAGGAAATGATCTCCAAGGCTTCTCTTGATGCTTATATAGCTCAACAAATAAGAGCTCATCAAGCTAATTAAGTGGTTGCCCAAATCGTCAGAACTGGACGACCGTATCCAGGCTGGTATGATCAAATCAAGGACCCACCGGGATATACGATCCCTAAGTTCCATGTATATAAAGGGACAAGCAACCCCTATCATCACGTCGCACAGTTCAGATCTTTATGCGGCAACACTGGAGGCGACGAAAAACTGTTGTTTCGCCAGTTCATTGGCAGCCTTTCGGAAACGACCTTTGAATGGTACTCAGAGCTCCCAAATGACTCCGTAAAGACATTCACCGAGATGGAATTGCTGTTCACACAGTGGTTTGCCAATGCGAGCGAGCGCACTCCAATTACGACATTACTCAATGCCAGGGTAAAGCCAGGAGAAATCTGGGTCTAATACACGATCCGGTGGCGAAACCTATGGTCTAAGTGCGAATAGCGCATTGAAGAATCCCTTGATGTGGGAATGTTCATAGGGATCTGTTCCCCTCCGAAAGACGGCGCGACGGACGTCTTGCCTGAAATTCGGGGCAGATGCTAATTGGTGCTATCCGTCCACCTCTTCGAAGATGCCAAGTTGATTTATGGCACCGTATATCGAAGGTTTAAACGGATGCGTCCGATGTAGCAGACTTCGTCAGATTCCCCCTCGCTTGAGGGGTTTTTGATTGTGGGGACGCTCTTCCCTGCAGGCGCAAGCCCCTGCAGTTAATTACGCTACCGCATTGCGGTAACAACTTTCTCCTTCTCCAGATGATCACTTCGTGTCGTGTGTGTTTGTTTTGTGTTTGGTTGCCCGTGGATTGTATACGGAGACTGAGTTATGTCGTCGCCCGTAGGGCGTGGACTAGTCCAAATCCGTATTATCTTAGATTTGGGTTTGGGGGTTTGGGTTTAAGGATACGTTAGCCTCATTCGAGACTAAGATCAACTTAAACGTTTGTTAAGGATACGTTAGTCTCATTTAGACTATGATCAACTTAACGGGATCGTTTAGATCCAACAAGAGAGCAATAAAGGGGGGGGGAGGGCTATTGTTTAGTTTAGTGACATTGCGGTCAATAGGTAGTTTAAGGACATTGCGGTCCAATGTTAGTTTTAGACGTTGCGGTCAAGGTTAAGGACATCATAGTCCGTGGATTTAAGGACTCCACAGTCCGGCGTTAGTTTTAAGACATTACGGTCAAGGTTAAGGACCTCATAGTCCGTTGTTAGTTTTAAGACATCCCGGTCAAGGTTAAGGACATCATAGTCCGAGGATTTAAGGACTCCACAGTCCGGCGTTAGTTTTAAGACATTACGGTCAAGGTTAAGGACCTCATAGTCCATGAGTTTAAGGACCCCACAGTCCGTGAAATGTGTGTGGTTATCGGGACCCGTCACCTCTTTGAAGACGTTGAGGAATTACAACGACAAGTATCAAAGGAGTGAAAAGATGTACCCTTGAACCAAGATAGATTAAGTGATTTGTAGTCCAATTTGGAACCCAGACCAATTAATTATATTATGAGCCCATTGGCCCAGTTAAGTTTGAATTGAGGACTTATGGCCTTCTTGGGCCAAGTCCAATCATGTTTGAAATATTGGCCCTCTGTTGGTCCATTGAAGGAGAGGCTTTGTCTCTGAAACTTAGCCAATTAGGCTAAAACTAGTGTTAAACACTAAAGATCAACAGTGTTGAACACTGGGAGACAAGATTATCAGATTACTGTTAAACACTAGAAATTGTGATTCTCGAATCAGTGTTAAACACTAATAAATAACAGTGTCAAACACTGGCAACCAAGTTATCAGTTTGGTGTTAAACATTAGCAGACAGGAGGTCACGTGGGAGCACGTGATGGCATCCAAAAGGTTGGGCCAGATCCCCCTCATTTTGTTATACAGATAAGTGTTCAACACTTTTTATTCTGACAGCCATCACGTGTGGGCACGTGATGGGGGCTCATGCTCTGGTCTATTAGAATGCTCATTAGGGGTCACGTGGTGACACGTGAGGGCGCCCTAGAGCTTCTTCTCTTTTGCTTTTTCCTTATATGCTTCAGGGGTCACGTGGGGCACGTGAGGCATTGCCTCAAAGTTCTTTTCTGTGGATCTTTACAGGGGTTACGTGGTAGCACGTGACTCTGGTTCTTTACATGTTTTAAAGATCTGTTCATCTTTAAGAATTAAATTCTTCATAGGGTTAAACCCTAGCAATAAACTTTAGAGGAATTAAATTCCTATTTTCTTCTAAAGAATTATATTCTTAGATAGGGTTAAACCCTAATTTCTTTTCTGTAGGAATTAAATTCCCTGTATGTGCATAGGGTGAAACCCTAATTTCTTTTTTAAGGGAATTAAATTCCTGTAAATTTGAGAGAATTAAGTTCTCAATTAGGGTTAAACCCTAGTTCTGGCCATTCTGAAGGAATTAAATTCCTAGGGTTAAACCCTAATTTTATCTTAAAAGAATTAAATTCCTATCATTCTGTGAGAATTAAATTCTCAAAGCTCAATTCTTCCTCTATGTTTTAAATCTGCATGGCAGGATCTCAACCCAATGAGAATTAAATTCTCAATTCATGGGGAGATGTGCACTTTGCAGATCCTCAACCAGAGAAAGAACTAAGTTCTTTTCTTTATATAAGAGTTAAACTTTTTTGAGAATTAAATTCTCTTTTGAAGCCTCTCTTTTCTTACCTAGGGTTTTTCTTTTGCAGAGAATCAAATTCTTCCTTCTGAATTTTCAAGATTCCCAGGCTCTATCTCTCTCTCTCTGTATGTCTCTATATCTCTCTCCAAAACTCTCTCCTTTGGCTCCTATTTATAGGAGAAGGAAAAGAATCAATCTGTTTTGTCAATCTCTTATTGAAAGATTTGATTTATTTATTGAGAGATTTGATTTATTTTCATCATTAATCTGGGCTTTTATATTATTAGGTGAATTTTATTCACCGTTGGATTTTAAATCCAAAGATGTCTCTTTGTTATTTCGGTTAGATTTAGGGGGAAATCTTTCCATGTCCAAGATTTTTTCATAAATTGGTGATGTTTAATCACCTTCAGATTCTTGATCCAACGGTTTTAGATAATTCTTCTCCATTTTGGAAAGATTTGAATGATCTCTCCTCAGAATTTAATTCTGTTAAAGAATAAGGCTTTTAAAGCCGGTCACGTGTGGCCACGTGACCGTTGGTCACGTGTGAGCACGTGACCCCTGGCCACGTGTGAGCATGTGACCTCTGGAATGGGCTTCTCTTCTTCTGCGCTTTGTTCTTTGGCCGCTGCTTAACCATCACGTGCCAACACGTGACCACTGGTCACGTGTGAACACGCGATGCCTCTTCTGAAGCTTTTCCTGATTTTTTAATCAGGGAACAGGACCCTTGATCCTCAAACGGCTGTGTCCCGGTTCATGACATTCTCAAACCAACAACCTTACAGGCTCTGATCGATAAACTGGCCCAAATGGACCAGATGGGCCATGGGCCTTCCTCCTCAAATAAGGACCCTCTAAATAACAAGGGTAAAGGGAAAGCGGCCTTCATTGCCAATACGAAACAACAACCGAGTAGCCCAAAGCCGACTGTTCGCCAAAACAATGCGCGTCCGCGCCCGTCCTTGGAGGAAAGACTAGGACATGCTTACTCGTTTTTCCGCGATAAGACGAGGAGACTATTTGAGTTGTCAGTGCGTAACAAACTCATCACATTACCAGATCCACGACGTCCACCGCAACCCGACGACGTCAATAACCCCAACTACTACTCCTATCACAGAATGGTGAGCCACCCAATTGAGGATTTCTACATCTTCAAGAACTGGGTCGAGGACCAGTATCAACAGGGGAAATTCACGCTGTCTAAAAACTGGAGGGTAAACCCACCACAGAAGCACACTCCCAAAAAGGTGGATGAACCAGGGGTATCATGCTCACTCGTAGAAAAAACTCCATAGGAAGTCATTCTTTCGGCAAAAACCAAAAGAATGCTGAAAGATCACAGGCATGTCCAGTAGTCAGGTGGAAAAGCCCACTTGAACCCGAAATCATTGAAGGGATATTGAAACCCCGTCTCGTACCGCAATTCATTGACAAAGGGAAAAATCCCCAAGTCAAGCCTCCGGAGTCTTCAAAGAAAAAGAAGAAGACCAAGAAGCCTGTGCAGCCTGCCGAGTATGACGACAAGCGCACGGACCTACAAAAGTACATTGACGCGCTGGAGGAGTACAACCAGAAGGCGCGGTCACCGATCACACTCAAAGAGTTACTCAAGCATATTCCTGAGAACGAAGATAGTGACAACGATGAGGAAAATGACTCATCAGGAGATACCGGGGACCGTGTAGCAAGTTGCCACATGGTCTCCCATTCGTTGTTAAATGACGAAGAAACTTCCTCGGCGTCAGAAAACAACGCGGAGCAATTGGATGCAGAATCGGCGCTAAAATCCCCGAAACTGCCAGAAGACCCGATCAATAGGTTGTTAAACGAAGCCTTTCGAAAAAGCAAAGCCGATCAAGAATGCGAAACAGCCATGTACGAAAAGTCTAAGTGTCGGCGTCAGGATGAAGAAGCTGTGGCAAGAATGAGTCTTAAAGTACTCCAATCAAATCAAGGCATACCCATGAAAAATAAGAGCAGGATCAAGGCAGAGAAGTGGTTCGCCAAAGCCCTGTCAATGGGAATGAAGCCGCCACCTCTCGTAGGAAACACTCCCGTGTCATATGCCTCGACGGAGAGGATTCACATCCAAACTACTGCCTATATCATCGGAAGGTTACCCACCCCACCAATGAATGCAGCACTTTCAAGAAGTGGTGGTAAGAATATGTTGCCATCAAAAACACTTCAAGAGGATGAAGCGCGAAGCTTTTCGACAGCAAAAGAGTGCGACAGATGCATGTGAAAAAATGAATGGCAACTGTCATATGGTTGATACCAGTTCGGAAGGGGGAAAACCCCAACTTCTTACTTTTGGGAGCAATTCTGAGGATGAAATACCCCTCACCCCTTTATTCAAAGACTTCACCTCCGAAAAATAATAAGAAGAGAAGAACTGTGAGAATATTCAGTTGCGTAACCGCACGCTTCCTGAAAAGAACCCCGAACCTATAAACAAAGGTTCGAGCAAAAAGGACTAAGGGAAAGAAAAATCTTTGAAGAAATTTCCCTCGACGGTGGAGTTGTCAAAGAGCTCGCAGCAAGAGACCCGCCTATGAAAAATAAGGTGGATTATAATGTCCTGGCACATTTGAGAAAAATACCCACACAACTGAGCATACTGGATGCTCTCCTCATGTCCAAAGAGGCACGAGATTCTCTGATCAAGGCATTACAAGAGCCCGATCAGTTCTATGCTTTCTTCGAGGAAGTGAAGATGAAAGATGAACTGGCAGATGTCCATACGACTGATATTACATTCAGCGATGAAGATCATCTCCTTGGTACGTGCAGACATAATCGCCCGTTATACGTCACCGGGTACTGCCACGACATCAAGATAAAGAAAATCTTTGTCGACAACGGATTCTCCGTCAACCTTCTCAACGTGCGAGTGCTGAAGGAGATTTGCATGAACGTTTAGCACCTGGCTCGAGACAAAATTACCATCTCCGGGTTCGACTCATAGTCGTCACAGACGCTTGGGTCCGTAATACTGACATTACGTTTCGGGCTGCTCGTCACCGACATCAAATTTCATGTCATTGACGCCAAGACTTGCTATAATGATTTGCTCGGCAGGCCTTTGTTACATGAGTACATCGTTATCCCTACTACACAATATTAGTGTATGAAGTATTTCAAAGACGGCTTGGAATACACCGTCACAGGGGAGCTAAATCCGTTCTCCGTAAACGAGGTCCGAAAATATAAAGACGCAAAGTACTTCCTTCCAGACTTCAAGGATACGGAAAGGTGTCATAAGACGGAGGATAAACAGAAGTCCGTCGTCACTATCCCGATCTTTAGGAGCAATTCCGAGGAAGATGAAGAAATAGTCCACTCGGGGCAACCCCAAAAAGAAAACAATAGGCCTGGACCATCTACTCCTATTCTGGTATTCGGCAGTGACTCCGAGGACGAGGCCAACGCAGTGTTCTCCATCCGCCCGTCAGCGCAAACCCTAGCCGGAACAGATCAGAGTCCACAAATCACAATGGCCCCGCCTCGGCATTACAGGGAACTTGATGCTCTCGATACATACAACATACAAGAACTATAGACTTTCTACATCCCTCCCAGGCGAAGAGGTGAAAAGGTGATCCTCTTCTACCAATCTACGGAGACCAAAGTAGACAAAGAATTCTGGCATGGTGCCGTTTTGCACTCGACAGGCTTCAACCAATCGGTCTGCCAAGATACTACGTGGAGGGATTGAAAAGGCTGTTAAAATGCCAAGGTGTACCCCTCGAACAAACTGTTCGAAAAGCCCAATTCTACAAAAAGATTTGGGATATTCCCGGGACTCGGTGAAAGATACCCAACGGGAAGATGGAGACAACCGGGCTCGGATACGTTCGGTCTAAGAAACAGGAGCAGTTCCACAGCCGTCGTGTCATAAATAGCTCCAGCGAAGAGGAAAACACTCTTCAGAATGGCTGTGACGTTGAAACAGAGCGAAATCCCGCTCTAAGAACGTTCAGTCCGTCACTCGAAGAAAAAATAAACAAGTTAATAAAAGAAGTTTGTCAAAAGAGCCGAGACAATCACAGTCGCGAAATGGCCATTTATGAAAAAGCCAGGATGCAGCGCCTCAATCAGCAATCTGCGAAGAATGAAGACTATAATGCTCTTCATCTCTGGCCCGCTGTATGTCCTCGCGAAAGGGGAAAATCCAGAAATAGAGGTAAAAACAGGACAAAGAATGCAAACAACGTTCGAAAACAACAAAGCGGATCCAAGAAGCTGTGCAATCGAGAAAAGGTCGATTGGAACCCGTCCTTTATAAAGAAGATGGGTCAGGAATACTTTTCCCCCAAGATAAGACAAGGAAAATATTCAACCTTGTCATGAAGTATCAAATGATGACACTTCCGGAGTCTCGGCACCCCGAAAAAATAAACGAGATCCATTATCTGGATTATTGCTACTACCACTGAGTAATAGGTCATCCCCTTAAGGACTGCTTCACTTTCGAAGACTGGGTAGAAGATGAGTATCAGTAAGGCATGTTCGTTTTATCCGACTGCTGGAGGGTAACCCCGCCGCAAAAGCATAAGCCAAAGATGACCTATACCGTGAGGATAGGACTAACTCAATCACAAAAAAGGAAGCGAACTCGTACTTGCCTAATGATAACACTCTCAAAAGAGGGAGGCGCGCGAGACAATGGATGACCTCCACACGTGCTTCGCAAATGAAGCCGGGGATGTGGTGATCTCAGAGTTTCCACCAGCACCAAAAGAGCTGGAAGATGGGATACACATTACGACGGACAACCTAAGGAGAATTGACTTAGGGACGGAAAATGATCCGAGGTCGACATTCGTCAGTGAGCTGCTATCTGAAACACAGGTAGCCACGTTAAAAGACGTGCTCATGAAGTATAAATATTGCTTCACATAGAACTATTCCAAGATGCCAGGTCTAGATCCAAAAGTAGCAGTACATAAACTGGCCATATCGCCGGATATAAAACCTGTCAAACAGGAGCCAAGAAGAATGTGGCTCGAACTTGAGATGAGTATCAACGCTGAAGTCAAGAAACTAATCGACTCCAGTTTCATCTAAGAAGTTCAATATCCTGACTGGATCGCTAACATCGTTCCAGTGATGAAGAAAAATGGGACGGTGCGCATCTGCGTGGACTTTCGGGACCTTAACAAAGCTTGCCCGAAGGATGATTTCCCAGTACCTGTTACCGAGCTAATGATCAATAACACGTCTAACCATGAGGTCTTCTCCTTCATAGATGGATCTTCAAGACACAATCAAATAAAAATGCATTATGAAGACCAAAAGCATACCGCCTTCCGGACCCCGCTGGGCATATTCTGCTATAAGGTGATGCCATTCAGTTTAAAGAACGCTGACGCTACCTACGAAAGGGCCATGACAAAGATCTTCGATGACCTCATACACTAGATCGTCGAATGCTACATTGACAACCTAGTGGTAAAGAGCAAATCTCACAAGGAGCATTGGGAACATCTGAAAATAGTGTTCCAACGTCTTTGGAAGTATAATCTGAAGATGGATCCTCTAAAATGCGTGTTTGGAGTCTCCTCAGGTAAATTCCTAGAATTTATCATACGGCACCGAGGTATCGAAATTGATCCCTCAAAGATCAAGGCGATTGTGGAAATGCCCACGCTAAGAACTCTCAAACAATTGCGATCTCTTTAAGGAAAGCTCACATATATCCGGCAGTTCATAGCCAACCCCTTCGAAAAATGCCGTCCCTACAGTCATCTAATGAAGAAGCAGACCCAGTTCGTATGAGATCAAAAGTGCTAAAATGCAATAGATGAAATCAAGCAATACCTGCAAAATCCACCGATATTGACCGCTCCGGATAAGAGAAAACCCATTATCCAATATACGGCAGCCCTTGAAGGTTCTCTAGGTGCGCTATAGGCACAAAAGAACAATCAGGGAAAGGAGAAAGCTCTGTCCTATTTTAGTCGAGTTCTCCTGGGGGCAGAAAACAACTACTCCCCCATCAAAAAGTATTGCCTGGCACTGATCTTCGCGATAACGAAGCTCAGACATTATGCCTTGGCACATGAGGTCCATCTCATATCAAAGATGGATCCTCTCAAATATTTGATGTCAAGGGTCATACTAACAGGAAGGTTTGCCAAATGGGTTCTCATCCTGATGGAGTTCTCGATAACATATCGTTCGCTCAAAGCAGTGAAAGGTCAGGCCATAGCTGACTTTCTCGCGGAGCATCTGATACCAGCCGACTTCCCCTTAAATTGCGAGTTGCTGGATGAACATGCGTTCGACGCAATTGAAGGTGAGAAGGAAAAATGATTCCTAATGGGAACTCTACTTCGATGGAGCATCTTCCATGAAGAGGCGAAAGAAAAATACCCCCATAATCAAAGCCGAGGTGGGCTTTATCTTCGTGACTCTGTAAGGAGGGGTATTGCATTACACCCTCTCCTTAACGGAGCCAAGAACTAATAACGAGGTTGAATATGCAGTTTTGATAGCAGGCCTCGAAATCGCTATCTCCACGAGAATCAATGACCTCCACATATATGGAGACTCCCAGCTGATCGTTAGCCAAGTAAATGGCGACTATCGGACATGCAAGCCAGAGCTGATAAAGTATGGCGAAAGAGTCCAGCAACTGCTGACACAAATCCCTTCCTACACCCTCGAGAGTATACCGTGTGCAGAAAACAGCAAGGCAGATGCATTGGCCAAATTGGTTAAGGAACCGGCCGATGAAGACCTCGATGACGTAAGGATCATTGTGCAAAGCCGCAAGATTCTCTCGCTGACAAATATATCTTCGGAAGACCTGATAAAGCCATCCAAAAGAAAAGAAACGACCGAACAAGTAGCCCTTTAAATAGAGGACGAAGAAAAGGTCATGGATTGGAGGGAAGTCTTCATAGACTACTTCAAATCCCAACGAATGCCAAAAAATGCGTTGTCTAGACATCGGCTCATGAAACGAGCTTTGTCTTTCGCCTTCGTCAATGATACTCTATAAAAGAGATCGTTCGATTATCTATGGCTAAGATGCCTACGGCCGGAGGAAGCAAAGAAAGTCGTCCAAGAAACTCACGACGGATTCTGGGGTTCTCATCAAGCTGGGCCAAAGATGAAGTTAAAGATAAAAAGGATGGGTTACTATTGGCCCACAATGATTCAGGACTGTCTCGAATATGCAAACCAGTGTCACTCGTGCCAAATCCACGGGGACTTCATCTACAAACATCCAAATCATCTACACCCAATAGTGGTTAGCTGGCCGTTCGAAATGTGGGGAACCGATATAATTGGCCTCATTGAACCGGCATCGTCCAAAGGGCATCGGTTTATATTGGCAATGACCGACTACTTCTCGAAGTAGGAAGAAACAGTAGTACTAAGGAAGGTGAAGACGGAGAATATCCTCCATTTCTTCAGGACACATGTCATCTATCGGTTCGGCACTCCACAACAAATTATCTCGGATAATGGGCCAACTTATAGAAGTCATAAAATCAGCCGTTTCGCTCAACAGCATAAAATAGATTGGAGATACCCTTCAGTCTATAACCCTCGGGCCAACGGTCTAGCTGAAGCTTTCAACAAGACCTTGACAAAAATTATAAAGAAGACGGTGTCCAGAAACAAAAAAGACTGGCATGAAATGCTGCACGAAGCCCTCTAGGCATACCGAAAAATATTCAAAACGGCCATGAATACAACACCATATGCGTTGGTATTCGTCACGGAAGCAGTTCTTCCCCTAGAAATAGAACTCCCTTCTCTATGAGTAGCGGTTCGATACGAGCTGACAGATGAAGAAAATGCTCATCTTCGGCTTGAGGAGCTCGATACTCTTGATGAAACTCGCCTTATAGCACATCAAAATCTGGAGGCTTATAAGGCAAGGATGACACAGTCATACGAAAAACTGACCAGGCCGAGAACATTCCACTAAGGTGAACTCATGCTAGTCGTCAAAAGACCCATGATCCCCACTCGTGC
Source organism: Agapanthus africanus (assembly GCA_030015575.1). NCBI lineage: Eukaryota > Viridiplantae > Streptophyta > Magnoliopsida > Asparagales > Amaryllidaceae > Agapanthus > Agapanthus africanus. Next base: position 28,111,941 of record CM057350.1, read on the forward strand.
AAAACGAGGGAAATTCTAGCCGAACTATGAAGGCCCGTACATCATAGATAAAGTCTACCAAGGTGGAGCCTATCTGCTCATGAATATGCATGGCGAAAGACCTTTCCGGCCAATAAACGGCCAATTCCTCAAAAAATACTACGCTTGACAAGTCATGACTTAGGTAAATAATAGATGACGACGCTCATGTCCGCTCGCTAACTTCCTGAGTCAGAACTCTGAGAATAGTATACAAAACAGCTCTGTCGTCCCAAAAATGACGACAACGGACTGAGAAGTCCTTAAACTAATTATCCGCCTCAAATATGGCGATGAAGGACCGAGAAGTCCTCAAACTAATTATCCGCCTCAAATATAGCGATATTGGACCGAGAAGTCCTTAAACTAATTATCCGCCTCAAATATGGCAACAACGGACAACGGACCCAGATGTCCCTAAACTAACAATGGACCGAGATGTCTTTAAACTAACAACAAACTAAGATGTCCTTAAACTAGAACTCCGCCTCATACATGGTGACAATGGACCGAAAAGTCCCTAAACTAAAATTCCGCCTCAAACATAGCGATAATGGACCGAAATGTCTTTAAACTAGCACATCGCCCCCAAATACGGTGATATGCTTCCTTGAGATTTATATTGCAATCGAAGTCCTAAAGGTGAAGGTTGCAACTCAAATCCCACTGGCTACACAGCTACTCCAGCAATGAAGCCACCCCCAAATCCCACCGGAAAACAGATGGGTCACCTGCGACGAAGATACTTTCGAGATTTTTGCTATTCTAAAAAAAGGTTATTTCCACAAGCAAAATGGACACGGATGAAAACCTGAAAGGGCGATGTGAGTAAAAACAGCAGGATTACCGGCGAGCTTGTAAAAACCCGGAAGGGCGCAATCTCGTAAAAAACCGGTATGTCCACAAGCAAAATGGGCATGGAGGGCATGGATGAAAACCCGAAAGGGCGCCGTGGGTAAAAACAGTAAGGATACCGGAGAGCTTGTAATAACCCGAAAAGGCGCAATCTCGTAAAAAAAAAAAGTAGACTTGCGAGATCCTCACGACTCGTAAGGAGAATTTCCCCCTATGAGACCCTCACGGCTCATAGGATTCAAAAGCCTTGAGCTACAGGGATTTGAACTCGTTCTTAAACCGTCATATCTCCCAAGTTGCCTTACAGACGGTCCAATATTGACCCTTATATACAATCCATGGGCACGAATTAATATTCCCTCACCACGTTCTACCAATGGTGAGAAATGTACCCATATGGTGAACGACACTTGTAAGTCCTCTCGACTTATAAGAAGAAAACACTCTTGGAAGATTCTTATGACTTACAAGAGAAAATATCACTTAGGAATCCCTACGATTCCTAAGGAGAAAATACACTTACGAGATCCTTTCGACTCGCAGGGAGGAATACTTTTGTGAGACCCTTACGGTTCATAAAGTTAAAAGCCTTGGTCGGCAGGATCCTAACCCTATCTATTAAGCCATCTTTGTTCAAATCGACAAAAGCAAATGATGATTCGCTCCTGGAGACATTCCGGTTGTAGCGATACTGATGCCTAAATAGGTGTCAAACTCCAAGTCCTCTCACGAAAAATGATGATTCGCTCCTGGCAATATTCCAGTTGCAGCGATACTGATGCCAAGATTGGTATCAGATCTCAAGTTCTTAACTCGTAATAAAACTCAACGAGTCGCAAAAAAATGCGTATGAAAAAGCTGAAATGTTTGGGCAACTCGCAATAAAAAGCAGCGAGTAAAAAATAAAAAAATACATATCCGAAATGTTTGGATGACTCGCAATAAAAAATAGCGAGTGAAAATAAAAAAATACATAGCCGAAATGATTGGGCACCGTGATAAATAGCCAAAATGATTGGGCAATCGCGACTCTCGTGATGTAAAAAGCTGAAAAGATAGAGTATCGCGGAAATAAAAAATAAAATAAAATAAAATATCATCTGCCATGCAAATATGTCCATACTGACTCTTGTATACGATCCATAGGCACAAATGAAAGAAAGGGACCGTATTTTCCCGCCATGCTTCGTTACAAGGAGAACCAAGTCTTGACGGTACATATACAAACTCGGTACTATCTTTTCATCCCTCTCCTCATCCCAGCAGGGACAGACACAACAATCAAAGCAAAAATAGAGAAATGGCAAAATCCTAGCTCCGGTTCGACGTGCTTCTCATGTCAACAAGATGCAGATGCAATGTTAACAAAGATCCAAGGGTCAAGTAGAAATGGAGCCATGGCAAAATCCTAGTTCCAAGTCTTGATGGTTCATATACAACCTAAAGATCACCCCGACGCTCTCCTCATTTCAGCATGATGCGGACGCGACTATGAAATAAAATTGGAGCAATGGCATATTTCTAGCTCCAGACTTCAATTGCAATACATACAGTATAGAGGTCCTACAGATGTCTACCCTACTTCAGCAAAGAATCGGCACGATATCGTCAAAGCAAAAAAATAAGTGATGGCATATTCCTAGCTTCGGGTCTTGACGACAACTCATTTAAAGCCTAAAGACCGTTGGAGATCATTTCACCCCAAAAGGGTGTAGTTGTGACTCATCGGGGCTCCAAATTGAGCCTAATCTCAGGTAAAAAGCGTCATGGAAAATTCCTAACGCTTGCTCTTCCAACGGTAATATGACCTAAGGAGATTATTTAAAGACGTCTTGTCCAGCCCCCGAAGGGATCAGAGATACGACAGTCATGGGGCTACTCGAACATTAGCTTAAAGACTGTATATCGAGGAATACATCAGCCAACACGACGGTACCACAGACTAAAACCCTAGTACCACAAACCTAACGGACCTCTTTCGTAAAGAATGGGAGTTATCTACATACAACGTTTGGACAAGTTTGCCTGTAAACCCAAGGGAGGTAAACTAAAGATACTCCGAAATGAGTGAATAAACTCCAAACTCCAAAATGAGTACATAAACTAGAGACTCCGAAATGAGTGAATAAACTATAAACTCTGAGATGAGTACATAAACTAGAGACTCCGAAACGAGTGAATAAACTAGAGACGCCGAGACGAGTGAATAAACTAATTGGCGCTAAATTGAGACATCAAACGCAGAGGAGCGCATGCAAAAAAATGTATATTCTTTATTCATGAATCAAAGTGTTTGAGACATACAATTTAAATAAAAAAGGTGGAGATACAATTTTAGCCATTAAGAAGGCGAGGCTTTCAATAAATTGGTAACCCGCTCACTTTCTTTCCGCAACTCCTCCTCACGCGCTACTATTGCAGCTAGTATCGCTTCAACTCGGGTCCGTAGTTGCTAGCATGATGAAAGCTTCTCGGCAATTTCCTGCTTAGCTACTTTGCAATCTCACATTCCCTGCTCGGTAGAGTCGAGGTGCTGCCTCAGTGCCATTCCTTTAGAAATGCATTGCTGGAGATTCCCAAAAAAATATTTGCATCTCCGCGGCGTTCGCTTCGACCTAGGCGCGCAATTGGCCGGATTCGCCAGAAGCTGTCTCATGTTCTTTTTGCTTCAAGAACAACTTCTGCTAAAAGTATTGAAGGTAAGCGAAACTTTACTCGATCCATGCGATCAGTTGAGCCTTATAGTTTAATGCTTCAGGTGTAGGACGCTTGTGTTCGATCCCGTGAAGACAAGCCTCAATTCGTCTACAATAGTCAACCTAAACGCCAACGAAGTCTTCATTGTGGAAAGTCACAAGCATTGCCAGCATAGGGTTTACCTCGTTCGCAAAGTCCGTAGTAGAAGTGAGAGCTTCAACGTTAAAGTCTTCGATAAATTCGTTTAGCATCCGCCTGCTATTTGCCGCACCCGTGGAGGACTAACGCTTAGCTAACGGCCCCACGGGCATAGATATGCGAGACTCAAGAGGAGCCAAAGCCGGTGTAGCTGCTGTAGAATAAAGCACACACAAATAAGGGTCAGATTTTAACCTAAGAACTAAAATGAACGATGATGAATGAGATCTAACATACCAGTAGTCAAAAGTGGCAAGTCGGGAAGCTTGGGAGGTTCTGCTATTCCTTCGTTCTCTCTCTCGAGCCATAAGGCTGTGGCCAATACGAGAAAAGTTTAGCGATAGAAAGATCACTCGTGAAAAGATGAAACGAGAGATGAAGAATATACTAACCGACGCTCAAGGCAGGAACGAATTCTGATTGGAAGGCGAAGTGCGAGCTTAGCATTTGGCATAGGCGGTCAATAAGCACTCCTATAGTATTGCAACAATATATGGTAAAGAAATTAATTCAAGAAATAATATCTATACTAAAACAAGGAATTGAAAAGTCTTTATCTTCCGTCATTAAACCTGAAAGAATTCGGGGGGGGGGCACAAAAGAGAAAGATGGAACGGTGACAGTCGTGGCAGTGGTTGACAGTGATTCTTCAATCAACACAACGCCGGGGTCTACCGCATCTATATTCAGAATAAAGAAATATTAGCGAAAATATTTAGCAAGATTGGTTAGCCTAAAAGAAATAACATAAGAAATACCTGACGGGGCAGAGACCGTAGTGGTGTTAGGAGCGCCACTAACCATGACGGCTTCCTCGATTTCCACCATCACCAGGGAGATGGATTCAACGTCGACACCTTCTTCCCCCGAATCAATAAGGGCCGTTGTCATGCTCGCATCACTTGCCGATGCCGGGGATCTACAGGGGGAGGAAACGACAGTTAGAGTAGCCCCTGATTCAACAGGAAGGCCTGACGCTCTAGACTCTTCAAACGCGGGCGCTTCACCCACCATGTTGATACCCAAACTCACCTGTCACATCATTCAGGGGAAAATATGTTTTAATTCGAGGAAATTACTGTAAGAAGAAACCTGGAAAAGTAAAAGAGCCATACTAGGTTTCAATAAGGGATCATGCGCTGTTTTACCTTGAAGCAACCGCTCGGCCTCTTCGCGAGCCGCACGCGCAATCTGTCTATGAGCGGTGGACAAGGCAGGAAGAATGTCCTCCATGGGAACGTCAGAGGGTCAGGCATCACTCGAACCCGTGCCTGTGGCTAAGTTAGCCTGATGCTCCCTTATTGCGTACTTTTTGCGCTTCCTCTCAGCCTTGGCTGTACGAATGGATCTCCTTAGGACCTCTGGCACGGGGACATTTTTGTCCAAACTAGGCTCGGCCTCTGGATCTGCTACAACATCCATCATCGGTTGCTTTAAAGACGCCTCCCGTGGCGGTCCTGGGGTGAACTCAACCGTAGCCGGTGGCTCTGAAGGCTCCTCCGCACCACCACCTAAGGACGACATGGTACTCGGAGCAGCATGAGTAGCGGTGGTTCCTGTAACAGAAAGAGGAAGGGAGTCAGGATATGAACGAAATGAATTAAATATGTAAATGTGTCGCAAAACATACCGAGACCCATGGAAGTGCGAAGCTCTCCTCTTCCTCAAATTTCTTGAGGGACGCCAAGAGAGACTCTTCAGTGGAGATACCTGTTAAGAAAAAGAGCATTAATAAAGCATAATAAATTCAAAGAAAAAATATGTGTACAGAAGAATGTAAATGGAATATACCGGACGCCGCAAGAGAAGCAAGCGCTGCCTGCTCGCGGGCTAATCCTTCAGAAGCCTCGATAGCGGCTTGAAGATCAGCAGCGGTATTCTCGTCGACAGAGGCTTCGAACAGACCAACGTTGGTGCCATATTCGGCTAAGCCTTCGCTATAAGGAGCATGCGGCTACTGAGCGAATACAACGTCAGCTGAGAATAAAGATTTCTTCTTCTTCTACGAGTCGGCCTAAACACTCGAAGAAAAAAGTTTGCGCTTAACGGGCTTCTTCGGACGGCGAGTTCCGATCTCCGAGCCGATACCCAACTCAGGGGACGCCACAGCCACCACTATTCCCCTTCGAATAGGCGGCGCGACGGACGTCTTGCCTAAAATTCGGGACAGATGCTAATTGGTGCTATCCATCTACCTCTCTAAAGATGCCAAGTTGATTTATGACACTATGTATCGAAGGTTTAAATGGATGCGTCCGATGTAGCAGACTTCGTCAAATTACCCCTCGCTTGAGGGGTTTTTGATTGTGGGGACGCTATTCCCTGCAGGCGTAAGCCCCTACAGTTAATTACGCTACCGCATTACGGTAACAACTTTCTCCTTCTCCAGATGATCACTTCGTGCGTGTGTGTTTGTTTTATGTTTGGTTGCCCGTGGATTGTATACGGAGACTGAGTTATGTCGTCGCCCGTAGGGCGTGGACTAGTCCAAATCCGTATTATCTTAGATTTGGGTTTGAGGGTTTGGGTTTAAGGATACATTAGTCTCATTTGAGACTAAGATCTACTTAAACGCTTATTAAGGATACGTTAGTCTAATTTTAGACAAAGATCAACTTAACGGGACCGTCTAGATCCAACAAGAGAGCAATTAAGGGAGCCCTGTTGTTTAGTTTAGTGACATTGCGGTCAATAGGTAGTTTAAGGACATTGCGGTCCAATGTTAGTTTTAAGACGTTGCGGTAAAGGTTAAGGACGTTGTAGTCCGTGGATTTAAGGACTCCACGGTCCAGTGTTAATTTTAAGATATCGCGGTCAAGGTTAAGGACCTCGTAGTCCGTGGGTTTAAGGACCTCACAGTCCGAGGTTAGTTTTAAGACGTCACGGTCAAGGTTAAGGACCTCATAGTTCATGAGTTTAAGGACCCCACAGTCCGTATCAATATGTGGTCATCGGGACCCGTCACCTCTTTGAAGACGTTGAGGAATTACAACGCCGAGTATCAAAGGAGTGAAGAGATGTACCCTTAAACCGAGGTAGATTAAGTGATCTGCAGTCCAATTTGGATACTAGGATCAGTTATTATATTATGAGCTCACTGGCCCAGTTAAGCTTGCATTGAGGACTTATGGCCAGCTTGGGCTAAGTCCAATCATTTTTCGGATATTGGCCCTCTGTTGATTTATTGGAGGAGAGGCTTTGCCTCTGGAAACTTAGCCAATTGGGCTAAAGCTAGTGTTAAACACTAGAGACCAACAGTGTTGAATACTGGGAAAAGATTGACAAGTTAGTGTTAAACACTAAAAGATAATCAGTGTTGAACACTGGGAAAAAAGTTTTCAAATTAGTGTTAAACACTAAGCAAATCAGTGTTAAACACTGCAAATAGAGTTTTCCAAATTAGTGTTAAACACTAAGGAGAATCAGTGTTAAACACTGGATACAGAGTTTTCCATTTAGTGTTAAACTCTAAGGCGAGAGGGGTCATGTGGTAGCACGTGAGAGCGCCCTTCTTTTTTTTGTTTTGTTCTACAGATAAGTGTTTAACACTTTTAGTTCTGAAAGCCATCACGTGCGGGCACATGATGGGGGCTCATGCTCTGGTTTATTAGAATACTCATTAGGGGTCACGTGGTGACACGTGATGGCGCCCCAGAGTCTCTGTTTATTTTGCTGCCTCTTTATGTGCTTCAGGGATCACGTGGGGGCACGTGAGGCATTGCCTCAAAGTCCTCTTTTATATATCTTCGCAGGAATCACGTGGTAACACGTAAGGTGTCTGCTTTAGAGTTCTATTCTGTGGGTCTTTGCAGGGGTCATGTGGTAGCACGTGACTCTGCATGTTTTTAAAGTTCTGTTCATAGGGTTAAACCCTAAACTTTAGAGGAATTAAATTCCTGTTTTCTTCTGAAGAATTATATTCTTAATAGGGCTAAACCCTAGTTTCTTCTCATAAGGGAATTAAATCCCTGTGAGTTTGAGAGAATTATATTCTCAATTAGGGTTAAACCCTAGTTCTGTTCATTTTGAAGGAATTAAATTCTTATAACATAGGGTTAAACCCTAATTTTATCTCAAAGGAATTGAATTCCTATTATTTTGTGAGAATTAAATTCTCTAAACTCAGTCCCTCCTCTGTGTTTTAGATCTGCATGGCAGGATCTCAACCTAATGAGAATTAAATTCTCAATTCATGGGGAGATCTGCACTTTGCAGATCATCAACCAAAGAAAGAACTAAGTTCTTTTTTTTATGTAAGAGTTAAACTCTTTTGGGAATTAAATTCTCCTTTTAAGCCTCTCCCTTCTTACCTAGGGTTTTATTTTGCAGAGGATCAATTTCTTTCAAAATCTCCAAGCTCTATCCCTCTCTTTCTCTATTTTTCTCTCCAAAAAGTAGATCCCCTTCTCTTCTTTTCTTGGCTCTTATTTATAGGAGAAGGAAAAGAATCAATTTGTTCAATAAATCTTTCATTGAAAGATTTTATTTGATTTCATAATTAATATTATCCTTTAGATCACACAATGAATTTTATTCACCGTTGGATTTTAAATCGAAAGATATTCTGTTTGTTATTTCCGGTGAGATTTAGGGGAAATCTTTCCTTGTCTAAGATCTTTCCATAAATTGGTGATATTTAATCACCCTTGGATCTTTAATCCAACGGTCCCCATAATCTTTTTCCATTTGGAAAGATTTAGAAAAGTTTAGAATTTTAATTCTATTAATCTGTAAGGCTTTCAAAGCCTAGCACGTGTTAGCACGTGACCCTTGGTCACGTGTGAGCACGTGACCCCCAATTGGTTCCCTTAAGAGCCGCTTGTTTATGTTGTTGTTTTAACCATCACGTGTCAACACGTGACCATTGGTCACGTGTAAGCACGTGATACCTCGTTGAGGTATTTTCTGACTTTTAGAATTAAATTCTTTTAAACTGTGAGGCTTTCAAAGCTAGTCACGTGCTGGCACGTGATCCTTGGTCACGTGTGAGCACGTGGCCCCAAATTGGGTCATCTTTCAGCCGTTTGTTTTTATTTCTGTTTTAACTATCACGTGTCAACACGTGACCATTGATCACGTGTGAGCACGTGATATCTCATTGAGATAATTCCTGATTTTTAATCAGGGAACAATGCATAACATATTTGCTCATAACTTTTGATCCCGGATGAATTATGAAGCCCATAATATATCAAATCGAAGGGTTTTTCGAGATGCTTCCAATATCATCAGAATTTAGATGTTTCTCATTCGGGAGTTTGTCAAAAAAACAGCCCGGAAGATACTGGTTCGCATTTTCTTAAGCGTATCACTGCCATTTGATACCTTGGGCTCTTTTGCGCAGAAAGTTTTGGCGGGAACAAATGCCCCCCACTACTTTGCCCACGTAAGTATATACGTGAGTGAAGTAGTGCATAGTTATGAGTATCCATGGAATTGAGGGCTTATGAGACAAGTTTAGGGTCCTTGTAGTCTAAGACTTTTCAACTTTATGAGCCGTGAGGGTCTCACAAAAACTTTTCTCCCTACGGATCGAGAGGATATCGTAGGTGTATTTTCTCCTTAGAGGTCGTGAGGATTCCTAAGTGTGTTTTCTCTTATAAATCGTAAGGATCTTATAAGAGAATTTTCCCTCTTACGAGTCGAGAGGACCCGTAAACGGTTGTTTCCCTCCTTGTCGAGATTCGACTTTGGAGAGTGTGACCCGTGGATAGTATGCAAGAGACCGTTTTGGATTGACTTGCAGGGCCCCAGTGCTTAGGAAACAGTTTTTTTTTCAATCCCCGCTGCCTAAGGCTTTTTCTCGCGAGTCGAGACGAATCGAGAAGTTCTCGCAAAGATATCAATTTCCTCACGAGTCGAAACGGATTGAGCAGATCTCGCAAGAATATCCTAACGTCACATTTAACCTCTGCTCTTTACGACAAAGGTCCGTTAGGGTCTGTGGTACTTAGGGTTTTGGCCGTCGTACCGTCGCATCAGCTGATATATTCCTCGATAGGCAATCGTGCTGTTCGAGTAGCCCTGTGACTACCGTGTCTCTGATCCCTTCAGGGGCTGGACAAGACGTCTTCAAGCAATCCTCCTTGGCAGTTTGACCGTCGGAAGAGCAAGCGTTAGGAATTTGCCATGCCGCTTTTTACTTGAGGTTAGGCTCATTTTGGAGAGCCCCGATGAGTCATAACCACTCCGCGCTGGTGTGGGATGATCTCCGATAGTCTTTCAGGCTTTATATGACTTGCCGTTAAGACCCTGAAGCTAGGAATTTAGCCTTTGTTTCATTTGCTGGCATTGCATCCTCTGTATCGAGACGAATGTCGTGGTTGTCTCTAGGTTGCTGGTGAACTGTCGAGGTTTGGAACTAGGGATTTTGCCGCGGCTCCTTTTGGTGATGTTGCATCTGCTGTATCGAGACGAACGTCGAGGTGGTGACCACTCTGCACTGGTGCGAGATAATCTCCGATTGTCTTTCAGGCTTTATATGACTTGCCGTTAAGACGCATGAAGCTAGGAATTTGGCCTTCGTTTCGTTTGTTGGCATCGCGTCCTCTGTATCGAGACGAATGTCATGGTTGTCTCTAGGTTGCTGGTGAACCGTCGAGGTTTGGAACTAGGGATTTTGCCGTGGCTCCGTTGTTTGATTGTCGCGTCTAAATCCCGTCGGAGGGAGAACACTGGGATGACATCTCGTCTGCTGTATCGAGACGATCGTCGAGGTGGTGACCACTCCGCGGTTGTGCGAGATGATCTCCGATTGTCTTTCAGGCTTTATATGACTTGCCGTTAAGACCCTGAAGCTAGGAATTTGGCCTTTTGCTTCATTTGCTTTGGCACGTCCGAATCCTGCTGGGGGAAGAACGCTGGGGTGACATTTCATCTGCTGTATCGAGATGATCGTCGAGGTGGTGACCACTCCACGCTGGTGCGAGATGATCTCCGATTGTCTTTCAGGCTTTATATGACTTGCCGTCAAGACCCTGAAGCTAGGAATTTGGCCTTTTGCTTCATTTGCTTTGGCGCGTCCGAATCCTGTTGGAGGAAGGATGCCATAGTGACATCTCGTCTGCTGTATCGAGACGAACGTCGAGGTGTTGACCACTCCACGCTGGTGCGAGATGATTTTCGATTGTCTTTCAGGCTTTATATGACTTGCCGTCAAGACCCTGAAGCTAGGAATTTGGCCTTTGCTTCATTTGCTGGCATCGCGTCCTCTGTATCGAGACGAATGTCATGGTTGTCTCTAGGTTGCTGGTGAACCGTCGAGGTTTGGAACTAGGGATTTTGCCGTGGCTCCGTTGTTTGATTGTCGCGTCTAAATCCCGCCGGAGGGAGAACGCTGGGGTGACATCTTGTCTGCTATATCGAGACGATCGTCGAGGTGGTGACCACTCCGTGTTGGTGCGAGATGATCTCCGATTGTCTTTCAGGCTTTATATGACTTTCCGTCAAGACCCTGAAACTAGGAATTTGGCCTTTTGCTTCATTTGCTTTAGCGCGTCCGAATCCTGCTGGGGGAAGAACGCTGGGGTGACATTTCATCTGCTGTATCGAGACGATCGTCGAGGTGGTGACCACTCCGCGTTGGTTCGAGATGATCTCCGATTGTCTTTCAGGCTTTATATGACTTGCCGTCAAGACCCTGAAGCTAGGAATTTGGCCTTTTGCTTCATTTGCTTTGGCGCGTCCGAATCCTGTTGGAGGAAGGATGCCATAGTGACATCTCGTCTGCTGTATCGAGACTAACGTCGAGGTGTTGACCACTCCGCGCTGGTGCGAGATGATCTCCGATTGTCTTTCAGGCTTTATATGACTTGCCGTCAAGACCCTGAAGCTAGGAATTTGGCCTTTCCTTCATTTGCTTTGACGTTGCGTCTGCTATGTCGAGACGAACGTCGAGGTGGTGACCACTCCGCACTGGCGCGAGATAATCTCCAATTGTCTTTCAGGCTTTATATGACTTGCCGTCAAGACCCTGAAGCTAGGAATTTGGCCTTCGCTTTGTTTGCTCGCACTGCGTCTGCTGTATCGAGACGAACGCTGAGGTGGAGCTGGGATTTTGCCGTCACTCCGCTTTACTGACCATGGGGTCTTTTGTTGACGTTGCATCTGCATCCTGCTGGACTGCGAAGGAACGCCGTTGTTAACATTGCGTCTGCTGTAACGAGACGAATGCTGAGATGGAGCCGGGATTTTGCCGTCACTCCGCTTTGCTGACCATGGGGTCTTTCTTTGACGTTGCATCTGCATCCTACTGGACCGCGAAGGAACGCCGTTGTTGACATTGCGTCTGCTGTAACGAGACGAATGCTGAGGTGGAGCCGGGATTTTTGCCGTCACTCCGCTTTGCTGACCATGGGGTCTTTTGTTGACGTTGCATCTGACGTTGCATCTACATCCTGCTGGACTGTGAAGGAACGCCGTTGTTGACATTGCGTCTGCTGTATCGAGACAAATGCTGAGGTGAAGCTGGGATTTTGCCGTCACTCCGCTTTACTGACCATGGGGTCTTTTGTTGACGTTGCATCTGCATTTTGCTGGACTGTGAAGGAACGCCGTTGTTGACATTGCGTCTGCTGTAACGAGACGAATGCTGAGGCGGAGCCGGGATTTTGCCGTCACTCCGCTTTGCTGACCATGGGGTCTTTTGTTGACGTTGCATCTGCATCCTGCTGGACTACGAAGGAACGCCGTTGTTGACATTGCGTCTGCTGTAACGAGACGAATGCTGAGGTGGAGCCGGGATTTTTGCCGTCACTCCGCTTTGCTGACCTTGGGGTCTTTTTTTGACGTTGCATCTACATCCTGCTGGACTGCGAAGGAACGTCGTTGTTGACATTGCGTCTGCTGTATCGAGACGAATGCTGAGGTGAAGCTGGGATTTTGCCGTCGCTCCGCCTTGCTGACCATGGGGTCTTTTGTTGACGTTGCATCTACATCCTGCTGGACTGCGAAGGAACGCCGTTGTTGACATTGCGTCTGCTGTATCGAGACGAATGCTGAGGTGAAGCTGGGATTTTGCCGTCGCTCCGCTTTGCTGACCATGGGGTCTTTTGTTGACGTTGCATTTACATCTTGTTGGACTGCGAAGGAACGCCGTTGTCGACATTGCGTCTGCTGTATCAAGACGAATGCTGAGGTGAAGCTGGGATTTTGCCGTCGCTCCGCTTTGTTTTGACAGTGAGTTCTTTTATTGACGTTGCATCTACATCCTGCTGGACTGTGAAGGAATGCCGTTGTCGACATCTCGTCTGCTGTATCGAGACGGATGCTGAAATGGAACTGGGATTTTTCCATGGCTCCGTTTGATGGTGTAACATTTATGTCATACTGGAATGAGGAGGCCCAGCGTCGTTGGTCTCCAGGCTGCAGATGTGTCCATTGAGATTTGGAACTAGGGACATTGCTATGGTTCCGTTTCGTTGCGACTCTGAGGTCGATTATTGATGTCATGTCTGCATCTGGTTGGAGTGAGGGGAAACGCCGTTGGTGATCTCTAAGTTGTCGATGTTGACGTCGAGACCCTGAAACTAGGGATTTTCCTTTGCTTCATTTGTTGACATTGTGTCTGCAATATTGCGACAAATGTCGAGATTGTCTCTAGGTTGTCTATGAACCGTCGAGATTTGGCTTCGCTTTCTGATGGAGCCTGTTGGGAAGGTATGGTTCCCTCTTTGTTTGTGTCCCTGGATTGTATACAGGGATCGACGTGATCTCACCTGTAGGGCATAAATTTCATTTTTATTTTATTTCATTTTCCGCGATACTCTATCATTTCAGCTTTTACATCGCGAAGGTCGCGATTGCCCAATCATTTCGGCGATTTTTCGTGGTGCCCAACCATTTCGGCTATTTATTTTATTTTTACTCGCTGCTTTTTATTGCGAGTTGCCCAATCATTTCGGCTATTTATTTTATTTTTACTCGCTGCTTTTTATTGTGAGTTGCCCAATCATTTCGGCTGTTTTTGTATGCATACATTTTTACTTGCTGATTTCGTTGCAAGTTGCCCCATTATTTCGGCTATTTCGTATGCATTTTTGGCTCGCAGATTTTTTATCGCGAGTGTGGAACTTGGAATCTGGTGCCAATCTTAGCATCAGCATCGCTACGACTGGAATATTACCAGGAGCGAATCATCATTTGCCATGAAAGGACTTGGAATTTGATACTGAATTAGGCATCAGCATCGCTACAACTGGGATATTGCCAGGAGCGAATCATCATTTGCCTCTGTCGATGTTGAACAACGGCGGCTTAGTAAACAGGGTTAGGATTCTGTCGACTGAGGCTTTTGATTTCATGAGCCGTAAGGGTCTCACAAAGGTATTTCTCCCTACGAGTCGTAAGGATTTCGCAGGTGAGTTTTCTCCTTAGGAATCGTGAGGACTCCTAAGTGTATGTTCTCTTATAAGTCATAAGGATCTTACAAGAGTGTTATCTCCTTATGAGTCGAGAGGACTCACAAGGGTTGTTCACCGTGCGAACATATCCCTAGTCACAGATGGGACTTGGTTAGGGAAATGTTTATTTGCGCCCGTAGATTGTATACAAGGGTCAGTATTGAGCCGCTTATAGGGCCATATCGGAGGTTGTGGGGGTTGCTTAAGAACAGGTTCAGGTTTCTGTAACTTAAGACTTTCAAATCTTATGAGCCGTAAGGGTCCCATAAGAGAGTTCTCCTTACGAGTTGTGAGGATCTCGCAAGTGTAATTTCTCCTTAGGAATCGTGAGGATCCCTAAGTGTATTGTTCCCTTGTGAGTCGTAAGGATCTCACATAGGTGGTTTCTCCTTATAAGGTCGAGAGGATCCTGTAAGTGTCTTTTAACGAGGTTGCGCCCTTTCGGGTTTTCACAAACACTCGCCGGTAGTCCTGCTGTTTTTACTCACGGAGCCCTTTCGGGTTTTCATCCGTGCCCATTTTGCTTATGGACATACCGTTTTTTTTGTTTTTTTTAACGAGTCTGCGCCCTTTCGAGTTTTCACAAACATCACCGGTAGTCCTGCTATTTTTACTCATGGCGCCCTTTCGGGTTTTCATCCGTGCCCATCTCGCTTGTGGACGTACCGTTTCTTTTGTTTTTTTTACCACGTCAGCCTGAAGATGCCGCGGGTTGGGAGTAGTTTAACGACGTTTCGGTCGTTTGCAAGTTTTAGGACATTGCGGTCCACCGTTGCTGTATTTGAGGCGAATTTCTAGTTTACGGACTTTTCGGTCCATAGGGCTTTCCCTATGAATGAGCATGATGCCCCCGGCATATCCACCTTTCTCGGAGCATGTGGTTATGGCGGGCTTACCTTCCAGTTTTCGGACAGCGCGAACTTGCCCTGTTGGTATTGGTCTTCAACCCCGTTTTTGAAGATGTAGCAATTTTCGATCGGATGGCCTAATACTTGGTGGTAAGGGTAGTAATTAGGATTGCTGATCTCATTCAGTTGTAGCTGGCATTTCGGCTCCTGTAGAGTGATAAGCCCGTCGCGCACTGCTAGTTCGAACAGCCTCCTTGTTTCGTCCCTGGAAAACGAGTAAGGACGTTTCAACTTTTCATAGAGGGGTTGCCGCTTGTTGTTTTGGCGAACAACCGTTCTAGGGTCACTCGACTGTTGTTGAGTGTTGGCGACGAAGGCCGTTTTCCCCTTTCCTTTATCCTTTTTGTTCAAACCGTTGCTTGCGGGTCCGAGAGTTTTTCCGGGTATCGTGCAATTGCAAGGCTGAATGCTCTCGCAACTCTTCAATTCTTTCGTTTTAGAGATGGATTTCTTGAAGAGAGGGCCGAGGGCTACTTTTTTGTCGGAGTCACTCTCGAAGGTGAGAACTCGCGGTCCCTCGGGATCAACCCTATGACAATCGCCAGCAATTCTTTTATGCTCATCTGTCGCATTCTTCCGCTGTCTACGAGCTTCACGCTTTGTCCTATTGAAGTGTTGCCTGTGAGCGACATACCCTTGCCACCAACACTTAAAAGAGTCGCAGTCCTCAGTAGGATATGCGATCTTCTGATGATATAAGCAGAAGTTAGGATGTACGTCCGCTTCATCAAGATATATACCACTAGGAGAATTTTCTCTGAAAGAGGGCAGCCTCATCCCCATCGATATGGCTTTGGCGAATCGTCTCCTTGTCTTGATCCTGTTTTCATTTGCGGCGGATGTACTTTGATCTGGTGGGAGTGTTTCGACCCTTTTGTCCAATCACCGGCGTTTGGCTTTCTCGAATATGGCCATCTCGCGCTCTCGATCTGCTTTGCTTTTAAGACGGGCTTCATTCAGGAATGCGTCAATCATTTCGTCTGATGGTCCTAGAATTTCTGGCTCAGGATCTGCCCCCATCTTCTCTGTGTAAGGAGCTTCTTCGTCATTTATTGACGAGTGAGAGATCACATGGCAGCTTGCCACATAATCTTCAGATTCATCCGACGAGTCTTCTCCATTGTCATCATCTCCGTCCTCAAGGACGTGGCTAAGAAATTCTTAGAGTGTGACTGGGATCCGCGCCTTCTGATTATATTCTTCCAACGTATCAATCTGTTTTTGCATGTCCGTGCGCTTGTCACCAGGCTGTACGGGCTTTTTGGTTTTCTTCTTCTTCTTCGAAGACTTTGCCGGTTGGGTATGAGTGCTGGGGCCTTCACCATCGATCTTTGGAGTTGGGCGCGGCTTCAGCATCCCTTCGACGATCTGGGGTTCTAGCGAGTTCTTCCATCCGATCGCCGGGCATGTCTGGAGATCATTCAGCATCCTTTTGGTTTTGGCTGATAGCACGACCTCCCACGGAGCTTTTTTAACAAAAGAAAAAGTTGCCCCCGGTGTGTCCGTCTTTTTCGGAGTGTGTAGCTGTGGTGGGTTTACCTTCCACTTCTCGAACAGCGCAAACTCGCCTTGAAGGTATTGATCCTCAATCCATCCCTTAAAGACGAAGCAATCTTCGATTGGATGGCTTACCGCTTGGTGGTAAGGGAAATAATTGGCATTGTTGACATCGCCTGGCTGCAATGGACGTTTTGGACTCGGCAGATTGATGAGTCTGTTGCGCACGACCAGCTCGAACAGTCTCCTCGTTTTATCCTAAGAAAACGAGTAAGGACGTCCCGGTCTCTCCTCGAGGGATGGGCGTGGACGCACGTTGCTTTGGCGAACAACCGGCTTTGAATTGCTCGGCCGTTGTTGAGTATTGGCGACGACGATCGCTTTCCCTTTTCCTTTCTCATTTTGAGAGTCTGGCTTTGGAGGAGACGGTTTATGTCCCATCTGATCCATTTGGGCTAACTTGTCAATCAAGGCCTGGAAAGTAGTTGGCTTGAAGAACATCATGAACTGCAAGATGGTCGCTTGTGGATCGAGAGTGCCCACGAACATGCTTACCGCAGGTGTTTCTTCGATCTGTTGTTCGCATTTCGACCACAGATTCCGCCATCGTGTTGCGTATTGAACCCACGTTTCGCCTGGCCTTATCCTGGCGTTTATTAGTGCTGTTATCGGGGTGCGCTCGCTGGCACTTGCAAATCTTTGTATAAACAGTAGCTCCATATCCGCAAATGTTTTTACAGAGTCGTTAGGTAGCTCCGAATACCATTCAAAGGCCGTTTCTGCTAAGCTGCCGACGAATTGGCGAAGCAACAGTTTGTCGTCGCCTCCATTGTTTCCGCATAAGGCCCTGAACTGGGCGACATGCTGATGTGGATTCCCTGTCCCTTTATATACGTGGAACTTAGGGATCGTATATCCCGGCGGGTAATTGATTTGGTCATACCAGCTTGGGTAGGGTCGTCCGGTTCTAACAATTTGCCCAGCCGCTTCACTCGTCTGATGAGCTCGTATTTGCTGAGCTATATAGTCATCCAGTGCTGCCTTGGAAATGGTTTCCTCCTTGGCTGCTGAAAGAGCCGGAGGAGGGTTGGATGTCTCCCCTCTATCATCTTCAGTAATGATCGGAGGGTCTTCAGCTGGAGGATCCTGCTATAACATCATTCCTACCATATCTTGGAAAAGAAGTGCCATTTGTTTTATGTTAGTCGCTTGCTCCGCGGCTTCTCTGTCCTTCTTTATGAGGACTCTGCGTAAGAAGTCAGCGTCAGTTTCTTTTTCGTGCCGCTGTTCTGATGATGCCTCCGAGCTTTCTTTTGGCCCGGTAAGTGCGGCCATTGCAGTCTTCATTTCCTGAAGCTTTTGTTGTTGCTCCTGGGCTTTCGTCACGGATCGGGTGAGCGGTCGGTGACCCGTCGAAGCACGGCTTTCCTCCTTTTCAGAAGCCATATAAACGGTGTGCACCACCATGCCCCCAGACTTGGGGCGTTTAGCTTCAGTGTCTTTGCGATTTGCCAAAGACATAGGGATCTTCTCCGACCTCCTTCTTTTTTGAGCGGTCGAAGTTGAGGGGGCCGTTGTAGTGGGTACCCAAGTAGCTGTCACTTTTGGTGGCTTGACAGAGTAGTCCTTCTCCTGCCGAACCTTCATCTTTTTCTGTCGGCGGAGATAGTCTTGATCCACTACGGAGTCCTGGAATTGATGCCAGACCTTGTAAATTTTAGAGGACAGCTGTTGAGGGGGCTGCTCCAGCTTCACCTTTGGGGCATTATCCACAGGTATAGGAGATCTTTTCAATACGGCAGTTGGCGAGTTTTTGCGCACCCTTCTTAGCGGTTCAAAGCTATTCCCGGTCGGAACAGCAGCATTGATTTCCACCATCGGAGCTGGCGGAGTTATCCCAGAAGGGGAGTTGCCCCCATCCTTCCTTACCCGGCGCCAGTGACGACGGCGAGCATGTCGAGCGGACGACATTGGTTCAGTGATGGGGATGGCTTTGTCTTGCCCCCTGTTCAGATGAAGCGCTGCTGGTGCCAGTCTTTTGAATACTGACGTCTTTTGAGTAGCGGTATCCAATCTGTCAAAGACAGACTTTCGAGCAGGAACGGGAGCCGGAATAGTCAGTCTTGTGAAGACCGACCCTTTGGTAGGAGAAGCCGCCTTGACGACTTCAGGAGCAGGGATAGCTATCTTCTTCGGAACAACCTTTTCTGGTATTGCAGGCTTCTTCATAGGCTCACATGAGTTTTGGCCCAGTTTTCTGAAAGCCAAGGCATTGGGCTTGGGCGACCCGTTGAGAGGGGCCGCGATAGTTGTAAGTCGATCGAAGACCGACTTCTTCGGATCTTCTTGCGATGGTAATGGGGCATTGAAGCTCATTGGTGGGATCATGGTCCCGAAGAATAGCCCAGTGGTGGCCTGAGTCACTTGCTCCACAGGCATAGTGAATAAGGAAGCAGCCTGGGGTCCATATGCTACACCTCCAGCTGAGGCGGAGCGTCGGTTGCGTTTGCAGTTGGAGCAGTTCGAGTAGTTGCCAGCCATCGATCTTTTTTCTTTCTGCAGCAAACGAAACACCAAGTCTTAGTACTTTGAAACCCAAGGACAACCATTAGCAAACCGCGATTGGTTCGCGAATCACAACACACGAAGTGTGGAGTGGAAAGAGGAAAAGGTCCCACCGGGCGTGCCAGAATCTGTTCCCCTCCGAATAGGCGGCGCGACGGACGTCTTGCCTGAAATTCAGGGCAGATGATAATTGGTGCTATCCGTCTACCTCACCGAAGATGCCAAGTTGATTTATGACACCATGTATCGAAGGTTTAAACGGATGCGTCCGATGTAGCAGACTTTGTCAGATTCCCCCTCGCTTGAGGGGTTTTTGATTGTGGGGACGCTCTTCCCTGCAGGCGCAAGCCCCTGCAGTTAATTACGCTACCGCATTGCGGTAACAACTTTCTCCTTCTCCAGATGATCACTTCGTGTCGTGTGTGTTTGTTTTGTGTTTGGTTGCCCGTGGATTGTATACGGAGACTGAGTTATGTCGTCGCCTGTAGGGCATGGACTAGTCCAAATCCGTATTATCTTAGATTTGGGTTTGGGGGTTTGGGTTTAAGGATACGTTAGTCTCATTTGAGACTAAGATCTACTTAAACGCTTGTTAAGGATATGTTAGTCTAATTTTAGAGTAAGATCAACTTAATGGGACCGTCTAGATCCAACAAGAGAGCAATTAAGGAAGCCCTGTTGTTTTGTTTAGTGACATTGCGGTCAATAGGTAGTTTAAGGATATTGCGGTCCAATATTAGTTTTAAGACGTTGCGGTCAAGGTTAAGGACGTCGTAGTCCGTGGATTTAAGGACTCCACAGTCCGGTGTTAGTTTTAAGACATCGCGGTCAAGGTTAAGGACCTCGTAGTCCGTGGGTTTAAGGACCCCACAGTCCGATGTTAGTTTTAAGACGTCACGGTCAAGGTTAATGACCTCATAGTCCATGAGTTTAAGGACCCCACAGTCTGTATCAATGTGTGGTCATCGGGACCCGTCACCTCTTTGAAGACGTTGAGGAATTACAACGCCGAGTATCAAAGTAGTGAAAAGATGTACCCTTAAACCGAGGTAGATTAAGTGACCTGCAGTCCAATTTGGATACTAGGATCAATTATTATATTATGAGCTCACTGGCCCAGTTAAGCTTGCATTGAGGACTTATGGCCAGCTTGGGCTAAGTCCAATCATTTTTCGGATATTGGCCCTCTGTTGATTTATTGGAGGAGAGGCTTTGCCTCTGAAAACTTAGCCAATTAGGCTAAAGCTAGTGTTAAACACTAGAGACCAACAGTGTTGAACACTGGGAAAAGATTGACAAGTTAGTGTTAAACACTAAAAGATAATCAGTGTTGAACACTGGGAAAAGAGTTTTCAAATTAGTGTTAAACACTAAGCAAATCAGTATTAAACACTGCAAATAGAGTTTTCCAAATTAGTGTTAAACACTAAGGAAAATCAGTGTTAAACACTGGATACAGAGTTTTCCATTTAGTGTTAAACTCTAAGGCGAGAGGGGTCACGTGGTAGCACGTGAGAGCGCCCTTCTTTTCTTTGTTTTGTTCTACAGATAAGTGTTTAACACTTTTAGTTCTGAAAGCCATCACGTGCGGGCACGTGATGGGGGCTCATGCTCTGGTTTATTAGAATACTCATTAGGGGTCACGTGGTGACACGTGATGGCGCCCCAGAGTCTCTGTTTATTTTGCTGCCTCTTTATGTGCTTCAGGGATCACGTGGGGCACGTGAGGCATTGCCTCAAAGTCCTCTTTTATATATCTTCGCAGGAGTCACGTGGTAACACGTGAGGTGTCTGCTTCAGAGTTCTATTCTGTGGGTCTTTGCAGGGGTCACGTGGTAGCACGTGACTCTGCATGTTTTTAAAGTTCTGTTCATAGGGTTAAACCCTAAACTTTAGAGGAATTAAATTCCTGTTTTCTTCTGAAGAATTATATTCTTAATAGGGCTAAACCCTAGTTTCTTCTCTTAAGGGAATTAAATCCCTGTGAGTTTGAGAGAATTATATTCTCAATTAGGGTTAAACCCTAGTTCTGTTCATTTTGAAGGAATTAAATTCCTATAACATAGGGTTAAACCCTAATTTTATCTCAAAGGAATTGAATTCCTATTATTTTGTGAGAATTAAATTCTCTAAACTTAGTCCCTCCTATGTGTTTTAGATCTGCATGGCAGGATCTCAACCCAATGAGAATTAAATTCTCAATTCATGAGGAGATCTGCACTTTGCAGATCATCAACCAGAGAAAGAACTAAGTTCTTTTTTTATGTAAGAGTTAAACTCTTTTGAGAATTAAATTCTCCTTTTAAGCCTCTCCCTTCTTACCTAGGGTTTTATTTTGCAGAGGATCAATTTCTTTCAAAATCTCCAAGCTCTATCCCTCTCTTTCTCTGTTTTTCTCTCCAAAAAGCAGATCCCCTTCTCTTCTTTTCTTGGCTCCTATTTATAGGAGAAGGAAAAGAATCAATTTGTTCAATGAATCTTTCATTGAAAGATTTGATTTTATTTCATAATTAATATGATCCTTTAGATCACACAATGAATTTTATTCACCGTTGGATTTTAAATCGAAAGATATTTTGTTTGTTATTTCCGGTGAGATTTAGGGGAAATCTTTCCTTGTCTAAGATCTTTCCATAAATTGGTGATATTTAATCACCCTTGGATCTTTAATCCAACGGTCCCCATAATCTTTTTCCATTTGGAAAGATTTAGAAAATTTTAGAATTTTAATTCTATTAATCTGTAAGCCTTTCAAAGCCTGGCACGTGTTAGCACGTGACCCTTGGTCACGTGTGAGCACGTGACCCCCAATTGGTTCCTTTAACAGCCGCTTGTTTATGTTGTTGTTTTAACCATCACGTGTCAACACGTGACCATTGGTCACGTGTAAGCACGTGATACCTCGTTGAGGTATTTTCTGACTTTTAGAATTAAATTCTTTTAAACTGTGAGGCTTTCAAAGCTAGTCACGTGCTGGCACGTGATCCTTGGTCACGTGTGAGCACGTGGCCCAAAATTGGGCCATCTTTCAGCCGTTTGTTTTTATTTCTGTTTTAACTATCACGTGTCAACACGTGACCATTGATCACGTATGAGCACGTGATACCTCATTGAGGTAATTCCTGATTTTTAATCAGGGAACAGTGCATAGCATATTTGCTCATAACTTTTGATCCCGGATGAATTATGAAGCCCATAATATATCAAATCGAAGGTTTTTTCGAGATGCTTCCAATATCATCAGAATTTAGCTATTTCTCATTCAGGAGTTTGTCAAAAAAACAGCCCGGAAGATACTGGTTCTCATTTTCTTAAGTGTATCACTGCCATTTGATACCTTGGGCTCTTTTGCGTAGAAATTTTTGGCGGGAACAACCACTGTCACGGGAGCACTTACATCCGGTCATGGCTTATCCGGAAAGGCTCACGGAATTACAGTTGTGGCACCCTCTCTTAAAGAAGGACGGATGATTGCTCGTCGCTTCAGCGGGACCGCGAGATTACTGGTCGGGACAGAATCCTTATGGTCGAGAAGCATCCACCTTTCCTCTTTGATGATGGCACCTGTGGCATGATGGTACCAAGCGATAAAATCATTCGAGACCTTCTGGATATGGCTCGAC
This sequence comes from Agapanthus africanus, assembly GCA_030015575.1. Classification (NCBI taxonomy): domain Eukaryota; kingdom Viridiplantae; phylum Streptophyta; class Magnoliopsida; order Asparagales; family Amaryllidaceae; genus Agapanthus; species Agapanthus africanus. The sequence goes on from CM057350.1 coordinate 28,134,702, forward strand.
TCACTAATCAAGAAACGAGACCCCGTATTTAGTCGCATGAAGTGATGCGCCGCGTTGCGAACGCTTTCTTCTGTAGCAACCAGGTCGATGAGGAACGCTTCAAGAGGAATGCCTTGGTTGTAACCAGATTGCTGGACGAAATAATGCGGGTTGTATCTTATAAATAACACCGATGCGTCCTGTCTGAATACATGGAAACCCGACCTGATGGAATATAAATTAATGATTTCCCGTGCCCTCAACGCAGAAGCTCCATCCTTGAAGACATCGTGGAGCGGTTGGATTACTTTGGAAGATTTCTTGCCGATGGTCAGGACCCTGTCGACGAAAGTCATGCTATCCCCAACCATGCGCGGGCGAAGAAGCAATCGCTGAACCTCTCGCTGGGTTGGGTCTAGAGAAGAAGCATCGACAAATTGTATGACCTGAGGAAAATTATATCCTTCATAAAATCTAGGCTAATTATGCACACCAAAAGCACCCAGCACGGTGAAGAAGCAATCGCTGAACCTCTTGCTGGGTTGGGTCTAGAGAAGAAGTATCGACCAATTGCATGACCCGAGGAAAATTATATCCTTCATAAAATCTAGGCTGATTATGCACACCAAAAGCACCCAGCACGTACATCTCGATCCACGAGGTGATGTAGTGCAATGGGAGATTTACAGGTTTCAAACCCGGCTGAGTGGTGTCGGCTGCTATACTCAGACCATGATATAGGTGAGCCAGTCCTGCGATCCCGATAGCCATGCGTGTCTCCGCGGCGATGCGATGAGCCGGATAAAAGATAGATAGTCTTAGCGAGCGTGCATTGGAAGCGCAAACCAACTGAGCCACAAGCCGATAAACCCCTTGAAGAACGTCTCCTTATTAATGTCTGGAGTGGCAATCTCTGCGAAAGGGACAACTGGAGTATCTCGAATAAAGAATTTCTTTAAATCTACCTCCACAGTCGGCAGTTTGTCCAAACCAAATCCGAACGGATCATCGAGCTCGGAAAACTTCACAGTTTTCTTCGATAGAGCCTCCGGACGAAGAAAGCGGACAACAAAGTTAGTAAAGCTAACTCCATGCCCCCCGGACTTTAAGAATAAGCTCTCATATATGTTCAACACTTTAATCAAGCCCGGAAACTTGTGTCGAACAATATTTTCTGGGGTAAGACCCATAACAACTGATTCAGTAGCGAAGATGTACTCATCAGGAGGAAGAATCTCCTTGTAATGCTCTCCTCTGATGGGTAACCCAGATATCTCCACGAACTCCTCTAGTGAGATTGATACCTCCCGATCCGATAAGAGAAATGTGTGGGTCGGGATATTCCATTGCTCTAGGAAGGATTTAACCCACCACACATGAGGAATGTAGTAATAAAAAAGGGACGCATAGATCGCTGGATATAATCCGGTCTTTAGTAGCAATGACTTCTTGGCTAACAAAATATAACGGGCCCACTGCAGATAACCATCCGGATGATGGGGGGTCACTTCTATCGTATAGACATGGCCCCAAAGACGCATTTCTCCTTGGCATATGCGATGCCCTAGAATGTCTAGAGCCATCGGCGGTTGCACTGGTATAGACGCCATGGAAGGTTGGAGACGACCTTCCGAGGTCCAGTTGACCTCTTCCACCACATAAGCGACCTGTGGAGGGTCAGCGTAATGGATTGATGGGATTGGCTCTGACGGCACCGCACAAGTGAAGCTGCGCCGAACCCGGATAATGTAACTGTACCACGATCCCCACAGATGAAGAGACTTTTGCTCTAGGTCGTAGTCTCGAATTAGCGCAAAGACCTTCTGATCCGTAGGCGCATCAGCAAAAGCGTTTTCTAAACGGACATAAGGAAAGAAGGGATCGGAGGCCATAGTATCTGAAGGAAAAAAACCCTGTAGAGAGTTAGTTATCGTCATAATATAATTAACTACAACTAAGAGCCTTAGTATCTGTACTCCACCGTGGCATATTAAAGTCACTGCAGTAAAAATGGAAGGAACAATAGGCCCCACAAAATCAGGGTGGTGCCTCATCAATGATGAGGAATGCACACATTGTGAGAATCCAAAATGATTCTCATTAAATGAGAAATCTTATTAAGAAGTGGGGTCCAAAACTCACAATGTTCTTGAAGAATGTGTTCTACAACATATCCAAATCTGTAAGAAAAATCAACAGCAAAAACCCTAAAAAGAAAAGAGGGAAGAGGAATAAAATTCTTAAAAATTTTCAAAAATGCCCCAGAGCTAAGCTCTGTCATATAAACCAGAATCAAATTCCTCTGATGAGGGGATTAAATCCCAGAAATCCCCATGGGAAAGATACTGGAATTAAATTCCAGAGAACCCTCGAAAATAAGAGTTAATAATAGAGCAAAACCCTAAGATCTCTAAGACCCATGGTCTACCTAAATAAAGTTTTTTAGATCTCAAAGAGATCATTTCAAGAAAAAGAGCTAAGCTCTGTTAATAGGTTTCTTTGGGCAAAGATCTAAACTCTGAGAAGAGAAGTAAATTTTCAAGAAAGAAGAAGGAAGATGACGAAACGACAGTCATCTCAAAGGCCAAAGACCCTATTTATAAGATGTGAAGGGATGGTTCAACTCTTTAGAAGATCCAACGGTGGAAAAAAGTGACACCGTTGCACCCACGTGTAAGCCACGTGAGAGCAACGGTGGGGGGAAATTGTTTCCCCATTATTTAAACATATTAAAAGACCAAAGCTCTGTTGAAATTTAATGGGACAGCGCCCCTACGTGCTTCTCACGAGGGCGCCAGCGCTAATGTGCAAAGTATAGAAATGCTTTATGAGTAAGAATTAAATTCTTATATGGCGCCGCACGTGTTCATCACGCCGGCGCCAATGTACAAAGCACAGAAGCACTTTCTAAGTAAGAATTAAATTTTTATATATCGTCGCATGATTAGTTCAAAGATATGTGTTAACCGTAATCAGAAACGGCGTCGCTTTGCAGCTAGCCGGTGAATACGGGTCGATCCACAGAGATGTGTAATTTTCTTATGTGTTTTTACGAGTTGATTCCAATAGTGGTTTGATTTTTCTCGATTGATTTTAAAAACTAAGTTGTACGATATTAAGGGACTTGCTAGGGTTAGGTCTAAAGTGGGGTTTGATGAGATTGATCTTATCACCTCTTTCAATGCACTCGATTAAAACTTTTTAGAAGTCATAGCAATTATTAGTAAAGGGGATTAGGATGATTGGGAAGAAATGAAGTTTCTTCCTCTAGATCCTTGTCCGTCCTTTCCTACTAATTGCTATAACCTTCATGGACGTCATGCTTGTCCGGTCCTTTATACTACGGTTTCACCGTTACCTCGTGGGTAGGGTGCCGTAGGAAGCGGATCATGCATGCGTGGATGAAGTTCTACTTATAACAAATTAATCGTATTGAAAGAGATGAGAGATATTCATCTCTCAATCCCTCCTTTATTCCTAACCCTAACAAGCGAGGAAATTACTCGCTCATTAGGATGTCTTTTAAAAATAGCATTTTGAAAGCACTTACCGATTGCATTTGAAAGAACTACACTAAATTAACTAGGGCAATTGTATGATTAATCTACGGCAAGAATTATACTAGAGAGCTAGGGCAACAATTAAATTAACACTAAGGCAGAAATTAAAATTAAAAACTTACAGAAAAGTGATGCTCCTAATCTCCCAAGAATTTTGAAATTTTATTGATTGAAAAGAGGCATAGGGTTTACAAATTTGTGATTACAATTTATAAGTAAACAGGGAAAACTAGGGTTACAGACTTTCGTGCATGCGATTTTACAAATATGCCCACGAAAAATCCCAACCCTCGCACCGACGCACCGACACCTGAAATTTCCACCGACACGGGCACTAAGCGGCCGCGGAACCGCGGCATTGGTTGGCTTGGGCCGTGGTTCCGCGGCCCTTTGGTGAGTTCAGATCACCAAATTTCCTGGGCTGCATACTGGGTATTTGGTCTTCTTTATTATTCACTACTTTTCTCTGTTTGGCTTCTTATTCTTCTCCAGATTTTCAGTGAAAATTTGTATTGGTCTTTTAACCGTTTCACTTTGACATGTTTGGACCTTGCGTTGCCTTGTACCTATGTGAACTGTTATTAGTCTAGGCTTGACTAGGATGCTTCTATTTGTTGGTCACAATCCCCTTTTTCTGTCGTCTTGTGTCTTTTTCACTGTATTTGCTCCAAGAACCTGTATCCTGTAATATGCAGCAGTCATGCGTCAAAAGCACCTGTTTAGTTATAAAACGAATAAGAATTGGGGAATATGAATTGCAATATTATGATATGAACAAATACCCCCAAACTTATCTTTTGCTCGTCCTCGAGCAAACTTATTTTTTTTATTCTCGATAAAAACCTAACCTAGCCGCACTTTCGCAGGGAAACGCGATTGCATTGAGTACGTGCAACAAGCCGTTAAACCTCTAGGTGTCCCTAGTAGGAGTGTTGTCTCCTGAGGGTTTTCAGCGGATTACACCCACAAAATCCTATCAATTTGGCTCATTAATTTTAATTCTCCAATTAGGTTTTCTAACAAGGAATTCTATTATCGTCGACTTGTAAACTATCCACCCATATTCTTCAACTTCCTCATCATTTAACTTAAGATTATATATGTTCGATAGACTCATTCAGCTTTCAGCATTTCTTAAGTTTTCCTTTCTAAGGTTCCATCTCCATTTAGGAATTCTTCTATCAACTACACTAAAGATACAAGTTCTATTCTTCATTCCTTTCTCTTATCTCAATTCTAATCATATATCCCCATGTGTGTGTATAAATCATCCCTACACTTGGAAATTCAAATCAAGCAATCGTACTCTCGTCCATTGTCCAAAGCACTTATTAAGTAGGTGAATTTTTAATTGAATTTTGCCTACACATCCTTCATGCGACCGTTAATACTTCTTGAGGTACCAACAACCGATTACAAGATGTGTTTGCGCTTTAAAGCGTACTTCCTAGTTTTGCAACACCCAAGGTTTTAACAGTGACTCCCTAACCAGTTGGTCTAAGGCACTAGGTGATGAAGCACCCTCGCTAAATATTTTTCTATTTTTGCAGCCTTAAGTAATCAAAAAAACCAGTGTTCATTTTTTTTATTCTTTATTCACACTTATATATATTTTTTTCATTTTCATTGTACTATGGACTTTAGACAAGAGCATTTCAAGGTCTCTTCTACTATTCCAAGTTTCAAGGTGCGTGATTTTGCAAATTGTAGGGTATACATTTTCAGAATCTAGACTTAAGCTAGGAATTATTTTTCAAACTTATACTCTAATAAGAACATCAATACCCTTTCCTCATTTTGACTTAACCCAAGAAGTGAACCCAAAATTTGCCTATTTCTAAATAAACTACAAGGCATATACTTTCTACAGTTAAACTTTAAGGAATGTTATTTTTAGGGTTTTTAATTCACTAAGTCTAAGATCTAGTTGCTCCTAACCAGTTAACCTATTAGTCAAACTCAAGTCAACTAGCCAAAATTGAATACAATAATATTTATAATTTTCGAAAATTTTCAATTTTTATGGGTTTTTCAAATAAGTATGCAAATGCAAAAAAATATGTACAAATGAACGCGAAGGAAGAAGACGTACCGAGCATACCCCCAAACTTGAACTTGACAGTGTCCTCACTGTCATGCTAAACCAAGAGGGTCAAAATACCGGCACTTCCCTGTTAATTTATTTATAATTTTTTTTATTGTTAAGAAAAACAAAAATATATACAAAAAGGCCCCCGCCAAACTTCATTTAAACTATGTTAGACATTACTGCCAAACTTTGCATAGACTAAACGTCAACACCAACCAGTTGAAAAATTTATCAGTAAAGAGTATCGGTTGGTGGAAGAATACGTTGTACCAATCCAAAAAGAATTGGGGAAGATAGAAGTGGTGGTATGGAAAGTGTGGAAGTGAATAGACAGGAGGTGGTGATGAATGAAAACGAAAATGCGAATGATCAGCAATCAGTGGAGTATTGGCATTCTCGTAACTTATTAAAAGAAATGGGGGTGGTTCAACTTCCAAAGGAGAAGGTTGACTAGCCACAATATCCCCAAGATATTTCTGTGGATCCTTTATTGACTTGGCATCATCCATCATATGCATATGATATTCAATTATGAGAGAACTAATCTCCTCAATGTCCGCCATAGTCCAACCGAAAGCTTGCCGCCTATCTTGTAAGACCATCAAAAGGGCGTTCTCTTGCTCAAGGGCTAGAGAAGCCGATATGATAATGGGAAATGTCTCATTCTCAACTACGTAAGCATATTTAAGGTGAGACGGCAAGGGCGTGAGTTCGAGTTTCGGAGGTGAAACAATCATAGGCAAAATTGGGGAATCTACCTCGAACTCAAAGGACTCCAACACAGGTTCGAAATCACTGCAGACAACCGATTTGGATGGTTCAACTAACTCATCCAAAAATTCAAACGACTCATATTCGGGCTGTGAGTCGTCATCATCCGAAAAAGTGAAACATTCATAATCAATATCGGTTGTGTCAACTGTAGTAGGCTCAAGGAGGGACGCCAACTGTTCTCATCAAACAAGAAACTTTCAAACTCGCAGTCCTCCTGCGTGATTTCATGAATAGAGCAAACTTCTCGTGTACTAGTATTAGGCACGGGGGGCAGACTTCCTGACTTGTAAATATTGAACTCACTAGACGTTTTCCCGAAGGATAGAGTCATGGAGCCATTGCGACAGTTTATTACGGCATTGGAAGTGGCCAAAAATGGTCGACCGAGAATCACCGGAATTTGGTTCCGTGAGTTAGCAACAGGTTGTGTATCCATAACAATAAAATCAACGGGGAATATGAACTCTCCAACTTTGATCAACACATCCTCTAGCTCACCTCTTGGATGGGTGATTGATCGATCAGCCATTTGGAGAGTACAACGAGTGGGTTTCAACTCTCCAACCCCTAATTGTTCGTACACGGAATAAGGTAGCAAATTGACACTAGCACCAAGATCTAATAGTGCTCTATTGATGTTCTTGTCCCCAATTGTTATCGAAATGGTAGGACAACCGGGGTCCTTTTGCTTTTGGGGTAAAGAATTGACAAGAGCATCGCTAATATCACTAGCCACAAAAACTTTCTTTGGTACTTGTGACTTTCTCTTTTTGGTGCATAAGTCTTTTAAGATTTTTGCATATGAAGGAACTTGTTGGATTGCATCCAAAAGAGGGATATTTATGCTCACCTGTTTGAACAGCTCAACAATCTTCTCCATTTGTGGAGTTGGTTTATTGGATCTCAACCGGTTTGGAAAAGGAGCATTTTGAAATGTTGTTGAGTCCAATTTTTGCGGATCAGATTGTCGAGTTGGAACGACACCCCGTATAGATGTGTTCGTATTGTGAGAAATGGGTCCGTTCGAGCTAGAAGAGGTAGAGCCTTGTGAATGATGGAGAACAGGCTCTAACGAAGAAGAAGAAGGTGAAGAAGAACCACCGGCAGGGGTGTCATCGTGAATACCCACATTGTTTTGCAACATTTTTTCCGATCTCAACGTGGTCACAGCGTTTACGTTATGAGTTTGCTGTTGATATGCAGCATGTGCGTGACCGGGGTTGGGCAGTTGTTGAGATGAGAGCTTTCCTTTTTCGCGCTCGCTCAAAGCTGCATTGAGTTGTGCAATTTGTGCCTCAATAGATTTGATGCTTTGATCGTGTGAGGCACTGTTTTGCACCAAGGATTGAATAGAAGTCTCTAGTCTTGCTGTAGACTGTGTAGATTGCTTTAGGAACGCATCTAGACTTCTTTCGAGCGAGCTAACCTTGTCATTATTAGGTTGAACAAAATTGTTTGGCGCGTAAGAATTGTTAGGCACAAAATTGTTCACTTGATTAGGGTAAGGTTGCCGTTGGAAAGGTTGCTGTTGAAATTGAGTTTGTGGGGGTGCTTGTTGTTGTTGTGGAGGAGGCCCTTGATAATTTTTATTTCCTTGGAATTGTTGATTTTGGTTCCAAGCGAAATTTGGGTGACTCCTCCACCCCGGATTGTATGTCGAAGAGTATGGATCGTTTCTCTGTCGTTGCTGAAAGGCAGCATTGACTTGATCCTGTCCTTGAGTAGATGCATTGTAAGGACACTCTTTGGTGAGATGTGATGGAGCCGAACAACAAGCACAAACAGTTCGTGGAGGCATAACAGGGGCAGGAGAAGGCGATGAGATTTTGGTCTCAATCGCTTCTAGCTTTTTCGTAAGGGCGGCCATCTCGGCCTTCATAGCAATCGACATCTCTACTTGATGTATGCCTGCCCTAGATTGACCACTAGAAGAAGATGATGTGGTCTTGGAGCTCTCCCACTGAATTGTTTGCTCACTAAGATCCTTAAGAAACTGCCAAGCTTCGTCACTAGACTTGGAGAGAAAATGACCTTGACATATGGTTTCTAGCAGCTGCTTCGTTGCCGAGTTCAATCCCTCGTATAAAGTTTGGCAAAGTTGCCAACTTTCGATCCCATGATGAGGGCATTGAACGAGTAGGTCTTTAAATCTCTCGAAGCACTTCCAAAATGGTTCGGAAGGAAGCTGTGAAAATTGTATAATCTCATTACGGATTCTAGCAGTTTTGTGATGAGGATAGAACTTTTTAAGAAAAGCTTTCACAAACTCGTCCCAATTTCTAATGGAATGTGATGCGGTGCTGTATAGCCACTTCTCGGCTAGGTCACATAAGGTGAAAGGAATGACCCTTAGCCTTATAGCGTCATCACTTAATTGGGTCGTTTTCATCATAGCGCAAACATTTTGGAATTTATTGATAAAGATATATGCATTTTCAGATTCCAAACCATGAAATTTTGGCAGCATATTGATGAAATGTGGTTTTATTTCAAAGTTGTCCCCATTTGCCGGTGGGGGTGAAAGACAGGTAGGTAAAGAAGTGCGGACGGGGTAAAAGAGATCCTGGAGCGCGACCCGTGCGGGCGCTTCAACAGGCGGTTGATTCGGGTTATTCGCACCTAACGGAGGTGGAATCATTCCCGTCGGTAAGGTATCGTTGGGGTTGAATCCTGACATGCCTTCGGAGGAAGAATTTGAAGGTGTAGGTAAGAAAGTGGTCGGAACTTCGACTTCGGTGTCGAAGGGTTCGTCGGTCGGTACCAACGAAACACGGACTAATCGGGCGTTAGTATCCCTAGTCCAAAGTGACATACACTAAAGGGGCAGTGTAGTCAGAAAAAAAAGAAAGACAGAATGTGGAGGTAAGATAACGTCAATGAAGGGAAGTGGTGGAAGTGAGTTGCAAGTTTTCTTTAGCGACAAGTTGCAAGTTTTGAAAAGATTTTTCTTTTTTTTTTATTTATGTGAGAGTTTTGCAAAGAGGTTTTTGAAAAGGGACTTGTGACACAAATGTATCAACCACACATGCACAATCAGGCCTAGATCTAGGGTCACCTAGGTCAACTAGACAGCTCCTAACTAGGGCTAGAAATAGGACCTCAAACCGCCTCTTCACCGCCAATTGCGGCCAGGTAAGTGCCAGGTAAGTGGGAAGGAACCACAGTAGTGGGCCTAATTAAAAACCACTAGCCTAGACACACTTGCCTAGACACCGCAAAGTCAGTTAGGATAAACGGTCGATGCCTATACTAGTCCTTTTTCCTATTGAGCTTGAAGTCCTTAGGGCTGAGTCTAGTATTTTTTAATTAATTGTGATCAATGCAAATGCTTTAAGTATTTTCTGGGGTCCTGGGAAGAGTGATGAAATCCCCACCCAATCTGAGTTTGGTCAATTAGCCCCTTAAAGTCCAATTAAATTATGCAAAACATTAATTTCACTTGCAATCAATTTTTTTTAGCGCGGCGCAAAGAAACCTGCAGAAAATCTGTTATTTAGAAGGGGAGAGAAAATTTTTAGCGCAAAGAATTCCTGCAGACAATTTCACAAAAGATATATTGAGGTTGGCAGAGAGGAGGAAATAGAAACAAACCAAGGAAAATTGAGCAGCTGATGTGGCAAAGGGACCGCGGTTCCGCGGTTTTGTGCGCTTCAAGGCCGCGGTTCCGCGGTGAGTTGAGGAGATCAGTGGATCAGAAAATTTTTGGTGCTCTGTTGGTTCAATCTACCTCTGTTGTGATGTGTACTTTACTGATTTGCCTTCTGTAAAATTCCAGATTCGCGATTCTTCGCTGTTCCTACAAGATTCAAACAATAAACCCTTCAAACAGATAAAAATTGATAAAATTTTTTGTACTTTTTTATATTTTCAGATTTTTATAATTTTTAAAATTTATATCAATCCGAAATCACACAACAGAAATTTTACGCCATCCCCGGCAACGGCGCCATTTGATTAGTTCAAAGATATATGTTAACCGTAATCAGAAACGGCGTCGCTTTGCAGCTAGCCGGTGAATACGGGTCGATCCACAGAGATGTGTAATTTTCTTATGTGTTTTTACGAGTTGATTCCAATAGTGGTTTGATTTTTCTCGATTGATTTTAAAAACTAAGTTGTACGATATTAAGGGACTTGCTAGGGTTGGGTCTAAAGTGGGGTTTGATGAGATTGATCTTATCACCTCTTTCAATGAACTCGATTAAAACTTTTTAGAAGTCATAGCAATTATTAGTAAAGGGGATTAGGATGATTGGGAAGAAACGAAGTTTCTTCCTCTAGATCCTTGTCCGTCCTTTCCTACTAATTGCTATAACCTTCATGGACGTCATACTTGTCCGGTCCTTTATACTACGGTTTCACCGTTACCTTGTGGGTAGGGTGCCGTAGGGAGCGGATCATGCATGCGTGCATGAAGTTCTACTTATAACAAATTAATCGCATTGAAAGAGATGAGAGATATTCATCTCTCAATCCCTCCTTTATTCCTAACCCTAACAAGCGAGGAAATTACTCGCTCATTAGGGTGTCTTTTAAAAATAGCATTTTGAAAGCACTTACCGATTGCATTTGAAAGAACTACACTAAATTAACTAGGGCAATTGTATGATTAATCTACGGCAAGAATTATACTAGAGAGCTAGGGCAACAATTAAATTAACACTAAGGCATAAATTAAAATTAAAAACTTACAGAAAAGTGATGCTCCTAATCTCCCAAGAATTCTGAAATTTTATTGATTGAAAAGAGGCATAGGGTTTACAAATTTGTGATTACAATTTATAAGTAAACAGGGAAAACTAGGGTTACAGACTCTCGCGCATGCGATTTTACAGATATGCCCACGAAAAATCCCAACCGTCGCACCGACGCACCGACACCCGAAATTTCTACCGACACGGGCACTAAGCGGCCGCGGAACCGCGGCATTGGTTGGCTTGGGCCGCGGTTCCACGGCCCTTTTGTGAGTTCAGATCACCAAATTTCCTGGGCTGCATACTGGGTATTTGGTCTTCTTTATTATTCACTACTTTTCTCTGTTTGGCTTCTTATTCTTCTCCAGATCTTCAGTGAAAATTTGTATTGGTCATTTAACCGTTTCACTTTGACATGTTTGGACCTTGCGTTGCCTTGTACCTATGTGAACTGTTATTAGTCTAGGCTTGACTAGGATGCTTCTATTTGTTGGTCACAATCCCCTTTTTCTGTCGTCTTGTGTCTTTTTCAATGTATTTGCTCCAAGAACCTGTATCCTGTAATATGCAGCAGTCATGCGTCAAAAGCACCTGTTTAGTTATAAAACGAATAAGAATTGGGGAATATGAATTGCAATATTATGATATGAACAGCGTCGCATGAAGATCGGCGTCGCATGAAGCTAGCCGGTGAGTACGGGTCGGTCCACAGGGATGTTGTGAATTTCCGATTCGCTCTTACAAGTTAATTCCGAAGGGTGTTCGGATTGATTATTAAATCTAAAAACCTAAATTATCCTAGGGCAATTATCTAGATCTATTCTTGCTAGGGTTAGGTTTAGGGATGGTTTGGAAATGCAAGTAAATCTCAACGCTTTCTATACCCGGATGAAGATCTGTGAGGAGTTATGGTAATTATCAATAAAGGGGATTAGATCCATTCGGGAAGGTGTTCCTTCCTCTAGGTTCTTGTCCTTCCTTTAGAGATCCTTACCCTAACCTCCATGGAAAACGCGCGCAACCGGGCTTTTACACTACGGCGTCATCATTACCTCGAGGGGTAGGATGCAGTAGGGCGCGGTATGTGCGTGTATACATGGAGTCCTATTGTAAATATTTGGTGGGTAAGAAAGGGATGAGAGATCTCATCTCTCAAAATCCTTCCCCAAAGCTTAACCCTAAACAAGTTCCTAGGGCATGAAATTAAATCTACATAGGGCAAAGAATTGAAATCTAAACTAGGGCGAGAAATTAAATCTACATACAGATGCCTCCCTATGCCTCTTTTTATCAATAAAATACAAATTCTTTTTGAGAGCATCGGTGTTTCTTTTCCATTCAGAAATTCAGATCTGACAACCCTGGGCCGCGGTTCCGCGGCCCTTTGGTGAGTTCAGATCACCAAATTTCCTGGGCTGCATACTGGGTATTTAGTCTTCTTTATTATTCACTACTTTTCTCTGTTTGGCTTCTTATTCTTCTCCAGATCTTCAGTGAAAATTTGTATTGGTCTTTTAACCGTTTCACTTTGACATGTTTGGACCTTGCGTTGCCTTGTACCTATGTGAACTGTTATTAGTCTAGGCTTGACTAGGATGCTTCTATTTGTTGGTCACAATCCCCTTTTTCTGTCGTCATGTGTCTTTTTCACTGTATTTGCTCCAAGAACCTGTATCCTGTAATATGCAGCAGTCATACGTCAAAAGCACCTGTTTAGTTATAAAACGAATAAGAATTGGGGAATATGAATTGCAATATTATGATATGAACATCGCACGTGCTCATCACGCGGGTGCCAATGTGCAAAGCACAGGAATACCCATTTTAAGAATTAAATTCTTAAGTGGCGCCCACGGACATAACCCGTGATCGTCGGCGTCCATGTAGAATTAAATTCTACGTTTTTCTAACAAAAAGTTGGGATACTATCTGTTAAACAGAGCCGTTGGATCAAAAATCCAACGGAGATGATAAATCATCAAAATATAGAATCAAATTCTATTAGGAGAAAACATCTCCTAAATCTTTCTAAATAAGAAAGATACTCTCGGTTGGATCAATGATTCAATAATAGAATAAAATTCTATTTTGGGAATATATTCTCTCAATCTTTCTAAACAAAAAAAAAGAAGAAAGATTGCTCTCTGTAAAATAGAGTACTCTTGGATTAAAAATCCAATGGTGATTAAAAATCACCACTTGACAGAATAAATTTTGTATATGGGAAAATATTTTTCCAATCTTGTTAAAAACAAGAATAATATATTTTGTAAAACAGAAGTCCTTAGATCAAATATCCAACGGTGGGTAAAATTCCCCAACTCAATTTTGAGACCAATTAAATCAATTGGAATCTCTCAATAAGAAATTTACTCAAAACTAATTAACAATCTGCCTCTACTATATAAATGACCCGAGACTTCAAGTCTCATACAGAGAGACACAGGGAGAGAGAGACAGAGACAGAGAGATTACAGATAGAAAGAACCTCTATAAGCTTCTGCAAAAATACAGTAAACACTTAAAAAGAACAGAGAATTCAATTCTTAAAAAAGAAGATCCTCCTTCTCAAAACCCCAGGTAAAGAAAAAAGATCAAAATATCTCTTTTACATATCATATCACATCTAAGGGTTTATCCCTTTTAAAAGAACTTAGTTCTTTCTCTGGATCTGAGATCCACAAGACAAGTCTCTCATAAGTTGAGAATTTAATTCTCATTGGGAAGATCTTATTCTTGAGAATAAAAAATTCAGCGAAAAACAAATTTAAAGAGAAAGAAGATAGAGTCCATAATATTCCAAGAACTCAGTTCCTTCAAATCAAGAACTTAGTTTTTTAAAAACTCAACCCGAGATCCTAAAAAAAATAGTGATTTTGGCAAGCGTTTGTTGGGGTCAAAATTTACACCCCGGTTGACCAAATCAAAACAAAGTCAACCCCAAGCCAAGTGGGCCAATGCCCGAGTCGTGCTCGAACATGAAGCGGCCGGCCTCCCCACATGTCAAAATAAAATTTTTGTAATAAATAGTTTTTGGTGTATTTTCCCTTTTTTTATTTCTATGAATAAATGTAAGGAAAATGGGCATAAAGTCAAATTTTTGTAAAGTCCATAGTTTATATGCAAAAAGAAATAGCACATGAGGCATGGGATGGGCAAAATGCCATTGTGTAAAGCCTAAGGGGCTATGTGTAAAGTGTATAGCCTATAAAGACAAAAATAATGAAAATATCTGAAGATCTTTTTCTCCTTCTAAAAAAAAACTAAGATCTGTGCCTCCTTCTAAAAAAAACTAAGATCTGTGCCTCCTTCTCCTTCCTCAAAGTTCTAAACCTTCTTCTTTCTTTTGAATTAAATCAAGAGTTTTACTCTTTCTTTTCTAAAACTAAATAGTTTTTCACCACAAAACCCACAAAGGGGAGCTCAAATCTTCCATTAGATCTCAAAAAAGAGAGATTTTGAATCTCACCCCCTTTTTTCTCTCCAAGATCCGGCCAACAAAGAGGAGTAAGAAGGAGACCCGTCTTTGAAAATCCCACTTTGGAAAAGATCCAAGGCTTAAGAGAGAAGAACCTCTGAAGATTTTTAGGGAGTTCAACTCCAAGACCCAAATCATCAAAGGAGTTACTCCTAATCCAGATCATTTGGAGTTTAACTCCACTCAAAATCCTCTTTTGGAGTTTAACTCCTATTTCCGGAGGTAAAAACCCCTTCTTTTCTCTAGCGCCTAGCACTCAAGTGCCCACGTGCTGGGCACGTGAGGCGCTAGCGTCCAAAGCGCCAGCGCCAGCGTCCGAGTGCACCACGTGCCGGACACGTGACGAGCTCACGCCCAAAGCGCCAGCGCCAGTGCCCGAGCGCTCCACGTGCCGGGTATGTGACTCGCTAGCGCCCAAAGCGCCAACGCCAGCGCCCGAGTGCACCACGTGCCGGGCACGTGACGCGCTAGCGCCCAAAGTGCCAGCACCAGCGTCCAAGCGCCCATGAGCCAGGCAAGTGAGGGCTAGCGCCCAAAGCGCTAGCACTCGAGCGCCAATGTGCCGGGAACGTGAGGCGCTAGCGTCCAAAGCGCGAGTGCCTGAGCGTCCAAAGCGCCAGCGCCTGAGCGCCCACGTGCTGGGCACGTGAGGCGCTAGCGCCGGTGACAGCGCCCGGCACCGGCGTGCTGGGCACGTGAGGCGCGGGCGCTCACGCGTCCTTTGGACGCCATTTCCCCCTCAAGTGGGCTGCTAGGCCCCTTGACCCCAAGCCCGCTATCCAGGTAGCGGGACTCCCGTAAAAAACTCTGCGGGGCCCATTAATATATCCAAAACCCCTTCAAAACACAACACTACACGTTGAGTTCGCATGACCTATTTGACCCGTCAATCGGAGATTCTCTCGCTCCAAAGGTGAGGGGTAATTAACGGCAGCTTAGTCCGCGGCTGTCGGAGATTCGGATCCCGCAATCAATAAACCCCAGTCTGCTCTAGGCAGGGGGAATCTGTAATGCGCCTGACAAGTGTGCGCGCATTTCCATCTCAATGGGGTGATGAAAAACACCCTACAACATTAATGGTCAAAATACCATTGATAGAGGTTTAACCTCTATGAAAACATCAACAGAGATTAAATCTTCATATAAAAAAAGACTAGCGTCTCACGTGCTTCCCGTGTGGGTGCCCTTTTAACAGCGCCTAATGCCTTACGTGAAAAATACATGGGCGCCTAAAACAAAAGGCCAGCGCCTCACATGAAACACACGTGGTTGCTAAATAAAAGTGCTCAGCATTCCATATACAGCCGAAGACAGCTAAGTGCTTAGCACTGATTGGGCAGCGCCCAGCGCCTCACGTGAGCGCCATATAAAAAGTGCTTAGCACTCCATATACAACCAAAACGGCTGAGTGCTTAGCACTAATTGGGAAGTGCACAGCGTTGCACGTGCACCTCACATGGATGCCATAAGAAGTGCTTAGCACTTCACATTTAGTCAAAAAGACTAAAGTGTTCAACATTCATTGGGCAGTGCCCATGACTGAATGCTGCACACGACATATATGTGAGTATTAGAGCTCAAATAAGTACTTAGCAGTTTTACGTCAAAAAAAGGCTGAACAAATAGAGCCCAAATAAGTGCTTAGCACTTTTGAATGAAAAAGAAAATAAGAATAAGCAGACTAAGCCTAAATTGGCTAAGTCTCTGAAATTTCTTGCAGCTGAGCCCAAATACTCTTTTGCTGGATCTTAAGTAAGAATGATCCTAAAAACATTGTTAAATTGATCTTAGTCACAAACATGACTAATGATCTTTCATTGATGATATCCAAAATGATATTCATCTCGTATCTCCTAATATAATTTTAGTCTCAAATATGACTAACGATTCTTAGGACCACCACTAATCCTTTCCTTCAAATACGGGATTTGGTTCAAGGGTACATCTTTCCATACCTTTGATACATGTTGTTGTAATTTCTCAACGTTTTCAGAGAGGTGGCGGGTCCCGACAACTAACAACTCCTTTTGTCATACATTGATGCACTTCCAAATTGACGTGCACACCTCAAATTGGATTGTGTCCCAAATTGGGTGCATTCTATGTCACTATCGTTCACTCTGCCACGTAACAAATACATGTGCGCACAAGATGAATGTTGGACCGAAACGTTTTAAACTAACATTCGTCCCCAAAATGGGAATAATGGACCGAAATGTCCCTAAACTAAAATTTCGTCTCAAACTTGGCGATAATGGATCGTGATGTTCTTAAACTAAAATAATTGGGCTGAAATGCTTATATATTTTAAGTTGATCTTAATCTCAAACTAGATTAACGGCCCTTAAATAAACCTAAGCACAAATCTAAAATATACGAATTCGGACTGATCTGCGTCCTACGGGCGACGACATAAACCAGTCTCCATATACAATCCATGGGCAACCAAAAGAAACAAAAACACACACGACACGAAGTGAACTGCTGAAGAAGGAGAAAATGGTTATCGCAATGCGGTAACGTAATTAACTGCAGGGCATTGCGCCTGCAGGGATGAGCGTCCCTACAATAAAAAATCTCTCATAAAATGAGATGGAATCTGATAAAGTCTGGTACAATGGTCGCGTCTGTCCAAACCTCCGATATATGGTGTCATAAATCAACTTGGTATTTTCGGAGAGGTGGATGGATAAATTCAAATAGGATCTGCCCCCAGATTCAGGCAAGACGACCCATCCCGGTTCGTGCCTGTCTCCGGTGGTAAACAACATATAGCAATGAATTGTTGACTACTAACTCATACGTACGCTTACAGTCGCAGAGAAAACCGAAAAACAACCATACTAGTAGCAACGAGAACTCATAATCCATTGGGTGGTATTTAAAAATCAATCCAATGAAAGTCTTACAGTAAAATACCCCCGCCACAACAAATACCATTTCCATCGAAAAAACTCCCAAAATCGCTAACTTCGAAATAAATCCGTAAGCGCCCAAAATACGAAAAATATCAAAAGAAGTGTACCAAGGAGGGGCTTAAGGGGGGGGGGGTTAGGGGGACCCCCATCCCAAGACCAACTTAGGCGGTCTCAGGTGGGGTGACTCCCCCCTACCCCTCCTCGATAGTTTCCCGCAACGTAATTTTTCCACTTCCCGGTTCCATTTCGCGCACAAACAAGAACCAAATTGGGATTTAATTGCAATGGAATGAATTTTGTAAGGTAAAAACAAACTAGTTTTTAGAAAACATGAATTTGAGAGTTCAAATGCTACAAACACAAGTTTTAATCTTTTAGTTTGGCTCTAATACCATGATAGGATCTATTGCTCTCTACCGTATGAAAATAGAAGCAATCATGCAAGAATTTAAAAAAAAATCAAGAGAGCATTAGACTCAAAAATGATCAGTAAGCTAAAAGATTAAAACAAGAGGCAAGAAAACTAATTAGAGGATGTTTAGCTACTATGTTAGCAATACTGACATCCTAATAACTTTCTTGAAAATCCAAAGATGCTTATAGTTGTGGTTGAACTCCATTGTAGGCTTCTAGAAAGTTTGATCAAGTTTGGTGAAGACCCTCCACATCATAGATGATCCACCTTGAGAACCTCCTCCTTTAGCTTCAAGTCTTCCAATTTGAAGACTAACTTAGATCCTTTAGTTGCTAATTAAAAGAACTAAGGTTATAGTTTTAATCCTCACTTCCAATTTTATCTCTTTGATTTTGCTTACAATTTTCTTTTTCTCAAAATGAAGAGAGGCGGATGAAGATGAAAGAGAGCTCAAGCTAAGAGAGAAAAGAATGAAGAAGAATTATGAATTCTAATGGTTAAGTCTTTTAACTATAAACCCAAACAATCCTAAGCCATTAGATTTCATCAATAAGCCAAGTGTCCAACTCTTCCTCTCTCCTCCATATGTCACCACCTTACACAAGAGTGAGTATATGCTATGCCTAAGGTTTAACTTAAGCAAAATGGAAAAAAGAAATGAAAAAAAAGGAAAAGATAAATTAATTACGAATTGCATGCATATTAAAATATAAAATACATATCCATAAACATATATTTGTAATCAATTCCTAATGTATTTAAAATACATAAAGAGAAAAATTAATTAATGAAAAAATACTAATAAATAGATACTAAAAATATTTATTAATATACTAAATAGATACCCGATTTAATATCCGTCTTGCGAAAAAGACCGGTTGGTATTTCAACCGTCCGATTACCGTCAGTGCAACAAGTATACTAGTTTTAACTGGACCCCTGCACGTACATTGTACAACAACTACAACATATCGCCAACGTCAGAAACCCCTTCGTGTGGGATTCTAAAGACTCGATAATACGCTGGCAGTGGGTTTAACCACAAGCACGTCAGCGGTACTAGCTGTACGTAACGACTACCTACGTATTGAACAAAAGGAGGATTGACAAGCAAGCCTGTCCGAACCTCTACTGAGCCTATAGGTGACATCTACTATACAGTCGGTTTTGTTCGTCTAAGAGTATCGCATATTGGGTCTAGGAAGTGGTCAAAGTCAGACCCCTAACAACGCGATACGTCGCACCAGTATCTAGCTCAATATTATCTAAGAAACTACTGACATACCTGTCGGTAAATCTCATCTGCAATGGCCATGGACTTATGGTATTGGCCACCGAATACGGTGCGACATCGACTCCCTATACCAGGAGAGACAAATCCCTTCTATCACTCACTTCCTCCAAGTGATTCGGGACCGCACCCAAAAACTACCTGTTTGCACGAATCTTTAAAATCGTGGTAGGGTAGAAATCAAAGTACAGTGGGAACACACTTGAGATAAATGATGATGTCCGGTCAGCGGACTACCTGCACTAATGTCACCAGAGAACTGCTATCTGACGTTAGGTATAATACCAAGTAGCATGTTCCCGGCGAGTCTGTCCAGTGTAACTCATAACCCAATGAGCACCTGTATAAAATCTTTGGTGACTGACTAACACCAATGGCTGTGAAACCGGCCATCGCCCATCGTCAGGATCAAGAAACGTATACACTAGTCTACTCTGAAATATCGATGCTTGGTCTCAATATTCCCACAACTAGGGATATTTAATGATGTGCTTATAGATTACCCAGAACTCGCTAGTATTATCGACATCATAACCCTGGTAGTCAAGCATGAATCCTATGGGCTCTATCAACATGTAATAGTGACATGCTATACCACACAAGACATGTACATGACGATAAAGTCAAACCAAATAGCATACTATCATTTCGAGTAAGACCGTTCTACCAGTATAGGTCCTCCCTCAATCATCATAATCGCTTCCCTACGATTATAATAATTGCCTTAAGGGCACTATATCCAACAAGGTGCAATATTTTCTTCCTTTATGCCTGAGATCATCGGTAAAATCCAAAGTTGGTCTCGTTCTTAATGACTTTTGCACGTATTTTCAACAACCGTGTTCCAAAAACGTGGACATTAATGAGATAGCAGAGCTCGAAAAAGATATTCCTATGATCATTTTCAAGCTCGAAACTATCTTTCCACCTTCCTTTTCCGACATTATTGTTCACATGTCCGTCCGGCAACCGAAATCAAGATTGGCGGTTCGGTGTATTACCGTTGGATGTATCCCATCGAGAGGTATGAAAATATTTATTATTAATCATTTAAAATGCAAAACATTATCGTGGATTATTAATATCTATTATTTTTCAACAGATATCTATTAACTTTAAAAAACTATATCCGCAAAAAGTATCGTCCTGAAGGTTCGATTGCAGAAGGTTATCTCTTGAAAGAAGTGATGTCTTTCTGTGCTCGTTTCCTAAACGACGATATCAGGACGAAGATGAACAAACCGCCGCATGTTCTTGACCGCCCAATCGGAGCAGGAAAGCTAAAAACATGTCTTACAATCTCATTGGCGGTTTACATGCGTTCATCTTGCTAAACAACGAATGTTTTGCTAAATATACAGAGTAAGTTTTTTTTTAATTTCATCTATTTAAACTTTTTGAAATAGAGTATAATCTAACTTATATAACTGTAAATTAATGAACAGAGTGTACAAAACTATACTCAAGAGATCGAATCCTAAGACGTGGTCGGATGACATAATCAAAGAAGAACAGTGACACACTTTCATCGCTTGGTGTAGAGAAGAAGTTGACGGATAAATGAATCGTGGTAAGTAGATTGATAGAGAGATCCAGGACCTTTTAATCGGTCCATCGATTGCAGCTACGTTTTACAACAGGTACGGGTTTCCGGCTACAAATTTAAGATTGAAAGGACATAACGCATTAGAGCTACGCAAAATAGTGGCGTCGCAACCTCCGACGACAAATGAAATCCTTATTACAGTGTTCTTGAGCAGATTATAGCGGTATCATATATTCATAAGGCTTCCCCATTTTTATATTCTAATGCAGATGGTACGATACCAAGTCTGAATGGGGTATGAAGGTCAATGAATACAAACTCACTTTAGTAAACACCAAACGGAGAGCTTACGAATACGATAACTTTATCTTTCTATCGATAGCAACACAAATATATTATTCTCGGGACCTGAAGAAGGCTGGCTGGAGTGTTGTTTGACGTTGGAAACTAAGAGATTATTATAATATGCTAAAGTTGAATGACTCTGAAGATGAGAGTGATAAGGAAGAGGCGATAACACGTCCCAGTCCGTCTATTGAACGTACCAATGATCCAAACTATTATGTGCCGTCCATCAATACGTTAGTAAGACGTGATATCGGCCAAGTGATTGTCACAGATCAGGATTTCGATAATTCACCCAACGAATTTTCAGCTAATGCACTGAACAAACGTGCTAGGTAATGAAATTGAATTAAATGTTTTAAATTGTATAATGTTTATAAGTAAATTTTTAATATTTGAATAAATATGTAGGGTCTGATGGGAGGCTGTAGATCCGGCTTTAGACGTCATACGAAATGACGTCTAGACGAGATTAGTGAGATGTCAGTAGCTGCAGCAGCCGCGGCGGCAGCGCCTACCCTTACCGGCGCCCTGCATACTGGCATCCTTCCTACCGTCAACCCTCCTACCGCCCCTCCTACCATGTCCCCTTTTATCGGCATCCCTACTGCTGGACCCCACAACCCTCAGTAGCCGTAGCGCCACAGGTCCCGCTGCCTACCCCTATTAGCGGGATAGCAGATCCTTCTACCCCAGTCACTCCTCCCGCACATGGTATATAGCTATTTATTCATATTTTAGTTTTCTATTAAAATAATTCTATCGAATCATCTAACAGTTTATTGTTTGCATTCATGCATGGTACTGACGGGACGGGGGCTGGCGTCGGTTCTAGCGCTACACCGGGGACGTCAAGTATAATCATTATTTCTTAAAACTTTTAAATAAAAATTTTAATTTAAAATTTTCAAATTCTATATGTATACTCTGAATATTATAATATTGTGTTCGTATATCTATTTTTTTCAGGCTCTACTAGTATTAGGACGAGGGGTCCTACTGGGCTCTCCTCATCTAGGACTGCCCCAGGCGCTGCTCTATGGATGCTAGAGTGGACCACGTCAGATGTGCTCGTTGGTGAGCACTCGAATAAGTGGGGGATTACATGGGAGCGTAGATCCGTACCTACTATAGGTATCCGCTCCATATTAGGTGGAGCCCACACCGGACCGACTATATTCGGCAGTTTTTTGCAGCAGCCACGGTATCACATAACCTTTTATACATTTAAATTTAATAATTGTTATATATATATATATAAATTTTTTAATTTCAGACCCAGAGACATTACAGATTCATCGGCGTCATCGGTGAGGATAGCGTTCCTACGCCGTTCGAATGTCCAAGTGCCAGGATATCAAGAGGTGTCACACCCAGATTCCCAGTGTACGGGCAGAGGACGCGACGGGCCGCTATATATTTACTCAGAAGTAAACACGCTAAGCGTATCTAAGCAATATAAAATGAAATGTACATAAGAGACAAGATATAAATAAACAACAACTTTATTTATTAAACATTCTTTTTACAATACAACTGAAATGAAAATACATGGAATGAAAGCAATGCCTAAACAATGGCATAACAGAAATGTAAAGGAAATGTAATGTACAAGTGAATCTAAAACTCTAGGTCTTCGATAAACTGATCCAAGTCTTCGCTGCTGGACTCGATCTCCAGTGAGTCCGAATCACCTGACGACATTCCAAAGAAGAAGAAAGATAATGTCGTCAGTGAAAAAATCGCTCGGTAAGTCCCGTAGATAGATAAGAATGGAATAGACAGAATAAAGTATAGCTGTTTATTGTTGTCATTTAGTGTTAACGCTGTTGTTTATAGCTTGGTACAGAAGAGGCCAGTGTATAGAGAGGAGTCTCACTATACCAGAGACTACGGTATATGGAGTACAAGGATCCGTTCAGCCACGGTACAACGGCAATGGAGATTCAGGTTGGGTGTCTTATGGTTGCAGTCTCGTGCCATTTCTAACACCTTCCGTACCAATCTATCTCTTATAAACCCCGTGATATCTTGATTGTATTGTTTGTATTATATTTTCTTGTATTATAATTGTATAGATTGGTGACTTGCTGAAACTATGATATCAGTAAATGGATGTAACTGGAGAATCATGTAGATGGATGTATATCCATGGTTCGGTTCGGTCAATATAGATTGAATAGATTGAACAAATTGAATATATGGATTCATGGATTCATGTTAAATTGTAGTTGGATACTTGAATCATATTCAAGTCAGATTGATTATATTGAGACTCCGTCTGAGCCAGTCAATTAGAAAAGAAATTGAATCCTGAATTAGGTTTTGGTGTTATCGGTAACTGCTGCATATGGACGGCAGGATTTGTGTCTTTTTCAAAGACAATTACCTTGTTGATAACATCGTTTGTTAGGTTGTCTACCTTAAATAGGCAAGCATCCATATCTCCCGCTCTCTGAGGCTCAAGAGACTGATCCTACTTAAACCTATGTTTACTAGGGTCCTTATTGTAATTTAATATAACTTGAGCAGGTTTTATGTAAAATAGTTTTGGTATAATTTCAAAATATACCTCAAGCATTTAATAATCGTCTTTAGAGTTTTCATTGATGTATATTTTATAAATGTGACATTTCTAGTGAATAAAACCTAATTTCATAATATATGGTATTTATTTGTAATATGAATATTGTCATGGTAGTTTCATGTAATATTTGAATTCTTTTCTTGAGTTTTGATAACATAGAATAATATATATATATATATTTAAAATAAGTATTTTTGTAATAATTATATATACATAATTAAGGAAAATAATCTTATTTTTCTTGTAAAAATCTCATTTTCTAAAGAAAAATATATAAAAATTCCATCGAGATCAAATGCTCCTTACAGAGGTTTGCATCTCACTCTACTAAGCCCGAGAATGTGCGATAATCCGTACCATCCCAAACGGGGTCCCAAAATGGGTTGTAGAGGCGCAATTGCATGGAAAGTTAAATACATCTTTTAAAGAAAACGGTTTTATAAGTTAAAGGTATTTATTTGCAAAATCGTATTTTCCGTATTCTATGTTCCCAAATTCCATCGTGCTATATTAGATATATGTGTTGAGAGGAGGTAGGTCATTTTCTCGTGATTTTTCTAAAGATAACACGGTTAAAAAGTATAAACATGTCGGTATGAAACATAAAAATATTTTAATGTAAAATTGAAATACAACTTGCTATGGTTATCATTTTGATATCAAACTTATTCTATTGTCTTTGTTAATGATTACTAAACAATATATCAAAAGTTGTAGATTTGTTATTAAGAAAAAAATTGTATTTTTTTAAAAGAAAAGATAATCGGAAGCCGGATAACTCCGCTTCTGACACATTTTAAAAATGAAGAGTTTGGGAATAGCAAAAGAGAGAAAGAAGGGGGACTTACTGGTTATTTAGCTAAAGGAGAGAAAGAGGAAGAGCGGGGAAGCGCCGGTGCGTCGTTTCGTTGCCGAAAACTCCTTGGATCGTCGCCGAAAGTTCGTCGGAGCTTCGCCCTTTGTTAACTCCACTTACACACTACATGAACTTAGAATTTTCTTGAGTGTTTTGGTAGGGAATTGTGAGCGAGGAGGTGTGAATTGAATGTGGTATTTATAGGGAAAATTAGGGTTTAGGGTGTTTAAAGAATAGATTGAAATATGCATTAAAATGAGGTTAAATGGGCATTTTATTGCTCACTGGATTAATTCAGAGTAAACAAGCAATAAGGGAGTAGTGAGATAGGCCAAACGTTGCAGGGGATAGAAGATGAAGGCATTTGGGATGGATATGACCGACGGTGCCGGTTTTTTTGTTAATGTCATCGGCCCAATTTCGACGGTTGGGGTTGGTGTTGGGGTATTGGGTCGGGGTCGTTTGGTATTCTACAGTGCACATGTTTAAATTCTCTGTGACTGTTCAGTTTACGTGTAGCCTCTTGGGCTTCTAAAAGATTAAAAGAAAAAATAATTAAAAAGATAATGTGGCTGATGGGATTTGAACTCTGGTGCTTTGGTTCAGCAGTGTAAGGTCTTACTAGTGAGCTACAAGCTCCTTCTTGCTATTCTAAATCAAAACAAATACTTATAGCCTTCACATGAATTGTAAATACCCCAATTGTACATCAATTTAAAATGAATTTTATATACACAGAATTTGGAGTTGTTACAAGAGGAGACACCGATATGAAGTAAGCAAGTATCATTACATTCACTGGGCCGCGGCTATTGAGGAGAGGGGAGCGATGATGGAGGCCATTTTTCGGGATGTCCCGAGAGAGGATTGGCTGCAGCTAATTACGTATTACGAGCGCGATAGTGTTCAGTTATAAATTTAATTTTTAAGATTATAATAATATGACATGAAATCAAATTTTTTTGTAACGACTCTGAAATCAATGTACAAAATTAATTTTTTTAATGTATAGAAAATGTATTTCAGCCTGATTAAGAGTTATAAGTTATTTTTGTTCAATAAAAGAAAGAAGATATTTCTAGCTCACTGGTAAAGCCTCTACATTGCTGTGACATAGCCTGTGTGTTCGATTTCCATCAGTCCCAATTATTTTTTAATATTTTCTTTTTAACTTTTTGAAAGCCCAAGAGTTGCACGTGCAATACAAGGATAAACAAAAAGTTCCTGTCACGCCCCGCTTCCCGGTGTACGGCAAAGGGGACGCGATTGGCCGCTACGTATTTACTCTCAAGTAAACACGCTAAGCGTATCTAAGCAATATAAGTAAAAATGCACAAGAGACAGAGACAATAGATATAATTGAACAACAACTTTATTTATTAACATTCTTTTTACAATACATTTGAAAAGTAAATACATAGAATGAAAAGCAATGCCTAAATAGTGGCATAACAGAAATGGAAAGTACTGAAATGAAATGTACAAATATCTAGAGCTCCGGGTCATAGGCTAGCTGATCCAAGTCCTCGCTGGTGGGCTCGATCTCGTGAAGGTCCGAATCACCTGACAACATTCCAAAGAAGAAAGAGAAGAAACGTCGTCAGCAAACAATCGCTCGGTAAGTGATCAGTCGAAAATACTGCATTTTTAACACGGCAATTTTCCCTAACATTTGCACTCATCTAGAAGTATTCGGTATTCATATTGCACATATTAGCAAAACATCTCTGAAATACCAGATTGCATGTGTTAGACTTTTAAACCGGCACTTTAAGGAAAATTGACTGTGTTTTCATGGCATCGCATCATCCTTGTATTGCGCAACTCTTGTCTTGGGGTCTAATGCAGGAAATTCCAGAAGCAGAGCCCAAATTGGGAAAAGAGCTGATAAAAGATACACCAACTCCAAGATGTAAGATCTGGTAGCAATACAGAAGGCCAAAGAGAATTTAACATATCAATAAATAGCCCAAATGACAGCCCAAATCAGCAGAAGAAAGCACTAAAACCCAAGGCCACTAAAGGACCGCGGATCCGCGGCCCAAACCCCCTTGGCGCCGCGGATCCGCGGCCTGATGGTGTGATCACAGCTCCAAATTTCCTCACGTGCTTACCTCTAACGGCCAAAGCTTCCAGAAGACCCCAGAAGCTCCACGTGGCGCATCTAGAAGGCTCGTCTTAACAAACTATTTCTAGAAGGCTCTCTTAACAAACCTTTGAAGGGAAATTCAAATCTATTGCTAACAAACTTGTGGAGGGAAATTCAAATTTGAAATCCTAGATCTAGAGTTTTGAGGTCTATAAAAGAGAGCCTAGATCTAGTGTGAAGGTTGTTCAAGAATCACCATCATCTTCTACCCACAAGTTGAGTGACACAACTTGTGCCTCAAATCCTAACCCCAATTCCAATTCAACCTCAAGATCAAGATCCCGAGAGTAATTCAAGCAAGAAAGCCTTCAACCTTTAGAAGCGACGCCGGATTTCAACGGAGCAAGAGATCCAAGCCGATCCGCGACTCAAGGAACCGAGCGAAGCCGAAATCGACGATCTAGTTCCTTCCTTTTGTAAATTCAAGAGAGTTGTAACGAAATTTGTCGATAAATAAAGGTGAATTTTCTATATTCTTGCTTATCTTTTAATTCAAGCATAATGATTAGATCTCAATTTGTGATTGTATTTGTGATCATGATGTTTGAGTAATCTCCGCTCGTGTAGGAGTTGTGAAGATCTTTAGATGATGATGATTTAGATATTTTTACAATTCTTAAATTCTATAATGTTTGGAAATTCTAGTGAATCAAATGATTAATGACCTAGTTTCGAGATGATGCTTTCTTGATCGTGTTCACTCGAAACTAGGGAACAACGATTGATCATTTGATTAACTAGAAGCTAAATTTTGAATGAGATTCATCGAAAGGATAAAGGATAAGACGAGAAAACCCTAGCTTCTTCGCAAGATCCTTGATCCTCGATGAATGATCATCGATCTAGTATCAATTAGTTAAAGGATAAGAACATGAAATCTTTAGATTTCATCACATCTATAGATCCGATCTACTCTTACGAGCCATACTTCGAATCTTGATTGTTGGTTGGAAATCATCACAAATTACCACTTTTTGATTTTAATGCTTTTTTTAGATCTAGATATTTTCTCTTTCTTGAAATGAAATTTTATAAATCATGAATTGTTTTCTTTTCTTTTCCCTAAATTTTCGACTCATCTAATTCGAAACACGAACGATTACACTTTCCCTGTGGACGATCCATACTTTCTAACGCGCTACATCCGACACCGTTATTGATTGCGGTCAAATAGTTTTTAGTTGTGAATTTTATTCTATTTTCTCAATACCGACACAACGGGAAAATCGTATTCAATCAAATGGCGCCGCTGCCGGGTATAGTGCGCTAATTGTTCGTATTTTGAAATTTGAGTTGAAAAGTTTATTCCATCTCTATTTTTAGATCAAAACTTACGCAAACACTAATACGTGTTGTTGTGATTTGATTTCGAGGAAATCTGGAATTATTGGAGCTGGAGAAATTTTTTTCTGAGAAGTCCAGAGAGCTCTTGAGGTAAACAGAAACCTCTGTAGGAAATTTTGTGCAGTGATCTCCTCATCCCACCGCGTTTCCGCGGCATAAAGCTTCATCCACCGCGTTTCCGTAGCGCTTCAGGCAGATCTCTGGCCAATTTTCTCAGGTGACATCTACACTTTCTTATCTCCTCCTAAATCTGCTCCAAATAACACTTTGCTGCAGGTTTCTTTGCAAAAATCGCAGCGCCGCAAAAGCAAAATAAATTGTGCGTGTTTTGATTTTTGGTTGTTTGCATATTAATACGGAAATTAAGGGGCACGACCAAATCCAGATTAGGTGGGGAGTTCATTACCCTTCCTAAGCCCCAAAAATCACAAACTTGCATCCACATTACCTTCATTAACTAAAAAATATCTAGAGATGACTCTAAGGACCGTCGCGCTCACTTAGGACAAGAGAAGACCATAGGTAATTCATTGCTTATCCGCGTTTCTTTTGTGGTGTCTAAGGCAAGTGTGTCGAAGGCTAGTGGTTATTAATTAGGCCCACTACTTACGTAGTGGAGTACCTTCCCACTTACCTGGCACTTACCTGGCCACATGGGGACAAAGAGGCAGTGGAGGATTGATCCTGCGACTTGTCTTTTGGCAGTTAGGAGCGGTCTAGAGCCTGACCTAGGTGACCACTAGATTTTAGGGTATTTGCTTGTTGCATTTGTGTGCTCGCATCATTTTTTCAAAAAATCCGTATATTTTCAAAACAAACACCAACACTTCATTTCCCCTAATTATAAATTCACGCTGCCACTTGTACTAACCCTTTTTAGTGCAAGATAGGCTGGACAACGGGATTCTAGTGCCTGTTTAGTCCGCGTCCCCCATATCGACTCCGAAGTCGATATTTCTACATTTACCCCTTCTTTACTCACCACCACACCCACATCGATGGATCCGTCTCCATCGAACTTCTTTACTACTACTCTGCCGCCATCCGTTGGTGCGCAGAATCCACCTCGCATCTCTCTTCAAGAGAGGTGCTATCCTACACGAGGCCCCCTTTCCACCTGTCTCTCCATTCCACCAGCCAACGGGGAAAATTTTCAAATAAAACCCTAATACATCAACCTTCTACCAAAATTTCACGGTACCGAGTCTGAAGACGCATATGTCTTTATCACCAAATTTGAAAATGTATGCACAATGATGGGTACCTCACAGCTGTCTGTGGATGCTATGCATCTTCGTCTTCTCCCATTTACCTTGTGCGATTAAGTGGCTATATAACACTACCGCACATTCCATTTCAAATTGGGACGAATTCGTCAAAGCATTCCTTAAGAAATTCTACCCACATCATAAAACAGCTCGAGTCCGTAGCGAAATAAATCAATTCACCCAGCTTCCAAATGAAAAATTTTCAAAATGTCTTGAACGCTTCAAGGATCTGCTAGTTTGATGTCCACATCACGGAATCCCTAGATGGGAACTGTGCCGAATCATTTATGAGGGCATTAATCCTAACACAAGATAGACCCTTGAATCCATGTATCAAGGCAACTTCATGACCAAAGATGATGGGGAAGCCTAGAAATTCCTAGAAAATTTCTCTAAAAAATCGTTACAGTGGGAGGGTGTGAGTCAATCGTCTAGGGCTGGCAATAACCAATCGGATGTTTCCATAGGAGTTAGAGCTAAAATTTCAGCTATGCAAAAGAAACTCGAGAATGTGGAAAACAAATTTTTAGCCGCCGCCCTAAATCAAATATCACTCTCCAAAACTGTATGTGGATGCTGTTCTGATCCATCACATCTCACGGAAGAATGTCCATTGAATTCTCCGTTTCAAGGTCACGAGCATACCAATACTGCTTTTCAAAGACCTAGAAACGATCCATTTTCTTCCACATATAATTAGGGTTGGAGGAATCACCCTAACTTTGCTTGGAACCAATCCCCATCTCAAAACACGGTTCTAACCCAGAACAATTTCCAAAGGGTCCCTCCACCACAACAGCAACCACAATTGAGTCAGCACCCCTTCCAAGCACAAAATTTCCAAAATCCGGCCAACACTTTTGCACCACATGAAAACTTTTTGCAATTGACCGGTACAGATAATACCTCTGCACTAGCACAAACCTTGGATACTTTCATGAAACAATCCATCTAAGGGACGGCAAGTTTGCAATCTTCCATCGAGAATGTGATGAAGATCATTGTCTCTCAAAATGAGAATATCAAATCGATGGAAGCACAAATTGCACAACGAAAAGCCGAAATGAGTGCAAGAGAGAAAAGGAAACTTCCAGCTCAACCTTTACCCAATCATGGCTATTCACATCATGTAGATGCAATCACGTTGAGATCTGGAAGAGTGCTTGACAATCACGTTGGGGAAGAGATTGATGACACAGAAAAATCTATCGATGATACCTCGGCTGAGACCTTTCCTTCCACTTCTACTTCTAATTCTAACCCCAGTTCTTCTACCCTACCACCTTCTTGCGAGCCTATTCTTCGTTTCCCAAAAGGCTCGTCACCTCAGCCCACCTCTTCTACTCCTCCACGGACGATTCCCACTTCTATTCTGGGATCGGTTCCACACACACCTCCTTCTCCTATGATGGACCCAGAGCTTATTGCTAAAGCACCTTATCCTAATCGGTTAAGGGCTAACACACCAAGTCCACATATGGAGAAGATTACTGAGATATTTAAACAGGTTAACATCAACATCCCTCTTCTAGATGCTATCCAACAAGTCTCCGCTTATGCGAAAGTTCTTAAAGACTTGTGCACTAGAAAGAGGAAGAAACAAGTGCCCAAGAAAATTTTCATGGCAAAGACTGTAGACACGGTTTTCCCCCAACAATTACCGAGGAAACGTAAAGATCCTGGATATCCTACTATTTCCATCTCTATTGGGGAGAAACACATCAACCGTGCTCTACTAGACCTTGGCGCTAGTGTTAACCTTCTTCCATACTCAGTCTATGAGCAACTAGGGATCAGAGAGTTAAAGCCAACCCATTGCACTCTCCAGATGGCTGACCGATCAATCACCAAACTTAGGGGTGAACTGGAGGATGTGTTAATAAAAATCGGGGAATTCATATTCCCTGTTGACTTTATTGTAATTGATACACAGCCTGTAGCGAACCCACGGAATCAAATTCCGGTGATTTTAGGTCGCCCCTTTTTGTCCACTTCCAATGCTATAATCAACTATCGTAATGGTTCTATGACCCTATCTTTCGGGAATATGTCAATAGAACTGAACATTTACAAGTTGGGAAGTGTACCCTCCGAACCTACTGTTCAGGTTAGTTCTGTCGACTTAATGGATGTCGACAGCAGCGAATTTGATGATCCTCCTGATACCGATCTTGACTTTTTTCATACGTTGTTGTTTGACCCAACTATGTATCATACACATACGGACTCTTCCACCGAGCTGTCCGGGTCAACAACTAACACCGATTATGAACTGTTTCTAGAGTCTGAAGATCACCCCGCACTTTGTGATGACATTATTCATCGGGGTATTGATGGAACTTTTGAGGAAATCTTCGCTGATGAACTCGCATTTCTGAATGACACGGGTGTTGAGATGAATCATGTCCCAATCAAAGAAATTGAACATCCACCCCTTCTTCTGAATTGTAAAAAGAATGCGAGTAATCCATCACATTCACTGCATCGTCTCTCCAAAATGAGACGCACACACTCTCTCTTCCACCACTTAACCTTTCCCCACTTCTTCTTCCACCAACCAGAGCACTGCATTGATAAAATTTTCGAATGGTTGGTGTTGACATTCGGTCTTTGCAAAGCTTGGTATCGACCACTGATTTTTGACCCCCTCATATGATTTTCAAAGATTAACATTGCATAACTCAAGTTTGGGGGGGGGGTATAATCGGGCTCTTGAAAAGAAAATCTTTACAAAAAGATGAGCCAAAAAATAAGTTTGAGGGAGGATATTCACTTAAATATTTTGCCCCCACTAATAAATTCCTCCCAAGCTTACAGGTTTTTCGAGATTCAGCAGAAGGCAACAGTGAGGACACTGTTGAAAACAAGTTTGGGGGAGGTTTGTGCTTATTTTTGCATCATTTGCATATCATTTGCATAAGCACAAAACATTTTTTGAAAACCTATAAAAATTTTAAAAAATTTCAAAAGATAAAAATATTCTTGTACATAAATAAGATAATAAAAGATTAGATAGTGAAAAATTACATCCATGAGATTAGAAAAATTTAAGAAAACCAAGAAAATTGGAAGTTTTCTTATACGAACTAGTAATAAGTAGTTATGAGCCGTTGTCCCAAGGGTTAGTAAGATTAAAGAAGTCACTAATCTGAGGATAAAAATAAGTTTGAAAAATAGTTTATATTCTGGAAGCCAAACATTTTGAACGTTGATACCCTGCTATTCGCACTTACACACGTCTTGAAGCCCGGGATAGTAGAGGATACCTTGAAATGCTCTTGTCTTAAAGCCGATGTATGAAGGAAATAAAAAATAACAATGAAGAAAATATAAAGTGGTGAGAAAAATGGACACTGGTTTTGTTATCACCGAGGGCAATAAAAAATATATAGCGAGGGTGCCTCTTCACCTAGTGCCCTAAGGCCAACTGGTCTGGAAGTCACTGCTATGCCTGAGGTGGTGCAAGACGAGAAAAATACACTAAATAAGTAAGCACATGAGTAATCGGTCGGTTAGTACCTCAAGGAAGAGTTATATAACTCACTTTTCCTCTTTATTTCACAAATAGGAAGTTAGAGATAAAATTAGGATATCAGAGGAAGATCACCATATATAACACAAAATTTCTCCTCCAATTTAACGGTCGCATGAATGTGTGTGAGCAAATTCATTTAAATATTCATTAATTAAAAAGTACTGAGGCTGATGGGCAAGAGTATGATAGCTTGAATTGAATTCTCCGGGTGTAGGGATGTCCTTTACACACGCAGGGTGATATGATCGATGTTTGGAAGAAAGATAGGAATGAAGAATAAGACGATATTTTATTGAGGGAGGACGTGATTTCTGAAATCTTTTCTTGACCATTAAGATAGGGCTCATGACAACCGAAAAGCTAGCTTAGTTGAAAACCCTAATTTTCAAGGCTTTTCTTTCACGATTCTTGTCTTTAAATGTAATATTCATGATCTTCCTTTTATTATTGGATTTTGTGGGTGCAATCCGCTGAAAACCCTCAGGAGACAACACTCCTCCTACCAGGGACACCTAGAGGTTTAAAGGCTTGTTGCATGTGCTCAGTGCAATCGTGTTGCCTACGAAAGTGTGCTAGTTAGTTTTTCTCTTTCTTTATTTTCTCCTTCTCTTTTTAATAAAACAGTTCGATCGAGACGATCGAAAATAAGTTTGGGGAAATTTGATCAGTCGAAAATACTGCATTTTTAACACGGCAATTTTCCTAACATTTGTACACATCAAGAAGTATTCGGTATTCATATTGCACATATTAGAAAAACATCTCTGAAATATCAGATTGCATGTGTCAGACTTTTAAACCGGCACTTTAAGGGAAATTGACTGTGTTTTCATGGTATCACATCATCCTTGTATTGCGCAACTCTTGTTTTGGGGACTAATGCAGGAAATTCCAGAAGCAGAGCCCAAATTGGGAAAAGGGCTGATAAAAGATACACCAACTCCAAGAGGTAAGATCTGGTAGCAATACAGAAGGCCAAAGAGAATTTAACATATCATAAAATAGCCCAAATGACAGCCCAAATCAGCAGAAGAAAGCAAAAAACCCAAGGCCACTAAAGGACCGCGGATCCGCGGCCCAAACCCCCTTGGCGCCGCGGATCCGCGGCCTGATGGTGTGATCACAGCTCCAAATTTCCTCACGTGCTTACCTCTAACGGCCAAAGCTTTCAGAAGACCCCAGAAGCTCCACGTGGCGCATCTAGAAGGCTCGGCTTAACAAACTATTTCTAGAAGGCTCTCTTAACAAACCTTTGGAGGGAAATTCAAATCTATTGCTAACAAACTTGTGGAGGGAAAATTCAAATTTGAAATCCTAGATCTAGGGTTTTGAGGTCTATAAAAGAGAGCCTAGATCTAGTGTGAAGGTTGTTCAAGAATCACCATCATCTTCTACCTACAAGTTGTGTGACACAACTTGTGCCTCAAATCCTAACCCCAATTCCAATTCAACCTCAAGATCAAGATCCCGAGAGCAATTCAAGCAAGAAAGCCTTCAACCTTTAGAAGCGACGCCGGATTTCAACGGAGCAAGAGATCCAAGCCGATCCGCGACTCAAGGAACCGAGCGAAGCCGAAATCGACGATCTAGTTCCTTCCTTTTGTAAATTCAAGAGAGTTGTAACGAAATTTGTCGATAAATAAAGGTGAATTTTCTATATTCTTGCTTATCTTTTAATTCAAGCATAATGATTAGATCTCAATTTGTGATTGTGTTTGTGATCATGATGTTTGAGTAATCTCCGCTCGTGTAGGAGTTGTGAAGATCTTTAGATGATGATGATTTAGATATTTTTACAATTCTTAAATCCTATAATGTTTGGAAATTCTAGTGAATCAAATGATTAATGACCTAGTTTCGAGATGATGCTTTCTTGATCGTGTTCACTCGAAACTAGGGAACAACGATTGATCATTTGATTAACTAGAAGCTAAATTTTGAATGAGATTCATCGAAAGGATAAAGGAAAAGATGAGGAAACCCTAGCTTCTTCGCAAGATCCTTGATCCTCGATGAATGATCATCGATCTAGTATCAATTAGTTAAAAGATAAGAACATGAAATCTTTAGATCTCATCACATTTATAGATCCGATCTACTCCTACGAGCCATACTTCGAATCTTGATTGTTGGTTGGAAATCATCACGAATTACCACTTCTTGATTTTAATGCTTTTTTTAGATTTAGATATTTTCTCTTTCTTGAAATGCAATTTTATAAATCATGAATTGTTTTCTTTTCTTTTCACTAAATTTTCGACTCATCTAATTCGAAACACGAATGATTACACTTTCCTTGTGGACGATCCGCACTTACTAACGAGCTACATCCGACACCGTTATTGATTGCGGTCAAATAATTTTTGGTTGTGAATTCTATTCTATTTTCTCAATACCGACACAACGAGAAATTCTCATCAATCAGTAAGTCCCAAAGATAAGGGAGAAGTAAAATAGATAGAGAGAGAGTGTGTGTAACTTTTAAAGGGGTTTTATATTGTTATAATGTTGTATTTAATATTAACGCTATTGTTTGTAGCTTGGTACAGAAGAAGCCAACGTATACGACAGGAGTCTCGTTAGACCAAAGACTACGGTGAATGGAATACAAGGAACCACTTATGCCATGGTACAACAGCAATTAAATTCAGGTTAGGTGTCTTAATGGTTGCAGTGTCGTGCCACTTCTAACACCTTCCGTACCAATCTACCGCTTAAACCCCGCGATGTCTTGATTGTATTGTTTGTATTGTATTGTAAATTGTATTGTCTTGTATTATAGATTGTATAGATGGATGACTTGCCGAAACCATAATATCAGTAAATGGATATAACTGGAGAATCATGTAGATGGATGCATATCCATAGTTCGGTTCGGTCAATATAGATTGATTAGATTGAACAGATTGAATATATGGATTCATATTGAATTGTTATATATACTTGAATCTCATTCAAGTCATATTGATTATATTGAGACTCAGTCCAAGTCAGACAATTAGAAAAGAAATTGAATTCTGAATTAGGTTTTGATAGTATCAGTAACCGCTGCACATGGACGGCAGGATTTGTGTCTTTTTCAAAGACGATTACCGTGTTGATAACACCGTTTGTTAAGTTGTCTACCTTAAATAGACAAGCACCCATATCTCCGGCTCCCTGAGGCTCAAGAGACCGGTCCCGCTTAAACCTATGTTTACTAGGGTCCTTATTGTAATTTAATATAACTTGAGGGGGTTTTATGTAAAAAATAATTTTGTATAATTTTCAAAATACACCTTAAGTATTTTATTATCGTCTTTAAAATTTTCATTGATGTATATTTTATCATTGTGACATTTCTAGTGAATAAAATATATTTTTCATAATATATGGTATTTATTTGTAATATTAGAATTGTATGGAATTGCATGATATTTTCTTATAAATGAGTTGTTTTTCTTGAATTTTGGAAATGTGGAATATTATAAATATTAAAAAAATATATTTTGATATTAATTATATATATATATATATATTTATTAAAAATATAAGTTTTATTTATAATAGAAATCACATTTTCTAAAGAATATTGTATTTTAAATCTTTCGAGATCGAATGCTCCTTGCGGAGGTCTGCATCTCGCACTACTAAGCCCGAGGATGTGCGATAATCCGAACCATCCCGAACGGGTTCCCCGAATGGGTTGTAGCGGCTCATTATAAAGATTTGTTAAAAATACATATCTTGAAGAAAATGGTTTTTATAAGTTAAAGGAAGTTTTGTGTAAAATCGTATTTTCCTAAAACTATATTCCCAAAGATCATCGTGCTATGTTACATATGAGTGTTGTGAGGAGGTATGTCATTACCTCATGAACTATCTAAATGTATAGCAAGGGGTAATGAATTCTTTTGCTATGAAACTTGTTCAATATGTTTTTTTTAATGTTTAATGGTCATGATGTGCAGGTTTGGTATTGTTGTATTTAAGAAAATTGGAATTTTTAAAGAAAACAGGATCGGAAGTCGAATTAACTCCGCTTCCGTCGGGTTTTAGAAATACAAATTATTAGATTAGAAAAGAGAAGAGAAAGGAGAAAATTACTGGAATTTAGATTAGAGAAGAGGAAGAAGGAGTGGTAGGTGGTGCCGGTGCGTCGTTTCATCGCCGGGAGCTCCTAAGGTCGTCGTTGGAAGTTCGTCGGAGTTTCGCCCTTCGCTAACTCCGCTTGTACACAAAAGTTCTTGAGATTTTTCTTGAGAGTTTGGACAGAGTTTGTGGGTGAGGGGGTGCGAAATGGATTGGTATTTATAGGAAAAGATTAGGGTTAGGGTTTGATAGAAAATGCATTAAAATTTATGCATTAAAATAGTTTTAATTGTATTTTAATTCCTCTGGAATAATGCAGGGATTTTAAACAGTGTAGGATTATAGGGAGGCAAAGAGGTACAGGTTTCAAGAAGGGAAAAATCCGAATTGGGCGAGTTCGGCCGGCGGCGGCGGCCGAGTCAGGCGAGTCGCCGGCCGAGTCGGGCCGATTCTTGCCGCCACGTATTCCCCGTCGCTTGGTCTACCTCCTGAACTCGTTTGTTTTTAGTGTGACCTTTGGATTTATGGGTTATGCATGTGTAGACTCTTGAGCTTCTAAAATTTTTAAAAAAATCAATATAAAAAATAATGTGGCTGATGGGATTTGAACTCCGGTGCTTTAGTTCAGCAGTGTAAGGTCTTACCAATTATCTACAAGCTCATTCTTGCTATTAAAAAGCAAAACAAACTTATAACTTGTGCTCAGGCAAAAGTACCCCTTTCTGTATTTTTTAAAAAAATTATACAGAAAGTTTATGATTGTTACATTCTACCCTCCTTAAAAAAATTCGTCCTCGAAATTTGAAAAAGGAAAGTGTAACATATTCAAGGAGAGTTTGGTGACTGAAGTACTGATAGTGTATTAAAAATAAAAAAGTGGTACAAGGGTTTTAAAAATGTGAAAGAGACTTACTAATGTTACCTTGGTCAACTGTCTCGGCTTCTACGGCTGCTAAGGTGTAAACCTGTCGCCGTAGCACGTTCTTCCTAGCTGGAGGCACATTTCTCTGTTCTCAAGGCATGTTCCTCAGTGCCTGATGGAATTAGCGATTTGGCTGTGCAGGAGATCCATGTGGAGGTGGTGCTGGGAGTGCAGGATGAGTTGCAGGAGCATGGATAGCTGGCCACTTCGGGTAGTTAGTGGGTGTGTGGGCTGAGTTGTATCTATAAGGACAAGTTTCAATTCTGTGATTGGACGCGCCACAAACTAGGCACATGCCTTTTGCGCGCCTACAGTCCTTCACCAAATTTCCATCTCTCTTGCAATGGAAGATGAAATCTGGTCTTGGCTGGTTATTGGGTTCTTCAGTTCTCCTGGGTTCGAACGATGGCCTAGAAGAGGCTCCTCCTGCCATTTGAGTGGCAGGGTGCTTCAAACCGGCAGATTGGGGTCTGCCCTTCATCTTCACCACTGCCTCATATCGACGAGCAGCTTTTAGAGCCAAATCATTGGTTGGGAATTGTTAGTTGTATGTATGCCCTAGAGGCCAGTATTATACAAATGATGTATATTATATTGGATGCTTGGACATATATAGAGAGGACTTTCTTGCTCGATATGATAGTATGCTATCTGGTTGCTCTTTACTTTAACATGTATACTTGTTTCTTTATACTGTCTTATCGTTACATGTTGGTAAAGCCCTTAGGATGTGTACTTGACTACCTGGACTATGATGCAGATCATACTTGTGGGGACATGGTAGTCCATAAGTACATCCTTCAAGGTCCCTAGTCGTGGGTGTATCGAGACGGCGCATCGATATACCAGAGTAGACTAGCGTATACGCTTCTCGACCC
This sequence comes from Agapanthus africanus, assembly GCA_030015575.1. Classification (NCBI taxonomy): domain Eukaryota; kingdom Viridiplantae; phylum Streptophyta; class Magnoliopsida; order Asparagales; family Amaryllidaceae; genus Agapanthus; species Agapanthus africanus. Next base: position 28,173,401 of record CM057350.1, read on the forward strand.
ATGAGATGGGCGATGGATGATCCTATATCCATTGGTGTTTGACATCAGAAATGGTATACGGGTGCTCAGTGGAGACTGGGTACACTGGACGAACTTGCCGAGAACTCCCAGATGGTATTATACCTCACGTCAGATGGCAGTTCTCTGCTGACACTTGTGCAGGTTAGTCTGTAGACCCGAGATCGTCATAGAGTCTTGTGTGATTCCCACTGTGCTTTGATACCACTGTAGGGTTACTAGGCACACTAACAAGGCTCTACAAGGTATAGACCATGCCAAAATTAAATTTTTTAGGTGCTGAACAACCCTAAGTAAGATCGTATACTAGAGTTTAGGCGAATCGAAAGGCAAGTAAACAACTTTACTCTAAGAGATCACGAAATACAACCTTTGTAGATTGGTCCTCCACTTCTTTAGCTCCTTGATGAAGTCCCTTCGCTGCGATCGTGGTTCTCCCGGACCCTTGCATGGCTTCACGAGGAGAAAAGGTGCGACCTTGCTTGAAGTCTCCGAGGCCGAAGATGATCTACGTCGAGGGAATTCCGACTCAAGCTTCAACTTCACTAACAAGAGAATTAGTGAAGCAAACACCTTATACTAAGGTGCTAATCTAGTAGAGGATTGAGAAATAAGAAGTGAGTTCTCTTTAGAATTTTATTTCTCACAATCTTTCTCACTTTTTCAAAACCCTAGCAAGCTTTTTCTTTTGCTCAAGAAGAAGATGAACAAAAGAAAATGAAGAGGATAATGATCAAGTGTGAAGGCTAACCATGGTGAGTGAGTATCATATACTAACCCTTGTAGAGCTATAACCATAGCTAATTGTGTGATGGTTAGGTTAAAGTCCAAAGTAAAAACAAATCCAGTGGACTTTAGTCAATGCATCCACAAGCTTCCACAAGCTTCATGCATTTTCCAATTTCCCACTAATTTTGTAATTACTTTTAAACATTAAACTCAATCATAACAATTAGGATGGTGTATGTCTCATACACACAAGTCATGTGTATCATCAACCATGATACATAAAGATGACACATTTTAACATATATCATATACATGTTAAAGTAGTGTACATGTGAGAAAAACCCTAAAGTGAACAAGTGTTAGCAAATGTAAATTAGTATATCTAATATACAATTATACACTTAATTATTAAATCAACACTTGACTTAATAATCCGGTCATATCTCATATAACCGGCTAACATCCATCGTATCGACTTATCGAATCAACACTTGATTCGATAACCCGGTTATATCATATATGACCGACCGATACAAAAAGTCGCGAGAATAGAATATGGTATCATATACACGCATTTATTCTCGGTCTCGCACATATATTATACGTGCTCCTATTTCGTTTCGCCTGAGCCAGTAAAACCTCTGTGTAGGACTCTAAAAACTCGTCAATACGCCGGCAGTAGGTGATGATCACATCATGCACCCACAAGCCGTCAGCGGTACTAGCTGGACGTAACGGCTATCCGGGTATTGAACGATCAGAAGATCAGCAAGTAAGCCCGCTCCAACTCCTGTGAAAGCCTGCCGGTAACACTTCCTGTACAGTCCGGTCTCTTCGTCTGATATGTCGCATATCAAGTCTAGGGGTGGTAAACGTCAGACCCTAATAACCGATAAGTCGTGCCGATGTGAGACTCATAACGGGTCGAGAAACTACTGGTAACACTTACCAGCAAATCTCTAAATCAGCCCTGGCCAGGGACTTCCCTGTTACGGCCAATTGAGCACAGCGCAACATCAACCCCCAATACCGGGAGAGACGAAACCCCTCCTATCGCTCATTCTCTCTTAGGCCCGGATCCGTGGCAACACTGTAGCTATGGGCTTTGCATTTTGTACAGTAATGTCTATTTCTGTATTTATATGTTTCTGGATATTTTGTATTCTGACTCAAGTGTTGAGTATTTTGGGGTTTATTTTGAAATCGTCGATTCGATTGGAGAATTTAATTTTGCTATGTTTTTCCGGATAATTTAGAAAGTACTAAAATGTTCGAACGAATATCATTAACTCAATTTTTCCCGGCACGAAAAACATTCAAGTGTTGAATTTTTCTCGGGTTTAAATCTTTCGGAAAAACGTGCAAGAAATGTGACGGACCCTCTAGAAGACAACAAACCTTAACTCGATTATGTGACCGTCTTGAACTGCCCTTTGAACCTTAGGGTTTGGGGCAGTACGGCGTGCCACATGTGAGGCGTTGGCTTGACCCTTTTACGGCTGGACCGTTGCTACTGTGACGTATTCTGGAATTTTTGAACTCCGCTCAAGTGTTGAGCTATTATGGAAATCTTGGGTATTTGATTATTCGATCGGAAAGTTTAATACAGTCTATCTATCTGGAATGTGATACAATATGTGGAATTCATACAGTTAGGCATGAAATACGAAATATGTGATATTTCGGATTTACGATGTCTAAAGAGATTGTGGATTTCAAATGTTGTAGTTTTACACTTTCTTTTCTGCGACCGTAAGTGTAATATGTGATATCGCCGGTTTCGTTGCTATATGTCAACGACAATTGGGATGCACATATTTACTTACGTTGATGACATGAGATGTTATGTGTTGCTGGATATGTTATATTGGATCGTCGCGTTCCAAATAGCCGGGGTTTTTTATGTGAGACGAGAGTTTTTATTTTCATTCATATAAAATTAAAATGTATGTAATATTCTTTTATTGGGGCACTTCCGGGTCGAAGTTGATGTCACCATTTGTATATTATTTACTTTTCCGCACTAGGATAGGCCCAAGGAGGAGAGCACAAGTAACTAGGTTCTGGAGTCCAGTGGGAGACCAACTCGAGGAGTCGAGTCCGAGTCTCCTAACTCTAGAATTGGTAGGGTTGCTTGCCGCTCTCGTAGGGGTCTAGGGGTGTGGGTTTGGCTATTCATCGTGACCGTGGAATCCGTGTTTTATAGAGGCTCAAAATAAAACACGGACGTCCTAGTATATCCAATATTTCATATGTTTCTTCTACTGCGATATCTATGATGTGATCATTTGATGTTCTGTGATAAATACTGTATATAGTATATATGATATATTATATAGGCGTTACTTATGTTTTACACCCGTGCTAGCCCTGTCATGCTCTGCCGTTAGTTACCTAATCTAACGGTGCACGAGAGGACATCGAGACGAATACGGATGGCATAAGTGTACGTCGTATTTATCTGTGATGTTTAGGTGACTTAAATGATGGGACTTCATTAATGTGATTAATGAAAGAAAAGAAACCTAAAAGATGTTGTAGAATCAAATTTTCAAATAAAAAGGGTAGCTACAGTTTTGCTTTGCATAACGGTATATATGATATACCCTGCACCTTATTCGATGGGGAAAGAGCCGAGATCCCTTCACCGGAAGTGACCTCTTTAGCAAAACTGGCAGATGCTACTACACTCGGTTTGACTTTTGACTGCTTTTGGAGTTTTGCTTTGCATAGCGATGTATATGATATATCCTGCACCTTATTCCATAAGGAAAGAGTTGAGATCCCTTCACCGGGAGTGACCTCTTTAACAAAACTAATGAAAGCCTCAAAATCACTCCATTTCAAAATTCACATGATTCTACGACGATATCAAGTTCATTACGCAATAGGTTTTCAGAAAAACCTGTCGTAGCCCTCCGTCATTTCAGATAAGTCCTACTTAGTATTCGTGCTACGTTTGTTGGCCTGCGTCAAGGCGTAGTGTGCGGTAGCTAAATAGTATTTATCTACTTATGCATATGATGCAGATTGGATTAGGGTAGTCGTGATACTTTGTTGGCCTGCGTCAAGAGTCGTACGGGTGGGTTTAATTCAATCAAGAAATGACGGGTTGAACTTGACTAGCGCACTATGGTTTGTTGGCCTGCATCAAGGTCATGGGACGCTAGGGGCAAAATATTATCGGGAATTTCAAGTGTTGAGATTTGCAATGAGATTGCATACCTTCTCTGAGATAATTGGATCCCGATACCCACTGCGAGTAATTGTTACTCCCGGGAGAGTTTTACATATGACAATTAGCCGATCAAGTAGGTGTCTAGAAAGGTGTCAACGAGGTTATGCCTCTGGGAAAACGAGGTTTACTTTAATTAGGTCCGTGCGAAAGCACGGGGAACCTCCCTCAAAGTACCGACACTGGCCTGGCTGAAAGATTGGCGAAGTTGTAGGGTGTAATTAATCCCGGCTAGTCTTTCCTTTTAGGGTTTGAAGGAAGATTTGATAAAAACAGTGGGAGCCATCCTGATTAGATAAAATAATAACCAATCTGATCTTGCAAGAGCATACGTTAAAGTGTTTTCTTCTCTCTCTCTCCAAGCAGCGACCATATCATGCCTTAATCAAGATAATAATATGGATGTATTGACCGAACACGCATGTTATACTGTGCTGGGGAACGTTGGTTCCGTTCTTTCTTATAAGAGTTATAAGATTGAACAGGATATAGGGGAATACCAGGATTCCCATGCCACCCAAATGAAGAAAGTATATGTTGATGCATTTTCTTCGGGTGTGCGCGTTACAGAGAACTGTTTCTCCATTTTCTCTACGTCCTGGGTATTAGATACCGGGTCAGGATCCCATATATGTAATCAGTTACATGGGCTTAGGAAAGGTAGAGAACTTGGAGAGGGTGATAAAGACATAAGGGTTGGAAATGGTGCAATTGTTGCAGCTAAAACCGTCGGGGAATATCACCTTGTATTGCCAACTGGTAATACATTGATTCTGAACGAATGCTATTACATGCCGAACCTGATATGCAACATTATATCGGTTTCTTTGTTGAGTAAAGAAGGATATAATTTTGTATTACAGGATAATGTTATGAACATTTTCCTTAACCAAAAGTTGGTTGGATCAGGCACGTTGTGCAATGGCATTTATGTTCTAAATCAATCAACGGTTCTAAGTATAACAAACACACACAAGAGGAAGAGTTCAGAAATGAACGAATCCTTCTTGTGGCATTGTAGACTGGGTCACATCAATGCGACACGACTAGCTAAGTTGCATAAGGATGGATATTTGAATCCGTTTGAATTTTCATCTTATGACACTTGCCAGTCATGTCTCAAAGGCAAGATGACCAAAACTCCGTTTACGGGACACGGAGAGAGAGTTACGGAACTCTTGGGACTGGTACATAGTGATGTATGCGGCCCCATGTCTACACATGCCAGGAATGGTTCTGCGTACTTCATTACATTCACTGACGATCTTTCTAGATTCGGATATGTGTTCCTGATGAAACACAAATCAGAAGCTTTTGAGAAATTTAGAGAATATAAACAAGAAGTCGAGAACCAAACTGGAAAAAGTATTAAAATCCTTCGATCTGATCGAGGAGGAGAATACTTGAGCAATGAATTCCTGGACTTCCTAAAAGAGAATGGATTTCTCTCTCAGCTAACTCCTCCATATACACCACAGCACAACGGTGTATCGGAACGGAGGAACCGCACCCTATTAGATATGGTGCGCTCTATGATGAGCACAGCTGAGTTACCTATTTCCTTCTGGAGGTATGCACTGGAAACAGCTGCAGACCTATTGAATATGGTTCCCACCAAATCTGTGCTAACCACTCCATATGAGATATGGAAAGGAAAGAGACCATGTCTTAATTATGTTAAGATATGTGGTTTTCCGGCCTATGTAAAAACGCAAAATCGGACAAACTCGCGGCAAGGTCCATTCTGTGTAAGTTTATTGGATATCCCAAACATTCGCGCGGGTATATCTTCTACCAAACCGAGGAACAAAAAGTGTTTGTTTCTCGACATGCCACCTTTTTAGAAAAGGAATTTCTTGAAAAAGAGATAAGTGGCATGGAGGTAGAACTGGAAGAGATTCCAGCAATACAGACTACGACAGAAGATTTGGTTGAACCGGAGGATTCAGTAGTTCCCAACGAACCTCAGCCTCTCCGCCGATCTAGTAGGGTTCCACACCCACCTGAGAGATACTACGGTTTTCTCATGGATGGTGGGAGCGAGGATTGCATCATGGTTGATGATGACCTAACTAGCTTCGAGCAGGCCATCACGAGTGGTGACTCAGTGAAATGGCTGGATGCAATGCGATCCGAGATTGAATCCATGTACACCAAAAAAGTATGGACTTTGGAAGATGCTTCTGAAGGGGTAAAACCCATTGGGAGCAAGTGGATCTTCAAGAAAAAACTTGGTGTAGATGTGAAAGTGGAGACTTTCAAAGCTAGACTTGTTGCAAAGGGTTTTCGTCAAAGACCAGGTGTGGACTATGACGAAACCTTTTCTCCAGTGGCTATGCTTAAATCCATCCGGATCATGCTTGCCATCGCTGGATATCATGACTACAAAATTTGGAAAATGGATGTTAAGACCGCCTTGTAAGTGCACGGCGGCGGCGCCCCGGCCGTCGATCCGACGCCGGAAATACGGAAACGAAAAACTTTGCAAACTAGCAAACCGGCACCACCGCGCACTTTTATCCCGGATCGGGCCATTAACCTAGCTACTAGCAAACTAAAATACGGGTAGAGAGTTATACCAAGCGATCCGTGTCCTTCGGTCTTCGTTTCCACTCCGATCTCCCGCGGAATCTCCGTCCGTCACCTCCTTGTCGGAAAGGGCACCACGTAGCCGATCTCTTTTACGGGCTCCCACCTCTTGATCGAGGCAAGTCGAGCATGAAGTTGGCTAGCTGACGTGTCCAAGGAATGCTGTAGACTAGTGTAGAAACCATTGTCTCTTTGAGGGCTTTCAAGTTGCCTTTGGATGGAGGGAAATATGAACAATGGAGATGAATGATTTTTGGTAGCAAGCAAAAATACATGAGATGAACATTTTCCTCACCAAATGAAAAATCCCCACCCTCCCAATGTGTGGCCGGCCAAGAAATGAGAAGGGGATCCAATAAGGGAGGTGAGTGTAGGAACTAAAATGGTGACCATATCAAAAGCAAGCCTCACATCATAAACAAATCAACTCTAATCTCATTAATGCATGTAATGATGCATGAAAAGAAAAGATGCCATCATAATCTATGCATATGCAAGAAACCCCTCCATAATGAGTTATTTGCAAACTTGCAAATAACCCCCTCCACCAGAAAGTCCGGCCGCGAAAAAACATAGGAAAACCGGCCGGAACGGAATGCAAACTGGCAATTTCAGAAAACTGATCCCGTAATAAATTACAGGAATACCCCGCGACTGCATATACATGCCCGCATTTGTATTCCCACTGAACACAAATGCAAAGAGACAAAATCTACACCGACTAATACTAGGATCCGGCTTAAACCAAAGCCGGCTAGTAAAATCCGTCCGATCACGATCCGTGCAATACCGCACGTATCTGATCGAACCCTGCCATATCTCCATACGGCCTCTACAGCGTTTCGCCCGAAACCTGGGTAACTGTCTATGTGGTGGACTCTAAAGACTCGTCAATACTATGGCTATGGATTTAACCACTAGCACGTCAGAGGTATTAGCCATACGTGACGGGCTACCAGCTATTGACCAAAAGGGACGTCGATGAGCGAACTCATCCTGACTCCCTACTGAGCCTGTCAGTGACAATATCCGTACAGTCTGGTCCGTTCGTCTATGAGCATCGCATGGCGGGCCTAGGGGGTTGGTAAAAGTCAGACCCCCAAAAGCGGTACAAGTCGTGTCGGAGTGTAGCCCAGAACACCCTAAGATACTACTGGAATACCTACCAGTAAATCTCCTGCCTTGGCCAAGGACTTTTCATGTTCTGGCTCTCCTAGACACAGCGCGACCTCACCCCCAATACCGGGAGAGACGAACCCCTGCAGATCCGCTCACTGCCTCCATGTGGCTCGGGACTGTACCCAACTAAAACCTGTTTTCACGTCTCCTTTGAGCGTGGTAGGGTAGTAATCAAAGGACAGTGGGAACTCACACGAGACAAATGACGATCTCAGGTCGATAAACTAACCTGTACACATGTCACCAGCGAACTGCTATCTGACATCAGGTATAATCCCAACTAGCAGGTTCCCGGCGAGTCCTGTCCGGTGTACTCATAACTCAATGAGCACATGTATACATCTTAGGTGAACCAACTGACACCAGTGGCTTATGAGACTGGCCACCGCCCCTCGTCGGGGTCTTAACTGTATACACTAGTCTACTTTGGAGTATCGATGCCCTGTCTCGAAACTCCCACGACTAGGGACCTTTTAAGGATTTGCTTATAGACCCCAGCTCCCACTTATATGATTGCCCTCATACTGCTGGTAGTCAAGCAAGAATCCTAGGGGCTCTATCAACGTGCAATAGTGACCTGTAGGGTCACCTAAAGTAGTACACGATGATAAAGATAAACCAGATAGCATACTATCATCTTGAGTAAGACTGTCCTACCGGGATAGGTCCTTCCTCAATCATTGCAATCACGTGCCTGTGATCCAATAATTGACTCTGAGGGCACTATCTCCAACAATCTCCCACTTGCACTTAAGGCTAATTATTGCGATGTCGCATACTCACAGCCCGTGTGATACCGAACACCCAACTCCTCTACTAGTCAGTCTCACAAAGCTCGTTTGCGAAACTGTTGCGTTCGAGGAATAGCCTCATTGAGTGGATCCGCTCTGATGTTTCTTTCTATGTCTCTCTCTATCTCAAGTTCGCGGAGAAAGCCATCTCCCGAAATGAGCAATACCTGTCTTAGAATGTGTCTGGATATCTGATGGGACCTAGCTCATAAGTGAACTCCAAATCCAAACTTCTTAGACTGTATTGTCAACTGAACTTGATCAGTATCCTGCGCCATGCCTTCCCTCAGTATCCACCTGGACCATCTGTCCAAAATACTGCCCCTCGTCAGAGGAAAAACTATATCTCTGACAGCCACTCTGCCATCCAGGTCACCTTGGAAGCCTGGAATGATAACTGTCTCCCGAAGGAGAATGCTGTTATCATATCCCTAGAACATCTACTTATGTTCTAAAACTGCTTCCGAATGTTTCCCCAGGATTGGATCAATATCAACTTATTGCATCCACTGCAAGAACAACATCTGGTGTGGTACTTGACATCTCATGATTGACTCAATTGCCTAAGCAAGTGATCTGCCAATCATGCGTATCCCTCTCCTCTTTAGTCTGTACGACACCTTTAGAGAGGGTGACTCCATCACCTGCAGGTACACTACCATGCCAGGAGTCGTCCATTCTAAATACTCTTAGAATGCTGTCTAAGTACCCTGATTGGGAAACCACCCAAATCTAGATCTAAAACCATAGATCTAGTGACCAGAATGTCTGATATAATATCCAAGTCCTGTGTGGAGAAACCACTGTGTGACGACCAAAGTATAACCGATCGTAGTATAGGATTATCACTTCCTACTCTGTGTATGTCATCAAATACCAGGACATCACACCCTACTACCTTCTTAACAGATCCATCCCCTATTCTGATCAAGTCAAACCTATGATTGTCACATCAGAAATAGATGATCTATCTCCGCTATATCTGCTTTAGTCTATAAAAAGACATAAGCCACCTGTCCACCAATGCTTCCGCTGCTCCCACTGACTATGACAACCCTCTGGCAGAGTCATATAGACGTACACTTCTAGAGCTAGTTTAGAACGACGCTATACTCATCCTCCTGCCGGGTCTCACAGTCTGGAACAACAGCAATGGCAAGTCTGGGTAAACAAGAACCTCCCTGCCACCGTCCTTGAGCATACCGAAGTACCTCTCGGGCGCCTGAGGTTACCCACTTTATCTGCGGAGTGGCCAATGGAATGTCAAACCAGATTGAATGTTTAGGTTCTTATCAAATTTTCAGTAATCGTTTGCGGTTCTGGAATCACTTCCAGTTCTACCATACTCCCACTACTGTTTACTGAAAAATCCATTTTTATTAAAACCTTGGCGAGTATAGAACAATATCACTATTGATCTTCCAGATGGTAGAAAATCAACCCTCGTCATAGCCCGGGTCAACCCACAAACAGCCATTACAGAAACGTGCCTTGAGTTATCCGGAGTCTGGTTTTAAGCATAAGCCGGACAACTCCTCGTACCTTAACATCGTTAAGATATGAACTGTTCTATATCTAATATAGAAACAGAAGCACTGATTTAATTGAACCAGATTCAAATCATGCAACTATCACCAGTGCATGTCAACTGAATGGAAGGAGGCCGATCAGCGTTACTCAACTTAGGAGTGCTTCCAATTATGAGTAACCTGAAAGAGAAGCAAGTTCTCTTAACCACTACTATCAACTGAATACCACATACAAGTATCTACATCTTCGATCATCTTGAAGAATCCCGATACTTGCAACACCTGGTTCTCTACTTTATTCATATACCCATAACTTCTCAAAACTTGGACCCTGTGTTTCTACGAAACACTTGTCTAAGAACCAGAGAAGTCATAAGTAAACCAAATATAGTATGAGGACCAACCCCTCTGTCCTAATGGACACTGGACAATATACAATACTCTGTATAAGTCCCTTGAGTCTAGTGACTCATTCACTGTGTGTCGTAGGTTGAAAACTGTACTATGGTTATGAAGAATTACACCGCCGTTTAATGCTCCTTACCTAACCATCCACTGATATAGGTAAATGTCATGGACATAATCTCAAAAAGGTATATCTCACTCTATGAAAATAGACGTACAGATATATCAATTTGAAATTGGTGCACAAGAACGGATATTCAAAACCAAATATTTGTCATCCGGCAAACAACCCAGGTGACTTCCTCAAATATCACCAATTACAACGAATCCCGATATTATGTGGATGATCACCTAATTCCCAATAACTTACTCCCACTCATCATCTGTAAAACCATACAGATGTGAGAATCATACCTGGTAAATACATACCCTGGAGCAAGTGTCCAATTGGAAAATCAGTTCTCTTTTAACAGTACACAGTGAAACTGAAACATTGAAATGTTTCGTTGGGGTATCCTGGTATTCCTAGTAATGCCTCTTCCATTATCCAGATTCACAACTATAACCGTATAATTCTTTGCCACCTCTCCAAATCTCTTTATATGTCTTTAGTCATTACCTTCTGTACACCCCTTTAGGCCAAATGGTTTTCTTCCTTCCCTACCGTTCGGCACCAGCCTATGCTTTGGAAGAAGACTATCCAATAAGTATAATGGGTGTACTGTCCTAGTCCTAGGAGCACTCGCAACGCGAGAGAAGGTGAAGATAAAAGACAACCGAATAAACCTTATTCCTATTTCTCCTGAACCAGGATCCATCCCCGAACTAGAACAAGTTCCTTTCGAGTTCGTATATAACCATACGATGGATTATCCAATAAACTTGGGATCTTCGTAGTGATACGGAGTGTCCTGGAGAAATACAAAGGTGATTTAGGATTGGTGAAGAAATATTTGGTTTGGTCGTGAATATCAGTCGCAATTTACTTTGCCCTCTTACTAATCCCTTTCTTTGTCTTAACTTAATACCTTCTGTACACCGTTTTAGGCTAATTGGTTTTCTTCATTCCCTACCGTTCGGCACCTGCCTATGGTTTGGAAGAAGACTAACCAATTTGCGTAATAGGTGTACTATCTCCTAAGACAAGGAGTACTCGCAATCTGAGAGAGAAGGTAAAAGGAAAAGACAGCTGAATAGTCTTATTCGTTTTCTCCAGAACCAGAAACCATCCTCGAATTCCTTCGAGTTCGTATATAACCATACAATGGTTTTGTCCAATGGAAGTGGACGTTCGTAGTAATACGGGGTGTCCTGGAGAAAAGGGTAAAAGTAGGAGTGGCAATGAGCTTTGCAACTCTGACAATCCAAAAGCCAGTTTTTAAGAAGGTTCGGTCAACTTGGTCACTGAGTCATAGTCTAGGGTCGGGTCAATGGTCGCTGCCAAAGAGAGAGAGAAAAGAAACACTCAGCGTGCACTCTAACCTAGATCAGAATGGTTATCACTTTATCTAATCTGGAAACCTCCCACTGTAACGTCAAATTCTTCCCCAAACCTGAAAGAAGAATTAGCCGGGATCACCCGAGGAGTAAACCAACTCATCAGTGGGAATCGGGATCCAACTATCATCGCATGATAACGTGACAGAATCCGCTCACGCTATCACACTCCAGAAGGTATGCGCATATCTGGTAAGTTTCAGTTTCTTTAGAAACTCCCGATGTGGATTTTTGCCCCATGCTCTTATGACCTTGACGAAGGCCAACAAATCATAAGTCACATGTCAAGTTCTACCCGTCATTGTCCAGGTTAATTTGAACCCACCCGTACAAGCCCTTGACGAAGGCCAACAAGGCTATACGACTGTCCCAAACCAACGCATCTATCTATGCAGCAGAAAGGTAACAAGCAGCTACCATACACTATGCCTTGACGAAGGCCAACAAACATAGCATGAATACTACGTGCTACCCGTCTGAAACGACGGAGGGCTACGAATGGTTTCTGGCGAAAACCTTTAACGTAATGAACTTGATATCATTGAAGGAACCGGATAGCTTTTAAAAATATAGTGACGAAAACCTTTGCTAAAGAGGTCACTCCCGGTGAAGGCATCTCGGCTCTTTCCCCGTAGAATGAGGTGCAGGATATTCCAACTGAATACCACGATGCAAAGCAAAAGTAATCGGCTATAGTGAAGTTATTGCCTGACGCAAACTTTTGTCCAAGGGGTCACTCCCGGTGAAGGGATCTCGGCCCTTGCCTCGTCGACTGAGGAGCAGGATATTCCAACTGAATACCACTGTGCAAAACAAAAGTGAACGTCCTTGCAATAACAGCTTTTTGAAAAATGTTCCAACAACATCAGAATAGGTTTGTTTATCTTGCATTGATCCGAATCAACGCAGTCCCATCAATTGATCACACCACAAAAGAACGAAAATAATGATGTACGTATATGCCATCCGCATTCTCCACTGGGTCCCGTCATCACCCGTTAGGTTACTTAACTAACGACAGAGCGGGGACTGGACTAGCGCGGATGCAAAACATATACAACATCTACTAGTATATATATCAATATATAATATTTCGCTCAAGGCGTGATAAAATGCAACATCACAGAAATGTACAGCATCACAGAACAATACAGATATCTGGGATCCCCGGGTTTCATAGAGCCGCTACTGAAACCCGACGTTCCCCTGGTCGTGTGGATAGCCTGTGCAATGAAATCCTAGACCCCTACGGGGGCGGCAAGTTACCCGCCAAAACCTGAAGCGAGGCAGCCCCCTTCAGCAACGTGAATGGACCATCCAGCACTTCACGGAATCCGGTAACTTAGGCACCCCTCCTTGGGTCAACCTGTACCCCCTACGAGTACGGCGAATAGCCCGCCAATTCTAGAGTGAAGCCCCCTCCGTCTCAATGCCATGAGATGCGGGTCCGTTGCCCTCTAGAACCCGGCTACCCGTGCACCCCTCCGCGGGGTAATCCTAGTACAGAAAGTAAAATATACATACAACGAGTACATCGACCTCGACCCGGTCGTGCCCCAAAAGAATAATATACAAACAGGCAGTGACGGCAGTCCACATGTCGGACGCTCGCCCCGCAATATCAAATGTACATATAAAACAAAACTGTACTAATACTGCAACCAGGCTATCCCCACGACCGATCCGCAACATCACAGCACAACATAGAACATCAACGTGAATGTCACGTTCGCAAATCCGTCTAAAAGGGCTATAGCAGTTAGACAGGATTTTCCGATCGAATGTCACTCACGGTCGCAGATATAATGTAAATACTGTGAACTAGCATGTTTAAAATATCCGATCGAACAAATTTATTCAAGTGGGCCCCAAGCACTACTGTAGCACTTACAGAAAATCTGGGCCCAAAAATAATATCCCAAAACCCCTATTTCCAAGTCTAAAGCCCTTTGGAAAAATTTGGCATGCTGAACAGTTAAAAGCGCGGCGGAACCGCGGCCCAAGCATGGGTTTGGCCACGGTTCCGCGGTGATATGGTGAGATCTCGCGACCAAATTTTCACAGAGTGCTTAGATTTCTATGCACAGTATTCTGCAACAACCTGAAAAATTTTTGGAGCCAAAAAAATTTCGACAGAAACTGTGTATTTGAAAACGCGGGTTTTGGAATTTTGTTCGATCGAAGATGTAAACACACTAGAGCAAGCTAGGCAAGGTTAATGGCGTGGCTCTGATACCAATGTAAGTGCACGGCGGCGCCCCGGCCGTCGATCCGACGCCGGAAATGCGGAAACGAAAAACTTTGCAAACTAGCAAACCGGCACCACCGCGCACTTTTATCCCGGATCGGGCCATTAACCTAGCTACTAGCAAACTAAAATACGGGTAGAGAGTTATACCAAGCGATCCGTGTCCTTCGGTCTTCGTCTCCACTCCGATCTCCCGCGGAATCTCCGTCCGTCACCTCCTCGTCGGAAAGGGCACCATGTAGCCGATCTCTTTTACGGGCTCCCACCTCTTGACCGAGGCAACTCGGGCGTGAAGTTGGCTAGCCGAAGCGTCCAAGGAATGCTGTAGACTAGTGTAGAAACCATTGTCTCTTTGAGGGCTTTCAAGTTGCCTTTGGATGGAGGGAAATATGAACAATGGAGATGAATGATTTTTGGTAGCGAGCAAAAATACATGAGATGAACATTTTCCTCATCAAATGAAAAATCCCCACCCTCCCAATGTGTGGCCGGCCAAGAAATGAGAAGGGGATCCAATAAGGGAGGTGAGTGTAGGAACTAAAATGGTGACCATATCAAAAGCAAGCCTCACATCATAAATAAATCAACTCTAATCTCATTAATGCATGTAATGATGCAAGGAAAGAAAAGATGACATCATAATCTATGCATATGCAAGAAACCCCTCCACAATGAGTTATTTGCAAACTTGCAAATAACCCCCTCCACCAGAAAGTCCGGCCGCGAAAGAACAAAGGAAAACCGGCCGGAACGGAATGCAAACTGGCAACTTCAGAAAACTGATCCCGTAATAAATTACAGGAATACCCCGCGACTGCATATACATGCCCGCATTTGTATTCCCACTGAACACAAATGCAAAGAGACAAAATCTACACCGACTAATACTAGGATCCGGCTTAAACCAAAGCCGGCTAGTAAAATCCGTTCGATCACGACCCGTGCAATACTGCACGTATCTGATCGAATCCTGCCATATCTCCATACGGCCTCTACAGCGTTTCGCCCGAAACCTGAGTAATTGTCTGTGTGGTGGACTCTAAAGACTCATCAATACTATGGCTATGGATTTAACCACTAGCACGTCAGAGGTATTAGCCATACGTGACGGGCTACCAGCTATTGACCAAAAGGGACATCGATGAGCGAACTCATCCTGACTTCCTACTGAGCCTGTCAGTGACAATATCCGTACAGTCCGGTCCGTTCGTCTATGAGCATCGTATGGCGGGCCTAGGGGGTTGGTAAAAGTCAGACCCCCAAAAGCGATACAAGTCGTGTCGGAGTGTAGCCCAGAACACCCTAAGATACTACTGGAATACCTACCAGTAAATCTCCTGCCTTGGCCAAGGACTTTTCATGTTCTGGCTCTCCTAGACACAGCGCGACCTCACCCCCAATACCGGGAGAGACGAACCCCTGCAGATCCGCTCACTGTCTCCATGTGGCTCGGGACTGTACCCAATTAAAACCTGTTTGCACATCTCCTTTGAGCGTGGTAGGGTAGTAATCAAAGCACAGTGGGAACTCACATGAGACAAATGACGATCTCAGGTCGATGAATTAACCTGTACACATGTCACCAGGGAACTGCTATCTGACATCAGGTATAATCCCAACTAGCAGGTTCCCGGCGAGTCCTGTCTGGTGTACTCATAACTCAATGAGCACCTATATACATCTTAGGTGAACCAACTGACACCAGTGGCTTGTGAGACCGGCCACCGCCTCTCGTCGGGGTCTCGACTGTATACACTAGTCTACTCTGGTGTATTGATGCCCTGTCTCGAAACTCCCACGACTAGGGACCTTTTAAGGATTTGCTTATAGACCCCGGCTCCCACTTATATGATCGCCCTCATACTGCTGGTAGTCAAGCAAGAATCCTAGGGGCTCTATCAACATGCAATAGTGACTGTAGGGTCACCTAAAGCAGTACACGATGATAAAGATAAACCAAATAGCATACTATCATCTTGAGTAAGACTGTCCTACCGGGATAGGTCCTCCCTCAATCATTGCAATCACGTGCCTGTGATCCAATAATTGACTCTGAGGGCACTATCTCCAACACGCCTTTCTAAACGGTGATTTAGAAGAGTGCGTGTACATGACTCAGCCAGAGGGCTTCGTAGATAGTGGGAGCAGTGGGAAGGTGTGCAAGCTGCTTAAATCCATTTATGAATTAAAACAAGCATCGCGGAGTTGGAACATCTGCTTTGACTTCGTTATCAAAGAGTTTGATTTCGTCAAAAACGTAGATGAACCTTGTATCTACAAAAAGGTGGCAGAGAGTAAGGTTGTCTTCCTCGTATTGTACGTGGACGACATACTCTTGATAGGAAATGACATTCCTATGCTGCAATCAGTCAAGCTCTGGGAGAGTTTTACACATTACAATTAGCGGGAGCAAAAACATTATCGGGAGTTTCAAGTGTTGAAATTTGCAATGAGATTGCATACCTTCTATGAGATAGTTGGATCCCGATACCCACTGCGAGTAAGAGTTACTCCTGGGAGAGTTTTACACATTACAATTAGCCGATCAAGTAGGTGTCTAGAAAGGTGTCAACGGGGTTACGCCTCTGGGAAAACGAGGTTTACATTAATTAGGTTCGTGCGAAAGCACGGGGGACCTCCCTCAAAGTACCGACACTGGCCTGGCTGAAAGATTGGCGAACTTGTAGTATGTAATTAATCCTGGCTAGTCTTTTCTTTTAGGGTTTTGAAGGAAGATTTGATAAAAACCAGTGGGAGCCATCCTGATTAGATAAGATAATAACCAATCTGATCTTGCATGAGCATACGCTAAAGTGTTTTCTTCTCTCTCTCTCTCCAGGTAGCGACCATGTCATGCCCTAATAAAGATAATAATATGGATGTATTGACCGAACCCGCATGTTATTCTGTGCTGGGGAACGTTGGTTCCGTTCTTTCCTATAAGAGTTATAGGACTGAACAGGATATAGGGGAATACCAGGATTCCCATGCCACCCGATTGAAGAAAGTTCATATTGATGCATTTTCTTCGGGTGTGTTCGTTACAGAGAACTGTTTCTCCATTTGCTCTACGTCCTGGGTATTAGATACCGGGTCAGGATCCCATATATGTAATCAGTTACATGGGCTTAGGAAAGGTAGAGAACTTGGAGAAGGTGATAAAGACATTAGAGTTGGAAATGGTGCAATTGTTGCAGCTAAGACTGTCGGGGAATATCACCTTGTATTACCAACTGGTAATACATTGGTTCTGAACGAATGCTATTACATGCCGAACCTGATTTGCAACATTATATCAGTTTCTTTGTTGAGTAAAGAAGGATATAATTTTGTATTACAGGATAATGTTATGAACATTTTCCGTAACCAAAAGTTGGTTGGATCAGGCACGTTGTGCAATGGCATTTATGTTCTAAATCAATCTATAGTTCTGAGCATAACAAACACACACAAGAGGAAGAGTTCAGAACTGAACGAATCCTTCTTGTGGCATTGAAGACTGGGTCACATCAATGCGACACGACTGGCTAAGTTACATAAAGATGGATATTTGAAACCATTCGAATTTTCATCTTATGACACTTGCCAGTCATGTCTCAAAGGAAAGATGACCAAAACTCCATTTACGGAACACGGAGAAAGAGTTACCGAACTCTTGGGACTGATACATAGTGATGTATGCGGTCCCATATCTACACATGCCAGGGATGGTTCTTCGTACTTCATTACATTCACTGACGATCTCTCAAGATACGGACATGTGTACTTGATAAGAAACAAGTCTGAAGCTTTTGAGAAATTTAAAGAATATAAAAAAGTAGTCGAGAACCAAACCGGAAAAAGTATTAAAATCCTTCGATCTGATCGAGGAGGTGAATACTTGAGCAATGAATTCCTGGACTTCCTAAAAGAGAATGGGATTCTCTCTCAGCTGACTCCTCCATATACACCACAGCACAATGGTGTATCAGAACGGAGGAACCGCACCCTATTAGATATGGTGCGCTCTATGATGAACACAGCTGAGTTACCTATTTCCTTCTGGGGGTATGCGCTTGAGACAGCCATACATCTATTGAGTATGGTCCCCACCAAATCTGTGCCTACCACTCCATATGAGATATGGAAAGGAAAGAGACCTTGTCTTAACTATGTTAAGATATGGGGTTGTCCAGCCTATGTCAAACGACAAAATCCGGACAAACTCGAGGCACGATCTGTTCTATGCAAATTTATTGGATATCCCAAGAATTCTCAAGGGTATATCTTCTACCACCCTGAGGAACAAAGAGTGTTTGTTTCTCGGCATGCCACCTTTTTAGAAAAGGAATTTCTTGAAAAAGAGATTAGTGGTCATGAGGTAGAACTGGAAGAGGTTCCAACTACAAAAGCTACAACAGAAGATCTGGTGGAACCATAGGATTCCGTAGTTCCCGATGAACCCCAGCCTCTCCGCCGATCTAGTAGGGTTTCTCACCAACCTGAGAGATACTACGGTTTTCTCATGGATGGTGGGAGCGAGGATTGCATCATGGAGGATGATGACCCAACTAGCTTCGAGCAGGCCATCACGAGTAGGGACTCAGTGAAATGGCTGGATGCAATGCGGTCCGAGATGGAATCCATGTACACCAACAAAGTATGGACTTTGGAAGTTGCTCCTGAAGGGGTAAAACCCATTGGGAGCAAGTGGATCTTCAAGAAGAAACTTGGTGTAGATGGGAAAGTGGAGACTTTCAAAGCTAGACTTGTTGCAAAGGGTTTTCGTCAAAGACCAGGTGTGGACTATGACGAAACCTTTTCTCCAGTGGCTATGCTTAAATCCATCCGGATCATGCTTGCCATCGCTGCATATCATGATTACGAAATCTGGCAAATGGATGTTAAGACCGCCTTTCTAAATGGTGATTTAGAAGAGAGCGTGTACATGACTCAGCCAGAGGGCTTCGTAGACAGTGGGAGCAGCGGGAAGGTGTGCAAGCTGCTTAAATCCATTTATGGATTAAAGCAAGCATCGCGGAGTTGGAACATCTGCTTTGACGTCGTTATCAAAGAGTTTGATTTCGTCAAAAACCCAGATGAACCTTGTATCTACAAGAAGGTGGCAGAGAGTAAGGTTGTCTTCCTCGTATTGTACGTGGACGACATACTCTTGATAGGAAATGATATTCCTATGCTGCAATCGGTCAAGCTCTTCTTATCACAAAGATTCTCAATGAAAGATCTTGGTGATGCCTCCTGCATATTGGGAATTAGGATCTATAGAGATAGATCCAAAAGGATATTGGGATTGTCCCAATCCAGGTACATTGACACCATACTAAAGAGGTTTAGTATGGAAGAATCCAAGCGTGGGAACTTGCCCACGATCTCTGGAGTCACTCTCTCCAAAGAGATGTCTCCCAAGACTGATTTGGAGAGAGCTCACATGCAAGGGATACCCTATGCTTCGGCTGTAGGCTCTATCATGTATGCGATGCTATGTACCAGACCCGATGTAGCATACTCACTAAGTGTAGTGAGCAGGTATCAAGCTGATCCTGGAGAGAGTCACTGGATAGCTGTGAAGAGCATTCTTAAGTACTTACGAAGGACTAAAGAGATGTTCTTGGTGTATGGTAACGGAGAACTCCAAGTGGAGTCCTTTATCGATTCGAGCTTCCAGAGTGATAAGGACGACTCTAAGTCGTAGTCGGGATTTGTCTTTACCCTTTACGGAGGGGCGGTTAGCTGGAAGAGTTCCAAGCAGGAAACCGTGGCAGACTCGATGATGGAGGCTGAATACATCGCTGCCAACGATGCTGCTAAAGAGGCTGTCTGGATCAAGAAGTTCATTACTGAACTTGGAGTGGTTCCATCCATTGAGCATCCAATACCTTTGTATTGTGATAACAATGGAGCAGTGGCTTTGGCCAAGGAACCCAGGTCCCATCAGCGATCCAGGCATATTTTGAGGCGGTATCACCTGATCCAGGAGATTGTTGATCGCCGAGAGATCGAGGTCAAGAGGGTTGACACGAAGAACAACACGGCGGATCCACTCACGAAGGCCATTCCCCAGACACAGTTTGAGAGACTCTTCGGGATGCTCGGTATGCGATACTACAGCAGCTGGCCCTAGTGCAAGTGGGAGATTGTTAGTTGTATGTATGCCCTAGAGGCCAGTATTGTACAAATGATGTATATTATATTGGATGCTTGGACATATATAGAGATGACTTTCTTCCTCGATATGATAGTATGCTATCTGGTTACTCTTTATCTTAACATATACACTAGTCTCTTTATACTGTCTTATAGTTACATGTTGGTAAAGCCCTTAGGATGTGTACTTGACTACCTGGACTATGATGCAGATCATAATAGTGGGGACATGGTAGTCCATAAGTACATCCTTCAAGATCCCTAGTCGTGGGTGTATTGAGACGGGGCATCGATATACCAGTGTAGACTAGCGTATACGCTTCTCGACCCATGAGATGGGTGATGGATGATCCCATATCCATTGGTGTTTGACATCAGAGATGGTATACGGGTGCTCAGTGGAGACTGGGTACACTGGACGGACTCGCCGAGAACTCCCAGATGGTATTATACCTCACGTCAGATGGCGGTTCTCAGGTGACACTTGTGCTGGTTAGTCTGTAGACCCGAGATCGTCATAGAGTCTTGTATGATTCCTACTGTGCTTTGATCTCCACCTTACCACATCCATGAGGGCATGCAAAACGGTGGTCTTTGGGCACAGTCCCGAGTCATATGGAGGCAATGAGCGATACGAGGGGTTTCGTCTCTCCCGGTATTGGGGGTTGATGTTGTGCTGTGCTCGATTGGCCGTAACAGGGAAGTCCCTGGCCAGGGCTGATCAGAGATTTGCTGGTAAGTGTTACCAGTAGTTTCTCGACCCGTTATGAGCCTCACATCGGCACGACTTATCGGTTACTGGGGTCTGACGTTTACCACCCCTAGACTTAATATGCGACATATCAGACGAACAGACCGGACTGTACGATAAGTGTTACTGGTTGGATTCACAGGAGTGTGAGCGGGCTAGCTCGTCAATCTTCTGATCGCTCAGTACCCGGGTGGCCGTTACGTTTAGCAGACCGCTTGCGGCTTGTGGGTGCTTGATATGATCATCATCTGCTACCGGCGTATTGACGAGTCTTTAGAGTCCTACACAGAGGTTTCCTGGCTCAAGCGAAACGAAATAGGAGCGCATATGAGATATATGCGGGACCGAGAATAATGCGTGTATGTGATACCGTATTACATTCTCGCGACGAATATTTCGATTGGTTGTATACGATATAACCTAGTTATCGAATCATTGATTCCATAAATCGATACATTGTATACTAGTCGGTTATGTGCGACATGACCGGATCATTGAATCAAGTGTTGATTTAATGATTTAATGTATAATTATATATTTGATATATTACTTTGCATTAACTAGTATTGGTTCATTTTAAAAAGGATTTTCTCACTTGATATGCACATTGTATATGTGATATATTTTGTGTGCACTTGATTGTATCATGTTTGATGATACATACTCACTTGGATTTGTGTAAAGACTTAAACCATGTTTAGTGAATGGTTAGGGTTTCATATTTTCACTTAATTATTTATCTTTTCTTTTTTGAGAAATAGATAATAGAAAACAAAATGGTTTCTTTTATCATGAAGCTTGTTGAAGCTTCATGAAGCTTTGACCAAGTGACCACTTTGTCTTCTTCTCCTAACCCTAACCACTCATCTAAACTATAGTTAACTCTCTACACTTGACCATGGTTAGAAGATGATAAGTATTGATTTTATTATTCTTTTTACATAACACTTATCATATTCTATCTTCTTCTTCTTCATCTTCATGAAGAAAACTTTGCTTTCATCAATGGCACCTTGAGAAAAAGAGTGAGAAATTCAATTCTAAAGTGAACCCACCTTCTATTTCTTCACCCTCTACCTCTTGCCAAGTAGTATAGGGTATTTTCTTCTCAAGTTTCACAACTTGGTGAAGTTGGAGCTTGATCTTGTGTAACCTCGACGTAGATCATCTTCGGCACGAAGCCGACGACCTTGCCTGCCCATTTCTCTGATGAAGCCGATGCTTGAGTCCGGGATTCGAGACGGATAGCGAGAGGACGTCTACGTGGAGCTAAGGAAGTGGAGAACCGGATCTACAAAGGTTGTAGCCTCTTTCTTATAGTTAAGATGTTAACTAGTTTCATTTTTCGCCTAAACTCTAGTCGACGAATCCGTATTAGGGTTTCTCTGCACTCATAAAATTTGAAATTGGTATGGTTGATGCCTTGTGAGACTTCATTAGCGTGCCAAGGAACCCTACAGGAAGTATAGACGACGTTTGAAATTGGCATGGTTGATGCCTTGTGAGACTTCATTAGCGTGCCAAGGAACCCTACAGTGGTATCAGAGCCTAGCTAGAGCCTTAGACGAAGTCTAGACGACGTTTGAAACTCGATCGAACCGAAACCCTAATTCCCGAGATGCTCTCTGGACTTTTTTCAAAAACTGGGTTTTTTCCAGATTAAAAATGCTTAAAAAATTCAGCAGGGAATTCTAAGAATTACGGTGCAAAATTTATCCCATGATCGGTTAAAAGAGCGGCGGAACCGCGGCAGAAGCCTGGCTTCTGCGGCGGTTCCGCGGCCAAAAGATGACATCATCCATCCAGTTTTGCACAGTAATTTTTTAATTGGGGTGCTGAGTTTTCTGGGATTTTTTAATCTGAACTCAAAAGTTGAGTTTTCTGGGGTGTTTTGGGGCTTAGATGATTCGATCGGATTATCAGATTTTGTCTATGTGGCTTTCCGGATATTTTAGAATATGTTGAAAAGTTCGACCGGATATAAATACCCACCTTTTCCCCTGCCGGGAAATTTCCAATTGTTGGACTTTTCCGTAGTTTAATGACATTCTAAGTAGTGCAAGTAACGCGATGGTCTCTCTAGAAGACAACAAACCTTAACTCGATTATGTGACCGTCTTGAACTGCCCTTTGAACTTTCGGGTTTGGGGCAGTACGGCGTGCCACATGTGAGGCGTTGGCTTGACCCTTCTACGGCTGGACCGTTGGTACTGAGGCATGAAGTGAATGTCTTTGAACTTATTTCATGTGTTGGACGGTTTCGGGAAAACTTGGGTGTTCGAATGTTCGATCGGAAAGTTTAATATTTTCTATTTATCCGGAATGGGATACAATAATTAGAATTCACAAACAGTTATGAGATAACTGAATGAATGTTATAAATCTAGCGGTTTAGTCTCACTTGATATTGAAAAGAGTTTTCGATAATGGGACTAAAATGCGGGGTTTATAATTGTTAGGCATGCGATGTCTAAGTATTTCATTTGATTAGGCATGCGATGTCTAAACAGATTGCGGATTCCAACTGTTGTAGTTTTACACTTTCTTTTCTGTGACCGTAAGTGTAGGATGTCGATATCGCCGGTTTCGTTGCTATACGTCAACGACAATTGGGGTATGCATACTTACTTACGTTGATGACATGTGATGTTATGTGTTGCTGGATATGTTATATTGGATAGTCGTGTTTGAATAGCCGGGTTTTTTTTTTATGTGAGATGAGTGTTTTTCATTTTCATTCATGTAAAAACTTGTATGTAATATTCTTTTATTTGGGGCACTTCCAGGTTGCGGAAGTTGTCACCTTTTGTATATTATTTACTTTTTCGCATTAGGATAGACCCAAGGAGGGGAGCACAAGTAACCGGGTTCTGGGGTCCAGTAGGAGACCAACTCGAGGAGTCGAGTCCGGGTCTCCTAACCCTAGAATTGGTAGGGTTGCTTGCCGCTCTCGTAGGGGTCTAGGGGTGTGGGATTGGCTATTCATCACGACCGTGGAATCCGTGTTTTATACTGGCTCGTATTGAAAACACGGACGTCCTAGTATATCCATTGTTTCATATGTTTCTTCTGCTGCGATATCTGTGATGTGATCATGTGATGTTCTGTGATAGATACAGTATATAGTATATATGATATATTATATAGACGTTACTTATATTTTGCACCCGCACTAGCCCTGCCCCGCTCTGCCGTTAGTTACCTAACCTAACGGTGCACGAGGGGACATCGAGGTGAATGCGGATGGCATAAGTGTACGTCGTATTTATCTGTGATGTTTAGGTACTTAAATGATGGGACTTCATTAATGAGATTAATGAAAGAAAAGAAACCTAAGATGTTGTGGAATCGAATTTCAAAATAAAACAGGTAGCTACAGTTCTTGCTTTGCACAGCGATATATATGATATATCCCGCACCTCATTCGACGAGGAAAGGACCGAGATCCCTTCACCGGGAGTGACTCCTTTAGCAATAACTGGCAGATGCTACACACTCGGTTTGTTTTTTGATTGCTTTTAAGAGTTTTTGCATTGCACAGTGATATATATGATATATCCCACACCTCATTCGACGAGGAAAGGACCGACGATCCCTTCACCGGGAGTGACTCCTTTAGCAAAACTAGAAAAGCCTAAAAAACACTCCATTTCAAAATTCATTCGATCCTACAACGATATCAAGTTCATTACGCAATAGGTTTTCAGAAAAACCTGTCGTAGCCCTCCGTCATTTCAGATAAGTTGCATATAGTATTCGTGCTACATTTGTTGGCTTTCGTCAAGGTGTAGTGTGCGGTAGCTATGTGCTGCTTATCTGCTGCATCTGATGCGACTGGATTAGGGTAGTCGTACGGCTTTGTTGGCTTTCGTCAAGGGTCGTGCGGGTGGGTTTAATTCAGTCAAGAAATGTACGGGTTGAACTTGACTAGCGGGCTGTGGTTTGTTGGCTTTCGTTAAGGTCATAGCACGCTAGGGGCAAAAACATTATCGGGTGTTTCAAGTGTTGAAATTTGCAATGAGATTGCATACCTTCTATGAGATAGTTGGATCCCGATACCCACTGCGAGTAAGAGTTACTCCTGGGAGAGTTTTACACATTACAATTAGCCGATCAAGTAGGTGTCTAGAAAGGTGTCAACGGGGTTACGCCTCTGGGAAAACGAGGTTTACATTAATTAGGTTCGTGCGAAAGCACGGGGGACCTCCCTCAAAGTACCGACACTGGCCTGGCTGAAAGATTGGCGAACTTGTAGTATGTAATTAATCTCGGCTAGTCTTTCCTTTTAGGGTTTTGAAGGAAGATTTGATAAAAACCAGTGGGAGCCATCCTGATTAGATAAGATAATAACCAATCTGATCTTGCACGAGCATACGCTAAAGTGTTTTCTTCTCTCTCTCTCCAGGTAGCGACCGTGTCGTGCCCTAATAAAGATAATAATATGGATGTATTGACCGAACCCGCATGTTATTCTGTGCTGGGGAACGTTGGTTCCGTTCTTTCCTATAAGAGTTATAGGACTGAACAGGATATAGGGGAATACCAGGATTCCCATGCCACCAGATTGAAGAAAGTTCATATTGATGCATTTTCTTCGGGTGTGTTCGTTACAGAGAACTGTTTCTCCATTTGCTCTACGTCCTGGGTATTAGATACCGGGTCAGGATCCCATATATGTAATCAGTTACATGGGCTTAGGAAAGGTAGAGAACTTGGAGAAGGTGATAAAGACATTAGAGTTGGAAATGGTGCAATTATTGCAGCTAAGACTGTCGGGGAATATCACCTTGTATTACCAACAGGTAATATATTGGTTCTGAACGAATGCTATTACATGCCGAACCTGATTTGCAACATTATATCGGTTTCTTTGTTGAGTAAAGAAGGATATAATTTTGTATTACAGGATAATGTTATGAACATTTTCCGTAACCAAAAGTTGGTTGGATCAGGCACGTTGTGCAATGACATTTATGTTCTAAATCAATCTACAGTTCTGAGCATAACAAACACACACAAGAGGAAGAGTTCAGAACTGAACGAATCCTTCTTGTGGCATTGTAGACTGGGTTACATCAATGCGTCACGACTGGCTAAGTTACATAAAGATGGATATTTGAAACCATTCGAATTTTCATCTTATGACACTTGCCAGTCATGTCTCAAAGGAAAGATGACCAAAACTCCGTTTACGGGACACGGAGAAAGAGTTACCGAACTCTTGGGACTGATACATAGTGATGTATGCGGTCCCATGTCTACACATGCCAGGGATGGTTCTTCGTACTTTATTACATTCACTGACGATCTCTCAAGATACGGACATGTGTACTTGATAAGACACAAGTCTGAAGCTTTTGAGAAATTTAGAGAATATAAACAAGAAGTCGGGAACCAAACCGGAAAAATTATTAAAATCCTTCGATCTGATCGAGGAGGTGAATACTTGAGCAATGAATTCCTGGACTTCCTAAAAGAGAATGGGATTCTCTCTCAGCTGACTCCTCCATATACACCACAGCACAATGGTGTATCAGAACAGAGGAACCGCACCCTATTAGATATGGTGCGCTCTATGATGAACATAGCTGAGTTACCTATTTCCTTCTGGGGGTATGCGCTTGAGACAGCCATACATCTATTGAATATGGTCCCCACCAAATCTGTGCCTACCACTCCATATGAGATATGGAAAGGAAAGAGACCATGTCTTAATTATGTTAAGATATGGGGTTGTCCAGCCTATGTCAAACGACAAAATCCGGACAAACTCGAGGCACGGTCTGTTCTATGCAAATTTATTGGATATCCCAAGAATTCTCAAGGGTATATCTTCTACCACCCTGAGGAACAAAGAGTGTTTGTTTCTCGGCATGCCACCTTTTTAGAAAAGGAATTTCTTGAAAAAGAGATTAGTGGTCATGAGGTAGAACTGGAAGAGGTTCCATCTACAAAAGCTACAACAGAAGATCTGGTGGAACCATAGGATTCCATAGTTCCCGATGAACCCCAGCCTCTCCGCCGATCTAGTAGGGTTTCTCGCCAACCTGAGAGATACTACGGTTTTCTCATGGATGGTGGGAGCGAGGATTGCATCATAGAGGATGATGACCCAACTAGCTTCGAGCAGGCCATCACGAGTAGGGACTCAGTGAAATGGCTGGATGCAATGCGGTCCGAGATGGAATCCATATATACCAACAAAGTATGGACTTTGGAAGTTGCTCCTGAAGGGGTAAAACCCATTGGGAGCAAGTGGATCTTCAAGAAGAAACTTAGTGTAGATGGGAAAGTGGAGACTTTCAAAGCTAGATTTGTTGCAAAGGGTTTTCGTCAAAGACCAGGTGTGGGCTATGACGAAACCTTTTCTCCAGTGGCTATGCTTAAATCCATCCGGATCATGCTTGCCATCGCTGCATATCATGATTATGAAATCTGGCAAATGGATGTTAAGACCGCCTTTCTAAATGGTGATTTAGAAGAGTGCGTGTACATGACTCAGCCAGAGGGCTTCGTAGACAGTGGGAGCAGGGGGAAGGTGTGCAAGCTGCTTAAATCCATTTATGGATTAAAGCAAGTATCGCGGAGTTGGAACATCTGCTTTGACGTCGTTATCAAAGAGTTTGATTTCGTCAAAAACCCAGATGAACCTTGTATCTACAAGAAGGTGGCAGAGAGTAAGGTTGTCTTCCTCGTATTGTACGTGGACGACATACTCTTGATAGGAAATGATATGCCTATGCTGCAATCGGTCAAGCTCTTCTTATCACAAATATTCTCAATGAAAGATCTTGGTGATGCCTCCTGCATATTGGGAATTAGGATCTATAAAGATAGATCCAAAAGGATATTGGGATTGTCCCAATCCAGGTACATTGACACCATACTAAAGAGGTTTAGTATAGAAGAATCCAAGCGTGGGAACTTGCCCACGATCTCTGGAGTCACTCTCTCCAAAGAGATGTCTCCCAAGACTGATTTGGAGAGAGCTCGCATGCAAGGGATACCCTATGCTTCGGCTGTAGGCTCTATCATGTATGCGATGCTATGTACCAGACCCGATGTAGCAAACTCACTAAGTGTAGTGAGCAGGTATCAAGCTGATCCTGGAGAGAGTCATTGGATAACTGTGAAGAGCATTCTTAAGTACTTACGAAGGACTAAAGAGATGTTCTTGGTGTATGGTAACGGAGAACTCCAAGTGGAGTCCTTTACCGATTCGAGCTTCCAGAGTGATAAGGACGACTCTAAGTCGCAGTCGGGATTTGTCTTTACCCTTTACGGAGGGGCGGTTAGCTGGAAGAGTTCCAAGCAGGAAACCGTGGCAGACTCGACGATGGAGGCTGAATACATCGCTGCCAACGATGCTGCTAAAGAGGCTGTCTGGATCAAGAAGTTCATTACTGAACTTGGAGTGGCTCCATCCATTGAGCATCCAATACCTTTGTATTGTGATAACAATGGAGCAGTGGCTTTGGCCAAGGAACTCAGGTCCCATCAGCGATCCAGGCATATTCTGAGGCTGTATCACCTGATCCGGGAGATTGTTGATCGCCGAGAGATCGAGGTCAGGAGGGTTGACACGAAGAACAACACGGCGGATCCACTCACGAAGGCCATTCCCCAGACACAGTTTGAGAGACTCTTCGGGATGCTCGGTATGCGATACTACAGCAACTGGCCCTAGTGCAAGTGGGAGATTGTTAGTTGTATGTATGCCCTAGAGGCCAGTATTGTACAGATGATGTATATTATATTGGATGCTTGGACATATATAGAGATGACTTTCTTCCTCGATATGATAGTATGCTATCTGGTTACTCTTTATCTTAACATGTACACTAGTCTCTTTATACTGTCTTATAGTTACATGTTGGTAAAGCCCTTAGG
Organism: Agapanthus africanus; assembly: GCA_030015575.1. Taxonomy (NCBI): domain Eukaryota; kingdom Viridiplantae; phylum Streptophyta; class Magnoliopsida; order Asparagales; family Amaryllidaceae; genus Agapanthus; species Agapanthus africanus. The sequence goes on from CM057350.1 coordinate 28,202,406, forward strand.
ATGTGTACTTGACTACCTGGACTATGATGCAGATCATACTAGTGGGGACATGGTAGTCCATAAGTACATCCTTCAAGGTCCCTAGTCGTGGGTGTATCGAGACGGGGCATCGATATACCAGTGTAGACTAGCGTATACGCTTCTCGACCCATGAGATGGGCGATGGATGATCCTATATCCATTGGTGTTTGACATCAGAGATGGTATACGGGTGCTCAGTGGAGACTGGGTACACTGGACGGACTCGCCGAGAACTCCCAGATGGTATTATACCTCACGTCAGATGGCAGTTCTCAGGTGACACTTGTGCAGGTTAGTCTGTAGACCCGAGATTGTCATAGAGTCTTGAATGATTCCCACTGTGCTTTGATCTCCACCTTACCACATCCATGAGGGCGTGCAAAACGGTGGTCTTTGGGCACAGTCCCGAGTCGTATGGAGGCAATGAGCGATAAGAGGGGTTTCGTCTCTCCCGGTATTGGGGGTTGATGTTGCGCTGTGCTCGATTGGCCGTAACAGGGAAGTCCCTGGCCAGGGCTGATCAGAGATTTGCTGGTAAGTGTTACCAGTAGTTTCTCGACCCGTTATGAGCCTCACATCGGCACGACTTATCGTTTACTGGGGTCTGACATTTACCACCCCTAGACTTAATATGCGACATATCAGACGAACAGACCGGACTGTACGATAAGTGTTACTGGTTGGATTCACAGGAGTGTGAGCGGGCTAGCTCGTCGATCTTCTGATCGCTCAGTACCCGGGTGGCCGTTACGTTTAGCAGACCGCTTGCGGCTTGTGGGTGCTTGATATGATCATCATCTGCTACCGGCGTATTGACGAGTCTTTAGAGTCCTACACAGAGGTTTCCTGGCTCAAGCGAAAAGAAATAGGAGCGCATATGAGATATGTGCGGGACCGAGAATAATGCGTGTATGTGATACCGTATTACATTCTCGCGACGAATGTTTAGATTGGTTGTATACGATATAACCTAGTTATCGAATCATTGATTCGATAAATCGATACATTGTATACTAGTCGGTTATGTGCGACATGACCGGATCATTGAATCAAGTGTTGATTTAATGATTTAATGTATAATTATATATTTGATATATTATTTTTCATTAACTAGTATTGGTTCATTTTAAAAAGGATTTTCTCACTTGATATGCATATTGTATATGTGATATATTTTGTGTGCACTTGATTGTATCATGTTTGATGATACATACTCACTTGGATTTGTGTAAAGACTTAAACCATGTTTAGTGAATGGTTAGGGGTTTTATATTTTCACTTAATTATTTATCTTTTCTTTTTTGAGAAATAGATAATAGAAAACAAAATGGTTTCTTTTATCATGAAGCTTGTTGAAGCTTCATGAAGCTTTGACCAAGTGACCACTTTGTCTTCTTCTCCTAACCCTAACCACTCATCTAAACTATAGTTAATTCTCTACACTTGACCATGGTTAGAAGATGATAAGTATTGATTTTATTATTCTTTTTACATAACCCTTATCATATTCTATCTTCTTCTTCTTCATCTTCATGAAGAAAACTTTGCCTTCATCAATGGCACCTTGAGAAAAAGAGTGAGAAATCCAATTCTAAAGTGAACCCACCTCCTATTTCTTCACCCTCTACCTCTTGCCAAGTAGTATAGGGTGTTTTCTTCACAAGTTTCACAACTTGGTGAAGTTGGAGCTTGATCTTGTGTAACCTCGACGCAGATCATCTTCGGCATGAAGCCGACGACCTTGCCCGCCCATTTCTCCGATGAAGCCGATGCTTGAGTCCGGGATTCGAGACGGACAGCGAGAGGACGTCTACGTGGATCTAAGGAAGTGGAGAACCGGATCTACAAAGGTTGTAGCCTCTTTTTTATAGTTAAGATGTTAACTAGTTTCATTTTTCGCCTAAACTCTAGTCGACGAATCCGTATTAGGGTTTCTCGGCACTCATAAAATTTGAAATTGGCATGGTTGATGCCTTGTGAGACTTCATTAGCGTGCCAAGGAACCCTACAGGAAGTCTAGACGACGTTTGAAATTGGCATGGTTGATACCTTGTGAGACTTCATTAGCGTGCCAAGGAACCCTACACAAACATGGGTTTTTACCCACGATCTCAGGGCTCACTCTCTCCAAAGAGATGTCTCCCAAGACTGATTTGGAGAGAGCTAGCATGCAAGGGATACCCTATGCTTCGGCTGTAGGCTCTATCATGTACGGGATGCTATGTACCAGACCCGATGTAGCATACTCACTAAGTGTAGTGAGCCGGTATCAAGTTGATCCTGGAGAGAGTCACTGGACAGCTGTGAAGAGCATTCTCAAGTACTTGCGAAGGACTAAAGAAATGCTCTTGGTGTATGGTAACGGAGAATTCCAAGTGGAGTCCTTTACTGATTCGTGCTTCCAGAGTGATAAGGACGACTCTAAGTCGCAGTCAGAATTTGTCTTTACCCTTTACGGAGGGGCGGTTAGCTGGAAGAGTTCCAAGCAGGAAACCGTGGCAGACTCGATGATGGAGGCTGAATACATCGCTGCCAACGATGCTGCCAAAGAGGTTGTCTGGATCAAGAAGTTCATTACTGAACTTGGAGTGGTTCCATCCATTGAGCATCCAATACTTTTGTATTGCGATAACAACGGAGCGGTGACTTTGGCCAAGGAACCCAGGTCCCATCAGCGATCCAGGCATATTCTGAGGCGGTATCACCTGATCCGGGAGATAGTTGATCGCCGGGAGATCGAGGTCAGGAGGGTTGACACGAAGAACAACACTGCAGATCCACTCACGAAGGCCATTCCCCAGATACAGTTTGAGAGACTCTTCGGGATGCTCGGTATGCGATACTACAGCAGCTGGCCCTAGTGCAAGTGAGAGATTGTTAGTTGTATGTATGCCCTAGAGGCCAGTATTGTACAGATGATGTATATTATATTGGATGCTTAGACATATATAGAGAGGACTTTCTTGCTCAATATGATAGTATGCTATCTGGTTGCTCTTTACTTTAACATGTATACTTGTCTCTTTATACTGTCTTATCGTTACATGTTGGTAAAGCCCTTAGGATGTGTACTTGACTACCTGGACTATGATGCAGATCATACTAGTGGGGACATGGTAGTCCATAAGTAAATCCTTCAAGGTCCCTAGTCGTGGGTGTATCGAGACGGGGCATCGATATACCAGAGTATACTAGCGTATACGCTTCTCGACCCATGAGATGGGCGATGGATGATCCCATATCCATTGGTGTTTGACATCAGAAATGATATACGGGTGCCCAGTGGAGACTGGGTACACTGGACGGACTCGCCGAGAACTCCCAGATGGTATTATACCTCACGTCAGATGGCAGTTCTCTGGTGACACTTGTGCAGGTTAGTCTGTAGATCCGAGATCGTCATAGAGTCTTGTGTAATTCCCACTGTGCTTTGATTTCCACCTTACCACGTCCATGAGGGCATGCAAAATGGTGGTTTTTGGGTACAGTCCCGAGTCACATGGAGGCAATGAGCGATAGGAAGGGTTTCGTCTCACCCGGTATTGGGGGTTGATGTTGCGCTGTGTTCGATTGGCCGTAACAGGGAAGTCCCTGGCCAGGGCTGATTTAGAGATTTGCTGGTAAGTGTTACCAGTAGTTTCTCGACCCGTTATGAGCCTCACATCGGCACGACTTATCGGTTATTGGGGTCTGACGTTTACTACCCGTAGACTTGATATGCGACATATCAGACGAAAAGACCGGACTGTACGGGAAGTGTTACCGGCAGGCTTTCACAGGAGTTGGAGCGGGCTTGCTTGCTGATCTTCTGATCGTTCAATACCCGGGTAGCCGTTACGTCCAGCTAGTACCGCTGACGGCTTGTGGGTGCGTGATGTGATCATCACCTACTGCCTGCGTATTGACGAGTTTTTAGAGTCCTACACAGAGGTTTTACTGGCTCAGGCGAAACGAAATAGGAGCACGTATGATATATGTGCGAGACCGAGAATAAATGCGTGTATGTGATACCATATTCTATTCTCGCGACTTTTTGTATCGGTCGGTCATATATGATATGACCGGGTTATCGAATCAAGTGTTAATTCGATAAGTCGATACGATGGATGTTAGCCGGTTATATGAGATATGACCGGATTATTAAGTCAAGTGTTGATTTAATAATTAAGTAATAATTAAGTGTATAATTGTATATTAGATATACTAATTTACATTTGCTAACACTTGTTCACTTTAGGGTTTTTCTCACATGTACACTATTTTAACATGTATATGATATATGTTAAAATATGTCATCTTTATGTATCATGGTTGATGATACACATGACTTGTGTGTATGAGACATACACCATCCTAATTGTTATGATTGGGTTTAATGTTTAAAAGTAATTACAAAATTAGTGGGAAATTGGAAAATGCATGAAGCTTGTGGAAGCTTGTGGATGCATTGACTAAAGTCCACTGGATTTGTTTTTACTTTGGACTTTAACCTAACCATCACACAATTAGCTATGGTTATGGCTCTACAAGGGTTAGTATATGATACTCACTCACCATGGTTAGCCTTCACACTTGATCATTATCCTCTTCATTTTCTTTTGTTCATCTTCTTCTTGAGCAAAAGAAAAAGCTTGCTAGGGTTTTGAAAAAGTGAGAAAGATTGTGAGAAATAAAATTCTAAAGAGAACCCACTTCCTATTTCTCCATCCTCTACTAGATTAGCACCTTAGTATAGGGTGTTTGCTTCACTAATTCTCTTGTTAGTGAAGTTGAAGCTTGAGTCGGAATTCCCTCGACGTAGATCATCTTCGGCCTCGGAGACTTCAAGCAAGGTCGCACCTTTTCGCCTCGTGAAGCCATGCAAGGGTCCGGGAGAACCACGATCGCAGCGAAGGGACTTCATCAAGGAGCTAAAGAAGTAGAGGACCGATCTACAAAGGTTGTATTTCGTGATCTCTTAGAGTAAAGTTGTTTACTTGCCTTTCGATTCGCCTAAACTCTAGTATACGATCTTACTTAGGGTTGTTCGGCACCTAAAAAATTTAATTTTGGCATGGTCGATGCCTTGTAGAGCCTTGTTAGTGTGCCTAGTAACCCTATAGGGAAATCCCCTGTAGCTAATGCAGCTTGGATTTCCGGGTCTAACCCTTGCTGAAATCTTCTAGCCCTGATCTCAGCAGTCAGTATGAGATGGGCCGCAAACCTGTTACGGTCTTGTGTTAGCTGTGTAGTATGTGATATAAAATCGAACATTGAGACATATCTTACCTGCTGAGCATGGTAAACTCGGTATCATACTCATCTACTGATTTGGTCCACATTGAACATTGTTGCAGATGTATGAACTGCTGCTCCATATCAAAGAGGGCAGTCTCAGGGAAGTACATTGCATCGAACATGTCACGGAAAGTCTTCCATTCGATGGGTTGATCAAGACGGCTTTCTTCCGCCTTCCACTAAACCCATGCATCTTCAGTGAGCTGCAACTTTGCAACTCGTACCTAAGCGACCTCTGGCACTTGTGCTGCTGCCAGGTCATCTTTAACGCTTTGAGCCCATTCCTCCGTTTCCAAATGGATCTTTTTTCCTGAAAAGTTCTTAGGGTGCAGTGCCCGGAATTGCTTCACTCCGGGTGCTTCCGCTTCTGGACAGTTTAAGAGAATAATAGTCTGCTGCTGTCCTTTCAGGAGGCTGTGGATCGCCTCAAGCAATATCGTCTGCTCATTGATCGGAGCAGCGACAGCAGGTGTGAGTGGTAGTGGTGGGGGAGTGTTGTTGACATTAGTGCAGGTATTGTTTGGGGAATCCATAACCTTGGAAGAAAGATTTGGGTTAGGACAGATTCAAAGTATATGAAATGATAAGTTTCAAGAAGTATGAATTGTAAAAAATGTTTTAGTTGCTGGTTCTTGTTTTATATTGCTTAGGTTGTCCACGCAGAACTGACCTGCATGGTAGGGTTCCATACAGCTCTGACCTGCATGGTCCACCAACATAACCTGTCACGTCCCGATTCCCGGTGTATGGCGAAGGGGACGCGACTGGCCGCTACGTATTTACTCTCAAGTAAACACGCTAAGCGTATCTAAGCAATATAAGTAAAAATGCACAAGAGACAGAGACAATAAATATAATTGAACAGCAACTTTATTTATTAACATTCTTTTTACAATACATCTGAAAAGTAAATACATGGAATGAAAAGCAATGCCTAAATAGTGGCATAACAGAAATGGAATGTACTGAAATGAAATGTATAAGTATCTAGAGCTCCGGGTCGTAGGCTAGCTGATCCAAGTCCTCGTTGGTGGGCTCGATCTCCTGAAGGTCCGAATCACCTGACAATATTCCAAAGAAGAAAGAGAAGGAATGTCGTCAGTGAACAATCGCTCGGTAAGTCCTAAAGATAAGGGAGAAGTAAAATAGACAGAGAGAGAGTGTGTGTAACTTTTAAAATGGTTTTATATTGTTATAATGTTGTATTTAGTGTTAACGCTGTTGTTTGTAGCTTGGTACAGAAGAGGCCAGTATATACGAGAGGAGTCTCGTTAGAACAGACTCTACGGTGAATGGAATACAAGGAACCGTTTATGCCATGGTACAACAGCAATTGAATTCAGATTAGGTGTCTTAATGGTTGCAGTCTCATGCCACTTCTAACACCTTATGTACTAATCTACCGTTTAAACCCCGCGATGTCTTAATTGTATTGTTTGTATTGTATTGTAAATTGTATTGTCTTGTATTATAGATTGTATAGATGGATGACTTGCCGAAACCATGATATCAATAAATGTATGTAACTGGAGAATCATGTAGATGGATGCATATCCATGGTTCGGTTCAGTCAATATAGATTGATTAGATTGACCAGATTGAATATATGGATTCATATTGAATTGTTATATATACTTGAATCTCATTCAAGTCAGATTGATTATATTGAGACTCGGTCTGAGTCAGACAATTAGAAAAGAAATTGAATCCTGAATTAGGTTTTGATGTTATCGGTAACCGCTGCACATGGACGACAGGATTTGTGTCTTTTTCAAAGACGATTACCGTGTTGATAACACCGTTTGTTAAGTTGTCTACCTTAAATAGGAAATCACCCATATATCCGGCTCTCTGAGGCTCAAGAGACTGGTCCCACTTAAACCTATGTTTACTAGGGTCCTTATTGTAATTTAATATAACTTGAGGGGGTTTTATATAAAAAATAATTTTGTTTAATTTTTCAAAATACACCTTAAGTATTTTATTATCGTTTTAAAAGTTTTCATTGATATATATTTTATCATTGTGACATTTCTAGTGAATAAAACCTATTTTTCATAATATATGGTATTTATTTGTAATATTGGAATTGTATGGAATTGCATGATATTTTCTTGTAAATGAGTTGTTTTTATTGAATTTTGGAAATGTGGAATATTATAAATATTAAAAATATATATTTTGATATTAATTATATATATATATATTAAAAATATAAGTTTTATTTATAATAGAAATCACATTTTCTAAAGAATATTGTATTTTAAATCTTTCGAGACCGAATACTCCTTGCAGAGGTCTGCTTCTCGCACTATTAAGCCCGAGGATGTGCGATAATCCGCACCATCCCGAACGGGTTCCCCGAATGAGTTGTAGCGGCACATTGCAAATGTTTGTTAAAAATACATATCTTAAAGAAAATGGTTTTTATACGTTAACGGTAGTTTTGTGTAAAATCGTATTTTCCCAAAACTATATTTCCAATGATCATCGTGCTATATTACATATGAGTGTTGTGAGGAGGTAGGTCATTACCTCGTGAACTATCTAAAGATATAGCAAAGAGGTGCCGGTGTGTCGTTTCGTCGCCGAGAGCTCCTAGGGTCGTCGTCGGAAGTTTGTCGGAGCTTCACCCTTCGCTAACTCTGCTTGTACACAAAAGTTCTTGGGATTTTTCTTGAGAGTTTGGACAGAGTTTGTGAGTGAGGGGTGCATGAAATGGAGTGGTATTTATAGGAAAAGATTAGCGTTAGGGTTTGATAGAAAATGCATTAAAAATTATGCATTAAAATAGTTTTAATCGTATTTTAATTCCTCTGGAATAATGCAGGGATTTTAAACAGTGTAGGAGTTATGTGGAGGCAAAGAGGCATAGATTTCAAGAAGGGAAAAATCCGATTTGGGCGAGTTCGGCCAGCGGCGGCAGCCGAGTCAGGCGAGTCGCCGGCCGAGTCAGGCCAATTCTTGCCACCACGTGTCCCCGGTCGCTTGGTCTACCTCCTGAACTCGTTTGTTTTTAGTGTGACCTTTGGGTTTATGGGTTATGCACGTGTAGACTCTTGGGCTTTTAAAAATTTAAAAGGAATCAATATAAAAAATAATGTGGCTGATGGGATTTGAACTCTGGTGCTTTAGTTCAGCAGTGCAAGGTCTTACCAATGAGCTACAAGCTCCTTCCTGCTATTAAAAAGCAAAACAAACTTTTAACTTATACTCAGGCAAAAATACCCCTTTCTGTATTTTGAAAAATATTGTACAGAAAGTTTAGGGTTGTTACAGTTTCAGAAATATCAAACAGGATAAATGATGTTTTAACTACGAGTTAAGCATGTGGCACGAATCTCGAGAAATGGAGCAAATCCGACCACCGAAAACCTTCCAAAAACAAATACCGGTGGTTCGATCATGCCCAAACGACTCCATTATTTGCCCGTGCACCCTTTCAACTCCCCTCTACTCCGCTGAATTGTTTGATTACTCTGCAATTAACCAGAGACCTTTCATTTCCTCATTAATCATATTTTAATTATAATTCTTTAACTCACACCCCTCATCCCTACACTATAAATACATCCCATCCTTTAGCTCTCACCATTCTGAAAATCTATATCAAAATTCTCGAAAATTCTCTAAGTACAAAGTGGGGTTATGCAAGCCAAGAGGAGTAGCGATTCAATTTTGACAACCGGAGCTTTCCCGACGATACCATGACGCTACAAGACCCCCCTCCTTCTTATTCTCTTCTCCTAGCACAAAAATAGTAAGTCATTTCTTCCCCTTTTTAGTTTCATCTCAAATTATTCTTGAAAACAATATCGAAAACAAAAGGTGGAGTTAACTTAATAACACTATCCTTACAATATTTCTACTATTATTATCATGCTCCATAGATCACAAATAACTTGTAAACATAATCTTAAAATAATATTCGTATAATTAACTTTGCACATCTTTATAATTTCTCATTAAATAGAACGTATATCGAATTTGACACAAAAATACCATGAACTTTAAAAGTACCTTTTTTCGATAACTACCATATATATCTCTAGAAAACTCATAGGGTAACGTCCTATCCCATCACATACACTACGGTTTTATAACACAAAGTTTTTAAATGTATGGTTAATTTAAAGAATATGATTTTTCAATAAAATACCATCACTTTATAAAAATACGTTTTTAATCGATATTTTTTTGATTTTTTGCAATTGCGTCTCAACAACCCTTTTAGGAGAAACCATTTACGGATGGTGTGGGTTATCGCACTATCTTGGGATAGTATAGTGAGATACAGAACTCTTCACAGAGAATTCGGTCTCGTAAGGAAATAAAAATACGATTTAAAAGAATACAGTTTTTTTCTAAATCAAATTAAAACTTTGAAAAATTATATAAAATTATGAATCTGTATTTTCAATAAAAACAAATTGTGAAAATCATATTTTAAAATGAAATATTAAATTTTAAAATAAAAATACCATTAAGTTTCCAAAAGAGATTGTTTTCATAAAAATACCATAAACTTTTAAAAACTAGGTTTCATCGCTAAAATATCACTAAAATTAAAATAAATCTTCGTAAAAACTATTAATAAAATAAATCACCCTCAAGATTTATCTTTAAACAATATTAAAGTATTTTTCATAAAACCCCCTCGAGGAATGCAAACAATATAAATACAATGTAAACAATAATAATAAATATTTAATGACTCTAAATTAATATAGGTTTAAGCGGTATCATTTCTTTTGAGCCCCACGGAACCGGAGAAAGCGAGTGCTTGCCTATTCAGATTACACAACACTGCAAATTAACAGAGTTATCAATGGCAATTGTCTTGGAAAAAAACACAAATTCTGTCGTCCATGTGCAGTAATTACTCCCGAACTTAAGAATTTCAACAGTTAAATCCATTTACAAAAAATGTCTATAACTCGAATTCAAACTTAAATTTAAACTCGAACTCGAATCCAAATTCGAACTCTAAGCCAACTCGAATATAAACTTGAACGTGAACTCAAAATTAATCCACTCGACTAACTTGACTCGATCCAGGATAGCAATTGACATGAATCGCATTCTACTCGACTTACTCGACTTTATTCTTCAACTTTTGAAATATATGGTTTCGATCAAGACATGTTATAATCAACCAATCACATTAACTAAGGGTATCTTACAGTTATAATATATTATACTCGGGGTATTTGGAATAGTTTCTTCTGTGAATCCAACGGAGCTTCAGAACTCCCGTATTAACTTATTTTTTTCTATTTACTCGAATCTCAGTCAAATCAACTCCTCCACAGCTTGGAGTCCCGATGCTAACACATGAAATGGGCCCGTGTTTCCTTGCTCCTTGGGCCCCACTCTTGAGCTCGTGAATATTTCTACGGTTGCGTTGACATTCACACTTGGAATTTAACTTTAACATAATGACTATATAGAGACTTATAAATGCATATATCCATATTCAGATCTATACATTTTTACTGGTCATTTACATTATTTCTTTATATACTTATCACTTTTCACTCTTACTCTATCTTTGGGACTTACCGAGCGCTAGTTCGCTGAAGAGCATTCCAACTGACTTTTGTTTTCTTAGAATGTTCGTCAGATACGGTCGAGACGGAGGAAGTGGACGCTATATAGGAGGATTATGACCAGATAGGTACTCAGGATTAGCTTAACTTTCTTTTTCTTTCAGCTTATGTATGCCACCTGTTTAGGCATTTTCTTTTATTGTATTTACTTTTTCAGTTGAACTCATGTATCTGTAAAAATTTCAAGTTTGAATGTAAATAAAGATGTTTATTGAAAAATTGTACAGTCTCCATTTATTCTTACACTGTGTATTATTATTTCAATACACTTAGTATATTTATTTAGGGAACGATCTTCTCTGAATAAATATGTTGCGGGTTCGCCACGTCATCGTTTCCGTCTACTGAGAAGTGGGACGTGACAGGTTTTGTTGGTGGCCCATGCAAGTTAGTTCTGCATGAAGTTGTAAACAATATACCATAAGAATTAATGAATTCAACAAACATTTACATTCCTTGCATTTCAAAATTCCTTGAATCTATCCTAATCTATATTTTATATCAAGGTGATGGACTCTCCGAACAATACCAGCACCAACGTCAACGACAACACTCCACCGCCTACTCTATCACCACCACTTACCGTTGCAGCGTCTATCAATGAGCAAATGGTACTCCTTGAGGCTATCAAGAGCATATTGGAGGGACAGAGGGAGCAGACAACCCTTATACACCAAGGACTGGCTTGCCCTGAGGCGGAGGCACCCGGAGTTAAGCAGTTTCAGGCACTGCACCCAAAGAACTTCTCGGGTAAGGAGAGCCCTCTTGAAACAGAAGAATGGGCTCAGGCGATTTAGGATGACCTGGCAGCGGCTCAAGTGCCAGATATAGTTTGTGTTAGAGTTGCTAAGTTGCAACTGACTGATAATGCCAGGGTATGGTGGAATGCAGAGGAGAGCCGTCTCGCGCAACCAATAGAATGGAAAACATTCTGAGACCTCTTCGATGCGAAGTACTTTCCGGAGACTTCCCGCTTTGACATGGAGCAACAATTTATCCATTTACAGCAAGGCTCAATGCGGGTCAAGTCTATAGATGAATATGATGCTGAGTTTACCATACTCGGCAGGTAAGTTATAGTCTCAAGTTGAATTTTCTATCTCACTTAAACATTGCTAATATAAGGTCGTAACAGGTTCGCTGCGCACCTCATTCCCACTGCTGAGATCCGAACACGACGATTCCAGCAGGGGTTGGACCCTGAAATCCAAGCTGAACTCGCTACAGGGGATTTCCCAACCCACGAGCTTGCATTGAAGGCTGCCCGACGCTATGAGATAGTTGTGAAGAAGAAGGGCAGGCCGCAGTCGGCCGATGTGGAACGCCCTTCACACCAGATCACAAGAGAAGTCTCTTCCAGGCCAGCTTTCAACAAACCATCTCGGAGGCCAAGAGATTCGTTTGCCAACAACAGGCTAGACTTTTGCAGCTACTGCAAAAGAATAGGACATCTAGTGAAGAACTTTCGTAGGGCGAATAACTTATACTTGATTTATGGGTCTTCTACTCATGCTATCGGAGCATGCCCCTATAACCGAGGAACTAATAACCCTCCCGCTAGACCGGCGATCAAGCTCCTCATACCCAGTTAGCTCTACCAACACCCGCTCCCCACACCCAGACCGCTCAACCTCAACGCTGAGTGTTTAACCAGGCATAGAAGAAGGTGCCATGATGCCAAGAATTTACCATATCGGTCGAAGAGGCCGAAGCTGCAGGTCTGGTTATCACTAGTAAATCTCTTCTTTCTTTCCTTTCGAGTTATTTCAATTCCTAGCCATCTTATATTTGTTATACCTAAATCTATCCCACGCGACTTATGTACAATCTTAGTAGCACCTTACCTGCACTCGCACTTTTTGACACTGGGGCATCGCATTGCTTCATGTCGCAATGGTTCGTAAGAACTCATGCGATCTCAGTTAAGCCGCTCGTATCTAGCTGGAATGTCAATTCAGGAAACGACGTTCTGAAAGCAACCTTGGGATACGATCTGTGTCCAATGGTCGTCTGCAGTCGAGAATTCTATGCAGACTTCAAGCTACAGGACATACCGAGTTTCGACGTAGTCTTAAGAATGGACTGGTTGGGAACTTCTTTGCTACCACTGACTGTCGCCAAAGGAGGGTAGTGTTGGAAATACCAGATCACCCGGTATTCTATTTCAAAAGCGGAGACCGGAATTTGGAGCCTATCATCTACCAAGCAAAACTAAAGAATGCAGAGATTGCAGCGTTGCAAGTGGAAGGATTGAAGCCAAAGGTCGTTGGAGAGTTCGAGGACATTTTCCCTGAAAATATATCAGGTCTGCCTCTTGATTGAGCTCTTGAATTCAGTATTGATTTGCAACCCGGTGCATAACCAGTAATCAAAACTCCATATCGACTAAGTCTGGAGGGATTGAAGGAGATCCGTATTCAGTTGGATGAACTCCTGAAGAAAGGTTGGATCAGACCCATTACCTCAAGTTGGGGATTCCGGTGCTGCTGGTAAAGAAGAAGGAAGGTATCTATAGTATGTGCGTGGATTATCGAGCTCTGAACGAAGAAACGATTAAGAACAAGTATCCACTATCTCGTATTGATGACCTTTTCGATCAGTTAAGTAGATCTTGTGTCTTTTCAAAGTTAGATCTTTGCTCAGATTATCATCAGGTGAAGGTTAAGGAGTCTGAAATTCCGAAGACGGCGTTTAAGACTCATTATGACCATTATGAATATCTTATAATGCCATTTAGAATGAACAATGCACGAGCCATTTTTATGAACATGATAAACCGAGTTTTCCGATAGTACTCAGACGGATTTGTTGTTATCTTCATCGAAGACATCCTGGTGTATTCAAATAATCAAAAAGAGCACACCGAGCACTTACGCATTGTCCTGAAGACATTACGACAACACTAGCTCTACGCCAAGTACAGTAAGTGTGAATTTTGGCTAGATCAAGTCGGATTTCTCAGACACATCGTTTCAGGCGAAGAAATCTCTGTGGATCCAGCTAAAGTGTCAGCTGTTAGTGGGTTTCCAACACCAAATACGGTCAAAGATATATGAAGTTTTCTGGGCTTAGCAGGATATTACAGACACTTCATCGAAGGATTCTCAAAGATCGCGGCATCCCTAATCAAGCTTATATGTAAAGACGAAGCATTCGTATGGTCAGAAGCATGTGAGAAGGTTTTTGTAGAACTCAAGTCAAGGTTAACCTCTGCACCTATTCTTGTAATACTGGATCGATCTAATGGATTCGATGTACATTTTGATGCGTCTGGTAAAAGATTAGGATGTGTTCTACACCAGCATAGAAGGGTTGTGGCTTTTGCATCAAGACGACTAAAGGTCCATGAGCCTAACTATCCAACACATGATCTACTGGCAGCCATGGTTGATTAGTCTAAAATATTGCACATTTATGTGAACATTTGTCCTACTATTTTTAATAAATAAAAGGTGTTAATTGTAAATAAAGAACATATGTTGGTTTATTTGTAAAAGTTATTATTATATGTTTCTTCATTATAATTAATATAATTAGGGAAAATAGATGCATATAATATTTAAATGAAATATTAGTAATTAAAGTATGCATATCATATCAAATATTCCTAATCAATATTCTTAAGATATTATATCATGTAAATGGTTGGAATAATATCTCAAAAATACCAAATGTTACTAACAATTTGATTTAAAATATTATGCAGGTATTAGCTCAGGTCTGAAATCTATGTAGGAGATCCAAGTCAAATCGGGATATCGAAACCGAATCTGTCAAATTTTAGAAGTAAATCGAGAAATCTAGCAATGTCAGAGACTTAGAGCAATATTTTCATAATCTATATATCAAAGGAATCTCTAAATATCGAGAAAAAATCCAGAAAAAATCTCAAGTCCCAATCCCACCCGGAGACGGCGGATCCGTGGCCAAACGTAGCAATGGTCGGCGGTTCCGCGGCCCTTTAATGGCCGTTGGATCTGGAATTTTGGGGACAAGATAGTATCTACATCTACTAACATATGGCATCTAGGTTTCTAGTTTTAGAAGCTATATAAAGGACTGAGCGCTGTTCATCCAATAATCCAAGAATTCAAGATGCCAAATAAAAAGTTCAAGAGAGAGATCTACGAGCGAAATTAGGGTTCTTGTAATCTACCATTTTAAGAATAAAGTTGTAATGCAATAGTTGATTAATAAAGCTAGTTTTTGTTTTTAATTCTTTTTGCATTTACTTTCAGCATTTACTTTACGCATTACTTTTTCCGCATTTAATTTACGCATTAATTTTCCGCATTACTTTTCTGCACTTTTAATTATGGTTTTATTCATTTTCAACCTTTTCTTTTAAATCGCCACTAACTATGAGCGAGTAATTTCTTTCTTGCTAAGGTTTGTAAGATAGGGTAGAATAATGGATGAAATATCTTTTAACTTCTTTTGACATTTTAAAGTTTATAAATTTTAGCAAAATAAATGTTAACCCTTTTATTGGGCGCGCTATCAATTTATTGATAGTCACGACCACGATTTAAGGTTAGTTAAATACTTATTTTGTTAAGGGCTTGAGATTGATAGAGATCAATGGAAGGACAAGGGGCAGTAGTGGGAAACCTTAATTCCTTCCAAGAACCCCTAATCCACATTCATCGCTATCTCTCTAAGTTTTAAACTATTAAAAGATAAAAAGAGACATTTCTAAACATTCATCCATTAACTACTAAGTCCTATAAAGCCTGCAGGCCCATCTATTATAAATTTTATATCCATATTAAAATAAAACGATAACAAACCCATCCTCTCTTTTATCAACTCGTCTAAAGCAAGAAAAGAAGTTCATGTTTCCCTGCGGACGACCCGTACTCATCGCGGCTAGCTATTTGCGACACCGTCTTAATTGCGGTTATTTACAAAACACATACACACACATTTTCGCACGATCAATCAAATGGCGTCATTGCCGGGGAAACGATTGTAATTAATTTTCTTGTTATTCAGATTGATTTCTTATAAAAACCAGAAAGATAAAATAAACGAGAACAAAAACCGCATTATGTGTTTTTAACGATTATTGTGCGAGTTTTGAAAAGGAATCTGGAGTAATTGGACCAGGCCAACAGAGATTCAGAAACTTTCAACTTGGACCAGAGGAGCATAGGGGTGCTCTGTGGAAATTTGAAGAAAAGATCTTACCAAAAGGCGGCGGAACCGCACCCAAAATGTGCATTCAGCGGCGGAACCACGGCCCCTTTGAAGAGTTGGGCCCCCAGAAATCTCTGGTATTGTCCTAATGCCTTTCTCTCTCCTCTAAAACTCCAATAATCTGATTTTACCTGTAGGATTCTTTGCAAACAGCGCCACAAAATAAAAAGAAAAAAATCTTTTTGCGTGTTTTGATTTCGGATTGTTTTGCATACTTAAATCGGATATTAAGGGGCAATAAACCCAAATTTAGATTAGGTGGGGATTTCATCACCCTTCCTAGGCCCCATAAATCACAAACGAGCATTCTATCACCCTACATTAATAAAAAAAATCTAAACCAACCCTCTAAGGACTGTCGCTCTCAATTAAGATAGAAGAAGGTCATGAGTAATTTATTGCTTATCCGCATTTCTCATGTGGTGTTTAGGAAAGTGTGACTAAGGAAAGTGGTTACTTAATTAGGCCCGCTATTTCGGTGATTCGTATAGCGGATACCTCCCACTTACCTGGCACTTGTCTGGCCGCAAGATTAATAAAGAGGTGGTAGAGGATTGATCCTACGTCTTGTCCTTCGGAAGTCTAGGAGCGGTCTAGTGACTTGACCTAGGTGACCCTACCTCTAGGGATTAATTGTGTATTTTTTGATTGGTTGAGTCAAGCCTCACGTCTGACATTTTTTTCAAAACATGCCTTCTTAAAATCGTTCTCACTCATATCACACGCTGCAATGTGCATTAAACCCGCTTAGTGTATGATTGGATTGATACGGGATTCTATTGCCCGTCTAGTCCGCGTTTTTGCTGTCGACTCCGAAGTCGGTACCTCTTCATCTTCTATTTCTCCTCCACCTACCACATCTCCCGAGATGGACGGATCTCTATCGGTTTTTAACAACACCACCTTGCCACCACCCGTAGGTACGCAAAATCCACCCCGCATCACTCTGCAAGACAGATGCTATCCTGTACGCGGACCCCTTCTTACGTGTTTTTCTCTTCCACCAGCCAATGGGGATAATTTCGAAATTAAACTCCGCTTCATCAACTTGTTGCCCAAATTTCACGGGCTTGAATATGAAAATGCATACGTTTTTATAACCAAATTCGGAAATGTATGTGCAATGATGAGCACCACCTAACTTTCAGGGGATGCTATGCGATTATGTCTTCTCCCTTTTACTTTGTGTGATCTCACAGAAAAGTGGCTGTATAGCACCTCCGCACATTCTATTACTAAATGGGATGAATTCGTTAAAGCATTCCTTATGAAATTCTATCCTCATCACAAAACTGCCCGTATTTGGAGCGAGATTAACCAGTTTGCTCAACTTCCCAACGAACCCTTTTGAAAATGCTTTGAACGGTTTAAAGATCTCATTATCCAATGCCTTCATCATGAAATCGACAGATGGCAACTATGCAAAATTGTGTATAAGGGTATCAATAGCTACGAAACAAATGCTAGAAACCATTTGTCAATGTCATTTCATGTCAAAAGACGACGGCGAAGCGTGGAAATTTCTGGAAGATCTCGTCGAACAGACATTACAGTGGGAGAGAACTAGACCAACCACATCGTCTTCATCTAGGGCAGGTATCTATCTGCTCGACATTTCCATCACAGTAAAAACTGAAATAGCAGCGATGCAAAAGAAACTCGAAGCTATGGAAAGAAAATTCTCTTCAGCCTCCCTAAACCAAGTTACACTCCCCAAAACCGTGTGTGGTTATTGTTTCGACCCATCAAATTTAACGGAAGAACGTCCTTTGAATCCTCCTTCTCAAGGTCATGAACAAACCGATGCTGCTTTTCAACAACAATCTAGAAACGATCCTTATTCATCCATATATAATCAGGGATGGTGAAATCGTCCTAATTTTGCTTGGAACCAAAACCAATCTCAAAATCAAAATCAGTTCTCAAGCCAAAAAAACTATCAAAGGCTTCCTTCACAGCAACAACAGCTACCGTAACAAATTCAGTAGCCCTTTCAACCGCAATATTTCCAAAATCCGGCCAACAATTTTGCCCCTTATAATAATTCTTTCCAACCACAGACTAATATTCCAACGGCCGGTACCAATAAAATCTCTGCACTCGAAAGAAGTTTAGAAATGTTTATTAAACAATCTGCACAAACGTCGGCCAATTTAACGTCTTCTATCCAAATTCTAGTGCAACACACTGCTTCACACGGTGAAAGCATAAAATCTATCGAAGCACAAATTGCACAGTTAAGTGCTGCGATGGGAGAGAGATAGAAAGAAAAACTTCCATTGCAACCTCTACCAAATCCCGGCCACTCACAAAGCACAAATATCGTCCTTAACCAACAAAATCAGAATGTGAGTGTCGTAACTACGTTGATATCGGGGAGAGTGCTGAATAACCATGTTGGTGAAAAAGTTGATGATTCAGGTGAAACACCGGCAACTACTTCTACTCCTACTTCGTCTAGTCCACTATCTTCATCTGAGTCTATTCTTCGTTTTTCACCAGGCTCGAACCCTCAGCCCACTTCCTTAAATGAATTACCATCTATGACCATCCCAAATCCAATTTTGGGATCCATTCCATCCCCAAAAACTTCTCCACAAGAGTTGGACCCAACCCTTATCGATAAAGCTCCTTTTCCAAACCGGTTGAGGCCCAACAGACTAAGTTCACAAATGGAGAAGATTGTGGAAATTTTAAAGCAAATTTACATAAATATTGCTCTCTTAGATGCTATCCAACAAGCTCCATCCTATGCAAAAATTCTAAAGGACTTGTGCACTAGGAAAAGGAAAACTCAAGTGCCTAAAAAGGTTTTCTTAGCAAGCAATATGAGTGATACTCTTACCCAACATTTGCCCAAGAAACGTAAGTACTCCGGTTGTCCTACAATTTCGATAACTATTAGGGGTAAAAACATCAATCGCGCTCTACTCGATTTAGGTGCTAGTGTTAACTTGCTCTCTTATTCTGTTTATGAGCAATTAGGTATAGAAGAGTTGAAACATGCGCACTGCACTCTCCAGATGGCCGATCGATCTATCACCCACCCTAAGGGTGAGCTAGATGACACGTTGATCAAAGTAGGGGAATTTATATTCCCTGTGGACTTTATAGTTTTAGATACACAGCCTGTGGCAAATCCACGGAACCAAATTCCAGTGATTCTAGGCCAACTTTTTTTAGCAACTTCAAACGCGATAATCAATTATCGTAACAGTTCCATGAACCTGTCCTTTGGGAAGATGACCATTGAGCTTAACATTTATAGGGTAGGAAGTCAACCCTCCGAACCTTATGCTTATATAGTTGATATATGTTCTGTTGACAAGATAGCTTCCGACAGTTGCGAATTTGAGGAGCTTCAAAATATTGATATTGACGCAACTAGTGCGTTATTGTTTGATCCTGCTATTTATTATACGAGTGAGGATCCTTCTGTCGACAAGTCCACTTCCGAGTCCGAATCTTTTGACTTGTCGAATGACTTAGTCGAGCTATCCGAATCAGCACCTTACACTAGATATGAACCTCTTATAGTGTCCGAGTATCATACTCTTCTTTCTGATGAGATTATCATTTGGAATATTGATGAAAGTTTTGAAGACATTTTCACTGAAGAACTCGCGTTCCTTACAGACTTGGATGTTATGAATCAACCTCCACCCAAAGAAATTGAACCACCACCCCATCTTCTTATCACATACGAGAATACGCCTGTTCCACCTATTCCTTATCTTTCGCATTCTCGTTTTTATCCACCATCACTGGTTCATCTCTACCAATCGAGACGTAAACCGTTCAATTACACCTCTTATCTCCTCCCCACTTCTTCATGTCTATCTGTAACATGATTTTCTACCAACCATGGTGTTATATTGATAAAATATTTGAATGGTTGGTTTTAACTTTTGGTCTTTGTAAAGATTTGCATAGACCAATAATTTTACCCCTACTTATAATTTTAAATGCTTAGTAATGAAAACATTGTTTTAATTAAGTTTGGGGGGAAGAAAAATATTTTGGCTTTAGAAAGAAAAGAAAATTTTTGCACGATTGTGAGCCAAAAATAAGTTTGGGGAGGATTTCACTGTCATTGAATTTTGTCTCCTTTTACTAATCATTGAGAACTTTTCCTCCCAAGTCTACAGGTTTTAAGATTAAAAGATGACATCAGTGAGGACACTGTTGTAAATAGGTTTGGGGGGAGATTTGTGCTTATTCACGTATCATTTTACATTATACTATAAAAATAAAAGCACTAAAAAGGAAAAAAAAATTGAAAATAAAAGTTAGAAAGTGAAAAACACATATGAAAGAGAGGAAGGGATTTAAAAAATGCAATAAAATTAGATATTTTAAAATGAAGTTAGTAATAGATAGTCATGAGCTGTTGTCCTAAGGGTTAGTAAGATGAAGGAAATTACTAATCTGAGGATAGAAATAAGTCTGAAAAATAGTCTCTGTTCTTGAATCCAAACTTCTGAAAGTTGATTACTATACGCACCTGCACATATTTTGAAACTTGGGATAGTAGAGAATACCTTGAAATGCACTTGTTTAAAAGCCTTCGTATAAAGGAAGAAAAAAAATATAAATCAACAAAATATTGTTGGTGTATATGCCCTAGAGGCCATTACTGTATCATACTAGTATGTATATTACTTGATGGAAGCTTGGGATATTCACAGTTGTACAGACAATCTTGCTCAATATAGTAGTATGCTACTTGGTTTGTCTCTGCTTTAATGTGTACATGTGTGTTTATTTATTATATCACCTATACGCATTAGTAGAGCCCTTAGGATCTTTGCTTGATTACCGGCGTTGTGATGGCGATCACACTCGTGGGGCTGGGTAATCTACAAGCACATCCTTATACACGTCCCTAGTCGTGGGAGTATCGAGATAGGGCATCGATACTCCGGAGTAGACTAGCGTATGCGCTTCTCATCCCAGCTCGGGAGACGGTCTGTCCCACAGCCGTCAGTACGTCGTACTTGAGATAGTATGCGGGTGCTCGTTAGGTTACGAGTACACTGGACAGGACTCGTCGGGAACTGATGGTTGGTATTATACCTATCGTCAGTTATCAGTTCCCAGGTGACATGAGTACAGCTTAGTCCGCTGACTTGACACTGTCACTTCGCCTCGAGTGTGTTCCCACTGTTCTTTGATTGCTACCCTACCACGGCTCTACTGAGTCGTGCAAACAGGTAGTAGTTGGGAGCAGTCCCGAAGCACTTGGAGGCAGTGACGGTTAGACAGGATTCGTCTCTCCCGGTATTGGGGGTTGACATCGCGCTGTGTCTAGGAGAGCCATTACACGAGTAGTCCCTGGCCAGGGCAAGCGAGATATACTGGTAGGTTTCCAGTGTTATCTCAGGGTGTATTGGGCTTCACTCCGACACGACTTGTACCGCTATTAGGGGACTGACGTTTACCGCCCCCCTAGGCCCGCCATGCGATGTATCAGACGAACAGACCGGACTGTACGGAGACTGTCACATACAGGCTCAGTAGGAGCGCAGATGGGGTTCACCTCGTCAGTCTTCTTATCGACATCTACCTGGGGACCGTTACGTACAGCTAGTGCCGCTTGCGGTCTGTGGTTAAACCCACTGCCAGCGTAGTGTCGAGTCTTTAGAGTCCCACACAGAGAGCTATTCGCCTTTAGGCAAAACGAGTAGAGGTCGCATGGTTTTGCGACAGGGTTCGTTCGCATCCGCGCACTTGTGCACGTTTGCTGTCCGGACAGTTTATACTAGCGGGCTTTGGTTTAAGCCGGATCCTAGTATATGATTTGAGATTGGTTTTTCTCATTGTGTTCGTGTTCCTCGGATCACGAATGCGGGTGCGTATGCACAGTTGCTTGAGATTGGGGGAGAGGACCTTGTTTAGGGTTAATGGCTTTTGTCATTTTATTAACCCTATTGATTTTGTGTGGATTATTGTTAATTGATAATTAGCTTAATTATTGTGCATGGTTGTTGTTGACAATTTGACTTCATTGACTTGTTGACCATGTTGACAACTTGACCATAATCATTTCATTTGGAAGATGCTCTTTGATCTTTGCAAAAATTGAAATGATAATGGTCAAGTCATGATTTATCATGACAATTTTCAAGCTAATTATCTAATTAGAATTATCCTCACATATTAGTGAGAATGGCTCTTTTATTTTTTCATTCTCTCATTCTATTTCTCTCTCTTGTTCATCCTCTCCCTCAAGCTCTCTCCCTCTCATGTGTTGAGAAACAAAAAGCTTGAGAAAAATCCTCTCTTGATCTTCTCTACTCACTTCTAGGGTTCAAGTCTTAGCATTTCTTGCACTCTAGTTACTCCTAGCTTGGAGTTGAAGCTAAAGGTGGTGGCTTTCAAGTGGATCTTTCTTTGACGGATGAAGACAAGCAAGGTGAACTCTCTCTACCATTCCGACAAGCAAGGAGAGAAGGAGTTCGAGCTCAAGGTATAACCTTTCTACAACTTACTTAGTTGTTAGATTACTTTAGCTAGTTTTCGTTTAGCAAAGATCCTCACAAGCAAGGTCCATGTTGCCTAAGTCTTTAAAAATCCGTTTTTTATTATGTTTTCCGCCTCCCCGCAAGCACCGGGGTGGGCAACGTGGACCTAACAGTGGTATCAGAGCCTAACTAAACATAAACTAGCTTGGTAGTAAAGTGTATCGAAGTTCGAAACGGAAAAATCGAAAAAACCAAGTTATAAAAATCTGAGTTTCTGTTAAAACTTTTTCTGGTCAAAACAAAATTTGTTATATCCCAAAAATCATCTCAGGCTTTTTAGAAGAAACTCACCAAAAACGACACAGCAACTCACTAGATCGGCCGCGCTTCCGCGGCAATAGCTTGCTATTGCCGCGGAAGCGCCGCACTCTGGTGGAGTTGCTGTCTCGTTTTTGGTGCAGTTTGTTTATTACATGGTTTTAGGATTTTTACGATATATTATATGTGCCCAGATTTTCCAGAACACAAATTTGTTTTTGGGGGCCTATAATTCCGTATTTTTTTCGAACTTCAATATACTTTGACTATAAAGGTTATATCTGTGATGTTCTTATGTATTGAACGTCGGCTAATCGCTATATGTCGATTAGTCGGGGTTATACATATCTGTGATCTGTGATTGTTGTTGATGGTTTGTGTATATGAACTCGTTGGATTGTCGCGGATGAATAGCCGGGGTGGATGTGAGATGAGAGTTTCTTTTTCTTTCATTCATGTAATAAATTTGTAAATTGATGTAATATTATTTGTTTGGCCGCACAACCGGGTCGGGGTTGTAGCCGTCATTGTATAATTCTTTTTACTGTTTTTGCTCCTAGGATAGACCCATGGAGGGGTGCACAAACTACCGGGTAGCTCGAAGTGCCGAGTGGCCTACTTATGGCATTGAGGGAGGTTGCTTCGCTTCGGGGACTTGGCGGGTAGTTTGCCGCACCCGTAGGGGTCTTGGGTGGGGTTTTGGCTATTCATCGCGACCGTGTAATCCACTTTTCGTTGCAGGCTCGAACGAATTGCGGATTCCTAGTATATCCAAAGTGTTCATCTGTGATCTGGATTGGCTATCATTGCTATATTGCTATATATAATAACTATTTAGGCGTTGCTTATGTTTTACAGCCGCGCTAGCCCAGCCCCCGCTCTGTCGTTAGTTAAGTAACCTAACGGGTGATGACGGGGCCCCGTGGCGAATGCGAATGGCATAAGCGTACGTCATATTTTGGTTGTTTTCTGCAATGGTAGGATTTAAATGATGGGACGCATTAAAAGAACTAATGCAAGAAAATAAACCTAAAAAGACGTTGTTGGAACAAGTTTTTCAAAAAGCTGTTATTACAAGGACGTTCATCTCTTTGTTTTGCATCGCGGTATTCGGTTATGAATGCCCAGCACCTCAGTCGACGAGGCAAGGGCCGAGATCCCTTCACCGGGAGTGACCCCTTGGACAAAACTTTGCGTCAGGGTAATAACTTCACTACAGTCGATTATTCTTGCTTTGCATCGAGGTATTCATCTTACGAATGCCCAGCACCTCACTCGACGAGGAAAGAGCCGAGATCTCTTCACAGGGAGTGACCTCTTTAGCAAAAGTTTTCGCCACTGTATTTTTCCAAAAAGTGCAATCGGGTTCCTTCAATGATATCAAGTTCATTACGTTAACGGGTTTTTCGCCAAAAACCCAGCCGTAGCCCTCCGTCGTTTCGGATAATTAATACTTAGTATTCGTGCTGCGTTTGTTGATTATTCGTCAAGACACAGTGAACGGTAGCTAAGTAATAATTCTCTGTTGCACTGATTGATGCGATTGGTTAGGACGGTCGCATGATTTTGTTGATTATTCGTCAAGGATCATGCGGGCGGGTCTAATGCAATCCTGGATAACGACGGGTTGAACTTGACTAGGACCTTTTGATTTGTTGATTATTCGTCAAGGTCACTTGGGTCCTAGGGGCAAAAACCACATCGGGAGTTTCAAAAGTACTGAAACTTGCAGATTTAGCATACCTTCTGGAGTGTGGTGACTAGAGTGGATTCCATCTAGGTCTTCACACAATGATGGTTGGATCCCGATCCCACTGATGAGTTGGATTACTCTCGGGAGATTATTTCACTTAACGATCAATGCTATAAACCTAGTAGGTGTCTAGAAAGGTGTTAGCGGGGTTACGCCCCCAGGGAAAAGAGGTTCTTTAATTAAGGAACTTCGCGAAAGCGTTGGAAAACCTCCCTCGAAGTACCGACACTGGCCTGGCTGAAAGGTTAAGCAAGTATTGTGACGTGAATTAAAACCCGACTAGTTCTTCTTTTAAAAGCTTTTAAGAAGAATTTGAGTAAACAGTGGGAGACATCCTGGTTAGATAAATTAATAAACCAATCTAATCTTGCAAGAGCATACGCTGAGTGTTTCTTTTCTCTCTCTCCAGGCAGCAACCTTTTCACGCCCTAATCAAGATAATAAAATGTATCGCTTGACCGATCCGAATTCTTATTCGGGACTGGGGAAAGTTGGTTCAGCTCTAACTTGTGACAACAGTCATGAGTATGAGAATGGGAAGGAGGAAAGTATGGATTTCCAGGATACCCAGTTGAAGAAGAAGCATGGTTTTGCATCTACTTCAGGTGTTCTTGTAATTGAGAACTGTTTTACGGTCAGCCCTACCTCCTGGGTACTTGATACCGGATCAGGATCTCATATCTGTAATTTATTGCAGGGACTGAGAAAAAGTAGGATAGTTGCACCGGGTGATATGTCGCTCAGAGTAGCGAACGGAGCACAAGTTAATGCGGCAGCCGTCGGTGAATATCACCTAGTATTGCCTAATGGCAAGACTATGATTTTGAACGATTGCTACTATGTACCCTCCATGGTTTGCAACATCATATCAGTTTCTTTACTCGATAAAGATGGATATGACTTTGTTCTTGAAAAGAATATCATGGACATTTACCTTCATAAGGTACTGGTTGCAGAGGGTACACTGTGTAATGGTATCTACGTTCTAAATCAGAATACAGTTCTTAATATACAAAACACACGCAAGAGGAAGAATTCAGATACGAATGAATCCTACTTGTGGCATTGTAGGCTTGGTCATATCGGAGAGAAAAGACTGAGTAAGTTGCATAAAGATGGACTCTTGAATACGTTCGAGTTTTCATCTTATGAAACTTGTCAGTCTTGTCTCAAAGGGAAGATGACCAAATCTCCGTTCACCGGACATGGAGAAAGAGCAAGAGAGCTCTTGGGACTCATACACAGTGATGTGTGTGGTCCGATGTCTATACATGCAAGGGGTGGGTTCTCGTACTTCATCACATTCACTGACGATCTCTCTAGGTTCGGATATGTGTATCTGATGAAACACAAATCTGAAGCTTTTGAGAAATTCAAGGAATTCAGAAAGGAAGTAGAGAACCAGATTGGCAAAAGTATCAAGATCCTCCGGTCTGACAGGGGAGGGGAGTACTTAAGCACGGAATTCCTAGACTACTTAAAAGAGAATGGTATTCTCTCTCAGCTTACTCCTCCTTATACACCACAGCACAACGGTGTTTCGAAGCGGAGGAATCGTACCCTATTGGATATGGTTCGGTCCATGATGAGTAGTGCTGAGTTGCCTCTTTCATTCTGGGGACATGCGCTTCAGACAGCGGCATACCTTTTGAATCAAGTTCCGTCCAAATCAGTGCCTAAAACTCCGTATGAAATATGGAGCAGTAAGAAACCATGTCTTAAGTTTATTAAGATATGGGGTTGTCCGGCCTATGTGAAAACACAGAAACCGGACAAGTTAGAGGCACGGTCAGTTCTCTGTAAATTTGTGGGATATCCTAAAGACTCACTAGGATATCTGTTCTACCACACTGAGGAACAGAAGGTGTTTGTATCTCGCCACGCTACCTTCTTGGAAAGGGAGTTTCTTGCAAAAGAAACTAGTGGGAGTTCGGTAGAACTGGAAGAAATTCAGCGACCACAAAATGTAACTGAAAATTTGGAGGAACCGCTAGATTCAATAACCCCAAACGAACCTCCGCCACTCCGCAGATCTGGTAGGATTTCTCATCCGCCCGAGAGATACTACGGTTTTCTCATAGACGGGGATCGAGAGGATTGCATCTTGGAAGAAGATGACCCTACCAGTTTCAGGCAGGCCATTATCAGTAGGGACTCTGATAAGTGGCAGGAAGCAATGCAATCCGAAATGGAGTCCATGTACGCCAATAAAGTGTGGACCTTGGATATTGCTCCGGCTGGGGTAAAACCCATTGGATGCAAATGGATCTACAAAAGGAAACTTGGTGTAGATGGGCAGGTGGAAACCTATAAAGCTAGGCTCGTTGCAAAAGGTTTCCGTCAAAGACCTGGTTTGGACTATGACGAAACTTTTTCTCCGGTGGCTATGCTCAAATCCATTCGGATCCTACTTGCCATTGCTGCCTTCCATGACTATGAGATCTGGCAGATGGATGTTAAAACGGCTTTCCTAAACGGTTGTTTGGAAGAGTGCGTTTACATGGATCAACCAGAAGGTTTCGTAGACAGTGGGAGCAGCGGAAAGGTGTGCAAGTTGCTTAAATCCATTTATGGATTAAAGCAGGCATCGCGGAGCTGGAACATCTGTTTTGATGAGGCAATCAAAGAATTTGATTTCATCAAGAACGAAGATGAACCCTGTGTTTATAAGAAGATTGTAGGACGAACTGTCGTATTCCTAGTCTTGTACGTGGACGACATTCTTCTGATAGGAAATGACATTCCTATGCTACAATCGGTCAAGCTGTTTTTGTCACAAAGGTTCTCCATGAAGGACCTGGGTGATGCCTCGTACATTCTGGGGATCAAGATCTATAGAGATAGATCCAAGAAACTGTTGGGACTTTCGCAGTCCAGGTACATAGAGACCGTACTAAAGAGATTTAGTATGGAGGATTCCAAGCGCGGTAACATACCCGCATTGCACGGAATTACCCTCTCCAAGAAGATGTCTCCTAAGACTGACGAGGAGAGGGTTCGCATGAGCACTATACCCTACGCTTCGGCGGTAGGATCTATAATGTATGCGATGCTATGTACAAGACCAGATGTAGCTTACGCGTTGAGCACGGTAAGCCGGTATCAGTCGGACCCAGGGGAGGACCACTGGACAGCAGTGAAGAACATTCTCAAGTATCTGAGAAGGACTAAGGAGATGTTCCTGGTTTACGGTAATGGAGACCTCAGGGTCGAGTCCTTTACCGATTCAAGCTTCCAGAGTGACAAAGATGATAGCAAGTCCGTCTCGGGTTTTGTGTTTACCCTCAACGGAGGGGCGGTATGTTGGAGGAGTTCCAAGCAGGATACCGTCGCAGACTCGACGATGGAGGCTGAATACATTGCTGCAAGCGATGCCGCAAAAGAGGCGGTCTGGATTAAGAAGTTCATTAGTGAACTTCAGGTGGTTCCGTCCATTGTTGACCCAATACCTTTGTATTGCGATAACAATGGGGCTATAGCTTTAGCGAAGGAACCAAGGTCCCATCAGAAATCCAGGCACATCTTAAGGCGGTATCACCTGATCAGGGAGATCATTGATCGACAGGAGATCGAGGTGCGGAGAGTGGACACAAAGGACAACACTGCGGACCCATTCACGAAGGCTTTACCCCAGACTCAGTTCGAGCGGCTGATCGAGATGATAGGTCTTCGATACGCCAGTACATGGCCTTAGTGCAAGTGGGAGATTGTTGGTGTATATGCCCTAGAGGCCATTACTGTATCATACTAGTATGTATATTACTTGATGGAAGCTTGGGATATTCACAGTTGTACAGACAATCTTGCTCAATATAGTAGTATGCTACTTGGTTTGTCTCTGCTTTAATGTGTACATGTGTGTTTATTTATTATATCACCTATACGCATTAGTAGAGCCCTTAGGATCTTTGCTTGATTACCGGCGTTGTGATGGCGATCACACTCGTGGGGCTGGGTAATCTACAAGCACATCCTTATACACGTCCCTAGTCGTGGGAGTATCGAGATAGGGCATCGATACTCCGGAGTAGACTAGCGTATGCGCTTCTCATCCCAGCTCGGGAGACGGTCTGTCCCACAGCCGTCAGTACGTCGTACTTGAGATAGTATGCGGGTGCTCGTTAGGTTACGAGTACACTGGACAGGACTCGTCGGGAACTGATGGTTGGTATTATACCTATCGTCAGTTATCAGTTCCCAGGTGACATGAGTACAGCTTAGTCCGCTGACTTGACACTGTCACTTCGCCTCGAGTGTGTTCCCACTGTTCTTTGATTGCTACCCTACCACGGCTCTACTGAGTCGTGCAAACAGGTAGTAGTTGGGAGCAGTCCCGAAGCACTTGGAGGCAGTGACGGTTAGACAGGATTCGTCTCTCCCGGTATTGGGGGTTGACATCGCGCTGTGTCTAGGAGAGCCATTACACGAGTAGTCCCTGGCCAGGGCAAGCGAGATATACTGGTAGGTTTCCAGTGTTATCTCAGGGTGTATTGGGCTTCACTCCGACACGACTTGTACCGCTATTAGGGGACTGACGTTTACCGCCCCCCTAGGCCCGCCATGCGATGTATCAGACGAACAGACCGGACTGTACGGAGACTGTCACATACAGGCTCAGTAGGAGCGCAGATGGGGTTCACCTCGTCAGTCTTCTTATCGACATCTACCTGGGGACCGTTACGTACAGCTAGTGCCGCTTGCGGTCTGTGGTTAAACCCACTGCCAGCGTAGTGTCGAGTCTTTAGAGTCCCACACAGAGAGCTATTCGCCTTTAGGCAAAACGAGTAGAGGTCGCATGGTTTTGCGACAGGGTTCGTTCGCATCCGCGCACTTGTGCACGTTTGCTGTCCGGACAGTTTATACTAGCGGGCTTTGGTTTAAGCCGGATCCTAGTATATGATTTGAGATTGGTTTTTCTCATTGTGTTCGTGTTCCTCGGATCACGAATGCGGGTGCGTATGCACAGTTGCTTGAGATTGGGGGAGAGGACCTTGTTTAGGGTTAATGGCTTTTGTCATTTTATTAACCCTATTGATTTTGTGTGGATTATTGTTAATTGATAATTAGCTTAATTATTGTGCATGGTTGTTGTTGATAATTTGACTTCATTGACTTGTTGACCATGTTGACAACTTGACCATAATCATTTCATTTGGAAG
Source organism: Agapanthus africanus (assembly GCA_030015575.1). Lineage (NCBI taxonomy): Eukaryota > Viridiplantae > Streptophyta > Magnoliopsida > Asparagales > Amaryllidaceae > Agapanthus > Agapanthus africanus. The sequence continues at coordinate 28,232,206 of CM057350.1, forward strand.
ATGCTCTTTGATCTTTGCAAAAATTGAAATGATAATGGTCAAGTCATGATTTATCATGACAATTTTCAAGCTAATTATCTAATTAGAATTATCCTCACATATTAGTGAGAATGGCTCTTTTATTTTTTCATTCTCTCATTCTATTTCTCTCTCTTGTTCATCCTCTCCCTCAAGCTCTCTCCCTCTCATGTGTTGAGAAACAAAAAGCTTGAGAAAAATCCTCTCTTGATCTTCTCTACTCACTTCTAGGGTTCAAGTCTTAGCATTTCTTGCACTCTAGTTACTCCTAGCTTGGAGTTGAAGCTAAAGGTGGTGGCTTTCAAGTGGATCTTTCTTTGACGGATGAAGACAAGCAAGGTGAACTCTCTCTACCATTCCGACAAGCAAGGAGAGAAGGAGTTCGAGCTCAAGGTATAACCTTTCTACAACTTACTTAGTTGTTAGATTACTTTAGCTAGTTTTCGTTTAGCAAAGATCCTCACAAGCAAGGTCCATGTTGCCTAAGTCTTTAAAAATCCGTTTTTTATTATGTTTTCCGCCTCCCCGCAAGCACCGGGGTGGGCAACGTGGACCTAACAAATATAAATGAAACATAAAATATAAATGGTGAAAAAAATGAACACTGGTTTTGTAATTACTTAAGGCAGCATAAAAAAATATAGCGATGGTGCTTTATTACGTAGTGCCTTAGACCAACTAGTTTAGGAGTCACTGCTAAGCCTTAGGTGTTGCAAAAATAGGATATTTCTAATTACGCTTAAATAGCCCGCCAATTCCAGACTGAAGCCCCCTCCGTCTCAATGCCCTGAGATGCGGGCCCGTTGCCTTCTAGAACCCGGCTATCCGTGCACCCCTCCGCGGGGTAACCCTAGTACAGAAAGTAAAATATACATACACCGGGTACATCGACCGCAACCAGGTCGTGCCCCAAAAGAATAATACAAACAGGCAGTGACGGCAGTCCACATGTCGGACGCTCGCCCCGCAATATCAAATGTACATATAAAACAAAACTGTACTAATATTGCATCCAGGCTATCCCCCATGACCGATCCGCAACATCACAGCATAAACACAGAACATCAACGTGAAAGTCACGTTCGCAAATCCGTCTAACCGGGCTATAGCAGTTAGACAGGATTTACCGATCAAGTGACATTCACGGTCGCAGATATAATGTAAATACTGTGAAATAATGTGTTTAAAATATCCGATCGATCAAAAATTAACAAGTGAGCCCCCAAGCAATACTGTAGTACTCACAGAAAATCTGGGCCCAATTTTAATATTCCAAAACCCCTATTTTTAGCCCACGAGCCCACTGAAAAAAAATGATGACATGATCCCTCATTCATGCGGCGGATCCGCGGCCTCCAGAGTGGTAATGGCCGCGGTTCCGCGGTCGTACGGATGGATCATGTTGTCGAATTTTTCCAGTGTTCTTAGAACTCCCTGCACATCATTCTGAGACAACCTGAAAAATTTTTCGAGACCAAAAAATTTCAACAGAAAACTGATGTGAACAAAATGCAAGTTTTTGGAATTTTGGTCGATCGGAAATGCAAAACACATTAGAACAAGCTAGGCAAGGTTAATGGCGTGGCTCTGATACCATGTTGCGCCACGGCAGCGCCCCGGCCGTCTATCCGAGGCCAAAATGCGGAATCAAAATTTTTCTTAACCTAAACTGGCGCTACCGCGGACAATATACCCGGATCGAAACCATTAACCTATACTAGCTAACTAGAGATGGGGTGAGAGATGTACCGAGCGATCCGAGTCCTCCGGTCATCTCGTCGTCGTCCCGATCTCCCGCGGAAACTCCGGTTGTCGCATCCTTGCCGGAAGGGCACCACATCGTCTGCATCTTTTACGGGCTCCCACCTCAATACCGAGGCAACTCGGGCACGAAGCTGGCTAGTCGACGTGCCCAAGGTTTGCTGTAGAATGTAGTGTAGATGATGCTTGTCTCATTTGGGGTAATGAAGTTGCCATTGGATGGAGGGAAGTAAAGAACAAAATGGAAATGAACTTTTGTGTATCCAAATGAGATGATAAATTTCCCACTTCACAAAAATGAAAACCCCTCATCTAAATGTTGTGGCCGGACATCATCTTGTAGGAATGGGGAGGTGAACAAAAGAAGAGAAGGAAGGTGATGGTAGGAAGGGGTGACCACAAGCAAACATAATCATAACCAAAACTCAAATCCAAATCAAATCCTTTCACATCACATTAATGCACCATCATGGATGAATAATGCAAGTGATGTAAAGAGAATGATGAAGGTCAAATCAAAATCCCACATATGCAAGAAACCCCCTCCCCAAAAGTAATTTGCAAAACTGCAAATTACCCCCTTCCATCGGAAAAGTCCGGCCGGAAAAGAACAAAGGAAAACCGGCCGGAACAGAAAGCAAACTGGCAACTCCAGAAAACTGGTCCCGTAATAAATTACAGGAAAACCCCGATACTGTGCATACACACCCGCATCTGTATTCCGACCGGATACAAATGCAATGAGACAAAATCTACACTGTACTAAACTAGGATCCGGCTTAAACCAAAGCCGGCTAGTAATGTTCGTCCGATCCTGATCCGTGCAATACCGCACGTATCAGATCGAACCCTGCCATATAACTATATGGCCACTAGTACAAAACTGTCCGATCCTGATCCGTGCAATGCCGCACGTATCTGATCGGACCCTGCCATATCTCCATACGGCCTCTACAGCGTTTCGCCCGAAAGCTTGAGTAACTGAAAGTGTGGTGGACTCTAAAGACTCGTCAATACTGTGGCTGTGGATTTAACCACTAGCACGTCAGAGGTATTAGCCAATACGTGACGGGCCACCAGCTATTGACCAAAAGGGACGTCGATGAGCGAACTCATCCTGACACCCTACTGAGCCTGTCAGTGACAATATCCGTACAGTCCGGTCCGTTCGTCTATGAGCATCGTATGGCGGGCCTAGGGGGTTGGTAAAAGTCAGACCCCCAAAGGCGGTACAAGTCGTGTCGGAGTGAAGTCCAGAACACCCTGAGATACTACTGGAATACCTACCAGTAAATCTCCTGCCTCGGCCGAGGGCTTTGTGTAATGGCTCTCCTAGACACAGCGTGACCTCACCCCCAATACCGGGAGAGACGAACCCCTGCAGATCCGCTCACTGCCTCCATGTGGCTCGGGACTGTACCCAACTAAAACCTGTTTGCACAACTCCTTTGAGCCGTGGTAGGGTAGTAATCAAAGCACAGTGGGAACTCACACGAGACAAATGACGATCTCAGGTCGATGAACTAACCTGTACACATGTCACCTGGGAACTGCTATCTGACGTATGGTATAATCCCAACTAGCAGGTTCCCGGCGAGTCCTGTCCGGTGTACTCATAACCCAATGAGCACCTGTATACATCTTAGGTGAACCAACTGACACCAGTGGCTTGTGAGACCGGCCACCGCCCCTCGTCGGGGTCTCGACTGTATACACTAGTCTACTCTGGAGAATCGATGCCCTGTCTCGAAACTCCCACGACTAGGGACCTTTTAAGGATGTGCTTATAGACTCCAGCTCTCACTTATATGATCGCCCTCATACTGCTGGCCGTCAAGCAAGAATCCTAGGGGCTCTATCAGCGTGTAATAGTGACCTTTAAGGTCACCTGAAGCAGTACACGATGATAAAGGTAAACCAGATAGCATACTATCATCTCGAGTAAGACTGTCCTCCTGGGATAGGTCCTCCCTCAATCATTGCAATCACGTGCCTGTGATCCAATAATTGACTCTGAGGGCACTATCTCCAACAATCTCCCACTTGCACTCAAGGCTAATTATTGCGATGTCGCATACTCACAGCTCGTGTGATACCGAACACCCAACTCCTCTACTAGTCAGTCTCACAAAGCTCGTTTGCGAAACTATTGCGTTCGAGGAATAGCCTCAGTGAGTGGATCCGCTGAGATGTTTCTTTCTATGTCTCTCTATATCTCAAGTTCGCGGAGAAAACCATCTCCCGAAATGAGCAATACCTGTCTTGGAATGTCTGGATGTCTGATGGGACCTAGTTCATAAATGAACTCCAAATCCAAACTTCTTAGACTGTATCGTCAACTGAACTTAATCAGTATCCTGCGCCATGCCTCCCTCAGTATCTGCCTGGATCACCTGTCCAGAATACTGTCCCTCGTCAGAGGGAGAACTATAACTCTGACAACCTCCTTGTCGTCCACGTCACCTTGGAAGCCTGGAGTGATAACCGTCTCCTAAAGGAGGCTGTCGTTATCACATCACTAGAACATCAACTTATGTTCTAAAACTGCTTCCGACTGTTTCTCCAGGATTGGATTAATATCAACTTATTGCACCTACTGCAAGAACAACATCTGGTGTGGTACTTGACATTTCATGATTGACTCAATTGCCTAAGCAAGTGATCTGCCAATCATGCACATCCCTCTCTACTTTAGTCTATAAGACACCTTTAGAGAGGGTGACTCCATTACCTGCAGGTACACTACCATGCCAGGAGTCGTCCATTCTAAATACTCTTAGAATGCTGTCAAAGTACCCTGATTGGGAAACCACCCAAATCTAGATCTAAAACCATAGGTCTAGTAACCAGTATGTCTGATATAATGTCCAAGTCCTATGTGGAGAAAACACCGTGTGACGACCAAAGTATAACCGATCGTAGTATAGGAATATCACTTCCTACTACCTTCTCAACAGATCCATCCCCTATTCTGATGACGTCAAACCCATGACTGTCACATCAGAAACAGATGATCTAACTCCGCTATATCTGCTTTAGTATATAAATAGACATAACCCTGAAGTCCACCAATGCTTCCGCTGCTCCCACTGACTACGACAACCCTCTGCCAGAGTCATATAGACGTGCACTTCTAAAGTTAGTTTAGAACGACGCTATACTCATCCTCCTGCCGGGTCTCGCAGCCTGGAACAACAACAATGGCAAGTGTGGGTAAACAAGAACTTCCCTGTCACCGTTCTTGAGGCTACCGGAGTACCTCTCGGATGTCTGAAGTTACCCACCTTATCTGCGGAGTGGCCAATGGAATGTCAAATCAGATTGAATCTTTAGGTTCCTTATCAAATCTTCAGTAATCGTTTGCGGTTCTGGAATCGCTTCCAGTTCTACCATACTCCCACTACTGTTTTTGAAAAAATCCATTTTTATTAAAACTGTGGCGAGTCAAGAACAATATCACTATTGATCTTTCTTATGGTAGAAAATCAACCCTCGTCATAGCCTGGGTCAACCCACAAACAGCCATTATAGAAACGTGCCTTGAGTTATCCAGAGTCTGGTTTTAATCATAAGCCGGACAACTCCCCGTACCTTAACAATGTTAAGATATGAACTGTACTATATCCAATATAGAACCAGAGGTACTGATTTAATTGAACCAGATTCAAATCATGCAGCTGTCTCCAGTGCATGTCAACTAAATGGAGAGAGGCCGATCAGCGTTACTCAACTTAGGAATGCTTCCAATTATGAGTAACCTGAAAGAGAAGCAATTTCTCTTTATCATTACTATCAACTGAATACCATACACAAGTATCTACATCTTCGATCACCTTGAAGAATCCTGATACTTGCAATACCTGGTTCTCTACTCTATTCAAATACCTATAACTCCTCAAAACTTAGACCCTGTGTTTCTACGAAACATATGTCTAAGAGCTAGAGAAGTTAAAAGTAAACAGAATATAGTATGAGGACCAACCCCTCTATCCCAGTGGACACTGGACAACATACAATACTCTGTATAAGTCCGCTGAGTCTAACAACTCTTTCACTGTGCGTCGTAGGTTGAAAACTGTACTTATGGTTAAGAAGAATTACACCGCTGTTTAATGCTCCTTACCTAACCATCCACTGATATAGGTAAATGTCATCGACATAATATCAAACGGTATATCTCACTCTATGAAAATAGACGTACAGATATATCAATTTGAAATTGGTGCATAACAACGGATATTCAAAACCAAATATTTGCCGACCGGCAAACAACCCAGGTGGCTTCCTCAAATATCACCAATTACAACGAATCCCGATATAATGAGGATGATCACCCAATTCCCAATAACTTACTCCCACTCATCATCTGTAAAACCATACAGATGTGAGAATCAAATCTGGTAAATACATACCCTGGAGCAAGTGTCTAATCGGGAAATCAGTTTTCTTTTTAACAGAACACAGTTGAACTGAAACATTGAAATGTTTCGATGGGGTATCCTGGTATTCCTAGTAATGTCTCTTCCAGATTCACGACTGTAACCGTATAGTTCTTTGCCACCTCTCCAAATTCCTTTATATGTCTTTAGTCATTACCTTCTGCACACCCCTTAGGCCAAATGGTTCTCTTCCTTCCCTACCGTTCGGCACCAGCCTATGGTTTGGAAGAAGACTATCCAATAAGCATAAAAGGTGTACTGTCCTAATCCTAGGAGCACTCGCAAAGCGAGAGAAGGTGAAGATAAAAGACAACCGAATAAACCTTATTCCTATTTCTCCTGAACCAGAATCCATCCCCGAACTGGAACAAGTTCCTTTCGAGTTCGTATATAACCATACGATGGATTATCCAATAAACTTGGGATCTTCATAGTGATACGGAGTGTCCTGGAAAAATACAAAGGTGATTTAGGATTGGCGAAGAAATACTTGGTTCGGTCGTGAATAGCAGTCGCATTTTACTTTGCCCTCTTACTAATCCCTTGCTTTGTCTTAACTTAATACCTTCTGCACACCGTTTAGGTTAATTGGTTTTCTTTATTCCCTACCGGTCGGCACCAGCCTAAGGTTTGGAAGAAGACTATCCAATTTGCGTAATAGGTGTGCTATCTCCTAAACCAAGGAGTACTCACAACTTCAGAGAAGGTAAAAGGGAAAAGACAACTGAATAATCCTATCCGTTTTCTCCAGAACCGGAAACCATCCTCGAATTCCTTCGAGTTCGTATATAACCATACGATGGTTTTGTCCAATGGAAGTGGACGTTCGTAGTAATACGGGGTGTCCTGGAGAAAAGGGTAAAGGTAGGAGTGGCAATGAGGTTTGCAACTCTGACAATCCAAAAGCCAGTGTTAAGAAGGTTCGGTCAACTTGGTCACTGAGTCATAGTCCAGGGTCGGGTCAATGGTCGCTGCCAAAGAGAGAGAGAAAAGAAACACTCAGCATGCACTCTAACCTAGATCAGAATGGTTATCACTTTATCTAATCAGGAAACCTCCCACTGTACCTCAAATTCTCCTCCAAACCTGAAAGAAGAATTAGTCGGGATCACCCGAGGAGTAAACCTACTCATCAGTGGGAATCGGGATCCAACTATCATCGCATGACAACGTGACGGAATCCACTCACATTATCACACTCCAGAAGGTATGCGCATGTCTGGCAAGTTTCAGTTCTTTTGAAACTCCCGATGTGATTCTTACCCCAAGCGGTTTATGACCTTGACTAGGTCAACAAACCATAAACCGCCAGTCAAGTTCAGCCCGTCATTATTCTGGATTGCATTAAACCCACCCGTACGTGCCCTTGACTAGGTCAACAAGGCCGCACGACTGTCTTAACCAATCCCACTTATGCAACAAACAAGTACCACTTAGCTACCGAACACTACGTCTTGACTAGGTCAACAAACGCAGCACGAATACTAAATAATACCTGTAGGAAATGACGGAGGGCTACGGCTGGTTTTTGGCGAAAAACCTTTAATGTAATGAACTTGATATCGTTGAAGGAACTGCATAACTTTTTATAAAAATATAGTGACGAAAACCTTTGCTAAAGAGGTCACTCCCGGTGAAGGGATCTCGGCTCTTTCCCCGTAGAATGAGGTGCAGGATATTCCAACTGAATACCACGATGCAAAGCAAAAGTAATCGGCTATAGTGAAGTTATTGCCCTGACGCAAACTTCTGTCCAAGGGGTCACTCCCGGTGAAGGGATCTCGGCCCTTGCCTCGTCGACTGAGGAGCAGGATATTCCAAATGAATACCATGATGCAAAACAAAAGTGAACGTCCTTGCAATAACAGCTTTTTTGAAAAATGTTCCAACAACATCAGAATAGGTTTGTTTAGCTTGCATTGATCTGAATCAATGCAGTCTCATCAATTGATCACACCACAAAGAACGAAAATATACTGACGTACGTATATGTCATCCGCATTCGCCACTGGGTCCCGTCATCACCCGTTAGGTTAGCTAACTAACGGCAGAGCGGGGACTGGACTAGCGCGGATGAAAAACATATACAACATCTACTAATATATATACCAATATATAGTATTTCGCTCAAGGCGTGATAAAATGCAACATCACAGAAATGTACAGCATCACAGAACAATACAGATATCTGGAAGCCCCGGGTTTCACAGAGCCGCTGCTGAAACCCGACGTTCCCCTGGTCGTGTGGATAGCCAGTGCAATGAAATCCTAGACCCCTACGGGCGCGGCAAGTCACCCGCCAAAACCTGAAGCGAAGCAGCCCCCTTCAGCACCGTGAATGGACCACCCAGCACTTCACGGAATCCGGTAACTTGGGCACCCCTCCTGGGTCAACCTGTACCCCCTATGAGTGCGGCGAATAGCCCGCCAATTCCAGACTGAAGCCCCCTCCGTCTCAATGCCCTGAGATGCGGGCCCGTTGCCTTCTAGAACCCGGCTATCCGTACACCCCTCCGCGGGGTAATCCTAGTACAGAAAGTAAAATATACATACACCGGGTACATCGACCGCAACCAGGTCGTGCCCCAAAAGAATAATACAAACAGGCAGTGACGGCAGTCCACATGTCGGACGCTCGCCCCGCAATATCAAATGTACATATAAAACAAAACTGTACTAACATTGCATCCAGGCTATCCCCCATGACCGATCCGCAACATCACAGCATAAACACAGAACATCAACGTGAAAAGTCACGTTCGCAAATCCGTCTAACCGGGCTATAGCAGTTAGACAGGATTTACCGATCAAGTGACATTCACGGTCGCAGATATAATGTAAATACTGTGAAATAATGTGTTTAAAATATCCGATCGATAAAAAATTAACAAGTGAGCCCCCAAGCAATACTGTAGTACTCACAGAAAATCTGGGCCCAATTTTAATATTCCAAAACCCCTATTTTTAGCCCACGAGCCCACTGAAAAAAAATGATGACATGATCCCTCATTCATGCGGCGGATCCGCGGCCTCCAGAGTGGTAATGGCCGCGGTTCCGCGGTCGTACGGATGGATCATGTTGTCGAATTTTTCCAGTGTTCTTAGAACTCCCTGCACATCATTCTGAGACAACCTGAAAAATTTTTCGAGACCAAAAAATTTCAACAGAAAACTGATGTGAACAAAATGCAAGTTTTTGGAATTTTGGTCGATCGGAAATGCAAAACACATTAGAACAAGCTAGGCAAGGTTAATGGCGTGGCTCTGATACCATGTTGCGCCACGGCAGCGCCCCGGCCATCTATCCGAGGCCAAAATGCGGAATCAAAATTTTTCTTAACCTAAACTGGCGCTACCGCGGACAATATACCCGGATCGAAACCATTAACCTATACTAGCTAACTAGAGATGGGGTGAGAGATGTACCGAGCGATCCGAGTCCTCCGGTCATCTCGTCGTCGTCCCGATCTCCCGCGGAAACTCCGGTTGTCGCATCCTTGCCGGAAGGGCACCACATCGTCTGCATCTTTTACGGGCTCCCACCTCAATACCGAGGCAACTCGGGCACGAAGCTGGCTAGTCGATGTGCCCAAGGTTTGCTGTAGAATGTAGTGTAGATGATGCTTGTCTCATTTGGGGTAATGAAGTTGCCATTGGATGGAGGGAAGTAAAGAACAAAATGGAAATGAACTTTTGTGTATCCAAATGAGATGATAAATTTCCCACTTCACAAAAATGAAAACCCCTCATCTAAATGTTGTGGCCGGACATCATCTTGTAGGAATGGGGAGGTGAACAAAAGAAGAGAAGGAAGGTGATGGTAGGAAGGGGTGACCACAAGCAAACATAATCATAACCAAAACTCAAATCCAAATCAAATCCTTTCACATCACATTAATGCACCATCATGGATGAATAATGCAAGTGATGTAAAGAGAATGATGAAGGTCAAATCAAAATCCCACATATGCAAGAAACCCCCTCCCCAAAAGTAATTTGCAAAACTGCAAATTACCCCCTTCCATCGGAAAAGTCCGGCCGGGAAAGAACAAAGGAAAACCGGCCGGAACAGAAAGTAAACTGGCAACTCCAGAAAACTGGTCCCGTAATAAATTACAGGAAAACCCCGATACTGTGCATACACACCCACATCTGTATTCCGACCGGATACAAATGCAATGAGACAAAATCTACACTGTACTAAACTAGGATCCGGCTTAAACCAAAGCCGGCTAGTAATGTTCGTCCGATCCTGATCCGTGCAATACCGCACGTATCAGATCGAACCCTGCCATATAACTATATGGCCACTAGTACAAAACTGTCCGATCCTGATCCGTGCAATGCCGCACGTATCTGATCGGACCCTGCCATATCTCCATACGGCCTCTACAGCGTTTCGCCCGAAAGCTTGAGTAACTGAAAGTGTGGTGGACTCTAAAGACTCGTCAATACTGTGGCTGTGGATTTAACCACTAGCACGTCAGAGGTATTAGCCAATACGTGACGGGCCACCAGCTATTGACCAAAAGGGACGTCGATGAGCGAACTCATCCTGACACCCTACTGAGCCTGTCAGTGACAATATCCGTACAGTCCGGTCCGTTCGTCTATGAGCATCGCATGGCGGGCCTAGGGGGTTGGTAAAAGTCAGACCCCCAAAGGCGGTACAAGTCGTGTCGGAGTGAAGCCCAGAACACCCTGAGATACTACTGGAATACCTACCAGTAAATCTCCTGCCTCGGCCGAGGGCTTTGTGTAATGGCTCTCCTAGACACAGCGCGACCTCACCCCCAATACCGGGAGAGACGAACCCCTGCAGATCCGCTCACTGCCTCCATGTGGCTCGGGACTGTACCCAACTAAAACCTGTTTGCACGACTCCTTTGAGCCGTGGTAGGGTAGTAATCAAAGCACAGTGGGAACTCACACGAGACAAATGACGATCTCAGGTCGATGAACTAACCTGTACACATGTCACCTGGGAACTGCTATCTGACGTATGGTATAATCCCAACTAGCAGGTTTCCGGCGAGTCCTGTCCGGTGTACTCATAACCCAATGAGCACCTGTATACATCTTAGGTGAACCAACTGACACCAGTGGCTTGTGAGACCGGCTACCGCCCCTCGTCGGGGTCTCGACTGTATACACTAGTCTACTCTGGAGAATCGATGCCCTGTCTCGAAACTCCCACGACTAGGGACCTTTTAAGGATGTGCTTATAGACTCCAGCTCTCACTTATATGATCGCCCTCATACTGCTGGCCGTCAAGCAAGAATCCTAGGGGCTCTATCAGCGTGTAATAGCGACCTTTAAGGTCACCCGAAGCAGTACACGATGATAAAGGTAAACCAGATAGCATACTATCATCTCGAGTAAGACTGTCCTCCTGGGATAGGTCCTCCCTCAATCATTGCAATCACGTGCCTGTGATCCAATAATTGACTCTGAGGGCACTATCTCCAACATTATTTACTCTCAAGTCTTTGAAATCAATTTGATGAATCATCGATGTAACTCAATAGTATCCCGTGCATGCCCGGGACCACGGTCTACAGACTCTCGGGCTGAAACCGAGACATGCCGCTAAGCAGTAAAAGGTAGCAGGTACAGACGAGTGATGTCAGCATCATCACTCCGGGGCTGGCCTAGCCCGTAAGACTGATCAGAACAGGTATCGAACTGTTGAGTTACAAGTCAGGTTTCACCACTGATTTCCCCATACCCCCAAGTTATATGTGTCAAGTCAGGTATTCCGTAATCAAGAACTAATGCCAACACAGGATCAGGTAAGAGAAGGTTTGTCTGGATAGACAACAGGAACGGTCCATGAGGACTACGTGTCAGGTTTGTTGGCATTAGGCACAAGATCAGGTAACGGGTCAAGCCATGGTACATCAGGCCAAGTCAAGTAGTGTACTTAGATGTCATGTCATGTAAAGAGTGTACGGTACCATGTCAGGTCAAGTAACATGTGTAGCAAGTCATGTCAGGGTGTACAAGATAACATGTGGATGCTCATAATCGACTAACACAATCAAGATTATAAATGAACCAGCATGAATACTATCAGAACAATAACTAGATCAGGTAATGAGGTAAGCTAATAGGTACATATTACATTATATCGATGCACAGTCATCATTACTTATCTACAGTATACAAATATGGATGTTAGAATCATATTAACATGCACTACGTAATTTAGTGATGCACTAACCTGTATAATAGGTTCAAAAGATGCAATTAAAACTAAAACCGGTTAAAGAAACCCACGGATGTCCAACAGGGTATAAAATATAAAAGGGTACTGTGGACTAGACAATAATTGTTATGTGATTTAATTATGATTGTGGGTACTGTGTATAGTAGAACTAAATGCAGCAAGGCATGTTTCATACGATGAAATAAAATAATATAACGGAACGTCAAACCGTTTCAAGGAAAATTATAGCATTAAATGTAAGCTGCAGGGGTAACGTGCAATCAAGGGATATATAGAACTTTAAATAGCATAAGTAGTAGTTTAAAGTAGCATGAAGCAAGATTAACTTGCCTAGAAGGAACAAGAACGGATGTGTACGGAACGTCCTTCGTCAGCGAAATGTCGCGACGCGCGCACGGTACACGAAAAGGTTCCAAACAACGCACGGGGGTGATCACGCAAGTCAGGTACGTTCAATGGATCACTCGGATCGTCAGCGACGAGCACGGCTCCGGCGGTGATCATCGGAATTAAAAAACAAGATCAAGAAAAAGAAAGAAGAAAGAAGAAGAAGAAGTAAGAAGAAGAGCTTGTGTATTAAATAAGGAAAGAAAAATTAAATAAATAAAAAATATATATAAATAGATATATGCAGAGGAGAGAGAGAGAGAAATGGGTTGTTGGTTTGTTAGAAAATTAGATTTAAAATTTTAAAAGATTTTTAGATTTAAAATTTTAGATAAGAGGTTTCAGTTTGTTAAAGAAATCGTATGAAAATATTTAAACTAAATTTTAAAATTAAATAAATTGAATTTTGGAGGGATACAAAAATATTTCAAAACGCGCCCAGGTCGGGTTTAAAAATTCAGATTTAAAATACGAAAAATATGTGCGACCTTCAAAATTCAAAATGAATGCTCAGATAACGAAAAATGCATACCCCCAAGAACGGATGCACGTACATGCACGTAGCCATCCAAATACGTCCGTTTCACTGAATGAGACGATAACAAGATGCGCGGATGCTACCACAGGGTTAGGTGTATTATGCAAGCTATGAAATGCAATTTTAAATTATTTTACATGACCTAAAATGTTATATGGTAAAAGATGCAATGCCAGGTAAAATGCCAGTATGCAGTATACATGAGATGCACGTGTCTATGTAACAAGTTAGGTTAATCTATAAATATGAATCAAACAGGTTCAAGCAAGCGGATCGGGTCGAATGCAATGTAAAATGTAAAATTACCATTCGCACCCAAAAACCCGTTAAATCAAGAAAATACCACAGATAAGTAAATACGGGAACTGGAATTGGTATAAATGAACTCGGTTGTTACAATTCCTAATCAATATTCTTAAGATATTATATCATGTAAATGGTTGGAATAATAGCTCAAAAATACCAAATACTACTAACAATTTGATTTGAGATATTGTGCAGGTATTAGCTCAGATCTGAAATCTATGTAGGAGATCTAAGTCAAATCGGGATATCGAAACCGAATCTGCCAAATTTTAGAAGCAAATCGAGAAATCTAGCAACGGCAGAGACTCAGAGCAATATTTTCAGAATCTATATATCAAAGGAATCTCCAAATATCGAGACAAAAGTCCAAAAAAAATCCCAAGTCCCAATTCCACCAGGAGGCGGCGGATCCGCGGTCAAACGTGGCAATGGGCGGCGGTTCTGCGGTCCTTTAATGGTCGTTGGATCTGGGATTTTGGGGGCAAGATCGTATCTACATCTACTCACATATAACATCTAGGGTTTCTAGTTTTAGAGACTATATAAAGGACCGAGAGCTGTGCATCCAATAATCCAAGAATTCAAGATCCTAAATAAAAAGTTTAAGAGAGAGATCTACGAGCGAAATTAGGGTTCTTGTAATCTACCCTTTTAAGAATAAAGTTGTAATACAATAGTTGATTAATAAAGCTAGTTTTTGTTTTTAATTCTTTTTGCATTTACTTTCAGTATTTATTTTACACATTACTTTTTCCGCATTTACTTTACGCATTACTTTTCCACATTAATTTTCCGCATTATTTTTCTGCACTTTTAATTATGGTTTTATTCATTTTCAATCTTTCTTTTAAATCGCTACTAACCATTAGCGAGTAATTTCTTGCTTGTTAGGGTTTGTAGGATAGGGTAGAATAATGGATGAAATATTTTTTAACTTCTTTTGACATTTTACTGTTTATAAACTTTAGTAAAATAAATGTTAACCCTCTTATCGAGCGCGCTATCAATTTATTGATAGTCACGATCACGATTTGAGATTAGTCGAACACTTTTTTTGTTAAGGGTTTGAGATTAATAGAGATCAATAGAAGGACAAAGAGCAGTAGTGGGAAACCCTAATTTCCTCCATGAACTCCTAATCCATATTCATCGTTATCTCTCTAAGTGTTAAACTATTAAAAGATAAAAATAGACATTTCTAAATATTCATCCATTAACTCCTAAGTCCTATAAACCCTACAAGTCCTTCTATTATAAATTTTATATCCATATTAAAATAAAACGACAACAAACTCATTCTCTCTTTTATCAACTCGTCTTAAACAAGAAAGGAAGTTCATGTTTCCCTGCGGGCGACCCGTACTCATCATGGCTAGCTATTTTTGACACCGTCTTGATTGCAGTTATTTATAAAACATATGCGCGCACACCTCTTCGCACGATCAATCGGTGGTCTTCACACTCAAGATTTGGCATTACTACCTTTTGGGAGAATGAGTGGATATATACACCGACCACAAAAAATTGAAGTATGTATTTACTGTAGGGTTCCTAGGCACACTAATGAGGTCCCGCAAGGCATCAACCATGCCAAATTCAAAATTTTCCGGTGCCGAGAAACCCTAAACTAGATCGTTGACTAGAGATTAGGCGAAAACTAATGCAAGCAAACAACTTTACTCTAAAGTGAATGGAAATACAACCTTTGTAGATCCGGTCCACCATTTCTTTAGCTCCGTGTTGACGTCCCTCCGCTGCGATCATCGGGATCCCGGACCCTAGTGTTGATTTCATTGGAGAAATGGGCGGGCTAGGTCATTGACTTCGATGCCGAAGATGATCTACGTCGAGACGACTCAAACTCGAGCTCCACCTTCACTAGGTCATGGAACTTGTGAAGATAACACACTCTACTACATGGTAAGTGGTAGAGGATGAAGAAATAGGAAGTGGGTTCACTTTGGATTTGGATTTCTCACTTGATTTCATCACTTGACATTTTTTTTAGAAAGCTTTTCTTTCTTCATCAAGAAGAAGAAGAAGAAAGAAATGAAAAATGAATTATCCTTCAAAAAAAAATGAAGTGATATGTATCATAATGCAACCATGGGTGAGCCTAACAAGTGTAGAGACTAAACTAGGGTTAGGTATAATGGTTAGGTTTAGGATGAAGACAAAGTGGTGGACTTTCAAAGATGCTTTGAAGCTTCAAGAAGCTTCAAGCAAAGAAAGAAAAATAAAGCCACCATTTCATCTTTTCCAAAATGAATAAATAAATAAATAAATAATTCAAACCCTAACCATTAACCTAATTATAGTTTAAAGCAAACATACACCCAAGTTTGCATGTATCATCAAACATGATACAAACAATTGCACAAAACTATATCACATATACAATGTGCACATCAAGTGAGAAAATCCATCTTAAGTGAACAAATACTAGTTAATGCAAAGTAATATATCAAATATATAATTATACATCAAATCATTAAATCAACACTTGATTTAATGATCTGGTCATATCGCATATAACCGACTAATATCAAGTGTATCAATGTATCGAATCAACACTTGATCCGGTAACTCGGCTATATCATATATAACCGTCCAATGATACAAATCGCGAGAATAGAATACAGTATCACATACTGGTATTATTCTCGGTCCCGCACATATCTCATATGCGCTCCTATTTCGTTTCGCTTGAGCCAGGAAACCTCTGTGTAGGACTCTAAAGACTCGTCAATACGCCGGCAGCAGGTGATGATCATATCAAACACCCACAAGCCGCAAGCGGTCTGCTAAACGTAACGACCACCCGAGTATTGAGCGATCAGAAGATCAATGAGCAAGACCGCTCAGACTCCTGTGAATCCAACCAGTAACATTTACCGTACAGTCCGGTCTGATCGTCTGATATGTCGCATATCTTGCCTAGGGGTGGTAAACGTCAGATCCCAGTAGCTCGACAAGTCGTGTCGATATGAGGTCTATAACAGTTCGAGAAACTACTGCTAACACTTACCTGTAAATCTCAGCAACCCTGGCCAGGGATTTCCTGTTATAGCCAATCGAACACAGCGCAACATCAACTCCCTATACCGGGAGAGACGAATCCCCTCCTATCGCTCATTGTCTCCATGTGATTCGGGACTGTACCCAAAAGCCACCGTTTTGCACGCCCTCTTAGACGTGGTAAGGTGGAAATCAAAGCACAGTGGGAATCACAGAAGACTCTATGACGATCTCGGGTCAACAGACTACTCTGTAACAGTGTCACCAGAGAACTGCCATCTGACGTAAGGTATAATACCATCTGGGAGTTCTCGGCGAGTCCGTCCAGTATACCCAGTCTCCACTGAGCACCCGTATATCATCTCTGATGTCAAACACCAATGGATATGGGATCATCCATCGCCCATCTGTATGGGTCGAGAAGGTATACGCTAGTCTACTCTGGTATATCGATGCCTCGTCTCGATACACCTACGACTAGGGACCTTGAATGATGTACTTATGGACTACCATGTCCCCACTAGTATGATCCGCATCATAGTCCAGGTAGTCAAGTACACATCCTAAGGGCTTTACCAACATGTAACAGAGAGACAATCAGTATACACGTTAAGGTAAAGAGTAATCAGATAGCATACTATCATGTCGAGCAAGAAAGTCCTCCCTATATATGTCCCAGCATTCACTACAATATACATCCTATGTACAGTAATGGCCTCTAGGGCATACGTATAACTAACAATCTCCCACTTGCACTAGGGCCATCTGTAGCAGTGGTTGTAGTATCTCATACTCAACCATCCCATAATGGTCTCTCTCTGGGAAAAGGCCTTTGTGAGTGGATCCGCCGTGTTGTCCTCTGAGTCTACTCTCCTAACCTCGATTACCCTGGAGATCAACTATCTCCATGATCAGGTGATGCTGCCTCAGAATACGTCTGGGTCACTGATGGGACCGGGGTTCCTGGACCAAAGGCACACTTCCATTGTCACACAATGGTAGGAGCCTAGTTCATCTCATGAACCAATATACACCCAAACTGCCTCTTTGGTAGCATCTTAAGTAGCGATGTATCCAGCCTTTATCGTCTATTATGCCATGGTATCTAGCTTGGAACTCTTCCAACATACCGTCCCTTTACTGAGGGTAAAGACAATGCCTGTGACTGACTTTCAGTCGTCCTTATCACCCTGGAACACTTCCAGTGATTCTCCCAGGACCAATTGATACCATCTCACTACAACTAGTGAGTATCCTAATATCCAATTAGATCTATCTCATAGATCCAAAACCCAGGATTTAGTAGGTATCACTTTGATCTTATATGGAGAATCATTGTGATAAGCGGAGATTGACCGAGCGTAGCATAGGAAACTCCTTCCCTATCAAGAGTATGTCATCCACGTACTCTACGAGGATCGCTACCATACTCCCTACTACCTTTTTGTATATACAAGGTTCATCTACCATTTTGATGATGTCAAACTGTTTGACTAACTCATCAAAACAGATATTCCAACTCCGCGATACTTGCTTCATCACATAAAACATCTTGCACACGTTTCCACTGCTCCCACTATTTACGAAGCCCTCTGGCTG
Organism: Agapanthus africanus; assembly: GCA_030015575.1. Taxonomy (NCBI): domain Eukaryota; kingdom Viridiplantae; phylum Streptophyta; class Magnoliopsida; order Asparagales; family Amaryllidaceae; genus Agapanthus; species Agapanthus africanus. The sequence continues at coordinate 28,250,502 of CM057350.1, forward strand.
TGTACTTATAGACGTTCTCTTCTAAAACATCATTTAGAAAAGTAGTCATGACACCCAACCTCCAGATATCGTAGTCATGGTATGTAGCCGTGGCAAGTAGGATCTGGATGGACTTAAGCATAGCCACTGGAAAAAGATTTCATCATTATCCACGCCTGGTCGATGACGAAAACCTTTAACAAGTCTAGCTTTGAAAGTCTCAACTTTTCCATGTACACCAAGTAATCTTCTCAAGATATACTTGCTCCTGATGGGGATTTAACCCTTCAGATTAAGCAACCAAAGTCCATACTTTGTTGGCGTATAAGGATTCCATCTCAGATCGCTAAGCATCCAGCCATTTTTACAGAGTCCCACTCCTGATGGCCAGCTCGAAACTAGTTGGGTCATCATCTCATGATGCATTCCTCGCTCCCACTGTCATAGAGAAACAGAAGTATCTCTCAGGTGGGTGAGGAACCCTACTAGATCGGCGGAGAGGCTTGAGGTTTATTGGTAACTATTGAATCCTTTGGTTCTTCCAAATCATCAGCTGCAGTTTGTATAGCTGGAACATTTCCAGTTGTACATAACAGACCTTGCCTCGAGCTTGTCCGGATTATGCTTTTAGACATAGCCCGGACAACCCCAAATCTTAACCAACTTAGGATATGGGCTCTTCCCTTTCCATATCACATATGAAGCGGTAGGCAACTGATTTGTTTGGAACCCTATTCAATAGGTATGCAACTTCATAAGTGCATAACTCCCCAAAGGAAAAAGGTAACTCAGTAGTACTCATCATAAAGCACACCATATCAAATAGGGTGTATCTGCTCCGCCCCGATATACCATCGTGCTATGGTGTATACGGAGGAGTAATTCTGAGAGAGAATCTCATTCTCCTTTAGAATAGTCCAGGATTTCCGTGCTCAAGTATTCTCCTCCTCGATCACATCAAAGGACATAATACTTATACCCGTATTTTGGTTCTCTACTTCTAAATCATATTCTATGAATATCTAAAAAGGTTCGGACTTGTGTTTCAACAGGAACATAGGTCTGAATCTTGAAAGATCATCAAAGAATTTAATGAAGTACAAAGAACCGGTCTTGGCATGTGTAGACAGGGGACCTATATACATCAACATGTATCATCCCAAGAGTTTATTAACTCTTTCTTTGTTTCCAATAAACAGAGCTATGGTCATCTTATCTTGGTGACATGAATGGCAAGTTTCACAAGATGTAAATTCAAACAGATTTAAATATGCATCTAAATGTAACTTCAACCAGTCGGGTCGCATTGATATGATCTAGACTACAATGCCTCAAGAAGGATCCGTTCATTTCTGAACTCTTCCTCTTGTGTGTGTTCTATATACTAAGAACTGTAGTTTGATTTAGAACATCAATACTTTTAGATAACGTGCCTGAACCGATCAACTCTTGATATAGGAAATGTTCAAAAACATTATCCAACAATACAAAATTATATCCTTTCTTTACTTATAAAGAGACTGATATGATGTTGTATATCAGGTTCGGTATCTAATAACATTTGTTCAGAATCAATGTATTCTGGTAATACAGGGTGACAGTGACCAACAGACTTGGTTGCAACACTTGCACCGTTTCTGTCTCATGAAACTTATCACCCGTTCTCAGTTCTCTACTTGTCTGTAGCCCATGTAACAGATTACATATGCGGAATCCTGATCAGGTATCTCATACCCAGGACGTAAAGGATACTGAGAAACAGTTCTATGTAATGAACACACACGAAGATGATGCATCAGCATGCACTTTCTTCATTTGGGCGGCACGGGAAATCTGGTATTCCCCAATTTCCTGCTCTGTCTTATAACAATTATAAGTTGGAGCGGGACCAACGTTCCCCAGCTCAGTATAACAAGCGGGTTCGGTCAATACATCCGTATTATTATCTTGATTAAGGCATGATATGGTCGCTACCTGGGGACAAAGAGAAGAAAACACTCAGCGTGCGCTCTTGCAAGATCAGATTGGTTATTATTTTATCTAATCAGGATGGCTCTCACTATTTTTATCAAATCTTCCTTCAAACCCTAAAAGAAAAGACTAGCCGGGATTAATTACACGCTACAAGTTCGCTAATCTTTCAGCCAGGCCAGTGTCGGTACTTTGAGGGAGGTTCCTCCGTGCTTTCGCACGAACCAAATTAATGTAAACCTCGTTTTCCCAGAGGCGTAACCCCGTTGACACCTTTCTAGACACCTACTTGATCAGCTAATTGTAATGTGTAAAACTCTCCCAGGAGTAACAATTACTCGCAGTGGGTATCGGGATCCAACTATCTCATAGAAGGTATGCAATCTCATTGCAAATTTCAACACTTGAAATTCCCGATTATTTTGCCCCGAACGATCTATGACCTTGACAAGGTCAACAAACCATAGACCGCAAGTCAAGTTCAACCCGTCATTTATTGATTGAATCAAACCCACCCGCATGACCCTTGACAAGGTCAACAAGGCCGTACGACTACCCTAACCCAATCTGCATCATATGCATAAGCAGATAAATACTGGTTAGCTACCGCACACTGCGCCTTGACAAGGTCAACAAACGCAGCACGAATACTAAACAGGACTTATCTGAAATGACGAAGGGCTACGACAGGTTTTTCTGAAAACCTATTGCGTAATGAACTTGATATCGTTGCAGGATCGAATGAATTTTGAAATGGAGTGATTTTGAGGCTTTTCTAGTTTTGCTAAAGGGGTCACTCCCGGTGAAGGGATCGTCGGCCCTTTCCTCGTCGAATGAGGTGCGGGATATATCATATATATCACTGTGCAAAGCAGAAACAATAGAAGCAATCAAAAGACAAACCGAGTGTGTAGCATCTGCCAGTTATGGGTAAAGGGGTCACTCCCGGCGAAGGGATCTCGGCCCTTTCCTCATCGAATAAGGTGCAGGATGTTCTACAAGGAACACCGCGATGCAAAGCAAGAACTGTAGCTACCTTGTTTTATTTTTGAAATTCGATTCCACAACATCTTAGGTTTCTTTTCTTTCATTAATCACATTAATGAAGTCCCATCATTTAAGCACCTAAACATCACAGATAAATATGACGTACACTTATTCCATCCGCATTCGCCTCGATGTCCCCTCGTGCACCGTTAGGTTAGGTAACTAACGGCAGAGCAGGGCAGGGCTAGCGCGGGTGTAAAACATAAGTAATATCTATATAATATATCATATATACTATATACAGTATTTATCACAGCATATCAAATGATCACATCACAGATATCGCAGCAGAAGAAACATATGAAACATTGGATATACTAGGACGTCCGTGTTTTCAATACGAGCCAGTATAAAACACGGATTCCACGGTCGCGATGAATAGCCAAACCCACACCCCAAGATCCCTACGAGAGCGGCAAGCAACCCTACCAATTCTAGAATTAGGAGACCCGGACTCGACTCCTCGAGTTGGTCTCCCACTGGACTCCAGAACCCGGTTACTTGTGCCCTCCTCCTTGGGTCTATCCTAGTGCGGAAAAGTAAATAATATACAACAACGGTGACAACTTCCGCAACCAGGAAGTGCCCTAATAAAAGAATATTACATCCAAGTTTTTACATGAATGAAAATGAAAAACACTCATCACACATAAAAAAAACCCCGGCTATTCAAACACGACGATCCAATATAACATATCCAGCAACACATAACATCACATGTCATCAACGTATGAAAATATGCGCATCCCAATTGTCGTTGACATATAGCAACGAAACCGGCGATATCACATATTACACTTACGGTCACAGAAAAGAAAGTGTAAAACTACAACAGTTGGAATCCGCAAACCCTTTAGACATCGCATGCCTAATCAAATGAATTCCTTAGACATCGCATGCTTAACAATTATAAATCCCGTATTTTAGTCTCATTATCGAAAACACTTTTCAATATCAAGTCGGGCAATTCAACAGGATTCCCGACATACTGATCGAATGCTCGTCGCAAACTTGAGTAGACGGCTGCACCCCCGATACCGTCGACGAAGTGCACCAAGGCGGAACACCGCTACCGCAAGCACCCGAACGGATGCTTTCGGCGACGGGGTTCTCCTACAGTCACTTGGTCGGGGCTAAGGGGTGTAGCTGTCTATTAAGTTTATCCGGCGAGTATCCGCGTACGCTACGTGATTGCGATGGACTTTTGATCACATCAAAATTCCGTGGCAACCGATCAAGTGAGACTAAACCGCTAGATTTATAACATTCATTCAGTTATCTCATAACTACTTGTGGATTCCAAATATTGTATCACATTCCAGATAAACAGAAAATGTTAAACTTTCCGATCGAACAGTCAAACACCCAAGTTTTCCCGAGACAGCTCAACACATGAAATAAATCTAAAAACATCCATTTCATGCCATAGTAGCAACGGTCCAGCCGTAGAAGGGTCAAGCTAACGCCTCACATGTGGCATGCCGTACTGCCCCAAACCCTAAGGTTCAAAAGGTAGTTCAAGACGGTCACATAATCGAGTTAAGGTTTGTTGTCTTCTAGAGGGTCCATCGCTTTACTTGCACTACTTAGAACATTCTTAAATCACGGAAAAATCCAACACTTGGAAATTTTCCGGCAGGGGAAAAATTAGGTATTTATATCCGGTCGAACTTTTTTAACATATTCAAAAATTATCCGGAAAAACACAAACGAAGTTAAAATATCCGATCGAAACATCGAGTCCCCAAAACAACCCAGAAAACTCAACTCTTGAGTAAATATTAAAAATTCCCAGAAAATACAGCACTAAAAGATAGGAATTACTGTGCAATTTCTAAAAGTTGATGTGACTACTTGGCTGCGGAACTGCCGCACGAGCCATTCTCGTGCCGCGGTTCCGCCGCGCTTTAGACGAATCATGAGCACGTGCTTCACAGTAATCCCTAAAATACCCTGCTGATTTTTCTGCATATTTTTAATTCGCAAAAATCCCAGTTTTGAAAATTGTACAGTGAAGGGTTTCGGATTAGGGTTTCGGGTTCGATCGGACTTCTAACATCGTCTACGCATCGCCTAAGGCTCTAGCTAGGCTCTGATACCACTGTAGGGTTCCTAGGCACACTAATGAGGTCCCACAAGGTATCAACCATACCAAATTCAAAATTTTCCGGTGCCGAGAAACCCTAAACTAGATCGTTGACTAGAGATTAGGCGAAAACTAATGCAAGCAAACAAATTTACTCTAAAGTGAATGGAAATACAACCTTTGTAGATCCGGTCCACCATTTCTTTAGCTCCGTGTTGACGTCCCTCCGCTGCGATCATCGGGATCCCGGACCCTAGTGTTGATTTCATCGGAGAAATGGGCGGGCTAGGTCATTGACTTCGATGCCGAAAATGATCTACGTCGAGGCGACTCAAACTCGAGCTCCACCTTCACTAGGTCATGGAACTTGTGAAGATAACACACTCTACTACATGGCAAGTGGTAGAGGATGAAGAAATAGAAAGTTGGTTCACTTTGGATTTGGATTTCTCACTTGATTTCATCACTTGACATTTTTTTAGAAAGCTTTTCTTTCTTCATCAAGAAGAAGAAGAAGAAAGAAATGAAAAATGAATTATCCTTCAAAAAAAAAATGAAGTGATATGTATCATAATGCAACCATGGGTGTGCCTAACAAGTGTAGAGACTAAACTAGGGTTAGGTATAATGGTTAGGTTTAGGATGAAGACAAAGTGGTGGACTTTCAAAGATGCTTTGAAGCTTCAAGAAGCTTCAAGCAAAGAAAGAAAAATAAAGCCACCATTTCATCTTTTCCAAAATGAATAAATAAATAAATAAATAATTCAAACCCTAACTATTAACCTAATCATAGTTTAAAGCAAACATACACCCAAGTTTGCATGTATCATCAAACATGATACAAACAAGTGCACAAAACTATATCACATATACAATGTGCACATCAAGTGAGAAAATCCATCTTAAGTGAACAAATACTAGTTAATGCAAAGTAATATATCAAATATATAATTATACATCAAATCATTAAATCAACACTTGATTTAATGATCCGGTCATATCGCATATAACCGACTAATATCAAGTGTATCAATGTATCGAATCAACACTTGATCCGGTAACTCGGCTATATCATATATAACCGTCCAATGATACAAATCGCGAGAATAGAATACAGTATCACATACTGGTATTATTCTCGGTCCCGCATATATCTCATATGCGCTCCTATTTTGTTTCTCTTGAGCCAGGAAACCTCTGTGTAGGACTCTAAAGACTCGTCAATACGCCGGCAGCAGGTGATGATCATATCAAACATCCACAAGCCGCAAGCAGTCTGCTAAACGTAACGGCCACCCGGGTATTGAGCGATCAGAAGATCAACGAGCAAGCCTGCTCAGACTCCTATGAATCCAACCAGTAACACTTACCGTGCAGTCCGGTCTGATCGTCTGATATGTCGCATATCTTGCCTAGGGGTGGTAAACGTCAGACCCCAGTAGCTCGATAAGTCGTGTCGATATGAGGTCTATAACAGTTCGAGAAACTACTGGTAACACTTACCAGTAAATCTCAGCAACCCTGGCCAGGGATTTTCGGTTATAGCCAATCGAACACAGCGCAACATCAACTCCCTATTCCGGGAGAGACGAATCCCCTCATATCGCTCATTGCCTCCATGTGATTCGGGACTGTACCCAAAAGCCACCATTTTGCACGCCCTCTTGTACGTGGTAAGGTGGAAATTAAAGCACAGTGGGAATCACACAAGACTCTATGACGATCTCGGGTCAACAGACTACTCTGTACCAGTGTGACCAGAGAACTGCCATCTGACATAAGGTATAATACCATCTGGGAGTTCTCGGCGAGTCCGTCCAGTGTACCCAGTCTCCACTGAGCACCCTTATATCATCTCTGATGTCAAACACCAATGGATATGAGATCATCCATCGCCCATCTGTATGGGTCGAGAAGGTATACGCTAGTCTACTCTGGTATATCGATGCCCCGTCTCGATACACCCACGACTAGGGACCTTGAAGGATGTACTTATTAACTACCATGTCCCCACTAGTATGATCTGCATCATAGTCCAGGTAGTCAAGTACACATCCTAAGGGCTTTACCAACATGTAACAGAGAGACAATCAGTATACACGTTAAGGTAAAGAGTAACCAGCTAGCATACTATCATGTCGAGCAAGAAAGTCCCCCCTATATATGTCCCAGCATCCACTACAATATACATCCTATGTACAGTAATGGCCTCTAGGGCATACATATAACTAACATTTACTCAGAAGGAACTCAACATGCGTCAGAGAAGATGGCTAGAACACATGGCGAATTTCGACACTAACCTATAATATTATCCTGGAAAGGTGAACGTAGTTCCTGATGCACTTAGTCGCCAACCTTTAGCAATGAATCTCACCGCTCAGTGGAGACTACAGCATGAACTGCACGGATTGGATATTGAAGTAGTTATGCCATGTAACGTTTCATCATTGATGAACTTATAAGTCCAGTCTACTCTTGTCAATCAGATCACGGCAGTTCAAGTAAATGAAGCAAAGCTACAAAAGATCCGAGAATAAGTAGAAAGTGGTTTTCGAAGTGACTTCATCATTCACGAAGGTGGATCCTTACGGTATGGGAGCCGTTTATGCATGCCAGTCAGCCCTGTTCAAGAAGAGTTGATGAAAAAAGCTCACAGCTCTCCTTATTCTGTACACCCCAGCGGTACGAAGATGTACAAGGACCTATGGTAACACTACTGGTGGCATGGAATGAAGCGTGAAATAGCAAGGAGCGTAACAAAGTGTTTAGTATGTCAACAAGTGAAGGCTGAATATCACAGAACTGCTGGTCTATTTCAGTCGTTACCAAACCCAAAATGGAAATGGCAGCACATTACCATGGACTTTGTAACCGCTCTCTCTCGTAGCATGAAGGGCAACGACGCATTCTGGGTTATTATGGATTGACTCACAAAATCATCTCACTTTATTCCATTGAGAGTAGGCTAGTCAACCGAGACAGTGGAAAGAAAGTACATGAAGGTGAGTAGAAAGTAAGATTTGAACCTTCAAGATTTACCATACTTGTCTTGATAACCATAAACTCATACAAGAGATCATAAGATTATATGGGATACCTATTTGCATCGTCTCCGATCGTGATACTAGATTCCGATCCCAGTTTTGGCAGAGTCTTCAAGCTAGCCTGGGAACGATTCTGAATTTCAGCATGACGTATCATCCACAAACTGATGGACAGTCCGAGCAAACAATTCAGATCCTGAAAGATATACTGAGAGCCTGTATGCTAGATTTCGGAGATTCGTGGGAAGATCACCTACACCTTTTAGAGTTTTCAGATAACAACAGCTACCAGGAAAGCATTTGGATCGTTCTCCGCCGAAAGATCAGACCGAGACATCGAGATGTCTGGCCTGAATTTGGGGGCAAATGTTATTTGGACTTATCCATCCATCTCTCCGAAGAAACCAAGTTGATTTATGGCACCATATATCGAAGGTTTGGACATACGCGACCGTTGTAACATGACTTCATCAGATCCCCCCTCATTTCTGAAGGGTTTTTGATTGTAGGTACGCTCTTCCTTGCAGGTGCAAGCCCCTGCAGTTAATTACGTTACTGTATTGTGATAACCACTTTCTCCTTCTCCAGCAGTTCACTTTGTGTCGTGTGTATTTTTTTTTATTTTGGTTGCCCGTGGATTGTATACGGAGACTAGTTTATGTCGTCGCCCGTAGGGCGCGGATCAGTCCAAATCCGTATATTTTAGATTTGGGTTTGTTTTATTTAAGAACCGTTAATCTAGTTTGAGATTAAGATAAACTTAAATATATGAGCATTTGGGCTCAATTTATTTTAATTAAGGATACGTTGTTTTATTTAAGACTAAGAACAACTTAGAAAAATTTTAAGGATCATTTAAGATCCAACAACAGAGCATTTGAGCTCGGCTGTAAGAATCTTTTCAGAGAGACTTAGCCAATTTGGGCTTATTCTGCTTAGTCTTTTTTTGTTCAAAATTGCTAAGTACTTATTTGGGCTCTGCTTATTCAGCCCCTTTGTTTTTATGCAAAAGTGCTAAACACTTGTTTGAAGCTCTGGCGCTCACATGGGTGTCATATGAAGCCTTTAGTTATTGGTGCTGCCCAATCAGTGCTAAGCACTCAGTCATTTTGATTATAGATAGTGCTAAGCACTTTTTTTATATGGTGTCCACGTAAGGAACACGTAAGGTGCTGGGCGCTGCCCAATCAGTGATGAGCACTCAGCCGTTTTGGCTGTATATGGAATGCTAATCACTTTTGTATGGCGTCCAAGTGAGGAGCACATGAAGCGCTGAGCGCTGCCCAATTAGTGCTAAGCACTCAGCCGTTTTGGCTGTATATGAAATGCTAAGCACTTTACTCAGCGCTCACGTGTATTTCACGTGAGGCGCTGGTCTTTTGTTTTGGGCGTTCACGTGTTTTTCATGTGAGGCGCTGATTTCCTTTTGCTTTGGGAATCTGTTGAAGGTGCCCACGTGGGAAGCACGTGCGGCGTGTTCCCCCAATCAGAGCAAAGCTCTGTTTGAATTTCAAAAATTCAAAAATTGAAGCAACGCTTCAGATTCCTTGCGCTGCGCGCAACGCGCCACGTGTTAAAAGCAGACACGCCAGCGCTGCGCCCAAGACAGCGCACCCAATCAGAGCAAGGCTTTGTTTTAAAATAAAAATAAAGGAGGCAACGCTTCAGATGACTTGCGCTCTGCGCTGCGCGACACGTGTCAGCGCAGTTGCGCTAGAGCAGTTGCGCTGCACCACACGTGTCAGCGCAGTTGCGCTGCGCTCTACGCTGCGCGACATGTGTCAAGCGCAGGTGCGCTTGCGCCAAATGTGCCAGCACTAAATCAGAAATAAAATTCTGGAAAGATCTTTCCAATCTTGTTAAAAACAAGAAGATTACCTTCTGTAAAATAGAGGCCCTAGGATCAAAGATCCAACGGTTGGGAAATATCCCCAGATCAATCAGAGAAAGATCTCTGTAACCAAGCTAACAAACTCATTGGCCCTATATAAAGGCCCCTAGACTCCAAGTCTACTACATACAGAGATAAAGATACAGAACTCCTCTAAAAATTTTGACAACATCTCGAAGAGAAAAATGGTAAACCTTTGGAAAAAAGAAGAATTTCTTCTAAAAAGATCGATGATCTAAGAACAAGAAGATCAAGATCTTCAATAAAAAAAGAAAAAGATCAATAAAAGATCCAATAAAAAAAAGAGAAGTAATTTGCTTCATATAAAGGCATTGCCTTTTGATGAACCATCGGTTCTGGAATCTTGAGGTAGAACCTCTAAAGAGATTCTTTTCTTTGATCTACATGTGATCAAGATGCGCTCTGCACTACTGTACAGTGCCTTGCACTTTTGATTTGCGCTGTTGCGCTCCTTGGATTGGCGCAAGTCACCAGAGAGCGCCACGGGTCAATCTGCGCCTTGCGCTCCTAAAAACAGAGCGCTGTACTCTTGGATTGGCACAGCACCAGAGCGCGCCACGTGTTAGCAGCGCAATAGCACAGCGCACTGCGCTTGCGCTCACCAGAGCATGACACGTGTCACCTCCACATGCGCTGGCGCCTTGCGCTCATTAATTGGCATAGAGCGCCTGACAAGCCACGTGGTGCACTGTCAGAACATTAAATGCCATGCATTATTAAAAAGAGCAGAGCCCAATTAAAGGTCTAATAGACCAAAGATAAATGCTGTGCATTATTTTAAAAAAAAGGGCAAAGCCCAATCAAAAGGCCTAATAGGCCTAATATAAATGTTGGACATTTTTCTAACTGGACTTAACCCAATTCTGGCCATAAGTCAAATTAAATTGAACTGAGCACAACTGCTCTCTCAAATCAATTTACACCGGGTTCAAGGATACATCTCTGAACTCCTCTGATATTTGTCGTTGTAATCCTTCAACGTCGTCAGAGAGGTGACGGGTCCCGATAACCATATATTGCTACGGACTGTGGGGTCCTTAAACTCATGGACTATGATTTCCTTAAACCAATATTCGTCCCCAAAATGGGAATGTTAGACCACCATGTCCCTAAACTGGCAATGGACCACTATGTCCCTAAACTAGAACAATAGAGCCCCCAAATGCTCTTTTGTCGGATCTAAACGATCCCGTTAAGTTAATCTTAGTCTCAAATTAGACTAACGTATCCTTAACAAACGTTTAAATTAATCTTAGCCTCAAATATGGCTAACGTATCCTTAAACCAAAATCCCAAACCCAAATCTAAGAAAATACGGATTTGGACTAATCCACGTCCTACGGGCGACAACATAAATTAGTCTCCGTATACAATCCACGGGCAACCATAAACAAAAACAAACACCCACGACACGAAATGACCATCTGGAGAAGGAGAAAGTTGTTACCGCGATGCGGTAGTGTAATTAACTGCAGGGGCTTGCGCCTGCAGGGAAGAGCGTCCCCACAATTAAAAATCCCTCAAGCGAGGGGGAATCTGACGAAGTCTGCTATATCGTCCGCATCCGTTTAAACCTTCGATATACGGTGCCATAAATCAACTTGGCATATTCGGAGAGGTGGACGGATAGCTCCAATTAGCATCTGTCCTGAATTTCAGGCAAGACGCCCATCGCGTCTTCGCCGTGTCTTTCGGAGGGGAACAAATTCTGGCACGCCCGGTGGGACCTCTTCTTCTTTCCACTCCATACTTCGTGTGTCGTGTTCGCGAATGAATCGCGGTTTGCTGTGGTTGCCTGTGGATTCGAGGTACTTAGATTTGGTGTCTTACTCCGTGCATAAAATAGAAGATCAATGGCTTCAAACTGCACTACCTGCAACTACAACTCTCACTCCGTCCTTGCTGGAGGAGTAACTTACGGGTCCCGAGCGGCCTCCCTTTTCAAGATGCCAGTGGAGCAGGTGACTCAAGCCACCATTAGACTATTCTTCGGGACTATGCTCCCACCGATAAGCTTCAATACCCCAATGACGTCGTAAGAAGCTCCAAAGAAGTCGGTCTTTTATCGGCTTACAACTACCGCGACCCCTCTCAACGGGTCACCCAACTACATTGCCTCGGTTTTTAACAAACTAGGCCAGAGCTCCAACAGGCCCATGAAGAAGCCTGCAATACCAGAAGGCGTTATCCCGAAGTGGATAACCAACCCTGCTCCCGTTCCAGGTGAAATCACCAAGGTTGCTTCCTCTACTCAGAAGTCTGCTTTTGATAGGTTGGCCGTCCCCATTCAACGGACGTCGGTCTTTAAAAGGCTGATACCAGCAAATTCTGACCAACACAGGGGGCATAAGGAGGTCACCCCTACGGCTAAACCAACTCCAATAGCGCGACATGCTCGCCGTCGTCACTGACGCCGGATAAGGAAGGCTGGGGGCAACTCCCCCTCTGGGCTAACTCCACCAGCTCCAACGGTGGAAATTAATGCTGCTGTTCCAACTGGGAACATCTTTGAACTGCTAAATAAAGTGTGTAGGAATTCTCCTACCGATGTACTGAAGAGGTCTCCTCCTCCGCTGGAAAAGGCTGTAGAAGTAAAGCCAGAACAACCCCAATCCCCTCAACGGCTATCCTCCAAAATCTATAAAGTCTGGCGGCAGGCCCGAGACTCGGTGATCGATCCAAATTTCTCCCGCCAGCACAAGAAACTGAAGGTCCAAAAGGAAGTCAGCCATTCTGCTAAACCACGAAAAGCTGTCTGGGTGCCCACCTCGACGGCTCCCTCAACTTCGACCGCTCCTGAGAAAAGAAGGCCGGAGAAGATCCCTGTGCCGGTGATAAAAATCAAAGGCACTGAACGCAAACGCCCTAACTCTGGGGGCATGGTGGTACATACCGTCTACATGGCGTCCGGGAAAGAGGATAGCCGTATATCTATAGGTCTTAGACCGCTTACGCGATCAGTGACTAAAGCTCAAGAGCAGCAGCAGATGCTCCAAGAAATGATGACTGCAATGGCTGCACTTACTGGGCCAAAAGAAAGCCCGGAGGCATCATCAGAGCAGCGTCACGAACAAGAAACCGATGCTGACTTCTTACGCAGAGTCCTCAAAAAGAAGGACAAAGAAGCCGCAGAGCAAGCGGCTAACATAAAGCAAATGGCACTTCTCTTCCAAGATATGGTAGGGATGATATTACGGCCGGACCCTCCAGCTGAAACCCTTCGATCATTATGGATGATGACAGAGGGGAGACATCTAATCCTCCTCCGGCTCATTCAGCAGCCAAGGAGGAAACCATTTCCAAAGCCATACTAGACGACTATATAGCTCAGCAGATACGAGTTCATCAGGCGAATGAAGCGGCCAGGCAAATTGTTAGAACTGGACGACCCTATCCGGGCTGGTATGACCAAATCAGTTACCCGCCGGGATATACGATCCCTAAGTTTCATGTATATAAAGGGACGGGGAATCCACATCAGCATGTCGCTCAATTCAGAGCCTTATGTGGCAACACTGGAGGCGATGATAAATTGTTGCTTCACCAATTCGTCGGCAGCATAGCGGAAATGGCCTTCGAATGGTATTCGGAGCTACCTAACTACTCTATCAAAACATTTGCGGAGGTGGAGCTACTGTTTACACAAAAATTCATGAGTGCTAGTGAACGCATCCTGATAACAGCACTGATTAATGCCAGGGTAAGGCCAGGCGAAACGTGGGTTCAATACGTAATACGGTGGCGAAACTTATGGTCGAAGTGCGAACAACGCATCAAAGAAGCACCTGCGGTGGGCATGTTCGTGGGCACCCTATACCCTCATACAACTATTTCACAGTTCATGATGTTCTTTAAACCGACCATGTTCCAGGCTTTAATTGATAAGCTAGCCCAGATGGATCAAATGGGTCACAGACCGTCTCCTCCGAAGCCGGAACCCCGAAACGACAAGGGTAAAGGGAAGGCGACCTTCGTTGCGAACACCCAACAGCAGCCCAGTGCCCCAAAGCTAGCGGATCAACTGGAAAAGAGACGGCGGTATTATAATAAGAAAATGAAGCGCCCTTACTCATTCCCACGGGATAAAACGAAGAGGCTGTTCGAGCTGGCGATGCGCAATAGGCTTATCAATCTCCCAAATCCAAGGAGACCACCGCAACCCAGCGAGATGAATAAACCCAATTATTGCCCTTACCACCAAACGGTAAGTCACCCGATCGAGGATTGCTTCGTCTTTAAGGGATGGATCAAGGATCAGTACCTACAAGGCAAGTTTGGGCTGTCTGAGAAGTGGAAAGTAAACCTACCACAGCCGCACACTGCAAAGAAGACGGGCACGCCGGGGGCAACTTGTTCTTTTGTTGAAGAAGCTCCATGGGAGGTCGTGCTTTCCGCCAAAACCAAAAAGATGCTGAATGATCTCCAGACATGCCCGACGATCAGATGGAAGAACCCATTGGAACCTGAGATCATCAAGGGGATGCTGAAGCCGCGCCCAACTCCAACGATTGGCGATAGCCAAAATGCTCACACTCAGCCGTCAAAATCTTCGAAAAAGAAGAAGAAGTCCAAAAAGGTCGTGAAGCCTGGTGACAAGCACACGAGCCTGCAAAAATAGATCGACGCACTGGAGGAATATAATTGGAAGGCGCGGACTCCCATCACGCTCCAAGAGTTCCTCAGCCACGTCTTTCAGGAGGAAGATGATGGAGAAAGCTCGTCGGATGAATCTGAGGGTTACTTAGCAAGTTGTCATGTGATCTCTCACTCGTTTGCAAACGATGAAAAGGCTTCTTTCACAAAGAAACTGGGGGCAGGTCCCGAACCAGAACTGCTAGGACCATTAGACGAAATGATTGATGCATTCCTAAACAAAGCCCATCAGGAAAGCAAAGCCAATCGAGAGCGTGAACTGGCTTTATTTGAAAAGGCTAAACGCCAACGACTGGAGGAAAAGGTCGAGACGCCCCGAATGGAGCAAAGCGTCCCTATCGCCAGCAAGCAAGCTTAAAGTAAGGAATCAATTCGCTAGGGCCTTGGCAATAGGAATGAAGTTGCCTTCCCTCAAAGGAAATTCCCCTGGCAATATACGTATTGACGAAGCAGACATACATCCTAACTTCTGCCTATACCATCAGAGGATTGCACACCCCACCGAGGAATGCTTAGCCTTTAAAAACTGGTGGCAGGGATATGTTGCCTATCGACGACACGTTCAACAAGTGAAGCGCAAGGCTCGTCGGGAACGGAAAAGCACAACATATGAGCATGAAAGAGCTGCTGGCAGTTGTCACATAGCCGACACCAAAGGATCGCAAGTTATCACCTTTGGAAGCGACTCTGACAAAGAAATCGCCCTCAGCCCTCTCTTCAAGGAACCCACATCTGACACAAAACATGCGAAGATTTGCGACAAAATCTAGCTGCGTAATCGTGCGTTGACCTAGGACCGAAACGTCCTTAAATTAATGACGGACCACTACGTCCTAAAACTAGCTGTTGACCGAGATGTCGATAAACTACGATGGATTGCAACATCCCAAAGCTGATATATAAAAAAAAGAAAAGAAAAAAAAAATAAAAACGGTATGCCCATAAGCAAAAAGGGAGCGGATGAAAACCCGAAAGGGCTCCGTGAGTAAAAACAGCAGGGCTACCGACGAGTGTTTGTGAAAACCCGAAAGGGCGCAACCTCGTTATATAAAAAAGAAGAAGAAGAAGAAAAGAAGAATAAAAAGAAAGAAAACGGTATGTCCATAAGCAAAATGGGCACGGATGAAAACCCGAAAGGGCTCCGTGAGTAAAAACAGCAGGGCTACCGGTGAGTGTTTGTGAAAACCCGAAAGGGCGCAACCTCGTTAAAAGACACTTACAGGGTCTTCTCGACATTCTAAGGAGAAACCACCCGTGTGAGATCCTTACGACTCACAAGGGAGCAACACACTTAGGGATCCTTACGATTCCTAAGGAGAAATTACACTTGCGGGATCCTCACGACTCGTAAGGAGAACTCTCTTATGGGACCCTCACGGCTCATAAGATTTGAAAGTCTTAAGTTACAGAGACCTGAACCTGTTCTTTAGCAACCTACACAACCTTCGATATTGCCCTACAAGTGGTTCGATACTGACCCTTGTATACAATCCATAGGCGCGAATAAGCATTTCCCCAGCCAAGTCCCATCCGTGACTAGGGATATGTCTATATGGTGAACAACCCTTGTAAGTTCTCTCGACTTATAAGGAGAAAACCCTTTTGTAAGATCCTTACGACTTACAGGGGAACATGCACTTAGGAATCCTCATGATTCCTAAGGAGAAAACACAC
Source organism: Agapanthus africanus (assembly GCA_030015575.1). NCBI lineage: Eukaryota > Viridiplantae > Streptophyta > Magnoliopsida > Asparagales > Amaryllidaceae > Agapanthus > Agapanthus africanus. The sequence continues at coordinate 28,266,871 of CM057350.1, forward strand.
ATACGAGATCCTCACGACTTGTAGGGAGAAATACCTTTGTGAGACCCTTACGGCTCATGAAGTCAAAAGCCTTAGTCGACAGGATCCTAACCCTGTTTACTAAGCCACCTTTGTTCAACGTCGACATAGACAAATGATGATTCGCTCCTGGCAATATCCCAGTTGTAGCGGTGCTAATGCCGAAACCGGTGTCTAGTTCCAAGCTTGCGACGAAAAGACAGCAAGCCACACATGCATACGAAATAGCCGAAATGATGGGGCAACTTGCAACGAAATCAGCAAGTAAAAATATATGCATACAAAAACAGCCGAAATGATTGGGCAACTCGCAATAAAAAGCAGCGAGTAAAAGAAAAAAAACAGCCGAAATGATTGGGCAGCTCACAATAAAAAGCAGCGAGTAAAAAGAAAAATAGCCGAAATGATTGGGCACTGTGAAAAATAGCTGAAATGATTGGGCAATCGCGACCTGCGCGATATAAAAACTGAAATGATAGAGCATCGCGGAAATAAAATAATAATATAAAAAAAATGAATGAAACTTTTGCCCTACAGGTGAGATCACATCGATTCCTGTATACAATCCAGGGGCACAAACAAAGAGGGAACCATATCTTCCCAACAGGCTCCACCAGAAAGCGAAGCCAAATCTCGATGGTTCATAGACAACCTAGAGACAACCTCGACATTTGTCGCAATATTGCAGACACAATGTCAACAAACGAAGCGAAGGAAGATCCCTAGCTTCAGGGTCTCGACGTCGATATCGACAACTTAGAGATCACCAACGGCGTTCCTTCGCAGTCCAGCAGGATACGGATACAACGTCAACAAAAGAACTCACGGTCGAAACAAAGCGAAGCAACGGCAAAATCCCAGCTTCACCTCAACATTCGTCTCGATACAGCAGACGAGATGTCAACAACGGCGTTACTTCGCAGTCCAGCAGGATACGGATACAACGCCAACGAAAGACCTCACGGTCGAAACAAAGCGAAGCGACGGCAAAATCCCAGCTTCACCTCAACATTCGTCTCGATACAGCAGACGAGATGTCAATAATGGCGTTCCTTCGCAGTCCAGCAGGATGTAGATACAACACCAACAAAAGAACTCACGGTCGAAACAAAGCGGAGTGATGGCGAAATCCCAGCTCCACCTCAGCATTCGTCTCGATACAACAGACGAGATGTCACGACAGCGTTCTTCCTCCAGCAGGATTCGACACACCAGTAAATGAAGCAAATGCCAAATTCCTAGCTTCAGGGTCTTGACGGCAACTCATATAAAGCCTGAAAGACAATCGAAGATCATCTCACACCAACATGAAGTGATCACCACCTCGACGTTCGTCTCTACACAACAGAAGAAATGTCACGACAGCGTTCTTCCTCCAACAGGATTCGGATGTGACAAAAAAAACGAAGCGCAGGCCAAATTCCTAGCTTCAGGATCTTAACGGCAAGTCATATAAAGCCTGAAAGACAATCGGAGATCATCTCGCACTAGTGCGGAGTGGTCACCACCTCGACGTTCATCTCGGCACAGCAGACGCAACATCACAAAAAGGAGCCACGAAAAAATCCCTAGTTCCAAACCTCGACGGTTCAATAGCAACCTAGAGACAACCGCGACATTCGTCTCAATACAGCAGACGCAATGCCAGCAAATGAAGCGAAGGCCAAATTCCTAGCTTCAGGATCTTAACGGCAATTCATATAAAGCCTGAAAGACAATCGGAGATCATCTCGCACCAGTGCGGAGTGGTCACCACCTCGACGTTCGTCTCGACATAGCAGACTCAATGCCAGCAAACGAAGCGAAGGCCAAATTCCTAGCTTCAGGGTCTTAACGGCAATTCATATAAAGCCTGAAAGACAATCGGAGATCATCTCGCACCAGTGCGGAGTGGTCACCACCTCGATGTTCGTCTCGACACAGCAGACGCAATACCAGCAAACGAAGCGAAGGCCAAATTCCTAGCTTCAGGGTCTTAACGGCAAGTCACATAAAGTCTGAAAGACAATCGGAGATCATCTCGCACCAGTGCGGAGTGGTCACCACCTCGACGTTTGTCTCGACACAGCAGACGCAACATCACCAAGAGGAGCCACGGCAAAATTCCTAGTTCCAAACCTCGACGGTTCACCAGCAACCTAGACACAATCGCGACATTCGTCTCGATATAGAGGACGCAATGCCAGCAAACAAAGCAAAGACCAAATTCCTAGCTTCAGGGTCTTAACGGCAAGTCATATAAAGCCTGAAAGACTATCGGAGATCATCCCACACCAGCGCGGAGTGGTTATGACTCATCGGGGCTCTCCAAAATGAGCCTAATCTCAAGTAAAAAGCGGCATGGCAAAATTCCTGACGCTTGCTCTTCCGACGGTCAAATTACCTAGGAGGATTGCTTGAAGACGTCTTGTCCAGCTCCCGAAAGGATCAGAGACACGACAGTCGCAAGGCTACTCGAACAGCAAGATCGCCTATCGAGGAATACATCAGCCAACGCGACGGTACGACGGACAAAACCCTAATAACCACAGACCCTAACGGACCTCTGTCGTAAAGAGCAGAGGTTAACTGTGACGTTAGGATATTCTTGTGAGAACTGCTCGATTCGTCTCGACTCGTAAGGAAATTAATATCTTTGCGAGAACTTCTCGATTCGTCTCGATTCATGAGGAAAAGCCTTAGGCAGCGGGGATTAAAAAACCTGTTTCCTAAGCACTGGGGTCCTACAAGTCGGTCCAAAACGGACTCTTGCATACTATTCACGGACCACACTCTCCAAGGTCGAATCTCGACAAGGAGGAAAACAACTGCTTACGAGTCCTCTCGACTTGTAAGAGGGAAAATTCTCTAATGAGATCCTTACGACTCTCAAGAGAAAACACACTTAGGAGTCCTCATGACCCCTAAGAAGAAAATACACCTACGAGATCCTCTCGACTCGTAGGGAGAAAAGTCTTTGTGAGACCCTTACGGCTCATAAAGTTGAAAAGTCTTAGGCAGCAGATCTGAACCTGCGGCTTAAGCCATCACTACCTCTTGAAGAAGCCAAGACAGGATGCTCTCTTTATCATCTGTCGACCATGCTTACTAAGGTAACATGCTGATAATAAAAGAAGGGGGAAAGCACAGAGATGACACAAGACATTGCAAATAAAAAATGTGTGTATCTTTATTCATGAATTCAATTAAGTACAAGGAAAATCGCATAAAAGAATAAAGAATGGATACATATTATTCAAAGATTACAAGTGTATGATTGATACAAAATGTTCATGGAGAAGGAAGCGTCTTTAACAAATCCGTAAGCTGCTCTCGCACTTCCTTCAACGCCTCCTCCTGAGCGGCTGCCGCGGCCACTTCTGCTTCTACCTGGGCCCGCTGCTGCAACTAAGATGAAAGCTGTTCCTCAACTGCCTGCTGAGCTGCCTCGCGATTTTGTGCATCCCGCTCGACGACGTCAAGCTGCTGCCTCAGTGTTAACCCGTCAGAGATGCATCGCCGAAGGCCTTCAAAGATAACCTTCAACTGTGCAGTATTTGCATCCACCTGAGCATGTAGTCGGGCGGACTCGCTTGAGGTCTCCTTGCATTCCCTCTGCCTTAAAACCGCTTCTTGCTCCAGATGGCGGAGGAAAGACGCACTCTGCTCGATCCATGCAGCCCGTTGAGTACTCGCGGCTAAAATCTCGGAGGCAGGACGCATGAGCTCCAGCTGATGCAGGCGGGCCTCGGTCTCCCTGTAGTGATTAACCCAAGACTCGACGACGCCTTCATTATGAAAATTTACAAGCGTCTCCAGCATCGGATTAACCTCCGCAGCAAAATCTGCGGCAGATGGGGGAGCTTCTGCGTCAAGCTCTTCGATGCATCTGCTCAACATACTCAGACTCATCGCAGCACCCATTGAGGATGGACGTCTGGAGAATGGGCCTGCCGGCATCATGATGCGAGACTCGAAAGGAACCGGAGCCGAAGCCGGAGTGACAGCTGCAGAACAAAACACAATCAAATGAAGATTCAAAGAAATATAAGAAAGTCATCAATGATGGAGTCTACTATACCAGCCACAGGAGGAGGCAAAGCCGGGAGGACCGGTGGCGCGGCTGATCTTACATCTCCTCCTTCGATCTGTAGCACTGCAATCAGGGCAAGGAAGAATCAGAAATAATTCCATTATTAAAAAAAAGAAGAAAGGGCGTTAATTGAAAACTATACTCACCAGCGCCACTGGAGGAAGCAAGCTCCGACGGGAAGGAGAATTGTGGGTGCAGCACCTGGTAAAGGTGATCAAAAAGCATTCCTGCGAAGATGCAATAGTACAACATCAGTACATGAATTATACGGCCGAGAGATAAGACTAATGGGTTACAAATCCATACCTTCCAGCATTTGCGACGGTGCGAGAGAAGGTAGAGAGGTGGCCACCTTCAAGGCAGTAACTGACAGCGCTCCCTCGAGCAAAGGGGCATCAGCACTGGCCGCACCTACATTAGAAAAAAGATAAGCACTGTCAGAAAAGTTACAGAATAAAGAAAAGGGCGGTAACCCAAAATTTACCTGATGAGTCACCAGCCAAAACGGCGGCGTCTCCCTCCTCCATTGACATGGGTCCGCCTCCCGTTGCCTCGTCGCCAGACTCTACGGGAGCCATCGTCATGCTCGCAAGGCCAGGAGACGGCGAAGGACCGAAGGCTGTGAGAGCAATGATCGGAGCGGTGCCCGACTCTTGAGAAAGAGTGGCCGGCTCATCCTCAGCAATCATGCCTGTCTTGCCCGCTACCCGCTCGGGCTCGGCGGTCGCAGCCATCTCGTCCACCGCTGCCACGGGTTCATCGGTCGCAGCCGCCCCATCCGCTGTAGCCCCAGACTCGGCTATAGCAGCCGTCTCATCCGCCGCTACCTCAGGCTCGGCATCAACAACCTTCTCTGGCATAGTAGGCGTGACCGTTTCGTCAGCCCCTAGCTCAGGCCCGGCGACTACGGCCGCACCGCCTACCGTCGACTCGGTTTTGACTGCTACCTTCTCCACCGTCCCCTCAGGCTCGACGGTTTCCGCCGCTCCTTCAGTTGGACTCGGCCCTACAGGACAAGATGTATTAGAACCGATAGTTTTACAACTTTTACAACAAAGCCTCAAAAAACACGTTACCTGAGGTGGATTGATCGTTGATTTCTCAGGCTGCACGAACCGCCCGTCTATGAGCAGTAGACAAGGTGACCGGTGGCTCCTCGCAAGGAGTAGCAGCAGGAGTAACGACACTTGGGCCCGCTCCAATGGCCAAAGCAGCGCTGCGCTCCTTCGCTGCGCGCCACAAGCGTTTCCTCTCCTCCCAGGCCGTCACGACGGACCTCTTGGAAGCCTCCTTCAGCAAGGCGGCGTCGTCCGTGTTCAAAGTTGCCTCCAGAGCCTTCAAGGCATCCATCATAGGCTTTTTGAGTTGGGTCTCTTGCGGCAATTCCGAAGAGGCCGGAACATCGGTAGCTGGCCCGGAGAGAAGTCCCACATCAGTTTGCGAGATAGGTCTTGTGGTCCCTGCGATAAGACAAAAAGGGGGTCAGATTACTCATAAGGAATGGAAGGATAGACATAATGAACCGAAATGTACCAAGGCCTAAGAATGCTCTAAGTCGTTCCTCCTCCTGGAAAGTTTTGAGGGAAGCAGCGATAGCTTCTTCGGTAGAAATGCCTGTTAAAAAAAAGGGAAAAAAAGCGTTTGTCAAAGACGATGATAAAAGTACGATGCAATGACGGAAAAATACAACTAGTAATTACCCGATTGTGCAAGTTTAGCCAACCACTCATCGCGCCTTACCAATCGCTCAGAAGCTGCGATGGCGACCGCCATATTAGTGTCGTCTGGCGGCATAAATAGGCCCTCGTTGGTCCCATACTCAACCAAGCCCTCACTATAAGGGGCATGAGGTTCTTGACCAAATGCAACGTCGGCAGAGAAGAGCGACTTCTTCTTCCTCTTCTGCACGCGAGCCCCGGGTGCACCCAAAATCAACTTGCGCTTCGTGGGCACCTTGGGACGGCGGGTCCCGATGTCCGAGCCCACGCTGGATTCAGGAAAAACCATATTCACCGTCTCCACCGGAGCACGGGGCGCTGGGGGCACGTCCACGGTATAACAGGGCAATCCGCACGAGGGGCTCAGCACACGCGGAGGCTCATCTCCAGCATCTCCTCTCAGCGGAGGAACGACATGGGCCCTTGGCCTCAGGGGGCTTTGCGATCGCTGGCGGGGGGCACACCCTTGCGGTCAATCAGCAGCCGCTTCTTTTCTCGGATAACAGCACCCATCGCGTGCTGATACCAAGCCCCGTACACATTGAGGGCCCTTGGAACGCAAGTCGGCTCGCTAATGAAGAAATGGGAGCCCGTGTTTAGCCGCATGAAGTGATGTAATGCATTCCGTATCCCCTCCCTGGTGGCCACAGGCTCTTCCAAAAACGCCTCTAATGGAACCCCTTGATTATAACTTAACTGCTGGGAGAAGCGATGGGGATTGTACCTCATAAAGAGTGCCAAGTCATTCTGCCTGAACACCAGGAAGCCCGGCCGGATAGAGTATAAGTGAAGAATCTCCCGGGCTTTCAATATGGAGGCCCCGTCCTTGAAACCATCACGCAACGCCAACACCGCCTTGGAAGTCTCCGGGCCGTTGGTCATGACCTTGTCCGTGAAAGAAATGCTCGCTCCGACTGTGCGCGAGCGAAGAAGCAACCCCCTGGCCTCCCGCGGAGACGGATTCACAATAGAAGCGCCGACCAGATGCATGACTCTCGGGAGTTTGCACTTCTCATAGAACGAGGGCCTTTTGTGAATACCAAAAACCCCGAGCAGATGCATCTCCATCCATGAAGTAAAATAGTGCGTCGGGAAGTTGGCGGGTTGCACCCCCGGTTCATTTGCGTCCGCCGCCACGCTGAGTCCATGATACAGGTGGGCCAATCCAGCGATTCCAATCGACAATTGTATGCCAGCCACCATGCTGGGTAGAAGATAGATGGCCTCATGTAACGCGGGTGCATGGGGAGCGCGAACCAGCATAACCATAACCCCAGAAACCCGAGGAAGAAGGTCTCCTCGTCGATGCCCGGCGCGGCGATTTCTGATAAGGGCATGATCGCAGCATCAGGAAGGTAAAAACCCTTTTGATCGGCTTCCAATGCTGGTCGACGATCTAAGCCAAAGCTGAAGGGGTCGTCGAGCTTGGCGAACTTTTCACTCCGCTGCGATAGAATCTCCGGTCGAAGAAAGTGGGCGATGAAATCTGCAAAACTAACTCCTCGGCCTCCTGATTCCAAATAGAGACTTTTATACATATTCAGCACCTTCACCAGACTCGGAAACTGGTGCTGAATAGCATTCTCCGGCGTCAGGCCCATTACCAGCGGCTTGGTGGCGAAGACATATTCATCAGGAGGAAGTAGCTCTTCATAATGTTCCCCCTTCACCGGCAAACCGGAAATCTCAGCAAATTCTTCCAGGGGGATGGAGACTTCCCTGTCCGTCAGAAGAAAGGTATGGGTGGGGATGTTCCATTGTTCCACGAATGCCTTAACCCACCACGTCGGAGGAACGCGGTACTCGAACAATGAGGCGTAGACTGCGGGGTATAGGCCAATCTTCATCAAATGCGTCTTCTTCACTGACAAGATGTATCTGGCCCACTGCAAATACCCGGCCGATTGTCGAGGGGTCAATCCAATGTTGTAAGGTTGTCCCCAAGGGCGCGCTTCACCCTGGCATATGCGCCGTCCCAGAATATCCACGGCTGGCGGCGGCTGCACGGGGATGGCAGTAATCGAAGGCTGAAGGAGATCCTCCGAGTTCCAATTTACAACCTTCACGGCATAGTTCACCGGGGGTGCATCCGCATATGGGATCGACGAGATTGGCTCTGACGGTGTCGCACAGGAGAAGCTTCGGCGACCCTTGATGATTTCACTATACCATCTGCCCCACAGATGAAGGTTCTTATGCTCCGAGTCGTGATCCTTAATGAGAGCGAGAACCTCCCGGTCCATCGGCGCCTCAGGGAATCCTCCCTCTGAGCGGAAGAATAGGAACGAAAGATCAGCAGACATGTTGCCTACAAGAAAAAGCAAAGTTCCATTATCAGTATCATCATTTAATTTTAAAAAATCCTGACACTTGATACTTTAAAATTTGTACCGCGCTGCAATGCAGTGGAGAGGGGACCAAAGAGGGACCCACAAAATCCAGATGACAATACATCAGTTAATAAGACAGCCCCATCATTGGATGAGACTGTCAATTAATAAGGAGATCCCCAAAAGAATATTCTCATTAAATGAGAAATCCCTTGAGATGAGGAGAAAATCTCCCTTTTCAGAGCAAAGCTCTGTCACAGAGTGACACTTGTCAAACTCTGGTCACAAGGGAATAATATTCCTTAAAGAGCCTAGCTCTATAATAATGATGGAAAAATCCATCAAGGGAAAATTAATTCCTAAAAATTAAAATCTGGGATCTTAAAGATCCATGAAAACCCTTAAGAGTTATTCATTTTTAGATCAAAAGATCTATACTTTGTCCATGAGCAAAGCTCTGTTCATGGGTTAAGAAACCCTGAAACAAGATCTCCTTAGATCTATGGATTCTTGAGAGCAAAGCTCTGTATATGAAACTTCAAAGGGGTTTTCTTTAGATCAGAAGATCTATGAGAGCAAGGCTCTGTTGGTTAAGATTAATTTAAATTAATTTAAGTTAATTTTTACCTAAAGTTTTTCTAAAAGTTCTAAATTTGAAAATGAGGGCAAGGCTCTGAAGTTCTTGAAAACAAGAGCAAGGCTCTGAAAATCAAAGTCTTGAAGATGATAATCATCTGCTGAGGACCAAGGGTCCTATTTATAGGCGCTTAAGCGCCCCTTCAACTCCTGAGTTGATCTAATGGTTGGGATCTTACCACCGCTGCACTCACGTGTGCGCCACGTGAGCGCAACGGTAGGGGGGCATTTGTTTCCCTCAATCAGAGCAAAGCTCTGTTTGAATTTCAAAAATTCAAAAATTGAAGCAACGCTTCAGATTCCTTGCGCTGCGCGCAACGCGCCACGTGTCAAAAGCAGACACGCCAGCGCTGCGCCCAAGATAGCGCACCCAATCAGAGCAAGGCTCTGTTTTAAAATAAAAATAAAGGAGGCAACGCTTCAGATGACTTGCGCTCTGTGCTGCGCGACACGTGTCAGCGCAGTTGTGCTGCGCTCTGCGCTGCGCGACACGTGTCAGCACAGTTGCGCTGCGCTCTGCGCTGCGCGACACGTGTCAAGCGCAGGTGCGCTTGCGCCAACTGTGCCAGCACTAAATCAGAAATAAAATTCTGGAAAGATCTTTCCAATCTTGTTAAAAACAAGAAGATTACCTTCTGTAAAACAGAGGCCCTAGGATCAAAGATCCAACGGTGCGGAAATATCCCCAGATCAATCAGAGAAAGATCTCTGTAACCAACCTAACAAACTCATTGGCCCTATATAAAGGCCCCTAGACTCCAAGTCTAATACATACAGAGATAGAGATACAGAACTCCTTTAAAAATTTTGATAAGAGCTCGAAGAGAAAAAAGGTAAACTTTTGGAAAAAAGAAGAATTTCTTCTAAAAAGATCAATGATCTAAGAACAAGATCAAGATCTTCAATAAAAAAAGAAAAAGATCAATAAAAGATCCAATAAAAAAAAAGAGAAGTAATTTACTTCATATAAAGGCATTGCCTTTTGATGAACCATCGGTTCTGGAATCTTAAGGTAGAACCTCTAAAGAGATTCTTTTCTTTGATCTAAATGTGATCAAGATGCGCTCTGCGCTACTGTACAGTGTCTTGCACTTTTGATTTGCGCTGTTACGCTCCTTGGATTGGCGCAAGTCACCAGAGAGCGCCACATGTCAATCTGTGCCTTGCGCTCCAAAAAACAGAGCGATGCGCTCTTGGATTGGCGCACTGCACCAGTGCACGCCACGTGTTAGCAGCACAATAGCGCAGTGCACTGTGCTTGCGCTCACCAGAGCGTGACACATGTCACCTCCACATGCGCTGGCGTTTTGCGCTCATTAATTGGCGCAGAGCGCCTGACAAGCCACGTGGTGCACTGTCAGAACATTAAATGCCATGCATTATTAAAAAGAGCAGAGCCCAATTAAAGGTCTAATAGACCAAAGATAAACGCTGTGCATTATTTTAAAAAAAAGGGCAAAGCCCAATCAAAAGGCCTAATAGGCCTAATATAAATGTTGGACATTTTTCTAACTGGACTTAACCCAATTCTGGCCATAAGTCCTCAAATTAAATTGAACTGAGCACAACTGCTCTCTCAAATCAATTTACACCCGGTTCAAGGATACATCTCTGAACTCCTCTAATATTTTTCGTTGTAATCTTTTAACGTCGTCAGAGAGGTGACGGGTCCCGACAACCATATATTGCTATGGACTGTGGGGTCCTTAAACTCATGGACTATGATGTCCTTAAACCAATATTCATCCCCAAAATAGGAATGTTGGACCACCATGTCCCTAAACTGGCAATGGACCACTATGTCCCTAAACTAGAACAATAGAGCCCCCAAATGCTCTTTTGTCGGATCTAAACGATCCCGTTAAGTTGATCTTAGTCTCAAATTAGACTAACGTATCCTTAACAAACGTTTAAGTTGATCTTAACCTCAAATATGGCTAACGTATCCTTAAACCAAAATCCCAAACCCAAATCTAAGAAAATACGGATTTGGACTAATCCACGTCTTACGGGCGACAACATAAATTAGTCTCCGTATACAATTCATGGGCAACCACAAACAAAAACAAACACCTACGACACGAAATAACCATCTGGAGAAGGAGAAAGTTGTTACCGTGATGCGGTAGCGTAATTAACTGTAGGGGCTTACGCCTGCAGGGAAGAGCGTCACCATAATCAAAAACCCCTCAAGCGAGGGGGAATCTGACGAAGTCTGCTATATCGGCCGCATCTGTTTAAACCTTCGATACATGGTGCCATAAATCAACTTGGCATCTTCGGAGAGGTGGACGGATAGCTCCAATTAGCATCTGCCCCGAATTTCAGGCAAGACGCCCATCGCGTCTCTGCCGCGTCTTTCGGAGGGGAACACGGCGCTAATTCCTTTTCCTTTTTAGAGATTGAATCTCTGTTAATGGCATTTTGACCATTAATGGAACCAAGATTTTTGTTTTGAAGATCTGGGATCAGGTTTTCTTCAAGAACTAAGTTCTTATGTTTTTTTTTTATAAGGACTAAGTTTCTTTTATGGTTAAACTCTATTTTCTGATAAATTAAATTCCCATAGGTTAGATTCTTTTCCATTTTTCTTTCTGTTTAACCTAGTTTTTTTCAAAATCTTTGATTCTCAAGAACAAGATCTTCCCGATGAGAATTAAATTCTCAACTTGTGGAAGACTTGTCTTGTGGATCTCAGATCCAGAAAAAGAACTAAGTTCTTGAGAAAGGTTAAACCCTTGGGTATGCTATGATAGGTAAAGGAGATGTTTTGATCTCTGTGGTTTCTTTACATAGGATTTGAGAGGAAAAATATTTTCTTCTTTATTGAGAATTAAATTATCTGTTGCTTTTGAGAGCCTTCTGTATTTTTTTTTGCTGAAACTTATGGGGGATTCCCTCTATATGTCCGTGTCTGTCCCCTTGAGGCTTGAAGTCTTGGATCCTTTATATAGTGGAGGCAAATGGTTAATTAGTGCAGAGAAAATCTCTCATTGAGAGATTCCAATTGATTTAATTGGTCTCAAAATTTGTTTGGGGAATTTTACCCACCGTTGGATCTTTTGATCCAAGGATTTCTGTTTTACAGAATATGTTTTCTTGTTTTTAACAAGATTAGGGAAATATTTTTCCCATATACATAATTTTATTCTGTCAAACGGTGATTTTTAATCACCATTGTATTTTTAATCTAAGGACTCTCTGTTATATAGAGCACATCTTTCATTGTTTAGAAAGATATAGGAAAATATTTTCCCATCTCAATGGATCCTTGATCCAACAATTTTTGTTCATTTAGAAAGATTAGGGGAATATTTTCCTTTCATAGAATTTTATTCTATTATTTGATGATATATCATCACCATTGGATCTTTGATCCAACGGCTCTGTTTAACAGGGAGTATCCCAGTTTTTAGGGAAATATCTCTCTGTAGAATTTAATTCTACTTGATTTTAACTTGGGCGCCGGCGCTCACGTGTTGTGCACATGGACGCCACTTAAGAATTTAATTCTTATTTATGATAGGCGCTCATGCGCTTTGCACATTGGCGCCCACGTGAGCTTCACGTGCTGCGCCACCATAGGATTTAATCCTAAGGGATTGGCGCCGGCGCCCTCATGGGAAACACATGAGACACTGCCTTATTAAATTTAACAGAGCTTAGCTCTTTTATTATGTTTAAATATTGGGAAAACAGATATGGCACCATTCGCAGCACTGTACGGACGAAAGTGTCGTTCCCTGCTAAGTTGGGACGACGTTGGAGATCATGAACTCTTTGGACCAAAGATGATTGTGGTAACTGTGGATGCAGTTTGCACAATCAGGGGAAAGATGCGCATAGCCCAGGACCGACAGAAGTATTAGGTTGATGCAAAGCGTCAACACCCGGAGTTCCAACCCGGAAAGCATGTGTTCCTGAAGATCTCTCTGAACAGAGAGTGATACGTTTTGGCAAGAGGGATAAATTCAGTCCAAGATATATCGGACCGTTCGATATACTCGAACGCGTTGGAGAAGTGGCATACCGTTTAGCACTACCATCCTTATTGGAAGGAGTTCACAATGTATTCCACATATCTCATCTACGACGATATGTGAGCGACCCTGGCAATATATTTAATCCCTCAGAGCTCACTGTACAGACCGATCTGACTTGCGAGCAGCAGCCAGTTGAGATCTTGGATCGAAAGGTGAAGACACTACAGAACAAGGAGGTGAACTTAGTCCGAGTGATGTGGAGGAAGGATTCTCCGGGTGAATCAACTTGGGAGATAGAAGACGATACGCGTGCGAGATACCCTCACCTCATTGAAAATTAGTCTTTGTGTAAATTTCGAGAACGAAATTTTTATACGGAGGGTAGAATATAATGACACTGAAATCTATGTATAAAATTAACTTGTTTGATGTTTAGAAAGGGTATTTCTGCCTAATTAAGAGTTATAAGTTATTTTTGTTCAATAAAAGCAAGAAGCAATTTGTAGCTCACCGATAAAGCCACTACACTGCTATGACATAACCTGTGTGTTCGATTTCCATCAATCCTGATTATTTTTTAATACTTTTCTTTTTAACTTTTCGGAAGCCCAAAACTTACACATGCAATATACGGATAAACGAAAAGTTTCAGAAAAATAAAACAGGATAAATGAGGTTTTTATTACGAGTTAAGCACGTGACACAAATCTCGAGACAAATGGAGCAAATTCGACCGCCGAAAACCCTTCTGTAACGACTCTGTTTTTATTGTACAAAAATTTTAAAGTTAATATACAGAATGGAATATTTGCAAGCCTGAGTATACTTTAAATGTTGTTTTTATTTAAGAACAGGAAGAAAGCACTTGTAGCTCATTTGTAAAGCCTTGAACTGCTGTGACGTAGCCCCTGTGTTCGAATCCCATCAGCCACATATATTTTTACTGATTTTTCTTTTAAACTTTTTGGAAGCCCAAAAGTTTACACGTGCACTGCACGTAAAAATGAAAAGTCTGAGAAAATAAACATATGCAAAAGGATATTTATACAGACTTGGACACGTGGCTAAAATCCTACTCCTCATCTCACCAACTTGGTCAGCAAGATGGAGCCTACGGCCGGCACCGCCGGGCCTTCCATAGGGAATGCTCCCCTTTTTCTGCACACCAGTATTTTGGCCTACCCCCACTACTCCAGTACTGTTTGATTTCTCTATAAATTAACAGAGAAATTAAAATCACCCATTAATCCAAACTTTAAGACATTTTAATTCTCTCTTCAATTCTCAAAACCCTAATTTTACCCTATAAATACAACCCCATACCCTAGCCCTCTTCATTCTGAAATCTCTTGATAAAAATTCTCAAAAATTTCCAAGTCAAAGAAGAGTACAAGTGGAGTTAGCACTAGATCAAGTTCCGGCGAAAATTCGAGACGTTTCCGGCGACTCCACGATGCCACAACGACCTCAAACTCTTCATGTCTCTTTTCTTAAAATAAACAACTTGTAAGTCCCACCTTTATATTTCTCTTTCTATTATAAAACTTCACTTTTTCAAATCATATCGGTAAGTGGAGTTATGCCAATTTTTAAATTCTATTATCTTTATAATTGCAATTTTTCTTAAGAACAAATCATCCAAATCATCAAACCTTGCTTGTTAATCATTAAACAATTTTTAAAAACAAGTTTCAATTTAAAAATCCATGTAAAACAACTTTTATTAAGCTTTTACGCTTAAATACCATGAAGTTACATATGACATCGTTTAATCATTCTTGCTGATATTACCTTTAGAAAAATCTCACGAGATAATGACCTACCTCTCACAAACATGCATCTTGACATAGCACGATTCTCTTGAACAATAATTTTGTGGCAAATATGACTTTTACATCAAAATACCATAAACTATTAAAAACCGTATTTTTTAAATTGTGTTATTTAAATTCCTTGTGATTGTTCCTCTACAACCCACTTTTGGGGAATCTGATTTGATTGGTGCGGGTTATCGCACATCCATCGGACTAGTAGGGAGAGATGCAGACCTCCTCACGGAGCATACGATCTCAATGGAATTTTTAATGCAATTTTTAACAAAAACGTGATTTTCTATTTAATAAATAAATTTTTATTTTTAATAATTATATATAAATATTATTAAATCATCTATTTTAAATATATAATAAATTCCATGTTTTTCTAAACAAAAGAAAAGAATTACAAGTTTCATGAAAATACAATCAAGAATCCATTCAAGTCAAGTTTACACTGAAATACCTTGAATTATTCAAACTATATATATATATATATATATATATATATATATATATATATATATATATTCACTAATATACCTCATTCTATAAAATTCACATCCATGACAACTCTAAAGAATATAAATAAATACTTGATGATTATTTTGGAAGTATATGTAAAATACTTTTCATAAAAACCTCTCAAGTTATATTAAATTACAATAAGGGCCCTAGTAAATATAGGTTTAAGCAGGACTAATTCTCTTGAGCCTCAGGAAGCCGGAGAAAGTCGGTGCTTGCCTATTTAAGGTAGAAAACTAAAACGGGGTTATCAATGGTAATTGGCTTGAAAAAAGTCATAAATGTTATCGTCCATGTACAGCAGTTACCGATAACTCCTAAACCTAATTCAGGACCCAAATCTGTTTAAGTATCTGACTCAATCTGAGTCTCAGTCTAATCTGAATACAATCCAAACATGAATCCAACTATAACTCCAATTCAACATGAATCCAATATATCAAACATGAACACTTGAACATGAATACCGAACAATACATACAACATGTCTTGGCTTGACCAAACCATGGATATATCTTGAACTTGACTACATGACTATCTGTTTATATCCCGATCCGTTTACATGAACAATTTATACTATGGTCTTGGCAAGCTTATATCTACAAACAATACAATATACATTATGGGGTTTTAACGGGGTAGATTGGTACGGAATGTATTAGAAGTGGAATGAGATGGTCACTATAATACACTTAACCTAAATATCTGTGTCGTTATCCCGTAGGTTTAACAGGGCCTTGTACTCCATATGTCTTAGTCCACGGAGCAAGTTGGACTCCTCTCGTATACACTGATATATTCTGTACCAAGCTATAAAGAACTAGGTTATCAAAAATAGATAAATTATCAGATCTATTTTACTTGATCTATCTCTCTTTTGGGACTTACCGAACGATTGTTTGTTGACGACATTCATATCTCTTATTTCTTTGGAATGTTGTCAGGAGGACCCGACTCTCAGGAGATGGAGCCCAATCAGGAAGATTTGGAGCAGTTTGCTGAGGAGCCAGAGTTCTAGTTCTTACTTGTACTTACTTTTCTTTTCAGTTCATATGCCATTATTTAGGCATCGCTTTCTATTATTGTATTTTACTTTCCAGTTGTATGTAAAGAATGAATATAAATAAAAAAATTTGTTTCATTACATCTTTTTTCATTCTTGTGCTTTACTTTTATATTGCTTATTTATGCTTAACCTGTTAACTTCTGAGTAAATACGTCGCGGCCTCGCCACGTCTACTTCCCCGTATATTGGGAAGCGGGGCGTGACAGGTTTTGTTGGCGGCCCATGCAGGTCGGTTCTGTATGGAAACCTAAGCAATATATCACAAAAATTATAAGAATCAACAACTAAAAACATTCTTTACATTTCAAATTCCTCAAATCTATCCTAACCATATTTTTCTTTCAAGGTTATAGATTCCCCGAACAACACCAGCACCAACGTGAATGGCAACACCCCACCACCACCTTTACCACTTACACCTATCGTAGCAGCTCCTATCAATGAGCAAACGGTATTGCCTGAGGCAATCAAAATCCTCTTAGAGGGACAGCAGCAGCAGACAGCTATCCTATTGCACCGCCCAGAAGCTGAGGCACCCGGAGTGAAGAAATTCCGGGTATTGCACCCTAAGAACTTGTTTGGGAAAGATATCACCCTACAAGTAGAAGAATGGGCTCATTCGATTGAGGACGATCTGGCGGCAGCACAAGTGCCAGATATTGCTTGGGTAAGGCTTGCAAAGCTGCAACTTACAGACAATGCCAGGGTATGGTGGAAGGCTAAAGAAAGCCGACTTATCCAGCTGATCGAATGGAAGACATTTCGTGACATGTTCGACGCGAGACTGCCCATTTTGACATAGAGCAACAATTCATTCAACTGCAACAAGGCTCTACGTGGAGAAAATCTATGGATGAGTATGATACTGAATTCACCATGCTGAGCAGGTAAAATATGTCTCAAAAATTGAATTTTCTAATATCACAAACTACACAGCTAACACAAGACCATAACAGGTTCGTAGCACATCTCATACCAACTGCAGAGATCAGGGCTAGACGATTTCAACAAGGGTTGGACCCGGAGATCCAAGCTGCTCTAGCTACAGGGGATTTCCCAACCCACGACCTTGCACTAAAGGCTGCCCGAAAATATGAGGCAGTTGTGAAGAAGAAGAGCAGACCTCAATCTGCCGGTGTGAAGTGCCATGTTATTCAGATAGCAGGAGGAGCCTCTTCCAGGCCACCGTTTCTACCCAGGAGACCGGGAGTAACTTTTAACCGGCCCAGTCCGGACTTTTGCACCTACTGCAGGAGGAATGGACACCTGGCGTAGGACTGCAGGCGTGTAAACAGCCTGTGCTTAGTCTGCTGCTCATCCACTCACGACATTACTGTATGTCCTCGTAGACTCAATCCGAATCTAGCCCCCAGATCAACTATCGCTTTTCCGCAGCGACCAGCTATCCAGGCACCTGCAACTCATCTTGCTCTCCCAGCTCCACCTCCTCGTGGACCTATTGCACCTCCTCCTCGTCAGTTCCATCAAGCACAAAGGAACCTACCTCAAGGACAGAGGAATGGACAGAGGAATGCTCCTCCAGCAAAGAGGAATGTACCTAGGCGACAAGCTTTCGCGATGACTGTGGAAGAAGCTGAAGCCACTGGCCAAGTCATCACTGGTAAATCCCTTTCTTTCAATCTTTATACATATCAAAATATCTTTCCCTATACCTAAAACATATTCCACACAACTTAGATACGATCTTAGTAGCTTCCTTCCTGCACTAGCACTCTTCGATACTGGAGCATCACATTGCTTTATGTCGCAACGGTTTATCCGAACTCATGCGATTCCAGTTAAACCGCTCGTATCCAGCTGGAATGTCAGTTCAGGGAACGACGTTCTAAAGGCAACTTTGGGATACAACCTGTGTCCAGTGGTCATCTGCAGCAGAGAATTTTATGCTGACTTCAAGGTGCTGGACATACCAAACGTCGATGTAGTCTTAGGTATGGACTGGCTAGGAACTTTCTTCGCTACCATCGACTGTCGTCAAAGGAGAATAGTGTTCAAGATTCCAGACCATCCGATCTTTTATTTCAAGAGTGGAGACCGTACCCTGGAACCTAGTACTTACAAGGCTAAACCAAGAAAGGCAGTGATTGCAACAACACAAGCTGAAGAAGACAAGCCAGAAGTAGTTCGAGAGTTCAAAGATGTGTTTCCTGAAGACATCTCAGGTTTGCCTCCCGATCGAGCTCTTAAATTCAGTATTGACTTAGTACCTGGTGCACAACCGGTGATCAAAGCACTATATTGCTTAAGTTCTGAAGGATTGAAGGAGATTCATACCCAATTGGATGAACTTTTGAAGAAAGGATAGATTCGTCCCAGTACCTTAAGTTGGGGATCTCCAGTTCTACTTTTGAAGAAGAAGGAAGATTCATACAGAATGTGCATAGACTACCGAGCTCTGAACGAAGTCACGATAAAGAACAAGTATCCACTACCGAGCATCGACGATCTGTTCGATCAGCTTAGTGGGTCTTGCATTTTCTCAAAGTTAGATCTTCGCTCGGGTCATCATCAGGTGAAGGTCAAAGAGTCTGATATTCCGAAGATGGCATTCATGACTCGCTATGGTCAATATGAGTTTCTTGTGATGCCATTTGGAGTGACCAATACACCATCTATATTTATGAATTTGATGAACCAGGTTTTCCGAGAGTACCTTGATAGGTTTGTTGTTATTTTCATCGACGGCATCCTAGTGTATTCAAAGAATCGGAAAGAGCACGCTGAACATTTACGAATTGTCCTAGAGACTTTGCGGCAGTATCAACTCAATGCCAAGTATAGCAAGTGCGAATTTTGGCTAGATCAAGTCGGATTTCTAGGACAAATCGTTTCAGGCGAAGGAATCTCTGTGGATCCATCTAAAGTATCAGCAGTAAGCGAATGGCCGACACCAAAGAGAGTGAAGGAAATTTGAAGTTTCTTGGGATTAGCAGGATACTACCGAAGGTTTACAGAAGGCTTTCCGAAGATTGCGACACCCCTGACCAAGCTCACACGTAAAGATGAAGCATTCTTGTGGTCAGAAGCATGTTAACAAACTTTTGTAAAACTCAAGTCAAGGTTGACATCAGCGCCTATTCTCGTAATACCGGACCAATATAGAGGATTCATTGTACATTGCGATGCATCCAGTAAGGGATTAAGATGTTTTCTACACCGGCATGAAAAAGTTGTAGCTTATTCATCAAGTGTTAGTGTTATATGCCCTAGAGGCCATTATTGTATAGTACTAGTTTGTATATTACAATTTGGAAGCTTGGGATATATACACAGATTTATAACAGTCCTGCTCAATATAGTAATATGCTACTTGGTTTGTATCTATCTTAATATGTGTATATGTTTCTTTTAAGGTATCGCTAATACATATTGATAGAGCCCTTAGAATCTTTGCTTGACTACCAGCGTTGTGATTGCAGTCACTAGTGGGGGATGGATAGTCTATAAGCACATCCTTATACAGGTCCCTAGTCATAGGATTATCGAGACAGGGCATCGATACTCCAGAGTGGACTAGTGTATACGTTTCTCATCCCAGCAGGGGAGATGGTCTGTCCCACAGCCATCAGTACGTCGTACTGAAGATAATATGCAGATGCTCATTTGGTTATGAGTTACACTGGACGGACTCGTGGGGTATTGCTGGTTGGTACTATACCTATCGTCAGGTAGCAGCTCCTGGGTGACATGAGTACAGCTTAGTCCGTTAACTTGACACTGCTACTTCGCCTCAAGTGTGTTCCCACTGTTCTTAGATTGCTACCCTACCACGGCTTTATTGAGTCGTGCAAACAGGTAGTAGTTGGGTGCAGTCCTGAAGCACTTAGAGGCAGTGGCGGTTAGATAGGATTCGTCTCTCCCGGTATTGGGGGTTGATGTCGCGCTGTGTTCGGAAAGCCATTACACAAAGTCCCTGGCCAGGGCAAGCGAGATTTACTGGTAGGTACTCCAGTAGTTTCTCAGGGTTTTTTTGGCTGTACTCCAACATGACTTATTGCTTTATTAGGGGTCTGACGTTTACCGCCCCTAGGCCCGATGTGCGATAATCTTAGACGAACAGATCGGACTGTACGGAGATTGCCACAGACAGGCTCAGTAGGAGTTCAGATGAGATTGCTCGTCGGCCTTCTTATCGACAGATACCTGCGCAGCCGTTACGTGCAGCTAGTACCGCTGACGTGTTTATGGTTAAACCCACTGCCAGCGTACTGTCGAGTCTTTTGAGTCCCACACAGAGGGTTTCCCTTCTTCGGGCGAAACGATGTAGAGGTCGTATGGTTTTACGACAGGGTTCGATCATATACGTGTACTTGTGCGCGTGCGTTATTCGAGCGGACAATACTAGTAGGCATTGGTTTAATCCGGATCCTATTATTTTTTATCGTTGGATTAGTTTCGTCTCATTGTATTCGTGTTTTTCGAAACACGGATACGGGTATGTATATACGGATGAGAGGGGTATTCTTGTAACTACTCAAGATTGTTATAGAAGGAGACACCTCATTAGGTTTTTTGACCATTGACTTGACTAAAACAAATATGAGGTGGAGGAAAGTATTTGTTATTTTTGTAAATGATAATTGTGGCATGGCTACTTGTTTTGACTACTTGACTTGGTTTGACCACTTGACTTAGTTTGACTCTTTGACTTAGATATTTCTTGTGAGATATTTTGTGGCACTAGATATTTTTGGGTGAGATATTTTCTTGTCATGCTTGTGGTCATATCAAGTGAGCCATCTTATTTTTCAATTATCATTATCAAAAACCATTTCTCTTTCCTCAAGTTCACTCTCTTCTTCTTCCTCTCAACTCATAGCTCTTATTGTCTCATGTGTTGAGAATCCAAGAGCTAGTGAGACTTAGCTATCCAAAATCACTCTCTACTCACTCTAGGCTACTTATTTTAGCACACCAAGTGACCTAGTTATCTCATCTTGGAGGTTAAAGCTCAAGGTTGGAACTCTCGGGTGGATCTTCTTCGACTTTGAGAAGCCGACGAAGAGGCGCTATCCACTTCCACTCCAAGGAGCCCACGAAGTCAAGGAGGACAGCGAGAAGACAAGAATGAAAAAATACTATGAGGTATAACATTCATCCGAGTAGTTAAACCTCTTATAGTTTGCTAGCTAGGGTTTTATGTTCGATCCTTGCTTCAATTCGATGTTAAGAAGCCCGTAAAAATCATTTTTTGCTAATTTCGCCTCCCCGCGAACACAGGGGGTGCACGACATCGACTTACAGTGGTATCAAAGCCTCTCATAAACTCTAGATAGCTTGTAGCGATGTTAGAATTCGGCCGTTTTTGTTGCGCAAAAACTGTAGACAAAAACAGTTTTCGAAATTGAAGTTTTGAGTTGTTTGCACACCCCGCGGGCTCACAGTTTGAACCGAGAAGCCGCGGGGTAGTGCATGCGCACCCTGGGGACACCCCAGCGAGGAACGATGGCCGGGACCACCCCTCAAGCCCACCATAAGGTGGCCTTGGGGGCTGGTGACTTGAGAGCACCACAGATTGGTGCTCTCAGGGTTGCCTACCCTAGGGGGCTATTTTGTGGTGGTCCTCAGGGGTGGGTACCCCTCTAAGTCCACCTTTTCGATATTTTATTTCATGATCTAACTCTCTACGAAGATTCGGGCGGGTTTCGAGTTCGTTTCGACTCCCGGATTGGCTTAAAACGATTGGTTTTGGAACTTTAGCTCACTGGATTTTTCGAAGTTTTAGAAGAATTGGTTTAGTTTGAAATTGCGTGCAGAATTCTAATGCCGTGGTTACTTTACAATCTTTGTGATGTGAATATGTGTTTGGAAACGTCGACTAATTGCTATACGTCGATTAGTCAGGGTTGCACATATCTGTGATGATATTATGTTGGTTTGTGTATATGAACTTGTTGGATCATCATAGATGAATAACCGGGAATGTGTGATGAGTGTTTTATATTCCATTCGATGTAAATTGTAAATTTATGTAATATTATTTTGCGGGGCACATCCGGATTGAGATTGTAGCTGCCGTTGTATTATTTCTTTTATTGTTTTCTGCTCTTAGGATTGACCCGAGGTGGGGTGCACAAACTACCGGGTTCTTGAAGTGATGAGTGGCCTACTCACTTTGTTGAGAGATGTTGCTTCACTTCGGGAATTTGGCGGATAGTTTTCCTCACTCATAGGCGTCTAGGGTGGGGTTTGTCTATTCATCACGACTGTAGAATCCATCTTTCGTTACAGGCTCAAACGAAACGCGGAATTCCTAGTATATCCAATATGTTCATCTGTGATCTGGATGGCCTATTATTGCGTGAGATGAATGTATATATATATATATGATATCTAGTAGACGTTGCTTATGTTTTGCATCCGCGCTAGTCCAAACCCCGCTCTGTCATTAGTTAAGTAACCTAACAGGTGATGACGGGCCCCGTGGCGAATGTGGATGGTATAAGCGTACGTTGTATTTTCGTTCTTTTTCTTCAATGGTAGGTTAATTGATGGGACTGCATTACATTAATGCAAAGCAAACAAACCAAAGTTGAATCATTGGAACAATTTTAAAGCCACTCGGTTTTTTCAAAACAGCAAAACTTTTAAAATGAGGAGCTTAAACCACTCCTTTTAAAAACTATCAGGTTCCTTCGATTATATCAAGTTCACTACGTTCACGGTTTCTCCAAAACCATTCGTAGCCCTCCGTCATTTCAGTTGGATATTCAGTAGTATTCAAGCTATGTATTTTGACATTCGCCAAGGTATAGTGATTGGTAGCTGTTGAATATTCATCTAAAGCATAGATAGATGCGTTGGTTTGGGACAGTCGTACTGCTATTTTGGCCTTCGTCAAGGGTATGTACGGGTAGGTTCAAATTAACCTAGAAAATGATGGGTAGAACTTGACATTTGACTTATGATATGTTGGCCTTCGTCAAGATCATAAGAGCATGGGGCAAAAATCCACATCGGGAGTTTTTAAAAAAACTGAAACTTGCTGGTGTTTCATACCATTTGGAGTGTGATAATTTTGGTAGGATTCCTTTGACTTTATCACACGATGATATTTGGATCCCGATCCTACTGTGAGTATATGATACTCCTCGGGAGATTTTTTCACTTAACGATCAATGCTATAAACCAAGTAGGTGTCTAGAAAGGTGTTAGTGGGGATACGCCCCCAGGGAAAAGAGATTATTTAATTAAGAAACTTTGCAAAAGCGTCGTAAAACCTCCCTCGAAGTACCGACACTGGCCTGGCTGAACGGTTAAGCAAGTATTATAAGGTGAGATTAATCCTGACTAATTCTTCTTTTATGGTTTGAGGAAGGATTTGAGAAACAGTGGGAGCCATCCTGTTTAGATAAATTAAAAACCAATCTAAATTTGTAAGAGCATCATGCTAAAGTGTTTATTCTCTCTCTCCTAATTGCAGCGACCAAATATAACGAGCCTTAAGTTACTATTAGATAAAAATATATTAACAGGGCCAAACTATAAAGATTGGTTCAGGAATGTCAAGATGGCAATCACTTATGACAAATTGGGCTAAGTTCTTACTACTAAAGCCCCCGCCGCCCCAAGTCCAGATTCCAGCGTCGCGGATAGGGAAATCCATAAGACCTGGGAAATTGATTGCGCGAAAACCAAGTGCCTCGTGCTGGCCTCCATGGACAATGAACACCAGAGGCGGCACAAGAATATGGATCTTGAATCCATATTCCTCCATATCAAGGAATTATATGGAGTGCAATCTCGTATCGCAAGATATGAGATCTCGAAGAAGCTATTTCAGGCGAAGTTGGCTGTCGGGTCATCTGTAGGGAAACACGTCCTTAAGATGATCGGCAACATTGAGAAGCTCGTGGATCTTGGAACCACGTTAGAGAATGAGCTGTATACAGACTTGATTCTCCAGTCCCTTCCTTCTGCCTACGCCCAGTTTATCTTGAATTTTAATATTCAAGGTAAAGAAGTTGAACTTCCGGAACTCCTCAACATGTTGAGGAGTGCTGAGGGCACCCTAAAGAAATCCAGGGAAACACCCGCTCTGCTTGTTGGTGGAGCTTCCTCTTCTAGATCCAAGGCGAAAGCCAAAGGAAAGAAGAAGAAGAAGGCCCCCACCAAGCCGAGAGGCGGTGTTAGTAAGGTGGAAGCAAAGGGAAAGGCAAAAGTGGCGGGGCCGACAGTAAGGAAGGAAGAATGCTTCTACTGTCATAAAAAGAGCCAATGGAAGAAAGATTGCAGGGCTTGGATAGCAATGAACCAGGACCCGAAGCAAGTTATGGCTTCGGCTTCAGGTGTGTTTGTAATTGAAAACTGTCTGTCAATCAACTCTACTTCCTGGGTATTGGATACCGAATCAGGATCTCATATCTGTAAGTTTTTACAGGCACTGAGAAGCCATAGAATTCTAAAGACCAGTGATATGACCCTCAGGGTTGCTAACTGAGCGAACGTGGATGCTTTGTCCGTAGGGGAATATCACCTAGGATTGACGAGTAGACATATTTTGGTTTTGCGCAACTGTTTTTATGTACTTACTTTGACTTGTAATATCATTTCTGTATCTTTGTTATCTAAAGAAGGTTATGATTTTACATTTGTAAGCGATATTGTAAACATCCACCTTAATCATGGTCTGATTGGGTCGGGTACACTAAACAACGGTATATACGTATTAAACAACTACAAGCTTTCAATGTCCAGAACACACATAAAAGAAAGACTCCAGAATTAAATCAAGCTTTCTTATGGCTTTGTAGACTGGGTCACATCAACGAAATAAGGTTGACCAAGTTACATAAAGAAGGATATTTAGATCCGTTCAAATATCAATCTTATGCAACTTTTCAATCATGACTCAAAGGAAAGATGAAAATGACTCCGTTCACTGGACACGGAGTAAGAGCGAGCGAGCTCTTAGGACTAATACATAGCGACGTGTGTGGTCCAATGTCTACACATGCGAGAAGTGGTTATTCCTATTTCATTACTTTTACAGATGATTTCTCTAGGTACGGACATGTCTTCTTGATGAAACATAAATCCGAGGCCTTTGAGAAATTTTGAGAATATAAGAATGAAGTGGAAAAACAAACTGGCAAAAGTATCAAGACACAGAAATCTGATCGAGATGGTGAATGCTTGAGTGCCGAGTTCCTGGATTACCTAAAAGAGAATGGAATTCTCTCTCAGCTTACTCCTCCATACACACTACAATACAACGATGTATCGGACAGACGGAACCGAACCTTATTAGATATGGTGCGTTCCATGATGAGTAACGCTGAGTTACCGCGATCATTCTGGGGCTATGCACTAGAATTAGCTGCATATCTTTTGAACAAGGTTCCTACCAAGACTGTGCCTACCACACCATATCAGATATAGAGTGGGACGAAACCCTATCTTCAATATCTGAAGATATGGGGATGTCTAGCTTTTGTCAAGAAGCAGCATGCGGACAAACTTGAGGTACGCTCAGTACTGTGTAAGTTTGTGGGATACCCAAAGAACTCCAAGGGGTATCTTTTCTATTACGCGGAGGAACAAAAGGTTTTTGTTTCTCGTCATGCACATTTTTTGGAACATCAATTTTTAGAAAAAGAAACTAGTGGGAGCGCAATAGAACTGGAAGAAATTCCAGAACCACAAGCTATTACTGAAAGCTTGGTGGAACCAGAAATTTCAAAAGAACGGGACATTTCCGCGCCACTCTGCAGTAGTAGTAGGCTGTCTCATCCGCCCGAAAGATACTACGGTTTTCTCATAGACGGGAATAGAGAGGATTGCATCATTGATAATGATGAGCCAACTAATTTACAGCAAGACATTCGGAGCACAGACTCGGTAAAATGGCTGGATGCAATGCGGACCGAGATGGAGTCCATGTACACCAACAAAGTATGGACTTTGTACATTACTCCAGAAGGGGTAAAACCTGTAGGCTGCAAATGGATCTTCAGAAAGAATATTGGTGTAGATGGACAGGTTGAAACCTATAAGGCTAGACTTGTTGCAAAAGGATTTCGTTAAAGACCTGGTTTGGACTATGATGAAACCTTTTCTCCAGTGGCTATGCTCAAATCCATTCGGAATTGCTGCCTTCCACGATTATGAGATTTGGCAGATAGACGTAAAAACCGCTTTTTGAAATGGACATTTGGAAGAGTGCGTCTATATGGACCATCCAGAGGGTTTCATTCAGAGTGGGAGCAGCGGGAAAGTGTGCAAGTTGCTTAAGTCCATTTATGGACTAAAGCAGGTATCACGGAGTTGGAACATCTGTTTTAATGAGACGGTCAAAGAATTTAACTTTATCAAAAATCCAGATGAGTCGTACATTTATAGTAAGATTGTGGCAAGAACTGTAGTATTCCTCGTCTTGTACATGGATGACATTCTCTTGATAGAAAATGACATTCCTATGCTACAATCTGTCAAAGGATTTTTATCACAAAGATTCTCTATGAAAGACCTGGGTGATACCTCTTACATTCTGGGGATCCAAATCTATCGTGATAGATCTAAGAGGATGTTAGGACTTTCACAGTCCAGGTACATCAACACCATACTAAAAAGATTTAGTATGGAAGATTCAAAGCGCGGTAATTTACCGGCTTATCACGGAATCATCCTCTCCAAAGATATGTCTTCTAAGACTGATTTGGAAAGGGATCGTTGTTCCCGCCAAAATTTTCGGCCAAGAGCTATTTGTTCCCTTATAACCCTTAAAAAATGGGGAGAGATGAAAGAGGAAAAACATTCACGGTTGGACGCCACGAGTTAAATACGTGAGCGCTTATATGCAAATCATATAAGCGCTGAAAGAAAATAATTAAGGGCCAAACAGGCCTCACATGTAAAACATGTGAGCACTCATATGCATAAATCACCAACGGCCAAACAGGCCTCGAGTGTAAAACACGTGAGCGCTCATATGCAAAGCATATGAGCTCTGAACATAAACAGGCTAAAACCCACAGCAGGGGTCACGTGTTAAACACGTGTGTTCTCTTGCCTCTCACATGCAAAGCATGTGAGCGCCCCAATTTAAAATGTTCCCATTAAATTCTATGTGATAAAATTAAATCCTATTTGAGAAATATTTTCCCCGATCTTTCTAATATGGAAATATCTTTCTCTAACAGAGAATCCTGGATTTAAAATCCGATGGTGATAAAATATCACCAATTAAATCATCTTATAGAATTAAATTCTATTTGGGAAATATTTTCCTGATCTTCCTCAAACTATAAAGATCTTCTCTGTTAAACAGAGGACCTTTGGATCAAAGATCCAACGGTGATCATCTGGTAGAATAAAATTCTATCATGGGAAAATATTTTCTTCATCTTGTTAAACTAACAAGATATTCATATGTTAGAATAAAATTCTATGTTAAACTAACGAGACATCCATATGATAGAATTAAATTCTATATTAAGAAAATATATTTCTGATCTTGTTAAACTAAAAAGATATGATAGAATAAAATTCTAATCTTGTTAAAACTAACAAGATATTCATAATCTTGTTAAACAAATAAGAAATCTTTTTTGTTAAACAGAGAGCCTTTGGATTAAAAATCCAACGGTGAATTAAATTCATCGATTGATCTAAAAGATCATGGAATCAACCATGATCTCTCAATGAGGGATTTTCTTAACAAATTGATTCTTTTTCTTCTTATATAAATAGGAACAAGGGGAGGAGAAAAGAGAGACATATACACAGGGGGAGAGGGGAAGAAAAATAGAGAGAGAATTAAATTCTCTAAAGAAAGAGGAGACCACCCCATAAGCTTCTAAAAAAATATACAGAAGCCTTCTAAAAGCTCCTACAAAACAAAAGAGAATTTAATTATCAAATCAAGAGTTTAACTCTTCTAAAAGAACTTAGTTCTTCCTCTGGTTGAGGTCTGCAGAAGCAGATTTCCTCATAAGCTGAGAATTTAATTCTCATCGGGGAAATTCTGTTATGCAGACTCAAAATATAGGGGAAATGACTAAGTTCGAAGAATTTAATTCTTTCAAAAGGATATATGAATTTAATTTCTCTGATAAAACTAGGGTTTAACCCTGTAAAAGAATTTAATTCTTATAAAACAAGGGACTTGAAATTCTTAAAACTCATATCAGAATCTCTATGCGTATATAAAAAAAGACCGGTCATGTGTTCCCATGTGAGAACTTCTGAGGAATAAGAAGGAAGGACTGAAATCAAATCACGTGTTCTCACATGACCCCTTAAAACGAGCGCTCAACAATTACATGAAAAATGGAATAAATCCAAAGACAGATCCCATTTTGGGGCGCCTCACGTGTTCCCACTAACCCCTAAACAATTGCCTAACACTTACATGGAAAAGGGGAAAACTCCAAAGACAACGCTCATATTTTGAGCACCTCACGTGTTCGCACGTGAGCATTATATGAGTTAAGTGCTTAGCACTTATAAAAATAAGAGGGAATAAATCCAAAGAAGTAGTGCCCGACTCTGGGGCGCCTCACGTTTCCACACGTGATGGCCACAAGACTTAAGTGTTTAACACTTATATATATAGACGGGGATTTGAACCCAAGAGCACAACACCAACTTTCAGGTGCCTCACGTGCCACACGTAAGCGCCCCAAATTTTATTATTTAACACTGCTGTAGAGACTCATATAAGAGCACGTGAGCACCGAGCATATATTAGCGTTTAAAACTATTCGAAGCCAACTTCAGCCCTAAATTGGCTAAGTCCTCCTGAGATTAAAATGCTTTGAATCTAAAAATAGACTGAGCATCTATGCTCATGACTTTCCGAACTAATTGACCAGAAAGATGTCCATCACACATCTCCTAAGTTAATCTTAGTCTTCAAAAAATTACTAATGATTCTTAGATGGTCCACCATGATCTCTCCCCTCAATCTGGAATTTGGTTCAAGGGTACATCTCTTCCCACCTCTGATACATGTCGTTGTAATTCTTCAACGTCTTCAGAGAGGTGGAGGGTCTCGACAACCAACAACTCTTTGGTGCACTCCCAAACCGATGAGCACATCCCAATAGACCGCAACATCCTTAAACTAGCTACGGACCGCAACGTCCTTAAACTATCTACGGACCGCAACGTCCTTAAACTAACAACGGACCGCAACGTCCTTAAACTAGCTATCGACCGAAACGTCCTTAAACTAACAACGTACCGCAACGTCCTTAAACTAGCTATGGACCGAAAACCTCCTTAAACTAAAACGATAGATCCCAAATGCTCTTTTGTTGGATCTGAATGATCCCAAAATTCTGTTGAGTAGATCTTAGTCTAAAATTAGACTAACGTATCCTCAACAACCATTTAAGTTGATCTTAATCCCAAACGAGATTAACGATCCTTAAATCAACCCAAACCCAACTCTAAGAATATACGGATTTGGACTAATCCACGCCCTACGGGCGGCAAAATAAATTAGTCTCCGTATACAATCCACGGGCAACCAAAAATAAAACAAACACACACGACATGAAGTGACATTCTGGAGCAGAATAAAGTGGATACCGCGATGCGGTAACGTAATTAACTGCAGGGGCTTACGCCTGCAGGGAAGAGCGTCCCCACAATCAAAAACCCCTCACAACGAAGGGGAATCTGACGAAGTCTGCTACAACGGCCGCATCCGTCTAAACCTCCGACACACGGTGCCATAAATCAACTTGGCATCTTCGGAGAGGTGGACGGATAAAATTAAATAGCATCTTCCCCCAAATTCAGGCAAGAAGATCGCCGACGTTGGTCTTCCTGTTTTCGGCGGAAAACAAATTCTGGCATGCCCGGTGGGACCTTTCCCTCTTTCCACTCCACACTTCGTGTGTCGTGTTTTTCCGCGATAAAATAATCGCGGTATATATGTTTGTGGTAGCCTTTGGGTGAGGGGATACTGAAGCCGGCATTTCGTCTCTATGAAGATTGGCGTTTGCTCCCACGCTAGCAACTTAGACTCTGTCATATCCGGTGGAGTTAAGTATGGGCCACTTGCAATCTCAAATCTCTGCAATCCAGCTCTTCAAGAAATCAACGAGTTTCTTTTTGGGTCGATACTCCCACCTCCCACCATCGGTGCCTCAACGCCGATGGAGGAAGCCCAAAGGAAGTCGGTCTTCCACAGGCTGGTTCCCCAAGCTGCAGCTTTGCCGATGCAGGGGGTAGGATATTCAATCTCTCAAAGTAAACAGGGGCAGGCTCGGCAAATTCCTGAGGCTAATCAAATCTCGACGTAAGAAATGGTCGACGTCGATATCGGCATCATACAAAATGAGCTGGGGGAAGTTCTCCGTATGGTCATGTTTCAACCCCAGTGGTTAATGTTGTTGTTCCAACGGGGAACAGCTTCAAACTGTTGCGAAGGGTCAGACAAAATTCTCTCACTGCAATATTGAAGAAATATCCACAGCCCATGGAGATCCCACGAGAGCAGAAACCATTTCTCACCCTAAAATAACTTTTCTTATCTATATATAAGGTATGGATGCAGGTGAAGGCCTCTATCGTCCACTGCGGCTCTTCCTCTAGACGTCAGCCAAATTCTGACAAATTCCTTTTCAAATACAAGGGGATTCATCCTAAGACGGATCCTGATACAGCGGTTCCTCCCAAAACCAAAGCGGCTTCTCGCAAAAAATGATAGGTCTAATAAATCTCAAGTGCCCGAGGCAAACTCCAAAGGCCAGAACTCCAAACACCCCAAGCCTGGGGGCTTGGTAGTTCACGTAGTCTATGTGGTGAATTCCAAGGACGAAGTTCAAGCTTCTACTAGTCACCAACCTCAAACTCGGTCCCTGACAAAAGTTCAACTGCAACGTGAAAAGCTGCAGGAGATGCTCGCTCAAGCGGCAGCAAACGCTAATCCATCGCCTAAGAAAAATCCCCAGGATGAACCCGAAGAAAGAGTAGAGAAGGAGTCAAATATTGATTTCCTAAAGCGCGCTCTGAAAAAGAGTGATGAAGAAGCGGCAGAAATGTCCACTAAAATGAACCAGATGACCCTTCTGATTCAGAATATGGCTGGAATGATGGTTCAATCGGAACCACTGGCAGATGAACCGCCGGTAGTCGGTCTTAAAGATAAGGATGGCATTTCAAATCCTCTACAAACCTCATCAACGGCTGAGGAGGAAATGATTCCTAAAAGAAAATTTGGACACATAAATCGCTCAGCAAGTCAAAACTCACTATACTAGTGAAGCATCAAATAGGCCAATCAAGACCGGTCGACCGTATCCGGCGTGCTACGATCAAATACAGTACCCGCCAGAATACATACTTCCGACTCCACATATACAAAGGAACCGTGTAACATTTCAGAAAATATAAAATATTATTTTTTGAATTTATTATTAAAATAATATTTTCCCCAAAAACTACCTGATTTGCGAAATTGGGGTTTTCGAAAAAGAGTATAAATATATACCAATAATTGTGAAATAAATGGAAATTAAAATAATTTATTCATTTCATAATATATTTAAAGGATTTGGAATTTTTAAAATTTATTATATGCAGTTTGGATAAAAACCTGATTAGTGCACTGGTAATCGTGATTAAGCCAAATCCGTATTTCTACAGTTTTTCATGGTTAATACACCATGACATGTGACATGTTATTTCATTTGTTTTTTTCTATTTGGGTGTATGTGTTTTTTGTGAGAAAAGAAAGGGAAAAAGGTGTAATGATGATTTGGAGAGAGAGAGGGGACACAATGATGAGAATAAGTATGCTTGGAGAGAGAGAGTGTGAGAATGATTGAGAGAGAGGGAGGCTGCCTCATTATCCTTTCCCCCACCATTTTCATCTCCTTCTTCATCCTCCTCAAGCTCCCTTCCCTCCACCTACAACCCCAAAAATCACCTCCAAAACCTTGTCAAAACCCTATACCCCTTTCACAAAAAAATGAACACCTCCTCACCCTCATCACAATGGACCAAGCAAAGTGGGATTTTGACAACATTGGGACTTCTAGGGTTTTCTTAAGTGACATCCATGAGGTATAATCATTTCCATTTAGTTAGTTTTAGTTTTCTTATGTTTTAGATAGTTTAGAAGTTGAATTGGGTTGGTGGTTGTGAAGATAGAAATCTCTATACAAGGGTTTAGGTGATTATGGGAAATTAGTGAACTCTAGTGGCTGTTGAAAGACCTGGAATTTAGTATAGAAACCAAAATATGGATTTAGGATTTTGTTCATGTCAGTTTTGTGAGTATATAGGGTGTGCAGGAAAATCTGGAGCAACCCGGGGAGTTTCAGAGAGAAGAAAACAACTTTAGAGACCTAATTGGGACCATAGGAAGCCACCCTGACCATACGAACCCAAACTGAAACCTGTTGGCCGAGGAGACCGGATTTTTGGGGTTGTGGCCGGCCCCATGTGGGTATTTGGGGTCTAGGTTGGTCCAGTAGCTCATATACACCATGTACAAAACCCTGGACTTGTTTGTGTAACTCCTTTTGGCCTGAGTCAAAATCGAAAGCACATTAGTGTGATTTTTGGATATGTTTTCTGTATTTTGAATGATGAGTTTTGATATTTGGATTTTTATTTGGTTGTTGAATATTTGTACATCAACGACTGGGGGTAATTTGTTGGTTTTGCATACGTGGGCTATAGGTTCTAACCTATAGGCGATCCGTGTGCCGTTTTGGTTTCCGGACTTAATGTTAATAGCGATTGCGATTGTTTATTATTGTAGGTACCCTCACGTGGATTCCGAGACGACAGAGCATGGCGTCATCGACTTTGACAATCAAGGATCAAGGTGAGTAGATCTATATCTACGGGGGAAGTCGGGTGGATGGCGTATAGCACCCCCGCAAAGTTTTGGTGGAAACCGATTTGTAGCATATGGTTAAGAAAACCTAGATTAGGAAACTAGGGTTAGAATTAAAAGATTGTTAGTGAAACCATATTATAAACTAAAGGATAGTTAGGAGTGTTTGTTCCCACCAAAAATTTCAGCGCAAAAGAGTCCAAGGTATCAAATGGCAGCGATACGCTTAAGGAAATACGAACCAGTATCTTCCGGGCTGTTTTTTGACAAACTCCCGAATGAGAAATGGATAAATTCTATTTGTATCGAAAGCGTCTCGATAAAACCTTTGATTTGATATATTATGGGCCTCATAATTCATCCGGGATCAAAAGTTATGAGCAAATGTCTATGCACATGTGATTTAAGGAAGAAGATGCGAACCAGTATTTTCCGAGCTGTATTTTGACAAACTCCAGAACGAAAAATAGCTAAATTCTGATGATATTGAAAGCATCTCGAAAAGACCTTCGATTTGATATATTATGGGCCTCATAATTCATCCGAGATCAAAAGTTATGAGCAAATGTGTTATACACGTGTAATCTAAAGTAATGCTCTACTACATGGGGAATGCATTTTTTAGTCCCACATCGGGAAAAGGAGAGCTGGCTTCTCTACCACTCCCATATAAATAAGAGGGGATACCTCTTAGAAAGGGTAGAGTTAAATCCTTAAAGGATTCAATACTCAAAGGAGCTTAGTTCTCCAAAGGAGCTTAGTTCTCCAAGATAGGAGCATGCTCCTCCATAATGCGCATATGCGCAAGCGCCATGTGCGCTACGTGCAACGCACGTGTGCTTGCCATGCGGCACTACGTGTAACGCATGTGCGCACCACATGGGAATATTTAATAATATTAAAAGGAGCTTGTTCTCCATATATAGAAGCTTTGCTTCTCCTCATAATGCGCATGTGCGCCACGTGCAACGCACGTATGCCCGCCATGCGGCACCACGTGCAACGCACGTGCGCACAACAGATAGTGCCTTGCACTTGCTATGAACCTCTGGTTCTCAGATAAATAAATAAATAAAAATAGTGCCTTGCACTTGCTATGAACCTCTGGTTCTCAGATAAATAAATAAATAAAAATAGTGCCTTGCACTTGCTATGAACCTCTGGTTCTCAGATAAATAAATAAATAAAAATAGTGCCTTGCACTTGCTATGCACTTGCTATGAACCTCTGGTTCTCAGATAAATAAATAAATAAAAATAGTGCCTTGCACTTGCTATGAACCTCTGGTTCTCTGAGACAGAAAGAAAGAAAAGATTTTCTTTTCTCTTCTTTGATCTAAATTTAGATCATTAAAAAGTGCTCTGCACTCATTTTCTTGAATCCAAAAGATTCTTGGTGCTTTGCACTATTTGAAGGGCCAGGCCCAAATCAAAATGACCTGACAGGCCAAAATAAATTGCAAGGCAATAAATGGGCAGAGCCCAAATAAATTGATGCTTTGCATCCTTTATATAAGGGCAGAGCCCAAATAAAATTGATACCTTGCATCATTCCTAAAGGGGCAGAGCCCAAAACAAATTGATGCCCTGCATCCTTTCTGGGCAAGGCCCAAATAAAAAAAATAAAAAGAAATGCAATGCAAAAGCAAATAAAATATTGGACATTTCAACTGGACTTAGCCCAATTTCGGCCATAAGTCCTTAAATTAAATTGACTGAGCAAAATGGCTCTCCTAAATCAATTTACATCCGGTTCGAGGGTACATCTCCGAACTCCTTTGACATCCATCGTTGTAATTCCTCAACGACGTCAAAGAGGTGACGGGTCCCAACGACCACACATCGATATGGACTGCGGGGTCCTTAAACTCGTGGACCGAAACGTCCCTAAACTAATATTGGACCGAGACGTCCTTAAACTAATGATGGACCACTACGTCCCTAAACTGGCATCGGACCGAAATGTCCCTAAACTAATGACGGACCACCACGTCCCTAAACTGGCGATGGACCGAAATGTCCTTAAACTAATAATGGACCACTACGTCCCTAAACTGGCATCGGACCGAAACGTCCCTAAACTAATAATGGACCACTACGTCCTTAAACTGGTATTGGACCGAAACGTCCCTAAACTAATATTGGACCGAAACGTCCTTAAACTAATGATGGACCACTACGTCCCTAAACTGGCATCGGACCGAAATGTCCCTAAACTAATGACGGACCACCACGTCCCTAAACTGGCGATGGACCGAAATGTCCTTAAACTAATAATGGACCACTACGTCCCTAAACTGGCATCGGACCGAAACGTCCCTAAACTAATAATGGACCACTACGTCCTTAAACTGGTATCGGACCGAGACGTCCCTAAACTAATAAGGGACCACTACGTCCCTAAACTGGAACAATAGAGCCAATTGCTCTTTTGCCGGATCTAAACGATCCCGTTTAAGTTGATCTTAGCCCCAAATACGGCTAACGTATCCTTAAGCACTTAAATGGACTATAAAACCCTCAATCAGCTTTGGTTCAAGGGTACATCTCTGAGCTCCTCTGACACCTATCGTTGTAATCCTTCAACGATGTTAGAGAGGTGATGAGTCCCGATGGCCATAAATTAAATGAATCACCACGTCAGGTTGATCTTAGTCCAAAGCAAGACTAACGTATCCTTGACGAATGTTTAAGTTGATCTTAGTCGCAACGCGACTAATGCATCCTTAAACTAAAAACACCAAACCCAAATCTAAGTAAATACGGATTTGAACTAATCCACGCCCTACGGGCGACGGCATTACTCAGTCTCCGTATACAATCCACGGGCAGCCACAAACAAAACAAACACACACGACACGAAGTGAAATTCTGGAGAAGGAGAAAGTTGTTACCGCAAAGCGGTAGCGTAATTAACTGCAGGGGCTTGCGCCTGCAGGGAAGAGCGTCCCCACAATCAAAAACCCCTCAAGCGAGGGGGAATCTGACAAAGTCTGCTACATCGGCCGCATCCGTCTAAACCTTCGATACACGGTGCCATAAATCAACTTGGCATCTTCGAAGAGGTGGACGGATAAAAACCAAATAGCATCTGCCCCGAACCTCAGGCACGTGACGTCCTAACGTCGCAGGCCGCCGTTCGGAGGGGAACAGTGTTTTGATACGACTAGTATGTGGTGACGGAATTTGAGGATGACGTTTGACGATATTGCCGTTTAGGGTACTATATGACTAGAAAGCCGATGTAATTGTGTCATCCGAACCATACCTATTTCCAAACTGAAGAATCGTATGCATCTTTTAAACAAATACCTTGAGGGACGTTATGAATTTTCAAATAATATAGTTTCTTTAAAAACACCGTAACCCCTACTTTCAAAACTACGATTCGCATCTTTCAAAAACTGTTTGTATGGTTCGGGTGTGTATGTTAGATTAGATACTTATGCTTATAGTAAAGGTAGAATGTATTTGTAAAATTGACTTGATGAGGGATATAAATGCGATGAAAAGAATATATGACGTGATATGATGATTTGGTGATATGTTGGTATACGGATGCGAGTCGATTGAGATGATTGATACCCTGCCGGTCCCCTGATATGAGATTGTTGTGGATGTGACCTGGGACATAGGTATATAAAGATATTTATATGTGTTGTGAATCATGAGTGTTAGCCGTACATGACGTTAGGTCCGTACCCTCCTCGTCTTATAGGTTGATAGGATCCCTGATAGCTTAATGCCGTCGTACGATGATTTTCCGTACGTGATGAGTTTGACTTGAGGTTTGATCTATACCCTTAACTAGAGGATGCCGTACGATGGATTGTACCGTACGCGATATTGTGAGGCTGGATGCCGATTGATAGATTCACCGACTCGGTCTTGTAGACATATATACCTTATAGCTTTTAGCTGATGATTTACCTTATGCTGCATTCATGTTATTCGCATTGCATTACTTATACCTATACTAGTACACCTGCACCATTATCGATGATGCGTATGTTACACGTACATAGATTTTCCGGCTCACATACTTCATCATCGATAATTGCCATGTCACCACACAGTAGAATTGCTGCATTATGATATGACTCCTTACATGCTATACTTGCATATATACTACTGCTACATCCATATTGGCGCACATACATATTGTACATTCATACTTGTGTATATACCACTTGTACATTAATATTGGCGCACATACCTATTGTACACTCATACTTGCGTATATACCACTTGTACATCCATATTGGCGCACATACCTATTGTACACTCATACTTGCGTATATGCCACTTGTACATCCATATTGGCGCACATACCTATTGTACACTCATGCTTGCGTATATACCACTTGTACATCCATATTGGCGCACATACCTATCGTACACTCATGCTTGCGTATACTACTTATACATCCATATTGGCGCACATACATATTGTACACTCATGCTTGCGTATATACCACTTGTACATCCATATTGGCGCACATACATATTATACACACATGCTTGCGTATATACCACTTGTACATCCATATTGGTGCATATACATATTGTACACTCATACTTGCGTATATACCCACTTGTACATCCATATTGGCGCACATACATATTGTACATTCTGTTAGTGTATATGCCCTAGAGGCCATTACTGTATCATACTAGTTTGTATATTACTTAATGGAAACTTGGGATATTCACAGTTGTATAGACAATCTTGCTCAAAATGTTAGTATGCTACTTGGTTTGTTTCTACTTTAATATGTGCATGTGTTTCTTTTAGCATATCGCTTATACATATTAGTGGAGCCCTTAAGATCTTTGCTTGATTACCAGCGTTGTGATGGCAATCACACTAGTGGGGGCTGGGTAATCTACAAGCACATCCTTATACAGGTCCCTAGTCGTAGGATTATCGAGACGGGGCATCGATACTCCGGAGTAGACTAGCGTATGCGCTTCTCATCCCAACAGGGGAGATGGTCTGTCCCACAGCCATTAGTACATCGTACTGGAGATAGTATGCGGGTGCTCGTTTGGTTACGAGTTCACTGGACAGGACTCGCTGGGAACTGTTAGTTGGTATTATACCTATCGTCAGTTATCAGTTCCCAGGTGACATGAGTACAGCTTAGTCCGTTGACATGACACTGTCATTTCGGCTCGAGTGTGTTCCCACTGTTCTTAGATTACTACCCTACCACGGCTCAAATGAGTCATGCAAACAGGTAGTAGTTGGGTGCTGTCCCGAAGCACTTGGAGGCAGTGACGGTTAGACAGGATTCGTCTCTCCCGGTATTGGGAGTTGATATCGCGCTGTGTCTAGGAGAGCCGTTACACAAAGTCCCTGGCCAGGGCAAGCGAGATTTGCTGGTAGTGTTTCCAGTAGTTTCTTAGGGTGTTCTGGGCTACACTCCGACACGACTTGTACCGCTATTAGGGGACTGGCGTTTACCGCCCCCTAGGCCCGACATGCGATACTCTCAGACGAACAGACCGGACTGTACGGAGATTGTCACATTCAGGCTCAGTAGGAGTTCGGATGGGTTCACCTCATTGGTCTTCTTATCGGCATCTACCTGGGGACCGTTACGTATAGCTAGTACCGCTTGCGGCCTGTGGTTAAACCCACTGCCAGTGTAGTGTCAAGTCTTTAGAGTCTCACACAGGGGGTTGTTCACCTTTGGGCAAAACAGAGTAGAGGTCGCATGGTTTTGCGACAGGGTTCGTTCACATACACGCACTTGTGCACGTTTGGTGTCCGGGTAGTTTTTACTAGCGGTCTTTGGTTTAAGCCAGATCCTAGTATTTGTTTTGGGATTGGTTTTGTCTCATTGTATTCATGTTCCTCGGAACACGGATGCGGGTGTGTATGCACAGTTGACAGAGGCAGAGGAATCTCATTAGGGTTTTTGACCGTTGACTTTTTCTAAACCCTAATGAGAATGAGAAATATGATTAATGATATTAATTAAGGATAATTGTGCTATGGTTAGGGTTGGGTTGACCATTTGACTTTTGTTGACCATGATGATTTCTTTTGCAAAGATGCTTCTTGAAGCTTGCATTTGCATTTAATGTGAAATGATAATGGTCAAATCAACTAACCATCACAATTTTCCTAATTATTATTATTATTCTCATATTTTCTCATATGAGAGCAAGGTTGGGATTTATCCTCTCATTCTCTCTTGCTCATTCTCTCTCTTGCATTGCTCTCCCTCTTCCTCTCTATCAAAAGCTTAAGTGTTTCATGTGTTGAAAATCCAAGATTTGTGAGATAAAACCATCAAAACACCTCTCTACTCATTCTAGGGTTCTTAGCCTAGCAAGCCAAGCACTCTAGTTACTTCTTGGTTGAGGTAGGAGCTCAAGGTAGAGACCTTCGGGTGGATCTTTCTTCGGCAGAGAGAAGACAACGAGGAGGAGCCGTCCACACCACTCCAAGAAGCTAGCAACAAAGAGGACCACAACAAGAAGAGAAGGAGTTCAAGAACTAGGTATAACCATCTTACCTAGTAGCTAGAACTTGTAGTTATTT
The DNA here is from genome assembly GCA_030015575.1 of Agapanthus africanus. Lineage (NCBI taxonomy): Eukaryota > Viridiplantae > Streptophyta > Magnoliopsida > Asparagales > Amaryllidaceae > Agapanthus > Agapanthus africanus. The sequence goes on from CM057350.1 coordinate 28,306,407, forward strand.
TGTTAGTTTTTGTTTAGCAAAGATCCTTCATGGTTAGTCTATGTACCCTTGTGATAAAAATTTGATTTTTACTCTTTCCGCCTCCCCGTAAGTACCGGGGTGGGTTACATAGACTTACACATCCATGCTTGCGTATATACCACTTATACATCCATATTGGTGCATATACATATTGTACACCCATACTTGCGTACATACATATTGTACACCCATACTTGCGGACATACACATTTGTACGGCCATACTTGCGTACATACACATATGCATCTTTATACGATATTGCATTCGATTTTGGAGATTTGGGAACCGCATGTAATATTTTAAAAACTGGATCCATTTAAAATAGCGGTTTTCCCTTAATATGTCATATCACTGTTCCATGTTGCATGATATACGGATATGCTTACATTTTTGTTATATGTCGCATACATCATGCTTTATGATTATACGCACTGAGATATGTTGTTTTCATGATATTTCTGGATTTGATAACCGTGGTTATTTCAAAAGAGAGCATGTATTGTTTTAAAAAAACCCGGTTTCTCTTAATATGATATTTCAGTGCATCCACCATGTGTTTTCTCGGTTCTGAGAGTAGCATGTGAAACCCTATTCGAGGAGCGGTAGGCACCGTCTGCGGGTACATGGTGGATCCGGTGAGGTATCCCAGGGCAAGAAGACTCGTATTGTTAGACGGTGAACCTGGCAGGGGAGCACTACCTACCGGTGATAGTATTTGGACCCGTCGGTTATCCGGACGATACCGACCAGAGTCATAAGATGGATATGAGGGCCGACCAGAGTAGGCGGCGCCTGAGACGAGATATATATGAGGGCCGATCTGAGGATACGACGCCTGAGATATGAGCATTTACGTGTCGATGCTGGTCACGAGCTAATATTTCGGGTTGTGACAAACCGGGAATCCTCACCAGCACATCGTGCGATTTAAATCCATGTCTGGTAACACTGGTGAGAATGATATACTTCTTCTCTGACAGCTCGTCAGCTGTCTGGCGGGCATTGCCTTCGAATGGTATGCGGAACTCCCGAATGACTCCGTGAATACCTTCGACGAGATGGAGATGCTCTTCTGTCAGAAATTTGCTGGTGTGAATAAACGCACTACTGTAACTACGTTGGTCAATGAAAGGGTTATACCGAATGAGACCTGGGTTCAATATGTTACCGGATGGCGAAATCTCTGGTCAAAATGCGAGCAACGTATCGACGAAACTGCAGCTGTGGGAATGTTCATAGCCACCCTTGACCCAAATTCAAAAGGTGTTCCCATTTACGGCCTTTTTCAAGCCGACAACCTTCCAAGAACTCATGGATAAAATGGCTCGATTGGATCAAATGGGTCAATAATCTTTCTTATCCGATGATGACGAGTGAAAAGCGGAGGCAAGATGGCGTTTGTTGCCTATGCTCAATAAAAATAAGCGGCTTTGAAGCAACCTTTCGCCAAAATAGTGATGGCGTGGGTACTCGTTCTTCCCGAGATATACACATGGGGCATATTTCTCACTGACGGAAGAATCTCTATGTAGAATGGTCATTTCTTCTCAAAGGACAGGAAGGATATTAAGGAGCCTACAAACATGTCCTACAATCTAGTGGAATACCCAGCTAAAAAAGGTACGTCCGCAAGCAAAATATGCACGGATGAAAACCCGAAAGGGCGCCGTGAGTAAAAACAGCAGGACTGCCGGCGAGCTTGTGAAAACCCGGAAGGGCGCAATCTCGTCAAAAAAAAGGTACGTCCATAAGCAAGATGGGCACGGATGAAAACCTGAAAGGGAGCCGTGAGTAAAAACAGCAGAACTGCCGGCAAGCTTATGATAACCCGGAAGGGCGCAACCTCGTTAAACACACTTAGGGAGCTCCATGATTCCTAAGGAGAAAATACACGTACGAGATCCTTATGACTAGTAGGGAGAAACACTTTTATGAGACCCTTACGACTCTTGAAGTCAAAAAGCCTTAGTCGGCAGGATCCTAACCCTGTTTACTAAGCCACCTTTGTTCAAATCAGCGAAGGCAAATGATGATTCGCTCCTGGCAATATTCCATTCGTAGCGATGTTGATGCTGAAATTGGTATCAAAGTCTAAGTCCTTTCAAGGCAAATGATGATTCGCTCCTGGCACTATTCCAGTTGTAGCGATACTGATGCCTAAATTGGTATCAAATTTCGAGTCCTCTCAAGGCAAATGATGAGTCGCTCCTGGCAGTATCCAGTTGTAGCGATACAGATGCCTAAACAGATATCAAACTCCAAAGTCAATCTCTCCGGAAAGTGCCGTCCCTACAACCATCTAATGAAGAAGGTGACCCCGTTCGTCTGGGATCAGAAATACCAAAGTGCACGGGACAAAATCAAGCAACACCTGCGAAATCCGTTGGTACCGACCGCCCCGGTTAAGGGAAATCCCCTTATCCTGTACACAATAACCCTTGAAGGTTTTTTAGGCGCTCTATGGGTACAAGAGAATGACAAAGGGAAGGAGAGAGCTCTCTACCATTCGAGTCGAGTTCGTCTGGGGGCAGAAAACAACTACTTCCCTATTGAAAAGCATTGCTTGGCACTGATCTTCACAACAACGAAGCTCAGACATTATACCTTAGCGCATGAGGTCCATCTCATATCAAAGGTGGATACTCTTAAGTACTTGATGTCATGAGCCATACTAACAGGAAGGCTTGCCAAATGGGCTTTCCTCTCAATGGAGCTCTCGATAACATATCAACCTCTCAAGGCAGTGAAAGGCCTGGCCATCGCTGACTTCCAAGCTGAGCATCTGATACTTGCCGACTCGCCCCTAAATTGTGAGCTGCCGGATGAACATGCGTTCAACAAAAAAGATAAATGACTCTCGATGGGAACTTTACTTCAATGGGGCATCTTCCATGAAGAAGCGAAACCACAACACCCCCATAATCAAATCCGGGGTAGGCCTTATCTTCGTGACTCCACAAGGAGGGATAATTGATTGTTTGCGTTTTTGCGTATTCTTAATTTTTAATTACCGCAATCAAGACGGTTTCGCTTGGTAGCTAGCCGGTTGAGTACGGGTCGATCCACAGGGAGATGAAATCTTTTTCTTTATGTTTTAACGAGTTAAATCCAAATATTTTGGGTTTTGTTTTAAGATCTACTAATGAGATAAAAGATGATAAAGGACTTTCTAGGGTTAGGATTAGGTTAGTTCGAGTTAGGAATTTCTCACTTCTTTCAATGCCCTTCTTAATATCGGTGTTAAGGTAATTGGCAACAACGGGGATTAGCACGACCAGGAAGAAACTTACAAGTATAAGCCAGGCTTTCCATGCTTAGTTTCTTCCTTTTGGTTCTTGTCCGTCCGTTCTTGGCTCTTAGCCCTAATCTCCGGTTAATTCAACCACAACCGGTCTGATTAGGGAATCACCGCTATCATGTAGGATAGGGTGGCATAGTGAGCGGATTGTGGTTCAATTAAAGAGAGTCCGAATTAAGGTGTTGGGAAAAGAAAAGATTGAGAGAGATTTTCTTCTCTCAAACTTTTCTTCTCCTACCCTAACAAGTGAGAAATTATTCACCCATTAAAAAGAATAAAACAAAAAGGAAGGTAGAAAGAAATGATGTTGAGAAAAAGTACAACTAGCTATTTGAGATCTCATCTTGGCAAGGATCTTACTCAAGCATCATCGTTGTTAAGGATAAAGAAAATAGAAGAAGGGAAAAACAATAAAGAAAGCAACAAAATTAAAACTAAATTAACTAATGAAAAATTACGAACAATAAATAAAAAGAATGCAAGATAATAAAGGAAAGCATGATAATAAAAGAACTCTCTTTTTTTATTTATTAATCAACGCTCATAAACTCGCTACAATTTTTCATAAAGAAAGAACAGAATTAAATTCTAAAATCTATACTAAAGAAAGGCATCCATTATTTGGTTTTGAGCTCTTCTATTTATAGATAAGAAGGTGAAACTCTAGGTTACATTCTGAGCTAAACACGAAATTACAAAACTACCCCAAAAGAGCCCAGTCAACGCGGAGCCAACTGCCACCGACACTGTTTAGACGCGGCCGCGGTACAACGGCAGAAGTGCCTATTTGGCCGCGGTTCCGCGGCCATTTGGTGGATTTAGGGGACCATCTTTTCAGGGCTTCTCCATGTTGCTTTTATATTCTGTTTTGTATTCTTGGTTTCTCAGAATCTCTTCAGTTCTCTTCCAGATATTTAGCAGTGCAAAATGATGTGGACTTTTGCCTTGAACTCCGCATTGAAGTCTTGGGTCTTGTGCTGCCCTTGTGCTTTGTGCATTGAAGTGACCAACGATTTGTCATTTTGTCCCTTGAACTGGTAGGCGACATCACACAGATGGTTAGCGGAGATCAGTATTCATCTGTTGTTGGTCGTAGTCCCGCATTTATTGCGACTTTTCATGAAATTCACTGTAAATAGTTGAGAACCTGTAACCTGCAATTATTCAGCAAACACGGATCAAAAATACCTACCTATATGCAATGTGATTAAAAATGGGTGGTATAAAAATGCAAAATTCTGATATGAACAAATACCTCCAAACTTATCTTTGGCTCGTCCCGAGCAAAACCAATTTTATTCTTAAAAAATCCTAACCTCACTTTCATAGAGAACGCGATTGCACTGAGCTCGTGCAACAAGCCGTTAAACCTCTAGGTGTCCCTAGTAGGAGGAGTGTTGTCTCCTGAGGGTTTTCAGCGGATACTACCCATAAAATCTGTTCAATTTGGCCGTTTAATTCTTCAATTCAGTATTCTAGCAAGAAAAATCTATCATCTTCAACTTAGAAATCATCAACCCGTATTTTTCACACTTCCTTTTCATTTAACTTAAGATCATATATGTTTTGCCAATTTATAAAGCTTTCAGCATCTCCTAAGTTTTCCTTGTAAGGTACAATCTTAACTCAGGAATTTTTATCATCTCTACTGAAGATATAAGCCCTATCTTTTATTCTTATCTCTCCTCCAAATTCCAATCACATACCCCTACGTGTGTGTAATTATCACCCATACACTTGGAAATTCAATTCACGCTATCTTACTCTTGTCTATCTTCCAAAATACTTTTTAATTGGTGAATTCTAGATGAAATTGCTCACACATCTTTCATGCGACCGTTGATACTTCTTGAGGGACTAAACGACCGATTACAAAATGTGCGTGCGCATTTAGACATAATTTCTCGTCTTGCAACACCTAAGACTTAGCAGCGACTCCCAAACCAGTTGGTCTAAAGCACTAGGTGATAAAGCATCCTCGCTATATTTTTTTATTTATGCTGTCTTAAGCAATTACAACACCAGTGTTCATTTATTTTATCTCTTTATTCACCACTTATACTTTTATTTTATTTTCCTTCATACTAAGGATTTTAGACAAGAGCATTTCAAGACATCTTCTACTATCCCAAGTTTCAAGATGTATGTAAGTGCGTATAGTAGAGTATATATTTTTATAATTTGGACTTAAGGTTCATAATTATTTTTCAGACTTATACTTCAAATAGAGCTTTCAATATTCTTCTCTTATTTCGATTTAGCCCAAGAACTGAACTCAAAATTTGCTTATTTCTAAATAAACTGTAAGGACGTATATTTTCTACAGTTAAATTTTAAGAAAGGTTATTTTTAGGGTTTTAAATTTACTAAGTTTAGGATCTAGTTCTTCCTAACTAGTCAACCGTCATGTTGAACTTGAGTCAAATATGGCCAAAATTGAAATTTTTAATTTTTTTTAATTTTTTAATTTTTTCAATTTTTATATTTTTTATTTTTATGTTTTTTTTAAAGATGCAATGCAGAAAAATAAGATAAGGAATTAAATATGCAAGCAAATATGTACAAAAAATAAAAATATGCAGATGCAATGCAAAGATAACTATATACAAACAACCCTCACCCCAAAACTTATTGATAGCAGTGTCCTCACTGCTCCCTGTGGCATCTACTAGACGCGGCCTCACTAGTCCCAGCCTCACCTCTATCTGTCGCCTATCCCCGTTGATCATGATCGTGAACGTTTCTCTCTTGCTAGGAGGGTGGACATTCCTTGTTCCAAGCTCGTTATTCGCTGATCAAAGTTTGTCAGCATCCCTATCACTCTTTCTACCCCCTTATGAGTTTGTTGAATTAAGCGCGCTTGCGTAGCGGAGGTAAACTCTTCGTCGCTCACTCTGGAGCTCGAGCTAGGGGTCTTGGCCATCACGTCCTCGGTCGGCTCGGTGCGCGACCATAAATCATGTAATCGTGTGTAGGACGTGGGACACCCTCAAGAAGGGTTCGAATTGGAATCCCACCATGCATATAAAATTCAAATTCCTCAACAGGAAGGAAATGGCGACACAGTTGTGTCACCAACATTGGGCATGGATAATTGGCCGCCCGTTTGTCGGCGCCAATCGAGTGAAGCAACACAGTGCACATGTCATAGCTAGGGTTTCGAGTCATCAATGTGTGCACTATATGTAGGGATGGTGTGAAAAATGTTGTGTTGTGCGAACTTCCAAAAATATTATTTTGTGCCCAACGGCACACAGTTAAAACGTTCGCAAAAAGCGTGCGAGCCTGAATGCCCTTTCGGGGCTCCCTAAAATAGCCGTTTCCCATTAAGGGTAGGTAGTCCTCAAATCGGAGGGGTTGATCATGAATGGGAAGTCGTCGTATTAAAGTGACTTCGTGAATGAAGTCCCTATCAATTAAAATTTTCCTATCCCCCTACAGTAATTTAATGTACCCGTGTTGTGCCAGACAACCCTCCTCCATATATTCATAGAAACGGGCAACAAGATCCGGAAGCATGAATGCATTCGGATGGTTAAATAACAAAAAGTTCCATCCACGCTTTCAGATTTTGTCGCCGAAATAGCTACCGTAAACCTTATGTGCAAACAACTGGGAGAAATCCCTTTCAAACTGCAATATAGGTGCCATGACAGTAAAGTGCGGAAATTTATAAAAATTTTACAGAGAGGATCAGAGAGATGCAAACCTCCTCTGAAAAATTCAGAGGGTGAGGAGGCTGAGCTGTGGCGGAAGCGCGGTCAGGAGAGGGATTCAGCTGCGGTTGCACGGCTGATCGAGGCGATCTCCCTGCAAATTCTGCTGCGGCGGCTAGTATTTTGTATTAGGGTTTTAATGAGACTCGGGGAATGCTGAAGAGGGGTCGGGGTGTTTTTATAGGTGTTTTTGGTTATTTGTACAAAAGACCAATTAAAAAGAGGAATTTATTTTGTAAAGGAAAAAAATGTATTATTATTTATTTATTTAATAGAACTGTATATTTACAAAAATACCCCCCGAAAGTTTGAATTTTTTATTTTATTTTATCATAATTACAAGTGAAAAAATGGTATATACATACCCCTAAACTTATTTGAAACAGTATTTCCACTGTTTATGGCTGGATAACCGAAGTTTGGTGGTAAGCGGAGGAAGATCAGTCGATGTAAATCGGCTCCTGCAACATCAGGAGCTCCTCCGAAGTGTCAGCGGTGAGGAACGGTTTTAACCTATGTCCATTCACTTTGAGTAGTGAACAGTCCTCTGGATTTTCCAAATCCACCACACCGTGTGGATATATAGTCCGCACAAAATATGGTCCTTTCCTGCGAGATCTGAGCTTCCCGGGATGGAATGTAACCGGGTGTCGTAAAGAAGTACCTGTTGACCAAGTGTGAAAGTTTTGCGCATAAAGTTTTTATCATGAAACACCTTCGTTCGGTTCTTAACGACAACTGCGTTTTCGTAAGCTTCATCCCGAAGTTCGTTCAATTCGTTTATTTGTAGCTTCCGATGGCTACCCGCATTATCAAGAGATAAATTCAACTCTTTAATCACCCAAAATGCTCGATGCTCAATTTCCACTGGAAGGTGGCAAGTCTTTCCATAAACAAGCCGATAAGGAGACATACCAAGATCAGTCTTATAAGCGGTTTGAAATGCCCAAAGGGCATCAGTGAGTTTTAAAGACCACTCCTTACAGTTCTTGGAAACCGTTTTCTCCAAAATCTGTTTGATTTACCGATTAGACACTTCGTCTTGCCCACATTTCTGGGGATGGTAGGGCATGGATAGCTTATGATTAATGGAGTATTTCCGCATTAAGGCCTCGAAAGTCCTATTACAGAAATATGTTCCATTGTCACTAATGATTACGCGGGGGTGTCCAAACCAGGAAAAGATGTTTTCCTTAAGGAATCTAACAACAACCTTGATGTCGTTAGTCCGGCTAGGCACGGCCTCGACCCATTTAGAGATATAATCTACAGCTAGAAGAATATACAGGTTCCCAAAAGAGCTGGGAAACAGCCCCATGAAATCAATCCCCTAAACATCGAAAATCTCTACAACCAAGATTGGTTGGAACGACATCTTGTTTCTCCTGAATATCCAGCCCAAGTGTTGGCACCGGGAGTAAGTCTTGCAGTAATCATAAGCATTTTTGAAGAGTTGTGACCAGTAGAAGCCACACTGCAAGATCTTCTCAGCTGTCTTTCTTGGGCCAAAATGCCCGCCACACGCTTGATCGTGGCAAAATGACAGCACACACTTGAATTCATTATTAGGCACACACCGACGAATAATCTGGTCGGGATAGTATTTAAACAGGTTCGTCCCAGTAAAAATGTTTTACTTGGGATAAGAATCGATGTCTATCCTAACTTGACCATTCATTCGGTAGTAATCCTGTTGCTAAATAGTTCACAATATCTGCGAAACAGGGTTCGCATGATACTGTCAAGAGCTGTTCATCCGGAAAAACGTCGTTTATTGGAAGTGAAAGCGTCAGCGAAGAAGGAAGTCATGAAAGATGGTCGGCCACTACGTTTTCACATCTTCTTTTGTCTTTGATTACAAGGTCAAACTCTTGGAGTAAAAGAATCCAACGTATCAGCCGAGATTTTGCGTCCTTCTTTGCAAAAAGATGGCGTAGAGCAGAATGGTCAGTGTAGACAATGACTGGAGAGCCGATTAAGTAAGGCCTGAATTTTTCTAATGCAAACACAACAGCCAAGAATTCCTTCTCGGTTGTTGTGTAATTTAGCTGGGCATCGTTCAGGGTTCGGCTAGCATAATAGATTACGTGCGGCCTTTTATCAATGTGCTGTCCTAGGACCGCACCAATAGCAAAGTCAGACGCATCGCACATAATCTCAAAGGGATACGTCCAGTCAAGAGAAGAAAGTACGGGAGCAGAAGTGAGTGCGCTTTTAAGTGATTCAAATGCAGTCACACAGCTCGAGTTGAAATCGAATGTGGTGTCCTTGGCCAACAGAAGAGTCAAGGGTCTAGCAATTTTGCTAAAATCCTTGATAAACCGTCTATAGAAACCGGCATGGCCAAGAAAAGCTCGGATGTCTCGGACGCATCTGGAAGGAGGAAGATTGGAAATGACTTCAATCTTAGCTTTATCCACCTCAATGCCATTTCGCGAGATGATATATCTTAAGACAATACCTTCGCGCACCATGAATTGGCACTTCTCCCAGTTTAAAGTGAGATTTTTATCCTTACACCGGGTAAGGACAGCGTCGAGATGCTGTAAACACTCATCAAAGGAATCGCCGAAAATGGAGAAATCATCCATGAATATCTCCAAGAATTTTTCCAGCATGTCTGAGAAAATTCCCATCATACACCGCTAGAAGGTAGCGGGTGCATTGCATAACCCAAAGGGCATGTGGCGATATGCAAATGTACCGAAAGGACAGGTGAACGTTGTTTTGTCTTGGTCCTTTTCGGCGATGGGAATCTGGTTATAGCCGGAGTAGCCATCCAAAAAGCAGTAGTACTCGTGTCCAGCAAATCGTTCAAGCATTTGGTCAATAAAAGATAGCGGAAAGTGGTCTTTCCGCGTTGCGGCGTTGAGTTTTCTGTAATCTATGCACACTTGCCACCCAGTTTGGGTATGAGTAGGGATTAACTCATTTGCCTGATTGGTGATGACCGTTATGCCCGACTTTTTGGGGACAACATGTATCGGACTGACCCACTGGCTATCAGAGATAGGGTAAATGATACCACTATCAAGACATTTTACGATCTCTTTTTTCACAGCCTCCTTCATGACTAGATTGAGTCGTCTTTGTGGATCCCTGGCCGGTTTGGCATCATCCATCATATGAATGTGATGTTCAACGATCAAGGGACTAATCCCTTTGATGTCCGCCATAGTCCAGCCAAAAGCTTGCCGATTGCTCTGCAAGACCGTTAGAAGGGTTTTCTCTTGCTCTTGAGCTAGAGAATCTGAGATGATGATAGGGAAGGTCTCGTTCTCACCTAAGTAAGCATACTTGAGGTGAGACGGCAACGACTTAAGTTCGAGCGCCGGAGGTGAAATGATTAAAGGTAGGATCGGCGAAAATGTCTCAAACTCGAAGGATTCTAACAGCGGCTCAAAACGAGTGTACGCGACCGAGTCGGATGGTTTAGCTAACGCATTAGAAAATTCAAAGGATTCAAGCTCGGGTGGCGACAAGTCAAGATCGTTTGAGAATGTGAAACACTCATAATCACTATCGGGAGTGGTATAAGATTCAAGGAGGAACGCACTAGTGGAGTCAAGATTATTGTGATCGAACAAAAATTTCTCGAACTCACAGTCCTCATGGATGATCTCCAGGATCGAACAAACGTCTAGTATATGAGCATTAGGTTCAGAGGGCTAATTCCCCAACCTAAAAATGTTAAGTTCAATTGTCATGTTTTCAAAAGATAGGTTCATCGAACCATTTCGACAATTGATCACAGCATTCGAGGTCGCAAGGAATGGACGACCAAGTATCCCCGGAATTTGATTCCGGGGGTTAGCTACAGATTGTGTGTCTAAGACAATGAAATCAACGGGGAATATGAAGTCCCGTACCTTTATTAACATATCCTCTAGCTCACCCCTAGGATGGGTGATAGAGCGGTCGGCCATTTGGAGAGTACAGTGTGTGGGTTTCAACTCTCCTATACCTACTTGCTCATATACTGAATACGGAAGCAGGTTAACACTGGCACCAAGATACAAAAGTGCGCGGTTGATGTTCTTATCCCCAATAGTTATTGAAATAGTAGGACAGCCAGGGTCCTTTTATTTTTGAGGTAAAGCTTGGGTAAGAGCATCACTCACGACACTAGCTAAGAAAACCTTCGTAGGTACCTGAGATTTCCTCTTCTTAGTGCACAAGTCCTTCAATATTTTTGCATAGAAAGGGACTTGTTGGATTGCATCCAAAAGGGGAATGTTAATGTTAACCTGTTTAAACAACTTCACAATCTTCTCCATTTGTGGATTTTGTTTATTGGACCTCAACCAGTTTGGAAATGGAACATTTTGAAAATTGGTTGAGTCCAATACTTGTGGAGGAGATTGTGGAGTTGGAACGGATCCCAGTACTGGTGTTTTTATGGAGTGAGATGTGGGTCCGTTCGGATTAGCAGAAGAAGTAGAGCCTTTTGAAGAATGGAGAATAGGTGTAGAAGAAGAAGAAGAAGAAGAAGAAGAATTAAAAGAAGAAGAAGCGGCCGGCGTGTCATCATCTGTGCCAACGTTGTTATGCAGTATCCTTCCAGATCTCAACGTAGTCACGACACTCACATTATGCTTTTGTTGTTCAAGAGCAACATGTGCATTATGTGGGTGACCAGGATTTGGGAGTGGTTGAGATGGAAGCTTCCGCTTTTCTCGCTCGCTTAAAGCTGGGCTTCAATCTGGGCTTCAATGGTTTTGATGCTTTGCCCTTGCACCAAAGACTGAGTGGAAGACTGGATGTTGGCGTTTGATTGAGTCGATTGCTTTACAAACGCCTCCAGACTTCGTTCTAGTGAGGAAACCTTATCATTGTTTGACGGAATAAAATTGTTTTAAGGAAAAGAATTGTTGGGTGCAAAATTGTTCGTCGAATTTTGAAAAGTTGGGGTTGGAAAGGCTGCTAATATTGATTTTGAACTTGTTGTTGAGGAGGAGGAGGCCTCTGGAAGTTATTGTGGACTTGGAATTGTTGCTGGTTCTGATTCCAGGTGAAATTGGGGTGGTTCCTCCAACCAGGATTGTAAGTGGAAGAGTATGGATCATTTCTTTGACTTTACTGAAATGCAGCATTGATCTGATCCTGTCCTTGAGCAGGTGGGTTGTAAGGACACTCTTCGGTCAAATGGGATGGATCAGAACAACAAGCGCAGATGGTACGAGGGGGAAGAGCAGGAGAAGGAGAAGGAGATGAAAATTTGCTCTCAATTGCTTCTAGTTTTCGTGTGATCGCTGCCATTTCGGCCTTCATTACAATTGAGAGATCAAGTTGCTGAACGCCTTCCCTAGAGGGATCGGAAGAAGTAGATGAAGTGTTCGGTCTGGTGCTTTCCCACTGAAGTGTTTGCTCTGCGAGATCGTCGAAAAATTGCCGAGCTTCCTCTGGATAGGAAGTGGCTTTGAGAAATGGTCTCCAGCAATTGCTTAGTTGCCGAGTTCAGTCCTTCGTATAAGGTCTGGCAAAGTTGTCATCTCTCAATACCGTGATGAGGGCACTGAACAAGAAGGTCTTTGTATCGGTCAAAGCACTTCCAAAAAGGTTCGGCAGGAAGTTGGGAAAATTGGTTAATTTCGTTTCGTATTCTCGCGTTTTTGTGATTTGGGTAGAATTTTTTAAGAAACGCTTTTACGAACTCATCCCAACTGTTTATGGAATGTGATGCGGTACTATACATCCACTTCTCAACTAGGTCACACAGAGTGAAAGGAATGACTCGTAGCCGTATAGCATCGTCGGACAGTTGGGTCGTCTTCATCATTGCACAGACGTTCTGGAACTTGTTAATGAAGATGTATGCATCTTCGGATTCCAGCCCGTGAAATTTAGGCAACATGTTGATGAAGTGGGGCTTAATTTCAAAATTATCCCCATTGGCCGGCGGAAGTGAAAGACAGGTAGGAAGTGTGGAGCGGGTAGGATAGAAACGATCCTGGAGCGCGATTCGCTGTGGTGCTTCAACAGGAGGTGGTTGCGGGTTATTCGCACCCAGATGAGGTGGAATCAGTCCTGGGGGAGGTAAAGGGATGTTAGGAGGAAATCCTGACATCTCAGAAGAAGAATTTGTTGATGATGATGGTGAAGGTGAAGATATATGAACAGAATTCCGGTCAACGTCGGTGTTGGCCGGCAAGGGTAAAGGAGAAAGAGGTGTGGAGGGAGTTTCGACGTCGGAGTCGATCGCGTAGTCGGTAGCGACTAATGAAACACGGACTATGCGGGCACTATTGTCCGAGTCCAACTGGACATACACTAAATGAGTTTAATGTAGTCAAAGTGTAGAATGTGAGGGTAAGAAAACATCAATGATGAAAATGCGGATGAAAAGTGAGTGAAATGGGATTCTGCTGTCAAAGGGCGAGTTTTTATAAAAGTTTTTGTTTTGTGTTTTTTTAATTTAAGAAAGAGTTTTGCAAAAATGTGTACGGACTTGCGGACTTACTTCAAACAATCATAGTTAAAACATGCACAATCAAATCTAGAGCTATGGTCTTCTAAGTCCACTAGACTGCTCCTAACTGTTCCAAAGTGACAAGTTGTGAGATAACCCTCAAATCGTCTCTTCACTGCCAATTGTGGCCAGGTAAGCACAAATGAAGAAAGGAGGGTTCCGCTCACGAATCACCATGAGACGGACCTTTTAAAATTACTCTTCTCACTTGTCTAGCCTAGGCACCACAAAGTCAAATTTAGATAAACGATTGAATGCCCACAACCTTCCTCTGTCCTAATGAGCACGACAGTCCTTAGTTGGCCGAATCTAGATATTTTTTAATAAAGCTCAAGGGTGATGCATATACTTTTTAGTGATTTTTGGTGTCTTAGGAAGGGTGATGAAATCCCCACCCAATCTGAATTGGTGTTATAGCCCCATAAAATATGTATTAATTATGCAAAGCAGTAACAACCAAAAATCTAAAACTCTTGCAAAAAAATTTATTTTGGCTACGGCGCAAAGAATCCTACACAAAAATTAGTTTATTGGTGAAGGAGAGAATTTGTGCAAAGAATGCTGCAGAAAAAAATTGTCAGTGGAGTTCAGAGGAGAGAAGGAGAGAAATGAGATACTTACAGAGAAATTTGGGTCGCTGACGTCACTCTTTGACCGCGGTTCTGTGGTCAAACTTGCGATTCTACCGCGGTTTCGCGGCTATTCAGAAAGTTGACTGCTTCCAAATTTGTTCCTGTGCTGAGTTGGTTCTCATCTTCTTGTTTAGATCCCCTGAATCTTGATTTGTTCACTGAGTTTGCTCCAGAACTGAACTAGAGTTTGCTCCAAGCCTGCACACTTGCACAAATAGATGATTTTTTTTTGTTTTGTAAAATTTCAATTTTTATATTTTTCAATTTTTTTATATTTTTATATTTTTTAATTAACCCGAAACTACACAAAGAAATAAACTACCGTCTCCCCGACAACGGCGCCATTTGATTATTTGCGTTTTTGTGTATTCTTAATTTTTAATTACCGCAATCAAGACGGTTTCGCTTGGTAGCTAGCCGGTTGAGTACGGGTCGATCCACAGGGAGATGGAATCTTTTTCTTTATGTTTTAACGAGTTAAATCCAAATATTTTGGGTTTTGTTTTAAGATCTACTAATGAGATAAAAGATGATAAAGGAATTGCTAGGGTTAGGATTAGGTTAGTTCGAATTAGGAATTTCTCACTTCTTTCAATGCCCTTCTTAATATCGGTGTTAAGGTAATTGGCAACAAAAAGGATTAGCACGACCAGGAAGAAACTTACAAGTATAAGCTAGGCTTTCCATGCTTAGTTTCTTCCTTTTGGTTCTTGTCCGTCCGTTCTTGGCTCTTAGCCCTAACCTTCGGTTAATTCAACCATAACCGGTCTGAGTAGGGAATCACCACTATCATGTAGGATAGGGTGCCGTAGTGAGCGGATTGTGCTTCAATTAAAGGGAGTCCGAATTAAGGTGTTGGGCAAAGAAAAGAGTGAGAGAGATTTCCTTCTCTCAAACATTTCTTCTCCTGTCCTAACAAGTGAGAAATTACTCACCCATTAAAAAGAATAAAACAAAAAGGAAGGTATAAAGAAATGATGTTGAGAAAAAGTACAACTAGCTATTTGAGACCCCACCTCGGCAAGGATCTTACTCAAGCATCATCGTTGTTAAGGATAAAGAAAATAGAAGAAGAGAAAAACAATAAAGAAAGCAACAAAATTACAACTAAATTAGCTAATGAAAAATTACGAACAATAAATTAAAAAAATGCAAGATAATAAAGGAAAGCAAGATAATAAAACAACTCTCTCTTTTTTTATTTATTAATCAACGCTCATAAACTCGCTACAATTTTTCATAAAGAAAGAACAGAATTAAATTCTAAAATCTATACTGAAGAAAGGCAACCATTATTTGGCTTTGAGCTCTTCTATTTATAGATAGGAAGGTGAAACCCTAGGTTACATTCTGAACTAAACACGAAATTACAAAACTACCCCAAAAGAGCCCAGTCAACACGGAGCCAACTGCCACCGACACTGTTCAGACGCGGCCGCGGAACCGCGACAGAAGTGCCTATTTGGCCGCGGTTCCGCAGCCATTTACTAGATTTAGGGGACCATCTTTTCAGGGCTTCTCCATATTGCTTTTATCTTCTGTTTTGTATTCTTGGTTTCTCAGAATCTCTTCAGTTCTCTTCCAGATATTCAGTAGTGTAAAATGATGCGGACTTTTGCCTTAAACTCCGCATTGAAGTCTTAGGTCTTGTGTTGCCCTTGTGCTTTGTGCATTGAAGTGACCAACGATTTGCCCTTTTGTCCCTTGAACTGGTAGGCGGCATTATACAGATGGTTAGCGAAGATCAGTATTCATTTGTTGTTGGTCGTAGTCGCGCATTTGTTGCGACTTTTCATGAATTTCACTGTAAAGAGCTGAGAACCTGTAATCTGCAATTATTCAGCAAACATGGATCAAAAGTACCTATCTATATGCAACGTGATTAAGAATGGGTGGTATAAAAATGCAAAAATCTGATATGAACAATAATGCATTTTGCCCTTTCCTTAATGGAGCCAAGAACAAACAACGAAGCAGAATATGAAGCTTTGATAGCAGGTCTTGAGATCGCTGTTGACATGGGGATCGAAAACCTCCTCATATATGGAGACTCTCAGCTGATCGTTAGCCAAGTAAATGGCGACTATCAGACGTGCAAGCCGGAGTTGGTAAAATATAGTAAAAGAGTGCAGCAATTGCTGACACAAATTCCCTCCTACATCCTGGAAAGCATACCGCAGGCGGAAAATAGCAAGGCATATGCGTTAGCCAAGCTCGCTAAAGAACTGGCCGATGAAAACCTCGATGACGTAAGGATCATTGTGCAAAGCCATCGGATTATCGCACCAGCAGAAATATCTCCTGACTCGTCCGAAGAAGAGGAAGCGACCAAACAAGCGGCCTTCCAAGTAGAGGACGAAGAAAAGGCTAAGTATTGGAGAGAAGTCTTCATAAACTACTTCAAATCCCATCAAGTGCCCTAAAACGCATCTTCAAGACATCAGCTCATGAAACGAGCTCTGTCTTTCGCCTTTGTCAATGATACTTTATATAAGAGATCATTTGACTGTCTGTGATTGAGATGCCTGGGACCAGAAGAGGCAAGGAGAGTCGTCCAAGAAACTTACGACGGACTCTGTGGTTCCCATCAAGCTGGGCAAAAGATGAAGTTAAAGATCAAGATAATGGGTTATTATTGGCCCACAATGATTCAGGACTGCCTTGAATATGCCAAGTACTGTCACTCGTGCCAGATTCACGGGGACTTCATCCATCAGCAACCGAATCTGCTATACCCAACACGGGCAAGCTGGCCGTTCGAGATGTGGGGAACCGATATAATCGGGCCTATCGAACCAACATCATCCAAGGGATATCGGTTCATATTGGCAACGACCGATTACTTCTCCAAGTGGGTAGAAGCAATACCACTAAGGGAGGTGAAGACAGAGAACATCCTCCATTTCTTCAGGACACACGTCCTCTACCGGTTCGGCACTCCGCGACGGATTATCTCTGATAACGGGTCAGCCTACGGAAGCCACAAAATCAGTCACTTCGCATAGTAGCATAATATAGATTGGAGATATTCTTCAGTCTATAATCCCTGAGCTAACGGTCTAGCCGAGGCTTTCAACAAAACCTTAACTAAGATCATAAAGAAAACGGTGTCCAGAAATAAAAAGGACTGGCATGAGAAATTGCATGAAGCTCTCTAGGCTTATCGAAACACGTTCAAAACAGCCACGAATACCACGCCATTTGCGTTGGTATTCGGCAAGGAAACGGTACTTCCCTTGGAGATAGAACTACCCTCACTACGAGTAGCGGTCCGACATGAGCTGACGGATGAAGAAAATGCCCACCTTCGACTTAAGGAGCTCAATGCCCTCGATGAAACTCGTCTCATGGCGCAGAAAAACCTAGAAGCTTACAAAGTAAGGATGACGCGCTCATACGAAAAACTAACTAGGCCGAGTGCATTCCGCCAAGGCGAACTCGTGCTAGTTGTCAAAAGACCTATGATCCCCAACTGTGCCAATCGGAGGAAATTCGAGCCGAACTATGAGGGCTCATACGTCATAGACAAAGTTTATCAAGGTGGTGCCTATTTGCTCATGGATATGCAAGGAGAAAGACTCTTCCGGCCAATAAACGGTCGCTTCCTTAAGAAATACTACCCCTGACAAGTCACAACTCAAGTTAACAATAGATGACGACGTTCGTGTCCGCTCGCTATCTTCCTGAGTCAGCACTCTGTAAGCAGTATCTGGCAAAACTTCGCCTCGAAGCTATGGATCAGGATGTCCCTAAACTAAAAATGGACCGTAATGTCCTTAAAATAAATACGTCACCTCAAACACGGCGATAGTGGAATTCAAGTCCATAGGTCCCAACGGAAAATACTGCAACTCAAATCCTGCTGCCTACACAACTACCCCGGTGGCGAAGTCCTACCGTGATCACAAAAAAAAAGATATGTCCAAAAGCGAAATGGGCACGGATGAAAACACGAAAGGGTTTCATGAGTAAAAATAGCAGGACTGCCGGCGAGTTTGTGAAAACCCGCAAAGGCGCAGACTCGTAAAAAAAATTCATGCACACTTAGAAGGTCCCTTCGACCTCGCAAGGAGAAAATACCTGCGTTAGATCCTTACGACTCACAAGGGAGCAATACACTTAGGGATCCCCATAATTTCGGAGAAAATACACCTAAGAGATCCTCACGACTCGTAAGGAGAATTTCCCTTACGAGACCCGCACGGCTCATAAGATTCAAAAGCCTTAAGATATAGGGACCTGAACCTATTCTTAAGCCATTACACTCCCAAAGCTGCCCTACAAAGCTGTCCAATATTGACCCTTGTATACAATACACGGGCGCAAATAAACGTTCCCTCACCTAGTTCCACCAATGGCGAAAAATTTTCCCATTTGGTGAACAACACTTGTAGGTCATCTCGACTTGCAAGGAGGAAATACTCTTGTGAGATCCTTACGATTTACAAGAGAAGACATCACTTAGGAGTCCTCATGACTCCTAAGAAGAAAATACACATATGAGATCCTCACGACTCATAGGGAGAAACACCTATATGAGACCCTTACAGCTCGTAAAGTCGAAAAGCCTTAGTCAACAGGATCCTAACCCTGTTTGCTAAGCCACCTTTGTTCAAATCGACAAAGGCAAATGATGATTCGCTCATGGCAATATCCCAGTAGTAGTGATGTTGATATCTAAATCGATATCAAATTTTAAGCCCTTTCACGGCAAATGATGATTTGCTCCTGGCAATATTCCAGTCACAGCGATGCTGATGCTAAGATTGGTATCAGACCTCAGGTTCCATACTCGTAATAAAAATCAGCGAGCAAAAATGCATTTGAAATAGCCGAAATGATAGGGCAACTCGCAGTAAGAATCAGCGAGCAAAATGTATGCATATAAAATAGCCGAAATGTTTGGGCAACTCGCAATAAAAAGCAGTGAGTAAAAAGAAAAAACAGCCGAAATGATTGGGCACCGCAAAAAAATAGCCGAAATGATTGGGCAATCGCGACTTTCGCGATATAAAAAGATGAAATTATATAGCATCGTGGAAAGAAACAAAAAAATGAAACTTCGGCCCTGCAGGTGAGTCCACATTGACCCCTGTATACAATCCATGGGCACAAACGAAAAGAGAACCACATTTTCTCACCAGGCTTCATCAGAAAGAGAGCCAGGTATTGATGGCAACATCTACAGCCTAGAGACTAACAACGGCGTTCCTCTTCACTCCAGCAGGATACAGATGAAACATCAACAACCGACCCCAGGGTCAAAACAACGGATCCATGGAAAAGTCCCTAGTTCCAAGCATCAACGGTTCACCAACAACCTAGAGACAATCTCGACATTCGTCGCAATATAGCAGACACAATGTCAACAAACGAAGCAAAGGAAGATCCCCAGCTTCAGGGTCTTGACGGCAACTCAAATAAGACCTGAAAGACTATCGGAGATCATTCCACACCAGCGCGGACTGGTCATGACTCATCGAGGCTCCCAAACTGAGCATAACCTCAAGTAAAAAGCGGCATGGAATATCCCTAACGCTTGCTCTTCCGATGGTAATATCACTTGAGAGATTACTTGAAGACGTTTTGTCCAGTCCCGAAGGGATCAGAGACACAACAGTCGCAAGGCTACTCAAATAGCAAGATTGCATATCAGGGAATACATCGGCCAACGCGACGGTACGACGAGTAAAAAACCACAGTACCACAGACCCTAATGGACTTCTATCAGCAGAGGTTAACTGTGACGTTAGGATGTTCCTGCGAGAACTTCTCAATTCATCTCGACTCGTAGGGAAAATAATATCCTTGCGAGAACTTCTCGGTTCGTCTCGACTCGTAGGGAAAACAATGTTCCTGCGAGAACTTCTCGAGTCGTCTCGACTCGTAGGGAAAACAATGTTCCTGTGAGAACTTCTCAATTCGTCTCGACTCGTAGGGAAAACAATGTTCCTGGGAGAACTTCTCGATTCGTCTCGACTCGTAGGGAAAACAATGTTCCTACGAGAACTTCTCGACTTGTCTCGACTCGTAGGGAAAATAATGTCCCTGCGAGAACTTCTCGATTCGTCTCGACTCGTAAGGAAAATAATGTCTTTACGAGAACTTCTCGACTCGTAAGGAAAATAATGTCCTTACGAGAACTCCTCGACTCTTTTCGACTCGTAAGGAAAATAATGTCCTTATGAGAACTTCTCAATTCGTCTCGACTCGCAGGGAAAATAATGTCCTTGCGAGAACTTCTCGACTCATTTCGACTCGCAGGGAAAATAATGTCCATACGGGAACTTCTCTATTCATCTCGACTCGCAGGGAAAATAATGTCCTTGCGAGAACTTCTCGACTCGTCTCGACTCATAAAGAAAACAATGTTCCTGCGAGAACTTCTCAATTCGTCTCGACTCGTAGGGAAAATAATGTCCTTGCGAGAACTTATCGATTCGTCTCGACTCGTAGGGAAAATAATGTTCCTGCGAGAACTTCTTGACTCGTCTTGACACGTAGAGAAAATAATGTCCTTACGAGAACTCCTTGACTCGTTTCGACTCGTAAGGAAAATAATGTCCTTGCGGGAACTTCTCGAGTCATCTCGACCCTCAGGGAAAATAAATGCCCTTGCAAGAACTTATCGATTCATCTGGACTCGTAGGGAAAATAATGTCCTTGCGAGAACTTCTCGATTCGTCCCGACTCGTAGGGAAAATAATGTTCCTGCGAGAACTTCTCGACTCGTAGGGAAAACAATATCCTTACGAGAACTCCTCGACTCGTTTCGACTCGTAAGGAAAATAATATCCTTACGAGAACTTCTCGATGCGTCTCGACTCGCGGGGAAAATAATGTCCTTGCGAGAACTTCTCAACTCGTCCCGACTCGTAGGGAAAATAATGTCCCTGTGAGAACTTCTCGACTCGTCTCGACTCGTAGGGAAAACAATGTTCCTGCGAGAACCTCTCAACTCTTAAAAAAACCTTCTTGAGACCCTTACGGCTCATGAAGATGAAAAGAAAAAGTCTTAGGCTACAAGGACCCTAAACTTGTCTCCTAAGCCATCAATTCTATGGCCATGCATAACTCTGCACTATTTCATCCATGTACATACCTACGTGAACAAAGTATTGGGGGGCATTTGTTCCCACCAAAATTTTCGGCCAAGAGCTATTTGTTCCCTTATAATCCTAAAAAAAGGGGGAGAGATGAAAGTGGAAAAAAATTCACGGTTGGACGTCACGTGTTAAACACGTGAGCGCTTATATGCAAAGCATATAAGCGCTGAAAGAAAATAATTAAGGACCAAATAGGCCTCACGTGTAAAACACGTGAGCGCTCATATGTAAAGCATGTGAGCGCTGAACATAAATCACCAATGGCCAAACATGCCTTGCGTGTAAAACACATGAGCGCTCATATGCAAAGCATATGAGCGCTGAACATAAACAGGAAAAAACCCACAGCAGGGGTCACGTGTTAAACACGTGAGTTCTTTTTCTTCTCACATGCAAAGCATGTGAGCGCCCCAATTTAAAATGTTCCCATTAAATTCTATGTGATAAAATTAAATCCTATTTGGGAAATATTTTTCCTGATCTTTCTAATATGGAAAGATTTTTCTCTAACAGAGAATCCTGGATTTAAAATCCAATGGTGATAAAATATCACCAATTAAATCATCTGATAGAATTAAATTCTATTTGGGAAATATTTTCCTGATCTTCCTCAAACCAGAAAGATCTTCTCTGTTAAACATAGGACCTTTGATCAAAGATCCAACGGTGATCATCTGGTAGAATAAAATTCTATCATAGGAAAATATTTTCCTAATCTTGTTAAACTAACAAGATATTCATATGTTAGAATAAAATTCTATGTTAAACTAACGGATATCCATATGATAGAATTACATTCTATATTAAGAAAATATATTTCTGATTTTGTTAAATTAAAAAGATATTATAGAATAAAATTCTAATCTTGTTAAAACTATCAAAATATACATAATCTTGTTAAACAAACAAGAAATCTTTTCTGTTAAACATAGAGCCTTTGGATTAAAAATCCAACGGTGAATAAAATTCACCGATTGATCTAAAAGATCATGGAATCAATCATGATCTCTCAATGAGGGATTTTCTTAACAAATTGATTCCTTTTCTTCTCATATAAATAGGAGCAAGGGGAGGAGAAAAGAGTGACCTATACACAGAGGGAGAGGGGAAGAAAAATAGAGAGAGAATTTAATTCTCTAAAGAGAGAGGAGACCACCCTATAAGCTTCTAAAAAAAATATACAGATGCCTCCTAAAAGCTCCCACAAAACAAAAGAGAATTAAATTCTCAAACCAAGAGTTTAACTCTTCTCAAAGAACTTAGTTCTTCCTCTGGTTGAGGTCTGCAGAAGCAGACCTCCCCACAAGTTGAGAATTTAATTCTTATCGAGGAGATTCTGTTATGCATACTCAAAACTTAGGGGAAAGGACTAAGTTCGAAGAATTTAATTCTTCTAAAAGGATATAGGAATTTAATTCCTCTGATAAAACTAGGGTTTAACCCTGTAAAACAATTTAATTCTTATAAAACAAGAGACTTGAAATTCTTAAAACTCGGATCAGAATCTCTATGCGTATAAAAGAAAAGACTGGTCACGTGTTCCCACATGAGCACCTCTGAGAAATAAAAAGGAAGGACTGAGATCAAATCACGTGTTTCCACATGGCCCCTTAAAACGAGCACTCAGCAATTACATGAAAAATAGAATAAATCCAAAGACAGTTTCCATTTTGGGGTGCCTCACGTGTTCCCACGTGACCCCCAAATAGTTGCCTAACACTTACATAGAAAAGGGGAAAACTATAAAGACAGCGCTCATATTTTGAGCACCTCACATGTTCGCACGTGAGCATTATATGAGTTAAGTGCTTAGCAATTATAAAAGGAAGAGGGAATAAACCCAAAAAAGCAGTGCCCGACTCTGGGGCGCCTCACGTGTCCACACGTGATGGCCACAAGACTTAAGTGTTTAACACTTGTATATATAGACGAGGATTTGAACCCAAGAGTACAACACCAACTTTCAGGTGCCTCACGTGAGCACCCCAAATTTCAGTGTTTAACATTGCTGTAGAGACTCACGTGAGAGCACGTGAGCACCGAGCATATATTAGTGTTTAATACTATAAGACGCCAACTTCAGCCCCAAATTGGCTAAGTCATCCTGAGATTAAAACGTCTTGGATCTCCAAATAGACTGAGCCTCTATGCTCATGACTTTCAAAACTAATTAACCAGAAAGATGTCTATGACACATATCCTAAGTTAATCTTAGTCTTCAAAAAATGACTAATGATTCTTAGATGGTTCACCATGATCTCTCCCCTCAATCTCGAATTTGGTTCAAGGGTACATCTCTCCACACCTCTGATACATGTCATTGTAATTCTTCAACGTCTTCAGAGAAGTGGAGGGTCCCGACAACCAACAACTCTTTAGTGCACTCTCAATCCGATGAGCACATCCCAATGGACTACAACGTCCTTAAACTAGCTACGTACCGCAAAGTCCTTAAACTACCAAGGGACCGCAACGTCCTTAAACTAGCCACGGACCGCAATGTCCTTAAACTAGCTATGGACCGAAAACGTCCTTAAACTAAAACAATAGAGCCCAAATTCTCTTTTGTTGGATCTGAATGATCCCAAAATCCTGTTGAGTAGATCTTAGTCAAAAATTAGACTAACGTATCATCAACAACCATTTAAGTTGATCTTAATCTCAAACGAGATTAACGATCCTTAAATCAACCCAAACCCAAATCTAAGAATATACGGATTAGGACTAATCCACGCCTTACGGGAGACAACATAAATTAGTCTCCGTATACAATCCACGGGCAACCAAAAATAAAACAAACAAACACGACATGAAGTGTCCTTTTGGAGCAGGAGAAAGCAGTTACCGCGATGCGGTAATATAATTAACTGCAGGTGTTTGCGCCTGCAGGGAAGAGCGTCCCCACAATCAAAAAACCCTCATAACAAGGGGGAATCTGACGAAGTCTGCTACAACGGCCGCATCCATCTAAACCTCCGATACACGGTGCCATAAATCAACTTGGCATCTTCGGAGAGGTGGACGGATAAAACCAAATAGCATCTGCCCCCAAATTCAGGCAAGACGACCTCCGACATTCGTCTTCCCGTTTTCGGCGGTAAACAATTGCATGTCTATTATATCCTACGCTTCTGTGGTAGGATCTATAATATATGCGATGTTGTGTACTAGAACAGATGTTGCTTACGCACTGAGCATGGTAAGACGGTATCAGTCAAACCCTAGGGAGAAGCACTGGATAGCAGTAAAGAACATTCTCAAATATCTGAGAAGGACTAAGAAGATGTTCTTGGTGTATGGCGGAAAAGACCACCAGATCGAAGGCTTTGCTGACTCCAGCTTCCAGAGTGACAAGGATGACTCCAAGACCATGTCGGGTTATGTCTTTACCCTCAATGGAGGGGCGGTCTGTTGGAAGAGTTCCAAGCAGAACACCGTTGCTGACTCGACGATGGAAGCGGAGTATATCGCAGCTTGTGACGCCGCAATAGAAGCTGTTTGGATAAGGAAGTTCTTAACCGAACTTCATGTGGTTCCATCCATTGTTGACCCAATACCTCTATATTGTGACAACAATGGGGCTCTAGCTTTAGCAAAGGAACCTAGGTCCCATCAGATGTCCAGACACATCTTAAGGCGGTATCACCTGACCAGGGAGATCGTGGATCGCCGGGAGATCGAGGTGAGAAGAGTTGCTACGGTGGACAACACTGCAGATCCATTCACAAAGGCCATCTCTCAGACGCAGTTCGAGAGGCTATTTGAGATGATAGGTCTGCGATATGCCAGCAAATGGCCTTAGTGCAAGTGGGAGATTGTTAGTGTTATATGCCATAGAGACCATTATTGTATAGTACTAGTTCGTATATTACATTTTGGAACCTTGGGATATATACACGGATTTATAGCAGTCTTGCTCAATATAGTAGTATGCTACTTGGTTTGTATCTATCTTAATATGTATATATGTTTCTTTTAACGTATCGCTAATACATATTGATAGATCTTTTAGGATCTTTGCTTAACTACCAGTGTTGTGATGGCAGTCACACTAGTGGGGGCTGGGTAGTCTATAAGCACATCCTTATACAGGTCCCTAGTCGTAGGATTATCGAGACAGGGCATCGATACTCCAGAGTAGACTAGTGTATACGCTTCTCATCCCAGCAGGAGAGATGGTCTGTCCCACAGCCATCAGTACATCGTACTGGAGATAGTATGCAGGTGCTCATTGGGTTATGAGTTACACTGGACGGACTCGTGGGGTACTGCTGGTTGGTACTATACCTATCGTCGGGTAGCAGTTCCTAGGTGACATGAGTACAGCTTAGTCCGTTGACTTGACACTGCTATTTCGCCTCAAGTGTGTTCCCATTATTCGTAGATTGCTACCCTACCATGACTCTATTGAGTCGTGCAAACAGGTAGTAGTTGGGTGCAGTCCCGAAGCACTTAGAGGCAGTGGCGGTTAGATAAGATTCGTCTCTCCCGGTATTGGGGGTTAATGTCGCGCTGTGTTCGGAAAGCCATTACACAAAGTCCTTGTCCAGGGCAAGCGAGATTTACTTGTAGGTACTCCAGTAGTTTCTCAGGGTGTTTTGGGCTGTACTCCGACATGACTTATTACGCTATTAGGGGTCTGACGTTTACCGCCCCGTAAGCCCGATATGCGATAATCTTAGACGAACAGACTAGACTGTACGGAGATTGCCACAGATAGGCTCAGTAGGAGTTCGAATGAGATTGCTCGTCGGCCTTCTTATCGACAGAAACCTAGGCAGCCGTTACGTGCAGCTAATACCGCTGATGTGTTTATGATTAAACCTACTGCCAGTGTACTGTCGAGTCTTTTGAGTCCCACACAGAGGGTTTCCCTGCTTCGGGCAAAACGATGTAGAGGTCGTATGGTTTTACGACAGGGTTCGATCACATACGTGTACTTGTGCGCGTGCGATGTTCGAGCGGACAATACTAGTGGGCTTTGGTTAATCCGGATCCTAGTATTTGATTGTTGAATTAGTTTCATCTCATTGTATTCGTGTTTCTCGAAACACGGATGCGGATATGTATATACGGATGAGAGAGGGGCATTCTTGTAACTACTCAAGATTGTTATAGAAGGAGACACCTCATTAGGGTTTTTGACCATTGACTTGACTAAAAAAAATATGAGGTGGAGGAAAGTATTTGTTATTTTTTTAAATGATAATTGTGGCATGGCTACTTGTTTTGACTACTTGACTTGATTTGACCACTTGATTTGGGTTGACTCTTTGACTTAGATATTTCTTGTAAGATATTTTGTGGCACTAGATATTTTTGGGTGAGATATTTTCTTGTCATGCTTGTGGTCATATCAAGTGAGCCATCTTATTTTTCAATTATCATTATCAAAAACCATTTCTCTTTCCTTAAGTTCACTCTCTTATTCTTCCTCTCAACTCATAGCTCTTATTGTCTCATGTGTTAGAATCCAAGAGCTAGTGAGACTTAGTTATCCAAAATCACTCTCTACTCACTCTAGGCTACTTAGTTTAGCACACCAAGTGACCTAGTTATCTCATCTTGGAGGTTAAAGCTCAAGGTTGAAACTCTCGGGTGGATCTTCTTCGACTTTGAGAAGCCGACGAGGAGGCTCTATCCACTTCCACTCCAAGGAGCTCACGAAGTGAAGGAGGAAAGAGAGAAGAAAAGAAAGACATGATACTACGAGGTATAACATTCATCCGACCAGTTAAACCTCATATAGTTTGCTAGCTAGGGTTTTATGTTCAATCCTTGCTTCAAGTCGGTGTTTTGAAGCCCGTAAAAATCATTTTTTGCTAATTCCGCCTCCCCGCGAACACATGGGGCCCGCGACATCGACTTACATCAAGACAGCTGAAGATTTATGAGCGCAATTATCCAACACATAATTTGGAGTTGGCGGCCGTTATCTTTGCACTTAAGATTTGGCGCTATTATTTACTTAGAGAGCGAGTGGACATATACACGGACCACAAGAGTCTGAAATATGTGTTTACTCAGATGGAGTTGAATATGCGGCAGAGAAGATGCTTAGAACTCATGGCGGACTTCGACATCAACCTACAATATCATCAAGGGAAGGTGAATGTAGTTTCTGATGCACTTAGTCGTCAACCAGTATCAATGAATCTCACCGCACAGTAGAAGCTTCAACAAGAATTACACAAGATGGAGATAGAAGTGGTTATGCCAGGTGTTCATACCAGAATATTGCATTTATTACCTCCTACTCTTATGCTCGTTTATTTATAGGTAGGTGTTTTTAATCCGTGTTTGCTATATATTTACAGGCTACAGGTTCCTAGTCCAAAATAACACAAATGATACAAAATCTCCACTATTATGCCAAAATACATAACATCTGTTGCCAACAGATAAAGCCGGGTTCCGGTCATTCGTATCCATCCAGTGCCGTGTACCGGTTCCAGAGACAAGACATATGACAGTGGTCATTCATGTCTCGGACAAGCACAGAGCACGAGAGGGGCAGCACAAGAATCAATGGGTGCGCGGAGCTCGAGGGAGAAAGGTTAAATCAATCAAAAGTGAAGCTATGTTTGGACTGTGCAGATCTGAAGAATTTGTGAAGGCAATTTGCAATTTGGGACATGTATAACAACATAAGATAGCAAAACAAGGAAACCCAGCAAATACGAGACGCCAATTCCACAAAACCGCGGCGGAACCGCCGCCAAATGTAGGTTTTCACGGCGGATCCGCCGCGGTTTAGTGTCATCATCTGACCAAATTTTGGGGTTGTTTGGTAACTTCATTTTGGGCCAGAATGTTGCCCTAGGGTTTCAGCACGCAGCCTATAAATAGCCCAATTTTGTGCCAAGCCAAGGGTCTTCTTCATGTCTAGATTTCCATTCTCTCTTTGTTAGGATTTAGCTTAGTTTCTTCTTCTTCTTCATTCTTTCCTCCATGAAAATTGTAGTGAGAGTTTTTTGAGTGGAAGATCAATGAAGATGAGGGTTATTTTTATCTTGTCTCTTTTATTTATTGTCTTATAATTTTATTATCTTATATTGTAATTTTATTATTTGTTGTTAACTAGTTGTTGTTATTTCTTTTCTTGTTCTCTTTTCTTTTCTTCTTTTATCCGTATTTTCAAGCGATGATACTTGACGGAGTTCCTTACTAAGTAGAGACCCAATAGTTAGCTTGCTTCACTTGTAAAACCGTATTTTCCTCTTTTCTTCCTTCTTATTTTGTTTTCTTTTCTTTTATGATGTGTGAATAATTTCCCTCTTGTTAAGGCTAAGGAAGGTGGTATGAGGGACGGAGAAATCTCTTGTGCTTCTCTTCGCCAAACATCTTGAAACGAAGCCCAACCAAACAAACGCAACCCCCTCACTTAGGCGCGCTATACGTGACATGTAGCCGCGACCTAAGTTGAGAAGTCCTTTAAGCGCGCTACAACGTGACATGTAGTTGTGACTTATTTAGATACATGGTTGCGGGTGTTTCGCCGAGGGTTGGAAATAAGCGTATTTAGCGGACGGACAAGGGGCACTAGGAATGGATTTAGTGTTAGAAAGCTTGATTAAACTAGCAAATCCCATTCCTATGTCCTCTTAATTCCCGCTACTTTTGATTATCCCAACATCGTCTTAAGGATGGCAAAAGACATGCACAAGACTAATCCTAACTCTACTAACCGACCTTAACCTTAACAAGCTTACTTGAACATAAATACGAACACTTAGGATAGACTTGAATATACATATACACATTCTTTATTGACTCGTCTAAAACTCGAACGGACATACAACCATCTCCCTGCGGATCGACCCGTGCTTAACCGGCTAGCTGCGAAGCGACACCGTCCTGATCACGGTTATAACTTTAGAACTTTGAACATCCGACACGCCAAAAGCGTGCGATCAAATGGCGCCGCTGCCGGGGAGACGGTAACGCATTTTCTTTCTTGTTATTCGGGTTAATATTCTTTTTGTATATATATAAAATTATAAATAAAATAAAATAAAATAATCTTTTTGTTAGTTTTGATAATTTTTGTGTGCAAGTGTGCAGGCTAATCTGGAGCAAGTATAGTAATTCAATCAAGAAACAGAGCATTTTATTTTGGAGTAGAGATCAAGGGGAGTGCAGGGAACCAAATCAGAGGCTCCAATTCCACTGTTTGACCATGGAACCGCGGTCAGAGTGGGGCTTTGGCGGCGGTTCCGCGGCTGCATTGAGGCCTCTGTGCCCCAATTTTTTTCTGCCCTTTCTCTTTCCTTTTATCTTCTCTGTGAATTCCACTATACTGTATTTTCTGCAGGTTTCTTTGCACAGATTGCGCAGCCGCCGAATAAATTTTTGTTATTTTAGATTTTGTTTGTTTACCGCTTTGCATATATTAATACGGACATTAAGGGGCTATAACACCAATTCAGATTGGGTGGGGATTTCATCACCCTTCCTAAGACCCCACAAATCACTAATTGCATACGCATTACCTTGAGCTAATAAAAAATATCTAGACCAAACCTATAAGGACTGTCGTGCTCAATTAGGACAAGTGAAGGTTGCGGGGAATCGGTCTATTATCTAAACTTGACTTTGTGGTGCCTAGGCTAGACAAGTGAGGAGGTAATTTTAAAAGGCCCGTCTCACGGTGATTCGTGAGCGGAACCCTCCTTACCTCACTTATGCTTACCTGGCCACAATTGGCAGTGAAGAGGCGATTCGAGGGTTATCCTGCAACTTGTCGCTTGGAAGTCTAGGAGCGGTCTAGTTGGACTTTGAAGACCCTAGCTTTAGGTGTGTTTATGCATATTGTGATTGTGATTGTGCTTGTAAATTTTAGTCCCATAATTCCGTATTCTTTCAAACAAACAATTTTCAAAAGTCCAAAAACAAACATTTTTTTTAATAAAAATAAAAAAAATCCACATTCTTTTTCCCCTCCTTTTCTCTTCCTTTCTTTCTTTCTCTCTTCATATCATGGGTACCCCACCTAGAAAAACTCTTGCCGAACTTTGGTATCCACAACCAGACATCACTTCTTACGGTTCTTGCTTTGGTCGAATTTCGAACGACCCCTCCATGCCCAAAATTTCATTGAAAGATCGCATAGACGCGTCTAGGACAAACACTTACTCTCCGCAATCCACTTTGTACCAACCTTTTCAACCTCCCCCACCCTCTTATGTTGATACCCTTTTTGCAAGTCGTCATTTGTCCATCGCTGAACATATTGAACAATCCCGTAACCGATCTTTCACTCCTTTCACCACTACAGATTCTTGGGATCAACAATTCCATTCACCTTCTTATCCAAATGTTCATCCTGCTCCTGTCCAGCCATTCAATTCCTACCAGTCCTACCCGACTTTTGCACCTTCCCTAGACATTGCTTCTGAACCGCCATTTGGGAATTTTCAGTATCCAAACAACTTTGAATCTTTTACCGAAACCCCTTCACAACCCATGTCTAGTCTGGAACAGTCATTGGAAGACTTTAGGGTAGCGTCGTACCAACAGATGATGGATTTGAATGCATACATGGCCGTCCTCATACAACCTAGTGACCCGGTAGCTAGTTTTCAACTAGCTCCAAATTTTCCAATGTATGAAGAGGTGGTAGGACAGGTTGAGAATTTGAGTAGAGAGAGTGAGCTGTACCCCCTTCCGAATCAAGCCTACCCGTTTCAACTTGAATCCCACAACTCCAGTTTTGAATGTCTATCTCGTGTTCCAAACGATTCATTGATTAAAGATAGAACAGATAATGTAACTTTGTAGTGTTTGATTTGCCCGATTGTGAAGGGTCCCTTTCGAGTGAAACCACACCCAATCCTTTTGACCTCTACACCTCCACTCTAGAACCTGAATTGATTGATATCCATACTTTTGTTGAGGTGTCTGAGAATATAGATTTTCACTTGATTGAGGATATTGACGCTGGGAATATTTTGGATGATGAACCCGTAGATTTGGCTGAGTTTTTTTCTCCAATTCATCATCCCGAGTTATTAAATGTGTTTCCCGAACCCCATATGCATATGGACTTTGAGGATAAATGCATGGATGTGTTGAATCTTGAGGAAAATTTTGAGGATATTTTTGAGGATGAACCAGTTTTGCTTGATGAGTCGGATTTTCCAATTCATTCTGTCCCTGTCATTGACTGTGTACACCCTCCTGAACCTTTACCTGATACCTTTCCTCAATCACTTCCCTCCATCCTTTCCATCGTTCTGACCTTGCAAGAAACCGTATCATTTTCACTTCCTGTGTCTGGTTTACCAAGTTCGGCGTACCCATGGTTTCTCACGAACCTTGAGGGATTTGACCCAATTTCTCGCCATATTGATAGATTAGTACAATCCATCATTTCACATCGATCATTACAGATTGTATTAATTTATTCAATCCATTTCCACCCTCAAGTTCATATTCCACTTCTTTCTCCCTTCCGCCATTCTTCTTCTCATATACCGAGACCGTATCCTGCTTCTATCTCCATACGGTCTCGCGTATTCTCCATTTCTTACCTCTCCGCATTCTTTCACCAACCAGCACACTATCACGATAGAATTTTTGAATGGTTGGTGCTCACTTTTGGCTTGTGTAAGGCCTTGTATAGCTTGATACTGTTCTTTCCCTCCTGATCCTGAACTTCAACGCTTAACAGTGGAAACACTGTTTCACTTAAGTTTGGGGGGGAACCTTTTTGTATATATATTTTTGGTTTTCTTTTTTTTTTATTTTGTATAAAATTTTCTTTTGGAGAGCGCTGACAATTTTGACCCTCTTGGTTTAGCCTGACAGTGAGGGCACTGTCAAGTTTAAGTTTGGGGGTGTGCTCGGTAAGCTTTCTTCCTTCGCATTCATTTGTATATTTTGCATTTGCATACCTTATTAAAAACCCACAAAAATCAAAAATTTTTACAAAAATATAAAAAAATTTGTCGTTAAGTTAGCTAATAGGGTAACTTAGATTTTTATTCTGAAAATTTAGTTGGTACATTAGAAATAACTAAATCGTAAACTTAGGAATTGAAAACCCTAAAAATAACCCTCGGTCTGTTTAAACTTGGTGATTATACGTCCTTACAGTTTTATTTTGAGAAATAGGTAATCTTGAGTTCAGTTCTTGAGTTAAGTCAAGATGAAGGAAAAGTATTGAAGCTTTACTGAAGGATAAGTCTGAGAAATAGTTTCTTTTCTTGAGTCCAAATTTAGAAAGTATATACCCTACAAACTGCACTTACACACACATTGAAACTTGGAATATTAGAGGATACCTAGAAATACTCTTGCCTGAAAACCTAGTATGAAAGGGAAAAAAACGGTATTTAAAGCTAAATACCAAAAGAGCATCGTTGAAAAGTATATCCGATCTTGAAAAAAAGAAAAAGAAAAAGAAAAAGAAAAATAAATAAAGTCAAGACCTGCAAACTGCTATTTACGCTTTAAATTCACACATTCAGTAATCGGCCGTTAGTGCCTCAAGAAGCATTAATAGTCGCATGAAAGGTGTGTGAGCAAATCCGTCCATCCTTAATGAAAAGAAGTAGTATTAGGTATTAGGGCAAGGGTACTATTGCTTGAATTGAATTCTTGAGTGTAGGGGTGCAAATTTACATACACGTAGGGGTATACAATCGATGTTTGGATAAAAGATAGAAATAAAAGATAAGACTTATGTTTTCTGTAAAGTTGATAAAAATCCCTGATTTGAGACCACACGCTTTAGAAGGAAAACTCAGGAGATACCAACATCTTTCTAAATATTTTTTGGAACGTATAGGATCTAAGGTTAAATAGATAGGAGGTGTGAAATATAAGGGTTGAATATTTCTAACTTAGGATGATAGAGTTTCTAACGTAAATACTAAACTATAGGAGTAGAATCAATGTTAACTTATGACGCTAGCTTGACGGGATTTTGTGGGTGTAATCCGCTGAAAACCCTCAGGAGAAAACACTCCTCCTACTAGGGACACCTAGAGGTTTAACGGCTTGTTGCACGAGCTCAGTGCAATCGTGTTCCCTGTGAAAGTGAGGTTAGGACTTTTTGTGAATAATTGGTTGTGCTCGGGACGAGCAAAAGTTAAGTTTGGGGGTATTTGTTCATAACAGAATATTGCATTTATTACCGCCCACTCTTATGCTCGTTTGTTTATAGGTAGGTGCTTTTAATCCGTGTTTGCTACATATTTACAGGCTACAGGTTCCTAGTCCAAAATAACACAAATGATACAAAATCTCCACTGTTATGCCAAAATACATAACATCTGTTGCCAACAGATAAAGCCGGGTTCCGGTCATCCGTATTCGTCCAGTGCCGCGTACCGGTTCCAGAGACAAGACATATGACAGTGGTCATTCGTGTCTCGGACAAGCACAGAGCACGAGAGGGGCAGCACAAGAATTAATGGGTGCGCGGAGCTCGGGGGAGAAAGGTCAAATCAATCAAAAGTGAAGCTATGTTTGGACTGTGCAGATCTGAAGAAATTGTGAAGGCAATTTGCAATTTGGGACATGTATAACAACATAAGATAGCAAAACAAAGAAACCCATAAAATACGAGACACCAATTCCATAAAACCGCGGCGAAACCGCCGCCAAATGTGGGTTTTCACGGCGGATCCGCCGCGGTTTAGTGTCATCATCTGACCAAATTTTGGGGTTGTTTGGTAACTTCATTTTGGGCCAGAATGTTGCCCTAGGGTTTCAGCACGCAGTCTATAAATAAGCCAGTTTGTGTCAAGCCAAGGGTCTTCTTAATGTCTAGATTTCCATTCTCTCTTTGTTAGGATTTAGCTTAGTTTCTTCTTCTTCTTTTTCATTCTTTCCTCCATGAAAATTGTAGTGAGAGCTTTTTGAGTGGAAGATCAATGAAGATGAGGGTTATTTTTATCTTGTCTCTTTTATTTATTGTCTTGTAATTTTATTATCTTGTATTGTAATTTTATTATTTGTTGTTAACTAGTTGTTGTTATTTCTTTTCTTGTTCTCTTTTCTTTTCTTCTTTTATCCGTATTTTCAAGCGATGATACTTGACGGAGTTCCTTGCTAAGGTGAGGACCCAATAGTTAGCTTGCTTCACTTGTAAAACCATATTTTCCTCTTTTCTTCCTTCTTGTTTTGTTTCCTTTTCTTTTCTTTTATGATGTGTGAATAATTTCCCTCTTTTTAAGGCTGAGGAAGGTGGTATGAGGGGCGGAGAAATCCCTTGTGCTTCTCTTCACAAAACATCTTGAAACGAACCCCGACCAAACAAACGCAACCCCCTCACTTAGGCGTGCTATACGTGACATGTAGCCGCGACCTAAGTTGAGAAGTCCTTTAAGCGTGCTACAACGTGACATGTAGTTGTGACTTATTTAGATACATGGTTGTGGGTGTTTGGCTGAGGGTTGGAAATAAGCATATTTAGCGGACGGACAAGGGGCACTAGGAATGGATTTAGCGTTGGAAAGCTTGCTTAAACTCGCAAATCCCATTCCTATGTCCTCCTAATCCCCGCTACTTTCGATTATCCCAATATCGTCTTAAGGATGGCAAAAGACATGCACAAGGCCAATCCTAACTCTACTAACCGACCTTAACCTTAACAAGCTTACTTGAACATAAATACGAACACTTAGGATAGACTTGAACATACATATACACATTCTTTATTGACTCGTCTAAAACTCGAACGGACATACAACCATCTCCCTGCAGATCGACCCGTGCTCAACCGGCTAGCTGCGAAGCGACACCGTCCTGATCGCGGTTATAACATTAGAACTTTGAACATCCGACACGCCAAAAGCGTATGATCACCAGGTAATACTTCAAGGTTGATGAACTTACAAGTTCAGTCTACTATTGTCAATCAGATCAAAGCAGCTGATGTAAGTGATGCCAAGTTGCAAAAGATCAGAGAACAAGTAGAAAGTGGACTTAGAACAGACTTCATCATCCATGAAGACGGATCTTTGAGATACGGAAGCAGATTGTGTGTACCACAAGGTCCTGTTCAGGAAAATTTGATGAAAGAAGCTCATAGCTCTCCATACTCAGTACACCCTGATGGTACAAAGATGTACAAGGATCTACGTCAACATTACTGGTGGTATAGAATAAAGCGTGAAGTAGCCAGAAGCGTAGCCAAATGCTTAGTGTGTCAGCAAGTAAAAGCTGAACATCACAGGACTGCTGGTTTATTTCAACCGTTACCTATTCCAGAATGGAAGTGGCAACACATTACCATAGACTTCGTGACTGCACTTTCTCACAGCACGAAAGGTAATGATGCGGTATGGGTTATTGTGGATCGACTCACAATGTCGGCTCACTTCATCCCATTTCGAGTTGGCCAATCTACTGAGACACTAGCAAAGAAGTACATAGAAGTAAATCTGAATCTAAGTAAGATTTAACTCTTTGTAGTGTACTATTTACCCATGAACTCATGCAGGAGATCGTGAGATTACATGGAGTATTGGTTTTCATTGTCTCCGATCATGATACCAGATTCTGATCGCAATTTTGGAAGAGTCTGCAAGCTAGCTTGGGAACGAGTCTGAACTTCAGCACAGCTTACTATCCACAAACAGATGGACAGTCTGAGCGAACAATTCAGATTCTTGAAGACATGCTAAGAGCTTGTATATTAGACTTCGGAGGATCATGGGAAGATCAATGTTTCCCCCAATAAATGAGCAAAGCTCTGTTCAAAATTTGAAAAGTAGCGCCTCACGTACCTTGCACGAGAGCGCCAACGCTAAGAGTTTAAAAATCTCTGAGGCAGCGCCTCACATGCCTTGCACGAAGGCGCCAGCGCCAAGAGTTAAAATTTCTTAGGCAGCATCTCACGTGCCTCGCACGAAGGCGCCAGCGCCAGAACTAAAAGCTTTCTGTTAAACAGAGCCGTTGGGTCAAAGATCCGACGGAGGTGATAAATCATCAAAATGCATAATTAAATTCTGCTGAGGAAATATTCCTCAAATCTTTCCAAATAAGAAAGATTACTCTCTGTAAAACAGAACACCGTTGGATTAAAAATCCAATGGTGATTAAAAATCACCTATCTGCAGAATAAATTATGTGGGAAAATATTTCCCTAATCTTGTTAAAAACGATAAAGATATCTTCTGTAAAACATAAGTCTTTGGATCAAAGATCCAACGGTGGATAAAATCCCCAAATCAATTAAAGATCTCTCAATAAGAGATTTCTTTAACTAAATCAACAACTTGCATATACTATATAAAGGACCCAAGACTTCAAGGTTTGAACGGAGAGACCCCTCCATAAGCTTTGAGAAACAGAATAAAAAGAGAAATAGAGAATTCAATTCTCTAGATGAAGAAGATCCCCTTCTTAAAAAAAATCCTTGGTAAGAAGAGAATACAGAGATTAACTTATCTCTTCTTTAAGAGTTTAACCCTTCATACAAGAACTTAGTTCTTCCTCTGGTTGAGGTCTGCAGAAGCAGATCTCCCCACAAGTTGAGAATTATATTCTGTTATGCAGATTCAAAACTTGGGGGAAAGAACTAAATCCAAAGAATTTAATTCTTCTAAAAGTATATAAGAATTTAATTCCCCTAATAAAACTAGGGTTTAACCCTGTAAAAGAATTTAATTCTTATAAAACAAGGGACCTGAAATTCTTAAAACTCGGATCAAAATCTATATGCATATAAAAGAAAAGATTGGTCACGTGTTCCCACGTGAGCACCTCCGATAAACAAAAAGGAATGACTGAGATCGAATCACATGTTCTCACGTGACCCCCAAACAGTTGCTTAAATGGAAAAAGGAAAAATCCAAAAACAACGCTCACATTTTGAGCACCTCACGTGTCCGCACGTAAGCACTATATGAGCTAAGTGCTTAGCACTTATAAAAAGAAGAGGGAATAAACCCAAAGAAGCGGTGGCCAACTCTGGGCGCCTCATGTCCCCACACGTGATGACCACAAGAATTAAGTGTTTAACGCTTATATATAGTCGGGGATTTAGACCCAAGTGAACAATGCCAACTTTCAGGCGCCTCACGTGCCACAAGTGAGTGCCCCAAATTTCAGTGTTTAACACTGCTTTAGAGTCTCACTTGGGAGCACGTGAGCACCGAGCATATATTAGTATTTAACACTATAAGAAGCCAACTTCGGCCCCAAATTGGCTAAGTCTTCCTGAGATTAAAACATCTTGGATCTCCAAATAGACCGAGCATCTATGCTCATGACTTCCCAAACTAATTGAGCAGAACGATGTCCATCCTACATCTCCTAAGTTAATCTTAGTCTCCCAAAATTGACTAATGATTATTAGATGGTTCACCATGATCTCTCCCCTCAATCTGAAATTTGGTTCAAGGGTACATCTCTCTACACCTCTAATACATGTCGTTGTAATTCATCAACGTCTTCAGAAAGGTGGTGGGTCCCGACAACCAATTGCTTTTGGATGCACTTCCCAAAATGGAGACAACGGACCGCAACGTCCTTAAACTAGCTACGGACCGAAACGTTCTTAAACTAATGACGGACCGCAACGTCCTTAAACTAGCTACGGACCGAGACGTCCTTAAACTAACGATGGACCGAGACGTTCTTAAACCAAAGCAATAGAGCCCAAATGCTCTTTTGTTGGATCTGAATGATCCTAAAATCCTGGTTGAGTAGATCTTAGTCTAAAATTAGACTAACGTATCCTCAACAAACATTTAAGTTGATCTTAATCTCAAACGAGATTAACGATCCTTTAATCAAACCAAACCCAAATCTAAGAATATACGGATTTGGACTAGTCCACGCCCTACGGGCGACAACATAAATTAGTCTCCGTATACAATCCACGGGCAACCAAAAATAAAACAAACACACACGACACGAAGTGACCATCTGGAGCAGGAGAAAGTGTTTATCGCTACGCGGTAACTTAATTAACTGCAGGGGCTTGCGCCTGCAAGGAAGAGCGTCCCCACAATCAAAAACCTCTTGTAAACGATGGGGAATATAACGAAGTCTGCTACAACGGCCGCATCCGTCCAAACCTCCGATACACGGTGCCATAAATCAACTTGGCATCTTCGAAGAGGTGGATGGATAAACCCAAATAGCATCTGCCCCCAAAATTCAGGAAACACGATCCATCTCGGTTTCGTCCCCATTTCTGGCGATGAACAGATTTAGGCACGCCCGGTGGGACTTTTTTTTCATTTCACTCCACACTTCATGTGTCGTGTTTTTCCGCGATCAAATAATCGCGGTATATATGTTTGTGGTTTCCCTTGGGTGATGGGATACTGAAGTTGGTGTTTCGTCTCTATGAAGAATGGCGTTTGCTTCTACCCTAGCAACTAAGGCTCTGTCATATCCGGTGGAATTAAGTATGGGCCACTTGCAGCCTCAAACCTCTGCAATCCGGCTCTTTAAGAAATCAACGGGCTTCTCTTTGGGTCGATACTCCCACCTCCCACCCTCCGTGCCTTAACGCCGATGGAGGAAGCCAAGAGGAAGTCTGTCTTCCACAGGCTGGTTCCCCAAGCTGCAGCTTTGCGGACGGAATCGGTTCTCAAACAACGGGCATCTGCCAAGGACCAAGGTCAACGCAGGGAGTAGAATATTCAAGATCTCAAAGGAAACAGGGGGAAGGTTCAGCAAAATCCTGAAGCTAATCAAATCCCGACCATAAGAAACGTTCGACGTCGATATCGGCATCAGACAAAATGAGCTAGGGGAAGTTCTCCGTATGGTCTTGTTTCAACCCCAGTGGTAAATATTGTTTTTCCAACCGGGAACAGCTTCAAACTGTCGTGAAGGGTTAGAAAAAATTCTCCCACCGCAATATTAAAGAAATCTCCGCAGCCCATGGAGATCCCACGAGAGCAAAAACCGGTTCACTCCCTATAACAATTTTATTCATCTATATATAAGGTGTGGAAGCAGGTGAAGGACTCAGTCATCGTCTGCGGTCCTTCCCCTAAACGCCAGCCAAATTCTGACAAATTCCCTTCCAAATATAAGGGGATTCATCCCAAGACGAATCCTGATACAGCAGTTCCTCCCAAAACCAAAGCGGCCTTTCACAAAAAAGAGCAATAAAACTCAAGTGCCCGAAGCAAACTCTAAAGGACAAAACTCTAAACACCCCAAGCCTGGGGGTATGGTAGTTCACATAGTCTATGTGGTGGATTCCAAAGACAAAGTTCGAGCTTCTACTAGTCATCGACATCAAACTCGGTCCCTGACAAAAGTTCAACTGCAACGTGAAAACCTTAAAACTCATATCAGAAAACTGCATTTTAATACCGCTCATTCATTGTCTATTTTGTTATATATCGGTACTATTAATCAGTGTCTTCTCAGTAATTACAGTTTACAGGTATTCGTGATTAAATACTGGAAACAAACTCAATATCACGGATATAGTATTTGGGAGCTGACACTGCAAACAGAACAGAAAACCGACTGATATCCAAAGAGCTTTTGCAAAATAAATGTGTGCACACAATTTTGGTCCAACACATACAAGTGTACACATGACTCTTTGATGGCTTGGACTATGGTGGGGCTGCCTTGGTACACACAAATGATGGCTTGTGCAAATGGGGGGACATGGGTAATAAATGCTAAAAGTTTTGATATGATGCATTGCTTCAAGTTCCCTCCAAATCTCTGAATGCAAACCAGGTTATTTTAGACAAATCAAACAGCACGAGAATGATGTTGGAGTAGACACAAGACCACCACATCAAGACGAGCTCCTTTGCTCGGACCAAGACCGGCCACACCCCTAAATAATTCGAGCTCGTCGGCCCCCCTTGTCCCATTTGTCCCCATCTTTTCTATGTCCCTTCCTTGCAGTCACATCACCTTATTTTTATTACTTGTTTAATCTTTTTTGGTGCCTATAAATACCAAAACAGAGTTGATCAAAGGGGACCATGTAATATATACCCATTTTCTCGTTTTCTTTTGTTTTTTGTTCAGGCTTGAAAGTTGTGTGGGCTTTACTTAGTCTCTTCTTCTTCCCTCTTGAAGCTTTCTCTTGATAGCTTCATTATGGAGGTTGAACAAGTTATCAATATCTTGTATACCAACTTCAAGTGTTAATATTATTGTTGTTTCTTTGTTTACTTGCTTCTTTTTCTTATTTGCTTTTCTTTTTATCATGCTTAGCTAATCTCTTTGGTGGTGGTAATGGTAAAGAAGTGAGATGAAAGGCTTTGCCTTCCTCCTCCTCTTGTTTATGTTTAATTTTCTCAACATGATTATAACTTAAGGATTGCTTTATATATTGATGTGATATGGTATTTTGAAACCATGGTTACTTTGTAACCTCTTCATATACCATATTCACTCTCCTTCCCTATTTCACAATGTTTAAGTTAAAATCAAATTGGTGTTAAGTTTGCTATGTTTCAATACGGTATTTTGTGACCGAGTGCTTGACAAACCCTCGGTTTTCATATACCCTATACTATCACAAACCCTTAGCAAAGTTAGCACTGAAATCATTTGCTCTCACTCACTAATTTGTGTTTTTGATGTTGTGGTATGCTTGCTAACCCTTGTACTTAGTGTTGATACCCCAAGCTTGGACATACAAACGGTAAGTGAACAAAATGGAATCGATTCGTGTTTTGCGGCGAATATCGGAATTTGATGATTTGTGCTCCGCAACCGCCTTGACAAGTCATGCTTCATGCCGGGATCGACGTAAGGACGGACAACTCATGAACAAGGGAGTATCGAAGAAATCGTCGCGATTCGACCATCCGAGCCAAAGCCACAACCACTCCCTTCTTTGCTTGCTTTTCTTTGTTTTCGTATTCTTTCATTTTTAGTGACAAACCAAACCATTCGTTAT
Organism: Agapanthus africanus; assembly: GCA_030015575.1. Lineage (NCBI taxonomy): Eukaryota > Viridiplantae > Streptophyta > Magnoliopsida > Asparagales > Amaryllidaceae > Agapanthus > Agapanthus africanus. The sequence goes on from CM057350.1 coordinate 28,347,504, forward strand.
TTTTTGAACCTAAAAAAATAAGACCTAATACACAATTCCCTGCGGATCGACCCGTACCTGCCGGCTTGCTACAACACGCCGTGCACTTGCGGTTTATAAATATTAAAACGAGAACGATCTCGCGTGCGCATTCCATTTTCTTAAAATCATATCCGTTTTCAAAACATACGTGTTTGCATGCGCGGGTGAATTCCCAACAAGTTTTTGGCGCCGTTGCCGGGGAGTTGGTAGTATTGGGTATTGTTATTTCTGGTTCTTACTAACTCATTAACTACTAACTCAATTTTTTCAAAACTAACACAAACTAACAAATTCTTTTCACTTTGTTCTCTGTCTTTGTAACCTGCTAGCACTCTGTGATTCAACTGAAAAATCAAGTTATACCATTAGAATACTAATATGGCCTAAAAAATCCACAAAAAAATCGAGCACAAATACTCATCATTTGGCCGGCGACATCAGTAAGAAATCCGAGCTCGCCGGCCCAATCAGGGTGTTTTTGATTTTTTCTTTTTGTGTGATCTTCAGTGTGTTGTCAGTATTATATTGTTATTGTTTGATTTTTATAATTTCTAGTGTGCAGGAATTGGGGCATATATATCGCTTTTTGACACTAAATATCGTATTTTTCCGACATTTCAGTTTTTAAGAAATTACGACCAGCGATCGTGCGGAGCAAGGATCATATTCAATTGAAAAACGTTAGTGAAGTACAGTGCCAAAGATCCAGGTAGTTTGACCCGCGCAAACGAACATTCAAATATCCGCAATCACTTCAAAAGGGGTTTCTTAACCCAAATCGCATCAGTATGTATTTCCTAACACATTCTTCTCGAATCTGACGCATTCCAATATTTCTATCTTCTGCAGGATTCTTCATACAATTTTGCCACCAATTGCACAGAGAACTAACCGTATTTGTTGCAGTGCTTACACTTAAAAAGAAAAAGAATTGCTTAATTGCTTGAGTTTTTTTGAATTCTTTAATTGATTGTGCATTTGCATCTTAATACGGATTTAAGGGCACGACTAAATAAGATACGGTAAAAGATTTTATCACCTTTTTTTCCGAAGCCCACAAATCACAAAACTGCATTCTTGCATACCCACAGTAATTTAAAATCAATTAGAACTATGACTTTAAAGACTTCGCGCTCATTAGGAGAAGTTGACTGTGTTTAGAACACCGCTTAACGGTATATCGTTCACGGGGTGTCTAGGTAAGTGTTCAAGAGAAAGGGTTATCTAATTAAGGAACTTCGCGAAAGCGTTGGAAACCCCCCCTTATCTCTGCACTTACCTGGCTTCATGATCCGTATATCTTGAGCCCGTTTCTCGACACAGTTGTAATTCTACAATCAGGTTCTTTAGCATGTATAGTTGGCATAGCACAACATAAACTGTTAGGGGTGTGATATTCTTTGTTTTTGTGATATTTGTGAATTCTTGTTAATATGGGTGATACACAATTTAATTCAAATTTTCACGATTCTTATTCTTTTGTTTATACTCAGTCCCAATTCATTTGTTCAAATTGCCATGATTCTTCCCACATTCATGAAAACTGTCCTTTTCCAGGGGATGACCAACCGTCCCAGAGTTTCGCTAACGGTCACCCACCTAACACTCTTGAACCCAGTTCCACTTCAATTAGAGACCTAATAATTGAAGATTTAGAGAAAGAGGTCGATAGATTGACTGCTTTAGTATCACCACAATCACAACCCTCCTTACCTGAAACAACTGACACATCATTAGGGTATGATAGTTTGATGGATGCTAGGTTGACCACTTTAGAGAAGGGTATTGAAGTAATGACTGCGGTCGAAAATCAGTCAGCTTCTACGCTAGCCCTGTGCATACAGCAGTCTGAGCAATTGTTTCTTGCTAAAGCTCAATCATTGGCTAGAATAGATGAACACGCGAAAAATTTAGCTGTGAGGATTTTAGGGAGTGAACACAGTCAATTGGAACCCAATAGTGTTAATTTCTGTCATCTAGGAAGTCACCCGAACGAGATAAACGATCAATTGAATTTTGATGATTTCATAGATGACGATGCAATTGAATTGACTAAGTGTTATCAGGACACACAAGACAAACCTCCGAATGATCTTTGCATTCCAATTTTAGAGGAGGAATCTTATGATTTTTATGGGTATGGTTTGGATAGATTGTCAGAAGAGATCAATGATCAGGAACCCACAATTTTTGTATCACCTAATGATATTGTTTCGAATGAAAAATTAGTGTGGGAACCTAATTTTTTGAATGACATGTACCTACCCATTTGTGAATGTGATGAGAGAGACTTCGTATTGGGAATTGTGAGTTGTAGCAATAAGAATAGAATTGTGGCAGATTATAGGGAGGAAGGCAGCATTGAAAAACATTCTTTCATGCAAAGTTTTGAGGAGATTTTTGCTGATGAACTTGATATTATTAGTGAGTTTGAGTCAGGATCAATTTGGGAATATCCTAGGAACCTTTCTTTTGCCGAACTTTTTGCGGATGAACTCCAGTTTTTAAATGAAACTGGCTTCGGAACTCAACATGTGCTTTATGAACATTCAATTCATCCAGGAAACAATTTTTTGACCTCTTCAAAACTTTATCTTCATCTTCAGCGTCTTCTGATCCCTACTTTTACACGCTCATGTCCTTCACTAACATCTAGCATATACCTTTTCTTTTTCTTTTTTCTTTTTATATACATAGTCTTTTACCAGCCATTGCACTATATAGACAAAATCTTTAAATAGCTGGTATTAATTTCTGGACTAACCCAATCTTTTAACATGTATATGTTGTAATTAGTCTTAGCTTTATTCTTTTTCTTTAAATAAAATTCTCACCCTGATGTCTAAGTCTAGCTACCGGAGACGGGGGCAACGATGAGGACATCTTAAAACTCAGGTTTGGGGGTGAGCACTGCGTTTATTTTGCTGCATCATGTGTATATTCTGCATTGCATACATATTTAAAAATCCATAAAAATTGAAAAAATTTTCTAAAAATATAAAAACTTTGTCATGTTAGCTAGCGGGGAAACTTAGATTCGAATTCTGACGGTTCGGTTGATAAGTTAGAAATAACTAAATCCTTTTTGTGAGACCGACGACCCGAAAAATAGCCCTCCTTTGTATTTAACCATAGCCGATATACGTCTTTTATAACATTTTATACGTGTCATATGTTTTTGAGAATTTGATGAAAGTCTGACATGTTTGAAAAACTTTTTAAAATTGATAAATATTTTTAGAATCAAACAAGTTTGTTCTCAATATCAAGAATAGTTCATATAGTGAAGTAGATATGAAGAATTTTATTGATGTTTTAATAGAAACTAAAAGTCTGAAAAATAACCCATCTGGAATCTTGTTGGATTAATTATACACCTTATCCACTTGTAACGTCTTCGGATTTAAAAGAAATGCTGGCTATATTTCCGTTTTCACTAAATTCTGAATATTTTAAATAAAATGAGTCTTTTGTTTTGTGACATTGGTAACTTGGGTAATTAAGTCCTTGCGGTATCTCCACACCTAATACCCTAAAACCATCTGGTTTGGGAGTCATTGACCCAAAGCTCGCTAAGTTTCCAAGCGCCAAATAAAACAAGCTAAGCAAGTGTTCTCTCCAAGTTAAAAGTCCTCATGGTTTTTTGTGGGAGAACAATCTTGGCGGAGACGAGTTTTCTGTTAAAAAACGTTTTTTCGCTGAGATGTGAAGGTATATTTATTAAGACGTTTTGCACGATAACGAAGGGTATGCATGAACAACAAACATGTGAAAAGTAGGAGTGAAAAATAAGACTTAGGTTCTCTGTTAAAAATGATATATATTCTGACTTGAAATCTAACTGGAGAATAAAACTTGAGAAAATTTTAACTCTTTTCAAACTCGTGTGATCCTTTAGAAGTCATCCTGGTATGTAATTATCACATGATGACCCTAATCAAGTTCTCAAAAACTTATGGATACTATCCGCATAATCACGAAAAGACGCGTATACGTTTATGTTAAACAAATTGTGTGGAGTGAAAAATAGGGTCTGACGTTTCTAACTTGGGTGATAGAAATTCCAACTTTGATTCTTAACCTTAAGAATAGAATCAACAGTTTTTCCACGACGCTAACTTGACTGGATTTTGTGGGTATAATCCCCTGAAAACCGTCAGGAGAAAACACTCCTCCTACTAGGGACACCTAGAGATTTAACGGCTTGTTGCACATGCTCAGTGCAATCGCGTTCCCTGCGAAAGTGAGGCTAGGATTTTTTGTTTTGCTCAGGACGATCAAAGGATAAGTTTGGGGGTATTTGTTCATCATAGAAAACTGCATTTTAATGCCGCTCATTCATTATCTATTTTGTTATATATCGGTACTATTAATCAGTGTCTACTCAGTAATTACAGTTTACAGGTATTCGTGATTAAATACTGGAAACAAACTCAATATCACGGATATAGCGTTTGGGAGCCGACACTGCAAACAGAACAGAAAACCGACTGATATCCAAAGAGCTTTTGCAAAATAAATGTGTGCACACAATTTTGGTCCAACACATACAAGTGTGCACATGACTCTTTGATGGCTTGGACCATGGTGGGGCTGCCTTGGCACACACAAATGATGGCTTGTGCAAATAGGGGGACATGGGTAATAAATGCTAAAAGTTTTGATGTGATGCATTGCTTCAAGTTCCCTCCAAATCTCTGAATGCAAACCAGGTTATTTTAGACAAATCAAACAGCACCAGGATGATGTTGGAGTAGACATAAGACCACTACATCAAGACGAGCTCCTTTGCTCGGACCAAGACCGGCCACACCCCCAAATAATCCGAGCTCGCCGGCCCGCTTGCCCCATTTGTCCCCATATTTTCTCTGTCCCTTCCTTACAGTCACATCACCTTATTTTTATTACTTGTTTAATCTTTTTTGGTGCCTATAAATACCAGAACAGAGTTGAGCAAAGGGGACCATGTAATATATACCCATTTTCTTGTTTTCTTTTGTTTTTGGTTTAGGCTTGAGAGTATGTGATCTTTATTTGGTCTCTTCTTCTTCTTTCCTCTTGAAGCTTTCTCTTGAGAGCTTCATTATGGAGGTTGAACAAGTTACCAATATCTTGTACCATAACTTCAAGTGTTAATATTATTATTGTTTCTTTGTTTACTTGCTTCTTTTTCTTATTTTCTTTTCTTTTTATCATGCTTAGCTAATCTCTTTGGTGGTGGTAATGGTAAGGAAGTGAGATGAAAGGCTTTGCCTTCATCCTTTTCTTGTTTATGTTTAATTTGCTTAACATGATTATAACTTAAGAATTGTTTTATATAGTGATGTGATATGGTATTTTGAAACCATGGTTACTTTGTAACCTCTTCATATACCATATTCACTCCCCTTCCCTAAACGGTATTTTGTGACCGAGTGCTTGACAAACCCTCGGTTTTCATATACCCTATACTATCACAAACCCTTGACAAAGTTAACACTGAAATCATTTGCTCTCACTCACTAATTTGTATTTTTGATATTGTGGTATGCTTGCTAACCCTTGTGTTTAGTGTGATACCCCAAGCTTGGACATACAAACGATAAGTGAACAAAACGGACTCGATTCGTGTTTTGCGGCGAATATCGGAATTTTAAGATTTGTGCTCCGCAACCGTCTTGACAAGTCATGTTTCATGCCGGGATCGACGTAAGGACGAACAACTCATGAACAAGGGAGCGTCGAAGAAATCTTCGCAATTCGACCTTCTGAGCCAAAGCAACAACTGCTTCCTTCTTTGCTTGCTTTTCTTTGTTTTCGTATTCTTTCATTTTTAGTGACAAACCAAACCATTCATTATTTGTTGAACTTTAAAAAACAAGACCTAATAAACAATTCCCTGCGCATCGACCCGTACCTGCCGGCTTGCTACAACGCGCTGTGCACTTGTGGTTTATAAATATTAAAACGAGAACGATCTCGCGTGCGCATTCCATTTTCTTAAAATCATATCCATTTCCAAGACATACGCGTTTGCGCGCGTGGGTGAATTCCCAATAGAAGTATATGTAAAATACTTTTCATAAAACCCCCTCAAGTTATATTAAATTACAATAAGGACCCTAGTAAATATAGGTTTAAGAGAGACCAATTCTCTTGAGCCTCAGGGAGCCGGAGAAAGTGGGTGCTTGCCTATTTAAGGCAGAAAACTAAAACGGGATTATCAATGGTAATTGGGTTTGAAAAAGTCACAAATGCTGCCGACCATGTGTAGCAGTTACCGATAACTCCTAAACCTAATTCAGGACCCAAATCTGTTTAAGTGTCTTGTTAGTTATATGTATGCCCTAGAGGCCGTTACTGTACATTGGATGTATATTGTAGTGGATGCTGGGACATATATAGGAAGGACTTTCTTGCTCGACATGATAGTACGCTATCTGGTTGCACTTTATCTTAACATGTATACTTTCTGTCTCTCTGATTACACGTTGATAAAGCCCATAGGATGTGTACTCGACTTCCAGGACTATGATGTAGATCATACTAGTGGGGCCTGGGTAGTCCAAGAGTACATCCTTGAAATGTTCCTAGTCGAGGGAATATCGAGACGGGGCATCGATATTCTAGAGTAGACTAGCGCATATCTTCTCGACCCATGCGATGGGCGATGGATGATCCCATATCCATTGGTGTTTGACATCGAAGATGGTATGCGGGTGCTCAGTGGAGACTGGGTACACTGAACGGACTCGCCGAGAACTCCCAGATGGTATTATACCTCACGTCAGATGGCAGTTCTCTGGTGACACTGGTACAGCTTAGTCTGTTGACCCGAGATCGTCATAGAGTCTTGTGTGTCTCCCACTGTGCTTTGATTTACACCCTACCACGGCTCTACTGAGTTGTGCAAACAGGTGGTTTTTGGGTACAGTCCCGATTCACATGGAGGCAATGAGCGATAGGAGGGGATTCGTCTCTCCCGGTATTGGGGGTTGATGTTGTGCTATGCTCGACTGGCCATAACAGGAAATCCCTGGCCAGGGTTGCAGTGATATACTGGTAAAATTTATCAGTAGTTTCACGAATGTTATGGACCTTAAGTCGGCATAACTTATCGAGCTATTGGGGTCTGACGTTTACCACCCCTAGGCGAGATATGCGACATATCAGACGAACAGACCGGACTATACGGTAGTGTTACTGGTCGGATTCACAGGAGTGTGAGCGGGCTTGCTCGTCGATCTTCTGATCGCTCAATACCCGGGTGGCCGTTACGTTTGGCAGACCGCTTGCGGCTTGTGGGTGTTTGATATGATCATCATCTGCTGCCGGCGTATTGACGAGTCTTTAGAGTCCTACACAGAGGTTTCTTAGCTCAAGCGAAACGAAATAGGAGCGCATATGAGATATGTGCGGGACCGAGAATGATGCGTGTATGTGATACCGTATTTCATTCTCGCGATGAATGTGTCGAATGGTTATATGCGATATAACCTAGTTATCGAATCAAGGATTGATTCGATAAGCCGATACATATGATACTAGTCGGTTATATCCGATATGACCGGATCATTGAATCAAGTGTTGATTTAATGATTTAATGTATAATTATATATTCGATATATTGCTGTGCATTAACTAGTATTGGTTCACTTTAAATGGATTTTCTCACTTGAATTGTGCACATTGTATATGCGATATAGTTTTGTGCACATGTTTGTATCATGTTTGATGATACATGCTTACTTGGTTAAGTGTAAAGAATCAAACCATGGTTTAAGTTAATGATTAGGGTTTTGATTACTTATTCATTTATCTTATTTATTTATATCCATTTTGGAAAATGAAAAAGATAAATGAATGGTTGCTTATTTTGTTTTTAGTTGAAGTTTCTTGAAGCTTTGACTTAGTCTTCTTTCTTGTCTTAAACTTAACCCTAACCATTTAACTAACCCAAGTTAATTCTCTACACTTAACTATAGTTGAAGTCATGATAAGTATTGATTTAATTATCTCATTTTTAATTAACTTATCATATCTTCTTCTTTTTCTTCATCTTCTTCAACATTGAAGAAAGCTTGCTACTCCAATGGCAAGTCATGAAGTCTAGTGAGAAATCCAAAACTAAAGTTTACCCACTTCCTATTTCTTCATCCTCTACCTATTGCCAAGTAGTATAGGGTGTTTCCTTCACAAGTTTTTCCGACTTGGTGAAGTTGGAGCTTGTTCTAGCGATGCCTCGACGTAGATCATCTTCGGCATCGAACCGACGATCAAGCCCGCCCATTCTTCGATGATGCCGACGCTAGAGCCCAAGACATGATTTGGACAGCAAGGGGACTTCATTGCCGAGCCGTGGAGGTGGTGGACCGGATCTACAAAGGTTGTATATCCGTTCCCTTAGTTAAAATGTTAACTAGTTTGATTTGTTCGCCTAAATATCTAGCAAACGATCCGTAGTCGGGTTTGTAGGCACCCGTAAAATTTGATTTGTGCATGTTTGATCACTTGTGAGACTTCACTAGAGTGCCTAGGAACCCTACAGTGGTATCAGAGCCTAGCTAGAGCCTTAGGCGATGCGTAGACGGAGTTAGAAGTCCGATCGACCCGAAACCCCGACTTTGAAATGCTCTCTGGACATTTTTGTAAAATGTGGATTTTTGCAAATTAAAAATATGCAGAAAAACAAGCAGGTAAATCTAAGAATTACGATGCAAAAATTACCTAATGATCTTTCTAAAGTGCAGCGGAACCGCGGCATTAGCGTGCTAATGCGGCCCTTCCGCCGCACTTTTGTCTTATCTGCCATTGAATTTTGCACAGTAACTCCTATTTTTCAGTGCTGGTTTTCCTGGGAATTTTTAATCTGAAATCAAGAGTTGAGTATTTTGGGTTGTATTGGGAGTTCATACATTCGATCGGATTGTCAAACTTTATCTATGTGTCATTCCGGATAATTTTTAGAATATGTTAAATAGTTCGACCGGATATAAATACCCAATTTTTCCCCTGTCAGGAAATTTCCAATTGTTGGATTTTTCCGAAGTTTAACGACGTTCTAAGTAGTGCAAGTAATTCGATGGTCCCTCTAGAAGACAACAAACCTTAACTCGATTATGTGACCGTCTTGAACTACCCTTTGAACCTTCGGGTTTGGGGCAGTACGGCGTGCCACATGTGAGGCGTTGGCTTGACCCTTCTACGGCTGGACCGTTGGTACTGAGGCACGAACTGAATGTTTTTAGACTTGTTTCATGTGTTGATCTGTATCGGGAAAACTTGGGTGTTCGATTGTTCGATCGGAAAGTTTAACATTTTCTATTTATCCGGAATGTGATACAATAATTGGAATTCACAAGAAGTTATGAGATAACTGAATGAATGTTATAAACATAGCACTTTAGTCTCACTTGATCGGTTGCCACGGAATTTTGATGCGATCAAAAGTCCGTCGCAATCACGTAGCGTACGCGGATACTCGCCGGGTAAACTTAATAGACAGCCTCACTCCATAGCCCCGACCAAGTGACTGTAGGAGAACCCCGTCGCCGAAAGCATCCGTTCGGGTGCTCGCGGCAGCGGTGTTCCGCCTTGGTGCACTTCGTCGACGGTATCGGGGGTGTGGCCGCCTACTGAAGTTTGCGACGAGTATTCGATCAAAATGTCGGGAATCCTGTTGAATTGCCCGACGTGGTATTGAAAAGTGTTTTCGATAATGAGACTAAAATGCGGGGTTTATAATTGTTAGGCATGCGATGTCTAAGTAATTCATTTGGTCAGGCATGCGATGTCTGAGGTTGTTGCGGATTCCAACTGTTGTAGTTTTACACTTTCTTTTCTGTGACCGTAAGTGTAATATGTGATATCGCCGGTTTCGTTGCTATATGTCAACGACAATTGGGATGCGCATATTTACTTACGTTGATGACATGTGATGTTATGTGTTGCTGGATATGTTATATTGGATCGTCGTGTTTGAATAGCCGGGGGTTTTTTATATGTGAGATGAGTGTTTTTCATTTTCATTCATGTAAAAACTTGTATGTAATATTCTTTTATTGGGGCGCTTCCAGGTTGCGGAAGTTGTCACCGTTGTTGTATATTATTTACTTTTCTGCACTAGGATAGACCCAAGGAGGGGAGCACTAGTAACCGGGTTCTAGGGTCCAGTGGGAGACCAACTCGAGGAGTCGAGTCCAGGTCTCCTAACCCTAGAATTGGTAGGGTTGCTTGCCGCTCTCGTAGGGGTCTAGGGGTGTGGGATTGGCTATTTATCACGATCGTGGAATCCGTGTTTTATACTGGCTCGTATTGAAAACACGGACGTCCTAATATATCCAATATTTCATATGTTTCTTCTGCTGTGTTTTATCTGAGATCATGCGATGTTCTGTGGCAGATATTATATAAAGTATATATGATGTATTAAATAGACGTTACTTATGTTTTACACCCGCGCTAGCCCTGCACCGCTCTGCCGTTAGTTACCTAACCTAACGGTGCACGAGGGGACATCGAGGCGAATGCGGATGGCATAAGTGTACGTCATATATATCTGTGATGTTTAGGTGGATTTAAATGATGGGATATTCATTAATGAGATTAATGAAAGAAAATAAACCTAATTGATGTTGTGGAATCGAATTTCAAAATAAAACAGGTAGCTACAGTTCTTGCTTTGCATCGCGGTGTTCATTAAAGAACATCCAGCACCTTATTCGATGAGGAAAGGACCGAGATCCCTTCACCGGGAGTGACTCCTTTAGCAATAACTGGCAGATGCTACAACCCTCGGTTTGTCTTTTGATCGCTTCTATAGTTTCTGCTTTGCACAGTGATATATATGATATATCCCGCACCTCATTCGACGAGGAAAGGGCCGACGATCCCTTCACCGGGAGTGACCCCTTTAGCAAGACTAGAAAAGCTTCAAAAACATTCCATTTAAAAAACCATTTGATTCCGCAACGAGATCAAGTTCAAAGCGTTAAAGGTTTTCACAAAAACCAGCCGCAACCCTCCGTCATTTTAGGAAGTAGAGTACTTAGTATTCGTGCTGTGTTTGTTGACCATAGTCAAGGCACAGTGTACGGTAGCTAAGTGATGTCTTCCTACACCGCATATGATGCGATTAGTTAGGACAGTCGCGTGACTTTGTTGACCTTAGTTAAGGGTCATGTGGGTGGGTCTAATTAATCACGAAATGACGGGTAGAACTTGACTAGTACATATGATTTGTTGACCATAGTTAAGGTCATAGGTGCTAGGGGTAAAAACCTTTATCGGGAGTTTCAAGTGTTGAAATTTGCAATGAGATTGCATACCTTCTATGTGATAGTTGGATCTCGATACCCACTGCGAGTAATTGTTACTCCTGGAAGAGTTTTGCACTTTACAATTAGCCGATCAAGTAGGTGTCTAGAAAGGTGTCAACGGGGTTACGCCTCTGGGAAAACGAGGTTTACTGTAATTAGGTCCGTGCGAAAGCACGGGGAACCTCCCTCAAAGTACCGACACTGGACTGGCTGAAAGATTGGCGAACTTGTAGAGTGTAATTAATCCCGGCTAGTCTTTCCTTTTAGGGTTTGAAGGAAGATTTGATAAAAACAGTGGGAGCCATCCTGATTAGATAAAATATATAACCAATCTGATCTTGCAAGAGCGCACGCAGAGTGTTTTCTTCTCTCTCTCTCCTGGTAGCGACCTTATCACGCCTTAATCAAGATAATAAAATGGATGTATTGACCGAACCCGCTTGTTATACTAAGCTGGGGAACGTTGGTCCCGCTCCAACTTATAATTTTTATAAGACAGAGCAGGAAATAGGGGAATACCAGAATTCCTATGCCGCCCAAACGAAGACAGTGCATATGATGCATCTTCTTCGGGTGTGTTCATTACAAAGAACTGTTTCTCAGTATCCTCTGCATCCTGGGTATATGATACCGGATCAGGATCCCAGATATGTAATCTGTTACATTGGGCTACAAAAAGGTAGAAAAACTGAGAACGGGTGATAAGTTTCATGAGACAGAAACCGGGGCAAGTGTTGCAGCCAAGTCTGTTGGTCACTGTCAACATGTATTACGAATACATTGATTCTGAACAAATGCTATTAGATACCGAACCTGATATACAAAATCATATCAGTCTCTTTATTAGTAAAGAAAGGATATAATTTTGTATTGATGGATAATGTTTTGAACATTTCCTATATCAAAAGTTGATCGGTTCAGGCACGTTATCTAAAAGCATTGACGTTCTAAATCAAACTACAATTCCTCGTATACAGAACACACACAAGAGGAAGAGTTCGGAAATGAACGAATTCTTCTTGAGGTATTGTAGACTAGGTCATATCGATGCGACCCGACTAGCTGAAGTTACATTTAGATGCATATTTAAATCAGTTTGAATTTACATCTTGTGAAACTTGCCAGTCATGTCACAAAGATATAATGACACCAGCTCTGTTTACTGGAAACAGAGAAAGAGTTAGTAAACTCTTGGGACTGATACATGATGATGTATGTAAGGTCTCCTGTCTACACATGCCAGGACTGGTTCTTTTTACTTCATTATATTCTCTGATAATCTCTCAAGATTCAGTCATATGTTCCTGTTGAAACATAAGTCCGAACCTTTTGAGGTATTCACAGAATATAAGTTAGAAGTAGAGAACCAATAACCGGGTATAAGTATTATGTCCTATGATGAGATCAGGGAGGAGAATACTTGTGCATGGAATCCTTGGACTATTCTAAAGGAAAATGAGATTCTCTCTCAGTATTAGTCCTCTGAATACACCACAGCACAACGGTGTAACGGGGCGGAGCAATCACACAATATTAGATATCGTGTACTCTATGATGAGTATTACTGAGTTACCTTTTTCCTTCTGGGAGTTATGCACTTGAGAAGCTGCATACCTATTGAATTAGGTTCGAATCAAATCAGTGCCTACCACTCCATATGAGATATGGTATGGGAAGAGCCTATCTCTTAAGTTAGTTAAGATTTGGGATTGTCCGGCCTATGTCAAAAGCAAAATCCGGACAAAATCGAGGCAAGATCAGTTCTGTAGAACTGGAAAGGTTCCAGCTGTACAAAACTGCTAATGATTTGACAGAACCATAGGATTCTATAGTACCCGACGAACCTCAGCCTCTCCGCCGATCTAGTAGGGTTCCTCACCCACCTGAGAGATACCTCGGTTTCTCGATGACAGTGGGAGCAAGGATTGCATCATGAGATGATGACCCAACTAGTTTCGAGCAGGCCATCGAGAGTAGGGACTCTGTAAGAATGGCTGGATGCTTAGCGATCTGAGATGGAATCCATGTACACCAGCAAAGTATGGACTTTAGCTGCTATATCTGAAGGGTTAAATCCCCATCAGGAGCAAGTATATCTTGAGAAGATTACTTGGTGTAGATGGAAAAGTTGAGACTTTCAAAGCTAGACTTATTAAAGGTTTTCGTCATCGACCAGGCGTGGATAATGATGAAACCTTTTTCCAGTAGCTATGCTTAAGTCTATCTAGATCCTACTTACCACGGCTACATACCATGACTACGATATCTGGCGGTTGGGTGCCATGACTGCTTTTCTAAATACTGATTTAGAAGAGAACGTCTATAAGAACACAGCCAGAGGTCTTCGTAGTCAGTGAGAGCAGCGGAAACGTGTGCAAGATGCCTTATACGATAAAGCAGGCATCGCGGAGTTGGAACATCTGTTTAGATGTGTTAGTCAAAGAGTTTGACATCATCAAAATAGTAGATGAACCTTGTATAAACAAAAAGGTAGTAGGAAGTATGGTGATGATCCTCGTAGAGTACGTGGATAACATACTCATGATAGGAAAAGATTTTCTTATACTACGATCGGTCAATCTCCTATTATCACTAGGATTCTCCAAATAGGATCAAAGTGATACCTCCTAAATCCTGAGTTTTCATCTATGAGATAGATGTAATTGGATGCTAGGATTCTCACTGGATGTAGTGAGATGGTATCAATCGATCCTGGGGAGAATCACTGGAAGTGTTCCAGGGTGATAAAGACGACTGAATGTCAGTCACAGGCACTGTCTTTACCCTCAGTAAAGGGACGGTATGTTGGAAGAGTTCCAAGCTAGATACCGTGGCAAACTAGACGATAAAGGCTGGTAACATCGCTATTGAAGATACTACCAAAGAGGAAGTTTGGGTGTATATTGGTTCATATGATGAACTAGGTTCCTACCATTGTGTGACAATGGAACTGAGGCTTTGGCCCTGGAACCCTGGTCCCATCAGTGACCCAGACATAATCTAAGGCAGCATCACCTGATCATGGAGATGGTTGATCTACAGGGAGATCGAGGTTAGGAGAGTAGACTCAGAGGACAACACGGCGGATCCACTCACGAAGGCCTTTTTCCCAAAGAGAGACTTTTAGGGGATGGTTGAGTATGTGATACTGCAACCACTGCTACAGATGGCCCTAGTGCAAGTGGGAGATTGTTAGTTATATGTATGCCCTAGAGGCCGTTACTGTACATTGGATGTATATTGTAGTGGATGCTGGGACATATATAGGAAGGACTTTCTTGCTCGACATGATAGTACGCTATCTGGTTGCACTTTATCTTAACATGTATACTTTCTGTCTCTCTGATTACACGTTGATAAAGCCCATAGGATGTGTACTCGACTTCCAGGACTATGATGTAGATCATACTAGTGGGGCCTGGGTAGTCCAAGAGTACATCCTTGAAATGTTCCTAGTCGAGGGAATATCGAGACGGGGCATCGATATTCTAGAGTAGACTAGCGCATATCTTCTCGACCCATGCGATGGGCGATGGATGATCCCATATCCATTGGTGTTTGACATCGAAGATGGTATGCGGGTGCTCAGTGGAGACTGGGTACACTGAACGGACTCGCCGAGAACTCCCAGATGGTATTATACCTCACGTCAGATGGCAGTTCTCTGGTGACACTGGTACAGCTTAGTCTGTTGACCCGAGATCGTCATAGAGTCTTGTGTGTCTCCCACTGTGCTTTGATTTACACCCTACCACGGCTCTACTGAGTTGTGCAAACAGGTGGTTTTTGGGTACAGTCCCGATTCACATGGAGGCAATGAGCGATAGGAGGGGATTCGTCTCTCCCGGTATTGGGGGTTGATGTTGTGCTATGCTCGACTGGCCATAACAGGAAATCCCTGGCCAGGGTTGCAGTGATATACTGGTAAAATTTATCAGTAGTTTCACGAATGTTATGGACCTTAAGTCGGCATAACTTATCGAGCTATTGGGGTCTGACGTTTACCACCCCTAGGCGAGATATGCGACATATCAGACGAACAGACCGGACTATACGGTAGTGTTACTGGTCGGATTCGCAGGAGTGTGAGCGGGCTTGCTCGTCGATCTTCTGATCGCTCAATACCCGGGTGGCCGTTACGTTTGGCAGACCGCTTGCGGCTTATGGGTGTTTGATATGATCATCATCTGCTGCCGGCGTATTGACGAGTCTTTAGAGTCCTACACAGAGGTTTCTTAGCTCAAGCGAAACGAAATAGGAGCGCATATGAGATATGTGCGGGACCGAGAATGATGCGTGTATGTGATACCGTATTTCATTCTCGCGATGAATGTGTCGAATGGTTATATGCGATATAACCTAGTTATCGAATCAAGGATTGATTCGATAAGCCGATACATATGATACTAGTCGGTTATATCCGATATGACCGGATCATTGAATCAAGTGTTGATTTAATGATTTAATGTATAATTATATATTCGATATATTGCTGTGCATTAACTAGTATTGGTTCACTTTAAATGGATTTTCTCACTTGAATTGTGCACATTGTATATGCGATATAGTTTTGTGCACATGTTTGTATCATGTTTGATGATACATGCTTACTTGGTTAAGTGTAAAGAATCAAACCATGGTTTAAGTTAATGATTAGGATTTTGATTACTTATTCATTTATCTTATTTATTTATATCCATTTTGGAAAATGAAAAAGATAAATGAATGGTTGCTTATTTTGTTTTTAGTTGAAGTTTCTTGAAGCTTTGACTTAGTCTTCTTTCTTGTCTTAAACTTAACCCTAACCATTTAACTAACCCAAGTTAATTCTCTACACTTAACTATAGTTGAAGTCATGATAAGTATTGATTTAATTATCTCATTTTTAATTAACTTATCATATCTTCTTCTTTTTCTTCATCTTCTTCAACATTGAAGAAAGCTTGCTACTCCAATGGCAAGTCATGAAGTCTAGTGAGAAATCCAAAACTAAAGTTTACCCACTTCCTATTTCTTCATCCTCTACCTATTGCCAAGTAGTATAGGGTGTTTCCTTCACAAGTTTTTCCGACTTGGTGAAGTTGGAGCTTGTTCTAGCGATGCCTCGACGTAGATCATCTTCGGCATCGAACCGACGATCAAGCCCGCCCATTCTTCGATGATGCCGACGCTAGAGCCCAAGACATGATTTGGACAGCAAGGGGACTTCATTGCCGAGCCGTGGAGGTGGTGGACCGGATCTACAAAGGTTGTATATCCGTTCCCTTAGTTAAAATGTTAACTAGTTTGATTTGTTCGCCTAAATATCTAGCAAACGATCCGTAGTCGGGTTTGTAGGCACCCGTAAAATTTGATTTGTGCATGTTTGATCACTTGTGAGACTTCACTAGAGTGCCTAGGAACCCTACATGTCTGACTCATTCTGAGTCTCAGTCTAATTTGAATACAATCCAAACAAGAATCCAACTATAACTCCAATTCAACATAAATCCAATATATCAAATATGAACACTTGAACATGAATACCGAACAATACATGTAACATGTCTTGACTTGACCAAACCATAGATATATCTTGAATTTGACCACATGATTATCCATTTATATTCTAATCCGTTTACATGAACAATTTATACCATGGTCTTGGCAAGTCTTATATTTACAAACAATACAATATACATTACGGGGTTTTTAACGAGGTAGATTGGTACGAAATGTATTAGAAGTGGAATGAGACGGTCACTATAATATACCTAACCTGAATATCCGTGTCGTTGTCCCGTGGGTTTAACGGGGCCTTGTACTCCATATGCCTTAGTCCACGGAGCAAGTTGGACTCCTCTTGTATACACTGATATATTCTGTACCAAGTTACAAACAACTACGTTAGTGTAACAAAAATAGATAAATTATCATATATATTCCTTTTACTTGATCTGTCTCTCTTTTGGGACTTACCGAGCTATTGTTCGCTGACGACATTCCTATCTCTTCTTTCTTTGGAATGTTGTCAGGAAGACCCGACTCTCAGGAGATCGAGCCCAGTCAGGAAGATTTGGAGCAGTTTGCTGAGGAGCCAGAGTTCTAGTTCTTACTTATACTTACTTTTCTTTTCAGTTCATATGCCATTGTTTAGGCATCACTTTCCATTATTGTATTTTACTTTCCTGTTGTATGTAAAGAATGAATATAAATAAAAGTTGTTGTTTCATTACATCTATTGTCATTCTTGTGCTTTATTTTTATATTGCTTATTTACGCTTAAGGTGTTTACTTCTGAGTAAATACGTCGCGGCCTCGCAACGTCTACTTCCCCGTATATTGGGAAAGGGGCGTGACACCTCCAAAAACCTCTACCGACTGTCCGATCTTGCCCAAACGATTCCATTCTTTGCCTGTGCACCCTTTTAGCTCCCCTATACTCCCCTTTATTGTTTCATTACTCTGCAATTAACTAGAAACCTTTCATTTCCTCATTAATCATATTTTAATTCTTTTTAATTCTAATTCTTTAACTCACGCACCCTCATCCCTACACTATAAATACATCATATCCCCTAGCTCTCTCCATTCTGAAAATCCCTATCAAAATTCTAAAAGATTCTTTAAATACAAAGTGGAGTTAAGCAAACTAAGAGGAGTAATGATTCAATTTCGACGATCGGAGCTTTCCCGACGATACCACGATGCCATAAGACCCCCTACTTCTTCCTCTCTTCTTCTAGCACAAAACCAGTAAGTCTTTTCTTCATCTCTTTCGTTTCATATTAAATCGTTCTTGAAAAAAACATCAAAAACAAAAGGTCGAGTTAACTTAATAACACTCTTCTTACAATATTTCTACTATTATTTGTTGGGGTCAAAAGTTACACCCCGATTGACCAAGACAAGTGGGCCCAAACACAAGTCAGGACTAAGCATGGAAGGGACCGGCTCCATACCAAGAATGGAACAATAAATTAGTTTAATGCAATTTTTTAGAAATAAATATATGAACAATGGGCAGAAAGCCAAAACTTTGTAAACTCCATAGCTTATGTGCAAAAAGAAATAACCACATAAGACATGGGATGGCACAAGTGCCATTTGGCAAAGTCTAAGGGGCTATATCTAAAGTGTAGCTATAAAGGCAAACATGATGAAAAAATCAACAACTTTTCATTCTTTCAAAAATTAGGGTTCTGTGTCTCCTTCTTCTTTCTCAAGGTTCTAAACTTTCTTCCTTTTTTTGAATTAAATTAAGAGTTTTAACTCTTCTTTTTCCAAAAAGAAACAGTTTTTCACCATAAAACCCTTGAAGGGGGCTCGAATCTTCCATCAAATCTCCAAAAGGGAAGATTTTTAAGTCTCGCCCCCTTTTCTCCAAGATCCAGCCAATAGAGAGTGTCACGCCCCGCTTTCCAGAGTACGGTAAAGAGACATGACAGGTCACGCGACGTATTTACTCAGAAGTAAACACGCTAAGCGTATATAAGCAATATAATGTAAAAGTACACAATAAAGACATGAGATATAAATGAACAACAACTTTTTATATATTAAACATTCTTTACAATGCAATACTGGAAAGTAAATAAAAGACTGGAAAGCAATGCCTAAACAATGGGATGAAACTGAAAATAAAAGTATATACAAGTGTCTAGAGCTCTGGGTCATCGACGAACTGCTCCAAGTCGTCAGAACTGGGCTCGATCTCCAGAGAGTCAGGTTCTCCTGACAACATTCCAAAGAAAGAATAGAAAATGAATGTCGTCAGTGAACAATCGCTCGGTAAGTCCCAAAGAGTGATGGAAAAAGACTGAACAGGTAAAGAGAATATAACTGGTATAATGTTGATTGTTATGTTAACGCGGTTGTTTATAGCTTGGTACAGAATATGCCAGTGTATACGAGAGGAGTCCAGCTTACCCTATAGACTATGGTATAAGGAGTACAAGGCCCCGTCAAACCTACAGGACAACGGCAACGGGTATTCAGGTTAGGTGTATTAAAGTAACTGTCTCATGCTACTTTAAACACATTCCGTACCAATCTACCCCTTTAAACCCCGTAATGTATTATTGTATTGTTTTGAAGTGATTTGTAAATATAAGACTTGCCGAAAGCATGATATCAATTGTTCATGCAAACGGATAAGGATATAAATGGATAGTCATATAGACAGGTCAAATGTATATCCATGGATCGGTCAAATCAAGTCATGTTGATATAAATTGTATTCTGGTATAAAAGGATTCATGTTGCATTGGAGTTATATTAAATTGTATACATGGATGGATTGATTTCAGATTAGACTGAGACTCCGACTGAGTCAGCCACTTAAACAGAATTGAAGTCCTGAATTAGTTTTGGACTTATCGGTAACTGCTGCACATGGACGGCAGGATTTGTGACTTTTTCCAAGCCAATTACCGTATTGATAACCCCGTTTTAGTTGTCTACCTTAAATAGGCAAGCAACCACATTTTCCGTCTTCCTGAGGCTCAAGAGAATTGGTCTCGCTTAAACCTATATTTACTAGGGTCCTTATTGTAAATTAATATAACTTGAGGGGGTTTTATGAAAAATAGTTTTGATTTATTTTTAAAATAAACCTCAAGTATTTAATTATCATTTTTAGGGTTTTCATTGATATAATTTTAAAAGTGATGAGATAGTCTAGTGGATATAAACCTAATTTTAATAGTATAGGGTATTTCCATGTAATTTGACTTGTATTGATTCTTGATGGTATTTTCATGAATTTTTGTGATTCTTTTCTTTTAATTTAGAAAACATGGAATTATTAAATATATTTAAAATAGATCTTTTGATAATATTTATATATATATATATATTAAAATAGAATTTATTTATTAAATAGAATTCACGTTTTCTTAAAAATTGTAATAAAAATTCCTTCGAGATCGTATGCTCCTTGAGGAGATCTGCATCTCGCCCTACTAGTCCAACGGATGTGCGATAACCCGCACCAACCAAATCGGATTCCCCAAAATGGGTTGTAAGGACATAATTACATGGAATTTAATTAAAACAATCTTTAAAAATATGGTTTTTAATAGTTTAGGGTATTTTATCGTAAAATTATGTTATTCCTAAAAATATTATAAAGAGGCAATCATGCTATGTCATGATGAGTATTGTGATGAGATAGGTCATTACCTCGTGAGTTTTCTAAAGGTAATATGGGTAATATGATGAAATAATGTCGAATAGAAAGTTTGTGGTATTTAACCGTAAAAGTGCAATAAAAGTGTTTTTATATGGAGTTTTGAATTGAAATTTGTTTCTAATTATAGTTTAATGTTTAGCAAACTAAGTATAATGATTTAGATAAATAGTTCTTAAGAAAAATTGTTAGTTTAAGAAGTTTTAGAGATGGATGTCGGTATAACTCCACTTACCGACATTATTGAAAAGAAGAAGTTTTGAGAGGTGAAAAGAAGAGAGTAGAGGGAACTTACTGAATTAGGGTAAAGAGAAGGGATGGAGGAAGATTTTGAAAGCATCTTGGAGTCGCGGTGTCGCCGGATTTGTCCCGAAACGTAACCGGAACTTGACCTTAGGCTAACTCCACTTGTACAACTTTTTGGACTTAGAAAATCTTGAGAGTTTTGATGCTAGATTTCATAATGAGGAGGACTAGGGTGTAGGGTGGTATTTATAGGGTAGAATTAGGGTTTAGGGTATTAAACATGAGAATTAAAATATATTAAAATTTGATTTTAAAGCTTATTTTAATTCTCTGTTAATGTGCAAGAAAACCAAACAGAAGAGTATTGGGGGGTAGGCCAAGAGGTGTTGGGCAAAAATTGGAGGCATTACCTGCGGTTGGGACCGGCAGCGCTGGCCTCCAGGGCATCTTGGCCAGTCGTTTGGTGGGGTTTGGGGTCTAGATTGGGGCCACGTGTCCTCGGCTGTTAATATATCATATTCCACATGTTTGATTTAAGTGACTTTTCATTTTTACGTGCATTGCACGTGTAAAATTTTGGGCTTCCAAAAAGTTTAAATGAAAAATCGGCAAAAATAATATATGGCTGAGGGGATTTGAACACAGGGGCTACGTCACAGCAGTGCAAGGTTTTACCAATGAGCTACAAGTGTTTTCTTGCTGTTTTAAAACAAATCAAATTTATAATTTGTGCTCAGGATTTACAAATACTCCATTCGTACATTAATTTTAAAAAAATTCTGTGCATTAAAACAGAGTCGTTACATTCTACCCTCCTTACAAAAATTTCGTCCTTGAAATTTACAATTATTTAAGGACTAATTTACAAACAAGTGTGGGTATCTTGCACGCATGTCATCTTCTCTTTCCCACGTTGATTCTCCTGGTCAGTCTTTTCTCCACATTACTCGAACCAAGTTTACTTTCTTGTTCTGAAACTACTTTACCTTTCTGTCCAGGATTTCAACGGGTTGTTGCTCACAAGATAAGTCTATCTGTACCGTGAGCTCGGAGTGATCGAGAATGTGACTGGGGTTACTCACATACCTTCTGAGTTGGGATTTGTGGAACACATTATGCATTCCTTCCAATAAGGGTAGAAGTACCAAGCGGTATGTCACTTCTCCGACTCGTTCGAGTATGTCGAACAGTCCAATATATCTCGGACTTAACTTACCCCACTTTCCAAAACGAATCACTCCACGGTTTGGAGAAATCTTCAGAAAGACATGATCTCCCAGTTGGAACTCCAAGTGTCGGCGTTTTGCATCAGCCCAGTGCTTTTGTCGATCTTGGGCTATGCGCATTCGTTCCCTGATAGTGCGAACTACATCTACAGTCGCCACTATCATCTCAGGTCCAAGGAGTTCTCTATCTCCAATGTCGATCTAACTTAATGGTGAACAACACTTCCTTCCATATAGAGTTACAAATGGTGGCATTTCAATACTCGCTTGGTAGTTGTTGTTGTATGAAAACTCCACAAGATGTAGGCGATCTTCCCACGATCCTCTGAAACCTAGCATACAAGCTCTTAGCATATTTTCAAGTATCTGAATCGTTCGCTCATACTGACTATCTGTTTGTGGATGATAAGCTGTGCTAAAATTCAGACTCGTTCCCAAGCTAGCTTGCAGACTCTGCCAAAATTGTGATCGGAACCTGGTGTCACGATCGGAGACAATGCAAACCGGTACTCCATGTAATCTCACGATCTCCTGCATGAGTTCATAGGTATCAAAGATAGTACACTATGAAGAGTTTAAATCTTACTTAGATTCATACCTCCATATACTTCTTTGCTAATGTCTCGGTAGATTAGGCAACTCGAAAGGGAATAAAGTGAGCCGGCTTTGTGAGTCGATCCACAATAACTCATACCGCATCGTTACCTTTCGTGCCGCGAGTAAGAGCAGTCATGAAGTCCATGGTGATGTGTTTCCACTTCCATTCTGGAATAGGTAATGGTTAAAGTAAACCAGTAGTCCTGTGATGTTCAGCTTTCACTTGCTGACACACCAAACATTTAGCGACGCTTCTGGATACTTCACGCTTCATTCCATGCCACCAGTAATGTTGCCGCAGATCTTTGTATATCTTTGTACCACCAGGGTATACTGAATAGGGAGCGCTGCGAGCTTCTTTCATTAACTCCTCTCGAACAGAACCTTATGGTACACACAATCTGCTGCCGTATCTCAAAGATCCGTCTTCATGGATGAGGAAGTCTATTCGAAGTCCACTTTTTACTTGTTCTCTGATCTTTTGCAACTTGGCATCACTTGCTTGAGCTGTTTTGATTTGATTGACAATTGCAGACTGAAGTTGTAAGCTCATCAAACTTGAAGCGTTACCTGTCATGACCACTTCTATCTCTATCTTATGCAAATCTTACTGAAGCTTCCACTGTGCGGTGAGATTCATTGATAGTGGTTGGCGACTAATTGCATCAGGTACTACATTCACCTTCCCTGGATGATATTGTAGGTTGATGTCGAAGTCCGCGATAAGTTCTAACCATCTTCTCTGCCGCAGTTCTTTCTGAGTAAACACATACTTTAGACTTTTTTGGTCTATGTATATATCTACCCGTTCTCCAAGAAAATAATGACACCAAATCTTCAGTGCAAATATAACAGCTGCCAACTCTTAAGTCATGTGTCGGATAGTTGCGCTCATGAACCTTCAGCTGCCTTGATGCATAAACTACAACTTTACTGTGCTGATGTAGAACACGTCCTAATCCCTTACCGGATGCATCGCAATGCATTACGAAACCTCCAGATTGGTCCGGTATGACGAGAATAGGTGTCGATGTCAATCTTGACTTGAGTTCTACGAAAGCTGGTTCGCATGCTTCTAACCACACGAGTTCTTTATCTTTACGCGTGATCTTAGTAAGGGGTGTTGCAATCTTCGAAAATCCTTTAATAAATCTTCTGTAATATCCTACTAAACCCAAGAAACTTCGAATCATCTAGTCATTGTGAGGTCAAGGGCGATGCAGATCATTATCAAGTACTTTCTGCCGAATGCTAGGCCGGAATTATAAAAATGCACTTATAGTATTGCATAAATCACACTAAATAAAAGACTTCGAAAGAAACCAGATTAAAAGACAACATCTAAATCATTTAAAAAAACAAAAGATGCTCTATGGGGGTAGTAATCCAAAGAGCACAAGTATCAAAAATAGTTAAGATGCCCATTAGTGAAGTGATTAGTGTGGACCACATAACACAGAGCTTTCAAGTTTCAAGAGAGAGAAACTAATAATTCAAATATTTCAATGATTGTCAAGATGATATCATCCTTCACTTAAGTTACGACGAGCTTCACCTTTTTGAGAAATTATAAAGTAGCATTACGACGAGCTTCACCTTTTTATAGACCCTGCTTATCTCTAAGTTGATCTCTATCTAATATTTAATTTGGCCTTATCCATAAGGCATAGGATTAAATATTAGATTAATATGCTTATCTCTAAGTTGATCTCTGTCTAATATTTAATTTGGCCTTATCCATGAGGCATAGGATTAAATATTAGATTAATATGCAGGGTCTATAAAAAGGCTTGGGGGCTAAGGGATTTAATGGTGTGGCCAATTAAAGTGCATCCAATAGAGCTAATCAATTAATAGGAGGTCTGCGGCGGCAAAGGAAATTTTGGAGAGGCCTAGACTGCCATTAAAATAGAGAGATCATTGTATTGAAAGGGTGACAGCTAATAGAGAAATTTGAAAGAAATCTCTTGGGGTTGTATGTAAACTTGATTCAAGAATATAATAGACGTTTGCAGATTCCACTCTGCTGGAGACTAGCTATACTGTGGGTGAACCCCGTTAACAAATTCGTTGTGTCTATTTCGTTTATGATTCTATTTTGTTCTCGCGCTTATTTACTATTTATCTTTCATGATTAATTTCGTGGTTGTTGTTATTGCGTGATTTGGTTTGTCGTGAGTATTGTTCCGTTGATCGATCTTCTCCCAACAACTGGTATCAGAGCATGGTTAAGAAAGCTGGGTTTCTTCAAATCTACGATCTAGGTCAACGGTGGGTAACGACAGCTGCGTCCTCTTTCTCACCATCTTAGATCGCCATTTTAAAGGCGTTGGTTCAGATCGAGGGAGAAGTCAAGTTTGCTTGGACAAAGAAGAAAGATGACGGAGGATAAGATAAGAATCGAAAAGTTCAATGGTCATAATTTTAGTTGATGATGCATGCAGATGGAGGACTAACCTATATCAAAAGGACCTGATTCTTCCGTTTCTTAGAGAGAAGCCCGAGAAGATAGCCTATGAGGCGCGGAACCTTTTGGATAGAAAAGCCCTGGGGACAATCTGGTTGTCGTTGACTCCGTATATGGCCTTTGTCATCTTGAAGGAGAAAACAACTAAGGCGCTAATGACGACGTTAGCGAAGTTGTATGAAAAACCTTCGACATCAAACAAAATATTTTTGATGAAGAAACTTTTCAACATGAAGATGGTTGAAAACGGTTTGTTGATGGAGCACCTAAATGAGTTCAGTAGCGTAATGAGCCAGCATGAGTCGGTTTCAATCACCTTTGAAGACGATATTTGAGCACTCCTATTTCTCTATTCGTTGCCGGAAAGTTAGGAGAACTTAGTGATGACGGTTAGAAACTCGATCGCGGGGACTCTCACGTTTAATGATGCGGTGACTTGTATATTAAACGATGAGATGCGGAGAAAGGCCATGAGTGGGAGTTCGGGAACTTCCGCACTTTCGGTGGAGAATCACAGTAGAACAATGGAAAGGCGAAAGGGCAATAAGGGCAAGTCTAAGAGCCGAGGAAAATCGAAAGCGAAGATCCAAGATGACTGTTAGAACTGTGGAAAGAAGGGTCACAGGAAATACGGATGTAGACTCTTGAAGAAAGACTCGAATGGGAAGGCAGATGGAAAGGAATCTAATGTAGTGTCTACACAAGAACAAGGAGAATAAGGTCTTTATCTATCGGCTGGCGTGAGCACAAAGATGGATATTTAGTTCCTAGATTCGGGAGCATCCTTCCATTGCACTTCGGGCCGGCATCATTTCAGTGAGTATGTTCAGAGGGATTTTGGACATGTGACAGTGGGGAACGGTCAGTTGTGTAAAATCGTTGGAAATGGAATGATCATGTTATAATGGTCAGGAGGTGGTCAAATTAAATTGAAGAATGCTCATTATATTCCAGATATGAAGAAGAGTATGATTTCTACTAGTCAGCTAGATAATAAAGGGACAATGAAGGGTTTATTACGACATTTAGAAATTCTCAATGGAAGATTTAAAAAATGTCGTTGGTGGTCGCTAAGGGCAAATTAAGCGGTTTATTATACTCATTCAATAGGAGTAGCGGAGGTTCGGTTGTGTTGGAGACAGGTTCGGAGATAAATTCAGAGACTTTGTTGTGGCATAGAAGAGGGGGCACCTCGGTGAGAAGAACATGAAAATTCTTCAGGATAGGGGGCTTCTTTTAGGGCTGAAGAAGGTAGAGTTAGGGCTATGTGAGAGTTGCATTTGTGGAAAGTAAAGCATGCTCAGGTTTCAAATTAGAGGCGTAGCGAAGAAGACCAAGAAGCTGGAGATGGTGTATACAGATGTATGGGGTCCGGCCTTGGTGGAGTCTTATGGTGGGAATCGGTATTTCGTGACGTTCATCAACGATGCAAGCCGAAAGACATGGGTGAATGCGATGAATAAGTAATTCAAAATACCAAACAGAAATAACAAGTATAAGGCTCAACCACTTATAATAGTAAGCATATGCATAATACTAGAAATAAGGTAACGATAATAAAGTAGTGAAGGATTTGTTTGTAGTTTAAAACATTTTAGGATGATGTATCGATCAATTAGTTTTGAATCAACTTAGAAAACTCACATAACGAAAACGGGGAACATGGAACAATATATGCACAGTGTGAGTTTGCGCTACTGAAAATGAGGATAATAGTAATGTACTTAAAATACATAAAACGGAGTAATCAATAACACGTACTCTTTTATAAAAAACAGAAAACTAAATTTTCGAATAACAGTGTTCCTAAATATAGCTAGGGTAACAAGAAAAACACAAAGGGTATAGGGCCAGCTAGGGTAATGATTACAAAGAAGTGTGGCTCATTCAAAGGTCAGAGTGTGGCGGTTTTAGACTGAAGGTAAAAGGGATTGGAATCGGGTCACACAGGAGGTAAGGATGAGCAACAAAAGAAGACCAGAGAAAAGTATGGGAGAAAGCAACGGTCGGTACACCACACGAGTCAAAATTTGAAGAATTAGTAAACTCGGAGGTTTCACAAGAACTGTTCTCCTTCCAGAAGGATTTCAAATGGGGCACAGACGAGGAATGAGGATGGCTCATTCCAAGGATCAGGGTGCGGTACTATCCAATCGAAACGAGGGTGAAAACTATACAACGAGTAGGGGTGGACAGTCAGGGATCTCAGCTGAAAATAAATGGATATAAGCAATAAACAAGCATCAAGCAAACCAATAATCAAAAAGGTTTATGAATTCAGAAGATTTATTTCATTCAAGAAAATTTGAAACAAGGCATTCTCCAAGACGAAAAGTGGCCCTAAACTATACACATTTTATTTGGCCAGAAAGACAGCATCAAAAGGAATTCCGTCAGTCGCGGTTGTGGAGATTCAGTAGGTTGCGGTAGGCTCGCGCACTCAGGTAGGGGCGTCCATTCCCATATCGCCTCGCAGGCATCGCCGCTGGGAGTTCTTCAACAATAGGGTCTTGATCTTCTGGTCCTTCTTCCTCGGATGGAGCTTCTTCATCGAGGTCCGATTCCATGTGATTCTCTTCTTCTGGATTCTCTTCCAGGGGATTTTCCTCAACTGGATTTTCTTCTATCGGGTCCTCATCGGGATTTTTTTCTATCGGGTCTTCCTCTATAGGGTTCTCTCCGGGACCTCCTTCTTCTTCGTCAGAATCAGCCATCATGTCGAACTCTGGGGCGGCTGCTCCTTCGTCCTCTGAATCGTTGTTTCCGAAGTTGACCTGGGGACCGTTGACCTCATCATCAGAACTCGTCAGTGTGTGATCTAAGGAAACGCATGACTGTGTATCCTCATCTAGATGCGGCGCTGCTCCAGGGTGGGCCATGTCTGAAAGAAAAGAGTCATGATTAGACAATGGAATGAATAAGGAAAATGACTAAGTGTGCAAAGTATGGAAAGACATGCGGTGGCAGGAATTGAAAAATCAAGATTAAAATGTTGTGCTAATGAATATTATGAACAAAGGAAATGACAAGAGAATGATGCATATATTATGATTCAAATTTTATTTCATTCAACTAAAAGTTCGACGGATACAAGGTTCAAACGGAAAGAAATGTTTATAAGAGGATGACAACATACTACTGAAATTGGAAAACATAAAAATTCTTCTTCGATTGCCAGAACGCTGCATCATCGTTACGCGAGTTGAATTCTGCGTTAGATCCGCCTTATGGTCGAAGTTCAAACTACGCGATGATCCTCACTTGGTAGAAGTGGGGAGTGTGGACGAGTTTCCTCCTTGTAGTTCTTTCCTTTCTGGGCAACCGTTGATGAGGTGTTCGCTGGATCCACAAATCAGACATTTCCCTTGGGCGCGGCGACAATCCCTCTGAAGATGTCCTGGCCTCTTACAATACCCACAACATGGGGTCTTCTGCTGCTTCTGTCGCGGGGAAACAAATTGGCGTTTCAACTTCTTCTCTTTTCCTCGTCTAACGGGGATCCCTTTATGATTGGAGACAGCCGCTGATGCCTGATTCACCAGTCTTCTTAGTCCTTCAGCCAACAAGTCATTTGTTCGCTCCTGGGCTTCCTTTAGACTTTGCAGTACACTCAAAATCTCGATGGTCTGATTCTGGGGAGCGGATATGGATGAAGAGTCGTTGGAAGACATAATCCTGAACAATGATTTTGAGGATGATATAAGTCACAAGATATACGAATCAAAATATAATATGGATAGGGCAAAGATTCAAAAATATCAGAGGTGCTGAATTTATTATAAGTGGGGAATCAACTGTATGACTTTAAGTCACCTGATTAGAGTACGGTAGTGCAATTGCAACCACGTAACCTTATCAAGTCACCCGAAACCATAATGAATAAATAGCTGAACACACGATGTGAATATGGATCAAGAATATCAAGTTTACAATCTAGACTGAAGGATATCTTAGATTGCCAAACTATACGCGGAAATCTGCAATCCCAATCGATGCAAAACCTGGCTCTGATACCAACTAAACCATGTCACGCCCCGCTTCCCAAAATACGGAATACGAGGGGTAGACAAGGCCAGCCATGCTCCTACGGTCAAGGAAATGTCCTGCCGTAGTCACACTTCGGCTTCTAGTTTATCATGGTAAACAGTAAATGATGCGCAGGTAATGAGAAATGCAGTAACTGAAAGAAACAATGTAAAGACTGACCTGAAGTGGAACAAATGAAGGTAACTCGGATTGGCAAGTCAAGAAGTCTGTGATGCACGTCTAGTTCTGATCCAGGCTAAATCTTCTCCTCACACTGAGCATGCATACTCAGGTCGTCAGAGCGACACAATAGCAATACAATATATATAAAATCAAGTGACAGTTCTAACAGTGGTAATGGATATGAATAACAGTAAATCAACGACAGCATGAATATGAATGTGCAGTAGTCAATGCAGCGGAACAGTAAAGCAGTATAACGATATGTCACGTATGCCAACACGGTATATAAGGAATATAAATGCCAGTAACCCTATCAGTCTCTAAGTCTCACTGTACAGGTCACTAAGCCTATCGTCAGTCCAAGTGTGAGAGTCAACCACTCGTGAGTGTCCTCCACCCAAGGGTAGAACCCAAGGGCAAGGGACCACGGGCCCAACATGTAACAAGAATATCACGGTGTATATATCACATACCCTGTAAATCTCCATATAACTCCCTAAATATATAAGCCGGCATGGGACTCCCGAGATTCTGTTGAACTCACACTTAAACTACCCCACACCCCGTGGCCTACATCAAACGCTAACCACAACCCTAAATACTAATCGATCCGTGACAAGTCTGCGCGAGAACTGGAGGCAAGACCTCCATCAAGCACGTCCCGACTAATACCTAAGATAAATGGCAGTGTCGGATGCCTTATCTGTGACACCCGTGCAAGCGCTTCCATAAGTGTCCCATACCACTTATAGTCACACGTACACGCATCCCACAGACGTCGACAATGCAATAGAATAATAGGGTCACTGATTGTGTACAAGTACTCATCACTTTCACTTAATCACGAATACACGAACACTGACGTACTTGCCACAATCATCGCTAGAAACTAACACTGGGTAAAAGCACGATATCACTAGGTTATCACTATAATGATATGGGTATGATATGATGCGTGAACAGTATATAAGCACAATTAAGGTGTCATAAAAACAGTAGTCTATCACTTGCACGATTTATCATGAAACGTATGTATATAATTTAGCGAAACGATAAACAGGTAGTAATTAGTATGTTCAGTTATGTATCCATCAAATTTGGTTTCAAGCCAATCGGGTTCCAGGATTGCTAATTATAACCATTTCATTTTAAGCGCTCGCGGCTGGAAATCCGGTTTTAGAATCAGAAATCCGTTTCGCAACGCATTTTAATCCCAGTTGGGATCGGATTTTAGAGACGCTACAGTTACATGAATTCTAGGATTTTCAGTAAGGTTCTCAAAGCAACAAACGGATCTTCAATCGCTTCTGTACGTTAGGAGTTATAATCTATATAACACTAATATGTCAGTTCTGATTCTGTTGGGACTGTTATGCGTCCCGATCTTTTAAATTACAGATTAAATATCAAACGGTAACGAAACAGAATGAAACCAATTGTGTTGTCTAGCTAACAGATTTATCTATAATAAACAGCAGAGTTCCGCAACTTACAAGTTAAGGAAATCCTGTGGTACCCAATACGGAACAGCAAGCAAAGACTGGAGTCGCTCTGGACTGCAGTCCAGAGTCTCACTCCGATACAATTATCATCACACTTTAAATACAGAAATGTCTGGAAACTGGTATAGGGTTAAATGTCGTCGAGTTAGCTTCGATTTGAGCCCTCGAACGCACCATTCTAATGTGTATATGATTTATGGTGAATTTAACGGTTTTCAGGTGCAACAGAATTACAGTTTTACGGTTAAACTTGGGGGCAGTTGTTTTAGTCGTTAACAGTCGTATTTTCTAATGAAATTTGCACATGTTATCCATCACACCAAGGGCCAACAAGAACAATCTGGTTCTGCCAAATTAGACAAGTAATTTCATTGGGAACACGCGTCGAACAGGTATGGCACGATAATTAATCTAAACTTGCACTTTATGATATATGTAATTAAAGATCGCAATTTAGGTAAATAGCATGTAAGCAAGTAAAAACTTGCCTGGAGGCGTCGAGGCGATGCACGGCAGTGATAACGGCACGATCGCGATACACGCGCGGCTCGGCACCTGACTTGGCTCGAACACGAGTCTCGGCAACGGCGGCTCGCAGTTTGGTGGTCGGGGCTCGGCTGTGAAGCTTGGCTCTTGTGCGTCAAGGGGTTCGATGATGGGTGATGATGACGATGGTGAGTGTGTTAGAGAGAGAGAGAGAAGTCAGAGGGGGAGAGAGAGAGTGTGGACAGAGGGAAAGAGAGTGCAGACAGAGGGAAAGAGGGTGCTGAGAGTTAGAGTGTGAGAGAGAGAATTGAGAGAGCAGAGGAGGAGAGAGAAAGGTGAGACAGAGAGAGAGAGATGAGATCAGAGATTAGAGAGAAATGAGAGAGAGAGTTAGAGGGAGAGAGGGTTACAGAGAGAGAGAGACAGTGAGTGAGAGAGATGCAGGGTGAGAGGGACAGAGAGAATAGAATGAGAAAGGGAGAGAGAACAGGGGGAGCAAGCAGAGGGATATTGAGAGATCGAGAGAGAGAGGAAGACAAAGAGAGAGAGAGAGAGTGATCCAGAACAGAGAGGGGCAGAGTGAGAGAGGTGATGACGACGACGACGTCGACGATGATGATGAGGTCGTCGACGTGGTGCAGGGGGTGGGGCTCGGTGTGGCGCTTGGAGGGAAAGGTGACGGAGGCGACCAAGGTGGTCGGAGCTTTGGTGGATGGGGGGTGATGACGACAGAGGAGGGAAGGTAGTTAGGGCGTGGAGGCGACGACGAGGTCGTCGGCGAGGGTGTGAACTGGAATGGAAGTCTTCGAGAGAAGAGAAGTGTGGGTTGAGTGAGACTGGAAGGGAGCAGGGAGGGGTAGAGAGGCGAGGCGAGGACGCGCTTGTGGAGCTCGCGAGGCGCGCGGTCGTGGCGACGGCACGGAGACGTGGCCGGCGTGGGGAAACTCGGGAACGGGGGTGAAGGAGAAAAGAGCGGGAGAAGTTGTGAGATGAGGGTTGAGGGAAAGGCGATGGGAGTGAGTGAGAACGGAAGCGACGGGGGTTAGAGAGGGGGATGCGCGTCGTGGGGTAACGGCAGCGTGAGCGAGGGCGGAGGCGGAGGGAACGGATCTCGCGCGGGTGAAAGGTAAAGAGCTGTTGGGGATTTAAAGGAGATGTACAGTAATGGGGAGTCGGGTCGGGTGAGTGGGGGAAACGGGCGTGGGCTGAAGGAGAGAGGGCCGGGCCGAGAAAATTATTAAAAGGATTTTAATAAAACTAAGTGGGCTGAGGAAGGATGTGGGCCGAGGTTTTAAATAGAAAAATGGATTTCCATTATAAATTGGCTTGGGCTGAGAGACTTGGGCTGAGAAGCTGGGCCGGCTTAAGGAATGGAAAATCAAAGAGTAAATGAGAAAAGAATGGGCCGGGGCTGAGGTAAGGTTGGGCTGGAAAAACAGAAAAAAAAAGAAAACGAATATAAGAGAATGTCTTGGGGTTTTTGTTTAGGGTAAATATTGGATCTAGGGTTTAGGTTTGGTGTTAATAAAGAAATTAAGTTAAAAAGGAATGGGCTGGGTTTAATTTTTAAAAAAATAGGTTGAGTGAATATATTATAAAAAGGGAAAGTGGTATTGGGTTTGATGGAGTTTCTTTAAAATAATTAAATATTTAAAAATAACAAAATTTATAATTTAAAGAGAAATACGGATTTAAGTGTATATAAAAGAACCGGGTATTACACACCTAAATTAGAACCATAACAAGATAGAAATCACAACCTTTATAGCGTCTTCATTTGCTCCAATTGGGTTGGACTCTAGCATGCTCTCAAGAGCTCCAGGTCGCGTTTGCAAGCTGGTCTTCTTTCACTGAAGATGATCCACCCGGGGTATCCATCGCGACAAATCCAACATAACCATAATCAACAAGCAATGTCCATCACAGAACATGCAAACTTGTGAGTATCAATTCCGTAACCCCGTCTAATTGATACATATAGCAATTAGACAACATTTTACCAAATGTTATAATACACACAACCATCACTAAGCCTACGACAATCGAATACCGCACACAAATAGCTAACACACTGAAAATCAAGTGTTCTAAAAACTGACAATAACCCATATTAATACCCACTTCGGGAGTCCGAAATGAGCTCGGATCAATCCAAAACTTCACGGAGGACCCCGGCACGAAATTAACGTCGACCCGGAGGCACCTCGAGGGGTACCTACCCCTTAGGCCACCGTAAGGTGGCCCAAGGGGTAGGTAGACCCAAAACTGCCTTATGAGGCAGTTTCAGGTCCCCACCCCCCAAGGCCACCATTTGGGTGGTCTCGGGGGTGTGAGCCCTCCCTAGATCCCTCCAGGACGTCCTCAGGGTCCCTGCGCACCTCCCTACGACTTCTAAGTCCAAACCGAGAGCCTACGGGGAGTCGAAACATTAAGTTTGGCATGGTTTTCTCACTGGTTTTAGAAACAGTTTTTGCGGAGCAAAAACGAAGGGATTCAGAAGTCGTAACAATCTAGGTTAGGGTGTTTGGTGGCTTTGATACCATTGTTGGTTCCTATTGCTCTCTCCGCTAACCCGCAACCAATGCGAAATCCAAAAACAAAAATTTCCGTGGCACTAGAAACCCTAAACCAAGAATCTAACCAAACGCCTAAACTAGAACCATAACAAGATAGAAATCACAACCTTTGTAGTGTCTTCATTTGCTCCAATTGGGTTAGACTCTAGCATGCTCTCAAGAGCTCCGGGTCGCGTTTGCAAGCCAGTCCTCTTTTGCCGAAGATGATCCACCCGAAGGAACCAATTCAAGCTCCGGCTTCACCTAGTAAAGCAACTGACACTCCAAGTTCGCTAGGAATGGAGAGTAGGGATGTAGAAATTTTCCACCATCTTTTTCTCTCAAATCTAAGCTCAAGAGAGCATCTAAATAAGAAGGAGGAGGAGGTGAGGAAAGATAGCCATGAGCAAGTATTGAAGACATGAGTGAATGAATGAAGAAGAATAGAATGTAGAATGGCTTCATAATTTTTACAACCATACAAATAAAATCTCATAACAATTTGTAATATAATAATGAAACCCATTCCTCTTTACACGTCTTCAACCATACTCGATGCCACCTCATCCTCCACCCTATTTCATGAATATTCATAAATGAATATTCATAAATGAGGTGTCCATCTTCTAGAATAAATTCCGTATAAAAACGGAATACAACCCGGTATACGTATCCAAATACATATACGCGTATCCGTATAAAAATACAAATAGCCCAGAGAAAATGAATAGTGAACAATAATACTAGAATACATATATAAATATATATATATATATATAAATTTTTAAATCAAAACTTGATTTAATAATACGGCTTAATCCTAAATCGCTGGTATTATCAACTATCTAGTTAAAGTTCATGTAGCCTATACACATATTTAATCAGACGCCTGTATATACCAACATACGTCAATTGCATCATATCGCCTGAACTGGAAAAACCTTCTGTATGGGACTCTAAAGATTCATCAATACGCTGGCAGTGGGTTTAACCACAAGCACGTCAGCGACACTAGCTGTACGTAACGGCTACCTAAGTATTGAGCAAAAGGAAGGTCGATGAGCAAACTCATCTGTATCCCTACTAAGCCTGTCTGTGACAATCTCCATACAGTCCGCTCTGTTCGTCTAAAAGTATCGCATACCGGGTCTAGGGGGTGGATAAAGTCAGACTCCTAATAACGTGATATTTCGTGTCGGTGTGAAGCCTATCACCTACTGAGAAACTATTGATCCAAATCAATAATTCTCGTCCACCTTGGCCAAGGATTTCTGGTAATGGCCACCCGTGCAAAACACGACATCTACCCCCAATACCGGGAGAGACGAATCCCCAACGATCCGCTCACTGCCTCCATATGGCTCGGGACTGCACCCAACTAAAACTTGTATACACGACTCTTTTGAGCCGTGATAAGATAGTAATCAAAGCACAATGAGAACTCACACGAGACAAATGACGATCTCAGGTCGATAGACTAACCTGTACTCATACACCTGAGAACTACTATCTGACAATAGGTATAATACCATCTAGCATGTTCTCTACGAGGTCGTCCAGTGTAACTCATAACCCAATGAATACCTGTATAGTATCTTAGGTGACTAACTGACACTAATGGGTTATGAGATCGGCCATTGCCTCTCGTCGGGGTCTCAAAAAGTATACACTAGTCTATTCTGGAGTATCGATACCCAGTCTCAATACTCCCGCACCTAGGGACATTTAAGGATGTGCTTATGGACTACCCAGCTCCTACGTATATGATCGCCATCATAATGCTGGTAGTCAACCAAGAATCCTATGGGCTCTATCAACATGTAATAATGATCTATAATATCACATAATGCATGTACATGATGATAAAATCAAACCAGATAGCATATTATCATCTCGAGTAAGACTTTTCTACCCGTATAGGTCCTCCCTCAATCATTATCGCCAGCCTGCGATTATAATAATTGATTTGAGGGCACTATATCTAACAATCTCCCACTTTCACTTATGAATAATTATTGCGGTGTCGCATACTCACAGCACGTATGCCATTGATCACCCATCTTCTCTACTAATCAGTTTCGTAAATCATGTTTGCGAGACTATCACATTCGAGAAATAGCCTCAGTGAGTGGATCTACTCCAATGTTTCTATCTTTATCTCTCTATATCTCAACTTCGCGGAGAACGGCTATCTCCCGAAATGAGCGATACATGTCATAGAATTTGTCTGGATGTCTGATGGGACCAAGTTCATAAATGAATTCCAAATCCAACAAAACTTCTTAGACTGTATTTTCCATTAAATGTAATCAGTATCCTACTGAAAATGTTTCCTACCACCACCACAAGGTTAAAACCGGCATCAAGCATGTAATTTTCAAATTTACATGGTGCTAAGCTACACTATCCAAAGATCTAACTAGATTATTAGGGTTTTAGCATGATATATATAAACTTTAACTCTAAGTGAAGGAGGCAACAACCTTTGAAGACTGAGTCCTTCACTTCAATAGCATCAGGTAGTAGTCCCTACAACTCCTCTAGGCTCCACTTGAAGAAGGTACGAGCTTCCTTCGCGATCTTCGTGTCGAAAATGATCCACCCGATACTTCTCTAATTCAAGCTACCTCTTCACTAATCTTTCTTTAGTGAAGGAAACACCCTAAACTGAAGTGTTAATCAAGTGTAGGATGGTGAAGTAGGAGTTCTAAGCTTACTTAGGATTTAACCAAAACCCTATGGTTCACATCACATGTGAAGGTTAGGGCTTGGAGGAGGAGGAAGAAGGAGAAGGAAAATGGAGAGTGAAAGAGCTAAGGCTCAAAAACACAAGTGAAGAATGGCTCTCCTTTGTTTTCTCACTTATTAAGCAAGAATAAAATGCAATACATATAATGCACCATGCTTCAATAGTGCAAACAAATGAATAAACAATGCAAAAAACTATGCCTTACCCATTCCACAAATATCTCCCCATTTTCCACCTCATTTCTATTTTCTAAAAATAGAAAATCCAACCATGTTTCATAATATATATATATATATATATATATACATATATATACATATATATATACATATATATTAAGAAGAAAATAATTAGTGAGTAATAATATTAGTTAATATATAATTATATCAAATATAAATATATATCATATTATTAAATCAACACTTGATTCAATAATCCGGTTATATCACATATAACCGACTAATATCATTTATCTGTATATCACATTATCAAATCAACACTTGATTCAATAATCCGGTTATATCACATGTAACCTAACCGATATCAAATTATCGCCAGATTAGAATATGGCATCACATACTCGTATTTAATCAGGCCCCCCGCACATATCAACATATGTGCCCTACTTCGTTTCGCTTGAACTATGAAATCTCTGTGTGGGACTCTAAAGACTCGTCAATACACCAGCAGTAGGTGATGATCCCATCAGTCACCCACAAGCCGTCAGCGGTACTAGCTGGACATAATGGCTACCCAGGTATTGAGTGAATAGAAGATTAACAAGTAAGCTTGTCCAAACTCCCATGAAGCCTATAAATAACACTTACCATACAGTCCGGTCTCTTCGTCTGATATGTCGCATATCAAGTCTATGGGTGGAATCTTCAGACCTCAGTAACTTGATAAATCATGCCGATGTATGGCTTATAACGGTTCGAGAAACTACTGATAACACAAACCAGTAAATCTCATCATCCCTGGCCAAGGACTTACTGTTATAGCCAATCGAGTAAAGAGCAACATCAACTCCCAATACCGGGAGAAACGAAACCCCTCCTATTGCTCACTGCCTCCATTTGACTCGGGACTGTACCCAAAATCCACCTGTTTGTATGACTCCTTTGAGCCGTGGTAGGGAGAAAATCAAAGCACAGTAGGAACCACACAAGACACTATGACGATCTCGGGTCTACATACTAACCTGTACCAGTGTCACCAGAGAACTGCTATCTAACGATAGGTATGGTACCATCTAGGAGTTCTCGGCGAGTCATGTTCGGTGTACCCATTCTCTAATGAGCACCTGTATACAATCTTTTATGTCAAGCACCAATGGTTATGGGATCAACCATCGCCCCTACAGGGTCAAGAAACGTATACACTAGTCTACTCTGAAATATCGATGCCCTGTCTCGATATCTCCTCGACTAGGAACAATTAAAGGATGTGTTTGTAGACTACACAAGTCCCAATAGTATAATCTGCATCATAGTCCTGATAGTCAAGCAAACATCCTAAGGGCTTTATCAACATGTATCAGAGAGACAGTATAATAATACAAGTGTACATGTTAAGATAAAGAGCAACCAGATAGCATACTATCATGTCGAGCAAGAAATTACTCTATATATATGTCCAAGCATCCACTATATCATACAATAATGGCTTCTAGGGCATACATATTCCTAACAATCTCCTATTAGAACTAAGGCCAGTTGTTGTAGTATCTCATACCCAACATCCCAAAAAGTCTCTCAAACTGTGTCTGGGGGAGGGCATTCGTGAGTGGATCCGCTACGATATCCTTCGTGTCAACTCTCCTGACCTCGATCTCCCGTCAATCTACTATCTCCCGGATCAGGTCATACTGCCTAAGAATATGTCTGGATCGCTGATGAGACCGGGGTTCCTTGGCCAAAGCCACAGCTTCATTGTTATCACAATACACAGGTATTGGATACTCAATGGGTGGAACCACACCAAGTTCAGCTATGAACTTCTTCATCCAGACAGCCTCTTTGGCAGCATCGTTGGCAGCGATGTATTCAACCTCCATCGTCGAGTTTACTGCGGTATCTTGCTTGGAACTCTTCCAACATACTGCCCCTCCATTGAGGGTGAAGAGAAAACTCGAGACCGACTTACTGTCGTCCTTATCACTCTGGAAACTCAAATCGGTAAAGGACTCCACCTAGAGTTCTCCGTTACCATATACCAAGAACATTTCTTTAGTCCTTCTCAAGTACTTAAGAATGTTTTTCACAGCTGTCCAGTGTTTCTCCCCAGGATCTGATTGATACCTACTCACTACACCTAATGAGTAAGCTACATTCAGTCCGGTACATAACATCGCATACATGATAGACCCGACTACCGAAATATAGGGTATCCCTTGTATGCGAGCCTCTCCAAATCAGTCTTGGGAGACATCTCTTTAGAGAGAGTGATTCCTAAACAAGTGGGTAAATTACCACACTTAGAATCTTCCATACTAAACCTCTTTAGTATGGTGTCAATATACCTGGATTGGGACAATCCCAACATCCGCTTAGATCTATCTCTATAGATCTTAATCTCCAGGATGTAGAAAGCATCACCCAGATCTTTCATGGAGAACTTGTGTGATAAGAAGAGATTGACCGAGTGTGGCATAGGAACATCGTTTCCTATCAAGAATGTGTCATCTACGTACAATACGAGGAAGTCAACCTTACTCTCTACAACCTTCTTGTATATACATGGTTCATCTACATTTTTTATGAAGTAAAACTCTTTGATAGCTTCATCAAAACATATGTTCCAACTCCGCGATGACAGCTTTAATCCGTAGATGGATTTAAGCAGCTTGCACACGCTTCTGCTGCTCCCACTGTCTACGAAGCCCACTAGCTGTGTCATGTATACGCTCTCTTCTAAATCACCATTTAGAAAAGCGGTCTTGACGTCCATCTGCCAGATTTCGTAGTCATGGTATGCAGCAATAGCAAGTAAGATCCTGATGGACTTAAGCATGGCGACAGGAGAAAAGGTTTCATCAAAGTCTACACCTGGTCATTGTCAAAAACCTTTTGTTACAAGTCTAGCTTTGAAAGTCTCAACTTTTTCATCTACACCAAGTTTCTTCTTAAAAATCCACTTGCTCCCGATGGGTTTTACCTCTTCAGGAGCAACTTCCAAAGTCCATACTTTGTTGGTATATATGGATTCCATCTCAGATCGCATAGCATCCAGCCATTTCACAGAGTCTCTACTTGTGATGGCCTACTCGAAACTAGTTGGGTCATCATCTTCCATGATGCAATCCTCTCTCCCAACGTCTATGAGAAAATCGTAGTATCTCTCATGTGGATGAGGAACCCTACTAGATCTGCAAAGTGGCTGTGGTTCATCGGGGACTATTGAATCCTCCGGTTCTACCAAATTGTCAGTTATAGTTTGTGTAGTTGGAACTTCTTCCAGTTCTACCTCATCACCACTAAGTTCTTTCACAAAAAATTCCTTTTCTAAAAAGGTGGCGTATTGAGAAACAAATACTTTTGTTCTTCATTGTGGCAGAAGTTATATCCATATGAATCCTTTGGATATCCCATAAACTTGCACAAAATAGACCTTGCCTCGAGCTTGTCCAGATTTTGCTTTTTAACATAGACCGGACAACCCCATATCTTAACTCGTTTAAGAGATGGTCTCTTTCCATTCCATATCTCATATAGAGTGATAGGCACGGTTGTTGGGGTAAAAATTTACATCCCGGTTGACCAAGTCAAAATCAAAGTCAACCCCAAGCCAAGTGGGCCCAAGCCCAGATCCAGTGGGCCTATGCCCGGGTCGAGCCCGAACATGAAGCGGTCGGCCTCCCTCCATGCCAAGATAAAAATTTTGTAATAAATAATTTTGTTGTATTTCTTTTATTTTATTTTATGGATAAATGTAAGAAAAATAGGCATAAAGACAAATTTTTGTAAATCCCATGGCTTATGTGCAAAAATGAAATGGCACATGAGCCATGGGATGGCTAAAATGCCATTTTTTTAAAGCCCAAGGGGCTATATGTAAATATGTAAGCCTATATAAGGCAACATGATGATGAATAAAAAAGAACACTTTCATTCTCTCGAAAAAACCTAGGGTTTGTATTTGTTTCCCTTTTCTGAAGGTCTCAAACATTCTTCTTTCTTTTGAATTAAATCAAGAGTTTTACTCTTCCTTTTCAAAAACAAGATAGTTTTTCACCACCAAACCCACAAAGGGGAACTTGGATCTGTCTTTAGATCCCAAATAGGAGAGATTTTGAGATCTCACATCTCTTGATCTTCAAGATCCAGCTAACAGGGGAGGAAGAAGAAGAACCCCTTCCATTAACCCCAAAAACACACTCAGGAGTCCAACTCCTCCATGATTTCTCTTCCGAGAAGTTTTTTTAGGCTAAAAGCCTCTTTTTCTCGCCGGCGCTCAAGCGCAGAGCGCCCGCGTGCCGACACGTGGCGCGCTTGCGCTCAAGCGCAAGTGCTCGAGCGCAAGTCGCCCCAGTACCGACACGTGGCGCGCTTGCGCTCAAGCGCGAGCGCAAGTCGCCCCGGTGCTGACATGTGGCATGCTTGCACTCAAGCGCGAGCGCTCGAGCGCAAGTCACCCCGGTGCTGACACGTGGCGCGCTTGCGCTCAAGCGCGAGCGCTCGAGCGCAAGTTGCCCCCGTGCCGACACGTGGCGCTCGAGCACTCAAGCGCAAGAGCGCTCGAGCGCTCAAGCGCCAGGCGCTGAAGCGCAAAGTGCCCATGTGCCGACACGTGGCGCGCTTGTGCTCAAGCGCCCAGCGCTCAAGCGCAGAGCGCCCACGTGCCGACACGTGGCACTCTAGCGCCTGAGCGCACAGCACCTGGGCGCACAGCATCCAAGGTGCTGCCCCCACGCATCCTTTGGATGCCTATTCCCCCTCTTTTTTTCTCTTATGTATATACATATATATATATATACACATATGTATACATATGTGCATACACACATACTCCACGACACTGTCCCTGTTAGAAAAAATTCTAACGGGGCGCTGCCCCGCACCCCGCAAGGGGGCTGCTAGCCCCCTTGACCCCCAGCCCGCTATCCGGATAGCGGGACCCCTGTAAAAACTCTGCGTGGCTCCCGATATATCCAAGCCCCCCTCCAAAACAAAACACACGTACACCGCACATTGAGTTCGCATGACCGGTTTAACCCGTCAATCGGAGGTTCTCTCGCCCCAAAGGCGAGGGGTAATTAACGGCAGCTTAGTACGCGGCTGCTGGAGATTCGGATCCCCACAATCAATAAACCCCGGCCTACCCCAGGCAGGGGGAATCCATAGTACGCCTGACAAGCGCGCGTATTCCCATCTCAATGGGGTGACGAAAAACACCCTACAGATTCTGGCACGCCCGGTGGGACCAATCTCTCCTCCCATATTTCGGGTTAAGCATTCATGCGAACTCAATCATTATACATACCTGTATTTATACTAAAATAATGCTCTTTCATGCAGATTTTCAAGCAATCACCTTCCGACGATGTCTTCAATGATGAACTCAGCTCCCGTCTCCTACACGATGAAGATAGAATCCAGGACGGTCCTTCCGGCCAGTCTTGGGCGACAATAGGAGGAGCCGCTGCTACCATTCGGCTCTATTATGTTCATGCCTGTTGGCGCCATCCCGGCTCCTCAAGCCCCGGTGGCAGACAAACCGGTCTTGAAAGGCAAGAGGCCAAATGTGGTGGTTTCGAAGGCGCCCCAACTTAAACGCAAATCGGTGTTTGAACGACTCTCTCTGGCCCCAGCTGGGGGCAAGGCCATCAACACCAACAAAGCAACAGGGCCTCTCGAGAAAGCTCCGGCGGTGTCCCTGACAACTGCTCGATCGGGTGTTTTCTCTAAGCTCCCCGCTAATCGACTCACGGTGGCTTCCCAGGAAATGGATGCCCGTCGAGCCCTTAAAATTGAAAAGTTAAGGCAGAAAAGGCTCAGATATAGAGCCAACAAAAGGGCTAGGGCTCCTGTTAGGCTGAACCTCATGAGGTTCGAAGAACAGGGTTACCCCGACGAAGATGGGGAAATGGCTGGGTATGTGGTCCACACTGTCTACATGGTGGGCACGCACAGCAAGAGCAAGGACGGGGCCACCACATCTCAAATCCAATCTGGCTTGAATGTGGTTGCCGCTTCCCAAGAACAGCCGCCTCCACTAGATGATGAAAACCCTCTTGATGAGGATGACAGGCGGAAAGACCCTTCGGTCCATGAGGAGTCGGGCTCGGAAAGCGAAGATGAGCCAATCTTCCGTCCCAAGAACACAGAGCAGCAAATTCTCCAAGAGCTCCGAAAACAGCTCAGAAGCAAAGACAAGGAGATGGTCAAACTTTACTCCAAAATTGACAACTTGACGAACGTCGTCCTGCAGTTCACTGCCCGACTTGCCTCTCAGCCGCCCAATCAAGCGCAGGGCTCTGCTCGTGAACCGGGAAACGGTGTCCCAATGCAGCCGACGCCTATTCCCTCAAATCCAAAAGTGGGTGAACCGCATGAAAATCAGTCGCATCCTATCTCGGGAAATGTCTTGGCTACCGATGACAGTAGCCCGCTAACTTAAGATCAAATCATGGATTTGGTTACCAGCAAAGTCAAAACACTGGTAGCCGAAGCGAAGCGCAAAAAGATGTTAACAGTAGCGGGAGACCATATCCTGCTCAATATGATCTGGTAGAATTTCCTAGCGGCTATGTCATCCCTAAATTCGGAAGATTCGATGGGACAGGAAATGCGAATCAGCACATCGCCCACTTCAAAGCCTCATGCGGGAATACTGGGGGCAATGATGCGCTTCTCCTCTGCTAGTTCGTTAATAGCTTGACCGATATTGCTTTCGACTGGTACGCGAGCATACCGGATGGCTCCGTTACCACTTTCGTCCAAATGGAATCTTTGTTTCGACAAAGATTCATGAGCGTCAGCGATAAGATCACCATTGCTGAGCTCGTAAGGACCAAGCCCAAGAAAAACGAAAGCAGCACGGATTTTATAACCCGATGGCGCAATCTCTCCGTCAAATGCAAACCGCCGATAGAGCAGGACCAATTTGTCAGTCTCCTCGTTGGAAATCTCAACAATTGGATGGCCCTGCTTTTATGCACCGCGGGTCTCAAAACATTCCAAGAGCTGACCAGGAAAGTTCAGATGCTGGAGCGCTCAAAGCAGGAGTCCTCCTCGGATTCCCAAAATAACAATAGGTCTTGGAGAAACCGAAAGGACGATAATCGCAAAGGCGGAAACTTCGATGATTCTGAGTCTTTCAACACTTCGGCTAACCGAAATAAGCATAGGATGAGCGGGCCTAGCGCCAACCAGCCTCGGAAGCCAGTGTTCGGAGAGGGAGGAGAATCTCCACTCAAAGAGAAGCTAGATAAGGTCTATTCCTTCAGAAGGGACAAAATCCGTAAAATATTCAAAGACGCCCTGAAGAACAGTCTACAATTGCCAGAGTCAAAAAGACCGCAGGAAGAGAATATGACCGACTACCCCAAATACTGCCCCTATCACAGAGTGATAGATCATGCCATTGAGGACTGTTTCGTCTTCAAAGATTGGGTCGAAAAGCAATACAAAGCAGGAGAGATAGAACTGTCTAAAGGCGTGTTAACAAACAGTCCAGCTGCGACCGCCAATTTCATACAAACGGAGACCGAAGTTCTTCGTGAAACTGATTCTCTCCGACATCTGCCTTTCTCTGAAAACAATCGACCACCACGTCATTAAACTGGGAACAGTCGACCTCTAAGTCGTTAAACTAGGAATTTAAAAAGAAATATATATGTGTAAATAAACAAAAAATATGTAAATAAAAGAAAAATAAAGAAAAGCCGAAATGATGGGGCAACTCGAAATAAAAACCAGCGAGTAAAATAAAGATGAAAATAAAGCCGAAATGATGGGGCAACCACGAATAAAAGCCGAAATGATGGGGCAATCGCAATCTTCGCGATAAGAAAAGCTGAAATGATGGAGCAATCGCGGTAAAACAAAAAATGCAAGAACAAAAAAAACGGCGAATGATGAGTCGCTCCTGGTACCATATTCCAGTGCAGTGATGCAGACGCCAACCAAAATCCAGTTTCCCAAAATTCTTCCGGCCCGACGGTTAGTCCCCAAATTGACTACCGTATACAATCCACGGGCTCAAATAATTCTCCTCAGCCTCATGCCCCACCGTAATCACCAGTTACGCGGCTGGTCTCCGCCT
Source organism: Agapanthus africanus (assembly GCA_030015575.1). Lineage (NCBI taxonomy): Eukaryota > Viridiplantae > Streptophyta > Magnoliopsida > Asparagales > Amaryllidaceae > Agapanthus > Agapanthus africanus. Next base: position 28,392,293 of record CM057350.1, read on the forward strand.
TTGGAATTATGCTCCATTGAGGAGACCCACTTATGTGTCCTCACGATACATGAGGAGAACAAACCTTTGTGGGATCCTTACGACTCACAAAGGAAAAACACACTTAGGAGTCCTCACGACTCCTAAGGAGAAAATACACATGCGGGATCCTTACGACTCGTAGGGAGAAAATGCTTTCATGGGACCCTCACAACCCATAAAATTGAAAAGTCTTAGACGATAGGGATCCAAACCTGTCTCCTAAGCCATCGCTCCCCAATCCCCAAGTGGCAAATGATGAGTCGCTCCTGGTACCATAATCCAGTGTAGCGATGCAAACGCCAACCAAATTCCAAATCCCATACCCCAATGGCGAATGATGAATCGCTCCTGGTACCATATTCCAGTGTAGCGATGCAGACGCCAACCAAATTTCAAATCCCATACCCTAAGTGGCGAATGATGAGTCGCTCCTGGTACCATATTCCAGTGCAGCGATGCAGACGCCAACAAAGTCCCGAAATTTTTCGGCCCTACGGTCTGGATCATACATCCTGCAAAACCGTATACAATCCACGGGCGTAAAACAATCCCAATCTCTCCAAAAATAATAAAATAAAAATAAAAAAAGGTATGTCCACAAGCAAAATGGGCACGAATGAAAACCCGAAAGGGCTCCGTGAGTAAAAACAGCAGGACTGCCGGCGAGTTTGTGAAAACCCGAAAGGGCGCAAACTCGTGAGAAAGAGATGAAATGCACTCACAAGGTCCCCTCGACGTTGTGAGGAGAAAATTTCCGCGTGAGATCCTTACAACTCACAATGGAGCAATACACTTGGGAGTCCCTACGACTCCTAAGGAGAAAATACACTTACGGGATCCTTACGACCCGTAGGGGAAAATGCTTTGTGAGACCCTTACGGCTCACAAAATTGGAAAGTCTTAGGTGATAGGGACCTAAAACCTGTCTCCTAAGCCATCGTTTCCTAATAAGCAAACGCAAATAATGATTCGCTCCTAGTACCATATTCCAGTGTAGCGATGCTGATGCCAAACAAGAAAAAACACAGTTCCTAAGTCCTCCCGAGGAAAATGATGAGTTGCTCCTGACATTATTCCAGTGTAGTGATGCTGATGCCAAACAAAAAAACCAATTCCCAAATCCTGTCATGACAAATGATGATTCGCTCCTGGTACCATATTCCAGCGTAGCGATGCTGATGTCAACCCAAATCACATCAAGTCAAACAACCAATGACCTCCCTGGCAGAACCAAATTCCACCTCGGAAACAAGTCAACTTCATCCCTGACGCCGCAAGAAGCGGGGCAAGTCAAATCCAGAATCGACCATCCACGTCGCTAAAATGGCAGCACCGACCGTCCACGTAGCTAAAAGGGCAGCAACGACCGTCCAAGTCGCAAAAAGGGCAGAACCGACCGTCCAAGTCGCAAAAAGGGCAACACCGATCATCCACGTCGCTAAAAGGGCAGCATCGACCGTCCAAGTCGCAAAAAAGGCAGCATCGACCGTCCACGTCGCTAAAATGGCAGCACCGACCGTCCACGTCGCTAAAATGGTAGCATCGACCGTCCGCGTCGCTAAAATGGCAGCATCGACCGTCCACGTCGCTAAAATGGCAGCATCGACCGTCCAAGTCGCAAAAAGGGTAGCATTGACCGTCCAAGTCGCAAAAAGGGCAGCATCGACCGTCCAAGTCGCTAAAATGGCAGCACCGACCGTCCAAGTCGCAAAAAGGGCAGCATCGACCGTCCACGTCGGTAAAATGGTAGCACCGACCGTCCACGTCGCTAAAAGGGCAGCAACGACCGTCCAAGTCGCAAAAAGGGCAGCACCGACCGTCCAAGTCGCAAAAAGGGCAGCCCCGACTATCCACGTCGCTAAAAGGGCAGCATCGACCGTCCAAGTCGCAAAAAGGGCAGCATCAACCGTCCACGTCGCTGAAATGGCAGCACCGACCGTCCACGTCGCTAAAATGGCAGCATCGACCGTCCACGTCGCTAAAATGGCAGCACTGACCGTCCACGTCGCTAAAATGGCAGTATCGACCGTCCAAGTCGTAAAAAGGGCAGCATCGACCGTCCAAGTCGCAAAAAGGGCAGTATCGACCGTCCACGTCGCTAAAATGGCAGCACCAACCGTCCAAGTCGCAAAAAGGGCAGCATCGACCATCCACGTCGCAAAAAGGGCAACACCGACCGTCCAAGTTGCTAAAATAGCAGCACCGACCGTCCAAGTCGCAAAAAGGGCAGCACCGACTGTCCAAGTAGCAAAAAGGGAAGCATCGACCGTTCACGTCGCAAAAAGGGCAGCACCGACCGTCCAAATCGCTAAAATAGCAGCACCGACCGTCCAAGTCGCAAAAAGGGCAGCACCGACCGTCCAAGTCGCTAAAAGGGCAGCATCGACCGTCCAAATCGCAAAAAGGGCAGCATTGACCGACCATGTCGTAAAAAGGGCAGCGCAGGATTCCTACAAAGCGGGAACCAGATCACTCTGGGCCAGGGAAACGTCTATCACGGACACTCCGTCTCGGAGACATGTCAAGTAACGACCGTCCATGTCGTAAAAAGGGCAGTGCCAGTTTCCCAAAAAGCGAGAACCAAATCAGGTCGCCTCCAAGTAAAAGAAGATCCATCAATTTCATGCACACGAACCACATATGTGGTGTGCATTTATTGATGGGGGCAATTTGTTGGGGTAAAAATTTACACCCCGGTTGACCAAGTCAAAATCAAAGTCAACCCCAAGTCAAGTGGGCCCAAGCCCAGATCCAGTGGGCCCATGCCCGGGTCGAGCCCGAACATGAAGCGGCCGGCCTCCCTCCATGCCAAGATAAAATTTTGTAATAAATAATTTTGTTGTATTTCTTTTATTTTATTTTATGGATAAATGTAAGAAAAATAGGCATAAAGCCAAATTTTTGTAAAGCCCATGGCTTATGTGCAAAAATGAAATGGCACATGAGCCATGGGATGGCTAAAATGCCATTTTTGTAAAGCCCAAGGGGCTATATGTAAATATGTAAGCCTATATAAGGCAACATGATGATAAATAAAAAAGAACACTTTCATTCTCTCAAAAAAACCTAGAGTTTGTATTTCTTTCCCTTTTCTGAAGGTCTCAAACCTTCTTCTTTCTTTTGAATTAAATCAAGAGTTTTACTCTTCCTTTTCAAAAACAAGATAGTTTTTCACCACCAAACCCACAAAGGGGAACTTGGATCTGTCTTTAGATCCCAAAAAGGAGAGATTTTGAGATCTCACATCTTTTGATCTTTAAGATCCAGCTAACAGAGGAGGAAGAAGAAGAACCCCTTCCATTAACCCCAAAAACACACTCAGGAGTTCAACTCCTCTCTGATTTCTCTTCCGAGAAGATTTTTTAGGCTAAAAGCCTCTTTTTCTCGCCGGCGCTCAAGCGCGGAGCGCCCGCGTGCCGACACGTGGCGCGCTTGCGCTCAAGCGCAAGTGCTCGAGCGCAAGTCGCCCCGGTGCCGACACGTGGCGCGTTTGCGCTCAAGCGCGAGCGCAAGTCGCCCCGGTGCCGACACGTGGCGCGCTTGCGCTCAAGCGCGAGCACTCGAACGCAAGTCACCCCGTTGCCGACACGTGGCGCGCTTGCGCTCAAGCACGAGCGCTCGAGCGCAAGTCGCCCCCGTGCCAACACGTGACGCGCTTGCACTCAAGCGCAAGAGCGCTCGAGCGTCCGGCACTGAAGCGCAAAGCGCCCATGTGCCGACACGTGGCGCGCTTGCGCTCAAGCGCAGAGCGCCCACGTGCCGACACGTGGCACTCTAGCGCCTGAGCGCACAGCACCTGGGCGCACAGCGCCCAAGGGCTGCCCCCACGCATCCTTTGGATGCCTTTTCCCCTTCTTTTTTTTCTCTTATGTATATACATATATATATATATATATATATATACATATGTATACATATGTGCATACACACATACTCTACGACACTGTCCCTGTTAGAAAAAATTTCTAACGGGGCACTGCCCCGCACCCCGCAAGGGGGCTGCTAGCCCCCTTGACCCCCAGCCCACTATCCGGGTAGCGGAACCCCATAAAATCTCTCCGTGGCTCCCGATATATCCAAGCCCCCTTCGAAAACAAAACACACGTACACCGCACATTGAGTTCGCATGACCAGTTTAACCCGTCAATCGGAGGTTCCCTCGCCCCGAAGACGAGGGGTAATTAACGGCGGCTTAGTCCGCGGCTGCCGGAGATTCGGATCCCCACAATCAATAAACCCCGGCCTACCCCAGGCAGGGGGAATCTGTAGTACGCCTGACAAGCGCGCGCGTATTCCCATCTCAATGGGGTGACGAAAAACACCCTACAACGGTTTTGGTCAGAACCTTATTCAATAGGTATGCAGCTGTCACAAGTGCATAACCCCAAAAGTAAATAGGAAACACAACAACACTCATCATAGAGTGCACTATATCTAATAGGGTGCGATTTCTCTACTCCAAAACTCCATTGTGTTGTGGTGTATACAGAGGAGTAAGCTGAGAGAGAATCCTATTCTCTTTTAAGTGGTCTCTGAATTCTGTGCTCAAGTATTCTCCTCCCCGATTAGATCGTAGAATTTTAATACTTTTACCCGTCTGGTTTTCTACTTCGTACTTATATTCCTTGAATTTCTCAAAAACTTCAGATTTGTGTTTCAACAAGAACATATGTCCGAATCTTGAGAGATCATCGTGTGAATGTAATAAAGTACGAGAAACCATTCCTGGCATGTGTAGACGTAAGACCGCATACATCACTATGTATAAGTTTCAAAAGTTCAGTAGCTCTTTCTCCGTGTCCAGTAAACCGAGTTTTGGTCATTATACCTTTGATACATGACTGGCATGTTTCATAAGATGTGAATTCAAACTGATTCAAATATCCATTTTTATGCAATTTAGATGGTCTTATCGCATTGATATGACTTAGTTTATAATACCACAAGAAGGCTTCATTTATTTATGAACTTTTCCTTTTGTGTGTGTTCTGTATATTTAGAACTGTGGTTTGATTCAGAACGTATATACCGTTACACAATGTACCAAACCCAATTATTCATCTCAGGAAACTGCATTTTAATATCGCTCATTCATTATCTATTCTGTTATATATCGGTGCTATTAACCAATGTCTGCTCACTAATTACAGATTACAAGTATTCGTGATACAACACTAAAAACACACTCAATATCACGGATATAGCATTTAGGAGCCGACACTGCAATCAGAACAGAGAACCGACCGATATCCAAAGGACTCTTTTTGCAATAAACAAGTGTGCACAAAATTTTTGGTCCAACACAATACATGTGTGACACTAGATCATGATGGGGGGCTGCCTTGGCACAAAAGGAGCGTGTATGGGTGTGATGTACATTAAATGTGCATTGAATGCTAAAGATTATGATGTGATTTAAAGAATCTAATTTCCCTCCAAATCTCTGAAGACAAACCAGGTTATTTTAGACAAATCAAACAGTACCAGGATGATTGTGGAGAGCACACAAGCACACCATGCCAATATGAGACCAATAGCTCGGATTTAGACCGGCCTACCATCCTAGGATCCGAGCTCGCCGGCCCACCTAGCTCAAAACATCCCCATCTTTTCCCCGTCCCTTCCTTGCAGTCACATCACCTCATTCTTATTACTTGTTTAATCTTTTTTGGTGCCTATAAAAGCCAGATCGGTGAGCAAGAGAAGGTCTCTCTCTCATATTCACATAGTATATACATTTTGTTAGTTTCTTTGTTTTTGATTTAGGCTTGAGAATGAGTGGGCTATCACTTGGTTTCTTCTTCTTCCACCCTCTTGAAGCTTTCTCTTGAGAGCTTTATTATGGAGGTTGAACAAACTACCAATATCTTGTACCTCTTCTTCAAGTGTTAACAAACTTTTTGTTTCTTTTTATTTCTTGTTCTTGCTCTTATTTGCTTTTTTTATAATGTGTAACTAACTCTCTTTGGTTGTGGTAATGGTAAGGAAGTGAGATGAAAGGCTTTGCCTCCTCCTCCTCTTGTTAATATTTAATATGCTTAATGTGATTCTAACTTAAGGATTGTTTTATATATTGATGTGATATGGTATTTTGAAACCATGGTTACTTTGTAACCTCTTCATATACCATATTCACTCCCTTTCCCCATTTAATAATGTTTAAGTTAAAATCAAATTGGTGTTAAGTTTGCTAAGTTTGGATACGGTATTTTGTGACCGAGTTCTTGACAAACCCTCGGTTTTCATATACCCTGTACTATCACAACCCCTTAGCAAAGATAACACTAAAACTATTTGCTCTCACTCACTAACTAGTGTTTTTGATGTTGTGGTATGCTTGCTAACCCTAGTGTTTAGTGTTGATACCCCAAGTTCGGACATACAAACGGTAAGTGAACAAAACGGACTCGTTTCGTGTTTTGCTGCGAGTATCGGAATTTGATGATTTGTGCTCCGCAACCGCCTTGACAAGTCATACTTCATGCTGGGATCGACGTAAGGACGGACAACTCATGAACAAAGGAGTGTCGAAGGAATCATCGCGATTCGACCTTCCGAGACAAAACCACGACCACTTCTTTCTTATCTTCTTTACTTGCTTTTCTTTGTTTTCGTATTTTTTTCTATTCTTTGTGACAAATCAACCATTTGTTATTTGTTGAACCTTAAATCACAAGACCTAATACACAATTTCCTATGGATCGACCCATACTTTGCCGGCTTGCTACAACGCATCATGCACTTGCGGTTTATAAACTTTAAAACGAGAACGATCTCGCGTGCGCATTCCATTTCCTTAAACGATCACATTTTCAAAACATACACGTTTGCACGCGCGGGTAAAGTCCTAATAAGTTTTTGGCGCCGTTTTCGGGGAGTTGGTAGTATTGGGTATTGTTATTTCTGGTTCTTACTAACAAAACTAACTTTTAACTAATTTTTTTCAAAACTAACAATACGAAATTTTTTCTAACTTTGTTCTTTGTCCTTCAGACCTGCTAACACCCTGAAATTTATTTTAAAAATCAAGTTATACCATAGGAGCACTTAGCTAGCCTAGAGAACCCACAAAAAAATCTAGCACCTAACTCCTAACCAAGACCGGCGACATCACTGTAAAGACCGGCGACGCCGGGTCAGGGAGGGTCTTTTTGGTTTTTTCTTTTTGTGTGATCACCAGTGACTTGTTGGTGCTCTAGTGGTATTGTTTGATTTTTATAATTTTAAGTGTGCAGGAATTGGGGCATATATATCGCTTTTTGACACTAAATATCATATTTTTTCGACATTTCAGTTTTTAGGGAATTACGACCAGCGATCGTGCGGAGCGAGGATCAAATTCAATTGCAAAACATTAGTGAAGTACAGTGCCAATGATCCGGGTAGTTTGACCCGCGCAAGCGAACAATCAAAGACCCGGATCACTTCACAGGGGTTTTCTTAACCAAATCGCATCAGTGTGTATTTCCTAACACATTCCTCTTGAATCCGACGCATTCCAATATTTCTATCTTCTGCAGGATTTTTCGCACAATTTTGCCACCAATTGCACAGAGAACTAACCATATTTTTTGCAACGCTTAAATTTAAACTGAAAAAGAATTGATTTATTGATTGATGTCTTGAATTCTTTTATTGATTGTGCATTTGCATTTAAATACGGATTTAAGGGCACAACCAAACAAGATACGGTAAAGGATTTTATCACCTTTTTCCCGTAGCCCACAAATCACAAAACTGCATTCTTGCATACCTACAGTAATTTAAAATCAACTAGAACTTTGACTCTAAGGACTTTGCGCTCATTAGGAGAAGTTAACTGTATTTAGAACACCGCTTAACGGTATATCATTCACGGGGTGTCTAGACAAGTGTTCAATAGAAAGGGTTATCTAATTAAGGAACTTCGCGAAAGCGTTGGAAAACCTCCCCTTCTCTCTTGCACTTACCTGGCTTCGTGATCCGTATATCTTGTGCCCGTTTCTCAACACAGTTTTACTTCGACAATCAGGTTCTTGAGCACGTCTAGTTGACATAGCATAACATAAACTGCTATGGGTGTGATATTCTTTGTTTTTGTGATATTTGTGAATTCTTGTTAATATGGGTGATACATAATTTAATTCAATTTTTCACAATTCTTATTCCTCTGTTTATACTCAGTCCCAATTCTTTTGTTCAAATTGCCACGATTCTTCCCACATTCACGAAAATTGTCCTTTTTTAGGGGGTGACCAACCGTCCTAAATTTTTGATAACGGTCACCCACATAACACTCTTGAACCCAATTCCACTTCAATTATAGACCTAATGATTGAAGATTTAGAGAAAGAGGTCGACAGATTGACTGCTCTAGTATCACCATCATTACAACCCTCCTTACCTGAAACGACTGACACATCATTAAGGTATGATAGTGAGATAAATGTTAAGTTGACCACTTTAGAAAAGGGTATTGAAGTAATGATTGAGGTCGAGAATCAAACAGCTGCTATGCTATCCATGTGTATACAACAGTCTGAGCAATTATTTCGCGCTCAAGCTCAATTTTTGGCTAGAATATAAGAACAAGCGAAACATTTAGCTGAGAGAATTTTAGGGAGTGAACGCAGTCAATCGGAACCCAATAATGTTAATGTCTGTCATCTAGGAAGTCATCTAAATGAGATAAACGATCAATTGAATTTTGATGATTTCATAGATGACAATGCAAATGAATTGACCAGGTGTTATCAGGACACACAGGAAAACCCTCAAAGTCAGTCCACCACTAACCTTCAAGTACCCACTGAACCTCCTGTCACTTGTGATTTTGAGGTTGATTTAACTGAAATAATACTTGATGAGGAAGATCTTGAACCGACTGATTTTTGTACTCCAAATTTAAAGGAGGGAGCTTGTGAATTTGACAGGTATGGTTTGGATAGATTGTCAGAAGAGATCAATGATCAGGAACCCATAATTTTTGTATCACCTGGTGATATTGTTTCGAAAGAAACGTTAGTGTGAGAACCTATTTTTTTAGATAACATATATCTACCCATTTGTGAATGTGATGAGGAAGAAATTGTATTAGGAGAGTCTGTGAGCTGTAACAATAGGAATAGGAGTGTGAATAATCATAGGGAGGAGGGTAGTCTTGAAGAATATTCATTCATATCGAGTTTTGAGGAAATTTTTGCGAATGAACTTGATATTCTTGGTGAGTTTGAGTCAGGATCCATTTAGGAACATCCTAAAAATCTTTCTTTTTCCAAACTTTTTGCGGATGAACTCCAGTTTTTAAACAAACCTGACTTCGGAACTCAACATGTGCTTTATGAACATTCAATTCATCCAGAAAACAATTCTTTAACCTCTTCAAAACATCATCTTTATCTTCAGCGTCTTCTGATCCCTAATTTTACACGCCCATGCCCTTCACTAACATCCAACATATACATTTTCTTTTTCTTTTTCTTTTGTATATACATAATCTTTTTCCTGCCATTGCACTATATAGACAAAATCTTTAAATGGCTGGTATTAATTTCTGGACTAACCCAATCGTTTAACATGTAAATGTTGTAATTAATCTTAGGTTTTTTTTCTTTTTCTTTGAATAAAATTCTCACCCTGATGTCTAAGTCTAGCTACCGGAGACGGGGGCAACGATGAGGACATTGTAAAACTTAGGTTTGGGGGTAAGCACTGCGTGTTATTTTGTTGCATCATGTATATATTCTGCATTGCATACATATTAAAAAACCCATAAAAATTGGAAAAAATTTCCCAAAAATATAAAAACTTTGTCATGTTAGCTAGTAGGGGAACATAGATTCGAAATCTGACGGTTCGGTTGATAAGTTAGAAATAACTAAATGCTTTTCAAGAGACTGAAGACCCAAAAAATAACCCTCCTTTGTGTTTAAACCATAGCTGATATACGTCTTTTTAAACACTTTACACGTGTCGTATGTTTTTGAGAATTTGATGAAAGTCTGACATGTCTGTAAACTTTTAAAATTGATAAACACCTTTAGGATCAAACAGGTTTTGTTCTGAGTTAAGTAATATCAAGAATAGTTCATAAGGTAAAGTGAATATGAAGGATATTATTAAGGTTTTAATAGAAACTATAAGTCTGAAAAATAACCCATCTGGAACCTTGTTGGAGTAATTACACACCTTATCCACTGGTAACGTCTTCGAATTTAAAAGAAATGCTGGTTATATCTCCATTTTCACTAAGTTCATAATATTTTAAATAAAATGAGTCTTTTGTTTTGTGACCTTGGTAACTTGGGTAATTAAGTCCTTGGGGTGTCTCCACACCTAATGCCCTAAAACCATCTTTTTAGGGAGTCATTGACCCAAAACTCGCTAAGTTTCCAAGCGCCAAATAAAACAAGCTAAGCAAGTGTTCTCTCCAAGTTAAAAGTCCTCATGGTTCTTTGTGGGAGAATAATCTTGGCGGAGACGGGTTTTCTATTAAAACAGTTTTTTCGCGGAGATATGAAGGTATATTTATTAAGATGTTTTGCACGATAACGAAAGGTGTGTATGAACAACAAACAGGTGAAAGGTAGGAGTGAAAAATAAGACTTAAGTTCTCTGTTAAAATGATTTAAAATTCTGACTTGAAACCTAACTAGAGAATAAAACTTGAGAAAATCTTAACTCCTTTCAAAATCATGTGATCCTTCAGAAGTTTATCCTGGTCCGTAATTATAACATGATGAACCTAATCAAAGTTCTTAAAAACTTATGGACACTATCCGCACAATCACGTAAAAACGCATATGAGCTTATGTTAGAAAAATTGTGAGGAGTGAAAAATAGGGTTTGACGTTTCTAAATTAGGGTGATAGAACTTCCAACTTTGATTCTTAATCTTAAGATTAGAATCAACAGTTTTTCCACGACGCTAACCTGACTGGATTTTGTGGGTGTAATCCGCTGAAAACCCTCAGGAGACAACACTCCTCCTACTAGGGACATCTAGAGGTTTAACGGCTTGTTACACGTGCTCAGTGCAATCACATTCTTTGCAAAAGTGAGGCTAGGATTTTTTTGTTTTGCACGGGACGAGCAAAAGATAAGTTTGGGGGCATTTGTTCATCTCAGGAAACTGCATTTTAATACCGCTCATTCATTATCCATTTTATTATATATCGGTGCTATTAACCGGTATCTGCTCAGTAATTGCAGATTATAGGTATTCATGATAGAATACTGAAAACACACTCAATATCACGAATATAGCATTTAGGAGCCGATACTGCAATCAGAACAGAGAACCGACCGATATCCAAAGGACTCTTTTTGCAATAAACAAGTGTGCACACAATTTTTGGTCTAACACAATACATGTGTGACACTAGATCATGATGGGGGGTTGCCTTAGCATAAAAGGAGCATTTATGGGTGTGATGTGCATTAAATGTGCATTGAATGCTAAAAATTAAGATGTGATTTGAAGAATCTAGTTTCCCTCCAAATCTCTGAAGACAAATCAGGTTATTTTAGACAAATCAAACAGCACCAGGATGATTGTGGAGAGCACACAAGCACACCATGCCAATACGAGGCTAATAGCTCGGATTGAGACCGGCCAGACCACCCTAGGATCCAAGCTCGCCGGCCCCCCTAGCTCAAAACGTCCCCATCTTTTCCCTGTCCCTTCCTTGCAGGCGCATCATGTAACAACCCTAAACTTTCTGTACAATTTTTTTCAAAAGTACAGAAAGAGGTATTTGAGCCTGAGCACAAGTTATAAATTTGTTTTGCTTTTTAATAGCAAGCAAGAGCTTGTAGCTCATTGGTAAGATCTTGCACTGCTGAACCAAAGCACCAGAGTTCAAATCCCATCAGCCACATTATTTTTTATATTGATTTCTTTTAATCTTTTTAGACGCCCAAGAGTCTATACGTGCTATACTCATAAACCCAAAGGTCACACTAAAAACAAACTGTTCCATGAGAAAGACAAAGCGACGAGGGACACATGGCGTCGGGGGGGGCCACTCGGCCTGCATCGGCCGGCGACTCCGCCGAATCGGCTGGCGCCGCCGGCCGATTCATCTCAAAATCCGAGTTGGCCTTCATGAAATATGTAACTCTTGGCCTCCTTATAACCCCTGTATGGTTCATTAACAAAGCCTTTTTAAAACCCCATTAATCTATTTTTAATACAATTTTCAATACACCCTTTCATCTGCCCTAAACCCTAAAATTATCCTATAAATACCCACACTCTTTTACACCTCCTCACTCTGAATTCTATACAAAAACTCTCAAGAAAATTCTAAGTTCAATAGTGTACAAGTGGAGTTAGTGAAGGGCGAAGCTCCGACGAACTTTCGGTAACGATCCGAGGAGCTCCCGGCGACGAAACGACGCACCGGCACCTCCTACCACTTCCTCTTCCACTTATTTAATCTAAAATCCAGTAAGTCTCTCATTCCTCTTCTCTTTTCTATTCTGAAAACTTGTATTTCTAAAACCCGACAGAAACGGAGTTAATCCGACTTCCGATTCGGTTTTTCTTTAAAAGTTCCATTTTTCTTAAAACAACAATACCAAACTCTCACAACATGACGATTTATCATTAAAAAAATATATTGAACAAGTTCCATATCAAAATAATTCATATTGTAATTTTTATTGCACTTTTACAGAAAAATACCATATAGTTTAGTTTCGACATAAAAACATCATTACCCTTGCTATATCTTTAGATAGTTCACGAGAAAATGACCTAGCTCTTCACAACACTCATATGTAACATAGCACAATGATATTGAGAAACATAGTTTTGGGAAAATACAATTTTACATAAAACTACCTCTGACTTATATAAAAACCCTTTTCTATAAGATTATGCATTTTAAACAAATCTTTGCAAAGCGCCGCTACAACCCATTTTGGGGAACCCGTTCGGAATGATGTGGATTATCGCACATCTTCGGTCTTAGTAGTGTGAGATGCAGAACTCTGCAAGTAGCATTCGGTCTCGAAAGATTTAAAAAAAATACAAATATCTTAAGAAAATGAGATTTCTAGAAAAATAATAAATTAAAAATTATTTTATATAAATATATGTATATATGTATCATCAAATATCTGATTTTTGATATAATATAAATATTCCAAATTTTCTAAATCAAAAGAATTACTTTACAAGAAAATACCATGCAATTCCATACAAGTTCAATACTTTACAATTAAATACCATATATTATGAAATTAGGTTTTATTCATTAGAAATGTCACATATATAAAATATAAATCAATGAAAACTCTAAAGATGATAATAAAATACTTAAGGTGTATTTTGAAAATTATACAAAATTATTTTTACATAAAACCCCTTCAAGTTTTATAAATTACAATAAGGACCCTGTTAAATATAGGTTTAAGCGGGACCGATCTCTTGAGCCTCAGGGAGCCGGAGAAGTGGGTGCTTGCCTATTTAAGGTAGACAACTTAACAAACGATGTTATCAACACGGTAATCGTCTTTGAAAAAAACACAAATCCTGCCGTCCATGTGCAGCGGTTACCGATAATACCAAAACCTAATTCAGGATCCAATTTCTTTTTTAATTGTCTGACTCAGACTGAGTCTCAATATAATCAATCTGACTTGAATGAGATTCAAGTATATATATATATATAACAATTCAATATGAATCCATATATTCAATCTGTTCAATCTATCAATCTATACAACTTGACCGAACCAAACCATGGATATATATCCATCTACATGATTCTCCAGTTACATCGTTTTACTGATATCATGGTTTCAGAAAGTCATCCATCTATACATACAAGAAAATACAATTTACAATACAATACAAACAATACACTCAAGACATCGCGGGGTTTAAAGGGTAGATTGGTACGGAAGGTGTTAGAAGTGGCATGAGACTGCAAGAATTAAGACACCTAACCTGAATTCAATTGCTGTTGTACCGTGGCATAAACGGTTCCTTATATATTCCATTCACCTTAATCTCTGGTCTACTGAGACTCCTCTCGTATACACTGGCATCTTCTGTACCAAGCTACAAACAATAGAGCTAGCACTAAATACAACATTATAACAATATAATACCACTTTAAAAGTTACACTATTCTCTCTTTGTCTATTCTACTTCTCCCTTATCTTTGGGACTTACCGAACGATTGTTCGCTGACGACATTCCTTCTCTTTCTTTTTTGGAATGTTGTCAGCTGATTCACTGGAGATCGAGCCCACCAGCGAGGATTTGGACCAGCTAGCTTATGACCTAGAGCTTTAGATTCTTGTATACATTTACATTCTGTATTTTCCATTTCTGTTATGCCACTGTTTAGGCATTGCTTTCCATTCCATGTATTTACTTTTCCATGTACTGTAAAAGAATGTTAATAAATAAAGTTGATGTTCTTTACCTTTTGTCTCTTGTGTATATTTCTTTTATATTGCTTAGTTAATCTTACCGCATTTACTTCAGAGTAAATACGTAGCGGCCCGTCGCGTCCCCTTCGCCGTACACCGGGAAGCGGGGCGTGATATATCACCTCATTCTTATTACTTGTTTAATCTTTTTTGGTGCCTATAAAAGCCAGATCAGTAAGCAAGGGAAGGCCTCTCTCTCATATTCACATAGTGTATACATTTTGTTAGTTTCTTTGTTTTTGGTTTAGGCTTGAGAGTGAGTGGGCTATCACTTGGTTTCTTCTTCTTCGTCCCTCTTGAAGCTTTTTCTTAAGAGCTTCATTATGGAGCTTGAACAAGCTACCAATATATTGTACCTCTTATTCAAGTGTTAATAAATTTTTTGTTTCTTTTTATTTCTTGTTCTTGCTCTTATTTGCTTTTCTTTTTATAATGTGTAACTAAATCTCTTTGGTTGTGGTAATGGTAAGGAAGTGAGATGAAAGGCTTTGCCTCCTCCTCCTCTTGTTAATATTTAATATGCTTAATGTGATTCTAACTTAAGGATTGTTTTATATATTGATGTGATGTGGTATTTTGAAACCATAGTTACTTTGTAACCTCTTCATATACCATATTCACTCCCCTTCCCTATTTAACAATATTTAAGTTAAAATCAAATTGGTGTTAAGTTTGCTAAGTTTGGATACGGTATTTTGTGACCGAGTGCTTGACAAACCCTCGGTTTTCATATACCCTATACTATCACAACCCCTTAGCAAAATTAACACTAAAACTATTTGCTCTCACTCACTAACTTATGTTTTTGATGTTGTGGTATACTTGCTAACTCTAGTGTTTAGTGTTGATACCCCAAGCTCGGACATACAAACGGTAAGTAAACAAAACAGACTCGTTTCGTGTTTTGCGGCGAATATCTGAATTTGATGATTTATGCTCCGCACCCGTCTTGACAAGTCATGCTTCATGCCGGGATCGACGTAATGACGGACAACTCATGAATAAGGGAGCGTCGAAGGAATCGTCGCGATTCGACCTTCCGAGCCAAAGCCACGACCACTTCTTTCTTATCTTCTTTACTTGCTTTTCTTTGTTTTCGTATTTTTTTTCTATTCTTTGTGACAAACCAACCATTTGTTATTTGTTAAACATTAAATCATAAGACCTAGTACACAATTCCCTATGGATCGACCCGTACTTGCCGGCTCGCTACAACGAGCCGTGCACTTGCGGTTTATAAATTTTAAAACGAGAACAATCTCGCGTGCGCTTTCCATTTCTTTAAACGAT
Organism: Agapanthus africanus; assembly: GCA_030015575.1. Taxonomy (NCBI): domain Eukaryota; kingdom Viridiplantae; phylum Streptophyta; class Magnoliopsida; order Asparagales; family Amaryllidaceae; genus Agapanthus; species Agapanthus africanus. The sequence continues at coordinate 28,408,031 of CM057350.1, forward strand.
CACATTTTCAAAACATACTCGTTTGCGCGCGCAGGTGAAGTCCCAACACCAATCAACAAATGATTTAGGAAAATGTTCAGAATATTATCCTCTGATACAAATTTATATCCTTCTTTATACAACAAAGAAACTAATATAATATTTCACATCATATTTGGTACGAAATAACAGTCGTTCAGAACCATTGTATTACCATTTGGTAATACAAGGTGATATTCGCCAACTGCTTTGGCTGCAACAATTGCTCTATTCCCTACTTTTAGAGACATATCACCATTTCCCAGTTCTCTACCTTTTCTTAGCCCATGTAACAAATTACAGACGTGGAATCCTCATCCGGTATCCAATACCCAGGATGTAGAGCTAACTGAGAAACGGTTCTCGGTAACGAACACACCCGAAGAAGATGCATCAGCATGCTCCTTCTTCGTTCGGGTGGCGTGGGAATCCTGATGTTCCCCTATTCCTTACTCAGACTTATGATAATCATAAAAAAAAGCAGAACCAACGTTCCCCAGCTCAGTATAATAAGCGGGTTCGGTCAATACATCCATATTATTATCTTGATTAAGGCGTATCATGGTCTCTACCTAGAGAGAAAGAGAAGGAAACGCTTTAGTGTGCGCTCTTTGCAAAATTAGATTGGTTATTATCTTATCTAATCAGGATGGCTCCTACTGTTTTTATCAAATCTTCCTTCAAACCATAAAAGGTAAGATTAGCCAGGATTAATTACACCCTACAAGTTCGCCAATCGGTCAGCCAGACATGTATTAGTACTCCGAAAGAGTCTCCCCATGCTTTCGCATGGAACTAATTAATTAACCTCATTTCCGCAGGGACATAACCCCGTTAACACCTTTCTTAGACACTTACTTGATCAACTAATTGTAAAGTGGAAAACTCTCCCAGGAGTAACTCTTACTCGTAGTAGGTATCGAGATCCAACTATCTCATAAAAGGTATGTAATCTCATTGCAAATTTCAACACTTGAAATCCCCAATATTTGTTTTTACCCCTAGCAACTTATGAGCTTAACTATGGTCAACAAATCATAAGCGCTAGTCAAATTCAACCCGTCATTTTGTGATTGAATTAAACCTACCCGCACGACCCTTAACTATGGTCAATAAGGTCGTACGACTACCCTAATCCTATCACATCATATGCGGCAGATAAGCACTAGTCATCTACCGCACATTACGTCTTAACTATGGTCAATAAACGCAGCACGAATTCTAAATAGCACTTATCTGAAATGACGGAGGGCTACGACTGGTTTTGTAAAAAACCTTTAACGTAATGAACTTGATATCGTTGTAGAATCTAGTGATTTGAAAAGGAGTGGTTTTGTAGCATTTGCTAGTTTTGCTAAAGAGGTCACTCCCGGTGAAGGGAACTCGGCTCTTTCCTCATCGAATGGGGTGCTGGATATTCATCAAGGAATACCACTATGCAAAGCAAGAACTAGAGAAGTATCAAAACAAAACTGAGTGGATTGTAGTATTTGCTAGTTTTGCTAAAAAGATCACTCTTGGTGAAGGGATCTCGGCCCTTTCCTCGTCGAATGAGATGTTGGATATTCATTAAGGAATACCACTATGCAAAGCAAGAACTAGAGCTAACTTTTTTTAAAATTTCGATTGTACAATATCTTTAGGTTTCTTTTCTTTCCATTAATCTCATTAATGAAGTCCCATCATTTATATTTCCCTAAACATCACAGAAAAGAAACGAAAATTGAATGTACGCTTATGCCATCCGCATTCGCCACGGGGCCCCGTCATGCACCGTTAGGTTACTTAACTAATGGCAGAGCGGGGCCTAGACTAGCGCGGGTGCAAAACATAAGCAACGTTTATTTTATATATCATATATATATATATATATATAGCATTCTTCTCACGCAATTATATGATCACATCACAGAACACAAGTAGCAGAAGTCAACATATGAAATATTGGATATATTAGGAAATATTGGATATATTAGGAGGTCCATGTTTTAAATTCAGCCAGTAATGAAAAACACGGATTCTACGGGCGTGATGAATAGCCAAACCCACATCCCTAGACCCCTACGAGAGCGGCAAGCAACCCTGCCAATTCTAGAGTTAGGAGACCCGATCTCGACTCTTCGAGATAGTCACCCACTAGACTCTATAACCCAGTTACTTGTACTCCCCGCCTTGGGTCTATCCTAATGCGGAAAAGTAAATAATATATATCAATGGTGACAACATCCTCAACCCGGAAGTGTCCCAATAAAAGAATATTACATACAATTTTTACATGAATGAAAATTAAAAAAACTCTCATCTCATGCAAAAAAAACCCGGCTATTCAATCACGACGATCCAATATAACATATCACAGCAACACATAATATCATATGTTATCAATGTAAGTAAATATGCGTATCCCGAATGTTGTTGACATATAGCAACGAGATAGGAGATACCCAACATATTACACTTACGGTCGCAAAAAAGAAATGAAAAACTACAATATTTAGAATCCGCAAATTCCTTAGACATCATAAACCGGGAATATCTTATATTCCGAATTTCATGCCTAACTCTATAAACCTTAAATTTTAGTCTCAGATTGAAAACTCTTTTCAATAAGCAGTCGGATAATTCAACAAAATTCCCGACTAGGTGTTCGCGTACTATACGCGATTGCGACGGAGTTTTGATCCGAATCGAAACTCTGTGGAAATCGATCAACCGAGACTAAAACGCTAAATTTATAATACACTAACTAGTTTTCTCAAAACTAATTATTGTGGATTCCAAATATTGTATCACATATTATCTAAAACGGCGCCATTTGATTTATCTATTTTTTATGCATGTTAGTAGTTAACGGCAATCAATAACGGTGTCGCGTGTAGCTAGACCGAGATGAGTACGGGTCGTCCTCAGGAAAACGTTGAATCTTTTAATCTTACTTTAGGCGTGTTGATTCGGAAAAGAGGAAGAATAATGAATAGTGGAAATAGTTTCTAGATCTACGTTAAATACGGATACAGGATACAGATCTAAAATAACTACGGATGTAAGTTTTATAGTAGAAGGGGGCTTGTAAGGTTCTTTAAGATTTAGTAGTCATGGATGATTACATAAAGATTACTCTTTTTATCCTTTAATATATTTAAAACTAGATCGACAGTGATGCATGTAGATTAAGCTTTCTGGAGGGAATAGGGTTCCCACTCTTAACTCCTATCTTAACATGGATCTCTATTCATGTCTAGCCTTTACCAAAGCAATTGATAATCTAATCTTTAATCGTGGTTGTGACTATCAATGAATTGATAGCGCGACCGATTAGGATATTAACTATTCTTTTGATAAAATTTATAAACTTTATAAGATTTAAAAAGAGTTTAAGGATCTTCATCATCCATTAATCTACCATAATCCTACAAACCCTAACAAGCGGAGAATTACTCGCGCATGTTGGGAAAAGAAAAGATAGAAAGGGAAATCATATTGAAAACTACAGAAAATAAAATGATATAGGAAAACAACTACCTTTATTAATCAATAAGATCAAGTACACTTTGTTCTTTTAGAAAATGATTACAAAACCCTAGTTTGCTTCTCGATCTCTTCTGAGGAGGTAGATGAACTGTCAATGATCAACCAGGATTCTTGAGCCGTCGTGGACTTCGTGATCGCGTCGATTTGATGATTTTTCCAAGAGGCGCTCGGTTCTTATTTATGGTCACAGAGCCAGAATGTTTAGTTTCCTAATAAGGCAACTAACTGTTAGGATCCTACCCAAAAAATTCAAGATCCCAACTCCTCAAAAGTGCGGCGGAACTGCGGCCATTAGGTAGGTTTAGCCGCGGATCCGCAGTTGGTTAGGGGATTTAGGGCTTCACTTTTCTGTGGCTTCATCTCTGTAGTATTTGGTGATCTTTTGAGTATGTAGACTTTGAAAATCTTCTCTACGTTTCTGCCAGAATTGGTTTCTTCAATTTACTTGAATATTTTCGGCAGATTTGATCTCGCCAACTTGAATTTCCTTGAAACTTCAGTCATGATATAATTCCTGCACAATTATCTTAATAAATGATATTAGTAGAATTTGTTTTTATTGAAATATTATCTTAACCATTTGTCATGATATTTTAATTTTAAGAGAATTGGTCAAAGATATTTAATAAGATAAGCATATTGAAATAGACCAAATATTACATGAATATTATATGCTTACATTTTCCTTCATAATATTAATTATAATATATAAACACATGAAAATAGTATTTTTACGGATAAACCCTTATATGTGTCATATTTATAATAAACATCTTTTATTATATAGAAATAGTGAGGAAAATGTCACATCAATAGTGCAGTTTTATCAACTGAACAAATATCCCCAAACTTAACTTTGATCGTCCCGAGCAAACTAGTTTTTCAAGAGAAGGAGAAAAAGAAAAAACTAAGCAGCACACTTTCGTAGGCAACACGATTGCACTGAGCACGTGCAACAAGCCGTTAAACCTCTAGGTGTCCTTAGTAGGAGGAGTGTTGTCTCCTGAGGGTTTTCAGCGGATTACGCCCATAAAATTCTATAATAAAAGATAGATGGTGGAAGATACATATAAAGATAAGAACTTATAAAAGAAAGAACTTGAAAATAAGAGTTTCCAACTATACTAGCTTTTCAGTTGCTATAAGCCTCATCTTAATGGTCGTGAAAAAATGATAGAAATCACACCATCTCTCAATAAAATATCGTCTTTATTCTTCCTCCCTATCTTTCTTCCAAACATTGATCATATACCCCTACGTGTATGTAAAAGACATCCCTACATTTAGAGAATTCAATTCAAGCTATCATACTCTTGTCCATCTTCCAAACTACTTTATAGTTGGTGAATATTTTCGATAAAATTGCTCACACATTCTTCATGCGACCGTCAATACTTCTTGAGGTACTAACCGACCGATTACAAAATGTGCTTGCGCATTTAGGCATAATTCCTTGTTTTGCAACACCCAAGATTTAGCAGTGGCTCCCAAACCAGTTGGTCTAAGGCACTAGGTGATAAAGCACCATCGCTATATTTTTTTATGCTGCCTTGATAATTACAAAACCAGTGTTCATCATTTTTTTTCCACCATTTATACTCTTCTTTTTTTTCTTTCATACTAAGGCTTTTAGACAAGAGCATTTCAAGGTATCCTCTACTATCCCAAGTTTCAAGACGTGTGTAAGTGCGTATAGTAGGGTATCAACGTTCAGATGTTTGGGTTCAAGAATAGGGACTATTTTTCACACTTATTTTTATCCTCAGATTAGCAATTTTCTTCATCCTACTAACTCTTGGGACAACAACTCATAACTACTTATTACTAGTTTTGTTTAAGAAAATATCTAACTTTGTTATTTTTCTTAAACTATTCCTATCTTTCAAATGTAGTTTTTCACTTTCTAACTTCCATTATCAAAAAAATTTGTGCTTATATAAAGTATAATGGAAAATAATGCGTAAATAAGTACAAACCTCCTCCAAACCTATTTGCAGCAGTGTCCTCACTGTTGTCATCTTTTAAATCTCAAAAACCTGTAGACTTTGGAGGAAAGATTATTAACGGGGGCAACAAAAATTGAAAGTGAAAATCCTCCCCCAAACTTATTTTTGGCTCATAGTTTTGAGGAAAAATTTTATTTTCAAGAGCCAAAAATATAACCCCCCCAAACTTGAGTTAAACAATATTAAGCATTTTAAAGGGGGTAAAGTTATTTGGTCAATATAAAACTTTACAAAGACTAAAAGTTAATACCAACCATTCAAAGATTTTATCAATGTAACGTATAGGTCGGTGGAAGAACATGTTATATAGAGCCAAGAAAAAGTGGAGAAGAGATAAGTGGTGGTATGGAAAGGGTTTGCGTGAACGTGAATGTGAAGAGATAAGAGGTGATGATAAATAAAAACGAGAATGTGAATGATCGGAAATGAGTGGAATATTGGCATTCTCGTATTTTATAAGAAGAAAGGGTGGTGGTTCAACTTCTATAGGTGGAGCTTGATTAATCACAAAATCCGTGTTGTTTAGGAATGCAAGTTCGTCAGCAAAAAGTTCTTCAAAACTCTTATCGATGGTGTAATTGAACAGTTTGCTGTCAGTAAGTTTTGTGCCAGAATTTATCATACTTGATTTGTCAAAAATTATGGAGGCAGGAGACTCGAAAAACTCATCTACCTCATTTTCAAAAGTATCCAAATCAAGTTGGCTTTTTGGAATTATCAAACTTGAATTATCGGATTGTGAATCATCAACACTCACTGAAATTATAGGAAGAATAGAAGAAGAACCTGAGAAAGTAGGTGAAATGGGTAAACAAATTGGTGTGTCGAGTATAGCTGAACCAGATGTGGGAAATGAAGGCTGAATTTCGATCTGCTGTTCGGTTATACAATTATCATCAACTTCAAGACGCATATGGGATTCAGGAAGAATAATTAAAGGCTCGAGATGATGACCACAAGGAAGTGAAAGGACCTGAAGAATTGGTGGGACAAACTCATCCAAAATTTTGGGTTCATCATTCAATATATCCCCAACGTCAATCTCCTCATTCAAGTAAGGTTAGAATTCTCAAATACCTCATTAAAATTATGGTTTTCAATCAATTTTGGTTCAAGAGTGGAGGTATAGAGATCACAAGGGTTGGGTATGGTTTCACTTAAAATGGACCCTTCACAATTGGGTAAATCAAACACTACAAAGTCACACAACTTATCAGACATTCTATCTTCAATTGTTGAATCATTTGGTGTACTCGATGAATCTGTAAAACTGGAGTTGTGGATTTCGGTTTGGAATTGGGAGGTTAGATTAGGAAGGGTGTACAGTTCTCTCTCACTACCCAAATTCTCACTTTGTCCTATGGTCGTATCATACACTGAAAATTTTTGAGCTGGTTCAAAACTAGTTGCTCGTTTATACTCAGCCATGCTTTCTGCCAATTCCTTTCTGAGGCGGTGCATCGATTCCACACCTTCTTCTAATTTCCGCTCGAGACTAGACTTGAGTCGATAAGGGGTTTCAGTATAAGATTGAAATTCTTGTGAATAAGTAAAACTCCCAAATGACTGATTAGAAGGACTGTCTAGAGAAGGTGTAAAAGTCGGGTAGGATTGATAGGAATTGAATGGTTGTGAAAATGGGGCAGGAGTAGGATCAACATTATGATAAGAAGAATATTGATATGGGTTGGTTGGTTGACTATTTTCAATAGATATCATATATGCCACAAACCGATTTTGAAATTCTTCTTTAGAAAGTGATGGTGATGGTTGATGTTGGTCCGGATTGAAACTTTGGCCGTTAGCCCTCGCTATATGCTCAGCGATGGACATGTGTTTAGGAGTTCCTTCACTTGGAGTATCAACTGAAACAGATGTAGAATTAGGATACGGTTGATAAAACCTGGACTGAGGTGGCCAACTGTTTCTATCCACATGTTCTATCCGATCCCTTAAAGAAATGAGAGAGTCGGATGGTATACCGAAGCGATTACGAAGACAAGAAATATCTGGTTGTGGATAGTAAAGCTCGGCAAGAGTTCGTCTGTTTGGGTTACCCATTATAAGAAGGTGAAAAGAAAAGAGGGTAAAAAGATTTAAGCTCTATTTGGATTGTTTTGCTTTGAAAGTGGACTTGGGGGTTTACTCACAAAATCATAAAAAATAAACAAACAACCCTAGAACTAAGGTCACCTAGGTCAAGAACTAGACCGCTCCTAGACTTCCAAAGGACAAATCATAGGATAAATCCTCTACTGTCTCTTTATCTCTCATGTGGCCAGGTAAGTGCCAGGTAAGTGGGAGGTATCCGATATACGAATCACCGAAAATAGCAGGCCTAATTAAGTAACAACTTGCCTTAGACACGCTTGCCTAGACACCACAAAAGAAATGCAGATAAGCAATAAATTACCCACGGCCTTCCTCTGTCCTACTTGAGCGTGACGGTTCTTAGGGTCTTGATCTAGATATTTTTTAATTAATATTGGGTTATGCGGATGCTCGTTTTGTAATTTGTGGGGCCTAGGAAGGGTGATGAAATCCCTACCTAATCTGAATTGTGATCTTGCCCCTTAAAATCCGTATTAAAATATGAATTAAAAAACCAAGTACAAAACTTTGCAAAAAGATTTTTGAGCGGCGATATTTTGCAAAGATCCTGCAGGAAAGATATTTTATTGGATTTCAGAGGAGAGAGAAAAAGTTGAGAAATTTACCAGAGAAGTTTGGAACCCTAGATCTTCAATTAAGCCGCGGTTCCGCCGCCGAATAGGCCTTCTTGCCGCGCTTCCGCCGCTGACTTGGGAGATCAGGTGGAGATTTTTGCTACGTGGCCTCCCTTGCTCCTCTGGATCTTGATTAATGTCTCTGGATCTCTGTTTCCTCAATTCTGTGATTCCAGGTCCCCTCGCAAAATTCACACAATAATCGATAAATATATAATTTGCAGTTTTGTTTATTATTAAGATATAGATCAAATAAGAATTCAACACAAATAGCAAGAATAAAAAATTACGCACGTATTCTCGGCAACGGCGCCATTTGATTTATCTGTTTTTTATGTGTGTTAGTAGTTAACCGCAATCAATAACGGTGTCGCGTGTAGCTAGACCGAGTTGAGTACGGGTTGTCCTCAGGGAAACGTTGAATCTTTTAATCTTCTAATCTCGATCATAAGTCAAATATTCTATGTATATCACTATTCACATGGTATCGTCGTCTAAAGATCCGCTATAACATCATGACGTGTCTCAATTACGAACCTGCCAAATCACCGATCTCACGGCCTCAAATCAAATCCCATCAACTCATCTCAAATTCCAAGTATTATCCTCAAATCCAGTATATGAACACATAGTCCCATACCCATGTGTAAATATACACACCTCCATATACGCACAGGTAAAAGAAAGAAGTATGCAAGTATGTGTGTGCGTGTGTGTGTAGGTGCAACCACTACTCTAGGGTTTCGCAACTACAGTAAACCAATCCATCTTTATCATCAATCAACTCAATCAACATATAATCAATATATGTGTGTATACGTATTCGTATACATCACCACGAACTGCGGGGGTGCTATACGCCATCCATCCGACTTCTCCCCATAGATATAAATCTACTCACCTTGCTTCTCGTGTGCCGATGCCGATGTCGCCATCTTTATGTTCAATGCCTCGACGTCACGTGGGGTACCTACAAGAATATCACAAACGCTAAAGCACATGAAAATCACATCGGAAACAAAAACGGCATACGCTATGCCCATAGGTAAAAACCTATAGTCTCGCATGCAAACACGATCAATAACCCTTTGCCGTTGACGTTCAAATACCATCCGACAGAAACGAATCACCAAATACCAAAATCCATGCTAAAATAAGTTGTAAACCATGCGCCAACACAAGAAAACTACCTCAAATTCTACCCTAGATGGAATCAGTCAAAATTGCATATGCCAAGGGTCAAATTTACTGGAGATAGGGCCCTGAAGCAAAAATGAGGAGATTCCAACCTGCTCTGGCCGTAAATTACGGCCAGAAAGGATTAATTGGCGGCCTGGAAGAGGGGGTAGGGGCTAGGGCTTTGGGTGATGGTTTCTAGTTGCCTGCACATCTCACTGTCAAGCCAAAAATATTTTCAGGTGCCTCGGGTGTTAGCAGATTTCCAAAAACACTCACAGAATTACAGTTTTTCCCGATATCATTTTCATAAATCCGTATTACGGGTTCTAGTTTCTGGTTTTGTCCAATCTAACATCACAACAGGGATTGTATTCTCTAATTACACCTCAATACACCTTTGATTTCAATTTAAACCCTAAACCCTAACTTGGAATTTCCAAAGTTCATCAAACCACATCATATCGACATGAAACACGTATTGATGCGCAAGGAATTGAAATACTATACTAAGGGTGCAGAAATTACCTCCTTTGGCAACTTAAGAATTTTCTTGAGTTGGTCAAAGTCCTCAAATTCCTCTCTTTCTAGGTCCAATATGTAGCTAGTGAGCTTGGGAACAATTTTTGTGAAATGGGAATAGGGTTTTGGAGTTGTAGTCATGGTGTTATGGGGGATTGAAGATGGAGGAGGAAGAGGGAAGGGGCAGCAGCAGCTCAAGGGAGAGAGGGGAGAGAAATGAGAAGAAGAAATGATGGGAATGACTCAAAACAAAAGGGTTGACCTACTCTTTCTCTCTCCTAATCATTCTATCACTTTTTCTTTTCTTTTCCTTTATTTCCTTCTCCTCACAATAGTAAACCCTAAACAACCATGCACCCAAAACATGTAAGAAAATGTAGCAAGTGTGGAAAATGATATGTGCATGTTTTGCACAAAAATGCTAAAAACCCGATTAGCGATTTTTAATCGCGATTAGCACTAAATTAGCATATAATTAACCATAAAAACTTTTAAAATGGCATAATTCCATAAAATACCCTATTTTAGAATTTTCCATAATTTTTCCAAAATTTTTCCTATTTATCGGTATTTAATTATACCGAAATATTAAAATATTCAATAAAATAATATTAAATTATAAAAATTCCCAAAAATAATATTTTATTTTTTTGAAATGTTACAATCTTCCCCCCTTAAAGAAATTCGGTCCCCGAATTTAAATTTAAACCCCCAAATTCTAAAACATTTCAAAGGAAGGTCCAAGTCGTCGGGGCTCCGAAATCATCAATACATAAAACGCATCATAGCGCAATGCATGCGCATGAGTAATGAGCAGATAACTCAAAATCAAAACTCCGTCAAGCATCCCGTAATCATCGGAGTCATGGTAAAGACACGAATGCCAAATCCAAAGCAAAACCAATATGATATAAATCAGCACTATACATATAACTATCAAACCTATACATGTAAATATCGAAAGGAAATGCATGCCAAACCCATTAAAGTTGCTGAGCAATGCGCATAACACTGCACAGTAGCGGACGTCTATCATAAGAAATTAACCATATACGTATATACCTTTTGTTTAATATGTACGTTCCGCCGTTTTGGAAACAATTTAGAAGGGTTCCTTGTTTTAAACGTTTCGTGTCATATCAGACATGTAGGTAAATACTGAGACTATAGCTCGCTTTTTGGAAATCCCCTTCAATAACTATCAATGCATGCAAAATATATTCAGGTACAGTCCTCTGATTAGTCCTGCTCAGTACAAAAACTCATAGCAATCATCATAAAAACGTACTGCTCCATAAGAAATCAATCCCAAAATACGCACATGAATACTGCGTGCGTCTGGTGCGCACAGAAATCAAAATCCATGAATGTGCCGTACATGCGCACAGAAACAACATCTAAGTGCATCGGGTGTGCACGAAACATCTGTCATAGGCAACGTGTGTGCCTGACAGCAGAAACAGGTGCATCTTGTTAGTTGTATGTATGCTCTAGAGGCCAGTATTGTACAGTTGATGTATATTATATTGGATGCTTGGACATATATAGAGATGACTTTCTTGCTCGATATGATAGTATGCTATCTGGTTACTCTTTATCTTAACATGTACACTAGTCTCTTTAAACTGTCTTATAGTTACATGTTGGTAAAGCCCTTAGGATATGTACTTGACTACCTAGACTATGATGCAGATCATACTAGTGGGGACATGGTAGTCCATAGGTACATCCTTCAAGGTCCCTAGTCGTGGGTGTATCGAGACGGGGCATCGATATACCAGTGTAGACTAGCGTATACGCTTCTCGACCCATGAGATGGGCGATGGATGATCCCATATCCATTGGTGTTTGACATCAGAGATGGTGTACGGGTGCTCAGTGGAGACTGGGTACACTGGACGGACTCGCCGAGAACTCCCAGATGGTATTATACCTCACGTCAGATGGCAGTTCTCAGGTGACACTTGTACAGGTTAGTCTGTAGACCCGAGATCGTCATAGAGTCTTGTGTGATTCCCACTGTACTTTGATCTCCACCTTACCACGTCCATGAGGGCGTGTAAAACGGTGGTCTTTGGGTACAGTCCCGAGTCACATGGAGGCAATGAGCGATAGGAGGGGTTTCGTCTCTCCCGGTATTGAGGGTTGATGTTGCGCTGTGCTCGATTGGCCGTAACAGGGAAGTCCCTGGCCAGGGCTGATCAGAGATTTGCTGGTAAGTGTTACCAGTACTTTCTCGACCCGTTATGAGCCACACATCGACACGACTTATCGGTTATTGGGGTCTGACGTTTACCACCCCTAGACTTGATATGCGACATATCAGACGAACAGACCGGACTGTACGGTAAGTGTTACTGGTTGGATTCACAGGAGTGTGAGCGGGCTAGCTCGTCGATCTTCTGATCGCTCAATACCCGGATGGCCGTTACGTTTAGCAGACCGCTTGCGGCTTGTGGGTGATTGATATGATCATCATCTGCTGCCGGCGTATTGACGAGTCTTTAGAGTCCTACACAGAGGTTTCCTGGCTCAAGCGAAACGAAATAGGAGCGCATATGAGATATGTGCAGGACCGAGAATAATGCGTGTATGTGATACCGTATTCCATTCTCGCGATATATGTATCGATTGGTTATATGCGATATGACCTAGATATCGAATCAAGGATTGATTCGATAAGCCGATACATAGGATACTAGTCGGTTATATGCGATATGACCGGATCGTTAAATCAAGTGTTGATTTAATGATTTAATGTATAATTATATATTTGATATATTACTTTGCATTAACTAGTATTGGTTCACTTTAAATAGATTTTCTCACTTGATGTGCAAGTTGTATATGTGATATACTTTTGTGCACATGTTTGTATCATGTTTGATGATACTTGCTCATTTGGTTAAGTGTAAAGAATTAAACCTTGGTTAAGTAAATGATTAGGGTTTTTATTTATTCATTCTTTTATCTTTTTAATTTGGATTAAAAAAGGAAATGGCAAAAGAAAACAAAATGGTTGCTTTTATTCTTGAAGCTTGTTGAAGCTTCATGAAGCTTTGACCAAAGTGACCATTTTGTCTTCATGCTTAACCCTAACCATTCATCTAACCTTAGTCAATTCTCTACACCTAACCATGGTTTACATTATGATAAGTATTCATTTTCTTTTTCATTTTAATAACTTATCATAATCATCTTCATCTTCTTCTTCTTCATGAGAAAAGAAAAAGCTTGCCACCATTAATGGCATGTTGAGCAAAAGTGTGAGAAATCAAATTCTAAAGTGAACCCACCTCCTATTTCTTCACCCTACCTCTTGCCAAGTAGTATAGGGTGTTTTCTTCATAAGTTTCACAACTTGGTGAAGTTGGAGCTTGATCTTGTGCAACCTCGACGTAGATCATCTTCGGCACGAAGCCGACGACCTTGCCCGCCCATTTCTCCGATGAAGCCGATGCTTGAGTCCTGGATTCGAGACGGACAGCGAGAGGATGTCTAAGCTAAGGAAGTGGAGAACCGGATCTACAAAGGTTGTAGCCTCTTTCTTATAGTTAAGATGTTAACTAGTTTACTGTTTCGCCTAAAATTCTAGTCGACGATCCGTATTAGGTTTTCTCGGCACTCATAAAATTTGAAATTGGCATGGTTGATACCTTGTGAGACCTCTATAGTGTGCCTAGGAACCCTACAGTGGTATCAGAGCCTAGCTAGAGCCTTAGGCGAAGTGTAGACGACGTTTGAAATCCGAACGAATCGAAACCCTAATCCCAAACTTGCTCTCTGGACTTTTTCTAAAAACTGGGTTTTTTCCATATTAAAAATGCTTATAAAATTCAGCAGGAAGTTCTAAGAATTACGGTGCAAAATTGGACAAATGGTGCCTCCAAAATGTGGCAGAACCGCGGCATAAGCCTTGCTTATGCGGCGGTTCCGCGGCAACATGATGACGTAAGCCCTCCAAATTTGCACAGTAATTCCTATTTTACAGTGCTGAGTTTTATGGTAATTTTTAATATTTATTCAAGAGTTGAATTTTCTGGGGTGTTTTGGGAGTTCGCTGATTCGATCGGATTATCAGACTTTGTCTATGTGGTTTCCGGATAATTTTAGAATATGTTAAAAAGTTCGACCTGATGTAAATACCCAATCTTTCCCCTGCTTGAAAATATCCAAGTGTTGGATTTTTCTGTGGTTTAAGGACGTTCTGAGTAGTGCAAGTAACGCGATGGTCCCTCTAGAAGACAACAAACCTTAACTCGATTATGTGACCGTCTTGAACTGCCCTTTGAACCTTCGGGTTTAGGGCAGTACGGCGTGCCACATGTGAGGTGTTGGCTTGACCCTTCTACGGCTGGACCGTTGGTACTGAGGCATGAAGTGAATGTCTTTTGAACCTATTTCATGTGTTGAACGGTTTCGGGAAAACTTGGGTGTTCGAATGTTCGATCGGAAAGTTTAATATATTCTATTTATCCGGAATGGGATACAATAATTGGAATTCACAAACAGTTATGAGATAACTGAATGAATGTTATAAATCTAGTTGTTTAGTTTCACTTGATATTGAAAAGAGTTTTCGATAATGAGACTAAAATGCGGGGTTTATAACTGTTAGGCATGTGATGTCTAAGTATTTCATTTGATTAGGCATGTGATGTCTAAAAAGGTTGCGGATTCCAACTGTTGTAGTTTTACACTTTCTTTTCTGTGACCGTAAGTGTAGTATGTCTATATCGCCGGTTTCGTTGCTATACGTCAACGACAATTGGGGTATGCATACTTACTTACGTTGATGACATGTGATGTTATGTGTTGCTGGATATGTTATATTGGATCGTCGTGTTCGAATAGCCGGGGTTTTTTATGTGAGATGAGTGTTTTTCATTTTCATTCATGTAAAAACTTGTATGTTATATTCTTTTATTTGGGGCACTTCCAGGTAGCGGAAGTTGTCACCTTTTGTATATTATTTACTTTTCCGCATTAGGATAGACCGAAGGAGGGGAGCATAAGTAACCGGGTTCTGGGGTCCAGTGGGAGACCAACTCGAGGAGTCGAGTCCGGGTCTCCTAACCCTAGAATTGGTAGGGTTGTTTGCCGCTCTCGTAGGGGTCTAGGGTGTGGGATTGGCTATTCATCACGACCGTGGAATCCGTGTTTTATACTGGCTCGTATTGAAAACACGGACGTCCTAGTATATCCGATGTTTTATATGTTTCTTCTGCTGCGATATCTGTGATGTGATCATGTGATGTTTTGTGATAGATACAGTATATAGTATATATGATATATTATATAGACGTTGCTTATGTTTTGCACCCGCACTAGCCCTGCCCTGCTCTGTCGTTAGTTACCTAACCTAACGGTGCACGAGGGGACATCCAGGCGAATGCGGATGGCATAAGTGTACGTCGTATTTATCTGTGATGTTTAGGTGACTTAAATGATGGGACTTCATTAATGTGATTAATGAAAGAAAAGAAACCTAAGATGTTGTAGAATCAAATTTTAAACAAAACAGGTAGCTACAGTTCTTGCTTTGCATAGCGGTATATATGATATACCCTGCACCTTATTCGATGAGGAAAGGACCGAGATCCCTTCACCGGGAGTGACTCCTTTAGCAATAACTGGCAGATGCTACACACTCGGTTTGACTTTTGATTGCTTCTATAGTTTCTGCTTTGCACAGTGATATATATGATATATCCCGCACCTCATTTGACGAGGAAAGGGCCGACGATCCCTTCACTGGGAGTGACCCCTTTAGCAAAAACTAGAAAAGCCTCAAAATCACTCCATTTCAAAACTTCATTTGATTCTACAACGATATCAAGTTCATTACGCAATAGGTTTTCAGAAAAACCTGTCGTAGCCCTCCGTCATTTCAGATAAGTACTAGTTAGTATTCGTGGTACGTTTGTTGACTATGTTAAGGCGTAGTGTGCGGTAGCTGACCAGTATTTATCTGCTTATGCATATGATGCAGATTGGATTAGGGTAGTCGTGCGACTTTGTTGACTATGTTAAGGGTCGTGCGGGTGGGTTTAATTCAATCAGGAAATGACGGGTTGAACTTGACTAGCACTTATGATTTGTTGACTATGTTAAGGTCATATAGCTGCTGCGGGCAAAATATTATCGGGAATTTCAAGTGTTGAAATTTGCAATGAGATTGCATACCTTCTATGAGATAGTTGGATCCCGATACCCACTGCGAGTAAGAGTTACTCCTGGGAGAGTTTTGCACACTACAATTAGCCGATCAAGTAGGTGTCTAGAAAGGTGTCAACGGGGTTACGCCTCTGGGAAAACGAGGTTTACATTAATTAGGTTCGTGCGAAAGCACGGGGGGCCTCCCTCAAAGTACCGACACTGGCCTGGCTGAAAAATTGGCGAACTTGTAGTGTGTAATTAATCCCGGCTAGTCTTTCCTTTTAGGGTTTGAAGGAAGATTTGATAAAAACAGTGGGAGCCATCCTGATTAGATAAGATAATAACCAATCTGATCTTGCACGAGCATACGCTAAAGTGTTTTCTTCTCTCTCTCTCCAGGTAGCGACCATGTCATGCCTTAATCAAGATAATAATATAGATGTATTGACCGAACCCGCATGTTATACTGTGCTGGGGAACGTTGGTTACGTTCTTTCTTATAAGAGTTATAGGACTGAACAGGATATAGGGGAATACCAGGATTCCCATGCCACCCGAATGAAGAAAGTACATGTTGATGCATTTTTTTCGGGTGTGTTCGTTACAGAGAACTGTTTCTCCATTTGCTCTACGTCCTGGGTATTAGATACCGGGTCAGGATCCCATATATGCAATCAGTCACATGGGCTTAGGAAAGGTAGAGAACTTGGAGAAGGTGATAAAGACATTAGAGTTGGAAATGGTGCAATAGTTGCAGCTAAGACTGTCGGGGAATATCACCTTGCATTACCAACTGGTAATACATTGGTTCTGAACGAATGCTATTACATGCCGAAGCTGATATGCGACATTATATCGGTTTCTTTGTTGAGTAAAGAGGGATATAATTTTGTATTACAGGACAATGTTATGAACATTTTCCGTAACCAAAAGTTGGTTGGATCAGGCACGTTGTGCAATGGCATTTATGTTCTAAATCAGTCAACAGTTCTGAGCATAACTAACACACACAAGAGGAAGAGTTCAGAAATGAACGAATCCTTCTTGTGGCATTGTAGACTGGGTCACATCAATGCGACACGACAGGCTAAGTTGCATAAGGATGGATATTTGAAACCTTTCGAATTTTCATCTTATGACACTTGCCAGTCATGTCTCAAAGGCAAGATGACCAAAACTCCGTTTACGGGACACGGAGAAAGAGTTACCGAACTCTTGGGACTGATACATAGTGATGTATGCGGTCCTATGTCTACACATACCAGGGATGGTTCTTCATACTTCATTACATTCACTGACGATCTCTCTAGGTTCGGGTATGTGTTCCTGATGAAACACAAATCAGAAGCTTTTGAGAAATTTAGAGAATATAAACAAGAAGTTAAGAACCAAACCGGAAAAAGTATTAAAATCCTACGATCTGATCGAGGAGGTGAATACTTGAGCAATGAATTCCTGGACTTCCTAAAAGAGAATGGGATTCTCTCTCAGCTGACTCCTCCATATACACCACAGCACAACAGTGTATCAGAACGGAGGAACCGCACCCTATTAGATATGGTGCGCTCTATGATGAGCACAGCTGAGTTACCTATTTCCTTCTGGGGATATGCGCTGGAAACAGCAACATACCTATTGAATCAAGTTCCATCTAAATCTGTACCTACCACACCATATGAGATATGGAGTGGGAAAAGACCATATTTTAAACGAGTTAAGATATGGGGTTGTCCGGCCTATGTCAAAAGGCAAAATCCAGACAAACTCGAGGAACGGTCAGTTCTTTGCAAGTTTGTGGGATATCCTAAGAATTCACAAGGATATTTTTTCTACCATGCTGAAGAACAAAAGGTGTTTGTTTCTCAATATGCCACTTTTTTAGTAAAGGAATTCCTTGAAAAAGAAATTAATGGCAAAGTGGTAGAGCTGGAAGAAGTTCCAGATACACAAACCGTAACTGAAGATTTAGTGGAACCAGAAGATTCAGTAGCTCCCAATGAACCTCAGCCTCTCCGCCAATCTAGTAGGGTTCCTCGCCAACCTGAGAGATACTACGGTTTTCTCATAGATGGTGGGAGCGAGGATTGCATCATGGAGGATGATGACCCAACTAGCTTCGAGCAGGCCATCACGAGTAGGGACTCAGTGAAATGGCTGGATGCTATGCGGTCCGAGATGGAATCCATGTACACCAACAAAGTATGGACTTTAGATGTTGCTCCTGAAGGGGTAAAACCCATTGGGAGCAAGTGGATCTTCAAGAAGAAACTTGGTGTAAATGGGAAAGTGGAGATTTTCAAAGCTAGACTTGTTGCAAAAGGTTTTCGTCAAAGACCAGGTGTGGACTATGACGAAACCTTTTCTCCAGTAGCTATGCTTAAACCCATCCGAATCATGCTTGCCATCGCTGCATATCATGACTACGAAATCTGGCAAATGGATGTTAAGACCGCCTTTCTAAACGGTGATTTAGAAGAGTGCGTGTACATGACTCAGCCAGAGGGCTTCGTAGACAGTGGGAGCAGCGGAAAGGTGTGCAAGCTGCTTAAATCCATTTATGGATTAAAGCAAGCATCGCGGAGTTGGAACATCTGCTTTGACGTCGTTATCAAAGAGTTTGATTTCGTCAAAAATCCAGATGAACCTTGTATCTACAAGAAGGTGGCAGAGAGTAAGGTCGTCTTCCTCGTATTGTACGTGGACGACATACTCTTGATAGGAAATGATATTCCTATGCTGCAATCGGTCAAGCTCTTCTTATCACAAAGATTCTCAATGAAAGATCTTGGTGATGCCTCCTGCATATTGGGAATTAGGATCTATAGAGATAGATCCAAACGGATATTAGGATTGTCCCAATCCAAGTACATTGACACCATACTAAAAAGGTTTAGTATGGAAGAATCCAAGCGTGGGAATTTGCCCACGATCTCTGGAGTCACTCTCTCCAAAGAGATGTCTCCCAAGACTGATTTGGAAAGAGCTCGCATGCAAGGGATACCCTATGCTTCGGCTGTAGGCTCTATCATGTACGCGATGCTATGTACCAGACCCGATGTTGCATACTCACTAAGTGTAGTGAGCAGGTATCAAGCTGATCCTGGAGAGAGTCACTGGACAGCTGTGAAGAGCATTCTCAAGTACTTACGAAGGACTAAAGAGATGCTCTTGGTGTATGGTAACGGAGAACTCCAAGTGGAGTCCTTTACCGATTCAAGCTTCCAGAGTGATAAGGACGACTCTAAGTCGCAGTCGGGATTTGTCTTTACCCTTTACGGAGGGGCGATTAGCTGGAAGAGTTCCAAGCAGGAAACCGTGGCAGACTCGACGATGGAGGCTGAATACATCGCTACCAACGATGCTGCTAAAGAGGCTGTCTGGATCAAGAAGTTCATTACTGAACTTGGAGTGGTTCCATCCATTAAGCATCCAATACCTTTGTATTGCGATAACAATGGAGCGATGGCTTTGGCCAAGGAACCCAGGTCCCATCAGCGATCCAGGCATATTCTGAGGCGGTATCACCTGATCCGGGAGATAGTTGATCGCCAGGAGATCGAGATCAGGAGGGTTGACACGAAGAACAACACGGCGGATCCACTCACGAAGGCCATTCCCCAGATACAGTTTGAGAGACTCTTCGGGATGCTCAGTATGCGATACTACAGCAGCTGGCCCTAGTGCAAGTGGGAGATTGTTAGTTGTATGTATGCCCTAGAGGCCAGTATTGTACAGTTGATGTATATTATATTGGATGCTTGGACATATATAGAGATGACTTTCTTGCTCGATATGATAGTATGCTATCTGGTTACTCTTTATCTTAACATATACACTAGTCTCTTTAAATTGTCTTATAGTTACATGTTGGTAAAGCCCTTAGGATATGTACTTGACTACCTAGACTATGATGCAGATCATACTAGTGGGGACATGGTAGTCCATAGGTACATCCTTCAAGGTCCCTAGTCGTGGGTGTATCGAGACGGGGCATCGATATACCAGTGTAGACTAGCGTATACGCTTCTCGACCCATGAGATGGGCGATGGATGATCCCATATCCATTGGTGTTTGACATCAGAGATGGTGTACGGGTGCTCAGTGGAGACTGGGTACACTGGACGGACTCGCCGAGAACTCCCAGATGGTATTATACCTCACGTCAGATGGCAGTTCTCAGGTGACACTTGTACAGGTTAGTCTGTAGACCCGAGATCGTCATAGAGTCTTGTGTGATTCCCACTGTACTTTGATCTCCACCTTACCACGTCCATGAGGGCGTGTAAAACGGTGGTCTTTGGGTACAGTCCCGAGTCACATGGAGGCAATGAGCGATAGGAGGGGTTTCGTCTCTCCCGGTATTGAGGGTTGATGTTGCGCTGTGCTCGATTGGCCGTAACATGGAAGTCCCTGGCCAGGGCTGATCAGAGATTTGCTGGTAAGTGTTACCAGTACTTTCTCGACCCGTTATGAGCCACACATCGACACGACTTATCGGTTATTGGGGTCTGACGTTTACCACCCCTAGACTTGATATGCGACATATCAGACGAACAGACCGGACTGTACGGTAAGTGTTACTGGTTGGATTCACAGGAGTGTGAGCGGGCTAGCTCGTCGATCTTCTGATCGCTCAATACCCGGGTGGCCGTTACGTTTAGCAGACCGCTTGCGGCTTGTGGGTGATTGATATGATCATCATCTGCTGCCGGCGTATTGACGAGTCTTTAGAGTCCTACACAGAGGTTTCCTGGCTCAAGCGAAACGAAATAGGAGCGCATATGAGATATGTGCAGGACCAAGAATAATGCGTGTATGTGATACCGTATTCCATTCTCGCGATATATGTATCGATTGGTTATATGCGATATGACCTAGATATCGAATCAAGGATTGATTCGATAAGCCGATACATAGGATACTAGTCGGTTATATGCGATATGACCGGATCGTTAAATCAAGTGTTGATTTAATGATTTAATGTATAATTATATATTTGATATATTACTTTGCATTAACTAGTATTGGTTCACTTTAAATAGATTTTCTCACTTGATGTGCAAGTTGTATATGTGATATACTTTTGTGCACATGTTTGTATCATGTTTGATGATACTTGCTCATTTGGTTAAGTGTAAAGAATTAAACCTTGGTTAAGTAAATGATTAGGGTTTTTATTTATTCATTCTTTTATCTTTTTAATTTGGATTAAAAAAGGAAATGGCAAAAGAAAACAAAATGGTTGCTTTTATTCTTGAAGCTTGTTGAAGCTTCATGAAGCTTTGACCAAAGTGACCATTTTGTCTTCATGCTTAACCCTAACCATTCATCTAACCTTAGTCAATTCTCTACACCTAACCATGGTTTACATTATGATAAGTATTCATTTTCTTTTTCATTTTAATAACTTATCATAATCATCTTCATCTTCTTCTTCTTCATGAGAAAAGAAAAAGCTTGCCACCATTAATGGCATGTTGAGCAAAAGTGTGAGAAATCAAATTCTAAAGTGAACCCACCTCCTATTTCTTCACCCTCTACCTCTTGCCAAGTAGTATAGGGTGTTTTCTTCACAAGTTTCACAACTTGGTGAAGTTGGAGCTTGATCTTGTGCAACCTCGACGTAGATCATTTTCGGCACGAAGCCGACGACCTTGCCCGCCCATTTCTCCGATGAAGCCGATGCTTGAGTCCGGGATTCGAGGCGGACAGCGAGAGGATGTCTACGTAGAGCTAAGGAAGTGGAGAACCGGATCTACAAAGGTTGTAGCCTCTTTCTTATAGTTAAGATGTTAACTAGTTTACTGTTTCGCCTAAAATTCTAGTCGACGATCCGTATTAGGTTTTCTCGGCACTCATAAAATTTGAAATTGGCATGGTTGATTCCTTGTGAGTCCTCTATAGTGTGCCTAGGAACCCTACACATCTGACATGCACGAAGAATCTCGATTTAGTGCATCTGGTGTGCACCAAAATCGCATCTCATAACATGCGCCCAACATGCACGAAAATCCAAATCAGGTGCATCCATCATGCACGAAATCATGAAACCCAATATCAAGCGCCGAACATGCGCAAAATCCAATCAGGTGCACAAGGTGCACAAAACAAATATCGAACATCACAATCGGAATCGAAGTCCAGTGCAACTGTGGTGCACAAAATGCGTATCACTGCACTGCAAGCATGTGAACTATACCGAGTGCAAAAACCAAATCGTGTGCGTACATATGCACAAAATCAGCTTAACTATATGAAACCCATAAAATCATAAACATGTAAGACCAAGGCACGAAAACGATATCAAGTGCAACAACTGTGCAAAAATCGTAAATACCCTGTAGGTGCAACCATGGTGTATGAAAACAAATATCATGAAACTCAATCATCAAAATCAATCATGCGAATAGATCGCCCAAAATACTGCAATCGAGTATGGCGGAATAGTCCTGCTCAAGCACATCTTCTAAGAATCTCTGGACAACTGTCATGACCACTCGTAACATGTCTCGTCGACGATCATGAACTCTGGCCTGCTGGTGTGCGTAACATGACCACTCCTGGGTCCAAGTCTTCTCGTAATTTATTCCAGAAAGGTCCTGTCGAGGACTCTCCCAAATCTCATCTCTGCCGAACTGTCCGGAAGTCATCGTCTTTTACTAAAGCAAATTTTTGTTCCAGAACGGCTGCATACTCATCGCGACTCCTTCTGGAAGGTATATCCAAGTATAATGCCTCGGCATGCGTATCACATCTCTGATGTCGGCGGAGTGGAACGTCATATTATCCAGATCTTGTACGAACCTCTTACTCCACTTTTCTCTAATGTCGACTGCTTCGGACTCGTCTCGTTGTGGCTGCATGGACTGAGCTCCAACGGCTATCCTCGTATCTGGAGTCTCCCAAAAAGTGCATCTCACCACCTAGCATCCAAATGAAGTCCCATCCGATCGATTCGTCAAAACCTCATAATCCCCCAAGAGCTCAACATCTTGGGTACAGTTTAATAGTATCGAGTACATACCACAGCATCGATGGTCCAACCGTAGAAGGGCAAACCCAAGCCTCACTAATGGCGTCGCGGAACTGCCGCAAACCCTAAGGTTCAAAGGCTTTCACACGGTCATTATGTCGAGTTAGGGTTTCATTCTTCTAGAGGGTCCATAGAATTGCATGCATGTCTTTCCGAATACTTTAAACTTGGAATAATAGTTTTCTGACATTCGATCGCCTCTGTTGACTCTCCACGTATCCGCGTGAAGTCGTCTCTAGCTGGAATCAATCTATCTGATGACCTCGCATCGGGGTAGGCGAACGAACCACATGTCCTAGTCATTCATCCTCGGTGACTAGCGACCTTCTATCATTTCTTAGTACCACTCGTACTGCAATAGCTCCAACACCTGGGGCGATATCTCGTCGTTCGCAGCAATAACTGGCTCACTTATTTGCATACTGAACAGTGCCCCAATCATCATGAATACGCAATACATCAACGGTCATCAAAATCTGGCTGGCCTCTATCAGTGGCTCAAACCTCTGGTGCTGATCTGCACGTCCGAGTAATCTCATACAGCGATCCATCAAATGCTCATGGTGCGAAAACACAATAAAAAGACACATCTCTGCAATCGTGTGTCGCCGGAACTCTAGCCGTAGCTCTCCCTGCCCGTAATCGTGGCAGCAAAACCATAACTGGTACCGATGAGGCTAGATCATGAATGAATATAATACTGAGCAAAGAAATGTACATCCTAAGGCTTCTTAAGTGGAGTAGCGTATCGTAAATATACCGCAGAACATACGTACCGTACGTCACTCTACTCAAGCTACCTACTCCATCAACCAAGGGTCATCCTACGCTCCGAAGGTAAAACCTAACGCTCTGATACCAAGTTTGTCACGACCCGAAAGTACGGAACATGACCGGCACTTAAACTACGAAACGTCTCGAGGCGTACGTAATCTAAGTAAGCCGAAGAACCCAAAAATCCAAACCAAGAAAAGTAGTAGAGTGAATGAAAACCAATTTAAATCCAGTAGTTTGCAACATACGCCGAAATATGCATTTTAAAATCACAAGTCTTTTCTAAAAATTTCGGCAGAGTTTCCTTTGTAAAAACTGACCCCAAACGGGTACAAAACTTGATAAAACATATATAATGAATAAAAGCATCCCTAAGCGGGAGCTATCTCTTCGTCAATCGACGGTCACAACTACGCAAGCAATATAATATACAACGCCGAAAGGCGAGGATCACAACAGAAAAGGAAACTCAAAACAGCAGAAATCCATAAAAATACAACGCGCGACTCTAAGGTCGAAAGAATAACATCACTGGTTTCTATCTCTGAAATAAATACATGTTTGGTTGATAGAGCTTCTAGATACAACAGAATAATAATATACAAAGTATAATGATGGTCACGATGCAAGTGAACCCTCCTACTAGCAAATCACCCGGAAAAGGAAGTAGTACCAGCAAAGCCGTAATAAAACCTGTACGGCCAAATCTGCAAGAAACTGTGGCACAACGGGGGTGAGTTGCCAACTCGTGAGTAGAAAACATCTACGAGCAGAAATCGCATAAACAACGCAATCCTAGGTCATACGATCCCTATATATATATATAATCCTCAAATATGACAAGTCTGGAGCATGAAAAGGTGGCAAGGGTAAATATCTAACCCAAGTGTAATCCCATGTGCTCGTGTCAGTGCCTCAGGTAGCAATATATCATATGGATGAGGTATGAATGCATGAAAACAGAATACATGTAAATGAAGAAACTGCTTTCATAACTTAGTGAGATTTCTGTATTTTTAAAACGAGGTATCATAAATGAAATCAGCATAAACAGTGTCTAGCATCGACACAAAACAAAAATCCTAATATCTCAATATCTCAGTGTCACAATCTCACTATCTAGGGAGCCGTCAGTCCAGACCGGCCCCTACCATCAATCTCAAGACCATGACGGTATCCTCCGGATAACCGACGCGTCAAGTAAAATCACCGGTAGGTAGTCTTCCCCTGCCAGGCTCATCGTCTACTACTCGAGCTTCTTGCCCCGGGATACCTTACTGGGTCCACCATGTATCCGAGATGGTTCATCCAACTCCTCGAATCGGGTCTCGAAATCCATCAGCAAACTCATGATGGACGACTCATACATCATGAAAAAACTACACTTTTCATTTTAAAAAGAGAGAGAGAAGAAGTTTATATATATTTTTGCGGTTTTCCCCCAAATCCAGGAACTCTCATGAAAATCCGAATCCAAATCATCAATAGCCCGTAAAACAGTGAATATAAGCATAAAAATCCATGAATGCGGCATAACAGTGAATAACAATATGCATGAAGTAGCAAGTAATAACTACAATGTCTAATCTAGCATATATGGCAAGTACACTAATATCATGTCGAAACTATTAGCTAACAAGCTATGTCCATGAAATAGTATTTTCTAAGGTGTACGTGACATGGCAATTACCGATGATGATGTGTGTGAGCCGGCAAGTAAGTGTACGTGGAACATACGCATCATCGGTAATGGTGCTGGTGTCCTAACAGCATGATATCAATAATGGTATATGAAATCACAATATAAGTATGCGATGCGGAGCGAACATCAATAATGTGCGGGAGCTGAATACTAGACACAACGATAACTAATCTGTATTTAACACAATTATAAATCATACAGTAGTGCCTTTTGAAATAGGTAGGAACCGAATCTAGTCTAACAACTACACTAACTATAGGGCTGAGCTAACAGGCTGAACTAAAGGTAAGGAAACCGCCTAACATCTGAGTCGGTATATATACATATCTATTAGTCGGTGATCCTGCCTCAATAATATCACATCCGATACCATATCTATAATCAGACATTCACAAGTCAAGAGTGCGGATCAATCATCAATATATAGCTCGTACGTAAATCCGTCGTACGGCATCCCAAATCTGGGTACGGGTCAATATCACATTCATCATATTATTCATCTGGTATCCTCTTTATCAAAGATCATAATCCGGGATACTGATCTACGTCTAGTACAATACTAATATCATCAATAATCATAATCTGACTGCTGATCTACAGCCTCATACAACCCGATATCATCACGCATATCATCATAAAGAAGTATACATCGCCCAAAGCGACCTATTATAATTATCTTAACATATCTTATCTCAATCTCGATCATAAGTCAAATATTCTATGTATATCACTATTCACATGGTATCGTCGTCCAAAGATCCGCTATAACATCATGACGTGTCTCAATTACGAACCTGCCAAATCACCGATCTCACGGCCTTAAATCAAATCCCATCGACTCATCTCAAATCCCAAGTACTATCCTCAAATCCAGTATATGAACGCATAGTCCCATACCCATGTGTAAATATACACACCTCCATATACGCACAAGTAAAAGAAAGAAGTATGTAAGTATGTGTGTGCGTGTGTATGTAGGTGCAACCACTACTCTAGGGTTTCGCAACTACACTAAACCAATCCATCTTTATCATCAATCAACTCAATCAACATATAATCAATATATGTGTGTATACGTATTCGTATACATCACCACGAACTGCGGGGGTGCTATACGCCATCCACCCGACTTCTCCCCATAGATATAAATCTACTCATCTTGCTTCTCATGTGCCGATGCCGATGTCGCCATCTTTATCTTCAACGCCTCGACGTCACGTGGGGTACCTACAAGGATATCACAAATGCTAAAGGACATGAAAATCACATCGGAAACCAACGTAGGGTTCCTAGGCACACTCAAGAGGTCTCACAATAGATCAACCATGCCAAAATCAAATTTTTCTTGTGCCGAGAAACCCTAATTCTAGATCGTTAACTAGAAGCAAAGGCGAAAACGATAACTAGTTAACAACTTAACTAAGAGTGAATGGAAATACAACCTTTGTAGATCCGGTCCTCCACTTCTTTGGCTCCGTGATGATGTCCCTCCGCTACGATCATCGGATCCCGGACTCTCGCGGTGGTTTCATCGAAGAAATGATCGGGCTAGGTCGATGACTTCGATGCCGAAGATGATCTACGTCGAGCCGACTCTAACTCGAGCTCCAACTTCACCAAGTCATGAAACTTGTGAAGAAAACACCCTATACTACATGGCAAGTGGTAGAGGATGAAGAAATAGGAAGTGGGTTCACTTTGGATTTGGATTTCTCACTTGATTTCATCACTTAAGAATTTTCAAAAATGGTTTTCTTTTTCTTCATGAAGAAGAAGAAGAAGAAGAGAATGAAAAAGAATTATAAATTAAATTAAATCAAGTGATGGTTATCATATTTGCAACCATGGGTGAGTGTTAACTCATGTAGAGAATGAACTAGGGTTTAGGCAAATGGTTAGGTTAAGCAAAAGAAACAAAATGGTTGAAGTTTTCAAAGCTTCATGAAGCTTCAAAGAAAGTCCAAAGATAGCCACCATTTTATTTCTTACTTAAATGAATAAATAAATGAATAAATAAATAAGAAAAGAAGAAACCCTAACCATTTACTAAACATGGTTTAAGTCAAACATACACCCAAGTTTGCATGTATCATCAAACATGATACAATCAAGTGCACAAAAATATATCACATTTACAATGAGCACATCAAGTGAGAAAATCATCTTAAGTGAACCAATACTAGTTAATGTAAAGTAATATATCAAATATATAATTATACATTAAATCATTAAATCAACACTTGATTTAATGATCCGGTCATACTGCATATAACCGACTAATATAAAGTGTATCAATGTATCGAATCAACACTTGATTCGGTAACCCGGCTATATCACATATAACCGACCGATGATACAAATCGCGAGAATAGAATTCAGTATCACATAAAGGTATTATTCTCGGTCCCGTACATATCTCATATGCGCTCCTATTTCGTTTCGCTTGAGCCAGGAAACCTCTGTGTAGGACTCTAAAGACTCATCAATACACCGGCAGCAGGTGATGATCATATCAAACACCCAAAAGCCGCAAGCGGTCTGCTAAACGTAACGGCCACCCGGGTATTGAGCGATCAGAAGATCAACGAGTAAGCCCGCTCACACTCCTGTGAATCCAACCAGTAACACTTACCGTACAGTCCGGTCTCGTCGTCTGATATGTCGCATATCTCGCCTAGGGGTGGTAAACGTCAGACCCCAATAGCTTGATAAGTCGTGTCGATATGAGGTCTATAACAGTTCGAGAAACTACTGGTAACACTTACCAGTAAATCTCAGCAACCCTGGCCAGGGATTTCCGGTTATAGCCAATCGAACACAGCGCAACATCAACTCCCTATACCGGGAGAGATGAATCCCCTCCTATCGCTCATTGCCTCCATGTGATTCGGGACTGTACCCAAAAGCCACCATTTTGCACGCCCTCTTGGACGTGGTAAGGTGGAAATCAAAGCACAGTGGGAATCGCACAAGACTCTATGACGATCTTGGGTCTACAGACTAACATGTACTAGTGTCACCAGAGAACTGCCATCTGACGTAAGGTATAATACCATCTAGGAGTTCTCGGCGAGTCCGTCCAGTGTACCCAGTCTCCACTGAGCACCCGTATATCATCTCTGATGTCAAACACCAATGGATATGGGATCATCCATCGTCCATCTGTATGGGTCGTGAAGGTATACGCTAGTCTATTCTGGTATATCGATGCCCCGTCTCGATACACCCACGACTAGGGACCTTGAAGGATGTACTTATGGACTACCATGTCCCTACTAGTATGATCCGCATCATAGTCCAGGGAGTCAAGTACACATCCTAAGGGCTTTACTAACATGTAACAGAGAGACAATCAGTATACACGTTAAGGTAAAGAGTAACCAGATAGCATACTATCATGTCGAGCAAGAAAGTCCTCCCTATATATGTCCAAGCATCCACTACAATATACATCCTATGTACAGTAATGGCCTCTAGGGCATACATATAACTAACAAATGGCGTACGCTACGCCCATAGGTAAAAACCTATAGTCTCGCATGCAAACACGATCAATAACCCTTTGTCGTTGACATTCAAACGCCACCCGACAGAAACGAATCACCAAATACCAAAATTCATGCTAAAATAAGTCATAAACCATGCGCCAACACAAGAAAACTACCCCAGATTCTACCCTAGATGGAATCAGTCAAAATTGCATATGCCAAAGGTCAAATTTACTGGAGATAGGGCCCTGAAGCAAAAACGAGGAGATTCCAACCTGCTCTGGCCGCAAATTGCGGCCAGAAAGGATTAATTGGCGGCCTGGAAGAGGGGGTAGGGGCTAGGGCTTTGGGTGATGGTTTCTAGTTGCCTGCACATCTCACTGTCAAGCCAAAAATATTTTCAGGTGCCCCGGGTGTTAGCAGATTTCCAAAAACACTCACAGAATTACAGTTTTTCCCGATATCGTTTTCTTAAATCCATATTCCGGGTTTTAGTTTCTGGTTTTGTCCAATCTAACATCACAACAGGGGTTGTAGTCTCTAATTACACCTCAATACACCTTTGATTTCAATTTAAACCCTAAACCCTAACTTGGAATTTCCAAAGTCCATCAAACCACACCATATCGACATGAAACAAGTATTGATGCACAAGGAATTGAAATACTATACTAAGGGTACAGAAATTACCTCCTTTGGCAACTCAAGAATTTTCTTGAGTTGGTCAAAGTCCTCAAAATCCTCTCTTTCTAGGTCCAATGTGTAGCTAGTGAACTTGGGAGCAATTTTTGTGAAATGGAAATAGGGTTTTGGAGTTGTAGTCATGGTGTTATGGGGGATTGAAGATGGAGGAGGAAGAGAGAAGGGGCAGCAGCAGCTCAAGGGAGAGAGGGGAGAGAAATGAGAAGAAGAAATGATGGGGATGGCTCAAAACAAAAGGGTTGACCTACTCTTTCTCTCTCCTAATCATTCTATCACTTTTTCTTTTCTTTTCCTTTATTTCCTTCTCCTCACAATAGTAAACCCTAAGCAACCATGCACCCAAAATATATAAGAAAATGTAGCAAGTGTGGAAAATGATATGTGCATGTTTTGCACAAAAATGCTAAAAACCCAATTAGCGATTTTTAATCGCGATTAGTACTAAATTAACATATAATTAACCATAAAAACTTTTAAAATGGCATAATTCCATAAAATACCCTATTTTAGAATTTTCCATAATTTTTCCATAATTTTTCCCATTTATCGGTATTTAATTATACCGAAATATTAAAATATTCAATAAAATAATATTAAATTATAAAAATTCCCAAAAATAATATTTTATTTTTTTGAAATGTTACAATTAGGGTTTCTGGAGGGAATAGGGTTCCCACTCTTAGCCCCTATCTTGACATGGATCTCCGTTCATGTCTAGCCTTTACCTAAACAATTGTTAATCTAATCTCTAATCGTGGTCGTGACTATCAATGAATTGATGGCGCGCCCGATTAGGATGTTAACTATTCTTTTGATAAAATTTATAGGATTTAAAAAGATTTTAAGGATCTTCATCATCCATTAATCTACCATAATCCTACAAACCCTAACAAGCGGAGAATTACTCGCGCATGTTGGGAAAAGAAAAGATAGAAAGGGAAATCATATTGAAAACTACAGAAAATAAAATGATATAGGAAAACAACTACCTTTATTAATCAATAAGATCAAGTACACTTTGTTCTTTTAGAAAATGATTACAAAACCCTAGTTTGCTTCTCGATCTCTTCTGAGGAGGTAGATGAACTGTCAATGATCAACCAGGATTCTTGAGCCGTCGTGGACTTCGTGATCGCGTCGATTTGATGATTTTTTCAAGAGGCGCTCGGTTCTTATTTATGGTCACAGAGCCAGAATGTTTAGTTTCCTAATAAGGCAACTAGCTGTTAGGATCCTACCCAAAAAATTCAAGATCCCAACTCCTCAAAAGTGCGGCGGAACTGCGGCCATTAGGTAGGTTTAGCCGTGGATCCGCAGTTGGTTAGGGGATTTAGGGCTTCACTTTTCTGTGGCTTCATCTCTGTAGTATTTGGTGATCTTTTGAGTATGTAGACTTTGAAAATCTTCTCTACGTTTCTGCCAGAATTGGTTTCTTCAATTTACTTGAATATCTTCGGCAAATTTGATCTCGCCAACTTGAATTTTCTTGAAACTTCAGTCATGATATAATTCCTGCACAATTATCTCAATAAATGATATTAGTAGAATTTGTTTTTATTGAGATATTATCTTAACCATTTATCATGATATTTTAGTTTTAAGAGAATTGGTCAAAGATATTTAATAAGGTGAGCATATTTAAATAAACCAAATATTACATGAATATTATATTCTTACATTTTCTTTCATAATGTTAATTATAATATATAAACACATGAAAATAGTATTTTTACAGATAAACCCTTATATGTGTCATATTTATAATAAACAACTTTTATTATATAGAAATAGTGAGGAAATGTCACATCAATTGTGCAGTTTTATCAACTGAACAATGCCTAACCCTATAAACCTTAAATTTTAGTCTCAAATTGAAAACTCTTTTCAATAAGCAATCGGATAATTCAACAAGATTCCCGACTAGGTGTTCGCGTACTATACGCGATTGCAACGGAGTTTTGATCCAAATCGAAACTCCGTGAAAATCGATCAACCAAGACTAAAACAATAGATTTATAATACACTAACTAGTTTTCTCAAAGCTAATTATTGTGGATTCCAAATATTATATCACATATCATCATTTTCTAGACGATGTTAAAAAGCTTGATCGATTCATAAAACGTCCACAAATCACAGAGATCTCAACAGCTTGAGTCTAACTAAAAACACCCAGAAAGTGCCAAATAAGACAATGGAGAAGCACAAGAAGAACGGCCCCATAATCCCACAAACATGCGGCAGAATCGTTGCCAAACTGAGTTGTAGACCGTGGTTCCGCGGCACTTTGAAGGGATTAGGGCTTCGAATTTCTTGGGGCTCCATTAAATACCCTGCACAATTTTTTGACTATTTTTAATCTGAAAAATTTCAACTTTTGAATCTGGACAGAAACTATGGAAATACGGGTTTCGAAACTTTGATCGAACACTTTAACATCGTAAAGACTTACCCTAATGTTCTAGCTTGGCTCTGATACCATGAAAGTGTATCCTAGCACTACCACAAGGTTAAAACCGGCATCAAGCATGTAATTTTCAAATTTACATGGTGCTAAGCTACACTATCCAAAGATCTAACTAGATTATTAGGGTTTTAGCATGATATATATAAACTTTAACACTAAGTGAAGGAGGCAATAACCTTTAAAGACCGAGTCCTTCATTTCAATAGCTCCGGATAATAGTCCCTACGACTCCTCTAGGCTCCACTTGAAGAAGGTAAGAGCTTCCTTCGCGATTTTCGTATCGAAGATGATCCATCCGAAACTTCTCTAATTCAAGCTACCTCCTCACTAATCTTTCTTTAGTGAAGGAAACACCCTAAACTCAAGTGCTAATCAAGTGTAAGATGGTGAAGTAGGGATTCTAAGCTTACTTAGGATTTAACCAAAACTCTATGGTTCACATCACATATGATGGTTAGGGCTTGGAGGAGGAAGAGGAAGAAGGAGAAAGAAAATGGAGAGTGTAATACTCGGTTCCTTTATATACACCAATATCAATATTTTTATAAAAAGGGTTAATTACAAATTATTTATTTATAGCTATAAACGATGTTAAATATTTTAAAACTCCCAATCCATTTTATTTTTTCCCCTTCTCCTTTCTCAAACCCTAATCCCAATTCCTCATTTTCTTTTCCCATTTATATAAACCTCTATTCCGGCCCATCTCTTTTTCATATTTTTATTTAAACCCAAAACCCTATTTTTCCCTCCAACCCATTTCTTTTATTCATTAAAATTTAAACCCAAACCATCAAATAAATTTTCCCTCGGCCCAATCCCTTGGCCGCAGCCCATCTCTAAATGAAAAAGAATTTCATTTTATTTAACACACCTTCCCTCAGCCCAACGGCCCAGCCCTCTTTTCCATTCCCTTACAATACTTTTTATTTTATAAAAACCCCGGCCCAGCCCATTTCCCCCAGCAACCCGACCCGGCCCACACCTAATCCCTCTCTTTCTTCCCCCAACGGCTCTCTCCTCCTCTCCCGCTCTTTACTGTGCCTCCACTCACTTCGCCGCACCCCACGCCCGTGCCCACGCCTCGCCGTTACCCCGACTCGCGCACCCCCACGACCCGATCCACTCGACCTCCTCCCTTCGTCTTCCCTTACTCCTTCCCTTATTCCTCACCTCTCTCTCGAAAGCCCAACTTTAACCCACTGCCTCGAGCTCCCATCTCCTTCTCACCATGCCGATGAACCTCCTGCGACCCCCATTCGTCCTCCCTCACACTCTCCTCTCTTGAAACTCACTCCTCACGAGTCCTTGCGCCCACCAACCGAGTCCCGTGCACTCCCAAACCCATTGCACCCAAGCTCAATCACCGCCGGCGCCCCCTCTTCTTCCCGACGACCACCATCGTCGACCGCCAACTCCATCAACACCTTGCTCCCCTCTACAACCCGAGCTCTCCCCTCTCTTCTCTCCGCAAAACTCCCGAGAACACCCATCGCCCACCCGAACACCTTGCGCGCCTTTTCCGCCGGTCGCCACCTTCGCCGGAGCTCTCCTCACCGTCGACGTCTCCCTCACTCCCCCTTCCTCAGCAACGTCTCACCTTTGCGGTAACATCTTTCTCTCTCTGCAACTCCTCTTCTTTCCCCTGTCTCTCTCTCTCAATCTCTGTCCCTCTCTCTCTCTACATCTCTCTCTCTCTCTCTCTATTTCTCTCTCTCTCTCTCTCTCTCGATCTCTCTTTCTCTTCCTGTCTCTCTCTCAAATCTCTGTTACTCTCTCTCTCTCTCTACAACTTTCTCTCTGTCTCTCTCTCTCCCTCCTTCTCTCTCCCTCTCCTAACTCCGACCACCTTTCTCCCCTCTCACCGCAGCTCCTCAACATCACCACCTCCTCTTCTACAACACTCCACGACATCGTAATACCAACCCATCATCACTCGATCACCCTCCTCTTACCCAGCAAGCCTCGAGCTCACCATTGCCATCTCTGCCCACGTCCACCTTGTCGCCGTTGCCGTGCCCATGCTGAACTGCGTCTGCCGTGCGTCTCCAGCCAAGTACTTTTACTTGCTACATGCTAATCTATTCGAGTTACAAACTTATATCATATAGATTACAAGTTTACATTATCCAATAGATTATGTGCTATACCTGTTCGATGCATGATCCCAATGAGATTATTTATCTATTTTGACGGAACATGAGGGCATTTGCTGGCCCATGTGATATTGAATACGGTGTATAAATTTCGCTGGATAATACGACTGTTAATGACTAAAACGATTACCCCAAATATATCTGTAAAACTGGAACTTTCCCCGTATCTGAACACCGTTAAAATTACCATAAATTATGTACATACTGGAATGATGCGTTCGAGGGATTAAATCAAAGCCGACTCGACGAACTATAATCCTATGCAAGTTTCTAATGGTTTCTGTACTTAAATTGTGACAATATTTGGATCGGAGTGCGACTCTGGACTGCAGTCCAGAGCGACTCTGATTTTTGCTTACTGTCCCGTAATGGGTACCACCATGCTTACTTAACTCGTATGTTGCGGAACTCTGCTGTTTATTAAAGGTGAATCTGTTAGCTAGATAACACAAGTGGTTTCATCCTGTTCCGTCATCGTTTGCTATTTAATATGTAATTTAAAAGATGGGGACGTATAACAGTCCCAACAGAATCAGAATTGATATACTAGTATTGAACAGTGTATAACTCCTGACGTACAGACGCGATTGAGAATCCGTCGGTTGCGTTGAAAACCTTACTGAAAACCCTAGATTTCATTCAACTGTAGAATTGCTAAAATCTGATCCCAACTGGGATTAAAATGCATTCCGAAACATACTTCCGATTCTGAAACCGGATTTCCAGCCGTGAACGCTTAAAATGAAATGTCCGTATCTAGTGATCCTGAAACCCGATTGACGTGAAACTAAATTCGCTGGATAGTTAATCAAACATACTATTTATTCCCCATTCATCATTTCGCTAAACTGTACACGTATGATTTATGATAAATTATGCAAGTGGTAGAATACTGATTTATGACATCTTAATCATGTTTTACATACTGTTTCCTCATCATATCATACATATGTCACTGCATTGATAACCTAGTGATCATGTGCATTACCCAGTGTTAGGTATTAATGGTGATTGTGGCAAGTACGTTAGTGTTTGTGCATGAGTGAATAAGTGAAAGTGACACGTACTTGTACACAATCAGTGAACCCTATTATTCTATTGCATTGTCGACGTCTGTGGGATGCGTGTAAGTGTGACTATAAGTGGTATGGGGCACTTATGGAAGCTCTTGTATGGGTGTCACAGATAAGGCACCAAACACTGCCCATTTATCTTGGGTATTAGTCGGGACGTGCTTGATGGAGGTCCTGTCTCCAGTTCTCGCGCAGACTTGTCATGGACCGACCGGTATTTGAGATTATGGTTGGCGTTTGATGTAGACCACGGGGTGTGGGATAGTTTGAGTGTGAGTTCAACAAAATCTCGGGAGTCCTATGCCGGCTTATATATATATGGAGATATATGGAGATTTACAGGGTACATGATTATTACCGTGAGTTACATTTTGGGCCCGTAGTCCCTTGCCCTTGGGTCCTACCCTTGGGTGGTGGACACTCGCGAGTGGTTGACTCTCACACTTGGACTGACGATAGGCTCAGTGACCTGTACAGTGAGACTTAGAGACTGATAGGGATAATGGCATTGATAATGGTATTGATATACATTACTTACTGTGTTGACATACCTGGCATACCATTTTACTGCTTTACCGTTCACCTGATCTATTGGACACTCTATTGGTTACTGCATGTTCATACCTATATCGTCTTGATTTACTGTTATATACATCTATTATCACTGTTCGAGTTGCCACTTGCATCTATATGTTTATATTGCTATTGTGTCGCTCTGACGACCTGAGTATGCATGCTCAGTGTGAGGAGTGGATCTAGCCGGGACCAGGACCAGACGTACATCACGGACATCTTGATTAGCTATCCAGAGTTATATCCTTTTGTTTTCCATCAGGTCAGTTCTTTGTATTTTTTTGTTTCAATTACTGCATTTCTCATTACCTGCGCATTATTTACTGATTACCACGTAAAGCTAGAAGCCGAAGTGTGACTACGGCAGGATATTTCCTTGACCGTAGGAGCATGGCTGGCTTTGTCAACCCCTCGTATTCCGTATTTTGGGAAGCGGGGCGTGACATGGTTTTGTTGGTATCAGAGCCAGGTTTTGCTTCGATTGGGATTGCAGTTTTCCGTGTAGAGCTTGACAATCTAAGACATTCCTCGGTCTAGGTTGTAAACTTGTCATTCTTGATCCATATTCACATTGTGTGTTCTGTTATCCATCCGTTAAGGTTTCGGGTGACTTGGCAAAGTTACGTGGTTGTAATTGTGAACTACATCATGATTACACTACCGTACTCTGTTTAAGTGACTTAGAGCCCTACAGTTGATTTCCACTTGTAATGAACTTCACCACACCCGATGTTCTTGATTCCTTGCCCAATCCATATTATATTTTAATTCTCATAGCTTATGCCTTATATTGTTCTCAAAATTGTCGTTTCAGGACCATGTTTTCCAACGACTCTTCCTCTATCTCCACTCCCCAGGATCAGACCATTGAGATTCTGAGTGTACTGCAAGGTCTGAAGGAAGAGCCCAGGAGCGAACGAACGACTTGTTAACTGAAGAACTGAGAAGGCAGGTGAATCAGGCACCAGCGGGAGTCTTCAATCGTAAAGGGATCCCTGTTAGACGAGGAAAAGAGAAGAAGATGAAGCGCCCATTTGTTCCCCCGAGACAGAAGCAGCAAAAGACCCAATGACCCAATGTTATGGGTACTGCAGGAGACTAGGACATCTTCAGAGGGATTGTCGCCGCGCCCAAGGGAAATGTCTGATTTGCGGATCCAGAGAACATCTTATCAACGATTGCCAAAAAGGAAGGAACTACAAGGAGGAGACTCATCCACACTCTCCACTTCTGCCAAGTGATGATTAATTCGTAGATCGAGCTTCGAGGATAGTGCGGACCCAGCTTAGGATTCAACCCGTGTGACGAGATTGCAGCGATCCAGAAATCAAAGAAGAGTTATTATGTCTTCTACTTTCAATAATAATGTTGTTACCCTTTTGTAAAATTTCCTTTCGTTTGAAATCTTGTATCCGTCGAACTTTTAGTTGAATGCAATAAAACCTTGAATCGTCATGCCATGGCCCACCCTGGAGTAGCGTCGCATCTAGATGAGGATGCACAGTCATGCGTTTCCTTAAACCGCATACTGGTGAATTCTGATGATGAAGTCAACGGTCCCCAGGTCATTTTCGGAAACAGCGATTCCGAGGACGAAGGAGCCGCCGCCCCAGAGGTTGACATGATCGGTGATTCCGACGAAGAGGAAGGAGACCCTGAAGAGAACCCGATAGAGGAAGATCCCGATGAAGACCCAATAGAAAAAAATCCAGTGGAGGAAAATCCCATGGAAGAGAATCCAGAAGAAGAGAATCACATGGAAGCAGACCTCGATGAAGAAGCTCCAGCCGAGGAAGAAGGACCAGAAGAACAAGACCCTGCGGTGGAAGAACTCCCAATGGCGGCCCCTGCGAGGCGCTATGGAAATGGACGCCCTTACCTGAGCGCGCGAGCCTACCGCAATCTGCTGAACCTCCACAACCGCGACTGACAGGATTTTTTAGCTGTTGTCTTCTCTGGCCAAATAAACCTATGTATAGTTTAGGGCCATCTGTTACTTTTCGAGAGTGCTTTGTTTCGAATCTTCTGGAATGAAATAAAATGCTGAGTTCGCTAATCTTTCAATCTTCTTGGTTCACTTGATGCTTGATTATTTCTCATATACATTTATTTTTCCTGCTGAAATCCCTGACTGTCCACCCCTACTCCTTGTATTGTTCTAACCCTCGTTTCGATTAAAAAGTACCGCACCCTAATCTTTGAAATGGACCACCCTTCATTCTTCATCTATGCTTCATTTGAGATCCTTCTGGGGGGGAATTGATAGTAAAATTTCCGAGTTAGCTGACCCTTCGAAATTTTTTGATTCACATGATGTATCGACCATTATCCTCTCCATACATTTTTCCCCTTGTAGCCTTTTGTTGCTCACCCTTACTCCCTGTGCTGACCCGACCCCAATTTCTTTGACCTTCAATCTAAAGACGTCACACTCCGACCTTTTGAATGAGCCACACTCCCTTGTAATCCCTACCCTAGCTAGCCTTATACATTTTTGTGTTTTTTTCTATTATCCTAAATATAATTAGGGACATTATTATTCGAAATTTGGTTTTCATTATTTTGTATTTATCGAAGAGTGCGTTTTATTGACTATCCCCGTTTTACGCATTTCAAGTACTTCACTACTAGCTTTCCCATTTTTTTCTGTAGCGCAACCTTACATCGCGCATATTTTCGTTCCATGTTTCTTATTTTCACTATGTGGGTTTTCTAAGTTATTTTAAAACTATTTGATCGATACATTATCCTAAAATGTTTTAACCTACCGATAAATCCTTCACTACTTTATTGTCGTTACTTTATTTCCGGGTATTGTGCCTATGGTTACTATTATAAATGGTTGTGCTTTATACTTATTATTTCTGCTGTGCTACTTTTGATGTACTTATATGTGCACATATTTGGGTTTCGATTTTATCGAACGCGCCTTGATTATTATTGTTTGTTATTGTTATCTATATTCTCGTATACATGTAGTTGCCCTTATAGTTGTTTCTGCCTTATACCTATTTAGATCTATTTTTTTGTATGTTGTTCTTACATATATATACCTTCAAAATTTTATCCACCCGTTTTAAGTAAATCACTATGTATTAGTGTTCGATGTGGTAACTTTTCGCTTATTATTTTATAGCTTGTCGTTCTTTTAAATTTCGAGGACGAAATTTTTGTAAGGGTGGTATGATGTAATACTCGGTTCCTTTATATACACCAATATCCATATTTTTATAAAAAGGGTTAATTACAAATTATTTATTTATAGCTATAAACGATGTTAAATATTTTAAAACTCTCAATCCATTTTATTTTTGCCCCTCTCCTTTCTCAAACCCTAATCCCAATTCCTCATTTTCTTTTCCCATTTACATAAACCTCTATTCCGGCCCATCTCTTTTTCATATTTTTATTTAAACCCAAAACCCTATTTTTCCCTCCAACCCATTTCTTTTATTCATTAAAATTTAAACCCAAACCATCAAATAAATTTTCCCTCGGCCCAATCCCTTGGCCGCAGCCCATCTCTAAATGAAAGAGAATTTCATTTTATTTAACACACCTTCCCTCAGCCCAACGGCCCGGCCCTCTTTTCCATTCCCTTACAATACTTTTTATTTTATAAAAACCCCGGCCCAGCCCATTTCCCCCAGCAACCCGACCCGGCCCACACCTAATCCCTCTCTTTCTTCCCTCAACGACTCTCTCCTCCTCTCCCGCTCTTTACTGCGCCTCCACTCACTTCGCCGCAGCCCACGCCCGTGCCCACGCCTCGCCATTACCCTGACTCGCGTACCCCCACGACCCGATCCACTCGACCTCCTCCCTTCGTCTTCCCTTACTCCTTCCCTTATTCCACACCTCTCTCTCGAAAGCCCAACTTTAACCCACTGCCTCGAGCTCCCATCTCCTTCTCACCATGCCGACGAACCTCCTGCGACCCCCATTCATCCTCCCTCACACTCTCCTCTCTTGAAACTCACTCCTCACGAGTCCTTGCACCCACCAACCGAGTCCCCTGCACTCCCAAACCCACTGCACCCGAGCTCAATCACCGCTGGCGCCCCCTCTGCTTCCCGACGACCACCATCGTCGACCGCCAACTCCA
This sequence comes from Agapanthus africanus, assembly GCA_030015575.1. Classification (NCBI taxonomy): domain Eukaryota; kingdom Viridiplantae; phylum Streptophyta; class Magnoliopsida; order Asparagales; family Amaryllidaceae; genus Agapanthus; species Agapanthus africanus. The sequence goes on from CM057350.1 coordinate 28,448,243, forward strand.
TCAACACCTTGCTCCCCTCTACAACCCGAGCTCTCCCCTCTCTTCTCTTCGCAAAACTCCCGAGAACACCCATTGCCCACCCGAACACCTTGCGCGCCTTTGCCGCCGGTCGCCACCTTCTCTGGAGCTCTCCTCACCGTCGACGTCTCCCTTACTCCCCCTTCCTTGGCAACGTCTCACCCTTGCGGTAACATCTCTCTCTCTCTCTCTCTGCAACTCCTCTTCTTTCCCCTGTATCTCTCTCTCAATCTCTGTCCCTCTCTCTCTATTTCTCTCTCTCTCTCTCTCGATCTCTCTTTCTCTCCCTGTCTCTCTCTCAAATCTCTGTTACTCCCTTTCTCTCTACAACTTTCTATATGTCTCTCTCTCCCTCCTTCTCTTTCCCTCTCCTAACTCCGACCACCTTTCTCCCCTCTCACCGCAGCTCCTCAACATCACCACCTCCTTTTCTACAACACCCCAAGACATCGTAATACCAACCCATCATCACTCGATCACCCTCTTCTTACCCAGCCAGCCTCGAGCTTACCATTGCCATTTCTGCCCCACGTCCACCTTGTCGCCGTTGCCGTGCCCGTGTTGTACTGCGTCTGTCGTGCGTATCCAGGCAAGTACTTTTACTTGCTACATGCTAATCTATTCAAGTTACAAACTTATATCATATAGATTACAAGTTTACATTATCCAATAGATTATGTGCTATACCTGTTCAATGCATGATCCCAATGAGATTATTTATCTATTTTGACGGAACATGAGGGCATTTGCTGGCCCATGTGATATTGAATACGGTGTATAAATTTCGCTGGATAATATGACTGTTAATGACTAAAACGATTACCCCAAATATATCTGTAAAATTGGAACTTTCTCCGTATCTAAACACCGTTAAAATTACCATAAATTATGTACATACTGGAATGATACGTTCGAGAGCTTAAATCGAAGCCGACTCGACGAACTATAACCCTATGCAAGTTTCTAATGGTTTCTGTACTTAAATTGTGACAATATTTGGATCGAAGTGCGACTCTGGACTGCAGTCCAGAGCGACTCTGATTTTTGCTTACTGTCCCGTAATGGGTACCACCTTTCTTCCTTAACTCGTATGTTGCAGAACTCTGCTGTTTATTAAAGGTGAATCTGTTAGCTAGATAACACAAGTGGTTTCATCCTGTTCCGTCATCGTTTGCTATTTAATCTGTAATTTAAAAGATGGGGACATATAACAGTCCCAACAGAATCAGAATTGACATACTAGTATTGAACAGTATATAACTCCTGAAGTACAGACGCGATTGAGAATATGTCGGTTGCGTTGAAAACCTTACTGAAAACCCTAGATTTCATTCAACTGTAACATCGCTAAAATCTGATCCCAACTGGAATTAAAATGCGTTGCGAAACGGACTTACGATTTTGAAACCGGATTTCCAGCCGTGAACGCTTAAAATGAAATGTCCGTATCTAATGATCCTGAAACCCAATTGACGTGAAACTAAATTCGCTGGATAGTTAATCAAACACACTATTTATTCCCTATTCATCGTTTCGCTAAACTGTACACGTATGATTTATGATAAATTATGCAAGCGGTAGAATACTGATTTATGACATCTTAATCATGCTTTACATACTGTTTCCTCATCATATCATACATATGTCACTGCATTGATAACCTAGTGATCATGTGCATTACCCAGTGTTAGGTATTAGCGGTGATTGTGGCAAGTACGTTAGTGTTCGTGCATGAGTGAATAAGTGAAAGTGACACGTACTTGTACACAATCAGTGAACCCTATTATTCTATTGCATTGTCGACGTCTGTGGGATGCGTGTAAGTGTGACTATAAGTGGTATGGGACACTTATGGAAGCTCTTGTATAGGTGTCATAGATAAGGCACCAAACACTGCTCATTTATCTTGGGTATTAGTCGGGACGTGCTTGATGGAGGTCCTGTCTCCAGTTCTCGCGCAGACTTGTCATGGACCGACCGGTATTTGAGGTTATGGTTGGCGTTTGATGTAGACCACGGGGTGTGGGGTAGTTTGAGTGTGAGTTTAACAGAATCTTGGGAGTCCCATGCCGGCTTATATATATATGGAGATATATGGAGATTTACAGGGTACATGATTATTACCGTGAGTTATATTTTGGGCCCGTGGTCCCTTGCCCTTGGGTCCTACCCTTGGGTGGAGGACCCTCGCGAGTGGTTGACTCTCACACTTGGACTGACGATAGGCTCAGTGACCTGTACAGTGAGACTTAGAGACTGATAGGGATAATGGCATTGATATACATTACTTACTGTGTTGACATACCTGGCATACCGTTCACCTGATCTATTGAACACTCTATTGGTTACTACATGTTCATACCTATATCGTCTTGATTTACTGTTATATACATCTATTATTACTGTTCGAGTTGCCACTTGCATCTATATGTTTATATTGCTATTGTGTCGCTCTGACGACCTGAGTATGCATGCTCAGTATGAGGAGTGGATCTAGCCGGGACCAGGACCAGACGTACATCACGGACATCTTGATTAGCTATCCAGAGTTATATCCTTTTGTTTTCCGTCAGGTCAGTTCTTTGTATTGTTTTGTTTCAATTACTGCATTTCTCATTACCTGCGCATTATTTACTGATTACCACGTAAAGCTAGAAACCGAAGTGTGACTACGGCAGGATATTTCCTTGACCGTAGGAGTATGGCTGGCCTTGTCAACCCCTCGTATTCCGTATTTTGGGAAGCGGGGCATGACAGAGAGTGAAAGAGCTAAGGCTAAAAAACACAAGTGAAGAATGGCTCTCCTTTGTTTGCTCACTTATTGAAGCATGAATAAAATGCAATACATATAATGCACCATGCTTCAAAAGTGCAAACAAATGAATAAACAATGCAAAAAACTATGCCTCACCCATTTCACAAATATCTCCTCATTTTCCACCTCATTTCTATTTTCTCAAAATAGAAAATCCAACCATGCTTCATAATATATATATATATATATATATATATATATATATATATATATATATATATACACATATATATTAAGAAGAAAATAATTAGTGAGCAATAATATTAGTTAATATATAATAATATCAAATATAAATATATATCATATTATTAAATCAACACTTGATTCAATAATCCGGTTATATCACATATAACCAACTAATATCATTTATCTGTATATCAAATTATCAAATCAACACTTGATTCAATAATCCGATTATATCACATATAACCTAACCGATATCAAATTACCGCCAGATTAGAATATGGTATCACATACTCGTATTTAATCAGGGCACCCGCACATATCAACATATGTGCCCTACTTCGTTTCGCTTGAACTATGAAACCTCTGTGTGGGACTCTAAAGACTCGTCAGTACGCCAGCAGTAGGTGATGATCGCATCAGTCACCCCCAAGCCGTCAGCGGTACTAGCTGGACTTAACGGTTACCCAGGTATTGAGCGATTAGAAGATCAATAAGCAAGCTTGTCCAAACTCCCATGAAACCTATAAGTAACACTTACTGTACAGTCCGGTCTTTTCGTCTGATATGTCGCATATCAAGTCTAGGGGTGGAATCGTCAGACTCCGGTAACTTGATAAGTCATGCCAATGTATGGCTCATAACGGTTCGAGAAATTACTGATAATACTTGCCAGTAAATCTCATCAACAGCTCTGGCCAGGGACTTCCTGTTATAACCAATCGAGCATAGCGCAACATCAACTCCTTATATCGGGAGAAACGAAACCCCTCCCATCACTCATTGCCTCCATATGACTCGGGACTGTACCCAAAATCCACCTATTTGCACGACTCCTTTGAGCCGTGGTAGGGAAGAAATCAAAGCACAGTGGGAACCACACAAGAAACTATGACGATCTCGGGTCTACAGACTAACCTGTACCAGTGTCACCAGAGAACTGCTATCTGACGATAGGTACGGTACCATCTAAGAGTTCTCGGCGAGTCATGTTCGGTGTACCCATTCTCTAATGAGCACCTGTGTACAATCTTTGATGTCAAACACCAATGGTTATGGGATCAACCATCGCCCCCTACAGGGTCAAGAAATGTACACACTAGTCTACTCTGGAATATCGATGCCCTTTCTCGATATCCCGTCGACTAAGAACAATTAAAAGATGTGCTTGTGGACTACACGAGTCCCGGTAGTATGATCCGCATCATAGTCCTGGTAGTCAAGCAAACATCCTATGGGTTTTATCAACATGTATTAGAGAGACAGTATAATAATATAAGTGTACATGTTAAAATAAAGAGTAACCAGATAGCACACTATCATGTCAAGCAAGAAAGTCCTATATATATATGTCCAAGCATCCACTATATCATACAATAATGGCCTCTAAGGCATACATATTCCTAACACCTACACCATGCCTACCTTAGTATCTGCTTGGACCACTGTATAACATACTGCCCCTTAGAAGAGGGTAAACTTTAACTCTGACAGTCACTCTGTCATCCAGGTCACCTTGGAAGTCTGAAATGATAACTGCCTCCCGAAAGAGGCTATCATTACCATATACCAAGAATATCCTCTTATATCCATAACTGCTTCCCACTGTTTCTCCAAGATTGCATTAATATATGCTTATTGCAGCCAGTGCAAAAGCAATATCTGGTGTAGTACATGACATCTCATAATTGACTCAATTGCCTCAACAAGTGATATATCAATCATGCAAATCTCTCTTATCAATCTAGAAGACATCTCTTTAGAGAGGGTGACTCCATCACCTGTGGGTACACCACCACGCTTCTGCTGCTCCCACTGACTATAACAACCCTCTGGCAGAGTCATATACACGTGTACTTCTAAAACTGATTTAGAATGACGTCATAGTCATCCACCTGTCATATCTCATAGTCTAGGACAGCAGTAGTAACAAGCTTGGGTCATCAAAACCTCCCCGTCACCGTTTTTGAGGAGACCGAACTACCTCTCGGGTGGCTGAGATTACCCACCATATGTGCGGAGTGGCTAATGAATTGTCGAATCCAATTAAATCCTTAGGTTCTACTAAATTTTCAGTAATTTTTATGCTTCTGGAATCACTTCTAGTTCTACCATACTCTCACTAATATTTTCTGAAAATAACTCATTTTACTAAAACGGGTTGCGAGTCAAGAACAATATAACTATTGATCCTCCAAATAGCAGAATGCTAACCCTCGTCAAAGCCCGGGATAACTCACAAACTGCCATTACTGAAACATGCCTTGAGTTTATCCGGATTCTAGTTTTAAGCATAAGCCGGACTGCTCCATATACCTTAACATAGTTAAGATATGAATCCATTCTATATCCAATATAGAAACAAAGGCACTAATTTAATTGGAACCAGATTCAAAATACATGCAGCTGTTTCAATACATATCGACTAAATGGAAGAAGCCCATGCAGCATTACTCATCAAGGAGCGCACCCACGAATGAGTAACCTGAGAGAGAAGCGAGTTCTCAAATATATTACTTACGATGGAATACCTAGCATAAGTATCTACACCTTCGATCACCTCGAAGAATCCTAATACCTGCAACATATGGTTCTCTACTTTTTTTCTTATACCTATAACTTCTCAAAATTTGGACCTTTGTATTTCAACGAAATGCATGTCTAAAACCAGAGAAATTATAAGTAAACGGAATATAATACGAGTACCAACCCCATTGTTCTAATGTACATTGGACAACATACAATACTTTGTATAAGTTCTCTGAGTTTAATAACTCAAACTCTGTGCGTCGTAAGTTGAAAACTATATTATGGTTAAGAAGAATTACACTGTTATTGAATGCACCTTACCTAATCATCAACTGATAAAGATAAATGTTATAAACATAATTTCAAAAGGTTATATCTCACTTTATAAAATAAACGTACAGATATATCAATTTGAAATTGGTGCATAACAACGAATATTCAAAACCAACTATTTGCCATTGGGCAAAATCCAGGTGATTTTCTCAAATATCACCAATTATAAAGAATTCTGATATAGAGAATCTAATCATCCAATTCCCAATATTCTACTCCCATTCAGCATCTGTAACGCCATACAGATGTGAGAATCTAGTCTGGTAAATATATACCCTGGAGTCAGAAACTAATTGGGAAAACAGTTTTCAATTAACACCGCACAGTAAAACTGAAACATGAAAATGTTTTGAGGGAGTGGCTAGGTATTCCTAGTAATGGATCTTCCACTATCCAGATTCATGACAGTAGTCACAATTTTTCCTTGCCCTCACTCCAATCCTTTTATATGTCTTTATTTCGTACTTTCTGTACACCATACTCAGGCTAATTGGTTTTCTTCATTCCTATCTTTCAACACCTGTCTAAGGTTTGGAAGAAGACTATCCAATAAGTGTAATAGGTGTACTCTCCTAATAGTAGGATCCCTTGCAACCTGAAAGAAGGTAAAGAGAAAAGACAACCGAATAATCCTATTCAATTTCTTCTGAACTGGAATCCATTCTCGAACAGAAACAAGTTTCTTCGAGTTCTTATGTAACTATACGATAGAATACCCAAGCAATATGGATTTTCATAGTGATACGGAGTGTTATGGAGAAATGCAAAGGGGAAGTAGGAGTGGCAGGGATATATGCGGGTTTGTCATGAATCATGACAACCCAAAACCAAAGTGTGTAAGAAGGTTCGGTTAACTTGGTTTAGGAGTTTTAGTTTAAGGTCATGTCATGGTCGTTGCCAGAGAGAGTGAAAAGAATACTCAGCCTACACTTTAACCTAGATTAGATTGGTTAATTACTTTATCTAATCAGGATGGCTCCCATTGTTTCCTCGAATTCTCCTTCAAACCCTAAAAGGAGAATTAGTCAGGATCGTCTGAAAATCACCCGAGGAGTAACACCTACTCATCAGTGGGGGTCGGGATCCAACTATCATCGCGTGATATCCTGACGGAAGCCGCTCAAGTCACCACACTTCAAAAGGTATGCGCATGCCTGGCAAGTTTCCCTTATATTTGAAACTCCCGATATAGATTTTTGTCCCTAAGACCCAAGTGACCTTGACTGAGCCAACAAATCATAGGGTCCTACTCAAGTTCAACCTGTCATTATCTTGATTGCATTAAACCCACCCGTACGAGTCCTTGACTGAGCCAAAATGACTATACGACTGTCCTAACCAATCACATCACCATGCAACAGAAAAGCACTGCATAGCTACCGAACACTACGCCTCGGCAGAGCACGACATATGTAACACGAATACTAAGTAATACTAATCTGAAATGATGGAGGGCTACGGCTGGTTTTTGACAAAAAAACCTTTAACGTGATGAACTAGATATCGTTGAAAGAACTCGAGCAGTTTTAAAAAGGGATGGTTTAGGCTCCGCATTTTTTAAACAAGTGGTTTTGTAGAAAACTGATGGTTTTGAAGAAAATCGAGTAGTTTATAGTCACGTAAACTTTTGCCAAAGAGGTCACTCCCTGTGAAGGGATCTAGGCTCTTTCCTCATCGAATGAGATGCAGGATATTCCTAACTGAATACCTCGACACAAAGCGAAAAGAAACGCCTATAGTTTTAAAATATTGGTTCCAACAATATCATTTAGGTTTTTTTTAATTCATTAATCAGAATTAATACAGTCCCATCAATTAAACATATCATGCCAGAAAGAAACTAAAATAGGCACGCACATATATAACATACGCATTCACCACAGGGTCCCGGATCTTCACCGTAATGTTACTTAACTTACGGCAGGGCGAGGATAGGACTAGAGCGGATGCAAAACATATATAGCGTCTACTATATATATATATATATATATATATATATATATATATATATATATATATATATATATATATGAACATTCGTCTCACACATGATATCAAGTAACATCACAGAAGCATCATATCAAAGGCAAATATAGTATGGAAATGTGGATAATCTAGGAAAAGTACATTTCAATGGTGCCAAATATGAAATGCAATTTTCCCGGTCGTGTGGATAGCCTATAATATTATATCGTAGACCCCTACAAGTGCGGCAAGCCACCCGCTAATCCCAGAAGTGAGGCAACCTCAATCAACGAAGTGAGTGGGCCATCCAGCACTTCGGAAATCCAATGACTTAGGCACCCCTCCGCGGGTCAATCCTATACCCCGTACGAGTGCGGCGAATAGCCTGTCAATTCTAAATTAAGGCACCCCGGTCTCAACGCCATGAGATGGTGGCCCGTTGCCCTCTAAAACCCAGCTACTCGAGCACTCTGCCACTGGGTAATCCTAGTGCATGTAATGAAATTCTGAATATACAACGGTGACTACGTCCGCAATCTGGACATGCCACAAGGGATAATACAAACCGCGATGATGGCAGTCCATTTGGCATACGCCTGTCACGCAATATGAATATACATTACATCACATAGAATAAAATCTAATACTATATACACCGGGGTATCCATCACGAAAAATCCAACATAACCATAATCAACAAGGATTGTCCATCACAGAACATGCAAACTTGCGAGTATCAATTCCGTAACCCCGTCTAATTGATACATATAGAAATTAGACGATATTTTACCAAATGTTATGATACACACAACCATCACTAAGCTTACGACAATCGAATACCGCACACAAATAGCTAACACACTGAAAATCAAGTGTTCTAAAAACCAACAAGAAACTCCATACTAAAACCCACTCTGGGAGTCCGAAATGAGCTCGGATCAATCCAAAACTTCACGGAGGACCCCAGCACGAAATTAACGTCGACCCAGAGGCACCTCGGGGGGTACCTACCCCTTAGGCCACCCTAAGGTGGCCCAAGGGGTAGGCAGACCCAAAACTGCCTTATAAGGCAGTTTCAGGTCCCCACCCCCCAAGGCCACTATTTGGGTGGTCTCGGGGGTGTGGGCTCTCCCTAAATCCCTCCAGGACGTCCTCAGGGTCCCTACGCACCTCCCTACGACTTCTAAGTCCAAACCGAGAGCCCATGGGGAGTCAAAACATTAAGTTTAGCATGGTTTTCTCACTGGTTTTAGAAACAGTTTTTGCGAAGCAAAAACGACGGGATTCAGAAGTCGTAACAATCTAGGTTAGGGTGTTTGGTGGCTTTGATACCATTGTTGGTTCCTAGTGCTCTCTCCGCTAACCTGAAACCAATGCGAAATCCAAAAACAAAAATTTCCGTAGCACTAGAAACTCTAAACCAAGAATCTAACCAAACGCCAAAACTAGAACCATAACAAGATAGAAATCACAACCTTTATAGTGTCTTCATTTGCTCCAATTGGGTTGGACTCTAGCATGCTCTCAAGAGCTCCGGGTCGCGTTTGCAAGCCATTCCTCCTTTGCCGAAGATGATCTACTCAAAAGAACCGATTCAAGCTCCGACTTCACCTAGTAAAGCAACTGACACTCCAAGTTTGCTAGGAATGAAGAGTAGGGATGTAGAAATTTTTCACTATCTTTTTCTCTCAATCTAAGCTCAAGAGAGCATCTAAATAAGAAGGAGGAGGAGGTGAGGAAAGATAGCCATGAGCAAGTGTTGAAGGCATGAGTGAATGAATGAAGAAAAATTGAATGTAGAATGGCTTCACAATTTTTACAACCATACAAATAAAATCTCATAACAATTTGTAATATAATAATGAAGCCCATTCCTCTCTGCATGTCTTCATCCATACTCAATGCCATCTCATCCTCCACCTCATTTCATGAATATTCACAAAAGAGGTGTCCATCTTCTAGTACAAATTCCGTATAAATACATAATACAACCCAGTATACGTATCGTAATACATATACGCGTATCCATATAAAAATACGAACAGTCAAGAAAGAAAATGAATAGTGAACAATAATACTAGAATACATATATAATATATATATAAATTATTAAATCAAAACTTGATTTAATAATCCGGCTTAATCATAAACCGCTAGTATTATCAACCATCCGATTAAAATCCGTGTAGCCTGTACACATATTTAATCAAATACTTATATGTACCAACATACGTCATCTATATCATATCGCCTGAACTAGGAAAACTCTCTATGTGGGATTCTGAAGACTCGTCAATACGCTGGCAGTGGGTTTAACCACAAGCATGTCAGCGGCACTAGCTGTACGTAACAGCTTTCCAGGTATTGACCGAAAGGAAGGCCAACGAGCAAACTCATCCATACTGTAACACCCTAGTTCAATTATACCAATTCTATTTTGAGTATTTCTTTATTTGTGACTATTCTTGATTTATTGTGTTTTGGACGCGAATAGTGTAATTGGCATTTGTATTTGTATCCGACCCGACCCGCTTGCTGGAAACCCGTCTTGATTCCTGTTAATGATTTATCACGGCTTGTTTGTGGATCCATACACTTTCATTTTTTTTATATACTGTATACTGGCATTTATCTGACATCTGCATATTTTTTAAATATAACATTTAAAGTCAAATAAAATATTTTAAAAATATCTAGCATGTCCTGCATGATACCCCTAACCCAGTCGTAGCATCCGCGGATCTTGTTCTCGTTCCGTTCTGTGAAACGGACCAGTTTGGATCGCTACATGCACGCTACGTGCAGCCGTTCTTGGGGGTATACTTTTTCGTTACCCGGCTATCCTGTTTTGAGTTGGTTGACACGTATATTTTCCGTATTTTAAAACTAGATTTTTAGACCCGACCCGGGTGTGTTTTAGAGTAATTTTGTATTAACCAAAATCTCAAATTTACATAATATTATATTCTTTACTATTTCTAACTGTTAATATAATATATATACACGTTTTCATTTTTTTTAAAAACTAAAATATATTTTAAATCTTTTAAATCCTAACTGATGTACATCACTCTCTCTTACTGTATATTATTATTTATTTTAAATATATTCTTTCATACCTAACCCTTTTACTGTTCCCCAACGTCCTCTCTTGCTCATTCTTAAATTTTTTCTTCCCGCCTTCGCCTCCACATCCCTGCCCTCGCTCGCGGCCGTCGCCCTTCGCCACCTCCACCCTCGCTATCCCCATCATCACCTCCATCTTCACGACCTCGTTTCCTCACCTCCTTCTTCCGAGCCTGCAGTAACCCATCACCCTTGCAACCCATGACCGCGTAAACCATGCACCCGTCGCCTCCGTTCCCCGACCTCACGCCGTCGACCTCAACCACCCTTCATCCCGGACCTCACTCCTCCTCCTTCCAACACCACGACCGCTATCACCCTATGCCGTGAACCCAAGAACACCGATCCCTGCACACCCGAACTTGCAGCCCGACCTCATCGCCGACCTTGCCTCGCCGTCGTCGGCCATTTCTCGACCACCTCACCTCCTCCTCCTTTCTCCCGTCTCTTCCTTCCCCAGATCCCGAAGCCTCCCCTGCACACTACAAACCCTTACCCAAGAAACCCCACCGGCCTCACCTGCACACCCATCGCCGGAGCTCCGATAACCCCGACGACCTCACACCATCATCACCGTCTCCATCTCCTCCTACTCCTCTCTCCTACACCTTTCAAACCACAACCCCTCTTTTCCTTTCCTTCTTCTTCTTCTTTCTTCTCTTTTTTTCTTGAATTCTTGATTCTGGTCATCGCATATGCCATGCCGCCGCCGACGATCCGGATGAACCATACCATCACCACAGTACTACTACAATACCAAAATCATACCATCACCACTTCCATGTCACGACCGTGTCGCACCAGATCATGTCCAGATCACGACCAGACCATGCACCAGATCATGTCCAGATCGCGACCAGACCACCATCAGACCATGCACCAGATCGCGACCAGACCATGCACCGTACCCAGACCGTGCCATGACCGTGTCATCACCGTACTCGGACCGTGTCATGCCATGTGCCTTGCTCCTGTGCCACGTCATGCCTGCTTCATACTCAGCCCATGCCACTTGTGTGCCACCATCGCACCAGTCCCGTGTCACCGCAAGACCCAGCACCGTGTCATTCCATTTTACACACCGTATCGTGTCGTGTCGCACCAGGCCGTCTGCATATCGACCATTATTTCTGAGGCAAGTTTATCTTGCTACATGCTATGCATCTTATTTTGCATCCATATGAATAAAAAATATCACATGCTGATTGCACTGTACACCCATATTAATATTTTACTATTTTCGGATACCCGTATGCATCCATATCATTTATTAGATATGTAGCTGCATCCACAGATCACATTAACTTATATTACTGTTATATTAACACCCCATACTTAATAATGTGTATCCTACTTAGTTATGGAGCTGTAATTGTAACCCCTGATAGATAATTGTGCATCCATATTTTATTGTGTATCCATACCATTAATTCTACATATCTAGTTACGTGCCATATCACATTAATTCATATTATTGCTACATTAGTACCCCATGCTTGATAATATGCATCCTGCATAGTCATGATGTAACCCTTGATAGATGTTTATGCATCCATGCTTTTACCGTACATCCGTACTGTTACCGTGATTCGATACTTGCTACTTTTTACTGTTGGGCACCCATTTGATACACTGTGCCTCCCTGACATGACCTAATATATCACTATTTGACATGTTACCTGATCCTGTTTCTAATGCCGACAATCCTGATATGTTGTCCTGATGGACATATCCTGTTGTCTGTATAGACAAACCTGTACCTGCTTGATCCTGTGTTGGCATTAGCTCCAGATTTATCAATAGCTGACTTGTACACATAACTTGGGGGTATGGGGAAATCAATGATGAAACCTGACTTGTAACTCAACAGTGCGACGCTTACTGATCAGTTTTGGGGGGTAGGCCAGTCCCGGGATGATATTGCTGACATCATTCGTCTGTACATGTTTCCTGTTTGTGCTTAGTGGCACGTCTCGGATTCAGCCCCGAGAGTCTGGACCATGGTCCTGGGTATGCACGGGATACTATTGAGTTACATCGAAGATTCATTAAATTGATTTCACAGACTTGAGAGTAGTTAACCCAGTGGCTTAGTTCAGATTACTCACTGCACGTCACATGTGCTTATACCCTTCACTGTTCCTTATTCATGTTACTGTTATACACTTATTACTGTGTATACTCATGCCTGCATATCTCGTGTATCCTGTTCATTTATTATTGTTTGATATTATGACGCACTGACGTCTGGGTTTTGCATGGCCCAGATCCTTTACCTCTTTCACAGGCTGATCAGGAGTATTTCTGCCGTCAGGCCGAGCTGTGAGGATCCTGTTAGTATTTTTTTAGTTTAGTTATCTTTCAGCATTTTCATTTCCTGATGTAAGCCCATATTTTGGGATGTACTTTCCAGATTTTATTGTTACTTGGATTTATTGCTTCCGTATATTATTTCTTGACTCGTTTATTCTGGCGTATGGACATGTACTAGATGGTTTATTTTATTTATACTATTCTTGATATCTATAGACAGCCGTAATGTGACTGTGAAGGGATATTTCCTAGCCACAGGTAGCATGGTTGGCTCTGTTACGTGCCGATCTTAGCGCACTCTGAGAAGCGGGGCGTGACAGGGTTTGTTTGGTATCAGTGCCATAGGATTTAGGTTAATCGGGTTTGATTCTTTTTGTAGTTGGGTATTGGACCCAATACACGAATCAGAAAACCCGTAATTAGAAACATGTCCTGCCACATTGTTATCGTGATCCTTGAATCTTATCTTTCTTTTGACCCTTGTCTTGACGATATGCAAACAACTTTGCATCTCGGCTTGAAACCTTTTGGTTCTATTGTTTCTCCTTTTCTATTCCTTTGATTCTGATACTAGGATTTGGGTGACTTGAACGGAGTTATGTGATTGTACCCATAAACTGCAGCATGGTTACAATGCGGTACTCTATTTAAGTAACTTTGAGTCCTAGTCTTGATTCACTTCTTTGATTTATGGCCGTGATATTACCTTGCTTTTCTCAGTTTCATTGCTTACTAGTTTATATTTTATCGCAAACTTGAATCCTGTTTACCATACTTATCTTCTTCAGTATCTTGGCTTCAGATGAAGTCGTTCCCTACTTGTTCATGATTTTCCTGCATTAGCATTATTCGATTCTGGTGCATCCCATTATTTTATGTCGTCCAAGTTTATTGCTGCACACTCGATTTCTTGCACGACCCTCTCTAGTTGTTAGGCCATACACACTGGGAATGGGAAGATCATATCTAGTAGCGAGTGCAAAGATTGTTCTATTGTTATTTGCGGACGGGAGTTATTTACAGATTTCTTGGTGATCGATACTGGCAGTTATGAGATTGTCTTGGGAATGGACTTTCTCGGCACTTTCCATAGTCACATTGATTGTAGGGCAAAGAAAGTGATTTTCCAGATTCCCGGACATCCGGAGTTTGTTTTTTTCTGGAGGTAGCAGTTCTGTCGGGCTAGTCGAGTTTAGGGCTAGGCCGACAAACAGTGTTCTTTTGTCGATGGAAGTTGATAAGGAGGAAGCGCCAGTTATAGCTCGAGAGTTCATGGACTTGTTCGAGAACATCTCGGGTTTACCACCCAAACGAGATGTAAAGTTCACAATCGATCTCGTTCCGGGTGCAGCGCAAATCTCAAAGGCGTACTATCCGATGGCACCAGTAGAGTTGGAAGAAGTAAAGAAGCAGCTTACCGGATTGCTTGAGAAGGGTTGGATTCGCAGCAGTAATTCACCATGGGGAGCTCTAGTTCTTCTAGTCAAGAAGAAGGATGGCACAACGAGAATGTGCATCGATTATCGAGAATTAAACCGGGTGACTATTAAGAACAAGTACCCGATCCCTTGCATTGGCAAATTATTCGAGCAACTCAGTGGCGCAAGGGTATTCTCGAAGCTGGATTTGCGATCTGGATATCATCAGGTCCGAGTTAAATCAGAGGATATTTGCAAGACTGCGTTCCGAACTCGATATGGACATTACAAGTATTTAGTAATGCCATTCGGAGTCACAAATGCACCGGCGATATTTATGGACTTGATGAACCGAATCTTTTCACTGTTCTTGGACCAGTTTATTGTGGTGCTCATCGACGATATTCTGGTCTACTCGAGGAGCCTAGAAGAGCATGCAGAACACTTGAAGATCGCACTGCAGACATTAAGGAAAGAAAGATTATATGCAAAGATGAGCAAGTGTGAGTTTTGGATTGAAGAAGTGAAGTTTTTGGGGCACGTCATATCCGGAGATGGAATCGCCGTTGATCCTGAGAAGATTGCAGTAGTTCAAGATTGGCCAATTCTGAAGAACGTAGCAAAGAGCAGAAGTTTTCTTGGACTTGCCGGATATCACAGAAGGTTTGTGGAGAATTTTGCTCATTTAGCTGAGCCATTGACCAAGCTTACATGAAAGGAGGTACCGTTCGTATGGACGGATGGTTGTGCGTCAGCTTTTGAGGCGTTGATGCAAAGATTGATAACCGCTCCTATTTTGACCGTACCAGATGGTTCCGGAGGATTGGTGACTCACAGCGACGCATCTGGGAAAGGTTTGGGATGTGTTTTGATGCAGCATGGGAAAGTTATAGCCTATGCATCGAGACAGTTGAAGACCCATGAGAAGAATTACCCAACTCATGATTTGGAGCTTGCAGCAGTGATTTTCGCTTTGAAGATTTAGAGACACTACTTACTGGGTGGAAGGGTCAAAGTATTCACCGATCACAAAAACCTAAAGTATGTGTTCACACAGAAAGAGCTTAACATGAAACAGCGTAGATGGTTGGAGCTGATGGCTGACTATGATCTTGATCTTAAGTACCATCCGGGGAAGGTTAATGTTGTGCCGGATGCGCTTAGTCGGTTACCAGCAATTCGGATGTTGACTGCACAAAAGGAGCTTATCGAAGACTTTCCGAGATTCGAGTTGGAGATCGTGCTACCGCACTCTTCGGGGCAGTTGATGCAGCTGCAAGTACAGCCGTCGTTGATCAAGAGTATTAAAGCAGCGCGGTCACAGGACCCAAGATTGCAGAAGTTTCAAGAACAAGTCGAAGCGGGACTTCGAACGGACTTGTTAATTTATGAAGATGGTTCATTGCGTTATGGTAGCCGTTTGTGTGTGCCGAAATGAGATATTCGCGAAGAAGTTATGAAGGAGGCGCACAGTTCCGCATATTCCGTACATCCAACAGGCACGAAGATGTATCGTGATCTAAGGCAGCATTTCTGGTGGGAAGGCATGAAAAGAGAGATCACCTGCTTTGTAGCGAAGTGTTTGGTGTGTCAGCAAGTCAAGGCTGAACATCAAAGGGTAGCTGGTTTATTGCAACCACTTCCGATTCCTTAATGGAAGTGGGAACATATAACCATGGATTTCGTGACAGCTTTACCGCGGAGTCCAAAGGGCAACAATGCAGTTTGGGTGATTGTTGATCGATTGACTAAGGCAGCTCATTTCATTCCATTTCGAGCGGGTCAGTCGACGGAAGCATTAGCAGAACGGTACATGCAGGAGATTGTAAGATTGCATGGAGTACCTGTGAGCATCGTTTCCGATCGTGATACTCGATTCTTATCGCACTTCTGGAGGAGTTTACAGGAAAGTTTAGGGACGCGATTGAAGTTTAGCACCGCTTATCATCCTCATACAGATGGCCAGTCGGAGAGAACGATCCAAACTCTTGAAGATATGTTGAGAGCTTGCATGTTGGACTTCAAGGGTTCATGGGAGGATCATCTACACTTGGTGGAGTTTTCTTATAATAGCAGCTTTCAAGGGACTATTCAGATGGCTCCATTCGAAGCGTTGTATGGTCGCAAGTGTCGCTCACCCGTTTGTTGGGACGATATTGGAGAACGAAAATTGTTGAGACCGAATTTGATCGTGCAAACCGTAGAGAATGTTAATACTATCCGAAATCACATGAAGGCAGCACAAGATCGGCAGAAGAGTTGGGCCGATACATCGAGAAGACCTCTAGAGCTCGTTGTTGGTGATCTTGTAATCTTGAAGATATCACCGACTAGAGGAGTGATTCATTTTGGGAGTCGAGACAAGCTTAGTCCTCGATTCGTGGGGCCTTTCGATATTATGGATCGTGTTGGAGAAGTGGCTTATCGATTGGCGTTACCACCATCTTTGGCGAATGTTCATGACGTATTTCACGTATCTCAACTCCGTAAATATGTTCGAGATGAAACACATGTGCTAGATCATTCGGAGCTGACTGTTAGGGAGGACCTTCGAAGAACGACCGATGTCGATTGTTGATCGAAGAGAAAAGGTCCTCAAGAACAAGGTTATCCTTCTCGTACTTGTTTCTTGGGGGAATCGCTCGCATTGAGAATCAATTTGGGAACGAGAAGATGAGATCCGACAGAAGTTTCCACACCTATTCTTGTAGATTCTTAATTGTTTATCTTTTCTTGTTCCTGGAATTTCGAGGACGAAATTTTTTTTGTAGTTGGGTATAATGTAACACCCTAGTTCAATTATACCAGTTCTATTTTGAGTATTTCTTTATTTGTGGCTATTCTTGATTTATTGTGTTTTGGGTGCGAATAGTGTAATTGGCATTTGTATTTGCATCCGACCTGACCCGCTTGCTGGAAACCCGTCTTGATTCCTGTTTATGATTTATCCCGGCTTGTTTGTTTTCATTTTTTTTATATACTGCATACTGGCATTTATCTGGCATCTGCATATTTTTTCAATATAACATTTAAAGTTAAATTAAATATTTTAAAAATATCAAGCATGGCCTGCATGATACCCCTAACCCAGTCGTAGCATCCGCGCATCTTGTTCTCGTTCCGTTCTGTGAAACGGACCTGTTTGGATCGCTACATGCACGCTACGTGCATCCATTCTTGGGGGTATGCTTTTTCGTTACCCGGCTATCATATTTTGATGTTGGTTGACATGTATATTTTCCGTATTTTAAAACTAGATTTTTAGACCCGACCCGGGCGTGTTTTGAAGTAATTTTGTATTAACCAAAATCTCAAATTTACATAATATTATATTCTTTACTATATCTAACTGTTAATATAATATATATACACGTTTTCGTTTTTTTTTAAAAACTAAAATATATTTTAAATCTTTTAAATCCTAACTGATGTACAACTCTCTCTCTTACTGTATATTATTACTTCTTTTAAATATATTCTTTCATACCCAACCCTTTTACTGTTCCCCCACGTCCACTCTTGCTCATTCATAAATTTTTTCTTCCCGCCTCCCGCCTTCGCCTCTACGCCCCTACCCTCGCTCGCGGCTATCGCCCTTCGCCGCCTCCACCCTCGCCATCCCCGTCATCACCTTCATCTCCTTGACCTCATTTGCTCACCTCCTTCTCCCGAGCCCGCAGTAACCCATCACCCCTGCAACCCATGACCGTGTAAACTATGCACCCGTCGCCTCCGTTTCCCGACCTCACGCCGTCGACCTCGACTACCCTTCATCTCCGACCTCACTCCTCCTCCTTCCAACACCACAACAGCCATCACCCTACGCCGTGAACCCAAGAACACCGATCCCTGCACACCCGAACTTGCAGCCCGACCTCGTCGCCGACCTTGCCTCGCCGTCGTCGGCCATTTCTCGACCACCTCACCTCCTCCTCCTTTCTCCCCTCTCTTCCTTCCCCAGATCCCGAAGCCTCCCCTGCACACTACAAACCCTTACCCAAGAAACCCCACCGGCCTCACCTGCACACACATCGCCGGAGCTCCGATAACCCCGACGACCTGATACCATCGTCACCGTCTCCATCTCCTCCTACTCCTCTCTCCTACACCCTTCAAACCACAACCCCTCTTTTCCTTTCCTTCTTCTTCTTCTTCTTCTTCTTTCTTCTCTTTCTTTTCTTGAATTCTTGATTCTGGTCATCGCCTGTGCCATGCCGACGACGACGATCCGGACGAACCATACTATCAGCACAGTACTACTACAATAACAAAATCATACCATCACCACTTCCATGTCACGACCGTGTCACACCAGATCGTGTCCAGATCGCGACCAGACCATGCACCAGATCGTGTCCAGATCGTGACCAGACCATGCACCAGATCGCGACCAGACCATGCACCATACCCAGACCGTGCCATGACCGTGTCATCACCGTACTCGGACCGTGTCACGCCATGTGCCCTGCTCCTGTGCCACGTCATGCCCGCTTCGTGCTCAGCCCATGCCACTTGTGTGCCACCATCGCACCGGTCCCGTGTCACCGCAAGACCCAGCACCGTGTCGTGCCATTTCACACACCGTATCGTGTCGTGTCGCACCAGGCCGCCTGCACATCGACCATTGTTTCTGAGGCAAGTTTATCTTGCTACATGCTATGCATCTTATTTTGCATCCATATGAATAAAAAATATCACATGTTGATTGCACTGTACACCCATATTAATATTTTACTGTTTTCGGATACTCGTATGCATCCATATCATTTATTAGATATGTATCTGCATCCACAGATCACATTAACTCATATTACTGTTATATTAACACCCCATGCTTAATAATGTGCATCCTACTTAGTTATGGAGCTGTAGTTGTAACCCCTGATAGATAATTGTGCATCCATATTTTATTGTGTATCCATACCATTAATTCTACATATCTAGTTACGTGCCATGTCACATTAATTCATATTACTATTGCATTAGTACTCCATGCTTGATAATGTGCATCCTGCATAGTCATGATGTAACCCCTGATAGATATTTGTGCATCCATGCTTTTACCGTACATCCGTACTGTTATCGTGATTCGATACTTGCTACTTTTTACTGTTGGGCACCCATTTGATACACTGTGCCTCCCTGACATGACATAATATATCACTACTTGATATGTTACCTGATCCTGTTTCTAATGCCAACAATCCTGACATGTTGTCCCGATGGACATATCCTGTTGTCTGTATAGACAAACATGTACCTGCTTAATCCTGTGTTGGCATTAGCTCTAGATTTATCAATGCCTGACTTGTACACATAACTTAGGGGTAAGGGAAAATCAATGATGAAACCTGACTTATAACTCAACAGTTCGACGCTTATACTGATCAGTTTTGGAGGCTAGGCCAGTCCCGGGATGATGTTGCTGATATCATTCGTCTGTACATGTTTCCTGTTTGTGCTTAGCGGCACGTCTCGGATTCAACCCCGAGAGTCTGGACCGTGGTCCCGGGTATGCACGGGATACTATTGAGTTACATCGACGATTCATTAAATTGATTTCACAGACTTGAAAGTAGTTAACCCAGTAGCTTAGTTCAGATTACTCACCGCACGTCACATGTGCTTATACCCTTCACTATTCCTTATTCATGTTACTGTTGTATACCTATTACTGTGTATACTCATGCCTGCATATCTCGTGTATCCTGTTCATTTATTATTGTTTGATATTATGACGCACTGACGTCTGGGTTTTGCATGGCCTAGATCCTTTACCTCTTTCACAGGCTGATCAGAAGTATTTCTGCCGTCAGGCCGAGCTGTGAGGATCCTGTTAGTATTTTTTTAGTTTAGTTATCTTTCAGCATTTTCATTTCCTGATGTGAGCCCGTATTTTGGGATGTACTTTCCATATTTTATTGTTACTTGGATTTATTGCTTCCGTATATTATTTCTTGACTCGTTTATTCTGGCGTATGGACATGTACTAGATGGTTTATTTTATTTATACTGTTCTTGATATCTATAGATAGCCGTAATGTGACTGTGAAGGGATATTTCCTAGCCACAGGTAGCATGGTTGGCTCTGTCACGTGTCGATCTTAGCGCACTCTGAGAAGCGGGGCGTGACACATACCCATACTGAGCCTGTCTGTGACAATCTCCATACAGTCCGCTCTGTTCGTCTAAGAGTATCGCATACCGGGTCTAAGGGTGGATAAAGTCAGACCCCTAATAACGCGATATTTCGTGTCGGTGTGAAGCCTATCACCCACTGAGAAACTACTAATCCAAATCAATAATTCTTGTTTATCTTAGCCAAGGATTTCTGGTGATGGCCACCTGTGCACAACGCGATACCTACCTCCAATACCGGGAGAGACGAATCCCCGACGATCCGTTCACTGCCTCCATGTGGCTCAGGACTATACCCAACTAAAACCTGTTTGCATGAATCTTTTGAGCCATGGTAGAGTAGTAATCAAAGCAAAGTGGGAACTCACACGAGACAAATAACGATCTCAGGTCGACAGACTAACCTGTACTCATATCACCTGAGAAATGCTATCTGATAATAGGTATAATATCATTTAACATGTTCCCGGCGAGTCTGTCCAGTGTAACTCATAACCCAATGAGCATTTATATACTATCTTAAGTGACCAACTTGTTGGTTATAGTGCCCTCAAGGCAGTATTGTAATCACAGGTATATGATTATGATGATTGAGGGAGGACCTATACGGATAGAACAGTCTTACTCAAAATGATATTATGCTATCCGGTTTGTCTTTATCATCATGTACATGCATTATGCGGTATTACAGATCACTATTACATGTTGATAGAGCCCATAGTATTCTTGCTTGACTACTAGCATTATGATGGCGATCATATACGTGAGAGCTGGGTGGTCTATAAGCACATCCTTAAATGTCCCTAGTCGTGAGAGTATCGAGACTGGGCATTGATACTCTGGAGTAGAGTAGTGTATACTTATCGAGACCCCGACGAGGGGTGGTGGCCGGCCTCACAAGCCATTGGTGTCAGTTAGTCACCTATGATAGTATACAGATGCTCATTGGGTTATGAGTACACTGGACGGACTCCCCGGGAAAATGCTAGTTGGTATTATACCTATTGTCAGATAGCAGTTCCCAGGTGACATGTGTACAGGTTAGTCTGTCGACCTGAGATCGTCATTTGTTTCGTGTGAGTTCCCACTGTGCTTTGATTACTACCCTACCATGGCTCAAAGGAGTCGTGCAAACGGGTTTTAGTTGGGTACAGTCCCGAGCCATATGGAGGCAGTGAGCGGATCATCGGGGATTCTTCTCTCCCGGTATTGGGGGTTGATGTCGTGATGTTCATGGGTGGCCATCACCAGAAATCCTTAGTCAAGGTAGAGGAGAATTACTGATTTGGATCAGTAGTTTCTCAGTTGGTGATAGGCTTCATACCGATACGAAATGTCGCGTTATTAGAGGTCTGACTTTATCCACCCCCTAGACTCGATATGTGATACTCTTAGAAGAACAGACCGGACTGTACGAAGATTTTCATGAATAGGCTCAGTAGGGGTTCAGATGAGTTTGCAAGTCGGTCTTCCTTTCGCTCAATACCTAGGTAGCCGTTACGTATAGCTAGTGTCGCTGACGTGCTTGTGGTTAAACCCACTGTCAGCGTATTGACGAGTCTTTAGAGTCCCACACAGAGGGTTTCCCTGCTTCGGGAGAAACGATATAGAGGCCGTATGGTTTTACAGCAGGGTTCGATCATATATATGCACTTGTGCACGTATCATGATTCGGACGGATAATACTAGTAGGCTTTGGTTTAAGCTGGATCCTAGTATTATATTATTGGATTATTTTCGTCTTTATGTATTCATATTTTTCGGAATACGGATACGGGTAGGTATATACGGATGAGGGGTATTCTTGTAATTTATGATAAGATTGCTTCTAGAAGATGCCACCTCATTTTTGTGTTAACCATTTTGTTAAATGGTTAAATGAGGTGGAGGATGAGGTGTTCTTTGCATTTATGGAAGCATGGCTCACTTGGTGACTCATGGGGTGACTCATGAATTACTATTGTAGCATGCTTGATATTTGGGTTGTGAGATATTTTGTGAGGCTTGATTCTTTTCTTGAGTTTACAACACTGAGCCATTTTTCTATGGTTGCTTCATACTACTACACTCTCATCTCCTCCAAGCTTGCGTCTTCTACCTCCACCCTAAAAGTCTCATGTGTTGAGAAACCTAGGGTGTTATGAGACAAATTAATCCATCATTAGACTCTACATCCTCTAGGCTATCTAGTTTAGCGAACTAGGTACCCAAGTTACCTCGACAATAAGGTTGGAGCTCGAACTACAAATCCTCAGATGGATCATCTTCGGTGGAGGGAGACCGGCAATCAATCTTGATCATGGTGTCCTCTAGGAGCTTAGGAAGATAGTAGAAGACCGAAGGACTCGGATCATTCGGTATAATCATTCTAAACTTCTCTTTAGTTTACTAGCTTTAGGTTTATGGTAGATCCGGCTTATAGGGTTGTTCTAGCGCCAGTTTATAAAATTTTTGTTCCGCAAACGTTCACGGTAGATGGCCAGGGCGCTGGCATAATCCAACATACACCAATAGGTTGTGAGATCAGCCATTGCCCCTTGTCAGGGTCTCGAAAAAGTATACACCAGTCTACTTCGAAGTATAGATGCCCAGTCTCGATACTCTCGCGACTAGGAACATTTAAGGATGTGCTTATAGACTACCCAGCTCCCATATATACGATCGCCATCATAATGCGGGTAGTCAAGAAAGAATCATATGGGCTCTATCAACATGTAATAATGATCTGTAATACCACATAATGCATGTACATGATAATAAAATCAAACTAGATAGCATACTATCATCTCGAGTAAGACTGTTCTACCAGTATAGGTCCTTCCTCAATCAACATCTCCTGCCTACAATTACAATAATTCGCTTAAGGGCACTATATCCAACAGCGTATTCTTTGGTTGATAAGGCGGAAAGAAGTAAGCTTGATTCCAAGTCTAAAAGTGCGCTCATCGGATATGGTGGAAATGAGTTCGAATATCGGCAGTGGGATTATACAAGAAAGAAGGTAATACGAAGCCAGAACGTCATCTTTGATGAGTAACACTTGTACAAAGAAGAAAACCAAGCCAAGGAAGGTGCAGTACATGAGTTCGTTGAGCTAGATGGTATCCAAGAGAGCATTCAGGTACCTACAAGTGGTGATCAAAATTTGGAGGAAGCCGCAGTGCAGGATCAGGTTCAAGAATAGGGAATAGGATGGTGACCATATTCAACAACCAGATATATCAGTTCTAAGGGGTTCTACAAGAGAAAGAAGGATATCTGAAAGACTTGTGACCGACTTCGTTTTGTACACAGATGCGAGAGAGCTCGATTCCCTTGAAGAAGCAATTAGCGATGGTGCTAGCAAGCAGTGGAAGCGAGCTATGGACGAGGAGATGGATTCTTTGAAGAAGAATCGTACGTGGGATCTAGTGAAGCTATCCAAGGGTCGGAAAACGTTACTTAAAAAGTGGGTGTACAGGATTAAGCAATACAAGACTCACTTGGTACTCAAGGGTTACGTGCAAAAGTAAGGTATAACAACCCCAAACTTTCTGTACAATTTTTTCAAAATTACAGAAAAGGGTAACTTTGCCTGAGCACAAGTTATAAGTTTGTTTTGCTTTTTAATAGAAAGAAGGAGCTTGTAGCTCATTGGTAATACCTTGCACTGCTGAACCAAGCCATCAGAGTTCAAATCCCATACCCCACATTATTTTTAATATTGTTTTATTTTGAATTTTTAGAATACCAAGGGTTTACACGTGCATAACTCACAAAAACCCCATTACACATGGAAAACTAATTGTATCAGGGGACTAGTGAACCGACTAGGAGCACTCCGGCCACCTGACTCGGCCGGACTTGGCCGAATCGGCCGGCGGACCAACCGACTCGGGCCGCCGCCGCCGGCCGGACTCGGCCGGACCGCCGAGTCATCAACATGAAACTTTTGGCTTTTCACCTCCCCTGCACCTCTGTAAAATTTATTTCTTCAGACCAGTAATAAAGACCCCTTTAAAACACCAATTACTCCATTTTATTACATTTTAATACATTTTATCACATTTTATTACATTTTTTCATTTAACCCTTTCACCTACCCTAACCATAGCCTTGCCCTATAAATACAACCCCTACACACTACCCCCTCACTCCAAAATTCTGAGCAAACTCTCAAGAAAATTTTCTAGAACCCTAGTGTGCTTTGAAGTGAGCAAAGAAGCGAAGCTCCGGCGAATCTTCCGACGACAACCCTAGGAGATTCCGGCGACGAAACGACGCACCGGAAGCTACGTCCACTCCTTCTCCCTCTCCTCTTTAAGTTAAACCCGTAATCCCCCTCCCTCTTCTCTAATCTTGTTCTAAAAATACGAAATTTCAAAACCCGACGGAATCGGTATTAAACCGATTTCTGATTCGGTTCTTTCTAAAAATCCAACATTTTCTTAAATACATTCACACAAAACTCTTACATGTTGACTATTAAACACTAATAAATATGTTGAACAAGTTTCATGACAATCTATTTCAATTTGTAACTTTTACCGTACTTTTTCACTAAAATACTATGTAGTTTTATTTCGACGTTAACACATCACAAACTTGCTATACCTTTAAGTGGATCACGAGGTAATGACCTACCTCCTCACAACACTCATATGCAACATAGCACAATACTTTTGGGAACATAGAATATGGGAAAACGAAATATTTCAAATAAATACCATGAATTAATAAAACCATTTTCTAAAAGATCAAGTATTTTACACAAATCTTTGCAAAGCGCCGCTACAACCCAATTTGGAGAACCCGACTGGGATGGTGCGGATTATCGCACATCCCTAGGCTTAGTAGTGCGAGATGCAGACCTTCGCAAGGAGCATTCGGTCTCGATAGATTTAAAATACCAAAATCTTAAGAAAATGAGATTTCTGGAAATATAATATATATATTACAATTTATTTTTATAAATATATATATATGTAATATCAAAAATACCCATTTTGTTATAATATGAATACTTCAACTTTTCCAAAATCACAAAAATCACTTTACATTAAAATACCATGAATTCAATACAAAATCAATATTACAATTTAAATACCATGTATTATGAAAAATAGGTTATTCTCACTAGAAATGTCACAAATATAATACCTACATTTATTACAACTCTAAAGACGATAAATAAATACTTGGGGTGTATTTGAAAATTATTTTAAAAAAAAGTATTTTTACATAAAACCCCCTCAAGTTCTATAAATTACCTTAAGGACCCTAGTAAATATAGGTTTAAGAGGGACCAATCTCTTGAGCCTCAGGGAGCCGGAGAAGTGGGTGCTTGCCTATTTAAGGTAGACAACTTAACAACGGTATTATCAACACGGTAATCGTCTTTGAAAAAGACACAAATCCTGCCGCTCATGTGCAGCGGTTACCGATAACATCAAAACAATTAGGACTTCAATTTCTTTTCTAATTATTCTGACTCAGACTGAGTCCCTTCTTAATAATCTGACTTGAATATGATTCAACTACAAACTACAATTCAACATGAATCCATGAATTCATATATTCAATCTATCAATCTATACAACTTGACTGAACCGAACCATGGATATATTTCCATTTACATGATTCTCCAGTTACATCCATTTACATGATTCTCCGGTTACATTGATTTATTGATATCATGGTTTCGGCAATTCATCTATACAATTCAATTTTCAAGATAATACAATACAATACAATACCATCAGTACAATCATTACTATCAATACAATAAATACACGGGGTATTGGGGTAGTTCATTCATGAATCCAACAGAATCTCAAGAGTCCCCCTAGATCATGAATCCATGTTTAATAACACAAGCAAGCAATCATGAGGGCCCGTGTTTCCATGCTCCTGAATTGTGGCCTGTTGAGTTTGGAATATTTAGACGACTATCGAAGTCACGCTACTAATATTTTATTCGGGCCCGTGGTTCCCTACCCATGGATTGGAGCCTGTTGGGTTTGAGAACACTCTTGAGATTGGTTGACATTCACCCTTGAACTTACGATAACAACAGCTTTAACACTAAATACAACAATATAACAAAATAATACAACTTTAAAAGCTGCACTCTCTTTCTCTCTGTCTATTCTACTTCTCTCTTATATTTGGGACTTACCGAGCGATTTGTTCACTGACGACATTCTCTTTCTTTCTTCTTTGAATGTCGTAAGGTGATCTGGACACTCCGGAGATCGAGCCCACTAGTGAGGACTTGGACCAGCTTTCCTACGACCCAGAACTCTAGCTTCATTGTACACATTTTTATTTCAGTACTTTTCTTTTCTGTTTTGCCACTGTTTAGGCATTGCTTTCGTCAGATGTATTTACTTTCCATGCATTGTAAAAAGAATGTGAATAAATAAAGTTGTTGTTCAATTATACCTTTTGTCTCTTGTGTACATTTCTTTTATATTGCTTAGTTACACTTAGCGTATTTACTTCAGAGTAAATACGTAGTTACCTAGTCGCGTCCCCTTCACCGTACACCGGAAAGCGGGGCATGACACAAGGAATTAACTATCAAGATATTTTCCCCTGTGGTGAAGATGACATCTATTCAGGTGAACCTTAGTATTGGGCGGTGGAGGATCTGCACTTAGAGCAGCTTGACATGAAGACTGTGTTCCTTCATGGCGATTTGGAGGAGGAGATCTACATGATGCAGCCACCGGGATACGAGGAGAGGGGAAAGAAGATATGGTATGTAAGCTACGAAAGAGCTTGTACGGCCTCAAGCAAGCTCCTGGGCGGTGGTATTTCAAGTTCGATCGGTTTAGCTAAAGACAGGATTTGTGCAGGGTGAATCAGATCACTGCGTATATGTTCAGACTTTTAAGGACGGGGACTACATCATTTTATCACTATATATGGATGACATGTTGGTAGCGGGTCCGAATTTCGAGAAAATTCAAAATTTGAAGAAAATGATGGCTGAGAAATTCTTTATGAAGGATTTAAGAGTGGCCAAGAAAATTTTAGGCATAAAGATCGATCGAGATAGGAAACAGCGGAAGCTGTGGTTATCGCAAAGGAACTACATTGATAAGGTTTTGAAGTGGTTCAATATGGACAAGTCAAAACTGGTGAGTACGCCTTTGGCGAAGCATTTCAAACTCATGAAGGAGTTGTGCCCGACAACTCAAGAGTAGAAGAATGAGATGGCGAGAGTACCATATGTTTCTACGGTAGGGAGTTTGATGTATGCGATTGTCACGGCCCGAATTTGGCACATGACCGGCACTTAGATTGTGTGACGTCTAAAGATGCCGACATAATCCGAGTAAGCCAGAAAACGAAGATCTAAAACATGTTTGCGGAAATAAGAAAGTATAGTTTTAAAATAAAGAAAATGAGGTCACATGTCGAATGGTTTTTTAAAAAATGAAGTTCAAACAATTGGTTTTAGTATTGGAAATTTCGACAGCACCTCCTTTGTAATCTTTAAGAAAAAGCAAGTACATAAACATTTAATATAGTGGCATCCCCTACCTGGGAGCAAAATCAACACCAATCGGCGGAAACAACCCACGCAAATAATATACGACGATTAGAAGTGAAGAATCTCATGCATAGAAGTAACATAAAGCATTATTAAACATAACTAGTCGATTCTACTCAATCGACCTGAAATACAAACATAAGTATACCCACATTCTAAGTGAAATAATATACATAGTCTGATGGAGTGACACTAGATACAAGATACAAAATACCCAAAAGAGACGGTTACTAAACATGTAGCCCATCTAGCAAGATAAATGATGAAAGTTGTGATATCTGTGTCTGCAACGCAGTTATGCGTCCAGACGTCTCCTGTAAGGAACTAAGGCACAATAGGGGTGAGTTGCCAACTCAGCGAATAAGCTATCCAACAGTTGAAATTGTATGCATAACGAAATAGTGACTAAAACTATGCATCAGGTAGACATGATATATGATAACATATGAAATATGAATATGTAATTATAGTGCCAGTATAAAATGAAACAGAAATCTCATCAAATATTTCAAAATCTTGGTCATTTCCATAACGATTCTCAAATCCGGTATCAAATATCAACACAAATCTTCAGTTTTGGGAGGCATCGTTCCCCAAGCGGTCCTGACAGCCAACAATATCGGTCGGTATTCTCCAGATATCCATCATTTTTCTCAAACTATCTCCGGTATCGAGTGTCCTCGCTAGACTTCCCGTCATTAATGCGGCTTTCCTGCCCCTCGGTCTCAACCGGGTCCACCAGGTATCCGACTGTATACCCTCCTCAATCCGGATAACATAAAAATCCACAACCGTATACCCCCTACCCGGTTCAGAATAAAACCAAATCATAAAAACAACTCATGGTGGACATATCACATCAATCACGAAGAATCGTAGAATATAACCAGTAGTGCATAAAACTCGAAACAAGGAAAATCTCATAATCTAATATATCATGATACAAGTAATAGCAGTGAACATGAGATATGATATGTGTCAAAACAATAGCGATGGTGCATAACAACAGTTATTAATAATACTAACAGTGCGCAATAGATTATAGGTGACATGGCAAGTTCTAGGTGTGTACGTGATATGTTAATTACTGATGGGGTATGGCGTAGCATGTAAGCATGTGTAAGTGAAACATAACACATCGGTAATGGTGCAAGTATCCTAGCAGGTGTTAAGCAACAGTGATTAATTGGTATAAATGCATACAATGTAATACTAGGTTTAATTATGCAAACAATATGAATGGAAAACAAATAAGACATGATTTCTATTTTCGGACGCTATACGCCATCCATACAATGTCCCCTGGTAAATATTTAGTCTACTCACCGGAACAAGTCATGATCTACTCAGATCCCATAACTCTTTTTCCCTTTCTCGCTGCCTCCGAACTCCCCGCGGTCGAACCTAACATCGAAAATAACTTTCGTATGTAAGCGGCTAAATTCCTATACGGCGAAAACGTAAATTCTCGATGAACTTACATATGTAACATGATATGTGAGAATATCATATGCTATACAGACCCTAGGCTAACTAGAGCTACCCCTCATTCGTCGTATTTTGATGAAACACAAAACGTGACACGAACTGTACGTATCATACGTTAAAATTTTTATAAAAAGCAAAGCAAATAGCTTCCAGATTTTATTTACAGACTACATAGGAAAATCAAAGTATACCAAATATCCTACATAACCTACAGAGATCTACTCACAAAATCTCAACGCCCAAGTCAACAAAAGAGCCGGCGGTACCAGGAAAATGGAGAATTCCACCGTCGAATTGTGCAGGGATAAGTCCGAATTTCTAGGGTGCACTCTAGGTCCAATTATCATGCTACTGTACTATTAGATTTATTTAAGGATTAGTATAATTACAACAGATACTAACAGAGCTAAGATTCTAACAAAAATATGTTTTTTCCGATATCGTAAACACTACAAATACAGAACTCATATTGAGATCTGAAAGATTGAGGGTTATACCTATAAGAAGGATTCCACTGAGCTAAATCTTCAAGAGGTGCACAAGGAGTTGAGAAGCCTAGCTTGAAGGATTTGAATCAAAGTGCAAGGAACTCTAGCTTTTCTTTCTTTTATTCTAAGTGAGGGTGGAGAGCTTCACTGTGCTAAGTGTTTTGAAATTCTAATTTCAGTTTGATAACTGAGCAATTTAAAAGAGTTATGTGTTGATAAGGGAGGAGGAGGTGTCACCATGAAGGGGTGAGGTGCATGTGTGCAAGGGTAAGGTGTGGGCTTGAGGTGCATCCCTTAGTGTGGTGTGGGTGAGGTGCATCATAACCTTAACCTCATGATTATTACAATATGCACATAAAGCCCAACACAACTCTATATACCACCTAGAAATTAACACTTTTCACTAAAACCCTTCCTTACAAACTAATGTTACCTAAACTAATTACCATTTTACTTAAATACCCTAGCCATTTATAAAAAGTCTTTTTATCAAAATTATAAATTTAAAATAACATTTTTTTAAAATAAAATAAAATAATTAACTATCTATAAATTTTTCCAAAACGTTACAGTATCCTCCCTTAAGAAAATTCGATCTCCGAATTAAAACCTAAACATACATATTTTCAAAAAGATGCGGGAATTTCTTTCGTATCACATGCTCGGCTTCCTAAGTGATCTATTCGCTATTTGGTCCCGCCATAGAACCTTTACAGATGGTAGTACCCTTGATCGCAGTTTCTTCACTTGTCGGTCGAGAATAGATATCGGCTGCTCAGTGTAAGATAAATCACGCTCAAGTACAGTCTGATGCTGGATAGCGTGAGAAGGATCATCAAAGTACTTACGAAGCATAGACACGTGGAACACAGGATGCACAACGGGAAAACTTGGCGGAAGTGCTAAACGATATGCTACAGCACCCACCCTCTCAAGAATCTCATAGGGTCCAACATATCTGGGACTGAACTTCCCCTTTTTCCTAAATCGCAACACACCCTTCATCGAAGAGACACGGAAAAATACATAATCTCCCACGTCGAACTCAAGCCTACGGCGACGACGATTGGCATAATACTTCTGCCTGCTCTGAGTTTCTCTCATCCTATCTTGGATCATCTGGACTTTCTCAGTAGTCTCCTGGACCAACTGAGGCCCTAGGAGGCTGCTCTTGCTAAGCTCGGTCCAACAAACTGGCGACCGACACTTCCTCCCATATAACGCCTCAAATGGTGCCATCTGAATCATCTCTTGAAGTCTATTATTATAGGAGAATTCAATTAAAGGTAAGTGACGATCCCAACTGCCATCCAAATCCAGTATACAAGCTCGGAGCATATCCTCAAGAGTCTGAATCGTACACTCCGACTGGCCATCAGTCTGTAGGTGGAAGGCAATACTGAAACTCAAGCGAGTGCCCAAAGCATCCTGAAGCTTCTGCCAAAGACGACTGGTAAATTGTGTGCCTCTGTCAGAAACAATACAGGTCAGAACTACATGCAACCGCACAATCTCGTCTATATAGACCTGGGCGTACTGCGCATACCCGAAAGTAGTCTTCACCGGAAGAAAGTGAGCTGCCTTCGTCAATTAATCCACAATCACCTAAATGGATTCATACCATCTGCTAGACATGGGTAGACCCACAATGAAATCCAGGGAGATCTGTTCCCATTTCCACTCCGAAATGGGTAGAGGCTGCAACTCTCCGGCCAGCATCTAATATTCGGCTTTGACTTGCTGACAAGTTAGGAATTTCGAAACGAAGTCAGACACATCGCGTTTCATCCCTTCCCAGCAATACATGTCTCATAAATCGTGATACATCTTGGTAGACCCTTAATGAACGTTGTAGGAAGACCAATGTGCCTCCTCTATATCATACGCCTCAGCCCATCAACGCCGGTATGCACAACCGGGTCCCAAACCATAGCACTCCCTCACTGTCAATCGTAAATTCAGAATCCCCATATTGTCGAACTCGCTCCAAAATCTCCGAAAGTCGTGCATCCTCGGACTATGCCTCCCTGATACGATCAAGCAAAAGTGGACGAGCACGAACATGGGCAAACTGTCCACCTACAGAGGTAAACTCAAACTGGATACCACTGTCGCATAAAATCTGCCAATCAACATCTGACTGCCTCCGAACAGAACCTAAATACGACAAGCAAATCCCAGGCCTCCTACTCAACGCGTCAACCACTACATTTGCCTTGCCCGGGTGATAAAGAATCTCTCAATCATAATCATTCACCAGTTCTATCCAGCGACACTGCCTCAAGTTCAAATCCCGCTGCTAGAATATATATTGCAGACTCTTGTAGTATGTAAAGATCTGGCATGACTCTCTATATAGATAGTGTCTCCAAATCTTTAGTGCAAAGACCACTACGGCCATCTCTAAATCGTGGGCAGGGTAATTCGGCTCATGTTTCTTCAGCTGCCAAGAAGCATAAGCAATGACTCTATCGTGCTGCATCAATATGCAACCTAAGCCAACACGAGATACATCACAATATACCGCAAATCCACCTGATCCTGAAGGTAAAGATAGAACGGGCGCTGTCGTCAGACGAGTCTTCAACTACTGGAAACTCTGCTCACATCCCTCAGTCCATAGAAACGGAACTCCCTTTCAGGTCAAACTGGTCATAAGTGCCGCAATACGAAAGAAGTCCTGTACAAGGCGACGGTAATAACCCGCTAAACCCAAAAAGCTACGAATCTCAGTCACTGACACGGGTCTGGGCCAATGCTGTACTGCCTCAATTTTCCTCGGATCAACCTGCATCCCATCTCTCGTAACAATATGACCCAAGAATTCTACATTGTCAAGCCAGAAAGCGCACTTCGAGAATTTGGCAAACAACTGATGCTCTCTCAAAGTCTGCAATGCAATCCTCAAGTGCTGCTCATGTTCTTCCCGACTCCTAGAGTAGATCAAAATATCATCTATGAAAATAATGATAAACTGGTCGAGGAACGGCTTGAAGATCTGGTTCATCAGATTCATGAACACTGCTGGGGCATTGGTAAGTCCGAACGACATCACCAGGAACACGTAGTGCCCGTAGCCCATCCGAAAGGCAGTCTTCGAAATGTCATCATTCTGGACTCGCGATTGATGATACCCGGACCGAAAATCAATCTTCGATAAATAGCCGGCTCCCTGCAGCTGATCGAATAAGCTGTCAATACGAGGTAATGGATACTTATTCCGTACCGTAACTCGATTCAGCTGCCGATAGTCGATAGACAATCTCATGCCGCCGTCCTTCTTCTTAACGAACAGGACCGAAGCTCCCCATGGTGATACACTCGAACAAACGAGTCCTCTATCGAGCAATTCTTGCAGCTGACTCTTGAGCTCCTTTAGCTCCGTCGGGGCCATCCGATAGGGCGGTATAGAAATAGGCCTCGCGCTGGGAATCAAATCAATACAGAACTCAATATCGCACTCTGGCGACAACCCTGGCAACTCAGCAGGAAACACATCAGGAAATTCTCATACGATAGGAATATGGTCCAACGGGACCTCTGCGGCTCCCACATCCTGAATAAACACTAAGAACCCACGACACCCCTTCCTCAAAAGTCGTCTAGCACTAAGTGAAGAAATCAGGTTGGCAGGAGTAATGCTGTAGTCCCCCTGCACAATGAAAATCGGCTCACCAGGAAAACAAAATCCGACCGCTTTTCCCCAGCAATCAACGTATGCACAACAAGTGGCCAGCCAATCCATACCAAGAAGTACGTCAAAATATAGCATATCGAGAAGAGTCAAGTCGACTAACGAATCCCTATCACCAATACGTATGGAACATGACATGAATACGCATCGGGCTATGAAAGAATCTCCCACTGGAGTAATCACAACAAGTGGTAACTCTAACAACGAAAAATCTCTCCCCAGAGAAAGTGCAAAGTGTGCAGATACGTAAGAGTGCGTAGAACCGGAATCAAACAAAATATGTGCATCTAGGGAACATACGGGAAAAGTACCTGTAACAACTGCATTGGATGTCTGGGCATCCTGGGGAGTCAAAGCGAAAACCCTAGCTTGACACCTACCTGCATCCTGATGTCCTCTCCCTCGGTCTCCTCGTCCTCTCTGAGTACGTCCGGCAAAACCACGGCCTCGCGGTGCAACAACCTGGCTAGAGTAGCAGCTGGTGGAGGAAGTAATGCCAATGAAGAAGAAGGTGGAGGGAGTAAAGCATCTTGCGGAACTACAGTCCCTCCCTGGCGTCTACACTCTCTAGCACAATGCCCTGGATGCCCGCAACTGAAACATGTCGACGGAGGCCTCTGCTCCTCGGGGTACGAGCCATACATCTGGCCCTAAGCCCAACCTCAGCCACTTCTGCGTCCTGGAGCGAATCTGCCTCGGCCTCTGCCAAACTGCCTGGAAACTAATCCAATATGTATGGCCTTTGTTGATTCTGGAACAACCGTCGTCTCGTTCAGACGCTTCTCCACTCGAATCTCTGCGTCTATAGCCTGTGCATATGTATCGAAGTGCTGGGAGCCCATGGCAAGGAACAACTGTGTATCCAGGCTCCTCACAAATCTCTTCACCGTGAGCTCCTCCGTAGGAACTAAATATGAAGCATAACGCAACAACTGGATAAACTGCAAATCATAATCTGCCACAGACATATCTGCAGGTTTCCGCAATGCCTCAAAACTGCTGGCTCTGGCGTTTCTCACGCTCTGCAGAAGGAATCTAGCAAGGAAAACTTCAGAAAACTCCACCCATGTCATCGGAGGATGATCGGTTGCCCTCCCTCTCTCCATCGACTCACACCATGTCTGGGTAAGTCCTTCAACCGAAAACTGGTCAGCTCCACCGACCTTGTATCTGAACATCTCAAAGACCTACCGATCATAACCATCCTATCAAGAAACGACTGGGGATCCTCTGTTGTGTCTGTCCCTGTGAACACCGGAGGTCTCAACCTCATGAACTCTGGGAGTGATACCTCCATAAACCTCGCGACTTCTAGTGCGACTGTCTGAACGGGCTGTACTGCGGGCTTTACAATAGTCGATGCTTGATCCTGCCTCTGAACATGGGTGGCCTCAACCAACTGTCCCATCATCTACTGTAAGCCCAACATGCCCTCCTTCAGTCTAGTCATCTGATCGGGAAGAGAAGGATCAACATGTCCCTGTGCCATTGGGATGTCCTGTGGGTCAGTCGTCGTCACTAGCGGATCTATCCGAGCTGCATCCCTAGCTGCGGCTCGCCCAGCTCGTGTGGCCATAGCAACTGGAACAAGAAACGAGAGTTGGTAAGGTGTACGAACAAGAACAGCAATTATAGAGAGTCAAAGGAAGAATTAATCAAGATATACATCCTAAGATTACTTAGGCGGGTTATCGCATTATAAATATCCCGCGGAACATAAGTACGTTACGTTACTCTTCCTGAATTACCTACTCCATCAAACCAAAGGTCAATCTAAGTAACAAAAGTTCGAGCCTAACAACTCCAAAGTCACTTCTATGTTCCGTAAGGTTAATCCTAAGCTCTGATACCAATTTTGTCACGACCCGAATTTGGCACGTGACGGGCACTTAGATTGTATGACGTTTAAAGATGCCGACACAATCCGAGTAAGCCAAAAAACCAAGATCTAAAACCTGTTTGCAGAAATAAGAAAGTATAGTTTTAAAATAAAGAAAATGAGGTCACATGTCGAATGGTTTTTTAAAAAATGAAGATCAAACAATTGGTTTTAGTATTGGAAATTTCGACAACACCTCCTTTGTAATCTTTAAGAAAAAGCAAGTACATAAACATTTAATATAGTGGCATTCCCTACTTGGGAGCAAAATCAACGCCAATCGGTGGAAACAACCCACACAAATAATATACGACGCTCAGAAGCAAAGAATCTCATGCATAAAAGTAACAAAAAGCATTATTAAACATAACTAGTCGATTCTACTCAATCGACCCAAAATACAAACATAAGTATACTCTCGTTCTAAGTCAAATAATATACATAGTCTGATGAAGTGACACTAGATATAAGATAGAAAATACCCAAAAGAGACGGTTACTAAACATGTAACCCACCTAGCAAGATAAACGACGAAAGCTGTATATATGTGTGTTAGTTGTATGTATACCCTAGAGGCCAGTATTGTACATATGATGTATATTATATTGGATGCTTGGACATATATATAGAGAGGACTTTCTTGCTCGATATGATAGTATGCTATTTGGTTGCTCTTTATCTTAACATGTATACTTGTCTCTTGATACTGTCTTATGGTTACATGTTGGTAAACCCCTTAGAATGTGTACTTTACTACCAGGACTATGATGTAGATCATACTAGTGGGACCATGGTAGTCCATAAGTTCATCCTTTAATGTTCCTAGTCGTGGATGTATCGAGACAGGGCATCGATATACCAGAGTAGACTAGCGTATACGCTTCTCGACCCATGAGATAGGCGATGGATGATCCCATATCCATTGTTGTTTGACATCAGAGATGGTATACAGGTGCTCAGTGGAGACTGGGTACACTGGACGGACTCGCCGAGAACTCCCAGATGGTATTATACCTCACGTCAGATGGCAGTTCTCTGGTGACACTTGTACAGGTTAGTCTGTAGACCCGAGATCGTCGTAGAGTCTTGTGTGATTCACACTGTGCTTTGATTTCCACCTTACCACATCTAAGAGGGCGTAAAAACGGTGGTTTTGGGGTACAGTCCCGAGTCACATGGAGGCAATGAGCGATAGGAGGGGTTTCGTCTCTCCCGGTATTGGGAGTTGATGTTGCGCTGTGCTCGATTGGCCATAACAGGGAAGTCCCTGGCCAGGGCTGATTTAGAGATTTACTGGTAAGTGTTACCAGTAGTTTCTCGACCAGTTATGAGCCTCACATCGGCATGACTTATCGGTTATTGGGGTCTGACATTTACCACCCCTAGACTTGATATGCGACATATCAGACGAGGAGACCGGACTGTACGGCAAGTGTTACCGTCAGGCTTTTGCAGGAGTTGGAGCGGGCTTACTTGCTGATCTTCTGATCGCTCAATACCCGGGTAGCCATTACGTCCAGCTAGTACTGCTTACAGCTTGTGGGTGCTTGATGTGATCATCACCTACTGCCGGCGTATTAACGAGTCTTTAGAGTCCTACATAGAGGTTTTACTGGCTCAGGCAAAACGAAATAGGAGCACGTATGTGATATGTGATGGACCGAGAATGATGCGCGTATGTGATACCGTATTCTATTTTCGCGACTTTTGTATCGGTCGGTTATATGTGATATAGCCGGGTTTTCGAATCAAGTGTTGATTCGATAAGTTGATACATTGGATGTTAGTCGTTTATATGTGATATAACCAGATTATTAAATCAAGTGTTGATTTAATAATTTAGTGTATAATTGTATATTTGATATACTAATTTACATTAACTAACAATTTCTCACTTAAGCATTTTTTCTCACATGTGCACATTTATTATATATGAGATATATATTAAATTATGCATAGTTTTGTATCGTGGTTGTTGATACACACTACATGGGTGTATGAGACTTACAACATGCTAATTATGATGTTGGGTTTTGATATTTAAAGTAATTCTAAAATTAGTGGATAATTAGCACAATGCATGAAGCTAGTAGAAACTTATGGATGCATTGACTAAGTCCACTAGGTTTGTTTTACTATAGATATTTGTTAACCCCAACCATTTGAATTAGCCATGGTTATGTCTCTACATGAGTTAGTGTATGATACTCACTCACCATGGTTCACTCTCTCACTTGATCATTGATTGATTTGTGAAAAGTGTGTTTGTAGTTTAACCGCAATCAGAACGGTGTTGCATGTAGCTAGACCGAGGTGAGTACGGATCGTCCTCAGGGAAACGTTGAAGCTTATACTCTTACTTTAGATGTGTTGAAAGAGAGGGGAGGGATAAAGAATTTTGAAGAATGGTTTCTAGATCTACGTTAAGCAAGAATGCAAAAATAGAGATCTAGATTATTTTAGGGATGTAGTTAATATAATAAAAGGGCTTGTAGGGTTCGTTAGGATTTAGTAGTTATGGACGATTAATTAAAAATTACCTTTTTTATCCTTTAATAGATTTAAAACTAGAACGACGGTGATGCGTGTAGATTAGGGTTTCTGGAGGGAAAAGGAATCCCACTCTTAACCCTTATCACGACACGGAACTCCGTTCATATCTAGCCTTTACCAAAACAATCATTAATCTAATCTCTAATCGCGGTCGGAACTAACAAAGAATTGTTAGCGTGCTCGATTAGGATGTTAATGATTCTTTTGATAAAGTTCATAAACTTTATAGGACTTAAAAATGGTTTAGGGATGTTCATCATCCATTAGCCTACCCTAATCCTATGAACCCTAACAAGCGGAGAATTACTCGCGCATGTTGGGAGAAAAAGAGATGGAGAGAAAATGCATAATTAAACTATAAAGAAATAGAATAGGAAAAAGAGCTACCTTTATTAATCAACAATATTCATTACACTTTGATCCCTTAGAAAATGATTACAAATACTAGTTTGCTTCTCGATCTCTTCCAAGGAGGTAGACGAATAGTTGATGATCAACCTGGATGCGTGAGCCGTCTTGGACTTCGTGATCTCGTCGGCTTGATAAATGTTCCAAGAGGCTCTCGGTCCCTTTTTATAGTCCATACTCAGAAACCTTTGCTTCCAAATTAGGGAACTAACTGTATAGATTTTCCCAAAATTTTTGCAAACCCTAAATCTTCAAACATGCCGCGGATCCGCGGCCTAAGGTGGGGTATGGCCGCGGATCCGCGGCCATTACATCATATCCCTTCATCAAACTTTAGGGTTTCTGTTATTGTGACATTTGGCAA
The DNA here is from genome assembly GCA_030015575.1 of Agapanthus africanus. Taxonomy (NCBI): domain Eukaryota; kingdom Viridiplantae; phylum Streptophyta; class Magnoliopsida; order Asparagales; family Amaryllidaceae; genus Agapanthus; species Agapanthus africanus. Next base: position 28,487,495 of record CM057350.1, read on the forward strand.
TCCTTGGAACCTTTGTATCATGGAAATATTCTTATGGTTGCTGCCAGACTTGGTCTCCAAGTTTTGTTTTCTTAATTAGGCAAGTCTTCTTCAACAACTTGATTTCCTTGATTCTAGTCTTGAAAAATTCTGCACAACTTGGAAAAATTCTGCACAACTTGGAAAAATTCTGCACAACAACTCAAATAATATTTAGTAGACTTAGTTCTACTCGGATTAGGTCAATGATATTATTTGCATACAATTTCCTACCAAATGTTAATTATAATATATCAACACATGGAAAATAGTACTTTTACAGATAAACCCTCATATATATGATATATTATAATAAAGACCTTTTTAAATATGAAAATGGTAGGAAAAATGTAATACAAATGTGCAGTTTTATCAACTGAACAAATACCCCCAAACTTATCTTTGATCGTCCCGAGCAAACTAGTTTATTCAAGAGGAGAAAAAGAAAGGAGAAATCTAAGCACACTTTCGTAGGCAAACACGATTGCACTGAGCATGTGCAACAAGCCGTTAAACCTCTAGGTGTCCCTAGTAGGAGGAGTGTTGTCTCCTGAGGGTTTTCAGCGGATTACACCCACAAAATCCTATAATAAAAGAGAGATGGTGAAATTTACATATAAAGATAAGAACCATAAAAGAAAGACTTTGAAAATAAGAGTTTCCAACTACACTGGTTTTTCAGTTGTCATGAGCCCTATCTGAATAGTCATGAAAAAATGTTAGAAATCACATCACCCCTCAATAAAACATCGTCTTTATTCTTCATTCCTACCTTTCGTCCAAACATCGATCATATACCCCTACGTGTGTGTAAAAGACATCCCTACACTCGGAGAATTCAATTCAAGCTATCATACTCTTGTCCATCTACCTCAGTACTTTTTAATTTGATGAATATTTATGAATTTGCTCACACATTTTCATGCAACCGTTAATACTTCTTGAGGTACTAACCGACCGATTACTCATGTGATTGCTGATTCGGTGATAATATTTTCCTCGTCTTGCACCACCTAAGGCTTAGCAGTGACTCCCAGACCAGTTGGCCTTAGGGCACTAGGTGAAGAGGCACCCTCGCTATATTTTTTTATTGCTGCCTTGGCGATAACAAAACCAGTGTTCATTTTTCTTTTCACCATCTTTATATTTTCTTCTTTTTTTATTTTTTTATTTTTATTTCCTTCATACTTTGGCTTTTAGACAAGAGCATTTCAAGGTATCCTCTACTATCCCGAGTTTCAAGACGTGTGTAAGTGCAAATAGTAGAGTATCAACATTCAAATGTTTGGTTTCCAGAATAGAAACTATTTTTCAGACTTATTTTTATTCTCAGATTAGTGACTTCCTTCATCTTACTAACCCTTGGGACAACAGCTCATAACTACTTATTACTAGTTCGTTTAAGAAACTTCTAATTTTCTTGGTTTTCTTAAACTATTCCTATCTTTTGGATGTAATTTTTCACTTTCTACTCTTTTGTTAAAAAAATTTTTAATGCCCAGTGTCAAAGATAATTCAATGAATACAAACCTCCCCCCAAACCTGTTTTCAGCAGTGTCCTCACTGATGTAGCCTTTTGAGAACAAGGACATGTATACTAGGAGAGAGATACAAGGGGTAAAATAATAGTTAAATGAAAACTACCCCCAAACTTGATCTTTGACATGCACAGATATTCAATCAAATCCATTTTTACTCACCTCCATTCTTAAAATGAGAAAATGTTACATGGAGGTGAGGTGGAGGAAATTTAGTTTTGATAAAGCGGCTCCTGTAAAAACAGGAGCTCCTCCGCGGGGTCAGCAGAAAAATACGGTTTTAATCTATGCCCATTTACTTTAAAAATTGAACCGTTTTTCAAATTTTCGACTTCAACTGCCCCATGCGGGTGTACATACCGCACCACAAAAGGTCCTTTCCAACGAGATTTAAACTTACCCGGATGAAGATGGAGACGGGAATCGTAAAGAAGGACTTGTTGCCCCGATATGAAGGTTTTTCTAAAAAGATTTTTATCGTGGAACACTTTAGTCCTGTTCTTTACTATCACCGCATTATCGTAAGCTTCATCGCGGAGTTCGCTTAGCTCATTCAATTGCAGCTTCTGATAGCTGCCTGCATGATCAAGATTAAAATTAAGCTCTTTACTAGCCCACATTGCTTTATGTTCGATCTCGACAGAAAGGTGGCATGCCTTCCCAAACACAAGGCGGTATGGAGACATATCAAGATCGAACTTATAAGCGGTGCGGAATGCCCAAAGAGCATCTGTCAATTTGGTTGACCAATCTTTACGGTTTTTCAAAACCGTCTTCTCCAATATCTGTTTGATCTGCCTATTTGAGATCTCAGCCTGTCCGCTTGTTTGGGGATGATAGGGCGTAGAGAGCTTGTGAGTGATTGAATATTTCCGCATCAAGACCTCGAAAGACCTATTACAGAAATGTGTCCCGTTGTCGCTAATTATAGCGCGAGGGTGTCCGAATCGCGAAAAGATATTTTCTTTAAGGAACTTAATGACAACTTTGTTGTCATTAGTGCGACACGGTATAGCTTCCACCCATTTCAAGACATAATCAACCGCTAACAAGATATATATAGATTCCCAAAGGAGTTGGGAAAAGGGCCCACAAAATCAATACCCCAAACATCAAATATTTCCACAACCAATATAGGTTGGAGCGGCATCTCGTTCCTTCGTGAAATCCGACCCAAATGCTGACATCGCGGACAAGTTTTGCAATGTTCAAATGCATCTTTAAATAATGTTGGCCAATAAAAGCCACATTGCAAAACTTTCTCCGCCGTTTTTCGAGGACCAAAATGACCGCCGCATGCCTAATCATGACAAAATGATAACACGCTCTTGAATTCATCGTTAGGGACATACCTACGAATGATTTGATCGGAACAATACTTGAATAGATAAGGTTCATCCCAGTAAAAATATTTTACTTGGGATAGAAATCGAAGTTTGTCTTGTTTCGACCAATCACTAGGAATAAGTCCCGTTGCAAGATAGTTCACGATATCCACGAACCAAGGTTCATAGGATACATTCAAGAGCTGTTCGTCAGGAAATGAGTCATTTATCGGCACGGTCATAGTTGGCGAAGAAGTGATGCGTGAAAGATGGTCGGCTACAACATTTTCACATCCACTCTTGTCTCGGATGACAAGATCAAATTCTTGTAACAATAGAATCCAACGTATTAGCCTGGCCTTAGCATCCTTCTTCGATAAAAGATGTCGTAGGGCGGAGTGATCTGTGTAAACCACAATAGGCGAGCCAATCAAGTAGGGCCTGAATTTCTCTAATGCAAATACAACTGCCAAGAGTTCTTTCTCGGTAGTTGTGTAATTTATTTGTACATCATTCAAGGTCCTACTTGCATAGTAAATTACATGTGGCATCTTATCAATATGCTGTCCTAAGACAGCACCAATAGCAAAATCTGATGCGTCACACATAAGCTCGAATGGGTGGTTCCAATCCGGAGATGATAGAACGGGGGCTGTAGTGAGTGATTCTTTAAGCGATTCAAAAGCAGCCTCACAATCCAAATCGAAGTGAAAAGTAGTGTCCTTGGCCAATAGAAGGGTTAAGGGTCTAGCAATTTTGCTAAAGTCCTTCATAAATCTCCTATAAAATCCTGCATGGCCAAGGAAAGATCGTATATCTTTGACGCAGTTGGGACGAGGGAGGTTATGAATGACATCTATTTTAGCTCTGTCAACCTCAATGCCTTTTCGTGAAATTATATGTCCAAGTACAATACCTTCTTGGACCATAAAATGGCATTTTTCCCAATTCAAAGTCAAGTTCTTATCCTTACAGCGAGTAAGAACCGCGTCAAGATTACGAAGGCAGTCCTCAAAGGAGTCCCCAAAAATGGAGAAATCGTCCATAAAAATTTCTAGAAAATTTTCCACCATATCTGAAAATATCCCCATCATGCACCGCTGAAATGTAGCGGGAGTGTTGCATAACCCAAAGGGCGTGCGTCTATAAGCAAAAGTTTCGAAAGGACAGGTAAAAGTGGTTTTATCTTGATCCTTTTCGGCGATGGGGACCTGGTTTTAGCCAGAGTATCCGTCCAAGAAACAGTAGTATTCGTGTCCCGCTAATCGTTCCAACATCTGGTCAATGAAAAGTAGAGGGAAGTGATCTTTCCTCATCGCGGCATTGAGTTTCCTGTAATCAATACATACGCGCCACCCAGTTTGGGTGTGTGTTTGGATTAACTCATTAGCCTCATTAGTGATGACCGTGATGCCAGACTTTTTAGGGACCACATGAATTGGACTTACCCATTGGCTATCAGATATGGGGTAAATTATTCCACTATCAAGGCACTTGACGATTTCTTTCTTTACGGCCTCCTTCATAACGGGATTTAACCGTCTTTGTGGGTCTCGGGTTGGTTTGGCTTCATCCATCAGATGTATGTTATGTTCAACAATTAAGGGACTAATCCCTTTGATGTCGGTCATTGTCCAACCAAATGCTTGCCGATTCGATCTCAACACTGCCAAAAGTACATTCTCTTGCTCTAAGGCTAGAGAAGCTGAAATAATCACTGGCAAAGTCTCATTCTCTCCTAAATATGCATATTTAAGATGAGAAGGTAGCGGTTTGAGATCAAGAATTGGCGGAGAGACAATAGAAGGTGGGGTAACGGAATGATATTCGGACTCCTTAAGAGGTTCAAAACTTGCATAAGATATTGACTCGGAAAGTGCTGCTGACTTTTGCAACGAGTCAACGGGTTTAATCTCAAGGTCGGACTCATTGAACATATCCTCACTGTGAAGTGGTGCAAGATCAAACGATGTCTCATTAGTGTTGTCGAGAACATCAAAGCAAAGTTCCTCATCCATGCAGCTTTCGGAAGCTATCTCGTGGATGGAACAAACATCCAGCAAATGAGCAGAAGGTTCTGATGGCTGACTTCCTAGCTTGTAAATATTAAGCTCAATTGTCATTTTCCCGAAGGATAAGTTCATAGAACCGTTACGACAATTAATTACAGCGTTAGAAGTTGCTACGAAGGGTCGACCAAGTATCACCGGGATTTGATTGCGTGGGTTTGCCACAGGTTGTGTATCTAAAACAATAAAGTCCAAGGAAAATATGAATTCCCCGACTTTAATTAACACATCCTCTAGTTCGTCCCGAGGTTTGGTGATAGATCGGTCTACCATCTGGAGAGTACAATGGGCGGGTTTCAACTCTCCAATTCCTAACTGCTCGAATACTGAATAAGGAAGCAAGTTAACGCTAGCGCCTAGATCGAGTAAAACACGATTAATATTTTTACCCCCAATAGAAATAGAGATTGTAGGACAGCCGGGGTCCTTACGTTTCTTTGGTATTTGTTGGGTAAAAGCGGTGCTAACATTACTCGTCATGAAAACCTTCTTAGGCACTTGAGTTTTTCTCTTCCTAGTGCATAAGTCTTTAAGGATTCTTGCATAAGATGGGACTTGTTGAATAGCATCTAGGAGAGCAATGTTCACGCTAACTTGCTTAAACATTTCCACAATCTTCTCCATTTGCGGGTTAGGTCTGTTGGCCCTTAATCTATTTGGAAATGGAGCTCGATCAATAAGTTTTGGGTCCAACGTTTGTGAAGAAGACTGTGGGGACGGATTCGATCCCAAAATTGGAGTGGGAATCGACTTAGATAGATTCGGCGAAATGTTCGAGCCTTGGGGAAAACGAAGAATAGGCTCGGATAAAGGTGGGATACTAGACGAATTAGGGGAAGAAGAAGAAGTTGGGGTATCAATGGTGTCACTTACATCAAAGTGCTCACCCACTCGGTTATTCAGCACTCTCCCTGATCTCAACGTAGTAATGGCATTCACATTATGATTTTGTGAATGGCCAGGATTCGGTAGGGGTTGAGATGGGAATTTCCCTTTTTCTCTCGCACTCATTGCGGCGTTTAACTGTGCGATTTGGTTTTCTAATGATTTAATACTCTCACCATGGGAGGCGGATCTTTTCGTTATGGTATCAATAGAAGACTTCATCTCAGCCGACAATTGCATGGATTGTTTTATGAACATATCCAAAGTATGTTCAAGTGAGTTGTCAGTACCAGCCACTTGTGGTGTAGAAATGTTGGCCGGATTTTGGAAATTCTGTGACTGAAAGGGAAGCTGACTTTGTAGTTGTGGTTGCTGTGGAGGAGGTCTTTGATAATTGCTCTGTTGGTTTTGACTCCAAGCAAAGTTAGGATGATTCCTACATCCTTGATTGTATGTGGAAGAATAAGGATCGTTTCTAGGTCGCTGCTAAAAAGCAGCATTAGCTTGAAACGATACATTCATAGGACATTCTTCTGTTAAGTGTGAAGGATCCGAACAGCAACCACAGACGGTTTTAGAAAGCGTGACCTGATTTAGGGAGAATGATGAGAATTTGTTCTCAATAGCGTCGAGTTTCTTCTGTATCGCTGCCATTTCGGCTTTTACTGCGATGGAAACATCGAGCTAATGAATACTTCCCTTAGAAGAAGGTGGTCTTACGCTTTCCCACTGCAAAGTGTGTTCAGCAAGGTCTACCAGATATTTCCAAGCTTCACCGTTGTCTTTAGACATGAAATTGCATTGACAATTTGTTTCAAGCATCTACTTTGTCGCTGGATTAATGCCCTCATATATAATCCGACATAAATCCCATCTATTGATTCCATGATGAGGACATTGGACAAGCAGATCCTTGAAACGTTCAAAGCACTTCTAAAATGGTTCATTGGGAAGCTGGGTGAACTGGTTGATCTCGCTTCTAACACGGGCAGTCTTATGGTTTGGGTAAAACTTCTTAAGAAATGCTATGACGAATTCATCCCAATTAGTGATAGAGTGTGCGGCAGTATTGTAAAGCCATTTTTCTGCCAAGTCGCACAGTGTGAATCGGAGAAGACGTAAGCGCATAGCATCTAAAGTCAATTGTGAAGTACCCATCATTGCGCATACGTTTTCGAATTTGGTGATGAAAACGTACGCATCTTCCGACTCAAGCCCGTGAAACTTGGGCAGCAGATTGATGTAGTGGGGTTTAATTTCGAAATTATCCCCGTTAGGTGGTGGAAGAGATAGACAAGTGGGAAGGGGACCACGGATAGGATAGCATCTCTCTTGGAGAGAGATGCGCGGTGGATTCTGCGCACCTACGGGCGGTGGCAGCGTGGTGTTATACTCTGATGGAGTGCCGTCCATCTCGGTCGTGGTGTGTGGTGGGGGAAAAGAAGATGAAGAAGTACCGACTTCAGAGTCGATAGCAGGAACGCGGACAAGACGGGCACTAGGATCCCGTGTCCAGCCGAGCATGCACTAAGCGGGTTTAGTGCAAGTGGCAGCGTGTGTGTGATTTAAAATTGGTTTGTTTTGAAAAAAAGTGGGACTCAAGACAAATCACTCTAAAATGCACAAGCAACCCTAAAACTAAGGTCACCTAGGTCCAGTCTCTAGACCGCTCCTAGACTTCCAAAGGACAAGCCGCAGGATAAATCCTCTACCGCCTCCGTACTACCCTTGTAGCCAGGTAAGTGCCAGGTAAGTGGGAAGGAGCCACAGTAGTGGGCCTAATTAAAAACCACTAGCCTTTGACACACTTGCCTAGACACTACAAAAGTAATGCGGATAAGCGATAGATTACCCACGACCCTCCTCTGTCCTTAATGAGCGCGACAGTCCTTAGAGTCAGGTCTAGATATTTTTTAAATTAATGAAGGGTTGATATATATGCTCGGTTTGTGATTTGTGGGGCTTAGGAAGGGTGATGAAATCCCCACCTAATCTTGATTTGGTCTTTGCCCCTTAAAGTCCGTATTAAAATATGCAAAACAAAACCAATCACAAAACTTTTGCAAAAAAATTTTTGAGCGGCGCTATTTTGCAAAGAATCCTGCAGAAAATAGATTTTATTGGATTTGAGAGGAGAGAGAAGGAGTTGAAAAAGATACCAGAGAATTGTGAACCCTAGATCCCCTTGTCAAGCCGCGTTTCCGCCGCATATGCTCCCTAATGCCGCGGTTCCGCCGCAGGAGGGAAGGATCGGGTGATGAAATTTTTTCTGTGCCCTTCTTTGCTCCTCTGGATCTCTAAGAATATCTCTGTCTTCTGTTTTCCTTAATTCTGTGACTCCAGATCTCCTTGCAAAATTCACGCACAAATCGTTAAATATGCAATTTGCAGTTCTGTTTTAATAATGATATGAATCGTCTAAGAATTCAACACAAATAGTAAGAATAAAAAAATTACGCACGTATCCCCGGCAACGGCGCCATTTAATTGATTTGTGAAAAGTGTGTTTGTAGTTTACCCGCAATCAGAACGGTGTCGCATGTAGCTAGACCGAGGTGAGTACGGGTCGTCCTCAGGGAAACGTTGAAGCTTATACTCTTACTTTAGATGTGTTGAAAGAGAGAGGAGGGATAAAGAATTTTGAAGAATGGTTTCTAGATCTACGTTAAGCAAGAATGCAAAAATATAAATCTAGATTATTTTAGGAATGTAGTTAATATAATAAGAGGGCTTGTAGGGTTCGTTAGGATTTAGTAGTTATGGACGATTAATTAAAAATTACCCTTTTTATCATTTAATAGATTTAAAACTAAAACGACGGTGATGCGTGTAGATTAGGATTTCTGGAGGGAAAAGGAATCCCACTCTTAACCCTTATCTCGACACGGAACTCCGTTCATATCTAGCCTTTACCAAAACAATCATTAATCTAATCTCTAATCGCGGTCGGAACTAACAAAGAATTGTTAGCGCGCCCGATTAGGATGTTAATGATTCTTTTGATAAAGTTCATAAACTTTATAGGATTTAAAAAGGGTTTAGGGATGTTCATCATCCATTAACCTACCTTAATCTTACGAACCCTAACATGCGGAGAATTACTCGCGCATGTTGGGAGAAAAAGAGATGGAGAGAAAATGCATAATTAAACTATAAAGAAATAGAATAGAAAAAAGAGCTACCTTTATTAATCAACAATATTCATTACACTTTGATCTCTTAGAAAATGATTACAAATACTAGTTTGCTTCTCGATCTCTTCCAAGGAGGTAGACGAACAGTTGATGATCAGCCTGGATGCGTGAGCCGTCTTGGACTTCGTGATCTCGTCGGCTTGATAAATGTTCCAAGAGGCTCTCGGTCCCTTTTTATAGTCCAAAGTCAGAAACCTTTGCTTCCAAATTAGGGAACTAACTGTATAGATTTTCCCAAAATTTTTGCAAACCCTAAATCTTCAATCATACCGCGGATCCGCGGCCTAAGGTGGGGTATGGCCGCGAATCCGTGGCCATTACATCATATCCCTTCATCAAACTTTAGGGCTTCTGTTATTGTGACATTTGGCAATCCTTGGAACCTTTGTATCATGGAAATATTCTCATGGTTGCTGCCAGACTTGGTCTCCAAGTTTTGTTTTCTTAATTAGGCAAGTCTTCTTCAACAACTTGATTTCCTTGATTCTAGTCTTGAAAAATTCTGCACAACTTGGAAAAATTCTGCACAACAACTCAAATAATATTTAGTAGACTTAGTTCTACTAGGATTAGGTCAATGATATTATTTGCATACAATTTTCTACCAAATGCTAATTATAATATATCAACACATGGAAAATAGTATTTTTACAGATAAACCCTCATATGTATGATATATTATAATAAAGACCTTTTTAAATATGAAAATGGTAAGAAAAATGTAATACAAATGTGCAGATTTATCAACTGAACAATCATTATTCTCATCTCATTTTAGTTCATTTTCTTCCTCAAGCTCAAAAAGCTTGCTAGGGTTTTGATTAAGTGAGAAAGTAAAGTGAGAAAAGAAATTTTAAAGTGAGCCCACTTCCTATTTCATCATCCTCTACTAGACTAGCACTTTAGTTTAGGGTATTTGTTTCACTAATACTCTAGTTAGTGAAGTAGAAGCTTGAGCTAGTATTCCCTCGACATAGATCATCTTCGGCCTCGAAGACTTCAAGCAAGATCGCTCATTTCTCTATGCGAAGCCATGCAAGAGTCCGGGAGTTCGATGATTGCAGTGAAGGGACTACTACAAGGAGCTTATGAAGTGAAGGACCGATCTACAAAGGTTGTATTTCCTTTTTCACTTAGATAAATGGTTTACTATGTTTCCGTATTGTATTCTAGTTAACGATCATATTTAGAGTTCCTTTTAACGGCAATTTTTTAAAATAGCATGGACGATACCTCCCGAAACCTTACTGCCGTAGATAAGAACCCTACAGTAGTATCAGAGCCTAGCTAGAAAATTATACGAATAATGTTAGGTTACGAATACGAAACGAACTCCGAAACTTGAAATCCCAAATCCATGTTTCTGTCGATTTTAAAAAGAGCTCCAAAAATTTTCCAAACAAGTGCAGAATCATCTTTGAGCATGGAAGAAACTTGGGACCCTGTGCTCGAATTTGGACCGAGCACATGGGCTCCAAAACCGAGGAGGCCGGCCTGGGCATGTCCCCTGGGTCCCAAATTTTTTTTTCTTGCTTTGGCCTCTGGGATTTGGGGTTTCAAGTGTTGTTTATTTTTGCTACTTTTTCATGTGATGATTAACTCAATGCAAAGACAACTCGGAGTGTTTCGTAGTCATAATTTTAACTGTTTTCGGGATACTTTAGATGTTGTTAAAAAGTTCAATCGGATGTCAAATACCCGCTTTAACCCTTGCCGGGAAAATTTCCAAGATTTTCCCGTAGTTAAAAAGCTTTCAAAGATCATGCAAGTTATGCGATGGACCCTCTAGAAGAACAAAACCTTAACTCGATTATGTGACCGTCAGAACCGCCACTGAACCCTCGGGTTTGTGGTGGTTCAGCGGTACCACATGTGAGGCATTGGTTTGGCCCTTCTACGGCCGGTTCATTGGTACTGTGGCGTGTGCTGAATAATTTTAAACCACGCTCAAGTGTTGAGCTTTTTGGGTAATCTTGGGGTTCGTTGATTCGATTGGAATATTTAACATCGTCTAGGCTTTTCTCTGTGATGACATGACATGTGATGTTCTGAGATGTTGGATATGTTATATTGGATCGTCGCGTTTTGAATAGCCGGGGGTTTTATGTGAGATGAGAGTTTTTATTTTCATTCATGTAAAATTAAATGTATGTATTATTCTTTTATTGGGGCACTTCTGGGTTGAGGTTGATGTCATCATTGATGTATATTATTTACTTTTCCGCACGAGGATAGACCCAAGGAGGGGAGCACAAGTAACCGGGTTCTAGAGTCCAGTGGGAGACCAACTCGAGAAGTCGAGTCCGGGTCTCCTAACTCTAGAATTGATAGGGTTGCTTGCCGCTCTCGTAGGGGTCTATGGGTGTGGGTTTGGCTATTCATCACGACCGTGGAATCCGTGTTTTATAGAGGCTCAAAATAAAACACAGACCTCCTAGTATATCTATTATTTCATATATTTCTTCTGCTGCAATATCTGTGATGTGAACATGTGATATGTTGTGATAGATACTGAATATAGTATATATGATATATTATATAGACGTTACTTATGTTTTACACACGTGCTAGCCCTGCCCCGCTCTGCCGTTAGTTACCTAACCTGACAGTGCATGACAGGACATCGAGGCGAATGCGGATAGCATAAGTGTACGTCGTATTTATCTGTGATGTTTAGGTGACTTAAATGATGGGACCTCATTAATGTGATTAATGAAAGAAAAGAAACCTAAAAGATGTTGTAGAATCAAATTTTTCAAAAAGGATAGCTACAGTTTTTTGCTTTGCATTGTGATATATATGATATATCTCGCACCTTATTCGATGAGGAAAGAGCCGAGATCCCTTCACCGGGAATGACCTCTTTAGCAAAACTGGCAGATACTACAACACCCGGTTTGTCTTTTGATTGCTTTTGGAGTTTTACTTTGTATAGTGATATATATGATATATCCCGCACCTTATTCGATGAGGATAGAGCCGAGATCCCTTCACCGGGAATGACCTCTTTAGCAAAAATAATGAAAGCCTTAAAAACACTCCTTTTCAAAATTCACTTATTTCTACAACGATATCAAGTTCATTACGCTAGGTTTTCAGAAAAACCTGTCGTAGCCCTCCGTCATTTCAGATAAGTCCTATTTAGTATTCGTGCTACGTTTATTGACCTGCGTCAAGGCGTAGTGTGCGGTAGCTAACTAGTATTTATCTGTTTATGCATATGATGCAGATTGGATTAGGGTAGTCGTGCGACTTTGTTGGCCTGCGTCAAGGGTCGTGCGGGTGGCTTTAATTCAATCAAGAAATGACGGGTTGAACTTAACTAGCGGACTGTGGTTTTTTGGCCTGCGTCAAGGTCATGGGACGCTAGGGGCAAAATATTATCGGGAATTTCAAGTGTTGAAATTTGCATGAGATTGCATACCTTCTATGAGATAGTTTGATCCCGATACCCACTGCGAGTAATTGTTACTCCTGGGAGAGTTTTACACAGGACAATTAGCCAATCAAGTAGGTGTCTAGAAAGGTGTCAACGGGGTTATGCCTCTGGGAAAACAAGGTTTATTTTAATAAGGTCCGTGCGAAAGCACGAGGAACCTCTCTCAAAATACCGACACTGGCCTGGCTGAAAAATTGGCGAAATTGTAGGGTGTAATTAATCCCGGCTAATCTTTCCTTTTAGGGTTTGAATGAAGATTTGATATAAACAGTGGGAGCCATCCTGATTAAATAAAATAATAACCAATCTGATCTTGCAAGAGCATACGCTAAAGTGTTTTCTTCTCCCTCTCTCCAGGTAGCGACCATATCATGCCTTAATCAAGATAATAATATGGATGTATTGACTGAACCCGCATGTTATACTGTGCTGAGGAACGTTGGTTCCGTTCTTTCTTATAAAAGTTGTAAGACTGAACAGGCTATAGGGGAATACCAGGATTCCCATGCCACCCAAATGAAGAAAGTACATGATGATGCATTTTCTTCGGGTGTGTTCGTTACAGAGAACTGTTTCTCCATTTGCTCTACGTCCTGGGTATTGGATACCGAGTTAGGGTCCCATATATGTAATCGGTTACATGGGCTGAGAAAAGGTAGAAAACTTGGAGAAGGTGATAAAGACATAAGGGTAGGAAATGGTGCAATTGTTGCAGCTAAAACCGTCGAGGAATATCACCTTATATTACCAACTGGTAATACATTGATTCTGAACGAATGCTATTACATGCCGAACCTGATATGCAACATTATATCGGTTTCTTTGTTGAGTAAAGAGGGATATAATTTTGTATTACAGGATAATGTTATGAACATTTTTCTGAACCAAAAGTTAGTTGGATCAGGCATGTTGTGCAATGGAATTTATTTTCTAAATCAATCAACAGTTCTGAGCATAACAAACACACATAAGAGGAAGAGTTCAGAAATGAACGAATCTTTCTTTGGCATTGTAGACTTGGTCATATCAATACGACACGGCCAGCTAAGTTGCATAAGGATGGATATTTGAATCCGTTCGAATTCTCATCTTATGACACTTGCCAGTCATGTCTCAAAGGCAAGATGACCAAAACTCCGTTTACGGGACACGGAGAAAGAGTTTCGGAACTCTTGGGACTGGTACATAGTGATGTATGCGGTCCCATGTCTACATATGCCAGGAATGGTTCTGCATACTTCATTACATTCACTGACGATCTCTCTAAATTCGGATATGTGTTCCTGATGAAACACAAATCATAAGCTTTTGAGAAATTTAGAGAATATAAACAAGAAGTCGAGAACCAAACCGGGAAAAGTATTAAAATCCTTCGATCTGCTCGAGGAGGTGAATACTTGAGCAATGAATTCCTGGACTTCCTAAAAGAGAATGGGATTCTCTTTCAGCTGACTCCTCCATATACACCACAGCACAACGGTGTATCGGAACGGAGGAACCGCATCCTATTAGATATGGTGCGCTCTATGATGAGCTCGGCTGAGTTACCTATTTCCTTCTGGGGGTATGCACTGGAAACAGCTGCAGACCTACTGAATATGGTTCCCACTAAATCTGTGCCAACCACTCCATATGAGATATGGAAAGGAAAGAGACCATATCTTAATTATATTAAGATATGGGGTTGTCCGGCATATGTGGAAACGCAAAATCCGGACAAGCTCGGGGCAAGGTCCATTCTGTGTAAGTTTATTGGATATCCCAAATATTCGCACGGGTATATCTTCTACCACACCGAGGAACAAAAGGTGTTGATTTCTCGACATGCCGCCTTTTTAGAAAAGGAATTTCTTGAAAAGAGATTAGTGGCAAGGAGGTAGAACTGGAAGAGGTTCCAGCTGTACAAATCACAACAGAAGATTTGGTAGAACCGGAGGATTCAGTAGTTCCCGATGAACCCCAGCCACTCCGCCGATCTAGTAGGGTTCCTCACCTACTTGAGAGATACTACGGTTTTCTCATGGATGGTGGGAGCGAGGATTGCATCATGGAGGATGATGACCCAACTAGCTTCGAGCAGGCCATCACGAGTGGTGACTCGGTGAAATGGCTGGATGCAATGCGGTCCGAGATGGAATCCATGTACACCAACAAAGTATGGACTTTGGAAGATGCTCCTGAAGGGGTAAAACCCATTGGGAGAAAGTGGATCTTTAAGAAAAAACTTGGTGTAGATGGAAAAGTGGAGACTTTCAAAGCTAGACTTGTTGCAAAGGTTTTCGTCAACGACCAGATGTCGATTATGACGAAACATTTTCTCCAGTGGCTATGCTTAAATCCATCCGGATTATGCTTGCCATCGCTGCATATCATGACTACGAAATTTGGCAAATGGATGTTAAGACCGCCTTTCTAAACGGTGATTTAAAAGAGAGCGTGTACATGACTCAGCCAGAGGGCTTCGTAGCTAGTGGGAGCAGCGCGAAAGTGTGCAAGCTGCTTAAATCCATTTATGGATTAAAGCAAGCATCGCGGAGTTGGAACATCTGCTTTGATGTCGTTATCAAAGAGTTTGATTTCGTCAAAAACGTAGATGAACTATGTATATACAAGAAGGTGGCAGAGAGTAAGGTTGTCTTCCTCGTATTGTACGTGGACGACATACTCTTGATAGGAAATGGCATTCATGTGCTGCAATCAGTCAAGCTCTTCTTATCACAAAGATTCTCAATGAAAGATCTATGGGATGCCTCCTACATCTTGGGAATTAAGATCTATAGAGATAGATCTAAACGGATACTAGGATTGTCCCAATTCAGGTACATTGACACCATATTAAAGCGGTTTAGTATGAAAGAATCCAAGCGTGGGTTTTTACCCATGATCTCTGGACTCACTCTATCCAAAGAGATGTCTCCCAAGACTGATTTGGAGAGAGCTCGCATGCAAGGGATACCCTATGTTTCGGCAGTAGGCTCTATCATGTACGCGATGCTATATACCAGACCCGATGTAGCACACTCACTAAGTGTAGTGAGTAGGTATCAAGCAAATCCTGGAGAGAGTCACTGGACAGCTGTGAAGAGTATTCTCAAGTACTTGCGAAGGACTAAAGAGATGCTCTTGGTGTATGGTAACGGAGAACTCCAAGTAGAGTCCTTTACCGATTCGAGCTTCCAAAGTGATAAGGACGACTCTAAGTCGCACTCAGGATTTGTCTTTACCCTCTACGGAGGGGTGGTATGCTAGAAGAGTTCCAAGCAGGAAACCGTGGCAGACTCGACGATGGAGGCTGAATACATCGCTGCAACGATGCTGCCAAAGAGGCTGTCTGGATCAAGAAGTTCATAACTGAACTTGGAGTGGTTCCATCCATTAAGGATCCAATACCTTTGTATTGTGATAACAATGGAGCAGTGGCTTTGGCTAAGAAACCCAGGTCCCATCAGCGGTCCAGGCATATTCTGAGGCGGTTTCACCTGATCCGGGAGATAGTTGATCGCCGGGAGATCGAGGTCAGGAGGGTTGACACGAAGAACAACATGGCGGATCCACTCACGAAGGCCATTCCCCAAATACAGTTCGAAAGACTCTTTGGGATGCTTGGTATGCGATACTACAGCAGCTGGCCCTAGTGCAAGTGGAAGATTGTTAATTGTATGTATGCCCTAGAGGCCAGTATTGTACATATGATGTATATTATATTGAATGCTTAGACATATATATAGAGGACTTTCTTGCTCGATATGATAGTATGCTATTTGGTTGCTCTTTATCTTAACATGTATACTTATCTCTTGATACTGTCTTATGGTTACATGTTGGTAAACCCCTTAGGATGTGTACTTGACTATCAGGACTATGATGTAGATCATACTAGTGGGACCATGGTAGTCCATAAGTTCATCATTTAATGTTCCTAGTCATGGGTGTATCGAGACAGGGCATCGATATACCAGAGTAGACTAGCGTATACGCTTCTCGACCCATGAGATGGGCGATGGATGATCCCATATCCATTGGTGTTTGACATCAGAGATGGTATACGGGTGCTCAGTGGAGACTGGGTATACTGGACGGACTCGCCGAGAACTTCCAGATGGTATTATACCTCACGTCAGATGGCAGTTCTCTGGTGACACTTGTACAGGTTAGTCTGTAGACCCGAGATCAACATAGAGTCTTGTGTGATTCCCACTGTGCTTTGATTTCCATCTTACCACGTCTAAGAGGGCGTGCAAAACGGTGTATTTTGGGTACAGTCCCGAGTCACATGGAGGCAATGAGCGATAGGAGAGATTTCGTCTCTCTCGGTATTGCGAGTTGATGTTGCGCTGTGCTCGATTGGCCATAACAGGGAAGTCCCTGGCCAGGGTTGATTTAGAGATTTACTGGTAAGTGTTACCAGTAGTTTCTCGACCAGTTATGAGCCTCACATCGGCATGGCTTATCGGTTATTGGGGTCTGACGTTTACCACCCCTAGACTTGATATGCGACATATCAGACGAGGAGACCGGACTGTACGGCAAGTGTTACCGTCAGGCTTTTGCAGGAGTTGGAGTGGGCTTGCTTGCTGATCTTCTGATCGCTCAATACCCGGGTAACCGTTACGTCCAGCTAGTACCGTTGACGGCTTGTAGGTGCTTGATGTGATCATCACCTACTGCCGGCGTATTGACGAGTCTTTAGAATCCTACATAGAGGTTTTACTGGCTCAGACAAAACGAAATAGGAGCACGTATTTGATATGTGCTGGACCGAGAATGATGCGCGTATGTGATACCGTATTCTATTCTCGCGACTTTTGTATCGGTCGGTTATATGTGATATAGCCGGGTTTTCGAATCAAGTGTTGATTCGATAAGTCGATACATTGGATGTTAGTCGGTTATATGTGATATAGCCGGATTATTAAATCAAGTGTTGATTTAATAATTTAGTGTATAATTGTATATTTGATATACTAATTTATATTAACTAACATTTTCTCACTTAAGCATTTTTTCTTACATGTGCACATTTATTATATATGAGATATATATTAAATTGTGCATAGTTCTGTATCATGGTTGTTAATACACACTACATAGATGTATGAGACTTACACCATGCTAATTATGATGTTGGGTTTTGATATTTAAAGTAATTCTAAAATTAGTGGATAATTAGCACAATGCATGAAGCTAGTAGAAGCTTGTGGATGCATTGACTAAGTCCACTAGGTTTGTTTTACTATAGATATTTGTTAACCCAACCATTTGAATTAGCCATGGTTATGTCTTTACATGAGTTAGTATATGATACTCACTCACCATGGTTCACTCTCTCACTTGATCATTATTCTCATCTCATTTTAGTTCATCTTCTTCCTCAAGCTCAAAAAGCTTGCTAGGGTTTTGATTAAGTGAGAAAGTAAAGTGAGAAAAGAAATTCTAAAGTGAGCCCACTTCCTATTTCATCATCCTCTACTAGACTAGTACTTTAGTTTAGGGTATTTGCTTCACTAATACTCTAGTTAGTGAAGTAGAAACTTGAGCTGGTATTCTCTCGACGTAGATTATCTTTGGCCTCGAAGACTTCAAGCAAGATCGCTCATTTCTCTACGCGAAGCCATGCAAGAGTCCGGGAGTTCGACGATTGCAGCGAAGGGACTACTACAAGGAGCTTATGAAGTGAAGGACCGATCTATAAAGGTTGTATTTCCTTTTTCACTTGGATAGTAAATGGTTTACTATGTTTCCATATTGTATTCTAGTTAACGATCATGTTTAGAGTTCCTTTTAACGGCAATTTTTTAAAATGGCATAGACGATACCTCCCGAAACCTTGCTGCCGTAGATAGGAACCCTACAATGTGTCCGCAATGCAGTTATGCATCCACACGTCTCCTGTAAGGAACTAAGGCACAACGGGGTTGAGTTGCCAACTCAGCGAATAAACTAACATCCAACAATTGAAATTGTATGCATAACGAAATAGTGACTAAAACTATGCATCAGGTAGACATGATATATGATAACATATGAAATATGAATATGTAATTATAGTGCCAGTATAAAAGGAAATAGAAATCTCATCAAGTGTTCCAAAATCTTGGTCATTTTCATAACGATCCTTAAATTCAGTGTTAAATATCGACACAAATCTTCAGTTTTTGCAGGCATCGTTCCCTGAACGATCCTGACAGCCAACAATATCGGTCGGTATTCTCCAGATATCTGCCGTGTTTCTCAAACTATCTTCGGTATCGAGTGTCCTCAATAGGCTCCCCGCCTCTAATGCGGTTTTCCTACCTCTCGGTCTCGACCGAGTCCACCATGTATCCGACTGCATATCCCCCTCCCCTCAGTCCGGATAATGTAAAAATCCGCAACTGTATATCCCCCCCGATTCGGAATAAAACCAAATCATAAAAACAACTCATGGTGGACATATCACATCAATCACGAAGAATCGTAGAATATAACCAGTAGTGCATAAAACTCGAAATAAGGAAAATCTCATAATCCAATATATCATGATACAAGTAATAGCAGTGAACATGAGATATGATATGTGTCAAAACAATAGTAATGCTGTGTAACAACAGTTATTAATGATACTAACAGTGTGCAATAGATTATATGTGACATAGCAAGTTCTAAGTGTGTATGTGATATGTTAATTACCGATGGGGTGTACATGTAAGCATGTGCAAGTGCAATATAACGCATCGGTAATGATGCAAGTGTCTTAGCAGATGTTAAGCAACAGTGATTAATAAGTATAAATACATACAATGCAATATTAGGTTTAATTATGCGAACAATATGAATGGAAAATAAATAAGACAGGATTTCTAGTTTCGGGCGTTATATGCCATCCATCCAATGTCCCCCGGTAGGTATTTAGTCTACTCACAGGAACAAGTCGTGATCTACTCAAATCCCATAACTCCTTTTCCCTTTCTCGCTGCCTCCGAAGTCCCCGCAATCGAACCTAACATCGAAAATAACTTTCGTATGTAAGCGGCAAAATTCCACTACGGGGAAAATGTAAATTCTCGATGAACTTTCATACGTAACGTGATATATGAGAATATCATGTGCTATACAGACCCTAGGCTAACTAGAGCTACCCCCCATTCATCGTATTTTGAGAAAACACAAAACGTGACACGAACTGTCCGTATCATACATTAAAATTTTTATAAAAAGCAAACCAATTAGCTTCCAGATTTTATTTATAGACTATATAAGAAAATCAAAGTATACCAAATACCCTACATAACCTACAGAGAGCCACCCCAGTCAACAAAAGAGCCGGCAGTATCGGGAATGGAGAATTCCGTCGGTCGAATTGTGCAGGGATGGGTCCGGGTTTCTAGGGTGCACTCTAGGTCTAATTATCATGCTACTGTACTGTTAGATTTATTCAGGGATTAGTATAATTACAGCAGATACTAAAAGAGCCAAGATTCTAACAAAAATACGTTTTTTACCGATATCGTAAACACTATAAATACAGAACTCATATTAAGACCTGAAAGGTTGAGAGTTATACCTATAAGAGGGATTTCGCTGAGCTAAATCTTCAAGAGGTGCATAAGAAGTTGAGGAGCCTAGCTTGAAAGATTTGAATCAAAGTGCAATAAACTCTAGCTTTTCTTTCTTTTATTCTAAGTGAGGATTGAGAGCTTAACTGTGCTAAGTGTTTTGAAATTCTTATTTCAGTTTGATAACTGAACAATTTAGAGGAGTTATGTGTTGATTGTTAGTTATATGTATGCCCTAGAGGCCATTACTATACATAGGATGTATATTGTAGTGGATGCTTGGACATATATAGGGAGGACTTTCTTGCTCGACATGATAGTATGCTATCTGGTTGATCTTTACCTTAACGTGTATGCTGATTGTCTCTCTGTTACATGTTGGTAAAGCCCTTAGGATGTGTGCTTGACTACCTGGACTATGATGCGGATCATACTAGTGGGGACATGGTAGTCCATAAGTACATCCTTCAAAGTCCCTAGTCGTGGGTGTATCGAGACGGGGCATCGATATACCAGAGTAGACTAGCGTATACCTTCTCGACCCATACAGATGGGCGATGGATGATCCCATATCCATCGGTGTTTGACATCAGAGATGATATATGGGTGCTCAGTAGAGACTGGGTACACTGGATGGACTCGCCGAGAACTCCCAGATGGTATTATACCTCACGTCAGATGGCAGTTCTCTGGTGACACTGGTACAGAGTAGTCTGTTGACCCGAGATCGTCATAGAGTCTTGTGTGGTTCCCACTGTGCTTTGATTTCCATCTTACCACGTCCAAGAGGGCGTGCAAAACGGTGGTTTTTGGGTACAGTCCCGAGTCACATGGAGGCAATGAGCGATAGGAGGGGATTCGTCTCTCCCGGTATAGGGGGTTGATGTTGCGCTGTGTTCGATTGGCTATAACAGGAAATCCCTGGCCAGGGTTGCTGAGATTTACTGGTAAGTGTTACCAGTAGTTTCTCGAATTGTTATAGACCTCATATCGACACGACTTATTGAGCTATTGGGGTCTGACGTTTACCACCCCTAGGCAAGATATGCGACATATCAGACGATCAGACCGGACTGTACGGTAGTGTTACTGGTTGGATTCACTGGAGTGTGAGCGGGCTTGCTCGTCGATCTTCAGATCGCTCAATACCCGGGTGGCCGTTACGTTTAGCAGACCGCTTGCGGCTTGTGGGTGTTTGATATGATCATCGCCTGCTGCCGGCGTATTGACGAGTCTTTAGAGTCCTACACAGAGGTTTCCTGGCTCAAGCGAAACGAAATAGGAGCACGTATGAGATATGTGCGGGACCGAGAATAATGCGTGTATGTGATACCGTATTCCATTCTCGCGATGAATGTATCGATTAGGTTATATGCGATATACCCTAGTTATCGAATCAAAGGTTGATTCGATAAGCCGATACATAGGATACTGGTCGGTTATATGCGATATGACCGGATCGTTAAATCAAGTGTTGATTTAATGATTTAATGTATAATTATATATTTGATATATTGCTTTGCATTAACTAGTATTGGTTCACTTTAAATGGATTTTCTCACTCGGGTGTGCGCATTGCATATGCGATATGATTTTTGTGCACTTGATTGTATCATGTTTGATGATACATATCTTTTTTGTTAAGTGTAATGAATTAAACCTAGGTTAAGTAAATGATTAGGGTTTTCTTTTATTCATTCATTTATCTTTTCATTTGCATTTAAAAGATAAATGAGAAAAGGAAAAGAAGTGAAAAATGGTGGCTAGTTTTGTTTTCAACATGAAGCTTCATGAAGCTTTCATTAAGTCACCATTTTTGTCTCATCTCCTTAACCCTAACCATTCTTTAACCTTGGTCAATTCTCTACACTTAACTTGGGTTATGTTATGATAAGAATGGATTATTCTTTTCTTTTTTAATAATCATATCATATCATTTTCTTCTTCTTCTTCCTTCAACTCAAGAAGAAAAACCTAGACTACATCAATGGTGGATTGATGATATGAGTGAGAAATCCAAATCTAAAGTCTACCCACTTCCTATTTCTTCATCCTCTACCTCTTGCCAAGTAGTAGAGTGTGTTTCCTTCACAAGTTTCTTGACTTGGTGAAGTGAGAGCTTGATCTTGCGATGCTTCGACGTAGATCATCTTCGGCATGGACATCGACGACCTAGCTCACCTATTCTCCGATGAAGCCGACGCTAGAGCCCAGGATTTGTGTAGGACAGCGAGAGGACTTCATTGCGGAGCTATGGAGGTGGAGCACCGGATCTACAAAGGTTGTATTTCCGATTCTCATAGTTAAGTGTTAACTAGTTTACTTTTCGCCTAGTTTTCTAGCAAACGATCCGTAGTTTAGGGTTTGTAGGCACCGTAAAATTTGAAATTGGCATGGTTGATGCCTTGTGAGACCTCATTAGGGTGCCTAGGAACCCTACAGTGGTATCAGAGCCTAGCTAGAGCCTTAGGCGAAGTCCAGAAGGAATTTGAAGTCCGAACGACCCGAAAACCCAACCATAAATATGCTCTCTGTACATTTTTTAATTTCTGGGATTTTTCCAGATTAAAAATTGCCAAAAAATTCAGCAGGGAATTTTATGATTTACTGTGAAGCACGTAATGCTAAATCCACTAAGTAAGCGCGGATCCGCGGCCCCCACCATAGTACTAGCGGCGGTTCCGCGGCCACACTGTAGATTTACATCACGTGGCTTGCACAGTAATTCATGTTTTGTAGTGCTGAGTCTTCTGGAAATTTTTAATAATTTTTCCAGAGTTGCATTTTTCTGGGTTGTTTTGGGATTTCATGGACTCGATCGGATTATCAAATTTTGTCTGTGTGGCTTTCCGGATAAATTTTAGAATATGTTAAAAAGTTCGACCGGATATAAATACCCAATTTTTCCCCTGTCGAGAAATTTCCAAGTGTTGGATTTTTCCGTAGTTTAACGACGTTCTAAGTAGTGCAAGTAACGCGATGGACCCTCTAGAAGACAACAAACCTTAACTCGATTATGTGACCGTCTTGAACTGCCCTTTGAACCTTCGGGTTTGGGGCAGTACGGCGTGCCACATGTGAGGCGTTGGCTTGACCCTTCTACGGCTGGACCGTCGGTACTGAGGCACGAACTGAATGTTGTTAGACTTATTTCATGTGTTGATCTGTATCGGGAAAACTTGGGTGTTCGATTGTTCGATCGGAAAGTTTAACATTTTCTATTTATCCGGAATGTGATACAATAATTGGAATTCACAAGTAGTTATGAGATAACGGAATGAATGTTATAAACGTAGCAATTTAGTCTCACTTGATCGGTTGCCACGGAATTTTGATGTGATCAAAAGTCCGTCGCAATCACGTAGCGTACGCAGATACTCGCCGGGTAAACTTAATAGACAGCCTCACTCCATAGCCCCGACCAAGTGACTATAGGAGAACCCCGTCGCCGAAAGCATCCGTTCGGGTGCTCGCGGCAGCGGTGTTCCGCCTTGGTGCACTTCGTCGACGGTATCGGGGGTGCGGCCGCCTACTAAAGTTTGCGACGAGTATTCGATCAGACTGTCGGGAATCTTGTTGAATTGCCCGACTCGATATTGAAAAGTGTTTTCGATAATGAGACTAAAATGCGGGGTTTATAATTGTTAGGCATGCGATGTCTAAGGAATTCATTTGGTCAGGCATGCGATGTCTGAGATGGTTGCGGATTCCAACTGTTGTAGTTTTACACTTTCTTTTCTGTGACCGTAAGTGTAATATGTGATATCGCCGGTTTCGTAGCTATATGTCAACGACAATTGGGATGGACATATTTACTTACGTTGATGACATGTGATGTTATGTGTTGCTGGATATGTTATATTGGATCGTCGTGTTTGAATAGCCGGGGGTTTTTATGTGAGATGAGTGTTTTTCATTTTCATTCATGTAAAAACTTGTATGTAATATTCTTTTATTGGGGCACTTCCAGGTTGCGGAAGTTGTCACCGTTTGTATATTATTTACTTTTCCGCACTAGGATAGACCCAAGGAGGAGGGCACAAGTAACCGGGTTCTGGAGTCCAGTGGGAGACCAACTCGAGGAGTCGAGTCCGGGTCTCCTAACTCCAGAATTGGTAGGGTTGCTTGCCGCTCTCGTAGGGGTCTAGGGGTGTGGGTTTGGCTATTCATCGCGACCGTGGAATCCGTGTTTTATACTGGCTCGTATTGAAAACACGGACGTCCTAGTATATCCAATATTTCATATGATTCTTCTGCTGCGATATCTGTGATGTGATCATGTGATGTTCTTTGATAGATACAGTATATAGTATATATGATATATTATATAGACGTTACTTATGTTTTACACCCGTGCTAGCCCTGCCCCGCTCTGCCGTTAGTTACCTAACCTAACGGTGCACGAGGGGACATCGAGGCGAATGCGGATGGCATAAGTGTACGTCGTATTTATCTGTGATGTTTAGGTACTTAAATGATGGGACTTCATTAATGTGATTAATGAAAGTAAAAGAAACCTAAAGATGTTGTAGAATCAAATTTCAAAATAAAACAGGTAGCTACAGTTTTTTGCTTTGCATAGCGGTATATGTGATATATCCTGCACCTTATTCGATGAGG
This sequence comes from Agapanthus africanus, assembly GCA_030015575.1. NCBI lineage: Eukaryota > Viridiplantae > Streptophyta > Magnoliopsida > Asparagales > Amaryllidaceae > Agapanthus > Agapanthus africanus. The sequence goes on from CM057350.1 coordinate 28,512,118, forward strand.
AAAGGACCGAGATCCCTTCACCGGGAGTGACTCCTTTAGCAATAACTGGCAGATGCTACACCCTCGGTTTGTCTTTTGATTGCTTTTAAGTGTTTTGCTTTGCACAGTGATATATACGATATATCCCGCACCTCATTCGACGAGGAAAGGACCGACGATCCCTTCACCGGGCGTGACTCCTTTAGCAAAACTAGAAAAGCCTCAAAAGCACTCCATTTTAAAATCATTTGATTCTACAACGATATCAAGTTCATTACGCAATAGGTTTTCAGAAAAACCTGTCGTAGCCCTCCGTCATTTCAGATAAGTAGTAGTTAGTATTCGTGCTGCGTTTGTTGGCCTTTGTCAAGGCGCAGTGTGCGGTAGCTAACTGGTACTTATCTGTTTATGCATATGATGCAGATTGAGTTAGGGTAGTCGTGCGACCTTGTTGGCCTTTGTCAAGGGCCGTGCGGGTGGGTTTAATTCAATCAGGAAATGACGGGTTGAACTTGACTAGCATCCTATGATTTGTTGGCCTTTGTCAAGGTCATAGGAGGTTAGGGGCAAAATATTATCGGGAATTTCAAGTGTTGAAATTTGCAATGAGATTGCATACCTTCTATGTGATAGTTGGATCCCGATACCCGCTGCGAGTAAGTGTTACTCCTGGGAGAGTTTTATACATTACAATTAGCCGATCAAGTAGGTGTCTAGAAAGGTGTCAACGGGGTTACGCCTCTGGGAAAACGAGGTTTTCATTAATTAGGTTCGTGCGAAAGCACGGGGGACCTCCCTCAAAGTACCGACACTGGCCTGGCTGAAAGATTGGCGAACTTGTAGTGTGTAATTAATCCCGGCTAGTCTTTCCTTTTAGGGTTTGAAGGAAGATTTGATAAAAAGCAGTGGGAGCCATCCTGATTAGATAAAATAAAAACCAATCTATTCTTGCAAGAGCGCACGCTGAGTGTTTTCTTCTCTCTCTCTCCTGGTAGCGACCATATCACGCCTTAATCAAGATAATAAAACGGATTATTGACCGAACCTGCTTGTTATACTGAGCTGGGGAACGTTGGTCCCGCTCCAACTTATAATTGTTATAAGACAGAGCAGGAAATTGGGGAATACCAGATTTCCCGTGCCGCCCAAACGAAGAGAGTGCATGCTGATGCATCATCTTCGGGTGTGTTCATTACAGAGAACTGTTTCTCAGTATCCTTTACGTCCTGGGTATGTGATACCAGATCAGGATCCCAGATATGTAATCTGTTACAAAGGGCTACAGAAAGCTAGAGAACTGAGAACGGGTGATAAGTTTCATGAGACAGAAAATGGGGCAAGAGTTGCAGCCAAGTCTGTTGGTCACTGTCACCCTGTATTACCAGAATACATTGATTCTGAACGAATGTTATTAGATACCGAACCTGAAATACAAAATCATATCAGTCTCTTTATTAGTAAAGAAATGATATAATTTTGTATTGATGGATAATGTTTTGAACATTTCCTATATCAAAAGTTGATCGGTTCAGGCACGTTATCTAAAAGCATTAATGTTCTAAATCAAACCACAGTTCTTAGTATACGGAACACACACAAGAGGAAGAGTTCAGAAATGAACGAATCCTTCTTGAGGTATTGTAGACTAGGTCAGATCAATGTGACCCGACTAGCTGAAGTTACATTTAGATGTATATTTAAATCAGTTTGAATTTATATCTTGTGAAACTCGCCAGTCATGTCACAAAGATAAGATGACCATAGCCCTGTTTATTGGAAACAGAGAAAGAGTTAGTAAACTCTTGGGATGATACATGTTGATGTATGTAGGTCCCCTGTCTACACATGCCAAGACCGGTTCTTTGTACTTCATTACATTCTCTGATAATCTCTCAAGATTCAAACATATGTTCATGTTGAAACACAAGTCCGAACCTTTTGAGATATTCACAGAATATAAGTTAGAAGTAGAGAACCGATACGGGTATAAGTATTATGTCCTTTGATGAGATCAAGGAGGAGAATACTTGAGCACGGAATTCCTGGACTATTCTAAAGGAGAATGAGATTCTCTCTCAGCATTACTCCTCCGTATACACCATAGCACGATGGTATATCGGGGCGGAGCAATAACACCCTATATGATAAGGTGTGCTCTATGATGAGTACTACTGAGTTACCTATTTCCTTTTGGGAGTTATGCACTTGAGAAGCTGCATACCTATTGAATAGGGTTCCAATCAAATCAGTTGCCTACCGCTTCATATGTGATATGGAATGGGAAGAACCCATGTCTTAAGTCAGTTAAGATTTGGGGTTGTCCGGCTTATGTCTAAAAGCAAAATCCGGACAAGCTCGAGGCAAGGTCTGTAATGTAGAACTGGAAATGTTCCAGCTATACAAACTACAGCAGATGATTTGGTACAACCAGAGGATTCAGTAGAAACCAACGAACCTCAGCCTCTCCGCCGATCTAGTAGGATTCCTCACCCACCTGAGAGATACTTCGGTTTCTCTATGACAGTGGGAGCGAGGAATGCATCATGAGATGATGACCCAACTATTTTCGAGCTGGCCATCAGGAGTAGGACTCTGTAAGAATGGCTGGATGTTTATCGATCTGAGATGGAATCCTTATACACCAACAAAGTATGGACTTTGGTTGCTATATCTGAAGGGTTAAATCCCCATCAGGAGCAAGTATATCTTGAGAAGATTACTTGGTGTAAATGGAAAAGTTGAGGCTTTCAAAGCTAGACTTGTTAAAGGTTTTCGTCATCAACCAGGCGTGGATAATGATGAAACTTTTTCTAAGGAGCTATGCTTAAGTCCATCCAGATCCTACTTGCCACGGCTACATACCATGACTGCGATATCTGGTGGTTGGGTGTCTTGACTACTTTTCTAAATGATGATTTAGAAGAGAGCGTCTATAAGTACACAGCCAGAGGGCCTCGTAGACAGTGGGAGCAGCGGAAACGTGTGCAAGATACTTTATAGGATAAAGCAGGCATCGCGGAGTTGGAACATCTGTTTTGATGGAGTAGTCAAAGAGTTTGACATCATCAAAATGGTAGATGAACCTTGTATAAACAAAAAGGTAGTAGGGAGTATGGTGACAATCCTCGTAGAGTACGTGGATGACATACTCTTGATAGGGAAGGAGTTTCCTATGCTACGCTCGGTCGATCTCCGCTTATCACAAGGATTCTCCAATAGGATCAAAATGATACCTTCTAAATCCTGGGTTTTGGATCTATGAGATAGATCTAAATGGATGTTAGAATTCTCACTAGATGCAGTGAGATGGTGTCAATCGATCCTGAGGAGAATCACTGGAAGGGTTCCAGGGTGATAAAGACGACTGAATGTCAGTCACAGGCATTGTCTTTACCCTCAGTAAAGGGACGGTATGTTGGAAGAGTTCCAAGCTGGATACCGTGATATACTAGACGATAAAGGCAGGATACATCGCTACTTAAGATGCTACCAAAGAGGCTGTTTGGGTGTATATAGGTTCATAAGATGAACTATGTTCCTACCATTGTGTGACAATGGAGTTGTGGCTTATGCCAAGGAACGCAGGTCCCATCAGTGATCCAGACATATTCTAAGGCAGTATCACTTGATCATGGAGATGGTTGATCTCCAGGGTGATCGAGGTTTGGAGAGTAGACTCAGAGGACAACACAGCGGATCCACTCACAAAGGCCTGTTCCCGGAGAGAGACTTTTATGTGATGGTTGAGTATGAGATACTACAACCACTGCTATCAGATGGCCCTAGTGCAAGTGGGAGATTGTTAGTTATATGTATGCCCTAGAGGCCATTACTATACATAGGATGTATATTGTAATGGATGCTTGGACATATATAGGGAGGACTTTCTTGCTCGACATGATAGTATGCTATCTGGTTGATCTTTACCTTAACGTGTATGCTGATTGTCTCTCTGTTACATGTTGGTAAAGCCCTTAGGATGTGTGCTTGACTACCTGGACTATGATGCGGATCATACTAGTGGGGACATGGTAGTCCATAAGTACATCCTTCAAAGTCCCTAGTCGTGGGTGTATCGAGACGGGGCATCGATATACCAGAGTAGACTAGCGTATACCTTCTCGACCCATACAGATGGGCGATGGATGATCCCATATCCATCGGTGTTTGACGTCAGAGATGATATATGGGTGCTCAGTAGAGACTGGGTACACTGGATGGACTCGCCGAGAACTCCCAGATGGTATTATACCTCACGTCAGATGGCAGTTCTCTGGTGACACTGGTACAGAGTAGTCTGTTGACCCGAGATCGTCATAGAGTCTTGTGTGGTTCCCACTGTGCTTTGATTTCCATCTTACCACGTCCAAGAGGGCGTGCAAAACGGTGGTTTTTGGGTACAGTCCCGAGTCACATGGAGGCAATGAGCGATAGGAGGGGATTCGTCTCTCCCGGTATAGGGGGTTGATGTTGCGCTGTGTTCGATTGGCTATAACAGGAAATCCCTGGCCAGGGTTGCTGAGATTTACTGGTAAGTGTTACCAGTAGTTTCTCGAATTGTTATAGACCTCATATCGACACGACTTATTGAGCTATTGGGGTCTGACGTTTACCACCCCTAGGCAAGATATGCGACATATCAGACGATCAGACCGGACTGTACGGTAGTGTTACTGGTTGGATTCACTGGAGTGTGAGCGGGCTTGCTCGTCGATCTTCAGATCGCTCAATACCCGGGTGGCCATTACGTTTAGCAGACCGCTTGCGGCTTGTGGGTGTTTGATATGATCATCGCCTGCTGCCGGCGTATTGACGAGTCTTTAGAGTCCTACACAGAGGTTTCCTGGCTCAAGCGAAACGAAATAGGAGCACGTATGAGATATGTGCGGGACCGAGAATAATGCGTGTATGTGATACCGTATTCCATTCTCGCGATGAATGTATCGATTAGGTTATATGCGATATACCCTAGTTATCGAATCAAAGGTTGATTCGATAAGCCGATACATAGGATACTGGTCGGTTATATGCGATATGACCGGATCGTTAAATCAAGTGTTGATTTAATGATTTAATGTATAATTATATATTTGATATATTGCTTTGCATTAACTAGTATTGGTTCACTTTAAATGGATTTTCTCACTCGGGTGTGCGCATTGCATATGCGATATGATTTTTGTGCACTTGATTGTATCATGTTTGATGATACATATCTTTTTTGTTAAGTGTAATGAATTAAACCTAGGTTAAGTAAATGATTAGGGTTTTCTTTTATTCATTCATTTATCTTTTCATTTGCATTTAAAAGATAAATGAGAAAAGGAAAAGAAGTGAAAAATGGTGGCTAGTTTTGTTTTCAACATGAAGCTTCATGAAGCTTTCATTAAGTCACCATTTTTGTCTCATCTCCTTAACCCTAACCATTCTTTAACCTTGGTCAATTCTCTACACTTAACTTGGGTTATGTTATGATAAGAATGGATTATTCTTTTCTTTTTTAATAATCATATCATATCATTTTCTTCTTCTTCTTCCTTCAACTCAAGAAGAAAAACCTAGACTACATTAATGGTGGATTGATGATATGAGTGAGAAATCCAAATCTAAAGTCTACCCACTTCCTATTTCTTCATCCTCTACCTCTTGCCAAGTAGTAGAGTGTGTTTCCTTCACAAGTTTCTTGACTTGGTGAAGTGAGAGCTTGATCTTGCGATGCTTCGACGTAGATCATCTTCGGCATGGACATCGACGACCTAGCTCACCTATTCTCCGATGAAGCCGACGCTAGAGCCCAGGATTTGTGTAGGACAGCGAGAGGACTTCATTGCGGAGCTATGGAGGTGGAGCACCGGATCTACAAAGGTTGTATTTCCGATTCTCATAGTTAAGTATTAACTAGTTTACTTTTCGCCTAGTTTTCTAGCAAACGATCCGTAGTTTAGGGTTTGTAGGCACCGTAAAATTTGAAATTGGCATGGTTGATGCCTTGTGAGACCTCATTAGGGTGCCTAGGAACCCTACATTGATAAGGGAGGAGGAGGTGTCATCATGAAGGGATGAGGTGCATGTATGCAAGGGTGAGGTGTGAGCTTGAGGAGTATCCCTTGGTGTGGTGTGGATGAGGTGCATCATAACGCTAACCTCAAGATTATTACAATATGCACATAAACCCCCCACATAACTCTATATACCACATAGAAATTAACACTTTCCACTAAAACCCTTCCTTACAAACTAATGCTACCTAAACTAATTAGCATTTTACTTAAATACCCTAGCAATTTATAAAATGTCTTTTTATCAAAATCATAAATTTAAAATAACATTTTTTTAAAAATAAAATAATTAACTATCTACAAATTTTTTCGAAACGTTACAGAGATGGTAAGTACGAGACCAGATATTGCACATGCAGCGGGAGTTGTTAACCGGTATATGCAGAACCTGGGGAAGGAGCATTGGAATGCGGTGAGATGAATTTTGAGTTATCTTAGGGGTACGTCGAGACACTGTTTATGATTCGGGGGTGACTCTCTAAAGATGCAAGGTTACGTTGATACGGATGATCGAGATAGTGGGAAAAGCACAACGGGGTACGTAGTCACGGTTGGGAGAACAGCGGTTAGTTGGGTCACTCATTTGCAGAAATTTGTGGTATTGTCAACTACGAAGGCTGAGTGCGTGACGATCACGAAAGTCAGCAAGAAGATGATATGGTTGTAAGGTTTACTTGAAAAATTGGGTAAGAAACAAGACTTTAATACCTTGTGGAGCGAAAGCCAAAATGCGATACATTTGGCGAAAAACGCGGTGTATCATTCTCGGACGAAATACATCAAGGTGCGGTATCATTTTATTCGTATAGCAATTGAAGAAGAGGAGTTGACATTGCAGAAGATTGTTGGAGAAAACAATCCGGCGGATATGTTCACCAAGATCGTTGACAGAGATAAGCTGAATCTCTATTGCAGATTGGTGAACCCCTCCATAAAAATTTAATAAGAAGATAGTAGTGCGGAATCGTGTGAAATCTACTATTATAGGAATCAATACGGAAGAATCTCCAAATGGAAGAATGTTGTGTTGTGAAGAATCTTGCTACAGTTCAAGAGCCCAAAAGCCCAAGACACGAAGGCACGTGTATAGTGCGGATGGGCATACGGATGTGATAGGATTTAAATTAATTGTTAATTAAATCCTAGATTTAAAATTCAACATTATCTCTAAGTCGATCTATATCTAATATTTAATTTGACCTTATTCATAAGGCATAGGATTAAATATTAGATTAATGTTCAAGGCCTATAAATATAAAAAGGCTTGGGGCCAAGGGATTTAATGGGGTGGCCTATTGAAGTGCATCCAACGAAGCCAATCAATTAATAGGAGATCTGGGCAGCAAATGAAAATTTGGCGAGGCCCAGACTGCCATTAAAATACAGAGATCATTATGAGAAAGTGACTGCTAATAGAGAGATTTGAAAGAAATCTTCTATGGTTGCATGTAAACTTGATTCAAGAATATAGTAGACGTTTGCAGATTCCGCTCTGCCGGAGACTAGCCATACAGTGGGTGAACCCCGTTAACTAAGAAAAATCTCATTTTGAGAGGGTGGTTTGGTAATGATGCATGTTTTTTTGGATAATTGTGTTATTGAAAATGCTAACCATCTCTTTTTTGAGTGTAAACTTGCCAAGTCTGTTTGAAACATTTTTACGGAGGCTCTCAAGATACAATCCATCCCCAATTTCCTTCTTGATGCCATATCTGATTGGAGATTTGCTAATATTGATAAAATGTCTGATAACATATGGTTGCTTATTCTTTTTTCCGTCGGCTGGAACATTTGGAAAGCAAGGAATAGCAAAAAAAATTTAGGGGAAAACAGCTCACATCTCACTTTATCATTTTTTTTACTTGGTATGGGAGTGTCCCTGACACAATTAAAAACAATATCATAAATTCCACAGAGTTTATTAAACTTGGAGCAATTTTTACTGGGGACGTGGACAATCTTCTTCTTATGAGTTCCAAACCCTTGTCGTCACCTTGAACTTTTGCCTTATTTTTCTGTTTCAGTCTATATATGAAGCTTTATACTTCTTTTGGGAGCCTTCAAGTCATATGGTAGGGTTATGCTTAGCAGTTGGTCTGGTCAGATGGGGTTGGAATTCATTGTGTCTTTCTTGTTAAATGTGTTGCGCCCTCACAAAAGCTTACCCTTGAAAATTTGGTGGTTACCTACTCCTTGAAAGTTTTAACTTAACGGTGTATTGGTCTCTCCTTTTTATAAAAACAAGTTTGGCTTTTGCACATATGGTTTACTTTACATAGTTTTTACCCATGATTTGGTCTGCTAAGACAAGGAAATTATACTGGACATATCTGCTATAGCTCTGAAAAATATACTTATAAGGTGTGGCCGTCTTCTCTTTTGTCCTCGTTTCCTAGCTTTGCTGTTGTTTATATCTGGAGCTAAAAAAAGGGGCTCTTAGCCGATCCTCAATATGTTTTTTGTCATAAATTTTTTTTTTTAAAAAGTGTACAAATCATAGGCCTTTTTTATTGACATCTCACTTCAGTATGTGTGTATTGAGGAGTTCTTGGTATATAAACTGAGCGTCTTTTAGAGAAAATAATGTACTTAGGAGGCTGTGATCATTGGCTTATAAGTGAAAATTTTTGAACATGGTGCTTTTGTCCTCTCATAACTCACCAACTTTAGCTTGCTCTTTTTTGGTAGGAAACTATGTTAAAGTTCTTCTGTATGCTTTACAGTATTCTTTATAAAAATGGTTTTACCTTTACTCTTTTGGTTAAAAACCAAGATGGACGCACCATTGCATCCTGAACATAGCATTATTAGATAAATACACCATTGCATCCTGAACAATGCTCTACTGGATTTTTGCTTAATTTTTTTTTATTGTTGTCCTCGCATTTGAAGAAGAAGAATATTTCTCCAGGGTTGCAGTAAATGTATATGGCCTCCTATTGTAGGCCAAAAACAAGAACGCAAGTCCTGTTTGACCCTTGTTGTAGGAGGCTAGTTACACTTCTATCCGCCTAGCTAGGAAAAGTATTGCTCTCCGAAGAAATTCGAATCAAATATTCTTGTAACTGAATTATTTCTCAACTTGTTTTTTGCTTGACTTAAGCTAAATAGACACCACATGAATAATGAATTGGAGTTGATCGATCCTGGCTGTAATTAATTTATTCTACAATCAGCTTAGTGCTAAAAAGAACCATCACGTAGAATTAGTAGACAAATGTAAGCAAACATGTCGTTCAAAGACCATTATTTCAGCCTAATCTGTTTATGTAAGATGCTTATGGACAGATGACAATGAAGTTGTAATGATTATTTACATAACCAACAAAACTTAGCGATTAAATTAAAATCACTGGGGACGAGTTGTGGACCTTACTTTGACTGGAATGAAACAGTCCCAGACATTAGACATCAGTGGCCTTAAATTTGTAGACATTTGAAAATTTTGATCTCTTTGATCTTCATGTATATAATTGGCTCCAAATGACCAAATTTAATTGTACAAATCATATTATAGCTCACTTAGGAAGTTTAAATGGTAAATCAATCGTACATCGATTATATGCACAAACAAAAGTCGACATTTTATGATAGTTGATATTTTTCGGAGTTCGGATAAATCCAATCCCAGCCTGTGGTTGTGGATGAAGAGGGGAAAAAATTCATAATTTGATGTTGAAGGACTAGAATTAAAATAAAATAAATGGTTTTCTATTATCGTGACTGTGTGGAGCTTTCTGTAAAGTTTGACAATTGTGTTGGCTAGAGCACAATATGCACATCTGTTGACTTATCCGCTACTTAAAATAAAAAAAAAAGGCGAGCATATTCCTAACTTGATATTGCATTAAACAAAACAAATTTATTGTTTATTAATGCTACTTTATAATTTCTCAAAAAGGTGAAGCTTAACTTAAGTGAAGGATGATATCATCTTGACAATCATTGAAATATTTAAATTATTAGTTTTTTTTCTCTCTTGAAACTTGAAAGCTCTGTGTTATGTGGTCCACACTAATCACTTCACTAATGGGCATCTTAACTATTTTTGATACTTGTGCTCTTTGGATTACAACCCCCATAGAGCATCTTTTGTTTTTTAAGTGATTTAGATGTTGTCTTTTAATTTGGTTTCTTTCAGAGTCTTTTATTTAGTACGATTTATGCATTACTATAAACGCATATTTATAATTCCGGCCTAGCATTCGGCAAAAAGTACTTGATAATGATCTAGTCATTCATTTGCCCTAAGTGTTTGGCATGAATTCGAATAATGATCAATCATCATCAGCGTACCTTTTTGCTAAGGGGCTGTTTGGTTGCAGGATTATGGAATTTGGATTCCAAAAATAGTACGGTTGCAATTTCTGGATTTGGTAATTTGTTGTTTGGTTGGTTTTGGATTCTTAGTATTGAATTTGTAGATCCTTGTAATCTTTGTTTGGTTGGTGGAAAAAAATAGGATTTGGATTTGAGGATTTTAGAGAGAGATAGAGAGAGAGAGGATTGTTAAATAAATAAAGTGCATGGGTCCCATCTAAAAGTACAATGAATAGTGCCAAATCCTTGAGAATCCTTGAAAATTTTTAGGATTCATGAATCCTTCTTTCGTGGTGGGCCCCCCATAAAAAACAAAGGAATCCTAGAAATCCTAATCTTACAACCAAACACAAAATTGTGGAATCCTAGGATTCCACAATCCAAAATCCAAATCCAAACCAATAATCCTGCAACCAAACAGGCCCTAACAAAAAAACCAATGGAAAAACCGATTTGAATCTGCTACACTGATAAGACCCGTCTAAAGTTCGTATAATCGTGGACTCATTTCTCTAGACATTTGCATAATTTATACCAATAAATCCATGTAACTGATAATAACTTTCAAGACAAACAATATTTCTTTGGAGTGAATTGATTGTACACTCTTCTAAAAGATCACAATAAACAGTTGCTTACACAAAACTGTATACTGAATGCTAACAAGTGCTTATTAACATGAACTTATCTTAACATCCTATAAACAACCACACTCGTCATATAATCCCTCCAAAAAAATTCCTACATATATCTTCTCATCATCATACACATATTATACAAAACTATGATACATGAACATATATCATCATCTCCCCACAACATCTCCACCACCAACCCCAAACCCTTCCTCCGAAAAATCAGAGAACACATCATCAAACTTCGACAACGCGTATGCCACATCCACCATGCTCGGCCTCTTCACCGGATCCTTATTCAAACAAGCCCTAGCAATACTCATCACATTCATCACACTCTCAAAACTCCCCGATGCAGATCGCCGGTCAACAATCGCCTTATCCATCCAGCTCAACACTCTCCCTTCCACCCTCCCATCTTTTATCCCAAAAATACCCTCAACTTCCATCCACAACACCTCCCCATCTGCCCCAATCGCCTCTCTCCCTGAGACAAGCTCAAGCAAAACAACCCCAAAGGCAAAAACGTCCATTTTAGTCGTCACTAAACCATCGGCTAAATACTCAGGGGCTATGTAACCTTGGGTCCCGACAATGTGCGTGGTTACGGCATTGCACCCTGACTTGGCGAGCCCAAAATTTGCAATTTTTGCTCGCATTTTTGAGTCGAGGAGGACGTTTGAGCTTTTGATGTCTTTGTGGACGACACGAGGCCAGGTGTGCTCGTGGATGTACTGAAGGCCATGTGCGAGGTCAAGGGCGATGCGGAGGCGGGACCGCCAGTCTAGGGTTTGGGAGCGAGTGGGGTCATGGAGCCAAGAGGACAGTGAGCCATTTGAGATGTACTCATAGATTAGGTAGCAGGAACCGGTGTCCGTCTCAATGCAGAAGCCTTCGAGCTTTACGAGGTTGGTGTGGTTTACCTATTGTCGCTAATGGTGATCAGAAGGTGGTAGAGAATACAATATTAGAGAAATCATATAAGGTGCCTGACATCGTGGTAATTGCTTTAAGCGAAAATAATTTCCCCACACAATATGATCATAGATAGGGCCGAAATATATACATCATAATAGTTGGTCAACAAGGCAAATCGTAATCACCAAGCAACTAACTAAACTTGATCAACAAGAAGAATATCCAATATCACCCTAAGGGAAAATTAGTAAAAATGGCCAATAACTATACAAAGGGACTTCATTCATAAGAAATTATTCTATGTGGGGACCATAACACGGTCAGAACGAAAAATAATCCAAAGTCTTCCTAAATATTTATAAATTTTCTCTCTCTCTTGTTTAGGTGCATTTCAGCCAACATACAGAATAATTCCTCACGATGATTGGGGGTGAGGTGCATTATAGCCTAAATAGATGTTCTAAGACATAAGAAGTGCATAAAATATAAATAGGGGAGAGGTTTCCAATCTCAACTCCCCAAAAAATTGACTTCTAATCTAATGATGATGATGATACACACAATGGCAAGCAAGTGTTACAAAATTAAATGCATTGACCATCACATTGTATTAAATTGCTCATTGTTAGTTAAAATTCACCAGTCTATTAGGGTCCCATGTGTATTAGGTGAAAAGTTTTGGATTAACTAGATTAGTCGTTGTCATTATCACTTCCAATGACATAATTATCATGAAACTATTAATTATGATCAGTATGCATACCCTTACATTTGTCTTGAAATGGTCAACGGAAATGAAATTCTAATAAAAAGCATCTAGAGAGCCGGGCTTGTTTTATGGTATAAGATCTGGTGTATTATCAGACTGTTAAATGTGCACACCATAGGGTTCATAACGCTGACCTCTTTTATCTAAAGTTCTTAATTACAATAGGATTAAACATTAATATGGGTGTATTTCAGTATTCCAGTGTTTCCATAGAAAAGCCTCTCTTTTTTCCTTCTAGAATTTTACATTTTCTCAATGAATCTTGCTGTTAAGTATCACCTCAAACCCCTAATCAACTTAAACAAGAACACTGCTTAGAAGCATCAAATATAATATAGTGAAGGAACTCGGCTGTTCCAACAAATGCTTTCAAAAACTCGTTTCTAACATTCAATAACTAAAACAAGTTCAAGAAGATCAAATATAGCTTGTATTAGATTACGAGGGGGTATCAAACATTACATAAATTAAATAACTAATAAGTATAGAACTGGGATTTATCTATGAGGATATGTTTCTTTTCTTTTTTCCCTCTTTTTTTTTTTTTGGGGGGGGGGGGGGGGGGGGCAACGAGAGTTAAAAATTACAGGTTCAAATCTGTAAATATAAGATCTTATTAGATTTCATAGGACTTGGTCAATATCGTTGAGACCCGTCGACTCTTCATAGTTTCAATGTTGCTTCAATAGGTTAAACATGTACTCAGCATTTCACATGCTGAGTAAGGAACTGACAATGATGGATAAAATTGTTTAAGGAGTTTATGCCAGATATCAAAAGTTATGCCGACTATATAAGACCAAAAGGTACCCATTTCTAGTAGGTCCAGTTCCACATTTATGGTCCCGGTCTTGCTCAAATCACTTAGATTCAACAATTACGGCAAGATCATACACATCTTGCTACCGCATGACTTGCTTGTTCTCTAATGCTACCAAAAGTTTAACCACTAATTGTTTTGGGTGGGCCCTTTGTGGCTGCAACCAGTATTTGAATTATCGATATGAACTAGTATACCAGCTCCCAGTAGATATTTGCATACATTGGCATGCCTATAACTATCATAGCTAATAATTAATTTATTTAAACTCAATTTAAATATAATAACAAATCAATCCACAAGCCAATATTACCATTCAAATACCCCAAAAAAAGTGGAAATCAAATATTGAAAAGGACTCGATATCACTATTTGAACACCTCCAACAACAATACACCGACCGATATAGTGTATGCTTCAAACATTGACCAAATAATCAGACTTTTTAACCACAACTGCTCTTTGTTATCAAAATTCAAGTGATTTAACAGTGATTAAATTATGCAGCAACCGTCTATCTTCCAACATGAATTCAGCAATACTCCTCTCCTAATTAAATTAGCATAGCCTAATTCCAACTATATAAATTGCATCAGCTACTAGCCAACTAAGCATCAAGTAAGGTTGATTAGTAGCATGATATATTCAGAACATAACAAAGAACCAAAGATCCGGATCAATCTAATATTTTTTCTGATTCCTAGATACTGCTATGTTGACGTTGTACAACTTGAGAAATAATTCAAGGGGAAAAAAGAAAAGTCTTGAGTATTAAGCAGCATAATTCCATACCACTACAAGATTACGTCAAGCAATTGCTTAAGATCAAGGAAGTTGACAGACTGAATAAGATATCAATGAATGCACAGCGTGAAAGTCTTTTGTGGGAATGTTGGAGATTGTAGTCCACATTCATCTCAACTTATTTTTCAGAGGATAAACTAAAAAAAGTCTTTGTATTATAGGGATTTTATATTATTGATTGTTCTATTTAATTCAACAAAATAACATTCCTTTACCAAGCCTTTCTATCAAAGTGCCAGTTACATCTCATTAGTTTATTGAGACTAGAATCCAACATAAAAAGTAAGAATACTTTCTCATATTGAGGCATTTAGCTAATTTGTTTCATCTAGTTACATCATTAGGGCTTGTTTAGCAACGGGGGGTTATGGTTTTTGAAACCCTGATTTCGTGAGGTTTTGATGCCAAGCTCTCAAAATTGAAACCGAGCCTCGTTTGGCAACCAATATGGGCCTGTTTGGGAATGGAGTTGACTTTTGTAATCTGTGGTTTCATAAAGTAAGCAAAGTTAACTCCAAAATGCTAACTTTGCCTTATTTGGCACTCATTTTAGAGTTGAGATAACTATAATTTTTCAACCTTAAACTGCAGTTATCTCAACTCCAATCTGATCAAAGTTAACAAAACTTCAATTTTGGAGTTTGAGGCTTGCAAACCATAGTTTGCATTCCTCCTACCCCACTTTAAAATAAACCATAGTAATCCTAACTCTATATCCAAACAGGGCCTACAAAGTTTCCCAAACAACGGTTTCGAAAAGTTTCTAGGGGTTGGAAACCCATTTTTCTAAACTCTAGAAAAATGGAGTCTCACGAGGTTCATGTTGTCTCTCTTTTTTCTCTCCCTCCCATGCTTAAGGGGAAAAAACTTGTCAAACGAACCCTTGGTTTCATAAACTAAGTTGGTAGACGACCCTAAGCTTAGCGAGACCCCAATCAAGCAAACTGTGGTTTCAGAAACCTTGTTGGCAATCTACTCCTTAATAGCTTATCTACCATACCCATATCCAAAAAAGATATGCACAAACAACAAAACAAAGGCACACATACCTTCTGCAAGATCTTGAGCTCATCACAGGCATTCCATTTCATCTTCTTAATCGCATAAACTTCGCCATCCATCACTCCCCTATAAACCGACCCCTGAATCAACCGACTACTATCAAACCCCGCGGTCGCCTCCACCAACTCCTCCATCCTAAAAACCTTGTACTTATCTAACCACTCCGATATATCCGTCATCAGCTTCTCGTCCGACACGCTCCTCCGATACTTCCCGATCCTCTCCTTCCCCTTAAACTTCCCCTCCTCGTCTCCCCATTCTCCCCTCCTCCTCAGATAAAAATCCCTCCTTTTCCAAAAATACCCCATCCCCACCACCGAAACCACCCACAATACCCCCAAGATCCCCAATCCAATCGCCAACCCGATCACAACCCCTTTTCTTTCATCGGACGAAGCTGTCGGCGGCGGAGG
The DNA here is from genome assembly GCA_030015575.1 of Agapanthus africanus. NCBI lineage: Eukaryota > Viridiplantae > Streptophyta > Magnoliopsida > Asparagales > Amaryllidaceae > Agapanthus > Agapanthus africanus. The sequence goes on from CM057350.1 coordinate 28,527,897, forward strand.
AGGAGGCGCGGCCGAGTGGTTGAGTATGAGAGGCGGCGGGACTTTGGAGACTGGGATGAGGATCGTCAAGTAGGGCTTCAGTTTCGCCTCGGCGCCGTTGATGGATTCTAGGGTTTGGACGTCGGTGCCGAACTCGGAGGCGAGGGAGGAGAAGGAATCGGTGGGCTGAAACGAGTAAGTGATTATGAATTTAAATCTCGATGAGCTTTGATTTTTAGGGCACTGGCAGAACAATGGAAAGATAACGGTGCCGCCGACGGTGAGGTTGGTAGGGACGAGGGAAGGGTTGACGGCCTCGACGGCGGGGTACGACGTCAAGTTGCCGAACATGTATGCGGAGACCGTATAATAAGTGTCTGCGTCGTTTATTTGGTAGGGGACGGGTGCGTAGGATAGGTGGGAGGAGGCGCAGGCGCACGTTAGCGGGACGAGGAGGGGCTGGCCCGGGGCTAGGAGGGAGGAGTTGGCGGTGAGGTTGCTGGCGCGTGCTATCGTGAGCCGGCTGAGGGCGAAGAGGTCGCCGATGGCGGGTAGGTCGAGGAGGGGCGGGTAGGGACCCGATTGGGAACCGGCCCGGTAGAGGAAGTACGATAGGCATGGGTAGGTTGAGGTTGAGGAGGACGTGGAGCAGTTGTAGCCGTTGGATGTGGGCGGGGGGTTCGGTTTCTGGCCGTTGGATTTGGGTATGGGGATTAGGGAGAGGAATAAAGATAGGATTAGGATTTGGGTTCTGCTCATCTTTTTCGTTTTTCTCTTTTTGGGATTTGAGAGCAAGAGAGAGGGAGAGCTGGGGTGGGGGAGCATATGAAATTTAACGGAGTTTTGATTGAGTACGGGCTGCTTTCGTTATCAAAAGTCACATCAATATTAAAAGTGTGACCACGTGAATTTTCCTTTTTACACGTGAGCTTGGTCAGGGATGCTACAATCTTCGAAAATTCTTCAATAAATCTTCTGTAATATCCTGTTAAACCCAAGAAATTTCGAATGTCCTTCTCTGTTTTTGGTGTCAGTCATTCACTTACTGCTGCTATTTTAGCTGGATCTACAGAAATTCCATCGTCTGAAATGATATGTCCAAGAAATCCGACTTGTTCTACCCAAAACTCGCACTTGCTGTACTTGGCATAGAGTCGATACTGTCGCAAAGTCTTAACGACAATTCGTAAATGTTCAGCATACTCTTTCCGATTCTTTGAATATATCAGGATGTCGTCGATGAATATGACAACGAACCTGTCTGGGTACTCTTGGAAAACTTGATTCATTACGTTCATGAATATGACTGGTGCATCGGTCACTCTAAATGGCATCACGAGAAACTCATAATGTCCATAGCGAGTCCTGAATACCGTTTTCGGAATATCAGACTCTTTGACCTTCACCCGATGATAATCCGAACGAAAATCTAATTTTGAGAAAACGTAAGACCCACTTAACTGATCGAACAGATCGTCGATTCGCGGTAGTGGATACTTGTTCTTTATCGTGACTTCGTTTAAAGCTCTATAATCTATGCATATTCTGTATGAACCTTCGTTCTTCTTCACAAGCAAAACTGGAGATCCCCAACTTGAAGTACTGGGGCGAGTCTATCATTTCTGCAGAAGTTCGTCCAGCTGAGTACGGACCTCCTTCAAACCTTCAGGGCTTAACCGATACGGTGCTTTGATCACCAGTTGTGCACCAGGTTGTAACAACTCCAATTCTTGTGTACATAAATTTGATTAAAAGTTAATTTATACTTAGGGTATTTACAAATTCCTGTGAGTACTATAAGTATTTGATTCAATTTTGAACAGTAAGAAGGAGCTTGTAGCTCGCTGGTAAGGCCTTGCACTGCTGAACCAATACACTAGAGTTCAAATCCCATCAGCCGCATTATTTTTTATTTGTTTTTCTTTTAATCCTTTAGAAGCCCAAGAATCTACACGTGCATAACCCGTAAAACCAAGAGTCACACATAAAACAAATGACTCCACCGTAGTAGTCAAAGAGACGGGGACACGTGGCATGGAGAATCGGTCCGACTCGGCCGACTCGGGCCGGCCTGACTCAGCCGAAACCCTATTTTTTTATTCTTCTGCGACTCTTTAACTCCCCATTGTTAGGCTACGGCAGCGCCCCGGCAGTCAATCCGAAGCCAAATGTGGAACAAAACTTTTCTAACTTGGCGCTACCGCAACCAATCACCCGGATCGAACCATTAACCGTTAACTAGCAAAACTGTAAAGAGTTCAAAGATTATACCGATCGATCTGTGTCCTTCGGTCTTCAATCTCCATCCCATGCTTGTCGCGGCTGCCCCGACGAAGTTAGCTCTCCGGTCTCGCTTGTCGAAGTGGCACCACATCGAGGAATTTTTATACGGGCTCCCGCTTCAAACCGAAGCAACTCGGACATGAAGTTTGCGAGCCGACATGTCCAAGATGAAGTAGAGATAGTGTGTGATTAATTTGTCTCAATACACTCTAGGATTCTCAACACATGAGAGGGATAGAGCGGAGGTTGAAGATGATGCCCATGGTGGAAGTTGTGAGCTCAAGGAAATATCAAGTGAGCTAGCAAAAAGAAAAAGAATGAGATGGCTCTCACAAGAGTGATGGCAGCCCCTTTAAGTGTAAGTGAGTGTTTAGATATTTTGTTGTGAGCTAATGAGCCTCACACACTCACAAAATATCTCTGCACTCACATGCTTACAAAATATCTAAAAGCTCACTTGAAAATATCTTAGCCATAACAAAAATGAGTCATGCCAAGAATGAGTCACAATTTCCACATTAAACATTTAAACATAAATGTTTAATCCACAAAAAAGAAAACGGCATCAACAAAAGTAATCTTGTAACTAATTACAAGAATACATATATACCTGCATCCGTATTCCGACTGAATACGAATACTACGAGACGAAAGTAATCTAACAATCTAATACTAGGATCCGGTTTAAACTAAAGCCTACTAGTATGATCCGTCCGATCATGATCCGTATACGAGTGCACGTATATGTTCGAACCCTGCCATAAAACCATACGGCCTCTACAACGTTTCGCCCGAATTTGGGAAACTTTCTGTGGGGGACCCTAAAGACTCGTCAATCGCTGGCAGTGAGTTTAACCACAAGCACGTCAGTGACACTAGCTGTACGTAACAGCTGCCCATGTATTGAGCGAAAGGGAAGCTGATGAGCGAACTCATCCTGAAACCCTACTGAGCCTATCTGTGACAATCTCCGTACAGTCCGGTCTGTTCGTCTATGAGTATCGCATATCGGACCTAGAGGGTTGGTAAACGTCAGACCCCCAATAGCGGTATAAGTCATGACGGAGTGTAGCCCGGAACACCTTGAGAAACTACTGGAATACCTACCAGTAAATCTCACTTGCCTTGGCCAAGGACTTTGTGTAATGTCTCTCCAAACACAGCGCGATATCAACCCCCAATACCGGGAGAGACGAATCCTGTCTAACCGCCACTACCTCCAAGTGCTTCGGGACTGCACCCAACTACTACCTATTTGCCGACTCCTTTGAGACGTGGTAGGGTAGCAATCAAAGAACGGTGAGAACACACTTGAGGTAATGTAGCAGTGTCAAGTCAACGGACTAAGTTGTACTCATGTCACCCGTGAACTGCTCCTGACGATAGGTATAGTACCAATCAGCAGTGCCCCTGCGAGTCCGTCCGGTGTACTCATAACCCAATGAGCACCTGTATACTATTTTAGGTGAACCAACTGACACCAATAGCTTGTGAGACCAGCCACCGCCTCTCGTCGGGGTCTCGATCCGTATAAACTACTCTACTCATGAAGTATCGATGCCCAGTCTCGAAACTCTTACGACTAGGGATACTTTAAGGATGTGCTTATAGACTACCCAACTCTCACGTATATGATCGCCATCAACATGTAGTAGTGATCTTAATGTCACCTGAAGCATGTACATGATAATAAAGACAAACCAGATAGCATATTATCATCTCGAGTAAGACTGTTCTACCGGTATAGGTCCTCCCTCAATCATTGCAATCACGTGCCTGTGATCCAATAATTGACTTGAGGGCACTATAGCCAACACCCATAACCCCTGTGTTATTTAAATTCTCTGCACATTTACAGAGCAATTTAAAACACACAATTATCCATTTTTAATACACCTTTTCACATCCCTAAACCCGAATTTTTCCTATAAATACCGCACCTCAAATCACCCCTCCTCACTCACAAATCACTACCCAAACTCTCAAGAAAAATCCCAAGTTTTTTGTGTGTAAGTGGAGTTAGCAAAGGGCGAAACTCCGACGAACTTCCGATGACGATTCGAGAGGATTCTGGCGACGAAACGACGCACCGGCGCCTCCCACTTCTTTCTTTTCCTCTCATCTACCTTACAATCCAGTAAGTCCCTTCTTCCCTATTTCCCCCAATCAGAGGAAAGCCCTGTTCAAAATTCAAATTTTGAAATGAAACAACGCTCAAGATGCAGCGCCAAGTGCGCAGAGCCCTAAATAGCGCACCACGTGCAAAGCACGTGTGCGCTGCGCTCTGAGCAGCGCACCACGTTTATGCGCTAGCGCTAGATGCGCTGCGCTCCAAGCAGCACACCACGTGCAAAGCACGGGTGCGCTAGCATCAAATGCACTGCACTCTAAGCAGCGCACCACGTGCAAAGCACGGGTGCGCTAGCGCTGGAACTAAAAGCTCTCCATCGTCAGATCAAAAATCTAATAATAATGATAAATCATTAATTAATCAGAATTAAATTCTGTTAAGAAAAGATTTCTTAAAATCTTTCCAAATAACAAGATTGTGCTCTGAAAATCAGAGCACCGTTGGATCAATGATCCAATGGTAACTAAAAATTACTAAAAGACAGAATAAATTCTATATGGAAAGATTTATCAATCTTGTTAAAAACTAGAACAATGATCTAATGGTAACTAAAAATTACTAAAAGACAGAATAAATTCTGTATGGAAAGATTTATCAATCTTGTTAAAAACTAGAAGATTGCCTTCTGTAAATCAGGAGTCCTTTGATCAAAGATCCAACGATGGGAAATTCTCCAAATCAATTGGAGAAAAGATCTCCTTAACTGATTGAACAAGCATGCTTGCCTTAAAAAAAGGCCCCTAAACTTCAAGTCTGAGAGAAAGAAGCATAGAGAGAAACCTCCTCATAAACTTTGAGAAATTCAAAGAAAAAGAGCAAGCTCTCAGAAGAAGAAAACTTTCTTCAAGATAAAAAAAATGAATGATGATGAACATAGAGATGAAATCATCTCATAATTAAGAAAGAAGGATTCACTTCTTTAAAGATCATAGATCTACAAAGACCAAGGTCTTTTCAAAAGAGATCAAAAGATCCCATCATAAAATAAAAAGAAGAATATAAATCTTCTCACAGATCATAGATCTACAAGACTAAGATCTTTTACAAAATGAGAGCAATACATCTCAAGGAGGGGGGAGAATTGTTCAATTCTCTTAGGATCATAGATCCATAAAGGCAATACCTTTCACTAAAATAAGAGATTAAAACACTTCCTACAAAATAAGAACTTTTGTTCTTAGAATCTTGAGACAAAGTCTTTTATAAACGAGAGTTTATTTCTCAGATCATAAAAATTGATCGGATGCGCCTTGCGCCCTTGAACTGCGCTTCTGCGCTCTTGTACTGGCGCTCAGCGCCGAATGCGCCACGTGTCCCTCACGTGTGCGCCACTTAACAGTTAGCGCTTCGCGCTCTCGAAATAGCGCACTGCGCTCATGGGTTGGCGCTCAGCGCCAGGCGCACCACGTGTCAATTACGTATGCGCCACTAACTTACTAGCGCGATGCGCTCATAAAATGCGCCCATCATCTGGCGCTCAGCGCCAAGCACGACACGTGTCCCTCACGTATGCGCTACTCGGCAGAAGTGCACTGCGTTCTTTGACTGGCGCAAAGCGCCAAGCGCACCACGTGTTGCGCTGATAGAATATAAATTGTTCTTTAATAAGCCCAAGGTTATGAGGAACGCTCAGCGTTCAGTAAAAGACAAAAACATTGTCAGGGCCAAGCTCAAATAAAGGCTCAACAACCCAAGATAAATGTTAAACATTGGACTTAGCCCAAGTTAGCCATAAGTCCTCAACTCATATTAATTGAGCCCATCTGCTCATAAATATTTTAACAGATCTTAGCCCCAAATTGGACTACAGATCTTTCAACCAAAATTGATTCAAGGGTACATCTCTGACCCCCTCTGATATATGTCATTGTAATCCTTCAACGTCTTCAGAGAGGTGATGGGTCCAGGCAACCATACATTTCATAGACTATGACGTCTTTAAACTGGACTGTGGGGTCCTTAAGCCCATGGACTATGATGTCCTTAATCTCAGACTGTGGGGTCCTTTAAAACCCATAGACTATGATGTCCTTAACCTCGGACTGTGGGGTCCTTTAAAACCCATAGACTATAATGTCCTTAACCTCGGACTGTGGGGTCCCTTAAAACCCATGGATTATGATGTCCTTAACCTCGGACTGTAGGGTCCTTTAAAACCCATGGACTATGATGTCTTTAACCTCGGACTATGGGGTCCTTTAAAACCCATGGACCGAGATGTCCTTAAACGAACATTGGACCGAGATGTCCTTAAACCAACATTGGACCACCATGTCCTTAAACTGGTAATCGACCGCAATATCCCTAAACTAAACAATAGAGCCCAAATGCTCTCTTGTTGGATCTAAACGATCCCGTTAAGCTGATCTTAGTCTAAAATTAGACTAACGTATCCTTAACAAATCGTTAAGTTGATCTTAGTCTAAAATTAGACTAACGTATTCTTAACAAACGTTTAAGTTAATCTTAGTCTCAAATGAGACTAACATATCCTTAAACCCAAACCCAAACCCAAATCTAAGAAAATACGGATTTGGACTAATCCACGCCCTACGGGCGACAATATAAATTAGTCCCCATATACAATCCACGGGCAACCAAAAATAAAACAAACACACACGACACGAAGTGACTATCCGGAGAAGGAGAAAGTGGTTACCGCGATGCGGTAGCATAATTAACTACAGGGGCTTGCGGCTGCAGGGAAGAGCGTCCCTACAATCAAAAACCCCTCAAATGAGGGGGAATCGGACGAAGTCTGCTATATCGGCCGCATTCGTTTAAACCTTCGATATACGGTGTCATAAATCAACTTGGTATTTTCGGAGAGGTGGAAGGATAGCACCAATTAGCATCTGCCCCAAAATTCAGGCAAGACGGACATGCGCGGTCGCGTCTCCGTGTTTCGGCAGGGAACAGATTTTGGCACGCCCGGTGGGACCTTTTCCTCTTTCCACTCCATACTTCGTGTGTCGTGTTTTTCCCGCGATCAAATAATCGCGGTGTGTATGTTTAAGGTTGCCCTTAGGGGAGTGAATACCGAAGCCGGCATTTCGTCTTTTCTGAGAATGGCGTTTGCTTTTACTCACCCCAACTCAGGCTCTGTCATATCTGGTGGAGTCAAGTATGGGCCACTTGCAGCCTCAAATCCCTGCAATCCGGCTCTTCAAGAAATCAACATACTTCTCTTTGGATCGGTGCTCCCACCTCCCACCCTCGGTGCCTCAACGCCGATGGAGGAAGCACAGGGGAAGTCTGTCTTCCACAGGCTGGTTCCCCAAGCTACAACTTTGCCGACGAAATCAGTTCTCAAACAACTGGCACCCGCCAAAGACCAAGGTCGACGCAGGGGGAAGAATATTCAAGCTCTTAAAGGAAACAGGGTGCAGGCTCGACAAAATCATGAAGCTAATCCCGGCCGTAAGAGAAGGTCAACATCGATATCAGCGTCATGCAAATGAGCTGGGGGCAGTTCTCCGTATGGTAATGTTTCAACCCCAGTGGTGAATGTTGTTGTTCTAAAAGCTTCAAATTGTTGTGAAGGGTCAGACAAAGTTCTCCTACCGCAATATTGAAGAAGTCTCCACAGCCCATGGAGATCCCACAAGAGCAGAAACCAGTTCACTCCCTGAGACGACTTTCCTCATCTATATATATAAGGTGTGGAAGCAGGTGAAGGGGACTTACCCCAAGACGGATCCTGATACATCGGTTCCTACCAAAACCAAAGCGGCTTTTCACAACATGAGGCCCAATAAAGCTCAAGTGCCCAAGGGTATGGCTGACCTCTCTTGGTGCTTTGAAAACGATGAAGATGAGTTGGTCTCAGAATTTCCACTGGCGCCAAAAGAGCTGGAAGATGGGATACATACTACTGCAGATGACCTCAGAAAAATTGACTTGGAAACGGCAAACGACCTACGGCCGACGTTCATCAGTAAACTGTTGTCTGAAGAAAAGGAGGCTACGCATAAAGACGTGCTCATGCAGTATAAAGATTGCTTCGCATGGAACTATTCAGAGATGCCAGGACTCGATCCAGAGATTGCTATCCACAAGTTGGCGATTTCTCCAGACGTCAAGCCGATCAAACAAGCACCGAGAAGAATGCGGCTCGAGCTTGAGATGAGCATCAATGCCGAGGTCAGGAAGCTAATCAACTTTGGCTTCATCCAAAAGGTTCAGTATCCTGACTGGATCGCCAACATCATCCCGGTGATGAAGAAAAATGGGACAGTGCGCATATGTGTGGACTTTCGGGATCTCAACAAAGCTTGCCCGAAGGACGACTTTCCAGTACCGATCACTGAGCTGATGATAGACAGTACGTCCACTCATGAAGTTTTCTCCTTCATGGACGGCTCATCGGGGTACAATCAAATAAAAATGCATCCCGAAGATAAAAAAAAACATACCGCTTTCCGGACCCCTTTGGGTATATTCTGCTCCAAAATGATGCCTTTCGGTCTAAAGAACGCCGGTACCACCTATCAGAGGGCCATGACGAAGATCTTCGATGACCTCATACATGAAATCGTCGAATGTTATATCGACGACCTCGTGGTTAAAAGCAAATTGTACGAGGAACATTTAAAGCATCTGAAGATCGTGTTTCAGCGCCTTCGGAAATACAACTTGAAGATGAACCCTCTCAAGTGTGCATTCGGAGTTTCCTCGGGTAAATTCCTAGGATTCGTCGTCCGACACCGAGGCATCGAGATAGACCCGTCGAAGATCAAGGCGATTATGGAAATGCCCCCGCCGAAGACTCTCAAGCAATTGCGGTCTCTCTAAGGAAAGCTCGCGTACATCTGGCGATTTATAGCCAATCTCTCCGGCAAGTGTCGTCCTTACAGTTACCTAATGAAGAAGGGAACCCCGTTCGTCTGGGATCGCAAATGCCAAAGTGCACTGGACGAAATCAAGCAATACCTGCAGAATCCCCCGGTGCTACCCGCTCCAGTCAAGGGAAAACCCCTCATTCTGTATACAACTGCCCTCGAAGGTTCTTTAGGCGCGCTGTGGGCATAAGAGAACGACTAAGGAAAAGAGAGAGCCCTCTACTACTTGAGTCGAGTTCTCCTGGGGGCAGAAAAAAATTACTCCCCCATTGAAAAACACTGCCTGACGTTGATCTTCGCGATAACGAAGCTCAGACATTATGCATTGGCACACGAGGTCTATATCATATCAAAGGTGGATCCTCTCAAATATTTGATGTCAAAGGCTATATTAACAGGGCAGCTCACTAAATGGGCCCTACTCTTAATGGAATTCTCGATAACTCATCGACCCCTCGGGCAGTGAAAGGCCAGGCCATTGCCGACTTCCTCGCTGAACAACCGATACCTGCCGAATCTCCCTTGAACTACGAATTGCCATACGAGCACGCGTTTGACACGATCGACGGGGAGAGAAGAGAGAATAATACCCAGTGGGAACTCTATTTCGATGGGGCATCTTCCATGAAGAAGCGCAAACAAAGTACCCCTATAATCAAATCCGGGGTAGGCCTTATCTTCGTGACTCCACAAGGAGGGATAATGCGCTTTGCCTTCTCCTCAACAGAGCCGAGGACGAACAATGAAATCGAATATGAAGCTTTGATAGCAGGTCTTGAGATCGCCGTCGACATGGGAATTGAGAATCTCCTCATATACGGAGACTCCCAGCTGATCGTTAGCCAAGTAAACGGAGTTGGTAAAGTACGGTGAGAGAGTGAAACAACTGCTGACTCGAATTCCTTCCTACACCCTGGAAAGCATACCGCGTGCAGAAAATAGCAAAGCGGATGCATTGGCCAAGCTCGCTAAAGAATTGGCCGACGATAACCTCGATAACGTGAGGATCGTTATGCAAAGCCGTCGGGTTTTTGCCCCGGCGGAAATATCTCTGGAGTCTTCCGAAGAAAAGGGAGCTACCGAGCAAACGACCCTACAAATAAAAGACCAGGAAAAGGCTAAGGATTGGAGAGAAGTCTTTATAGACTACTTCAAATCCCTTCGAACACCTGAAGATGCGTCCTCAAAACATCAGCTCATAAAACGAGCTCTATATTTTTCCTTCGTCAATGATACTCTATATAAGAGATCATTTGATTCTCTGTGTCTAAGATGCCTAAGACCCGAAGAGGTAAGGAGAGTCGTCCAAGAAACTCACGACGGACTCTGCGGTTCTCACCAAGCCGGGCCGAAGATGAAGCTGAAAATTAAAAGGATGGGCTACTATTGGCCTACGATGATCCAGGACTTTCTCGAATACGCGAAGCAATGCCACTCGTGCCAGATTCATGGAGATTTTATCCATCAGCATCCGAATCCACTACATCCAACGGTGGCTAGCTGGCCGTTTGAAATGTGGGGAACTGACATAATCGGACCCATCGAACCAACATCGTTCAGGGGACATCGGTTCATATTGGCGACAACGGACTACTTTTCTAAGTGGGCAGAAACCATACCGCTAAGAGAAGTGAAGATGGAGAATATCCTCCATTTCTTCAAGACACATGTCATTTATCGGTACGACATTCCGCGACTGATTATCTCTGATAACGGGCCAGCCTATAGAAGCCACAAGATCAGCCGCTTCGCACAACAGCATAACATAGACTGGAGATATTCATCGGTCTATAATCCCTGAGCTAACGGTCTAGCTGAGGCTTTTAACAAGACCTTGACGAAGATCGTGAAAAAGACGGTGTCTCGAAATAAGAGAGACTGGCACGAGAGACTGCATGAGGCTCTCTGGGCGTATCGAACTACGTTCAAAACAGCCATGAACACAACGCCGTATGCATTGGTATTCGGCATAGAAGCGGTACTCCCCCTCGAAAAAGAGTTACCCTCTCTACGAGTGGTCGTTCACTACGGGCTAACAGACGAAGAAAATGTTCACCTTCGGCTTGAGGACCTCGACGCCCTTGATGAAACCCGGCTCATGGCGCAACAAAATCCGGAGGCTTACAAAGCAAAAATGACACGCTCATATGAAAGATTGATTAGGCCGAGAATATTCCGCCAAGGCGAACTCGTGCTAGTGGTCAAAAGATTTATGATCCCCAATCATGCCAAGCGGGGAAAATTCGAGCCAAACTATGAAGGGCCGTATATCATAGATAAAGTTTACCAGGGTGGAGCCTATCTACTCATGGACATGCATGGTGAAAGACCTTTTAGGCTAATAAACGGTCGCTTCCTGAAAAAATACAATGCTTGACGAGCTACGTCCTAGGTCAACGATAGATGTCGACGACTATATCCGCTCGCTATCTTCCTGAGCCCAAACTCTATAAGTAGTAGCCGGCTATCGGACCGAAACGTTCTTAAACTAACAATGGACCACTATGTCCTAAAACTGGCGTCGGACCGAAACGTCCTTAAACTAACAACGGACCGAAACGTCCTTAAACTAACGACGGACCACTATGTCCTAAAACTGGCGACGGACCGAGATGTCCTTAAACTAACGATGGACCACTATGTCCTAAAACTGGCTGTTGACCGAAACGTCGATAAACTACTATGGACCACAGCATCCCAAGGCTGACACACACAAAAAAAGAGAAAAACGGTATGTCCATAAACAAAATGGGCACGGATGAAAACCCGAAAGGGCTCCGTGAGTAAAAACAGTAGGGCTACCGGCGAGTTTTGTGAAAACCCGAAAGGGCGCAATCTCGTTAAAAGACACTTGCAAGGTCCTCTCGACCTTGTGAGGAGAAACTACCTGCGTGAAGTCCTTACGACTCACAAAGGAGCAACACGCTTAGGGATCCCCACGATTCCTAAGGAGAAACACACTTACGAGATCCTCACGACTCGTAAGGAGAACCCTCCTTTGAGACCCTCATGGCTCATAGGATTCAAAAGTCTTAAGCTACAGGGATCTGAACCAGTTCTTAAACCATCACAACCTCCAATGCTGCCCTATAAGTGGTTCAGTATTGACCCTTGTATACAATCCACGGGCGCGAATAAACATTTCCCTAACAAAGTCCCACCAGAGACTGGGGATATGCTCATATGGCGAAAGACACTTGTAAGTCCTCTCGACTTATAAGGAGAAAACACTCTTGTAAGATCCTTACGACTTATAAGAGACCATACACTTAAGACTCCTCACGATTCATAAGGAGAAAACGCACCTACAAGATCCTCACGACTCGTAGGGAGAAATATCTTTGTGAGACCCTTACGGTTCGCAAAATTAAAAGCCTTAGTCGACAAGATCCTAACCCTGTTTACTAAGCCGCCTTTGTTCAATATCGACAAAGGCAAATGATGATTCGCTCATGACAATATCCCAGTTGTAGCGATGCTGATGCCTAAATCGGTATCAAATTCCAATTTCTTTCATGGCAAATGATGATTCGCTCCTGACAATATTCCAGTCGCAGCGATGCTGATATTAAGATTGGCACCAGATTCCAAGTTTCATACTCGTGGCAAAAAGTCAACGAGCCAAAAATGCATATGAAATAGCCGAAATGATGGGGCAACTTGCATCAGCAAGTAAAAATGTATGCATACAAAATAGCCGAAATGATTGGGCAACTCGCAATAAAAAACAGCGAGTAAATAAAAACAAATAGCCGAAATGATCGGGCACCGCGAGAAATAGCCGAAATGATTGGGCAATCGCGACTTTCGCAATATAAAAGCTGAAATAATAGAGCATCCCGGAAAGAAAATAAATAAAATGAAACTTTTTGCCCTACAGGTGAGATTACATCGATCCTTGTATACAATCCAGGGGCACAAACAAAGAGAGAACCATACCTTCCCCCTAGGCTTCATCCGAAAGAGAACCAAGTCTCGACTGTTCACAGACAGCCTGGAGATCATCTCAACACTCGTCTCATTACAACAGACGCAATATCAGCAAAACGGAACCGCGACAATTCCCAGTTCCATGACTCGGCGGTGCACAGACAACCGAGAGTCAACCCCTGACTCCGTGAAATGCGGATAAAGTCAACCCTTCCTGGTCCTTGCGGAACACGGCCTATATCAATCCTGACCCCGTGGGAAGCGTCCAGAGCGGAGCCTGGTCCTCGCAGAACACGGCTATATCAATCCTGACCCCGTGGGAAGCAGCCAAAGCAAATCCTGGTTTCATAGACACGGCCTATGTCAATCCTGACCCCGTGGGAAGCGTCCAGAGCGGAGCCTGGTCCTCGCAGAACACGGCTATGTCAATCCTGACCCCGTAGGAAGCATCCAGAGCAAATCCTGGTTTCATAGAACACGGCCTATGTCAATTCTGACCCCGTGGGAAACGTCCAGAGCGGATCCTGGTCCTCGCAGAATACGGCTATGTCAATCCTGACCCAGTGGGAAGCATCCAGAGCAAATCCTGGTTTCGTAGAACACGGCCTATGTCAATTCTGACCCCGTGGGAAACGTCCAGAGCGGATCCTGGTCCTCGTAGAACACGGATATGTCAATCATGATCCCGTGAGAAGCATCCAGAGCAAATCCTGGTTTCGTAGAACACGGCCTATGTCAATCCTGACCCCGTGGGAAACGTCCAGAGCGGATCCTGGTCCTCTCAGAACACGGTTATGTCAATCCTGACCCCGTGAGAAGCATCCAGAGCAAATCCTGGTTTTGTGGAATACGGCCTATGTCAATCCTGACCCCGTGGGAAACGTCCAGAGCGGATCCTGGTCCTCGCAGAACACGGCTATGTCAATCCTGACCCCGTGGAAAGCATCCAGAGCAAATCCTGGTCTAGTGGAACACGGCCTGTGTTAATCCTGACCCCGTGGGAAGCGTCCAAAGCGGAGCCTGGTCCTCGCAGAACACCGCTGTGTCAATCCTGACCCCGTGGGAAGCATCCAGAGCAAATACTGGTTTCGTAGAACACGGCCTATGTCAATTCTGACCCCGTGGGAAATGTCTAGAGCGGATCCTGGTCCTCGCAGAACATAGCTATGTCAATCCTGACCCCGTGGGAAGCATCCAGAGCAAATCCTGGTTTCACAGAACACGGCCTATGTCAATTCTGACCCGTGGGAAACGTCCAGAGCGGAACCTGGTCCTTGCGGAACACGGCTTATATCAATCCTGACCCTATAGAAAGCATCCAGAGCAAATCCTGGTCTAGTGGAATACGGCCTATGTCAATCCTGACCCCGTGGGAAGCGTCCAGAGCGGATCCTGGTCCTTACGGAACACGGCTATGTCGATCCTGACCCCGTGGGAAGCATCCAGAGCAAATCCTGGTCCCGTAGAACACGGCTAATGTCAATCATGACCCCGTGGGAAACGCCCAGAGCAACTCCTGGCTCCGTGAAATGCGGATGATGTCAATCTCATCAAACACTTACGGGTCCTCTCGACCCGTAAGGAAGAAAACTCACTTGTGAGATTCTTACGACTCCCAAGAGAAAAACACACTTAGGAATCCTCACAATTCTTAAGGAGAAAATACACCTACGAGATCCTCACGACTCGTAGGGAGAAAAGTCTTTATGAGACCCCCACGGCTCATAAAATTGAAAAGCCTTAGGCGGTGATTGATCTCAAAAACTATCTATAACCGCAATCAAGAACGGCGTCGCATGAAGCTAGCCGGTGAGTACGGGTCGGTCCACAGGAATTTTGTGAATCTCCTAATTGCTTTTACGAGTTAATTCCGATGGGAGCCGGATTGATTATTAAATCTAAAAACCTAATTAATCTATATCTAAGTCTTGTTAGGGTTAGGTCTAGATTAAGTTTGGAAAGTCTATAAATCTCACCGCTTTCTATACCCATATGAAGATCTAATTAGTGTTATGGTAAATATTAATAAAGGGGATTAGGATGATTGGGAAGATGATTCTTCCTCTAGATCCTTGTCCTTCCTTTCTTAATCTTTACCCTAACCTCCATGGAAAACCTTAAAATCCGGGCCTTTAGACTACAGATCACCGTTACTTCGAGGGTAGAGTGCCGTAGGAAGCGGAATAAGAAGGTATGCATGGAGTTCTATGAAAATATATGAAGGGCAAGAAAGGGGATGAGAGATTTTCGTCTCTCAAACCTTCCCCAGATCTAACCCTAACAAGCGAGGAGACTACTCGCTCATTAGGGAATTAAAATACATTTATCTAGGGCAGAGAATAAAAGACTAATTAGAGCAAGAAATTAAATTTATCTAGGGCAAGAATAGAAAATTAATCTAGGACAGAAAATAAAGAACTTACAAAAAATGATGCTCTCCAAAAGAATGCTGAAATTTATTAATGAAGGGAGGCATGAAAAGAATACAATGATTTGGGCTTCTATTTATAGGAGATAGAAACCCTAGGTTACAATTGATTTGCATGTCTACATTTACCAAAATATCCTTAGGAAGACCTAGTCAAAGTAGATTTCAAGCTTTGGTAAAATTTTATGTCTCTTTAAAAGAAAGTATTGGGCCTTGGATCTTTGGGCTTCCTTATTATTTGGTTCTTTATTAAAATAGCTTCTATGTTTCTTCCAGATCTCCAGTGAATAATTGCGGTGGGCTTTTAACCGTTCGCTTTGTAATCTTGGACCTTGCATTGCCTTGTACTTTGTGAATTTTATCTTTGATGTCGGCTTGATCAAGAGTCTTCTGTTTGTTGGTCAAAGTCCACTTTTGCATCGTCTTTTCATCATTTTCACTGTTTTCTGTCCAAGAACCTGTAACCTGTAATATGTAGCAGACATGCATCAAAAGCACTTGTTTATTTGTAAAAAGAATAAGAATGGGGAATATAATAATGCAATATTATGGTGTGAACAAATACCCCCAAACTTATCTTTTGCTCGTCCTCGAGCAAACTTATTTTTATTCTCAATAAAAATCTAACCTAGCCGCACTTTCGCAGGGAAACGCGATTGCACTGAGCTCGTGCAACAAGCCGTTAAACCTCTAGGTGTCCCTAGTAGGAGGAGTGTTGTCTCCTGAGCGTTTTCAGCGGATTACACCCACAAAATCCTATCAATTCAGCCCATTGACTTTTGTTCTCCAATTAGGTTTTCTAACAAGGAATTCTATTATCTTTTGACTCGCAAATTATCCACCCATATTCTTCACACTTCCTCATCATTTAACTTAAGATTATATATATCTTGCAGATCTACTTAGCTTTCAGCATTTCTTAAGTTTTCCTTCTAGGGTTCCATCTCCACTTAGGAATTTCTATCAACCCTTACTAAAGATACAAGTTCTATTCTTCACTCCTTTCTCTCATCTAAACTCCAATCACATATCCCCACATGTGTGTAAAAATCACCCCTACACTTGGAAATTCAAATCAAGCAATCGTACTCTCGTCCATTGTCCAAAGCACTTATTAATTGGTGAATTTTTAATTGAATTTTGCTTACACATCCTTCATGCGACCGTTAATACTTCTTGAGGTACCAACGACCGATTACAAGATGCGTTAGCACTTTAAAGCGTACTTCCTAGTTTTGCAACACCCAAGGCTTTAGCAGTGACTCCCAAACCAGTTGGTCTAAGGCACTAGGTGATGAATCACCCTCGCTAAATATTTTTTCTATTTTTTTAGCCTTAAGTAATCACAAAAACCAGTGTTCATTTTTTTTTCTTTATTCACTTTTTTCTTTTATTTTCATTGTACTAAGGACTTTAGACAAGAGCATTTCAAGGTCTCCTCTACTATTCCAAGTTTCAAGGTGCGTGTTTGTGCAATTTGTAGGGTATACATTTTCAGAATTTAGACTTAAGCTAGGAATTATTTTTCAAACTTATACTCTAATAAGAACATCAATACTTTTCCCTTATTTTGACTTAGGCCAAGAAGTGAACCCAAAATTTGCCTATTTCTAAATAAACTACAAAGACATATACTCTCTACCATTAAACTTTAAGGAATGTTATTTTTAAGGTTTTTAATTTACTAAGTCTAAGATCTAGTTGTTCCTAACCAGTTAACCTATTTGTCAAACTCAAGTCAATTAACCAAAACTGAATACAATAATTTTTATAATTTTTGAAATTTTTCAATTTTTATGGGTTTTCAAATAAGTATGCAAATGCAAAAATATGTACAAATGAATGCAAAGGAAGAAGACGTACCGAGCATACCCCCAAACTTGAACTTGACAGTGTCCTCATTGTCATGCTAAACCAAGAGGGTCAAAATACCGGTACTCCCCTGTTTATTTATTTATAATAATTTTTTTTTATATTTTTAATGTTTTAAAAAAAAAATTATTTATTTTTTTATAGAAAAGAAAACCAAAAAAAATATATACATATATACAAAGATTCCCCCAAACTTAAGCTTGGCCTTACACAAGCCAAAGGTTAACACCAACCATTCAAAAATCTTATCGTGGAAATGGTATAGTTGGTGCAAGAAACTGAGAAGCACGTGAGACCGTGTGGAAAGAAGAATGGTAGAATATGGTCTCGGTGGGGGAGAAGAATGGCGAAAAGAAGAAGGAAGTGGAGTACGATCTTGAGGGTGTAAATTAAGTGAATAAATTAGCGCAATATGTGATGACCAATATGTTATAAGCGATTGCACTAACCTATCTACTCGTCGAGAAATGGGGTCAAATCCCTCAAGATTCGCAAGAAAACATGGGTACGCCGAACTTGGTATTTGAAATGAAAGCGTAACGGTCACTTGCACGGTCGGAACAATAGGAAGGACGAAAGGGAGTGAATTAGGGATGGTCTCATTCTCACCGTAGTAAACTGTGTCGAACTGGAAAGATTCCATCAATGGTTCGAAACGACTGTAAGCAACCGAGTCTGATGGATTAACTAACTCATCTGAAAATGCAAAGGACTCAAACTCGGGCGGTGAGACTTCAACATCGTCCAAAAAGGTGAAACACTCGTACGTGTCATCGGCTGTGAGAACTGTGTCAGATTCAAAGGAAAAGTTTTCAAGCTCACAGTCGTCAAGCGTGAAATGAGGTGTGGTCGGAACGATGGAAAAGAGGGAAGGTGATTTAGGTAATGGTTCAAGAGGATGAATTGGAAAATCCGACACATCAAAGAAAAATGGTTCAACCTCAATATGATCCTCACTATTCTCCTCAATATTCAACTCATAATTCTCCTCAATATTCAACTCATCCATGCCATTATCGTCAAAATCAAGACGCATATGAGATTCGGGAGAAACATTTAATAACTCGGGATGATGATTTGAACATAAAATTTCAATTAAATCAACAGGTTCATCATCCGAAATATTCCCGGCGTCTATATCCTCAATCAAGTGAAAGTCAATTTCTTTAGACACCTCCTCAAAAGCATGGATGTTTATCAATGTAGGTTCTAGAGTGGAAGTGTAAAGGTCAAACGGATTAGGTGCTGTTTCACTCGAAGGGGGTTCCTCACAATTTGGCAAATCAAACACTACAAAGTCGCACAACTCGTTTTTATTTTGAACTTGTGAATCATTTAGGACATTCGATGGAAAACTGGAGTTGTGGGCTTCAATTGGGTAAGAGTAGGTTTGATTTGGAAATCCTCTCATATTCTCATTCTGTCCAACCGCCTCCTCATACATTGAAAAATTTGGGGCTAGCGGGAAACTAGCTACCGGTTCACTGGGTTGCATAAGGGCGGCCACGGACGCTTCCACATTCCTAACCATTTTGTTTGTTGCTGTGATATATGCCTCGAACGCCTCTTCCAAACTAGACTTTGGTGGTAAGGGGGTTTCGGTAAAAGATTCGAAATCGTGTGGATATGCAAAACTCCCTAATGGCTGTATAGAATCAATGTTTAGTGAGGGTGGGAAGGTCGGGTAGGACTGGTAGGAGGTGGGTGGTAGGACAGGGGTAGGGTCTACATGTGGATAAAAGTGTGAATAATCTTATGGATCCCTAGAACTAGATGTGTGGAGAGGGGTGAAACATCGGCTGCGAGATTGAGCAATGTGCTCAGCAATGGACATCGGCCTAGGAGTGTCAGAAGGACTCGAAAGAGTGGTATCAACATATGGAAGTGGTGAAGGTTGACTTGGTTGACACAAAGTAGGTTGAAAAGTCAAACAATTTCTCCTAGACTCCTCTATGTGATCTTTCAAAGATTTTTTAGGCACGGAAGGATCGTCTTTAAATTGACCGAACACATTGACATATGACGCAAAATTAGGTTCGGGATACCAAAGTTCGGCTAATGATTTTTTATGTGGGGTACCCATGTTAGAAGAAGAAAGGTGACAAAAAGTAAGGTTGGATGGTGCAAGGATTTATTTGGGGCTAAAAAATTTTGCAAGTTCTATAAAATATTTGTCCTTTTTATTTTCATTTTTCATTAATTTTTTCTTTCTCTTTATTTGGAAAAATTTTGTTGCAAAAAGATTTTTAGAGAAAAGATATGTAACAGCAAAATATTTTATAGAAAAGATATGCAACAGCAAAATAGTACTTGCAATTGGTTATTATTTGAAGCATATCACAAAAATCTTTATTTGGAAAAAATTGTTGCAAAAAGATATTCGAGAAAAGATATGCAACAACAAAATATTTCTTGCAATCAATTTAGTTCAAGCGGGGCCCAAAAATCCTGCACAAGACTTGTTATATGGAAGGCAATATATTTTATAGCTCACAGAATCTTGCAGGGATTTCCAGAAAATATATTTCAAAAATTACAGAGGAGGAACAGAGAAGCTTACAGAAAAAATTTCACGAGAAGATACCACTAGATCGCCGCCCTTCCGCGGCAATAGAGCACTAACACCGCGGTTCCGCGGCCCTCTGGACAGAACGGATCCCCAAAAAAATTCTGGTGCGACGACTCGACAAGATAGGAAGAGGGTGTCGGCCTGAGCCACCAGGAAACCCTCGAAAGATAGGAAGACGAATATTGCCCTAGAAAGAATCGGTCTCGTACAATACAATAAGAAAAAGAAACGAAACTGCCTTATATTATTAAGTGAAGCTCCTTGCTTTATAGTAATTGCGTCCGAACTACCTTTCCCTCCATCGCCCTTTAACTAAGAGGTCCCGACTCCCATTGGAAAAAACGAGGACTTTTTGCCAATGACCATTAGAAGAAGGGTTCGGAAGAATTCAGATGTTCGGTACCCCTCTTGGGAGGCACTTTCTAACCAGTCCGCAGTTTCGTCCCCGAATAACAACTCCTCCGAGGAAGTGAGGACCTTCTTCGATCAACCAGGACCTGACAATCTTTCTGCGACTACGTTGGCTCAATCTGCAAACCGACCGGACAGACGTGATAGATGTTTTCCCCGCTTAGATCAGGTTGCGTTACCTCTCTCTCGCTCGGGTGGGAGCCACGATCCGACGGCACCACTAGCGACTGAAGTATTAGCCCTGGTAGTAGTATATGATCCATCTATTGAAGAAAGGCCTAGAGCAGCACCTAAGTAAGAAATTGACGAGAGGAAGGCGCCACGCACGCCTTCTCAAGGGCTACCACTACCACAGCTGGCAAAGCCCGCATGAGCCGGACATCCAGCAATGAGGTGCCGAGCAGCTTCTCGTTCTCGAAAGCCATCTTAATGCAGCAGCAGCAGTGCTGTCGATCCCGATCTCGATCTGAAGTAGCAGAGCCAGTTGCATCGTAAGTCAGAGCATCAATCTCTTTATCCAGTACTGTCTTTCTTTTTTTCGTCGATCATGCCCACCGAGGGCCTAAGATTCAGCAGATCTAGTTCCAGGCAAAGAGTTGGATCAACAGCCCAATCTTCGTTTCTCTTTTCCGTTAACGGACAGGGACCAAAGGTGACAGCTATTACTTCCGCTTTCGGTCGTTATGCATTCCTTTACGAGCTCCACAGCGAAAATTCCCGATAGAAAGAAAGACCCAGGGAATAGATAAGGTAAATCAAAACCGATAGCTATATTGGTGGTGTTGTTCCTTTACCGACTCCGTCTGTCTCAGATCTTTGGTTGGCGGACCATCGGCTGCTTATTGCAAAGTGTCTTATCGAAGCCTAGCCAAACGGTTAGACATTTTTAGAGGATGAATGCTGCCTTTGCTTCCGCTATCCAAAGCCTCCGGATCTTAAGATTTCGGATTCTATGGTGAAGCCCTTCTTTCTAGTTGACACGGATGAATCAGTTGGTAAACTCACGAAGAGAGGGCTTTTTATTATTATTCTGGGAACAGATCAATAAAGGTTGACATGACCTCTACGATCAATCGCCGCTAAGGGCTCGCAGCCATACTTCAATGGTCAAGTGTACTTTCTTTGCTTGGTCCTTCGGGTGTACGGGCAATCTTATTCTTATTAGTTCGAAGTGTAGATCCTGCTACTAAGGGAACGATTGATTCGGGGCATGATTTCAGTAAAGTTTTCGCCCATAGAACGACGAACACCAGTGGGGGGAACCAGCGCTTAGTAAGCGGCGGATCTGGCGCTCAAATGCGTCCTATCTTCCGCACTACATCAAAAAAGATTTAGCTCCTGATCAGTCGTCGTCTTCCTTGTACCCCCCAACTCATGCCGCACAAGATCTAGAGGTCTTTCTCTTTCACGCTTCCGGAGCTTTTCGATAGAATCAGGTTTTTTCTGTAATATCTGATATTCCCTAGGGCGGCCTTTCTTTACCTCAAGGTTGGCGCTGCCTCCCACCTGAAGGGCCTAATAATAACCCTTTCATAAATATATGTGCTCTCATTTCTTTCCATCACAAGTTTTGAATCCTAAGAATGACCACTGCGCGGGGAGGGTCGCATAATCGAAGGAATCTTGATCGTTATTCCTCAAACAAAATGGTGTGAACGTACTGTTATTAAATAATGGCATGACCCGGGCCCTCACACTTTTCCACGAATAACTCTTCAATGAGCCTTTTCTTGCCCTCATTCTGGCGGGACCCCCGCTCTTTCCATGTGTTCTTACTATGAAAAGAAGGATCCAGCTTCTTTAGTGGTATTACTAAATAGTCCATCCAGTAAGGAGAAATTGTATTCGTACGCTCCCCAGTGTGCATACATAGATGTATGGTAATTATTCGGTGAATTGTCCGTTTTCACTTCTTTGAACTCGTAACTGATTCTTACGTACGATTTACCGACAATTTCGTCTTCACTCGCACTTTTTTTTGTCGGCATATCGTCCGCTCTTGTGAGATTGAGGTTGTGTTGATCGGTCCAAGTAAGTTCCTTCACCCCGCTAGGTCCTCCTTGTGCTTTCAGAAGGCACTTTCAATGTACCAACGAGTGAAGCTCGTGTAGAGAGTGAAGTCTTTTTAAGACCTTCGCGATCGGAAGGAGTGTAGCGTAGTGAACGGCTAAGTGTTCTCTGAAATCTTAAGAGTTATAGCTCCTTGTTATCTGCAGCTCTTACATGTCCCTTCGTTACCGAGTTGAGCTTTAGTCGAGTAGTTTTCTTTTTCAAGAACAACTGACACTTTCAGTAAGTAAACTGAGTGAGAGAGCGGAGATCCCTTTGCGAGCGAACGGAGATATCGACAAGCACTTCTTACAGGGCTGGTCTCAACATTTATATTCGACTGGGTTGAGGACTACATATTCTTTCCCCCTCAAACCAGGTCTTTTTTTGATTTATCTAAATACCACCTATCTGTATTGGCTGCTCGCCCTAAACGATGAACCTTTCCTGTTTTATATTTCTATTTACCTAACGGGTCGAGCGAGCTGAACTTCCTTTTCCCTATCTAATCCGTTGGCTTTGGCACCTGCTCTAAAGCAAGCAAATAGGTTCTCCCCTTATAGATGGCCCCCTTCACATGCTTGCTGGATTACAGGTTGGCTTGCTAGCTAATAGGGCTTAGAGCCCAGGGAGCGGTGAAATTTTTCAATCTGAACCCTTTAAGAGAGAAGAAACCTTCGCCCACCCACCATGCTACGCGAAAGATGAACTTCAACTTCAATAAGTAACCTTTAGTAGCCCATTTCTCTCTTGAAGGGCTTTGGCCCCGGGCCACAAGTTGAATTACTTTATTTCACCCAGAAAGGAAAGGACATGTATACGGAACTTGAATGTTACCAACTCCCAAACAAACCCGTGAAGTGAAGGTTGTTGGAAAAGTCAAGGATTGTGTAGTCCAGTCCCCGGAAAAGAAAATCCTTATGTCTATTCAAGTAGTGGAAGTTCCTGGCTTGTGTTGCTTAACGCTACACATGCTATTCGAAGGAATAAGAGATGCGTCCTCATTCAACAACACCGGCCCTGCTTTGGTTTGTTCATTCCTTGAGGTAAGGTGGCATTCCCTAATATTGGTGGAAGAGCTGCAATTCATGTTGTGGCAACAACCACCCCGCAACAAGACGCATTAGATGGAGTTCAACCTAGCACTGACTTGAATCACTGAACTCGCCTCAGACTAGCTGTATTCCCCAGTCCCCAAGCAGAAGCACTCTCACTTCCACAAAGGTAAGCAAGACTCTTTCTTGATCGGACAACAGGAACTCATTTCTTGATCACCGACACCGAAAGCAGGACTAAAAAAAGCAGCAGTCAAGAACAGTTTTGGAGAACTCTCATTCGGCTTGTCGGTCGGAATAAAGCGGTAACCTTTTGACTTTGCTGAACACTTATATATTTCTATTCTCTTTCTCTGCTTGAAGTTCCAAGCCAAAGAGCTGAGTCTGGGCATCACTGCCTTAGGACTGCGAATATCCCTAGTCGTCAGAGCTTGGCTAGTTACTTCTATTAAGGTGATGGCACAGTCTTAGTTCAAACCCGGGATCACTTTCATCTAGCTAGGCTGCTTGCACAAGCTATCGATAAGACTAAACAGAAGAAAGGGGACTTCTGTACAGGGAAGCACTAGCCTTACGAGGACAGCACGAGGGGCTAACTAAACGGATGTGCTCGGGGACAGCCCGGAAAGAATCAGTAGGCAATGATGAAGAACACAGCTTCGCAATGAATCTTCTTTGCTGGGTACGATTACCCCACTAAGAACGAGGAACACAGCTTAACAAAGAACCCCATATTTAGAGGAAAGAGATCAAAAGCAGACGCAGTGAAACCGGGTTAAAGAACGCGTATCTCCGAACTTAACTAAAAGTCAAGCAAAAGAGGTTCACTCGAGCAAGGGATTACATCGCCTAACTAGAGGAAGCCTTCAATTCCCTTAGTGTGAAATGGGTAGTTTTCAAAAAGTAGAAGAAACTGGGTTTTTTTAACCCTTAGGTCGGTTGAATGCTTATTCCATTCAGGAAACTCTTCAACCAGGTCAGATCACTTGATATTACTACCCGGAACGAAAGGCAAGGATCAAAGCTCTTCCTTGAGGCTGGCTCAGCTAGTCTTTCCAATTGCTAGACATTTATCCGATGGCTAGTGGGGAGCTGTTTCGAGTCCTCACTGATCGTAGTGAAACTACCAGCCGAAGCGGGTTGAGTGACCCTCTTATCATCATCCGAGGCAAGAACAAACCGTAATAGCAGAGTCGCTATTACTCTCAGAACCGCTATCGTCGAATCTTCCTAAGGTAGTTCATACTTGCTTACTCGTAAGGTAGTTGACTTGAGCAAGAAAACGGATGTGCTACCGCACCATGAAAACCAATATCGCGCTAGCGCTCACTCCGTCGTGCCGGGTAAACGGATGAGCTAGATTGAATATAGCACGCTCAATTGATTTGAATAACGCGTGC
Source organism: Agapanthus africanus (assembly GCA_030015575.1). Taxonomy (NCBI): domain Eukaryota; kingdom Viridiplantae; phylum Streptophyta; class Magnoliopsida; order Asparagales; family Amaryllidaceae; genus Agapanthus; species Agapanthus africanus. The sequence continues at coordinate 28,552,845 of CM057350.1, forward strand.
TATATTTCAAAGACCAAGCAACGGAGTGAGCGCCAACGCGCGAAAGCCGTTGCGCGGTAGCGCATCCGTTTTCTTGCTGCATATAATCCGTTTTCTTGCTGGCGTAAGCCCACACCCGAAAACAAAAGGAATAGACGAAAGATCTTTGTCAAGTTGTTCGAGGAAAGCAGTCAAGTCAACTCTGTCTGAACCGAAGGTAAGGCTCCCCCTTGACTCAGGTTGGAACTCGTCCCACCACACATGGGTGGATGCATCGCTGCAGGCCATCTCCCGTGTTGTCTGGCTGAAAAAAAAGCCTACTGTAGTGATGATCATCCAACTTGACTTCCTACTTACGAACCGTACGCTTATTTGCACTTCTTGCGCCTAGAAGTGAAACGGAAAGACAGAACGAGAAGAGAAGGATTTCGTTGGGGTGAAGGACGTCTCATGGAACGGTCGACTTTGGGACTTCAGTAGTTCAGTAGCGACTAAACAGAATAAGAAAAAAGAGGGCTATAAGTTGGCCGTTTGGTTTGCTACTGCTATAAGGACTGCTCGCCTTTTGATTTGACGGCTTGGCTTCGCTATCGCTTCTATGGCCTTAAAAGGAGTCTTCCTACCATACCAGAATGCCTATGTTATAGTGCGCGTCAAGCTTCGCCAGAAGCAAGCAAGACGAGGAAGCGAAGCTTCGTAGACAAGGCTCGTTCCTGACTTACGAGCTCGTGTAGTAAGGCGCTGTTGCTACGCCCTCCACTCGCTGTCTACTAAACGAGCGTTAGAGCGAATTGAGCGAGCGAAGCCTTCCTTGAGCTTCCCTCACCCTACAATTTCATTTCCGCTTCAGCTTCCCCGGTTTAGTTGGTTTGGAGGATTAATTGATTGGATACCCGAGAACCATAATCTTTCAAAGGAACAGCTTCTACGACGATAGATAGGGGTCAGGTTTGTTTGGCATCTATGCCCCTGCCCTCCAAACAGTATGAGAGCCTTTCAGCTCGTACTGCTCACACTCCTAGATCTTCACGGCGGCACCTCCGCCACCATAGTGTGAGCTGGGAGCAGCTCCGAAAATCCCGGCCTACTCAAAAATGAGCTTGAAAGTCAACGTCAACAACAACAACAAGAAAAAGTACACATTGGTTGCCCATTGATCTGATCATAGGTGAAATCCAATCCCTTCGCCTCGCCATGCCACTAGAATGACCGGCGAGTCGGAACATGTACATAACCACGCTTCGCACCGGGCCGGGGATCGCAAGAATTTAGAAGTACCTTATGGAAGGGTGGGAAAGAAAGGTTCGAAAATGGCCGGATTAGCAGGAGGGAGGGCGGCCCCACCCTGAAACAAAGGTGTACATACATAAACAGAGGCTGGTTATGTTGGCCCCTCCCATCTATATTGACCGGGAAAAGGGGGGAGGCTCTTGCGGATACCCGCCCTTCTCTATTTTGAGGGATCCCTCATATTGATGATTTTAGGCTTCCCGGACTCGTAACAGACGGCTAGGAACAAGAAGAGGATAAGTAGTCTCTGCCGTTGCAGGTCCTTCTCCTTCCGCTGAGACGGCCCTCTTTTTTAGTTTTGTTCGTTCACCGCGGCACGAAAAAATGAAGAAGCTGGAATAACTCAGAAAGAGAGTGGCGCCTAGCCGTTGAGAGTGTCTGTTGTATTTTGAAAATAACTGATCTTGGACTGGCCCCCTTCGCATGACCTAGAATGAAAAAGAGGTCCGTGCTACTATAAGGCCTCTCAACTCCTCCCTCAGGACACTGTTGCGTTGCCATGGGGACGGGGTAGCCCCGACTTCTATAGGTCCTTGGTTCGACCTCCTAATGAGAATTGAGGTCCTTGCGCGGGCGTCTCATCCCTAAGACTTGCTTGCTCTGTATGGAGTGCCCCGTGGTTCCTCGAGTGCCAGCCGCAGAGAGGAATGCCATCAACTAGGGCGCTATTTGCCACTAACCACTCGCTCGCCGGCCGCTCGGGCTCCGCGTTTCAAGTTCGTTATCCTAACCGTCTCCTCTGCTCTACCGGGAGCCTGGCCCCTTCTTCTATCTTATCTACTGCCTTGCTCCTCGGCTCCCAACTGCTCCAGCCGCTCGCTGTAATAGCTTGCTTCTTGGGTGGCTCACACCCCGACCCCCGGTGGGGTGGTGCGGCTGAGCCAGAGTGGGCTCAGCAGTCGGCCTATGTATCCGGGCGCACGCGTAAAGGCATGATTAGTTCCACGAATCTCACTGCACTGACCATAGTAAACTCCTTCTCGTTGTACCGAAATGGAGGTCTGATTTAAACGACCAGGTACAGCATCACATTTGACACCTGAAGAAGGTACAGCCCAACTATGAGGTACATCAGCAGGTGTTACAATCATACGTAGATGAGTTTTGGCTGGTACAACCACTCTATTGTCCACTTCTAATAAACGTGATTGACCCAATTCTGGATCATCTTCTGGAATCGTATAACTGTCAAAAGTGAGTGACTGGTCATCGGAACTGTTATAGTCTGAATACTCATAAGGTTGGATCGACGCCTGCCTCCCCCCAAACTTGACTTGCACGTTTCCCCGCAAAAAGCTCTCCACGCCTACTAAATATATATAAAAATAACTTTTCTTCTTTAGTAAGGTAGTTCTCCCCCCTCTCAGAGACCGTCAGACCCCGGTGGAATCGAAGGCCCGCTTACTAATAGGCAACAGGGGACCCTTTCTCACCCAGTCCTACCTACTTCAGTGAAGCTGGAACCGAAAAAGACCTGGTTCCACACACATGAGACAGGCAGAAGGTATGGGACGACCAGTTCACCACGGAAAGCGAATTCGATCCTATAGTCGTCTTCTTTGTTCGAAAAATGCGCAGTGGAAAGGGATGCTAGTCGGCTCGGCGAAGTTGTAGGCCCCAATGGATCAGATCAAGAGTGATTCCTCACCTATCCTGTCAGGGGCCAAGTCGAACGCTCGAATATAGATTCCCTATGCTCATGTGAACGGCCGGCCCGTAGATCTAAAAGGATCCATCCATAGGCCTGACCGGAATGTAAAAAAAAAGTAGTTCATGAGACCTCTCCCAGCAAGAAAACGGATGCAGCAATTATATATAAACTTGCGCTACCGCGCAACGGCTTTCGCGCTAGGCGCTCACTCCGTTGCTTGGTCTACCGCGCAACGGCTTTCGCGCTAGGCGCTCACTCCGTTGCTTGGTCTAACGCGCCATGAAAACCAATATCGCCTGCTATATTCAGTCTAGCTCATCCCTTGCTTGTTGTAGGTCGAGCAAGTATTCACTACCTTGAATTCCCACGTTCCAGCGTGCATTATGCCAGCAGGTCCCACCCCCAATTGATTGAGTTACCCTTAGTTATATACTTATAAGTATATATAAGTATAGAAAGTATATAAGAGAAGACAGAGTCTATATACTTTCTATAGATCATTGATCACTCATTGAAGTAAATAGGTCAATTCTCTTTCTTTGACCTCCCACCGTTCACGACATCCCTTGCTTTTCGCTACGAACGGCTCCTCGGGGAGGAGTAGAAGCGCTGGTCCCCTTCGGTCAAGTGCTTGTGCCTGCTGTTACCTACCGTAGGACCTCCGTCCCCGAAGCGAAGAAAGAGGAGCAGGAACAAAAGGTTGTCCTCTCCTGGCCCAGTAGTTCCGCAACTACTACCGTGGTTGTTGCCAATGGGGATCCCCCATTCCGAAAGGTAACGGGGCTGGCCGTTAGGTCCAAAGTTGTATGCCACAGCTGTGGTGCCGATAGATTCACTACTTCAGCGCCGTTATCGGACATTGCAGGCTTAGCATCTATTTTTCGTATATCGCTCCACACCGAGAAGAGGTATGTGTACCTCCAGCAACAACAAGAATGGAACCATAGGCTCCTATGCTGGGAGCATTTCGGGGTATAGGTCTAACCACCTCAACTCCCCGTTTCTGGCATGCTATAGTTCTTATAGTCTCTCGACGGCGGGAATGGGAGATTACCGGTAAGCCAGATGCTTCGCGAACCACCGGTACATTTCGTTGCACTTAAATCACCCTCGTTAAGAGGCGCACTCCGATACCATTGATGTCCAATAGCTTTTATAGTAATGGCTGGATCTACTACTACCTCGTCCATTGAGTATAACAGAGCAAACGATGGTATAGCAATGAACATCGGGATGATACTTGGAAAGATGGTCCGAATAATCTCTATAGTAGTTCCATGAACAATCCTTTGCGGGATTGGATTAGTTTGCTCGTGGAAATGCCATAAAGCGCGAACCAAGATCCGTGATACGAAAACAAAAATCAGAATGAGGAAGAAAAAGATATCGTGATGTAAGTCAATGATTCCTTGCATAATAGGTGTTGCTGCGTCTTGAGATCCTAATTGCCATGGTTCTGCAGCATCACAGGGAGCGATTGTGAGGAATCGCCCTCTTTCCTGAAGATCTTTCAGATAGTCTATTTTATCATTTTGTATTTCCAGAAAAAATGTCCTGAATAACTCTGCCATCATTTCTCTTTCCATTCTGTGACTGCTCTGCTCCCGAAAAGATCAAAGAGACTGAAAGAAAGGTCGGCGTTGGTTTTTCCAACAAAAGCAAAATGGGATTGATCAGCTCTCACATGAGCGGTTTAGTGTACTTTCACCCACCCAATCTCGATTTGACACAGACAACAAAGTAGTCTGACTTGTCGTTAGCTGTGGTAAGTTGACTTTGCCTAATTCAGTTCGTCTAAGTCATTTAATACAAAGAATGGAATATTAGTTGAACGAGAGACGATTTCATTCTCTTTTCTTTCTATACGCAATTCAATCGCTGACGACGTCTCTCTGAAGCAAGCACCTATCATGAGAAGCTGGTCTTGCACGGAAAGTTTTTAGACATCACTAGGAACCACCTGACTTTCAAGAGTCTGCGCACTAGACCGGTAACAGAACGGAAAGGATTCTCTCTCTACTATGGCACCTGCGGTGAGCCTCTCGCCCGAAAGAAGGTCACCTTCACAAACGCCCGTAACCCGAGTAAGCGAAAGAGGTCTATCTCTTCCACCTTCGCCCGTCACTTCACTTACTGAACTTACCGAAACTCGCTACCGTAACAGCACAGAAAGAGTTATTCGCCTTAAAGGCTACGCCTACCTTCTATAGGCTTAACGCACGCACGGTATGAGTTCTCTGCGACTTTGACTAGTCTACCCGAAAGCAGATCAAAAAAGCCAAAAGCATTGCTCGCTCCTTCGAAGCTGGACTTGTCTCTCTCTCTCTCGTCTCGGCTTCTTCAGCTACTCTTTCCGACGAGATGGAAAGTGCAATCGCCAAAGCCGGCTATTCGGAAAGCAAGGAGGTCTTTCTATGATCCTATATCTGCTACCGGCTCTGCTCAAAGCCGGGAGCTCATCTTAAACAAAAGATATAGGGGAGAGCCAAGGAAGACTTAGCGCAAGGAAGATTCTTCAAACACTAGCGACTTTACGCAAGAGATTGATTTGACTACAGCGCTTGACGGAAATGAAGGTTTTCTCTAAGTCAAGTCTCGCTTTAATAATCTAATAATAGAACTTCAAATCCTTTTAAAACGAGTGAAAGAGAGTCTCAGACTTAAAGAAGACTGAAATGAAAGCCCTAAATTTGCTTTCTACGAGTCCCTCTCAAACCGCGATCTACCGCCCCCATCTCGGTAATGGTCCCGGCCCCTATCTCGTAAGGGGCTTTCTCTCGGTGCTGGCTCTGCAGCTGGACTTCTCTCTTTATCTCGGCGCCTTCCTTCTCGCTACCGGAGATTTGCCCTTGTGTTTCTAGCGCGGGTGATGCCTCTTCCATTAGTGCTGCTTCCTCCGATGCCTCCGCTCGGTCAACGGTATCTGGAATTGCTGCCTTTTCCGGTTCTGCTTCCACTCCGCCCGCCATCCAGTGGATCTTCACCTGGCTAGGATTCTGACTCTCGAACGGGGGAACGCAACCTCTTAGATTTTTGACCCCGGCCTCTCACTTCGTTTTAGGCCCAAGGGGTCAGCGTATTAACGGATATGGATATGGATTGAGAGTTTCACCTACCTGGTAGATGTGTGCATTTTACCTATACCCATACCTTTGCTATCTATGCTCCAACCATGATAGCGATTGGATTATGCTATTGGTGCTTCTTTCGGGCAAACTGGTTCAACCAGCCCGGATAAACCACTTCTGGCTTTGGCTTCGCCCCCGCTTTTTCCGTCCTCACCTCTGCCTATACGGGATCAACTAGATTAGCTGCTATCTATTATTGCTAAACAGGGGTTGGCTCAAAGCCCGATGGTTGGAACAATGGCATGTGCCACAGGCTATGGATGAGATCTCGGCCCCCACTCCTCTGGGGGGAAAGGATGATCACTCAGTCTCCGCTCGACTAACAAAGGAGATCGGTTATGGACGGATGGTCAAAGGCAGGTCGAACCAACTTGGTCATCACGGTTTCCGGCAGCTATGCGATCATCATTCATCACTTCTCGAATTCCTACAATCCCTCCCGGGCTGGCTGGCTGACCACTTCCCCTGCTTTTCCTTGGCCTTAAGCCGTGGATGGAGTGAAGTGATGGAGCGAATCCCAAAGTCTGTCAAGAAAGAGAAGAGCGGCGGGGCACTTTCTAATGTGAGGGGAGGGTGAACTTCCCTTGTTGGTCTTCCATGCTCAAATACGTGTATTTCAAAAATGCTCTGTATCCCTTTTTCTGAATCATAGATATCTTTACTAACTAGAATGACAATCCATTCTTTCTCTGTATTAAATGAGAGGACCTGACAAATCACAGCAAGAAACCTTATGCACTTTTTAGGCAAGAAAACGCTAAAAGAACAGCATTTTTGAGTGGTTTTCAGCTATTTGAAACATACGATTTCATGTGTTAAGCATATGATGGTTCTCAATCTTAGATCTTCAACCGGACAAGATTTCACCGGCCCAATAGGTCGAGTTAAGGAGCCTAAACTCAGTAAAACTACCTGACCTATAGCGTTGGGCACACAGGTTCCGCCGACCATATAATCACGCAGATTGAAAACGATGAAAGAAAGAAATTGATTCAATCCTTCTATCCAATAACGCTTACTATACAATAATTGTGACAATGGACTGAAACACGGCATTCTTTCACTGAGCAGACACTTCCTTCCCTCCCTCCACTCGCTACGCTACGTTCACTGGTTGGTACATCTCCAGTGCTTGCTGTACAGCACAAGATCGAGGACCTAGCGGTCTCAGGTGCTATCAGGCACTCCCATGTACCGATCAAAGGGTTGGTATTCTCAATCGCCGAAGGCTCACTCAGTACTCTCAAGCGCCGAGGGCTAGGTGCGCAGTTGGGGCCCCAAAGGACTAAGTTCATTATCCTTACCCTAACGCACGAGTAAGCAAACGTTGTGCCTTATGCTAATGTGAACACTTTCAAAACCACGTTGTATGTGCGTACCAATGTCCAGTTGTTCTGAAATCTCTTATTTCAAGTGCGGAGTAGGCTACTTCACTTAAATGATTGACTCATTTGATTACTTTTATAGGTGGGGACGGTAACAGCAGTTTTGTCTTAATGCCTGGCCGTTGCTTTCGCATTTCAATTAGACCAGACACGACAGAGTAAGGCTGTATTACTTTTCTGCCCTTCGCTTGAGTGCCGATGGACGCTTTGTATACAATATCTATGGTAGCGGTTATTCCTTTTCTTGAGTGGAAGGTAGCTTCCGAAGGTTCCTTCTTTTCCTTAAGCCGTGTCGATCGCTGGCTGACTGGGGCACGAGGTTCCCAAGCCGATCTCACAGTTGCTAAAAGCCATCCGTAGCTCAGTTCGTTTGTGTCTCGGTCTTTTTATCAGACGGATTGCTCACAGGCCTGGCCCCATGCAAGTGGCTTCCCAAGGGCACCAAGATCCCACGCTCAATCATGAGCCCCCTTCAGTGGTCGAGAGCGGTGGGTTGACTTGTGAAACGTCGTGAATGCCGGGTTTTGTTCTCATAGAGAAGCCGTGTTTGTGCCATTAGCTGTCCGGTAGGATCTCGTGAAACTCACTCCCTCTCCTTTACAGTCGAGCACGTAAACGACCTTACCCTTACGAGTAAGCAAGTTCAAACTACCTTGTATTGTAGCATTCCGCTTTTGGTTAGCCGGTAGTGCAGGGGCTTTCAAGTTCCTCTTTCTAGTCCCGCTTTCGACAGCTAGGCACTCGTGATAGTCAGGCTTAGGTTAGAGGTTCTTTCGGGCAAAGCCGGCTAAAACTCTACTCTTTCGGGCAGGTGCCGTTAGAGAACTAGGTGGGTATTCAAATAAAGGGGCGCAATCTGTCTTTCTTTTCTTGAAGGGCTCTTGGTCGTATCATAAAGGGGAAGGCGGTGGAGGTGGTAGAGAAAGCCTTTCACTTCACTAAAGCACTCTTATCAAAATTCGTTAGATAAAAGAAGATGTTTAAGTTAGGTCTTCGACTCTGGGGTGGAAAGCGGTACTCTTTTGAAATCCTTCTTTCGGTAGTCACGGGCAGTTGGCTTTGTTAAAGGAGAGAGGAGGCTTTTGGCTTGAATCCAGGCATGATGCTTTCAGTGGTTAGCTCTAGACCAGCCACCTGTCTTTCTTTCCCGAGTCACACTCTTGTCTAAGACGACGATGCCCAGTGTTTTCCCAAAGGGGTATGGTTTCTTTTCCAGCGCCAGCCCAAAAATCTCTCTCTGTAGTTAGATGTTTCAGTAGTTGAGTGATATGCCACCATGTAGCCCGGTGGCGCTCGCCCCTTAGTTCGTCTCGGAACTCTAGCCCTTGACAAGGCTGATTGCGGGGTTTTATCCCAGTACCGAGTCTCTCGAATCGGTATAAGAACCGTGCTCTCTCTCGATCCAATGGCCGAAGCCACTTTTCATTCGAATGCCGCTGATTGCTTTGTCTGCTCACCAGCCAAGAGTTTTCTAACCTTCCCGGGACCCTCACTAAATGATATGAGTTTGCCCCTCCCCATAAACCAATGCGTGCCTACCCAACCCATGATGCAGAAGTGCTTCCGACCCATCAAGGCTACAGCGAGAAATGAACTACTCCTATGCCTTCCCTATGAGGGAGAATCAAATCTCTTCGATGGTGTGCTCTTTCGCACATGCCCTTCGTTATCTACTCGTCCACCCTAGCCGCCTTTCCAGCTTTCCCGCTTGCAAGGTTTCGAGCTAACTAGAAAAGGAACCACTTCCCTCCTCTACTCCTGGAAAAGGTGTTTGCGGCTAACTTGACTTTTTAGAAGTGCTTCGACTTTAGAATCAAATGAAGGTTCTTCTCTAGACAGAAAGTCCCGGGATCTCGTTTTAGGGACTACTCATCTTGAACAGAGAGGAGTGTGATCTGAATAATTTCTAGCTAGATGAGAGACTTGAATAGGAGGGAATTGAGATATGAATGCACTGTTGATCAGGAACCTGTCCAATCTGCACCATATTCTAGCAGTGCCCTGCAGGTTCTTACACCAGGTGAAGATATTACCTTAAAAACATTAACTAAAAACATGACGAATTTAGCAATTCCAGAGTCCTTCCTCCTCGAAATCAAAAATCTCTCTGTTGTACTGGATAGCTTTCCCCCTAAGGCAGCCATAGGCCCTGAAAATGCGACTTCATATGCTTGTAGGGGTCTATTCATTTGCCTTAAAGCCTGCCTTTTGAGGAAGAGGAATAGGCCGGCCTTCCAGCTACACCTCCACCTCCGAAGAAGCTTCTACCGTAGAATCACATCGATCGTAGGGAGAAAAGTGGCATACCCTTTTTCGGTGAATTGGAAATAGTTGGATGGTAGGCCCCTTTTCTTTGGGCTGGGCCAGTTGCCCTTACGGTCTGGGGAAGTGTTCCGCGAAAGTTTCGTGTTCGCCCGTTACTTAGCCTGGGAGTTGATGGTACGCCCATCTTTCTGTAGAAGTAGAATGCCACAAAGAGGTCCACGCCAGTCTTCCTATTCCCGGAGCCGAGGAATCGATTTCTAGTGGCTAACTTTACCCAGAAGGTTAGGCCCTTCCAAGGCGTTTTATTATGCTCGCATGGGTGGTCTTACCAGAGATAGGAATTTCTCCATTCTTCGATGATCCAACGCGCTAAGGGAATGAATGTTCTCAGTATTCACCACTACCAGTAGGTGCTCCTTGATTCTTCCTTTTAAAGAGGATAACGCCCTTTGACAGCTACCGAGGAAGTCTTTCCAAGCATAAACTCCTACTAGTTGATTGAATAAAAGTCTTCACTCCCCGATTCCTTTAAGAGGAGGAATGCCAGTACTGATTCTCTGAACTTGAAGACTGAAGCTTACTACGACCGATGGGATTGGTACCGTACTGCCTTGCCCGCACCGACCGGATTGCTTTGCTGAGGAATGGAGTTAGTGCACAGTTGGGGCCATTTCCAATCCCAACTTCAAAAACCGGTAAGAAATTGATTCTATCCGATTTGAAAGAGCAGAGAGAGGAGACAGGATTGCCTTATAAAGGACAGAGGCTCGCAGGAATGCTTGAAAGCGGATTGGCAGGAAAGATGATATTACCCCAAGACCAAGACTGACTTTCACTATGCATTCATTCGTGCACTATCTAAGATCCGATTCTCTAGCAACCTATTCTTTCTTTAATATTGATTCATCTTCATCCTCTTCTTTCTATCTCCGTAGTCAGTCTGGCTGCATACTCCTTCTGGATGAGTTCTGTGGCGACGGATTCTGCTACTTCTTCTCTTCCGAAAGCACTTATTCTTCTATCCTAAGAGCGGTCAAAGAGAGCACCGGATCTTGCATGAATGTGCACATCCGATTTGTTCACATCTTGAATATGACCCTTTGCCATAGACTAATTGCCAGTGATTGGCTAGCATGAGGACAGATAGGCTAAAGAAAGGTTAGCCCTAGTTGATTCTGCACTCCCTACCGGCTGAGGGGCCTAGCGCTTGCTAAAGGAATGCCCTGGTCACGAGCGAAGGAAAAGAAATATCCCCTAAAGCACAGACTGCATATGAGATAAAGATCTGATTTGCTTGAACTGGACCTCTTTGCGGAATCAAAGAGAAGAACAGGATATTAGTTAAAAGAAAGAAGGGATTGGATTAACCGAAGATCAGATCCTTGAGGCAAGGAATGGAAGGAATGGTATCGACAGAGCGAGGGGAAGGTAAGGAGATTTGCAAAAGGAAGGTCAACGGCTTAGACAGCTTGAAAGAGGCTTGGCCGGCGAGGAAGGTTATTAGAAAGCATACTACTGGCTTGGCTCCTTTGCTTGCTTAGCTCGAAAAAGTACGCTATTCAAAGCAGAGAGAAGGCCTAGGTTGGCCTGTAGAGGGATAATTTCCACGATTAGCTCATCTGTCCTTAAAGTAACTAGTCCTATTCGTAAACATCTTGAATATGAATGTGCAGCCTATGATTGGCTTATTTCCAAAGCTTGGATTCTTGCCATCTCGAAATCATTCATAAAGAAATCTCTCTGACTATGCTTAAGACATGCAAAGGCACTGACCGAAGAGAAGGAACTGCGCACTCTTCTTGGAGTCGGAGATTTCCGGGTATTTGATTTGACTTTTTATATGCCACTGTGCATCTACTTTGAACGATTTCGCGCATTGCCTTCTTTTTTCGATTCGGCGCAACTTCTCTCGTCTCTGCCACTCTCGCCTAATCCCTCTTCTTGCCCTATCTGTCTTGTACAAAGAAGAAGTTCCTTAGCACTTGCCTTACTAAGCTTTCAGGAAAGTAAGGACGCGGCTTAGAGCTTATTATTAAAACAATGTGAAAGGGGCTTCGAAAGATGAAAGAGCTAGTTAAGGCCCATACAAGCCTATTTTCCTTTGGTGATGCAGCAGATGCACAATAGCCATAAACATAGGATAGGGTCGCCAACCTGGTCCTCACTACAAAATGGATGATAAAGTCAAGAAGCCATAACTTGAGAACGAACCAATTCAGGGAGATAGCTATGATGTTGGAGATTGCAGGATGATATTGCTGGCGAGAGGGTCGAGAGAATAACAATCAGGAGTCATCATGCATATCCCCTTCCTTAGACCAACTGACCTACCCTCGTCCCTTCCCTACAAGTCCCTCCGAGTCATGCAAGAACTAGAAGGTCTCACAGGGATTGGGACAACTATCCAAACTCCAGCACGAGAACTTCTCACTGCTCCCTCCTTCTACCAGCGTCAATCCCCCCCTCCGATAAGCATTTGTCTTCGCAGGAAAGTAAAAAAGAAATCCCTGAATTGCAGCTGAGCCCGAATCCAGATCATCACTAGAAAGCGCAGTGCAGCTCCTCGCCCTGGATGCTGATCAGCAAGCCTCACCGACGCAGGTCATGGACGCCCCTGTGCACACAGATCCTTAGTTTGAAAATCAACAAAGAAGAAAGGGACTGATTGATACGCACCAGCCCCTTCCCCAACGGCCCTCTCGTAACAAGAAGCATCAACCGGTTCTTGGAACGTTAGAGGGGCTAACCAGCGCCATGTTCAAAGGGCGCTATCCGACTTCATCAAATCCAACAGAATCGCGTAGCTTAGAAAACGAAAGTCCGCAATCTATACTTTGCACTTGTCACCCTTTTTTGAGGGGGGTTGCAGACAAGCTATAAAGGAGGGGCATGCTACTAGCTCTGGTTTTGATCTTCCAGCATTTCCTCTATGGGTGAATGTTTGCACAGTCTCTCATCGGTCTAAAAGCAGCAGTAGGCTTTGAGGGCTGCACTGAAGGGATGGAATGGATTCCTCGCGTCTCGTGTGGTCGAGTCCTGACCTATAGAAAGAACTCTTCTTCCCGCATTGCATAGAAGGGCTTTTGAGACCTGTGAAGAGGTAGTGAGCATCCAAAGATGAGGTTTTCTTTCTCTTCCAACAAGCAAGGGATGAGCTAGACTGAATATAGCACGCGATATTGGTTTGAATAACGCGTGCTATATTTCAAAGACCAAGCAACGGAGTGAGCGCCAACGCGTGAAAGCCGTTGCGCGGTAGCGCATCCGTTTTCTTGCTGCATATAATCCGTTTTCTTGCTGGTAGTTTTCACTTGCTGACTTGTTATAGTCTGGGTAAGGAAGAAGTCAAGGAAGTCCATTACTGAGAAGTGGTGATCTCATCTCGTCTTGCTTGCTGGGAGAGAGGAAGCTTCCGGACCACCTTTTCCAGCCAGATAGCGAGCGATCACTCAGCAATGATACCGCCGGCCGGGAATAAGTACCTATCCCTTACGGGAATCGAACCTGTGTCTTCGACATGAAAAGACAATGTCCTAACCACTGGACGAAAGGGACCAAAAAGCAATTCTTCATATACCTCAGCTCCGAGAATAGAAGTGGTTTGTTTCTATACGAAATTCGACGATGACGTTTGTGTTCATGTTGGCGATTTCTGATGTGAATTCGGCGGGTCGTCCCCCTTCCTACGGGTTCCCCACCGACCCAGTGACACATCAACCACGCCCCTTCCTTTTCCCCGATCATAAAGCCCCTTTCTTTGTCTTTCATCCCCCCATCCCGTTCTTTCGAATTCAAAAAAGAAAGGGGCGGTAAGGTGCCTATGGTTTGACAGGCTCGCAACAACCAAAGGGCACTCGCTGCTCGCAGGCCTAGTTTCTATTATGATTTCGATGTCTATTCAAGCTCCTTTGACTCCAGCCCCAGAAGCGATTCTTTCACCAGCACCTGCACTTACGAGACTACTATTGCAAAAATTGCTCATTGCCATTCTTCAAAAACTTCCTACTTCGAGGGATGGAATCAAATAAAATATCTTAATTTAGGGGAAGAAACGCACAAAAAATGAGCTAAAGCCAAGGTAATGTCAATTAAAAAACTCGAGTGAAAAAGCCAGGAAAGAAAAGCTCTAACTTGAGTAAAAAAGCCAATAACCAAGATAAAAGAAGCTCGGCGAGCGAGTAGGTTAGGTAAAGGACAGTAAGGCTTCCCCACGGAGTGGTAAGGAGGTAAGTTTGATTTTTCGAGCCCCGGGATTACAGGAAACATTCTTTCTGCGCCTGTAAGCACCTTTGGGCGCTGCTTTTTCATTTACTTCTTTTCTCGATTGGACTGAAACCCTTAGACACTACGGATTCTTATTCACTCTGCCAGACGTTGGTTGCCCGGACTGACTCTCTTGAGGGCGCTACTCCCTAAACTAACTCCTAGGTAGAGGAAATGAGAGACGCTCGAGCCTTGCTGGAGGAAATGAACTCGGCCAAGTCGTGGATGGACACGGTCGGGATGCGTCGCTAGGGGCAGCCTCTAGCCAAAAACAAGGCACAATAGGATCATCAGCAGATTAGAGGCGAATGTTAGGTTCGGATAGCCCAATCGTCAGGTTTACGTCCAATCATGAGCTCTCAACGGTTCCGCGGCCTAAGGTAGGTTTTGGCCGCGGAATCGCGGCATATTGGTCGGTTCACTGCTTCAAAAAAAATCTAGTGTTCTGTTGTTTAAAATATCTTCTGTTCCGATACCCTGTTTTCCGTTTCGCTTTCTGGAAATTTCCAGATCCGAATTTGTATATCCTGCAAAAATTCAACCACAAAGTATCCCTTCCAAAAATAACAAATTATATATATTTTTATATTTTTTTGAATTTTTTAGATTTTTTTTAGATTTTTTTAAATTTTATGATTAACCCGAAATTACGAAAAGAAAATTCTACGCCATCCCCGGCAACGGCGCCATTTGATTTGAACGATTTAGCGTGCTCGCGCTTTCTAAAAGATAGATCAAAAATATTTGTAACCGCAATCAAGAACGGCGTCGCATGAAGCTAGCCGGTGAGTACGGGTCGGTCCACATGGATGTTGTGAATTTTCTAATCGCGCTAACGAGTTAATTCCGAAGGGTGTTCGGATTAATTATTAAATCTAAAAACCTAATTAACCTAGGGCAATTATCTAGATCTACTCTTGCTAGGGTTAGGTTTAGGGATGGTTTGGAAATGTAATTAAATCTCACCGCTTTCAATACCCGAATGAAGATCTATGAGGAGTTATGGTAATTATCAATAAAGTGGATTAGATCCGTTCGGGAAAGTGTTCCTTCTTCTAGGTTCTTGTCCTTCCTTTAGAGATCCTTACCCTAACCTCCATGGAAAACACGCGCAACCGGTCCTTTACACTACGGTGTCATCGTTACCTCGAGGGGTAGGATGCCGTAGGACGCGGTATGTGCGTGTATGCATGGAGTCCTATTGTAAATATTTGGTGGGTAAGAAAGGGATGAGAGATCTCATCTTTCAAAATCCTTCCTCAAAACTAAACCCTAAACAAATTCCTAGGGCATGAAATTAAATCTACCTAGGGCAAGGAATTGAAATCTACACTAGGGAAAGAAATTAAATTACTTACAGATGCATCCATCAAATCGTCCATGCAGGATTGTCAGATCTGAATTTCAGAAGGGAGAAGAAACACCGATGCTCTCCAAAAGATTTCTAAATTTTATTCATTAAAGTAAATTACCTAGGGCAGATATGAAAAACTATAATTAGGGCAAGAATAGAAAATTAATCTAGGACAGAAAATAAAGAACTTACAAAAAATGATGCTCTCCAAAAGAATGCTGAAATTTATTAATGAAGGGAGGCATGAAAAGAATACAATGATTTGGGCTTCTATTTATAGGAGATAGAAACCCTAGGTTACAATTGATTTGCATGTCTACATTTACCAAAATATCCTTAGGAAGACCTAGTCAAAGTAGATTTCAAGTTTTGGTAAAATTTTATGTCTCTTTAAAAGAAAGTATTGGGCCTTGGATCTTTGGGCTTCCTTATTATTTGGTTCTTTATTAAAATAGCTTCTATGTTTCTTCCAGATCTCCAGTGAATAATTGCGGTGGGCTTTTAACCGTTCGCTTTGTAATCTTGGACCTTGCATTGCCTTGTATTTTGTGAATTTTATCTTTGATGTCGGCTTGATCAAGAGTCTTCTGTTTGTTGGTCAAAGTCCACTTTTGCATCGTCTTTTCATCATTTTCACTGTTTTCTGTCCAAGAACCTGTAACCTGTAATATGTAGCAGACATGCATCAAAAGCACCTGTTTATTTGTAAAAAGAATAAGAATGTGGAATATAATAATGCAATATTATGGTGTGAACAGGCGGCAGACCTGAACCTGTTTCCTAAGCCATCACTACCTCTCGAAGAGTTCAAGACATAATGCTCTCAATCATCTACAGGCTATGCTTACTAAAGTAATATGCCAACAACAAAGCAGAAAATAAAGGAAAAGAAGCGAAAGATCTGTCATTCATACTTCGGAAAATTCTTACATCGATAAAGACAATAAACAAAAGAGGCATCAAGATGTTTACAATGGTAAAACCTCAGATCCAGGGCATGGATTGAGGAATTCGAAAGTAAGGTCGTCTAGAATCTTTCTGGCCTTTCTGACCATTCTCGTATCCATCCTCTCGCGATCGTGGGTGTCGAGATCCTCGCCAATGCCCTCCTCCCTTTGATAAGAAGCGATTATCGTCGTCTATTGGAAAGTTTGATGCAGAATATCAATGAGGTTATCTCGATGCTTCTTCGAGATCAGGCCCGACAGGTACACCAAGTGCACCTTGTCTTCAGCATCATCCAGAGCATTCAGCGGCATGGCTTCGTAAAACCCAGGAAGTGCTCCCCAAATTGCTCCCACTACGATTTTCAAGAGAGCGGAGCGACGAGGAAGCAGTCGACCGTTGTGTGCATACAGACGAGCCATAATCTCCGCACATTGGACATCTGTAAACTCTTGGTTCTAACAACGGCCCTGCACGCGAATATCCTCATAAGAGATAAATTCTTTCAGACTATATAAATGAACAGCCATAGTGCCTGAAAAGAAACGTCATTGAAAGATTAGTAATGAGGAAAATCAGACATTGGGATTTAAACAAGTTCTCGGAAAAACAAGTTCTATCAAGCGACAAACAAATTCAAATCTGTGCGATTAAGGAAGAAAACCCTCAAAAGACTCCCATTTAAGCCCCTCGGGCTAAGGAGTAAATCTCCCCTTAAGAGCAGTGCTCTGTGACAGAGTGACACCTGTCAAACTCTAATGATGAAGGAATAAAAATTCCTCAAGAGCCTTGCTCTGGAAAATAAATGATGATGGAATAATCCATCAGAAAAATTAAAATCAATGTTTATACATGAATGAAAAATTCTAAGATCTTCAAGATCTATGAACAAACTCTAAGAGTTCTTTATGAGCAAAGCTCTATTCATGGGTTAAGAAACCCCAAGAAAAGATCTCTTTAGATCTATGGGTTCGAGAGAACAAAGCTCTGTTAATGAAACCCTAAAAGGGTTTTTTTTAGATCAAAGATCTATGGAGAGCAAAGCTCTGTTGATGGAACCATGAAAGGGTTCTCTTTAGATCAAAGATCTATGAAGAGCAAGGCTCTGTTAATAAGTAAAACCCCGGATTATTAAAAGGTTTTTTAAAAAGATTTAATTTTTACCTAAGTTTGGCAAAGTTTTGACTCTTGAAATTTCTTAAAATGAAGAGCTATGCTCTGTGGGAGAATAAAAATTCTCAGAGAACAAGAAGGAAGATGAACAAAAATCATCCTAAGGGCAATGGGTCTTATTTATAGGCACTGAGATGGCTTTTCAACTTCTGAGTTGATCCAAGGGCACAGATGCTGCCACCGCTGCACTCACATATGAGCCACGTGAGCGCAACGGTAGGGGGGCATTTGTTTCCCCCAATCAGAGCAAAGCTCATTTCAAAATTCAAATTTTGAAATGAAGCAATGCTTAAGATGCAGCGCCAAGTGCGCTGCGCCCTAAATAGTGCACCACGTGCAAAGCACGTGTGCGCTAGCGCTGGGTGCGCTGCGCTCTTAGCAGCGCACCACGTTTATGCGCTAGCGCTAGATGCGCTGCACTCCAAGCAGCGCACCACGTGCAAAGCACGGATGCACTAGCGCTGGAACTAAAAGCTCCCCACCGTCAGATCAAAGATCTAATAATAATGATAAATCATTAATTAATCAGAATTAAATTCTGTTAAGAAAAGATTTCTCAAAATCTTTCCAAATAACAAGATTGTGCTCTGAAAATCAGAGCACCGTTGGATCAATGATCCAATGGTAACTAAAAATTACTAAAAGACAGAATAAATTCTGTATGGAAAGATTTATCAATCTTATTAAAAACTAGAAGATTGCCTTCTGTAAATCAGGAGCCTTTGGATCAAAGATCCAACGATGGAAAAATCCCTAAATCAATTGGAGAAAAGTTCTCCTTAACTGATTGAACAAACATGCTTGCCCTATAAAAAAAGCCCCTAGACTTCAAGTCTGAGAGAAAGAAGCATAGAGAGAAATCTCCTCATAAATTTTTAGAAATTCAAAGAAAAAGAGCAAGCTCTCAGAAGAAGAAAACTTTCTTCAAGGTAAAAAAAATGAATGATGATGAACATAGAGATGAAATCATCTCATAATTAAGAAAAAAGAATTCACTTCTTTAAAGATCATAGATCTATAAAGACCAAGGTCTTTTCAAAAGAGATCAAAAGATCCCATCATAAAATAAAAAGAAGAATATAAATCTTCTCACAAATCATAGATCTACAAGACTAAGATCTTTTACAAAATGAGAGCAATACATCTCAAGGAGGGAGGAGAATTGTTCAATTCTCTTAGGATCATAGATCCATAAAGGCAAAACCTTTCACTAAAATAAGAGATTAAAACACCTCCTACAAATAAGAACTTTTGTTCTTAGAATCTTGAGACAAAGTCTTTTATAAACGAGAGTTTATTTCTTAGATCATAAAAATTGATCAGATGCGCTTTGCACTCGTGAACTGCGCTTCTGCGCTCTTAGACTGGCGCTCAGCGCCAAATGCGCCACGTATCCCTCACGTGTGCGCCACTTAACAGTTAGCGCTTCGCGCTCTCGAAATAGCGCACTGCGCTCATGGGCTGGCGCACACGTGTCAATTACGTATGCGCCACTAAACTACTAGCGCGATGCGCTCATAAAATGCGCCCATCATCTGGCGCTCAGCGCCAAGCGCGATACGTGTCCCTCACGTATGCGCTACTCGGCAGAAGTGCACTGCGCTCTTTGACTGGCGCAAAGCGCCAAGCGCACCACGTGTTGCGCTGATAGAATATAAATTGTTCTTTAATAAGCCCAAGGTTATGAGGAACGCTCAGCGTTCAGTAAAAAACAAAAACACTGTCAGGGCCAAGCCCAAATAAAGGCTCAACAGCCCAAAATAAATGTTAAACATTGGACTTAGCCTAAGTTGGCCATAAGTTCTCAACTCATATTAATTGAGCCCATCTGCTCATAAATATTTTAACAGATCTTAGCCTCAAATTGGACTACAGATCTTTCAACCAAAATTGGTTCAAGGGTACATTTCTGACCCCCTCTGATATATGTCGTTGTAAACCTTCAACGTCTTCTGAGAGGTGATGGGTCCCGGCAACCATACATTTCATAGACTATGACGTCTTTAAACTGGACTGTGGGGTCCTAAAGCCCATGGACTATGATGTCCTTAACCTCGGACTGTGGGTTCCTTTAAAACCCATGGACTATGATGTCCTTAATCTCGGATTGTGGGGTCCTTTAAAACCCATGGACTATGATGTCCTTAACCTCAGACTGTGGGGTCCTTTAAAACTCATGGACCGAGATGTCCTTAAACGAACATTGGACCGAGTTATCCTTAAACCAACATTGGATCGAGATGTCTTTAAACTAACATTGGACCGCCATGTCCTTAAACTGGCAATCGACCGTAATATCCCTAAACTAAACAATAGAGCCCAAATGCTCTCTTGTTGGATCTAAACGATCCCGTTAAGTTGATCTTAGTCTAAAATTAGACTAACGTATTCTTAACAAATCGTTAAGTCGATCTTAGTCTAAAATTAGACTAACGTATTCTTAACAAACGTTTAAGTTGATCTTAGTCTCAAATGAGACTAACATATCCTTAAACCCAAACCCAAAACCCAAATATAAGAAAATACGGATTTGGACTAATCCAAGCCCTACGGGCGACAACATAAATTAGTCTCCGTATACAATCCACGGGCAACCAAAAATAAAACAAACACATACGACACGAAGTGACTATCCGGAGATGGAGAAAGTGGTTACGGCGATGCGGTAGCGTAATTAACTGCAGAGGCTTGTGCCTGCAGGGAAGAGCGTCCCCACAATCAAAACCCCCTCAAATGAGGGGTAATCTGACGAAATCTGCTATATCGGCCGCATCCGTTTAAACTTTCGATATACGGTGTCATAAATCAACTTGGCATCTTCGGAGAGGTGGACGGATAGCACCAATTAGTATCTGCCCCTAAATTCAGGCAAGAAAGATCTGCACGGTCGCGTCTCCGTGTGTCGGCGGGGAACATTCCCTCTCATTTTACTATTCTAAAAATTTAAAATTCTAAAATCCGACGGAAGTGGAGTTATCCAACTTCCGATTCGGTTTTTCCTTAAAAATCATATTTTTCTTAAACACAATAATACCAAACTCTCCCATCATGATTATTAAATATTAACAAAATATCTTGATAATTTTCATATCAAAAGAATTCATATTTCAATTTTTATCGCACTTTTACAGAAAAATACCATATAATTTAGTTCGACATAAATCATTATAATTCGTTGCTATACCTTTAGATAGTTCATGAGGTAATGACCTATCTCTTCACAACACACATTTCTATCATAGCACGATGTCTTTTTGGGAACATAGAATACGAAAAAATACGATTTTACACATAACTACTTATAAAAACCTTTTTTTCTACAAGATGTGTATTTTTAACAAATCTTTGTAATGTGCCGCTACAACCCATTTCAGGGAACCCGTTTAGGATGATGTGGATTATAGCACATCCTCGGACTTAGTAGTACGAGTTGCAGACCTCCGTAAAGAGCATACAGTCTCGAAAAATTTAAAATATAATTTTCTTTAGAAAATATGATTTCTATTATAAATAAAACTTATATTTTTAATAAATATATATATATATATATATGTAATTAATATCAAAATATCTATTTTTAATATTTATAATATTCCACATTTCCAAAATTCAAGATAAACATCTCGTTTACAATAAAATACCATACAATTCCAATATTACAAATAAATACCATATATTATGAAATTAGGTTTATTTCACTAGAAATGTCACATTGATAAAATATAAATCAATGAAAACTCTAAAGACGATAATAAAATACTTGAGGTGTATTTTGAAAATTATACAAAATTATTTTTATATAAAACCCCCTCAAGTTATACTAAATTACAATAAGGACCCTAATAAACATAGGTTTAAGCGGGACCAGTCTCTTGAGCCTCAGGGAGCCGAAGATAAGGGTGTTTGCCTATTTAAGGTAGACAACTTAACAAACGGTGTTATCAACACGGTAATTGTTTTTGAAAAAGACACAAATCCTGCCGTCTATATGCAGGGGTTACCGATAGTACCAAAACCTAATTCAGGATTCAATTTCTTTTCTAATTGTCTGACTCAGACCGAGTCTCAATATAATTAATCTAACTTGAATATGATTCAAGTATCAAACTTCAACACAATATGGATCTATGAATCCGTATATTCAATCTAATCAATCTATATTGACTGAACCGAACCATGGATATACCTCCATCTACATGATTCTCCAGTTACATCCATTTACTGATATCATGATTTTGGCAAGTCATCCATCTATACAATTCAAATTACAAGACAATACAATACAAATAATGCAATTAAGATATCGCGGGGTTTTAAGGGGTAGATTAATACAGAAGGTGTTAGAAGTGGCACGAGACTGCAACCACTAAGACACCTAACCTGAATTCAATTGCCGTTGTACCGTGGCTGAACGGTTCCTTGTATTCCTTCCACCGTAGTCTCTGGTCTATTGAGATTCCTCTTGTCTACACTGGCCTCTTCTGTACCAAGCTACAAACAACAGCGTTGTTCCCCTACGAACGGCGGCCGAGACGCGGGACGTCTTGCCTGAGTTTCGGGGCAGATGCTAATAGGTGCTATCCGTCCACCTCTCCGAAGATGCCAAGTTGATTTATGGCACCGTATATCGAAGGTTTAAACGGATGCGTCCGATGTAGCAGACTTCGTCAGATTCCCCCTCGCTTGAGAGGTTTTATTGATTGTGGGGACGCTCTTCCCTGCAGGCGCAAGCCCCTGCAGTTAATTACGCTACCGCATCGCGGTAGCCACTTTCTCCTTCTCCAGATGGTCACTTCGTGTCGTGTGTGTTTATTTTATATTTAGTTGCCCGTGGATTGTATATGGAGACTGAGTTATGTTATCGCCCGTAGGGCGTGGACTAGTCCAAATCCGTATTATCTTAGATTTGGGTTTGGGGGTTTGGGTTTAAGGATACGTTAGCCTCATTCGAGACTAAGATCGACTTAAACGTTTGTTAAGGCTACGTTAGCCTAGTTTTCAGACTAAGATCAACTTAACGGGATCGTTTAGATCCAACAATAGAGCAATTAAGGGAGCCCTGTTGTTTAGTTTAGTGACATTGCGGTCAATAAGTAGTTTAAGGACATTGCGGTCCATAGGTAGTTTAGGGACATTGCGGTCCAATGTTAGTTTTAAGACATCTCGGTCGAGGTTAAGGAAGTCGTAGTCCGTGGATTTAAGGACTCCACAGTCCGATGTTAGTTTTAAGACATCACGGTCAAGGTTAAGGACCTCATAGTCCATGAGTTTAAGGACCCCACAGTCCGTCGTTAGTTTTAAGACATCCCGGTCAAGGTTAAGGACCTCATAGTCCATGAGTTTAAGGACCCCATAGTCCATGAGTTTAAGGACCCCACAGTCCGTCGTTAGTTTTAAGACATCCCGGTCAAGGTTAAGGACCTCATTGTCCATGAGTTTAAGGACCCCACAGTCCGTATTAATATGTGGTCATCGGGACCCGTCACCTCTTTGAAGACGTTGAGGAATTACAACGCCAAGTA
The DNA here is from genome assembly GCA_030015575.1 of Agapanthus africanus. Lineage (NCBI taxonomy): Eukaryota > Viridiplantae > Streptophyta > Magnoliopsida > Asparagales > Amaryllidaceae > Agapanthus > Agapanthus africanus. The sequence goes on from CM057350.1 coordinate 28,575,800, forward strand.
TCAAAGGAGTGAAGAGATGTACCCTTAAACCGAGGTAGATTAAATAATTTTTGGCCCAATTTGGAACTAAGACCAATTAATTATATTATGAGCCCATTGGCTCAGTTGAATTTGAATTGAGGACTTATGGTCAGCTTGGGCTAAGTCCAATCATATTTAGGATATTGGCCCTCTGTTGGTCCATTAGAGGAGAGGCTTTGCTTCTAAACACTTAGCCAATGGGGCTAAAGTTAGTGTTAAACACTAAAGACCAATCAGTGTTGAACACTGAGAATGAGATTGACAAGTTAGTGTTTAACACTAAAAGATAGTTAGTGTTAAACACCAGCAACAGGGCTTTCAAATTAGTGTTTATACACTAAAACAAATCAGTGTTAAACACTGGCAATGGAGATTTCAAATTAGTGTTTGACACTAAGGCAGATCAATGTTAAATACTGGAAACAGGGTTTTTCAGGTTGGTGTTCAACACTAAAAAAGTCAGTGTTAAACACTGTAAATAGATGCTTTCCAAATTAGTGTTTAAACACTAAGAAAATCAGTGTTGAACACTGGATATAGAGGTTTCAATTTTAGTGTTAAACACTAAGGCAAGAGAGGTCACGTGGTAGCACGTGAGAGCGCCCTCAATTCATTTTATTCTGCCAAAAGTATTGAATACTTTGGGGTATCACGTTCTGTCATGTGATGGGAATTCTGGTGTTTGTCCGTTAAAGCTTCAGCCAAGGGGTCACGTGGTAGCACGTGATAGCGCCATGTTTCCCTTTATTTTGTTCTACAGATAAGTGTTTAACACTTTTAATTCTGAAAGCCATCACGTGTGGGCACGTGATGGGGGCCTGCGCTTTGATCTGTTAGACTGTTCATTAGGAGTCACGTGTCGACACGTGAGGGCGCCCTAAAGCTCTTTTCTGTTTCTTTTCAGGGGTCACGTGGTAGCACGTGACCCTGTTCCTTTGCCTGTTTGAAGATTTGTTTTTCTTTTTAAGAATTGAATTCTTCATAGGGTTAAACCCTAGCAATAATTTTAGAGGAATTAAATTCCTACTTTCTTTTGAAGAATTATATTCTTAAATAGGGTTAAGCCCTCATTTCTTCTTTCTTGAAGGAATTAAATTCCTGTTATTTTAACAGAACTAAGTTTTTAACTAGGGTTAAATCCTGATTCTGTTTATTCTGAAGGAATTAAATTCCCATAACATAGGGTCAAACCCTAATTCTATTTTGAAGGAATTAAATTCCTATAGTTCTGTGAGAATTAAATTCTCGAGCTTCCATTCCTTCTCTATGCTTTGGATCTGCATGGCAGGATCTCAACCCATTGAGAATTAAATTCTCAATTCGAGGGGAGATGTGCACTTTACAGATCCTCCACTAAAGAGAGAACTATGTTCTTTTGTTTTATATCAGAGTTAAACTCTGTTGAGAATTAAATTCTCTTTTCCTTTCAAAAAACCTTCCCTTTTTTACCTAGGGTTTTCTTTTGCAGAAGATCCAAATTCCTCCAAAGTATCAAGGCTCTCCTCTTTTTTTTATGTATCGATTCCTTTCTGCATGTATCTCTCTGTGTGTCTCTTGGCTTCTATTTATAGGAGAAGCAGCCGAATCAATTAGTTATGGTGAATCTTTCATTGAGAGATTTAATTTGTATTCACCATTCGTTTTGGACTTTTGGATTATTATGTGAATTTTAATCACCATTGGATTTTAAATCCAGAGATTCTCCTTTGTTATTTCGGTTAGATTTTAAGGGGAAATCTTTCCAAGTTCAGGCTTTTTCCATAGATAGGTGATTTTTAAGAATCTTTAAATCTTTAATTCAATCGGTTCCTTTGGAAAGATTTGAGAGGCCTTTTCTCAGAGTTTAATTCAGTTAACAGATAGGCTTTGAAAGCCGGTCACGTGTGGCCACGTGACCCTTGGTCACGTGTGGGCACGTGACCCCCTTGGAACGAGACCTCTTCTTCCTTTTTGCGTTCTGCCTTCTGGCTGCCGCTTAGCCATCACGTGCCACCACGTGACCCCTGGTCACGTGTGAGCACGTGACCCTCGTCTGGCGCCTTTTTCTTGATTTAATCAGGGAGTTCAGTCTGCTGCTTTTGAGTGTCACGTGCCAACACGTGACCCTGGTCACGTGGGAGCACGTGACCTCTTCTGAAGCCTTTTCCTTGATTTAATCAGGGAACTGATGTACCTTTGAAGCCGCTTTTAAATGTCACGTGCCAACACGTGACCTTGGTCACGTGGGAGCACGTGACCCTTTCTGAAGCCCTTTTCTTTGATGTAGTTGGGAGACTGAATTCGCCTTGCCGATACTTTTAGATGTCATGTGCCAACACGTGACTACTGGTCACGTGTGAGCACGTGACCCTTTTCTGAAGCCTCTTCCGTAGGTTTTCCTGATTTTAAATCAGGAAACAAATTCCCCCACAGTGTTGTTCTCACGTGTCTGCACGTGAGTGCAACGCTGTCACTTTTGTGACCGTTGGATTGCTCTAGGGATTTGGGGAGACGAAGCGTTCCCATCACCTCCTATAAATATTGGGGTCATTTCAGAGACGCCTCCACTTTGCTTGTCTTCCTCTTTGCAAACTTTTTTCTGAGAATTTAATTCTCTTCTTCCAGAGCTTAGTTCTCTGTCTTGAAACCATCTTCAGAGTTTAACTCTGTTCAAGTGACCATTTTCCTCAGGTAATGTTCTTGGACAAACAGTGAACTTTCACGTTCCTCTGGATTTTAAATCCAAAACAAGGGTTTTTACCCCCTTCTTAACAAAGAACCCATTTTTCTTCAAGCTTTTTAACCAAAGTATGAAACCATTTTAGCCTTCAAAAGTAGATCTCTTAGAGCTTAGACGATGATCCATAGAGTTTAACTCCGTTTACAGAAAAAATGCTTTTGGGAATTTAATTCCCTTCTCTTAATAAGGAATTTAATTCCTATGAAGAACTCAGTTTCTTCGCATGGAGGCTCCTTAGGGTCTCTTTACCCCTAGGTTGTCATTCTGTAATCAATCAGTAGAGAAGAAGCTTGTTATGATATTTTCCCCTAGAGAATGTCCATAGTCCACTATCCATCTAGACAAGCGTTCTTTTTGATTGGCTTGTCCACTATATCCTCATAATTTTTTTTATTTCAGATACTATGGCTGACCATTGGTATGATCTTGACGAGATCATTTATTACGGAAACATTCGCGCGTTGGGCCGCAGCCAGAACCAGGAATTCACTGACGCTCAGTGTGCCGAGATCATGGGCCGCTTCTACGAGTATAATGGCCAACTACTCCCCCGTCGCTCTTCTCTTTTGAGGCTAATCGTGCTGGCGATCAGGGAGGCACTCCCTTTATTTTGTACTGGTGTACCACTTAGGGCATTGGACGCCGCCGAGGATAAAGTCCATTCGGTGTATCTGATGCACTTGATCTCAAAGAGAAGGCGAGACAATCTTATTGATCTGCTGCATCAGATTTTTCAGCAATCAGCCATACTTGCCGCCTACCGGAGGGTAGAGGACATCCGCGAGGACCCCGACGCTTGTGATCGTGAGAGAAAACATACTAGGGCGGTTCGAAATGCATGGAAGATCTTGGACAAAGCTACGTTCGAGTTCCTCAATCCATGCCTCGCGTCTGAGGTTCTACCGTTGTAATTGTGTCCTCTTTATTTTGTATGAACTTCTCAAAGTATGAATGATAAGTTTTATTATGTTTTTCCATGTTTGCACGCCTTTCTCTGGGATTTTATCATTTTGCTACTGTTGTTGTTGATGCTTTTAATATGCAGGGTGCTACTCCATTTTTTTTTAGTGCACATCAAGTTTGGGCCTCATGTGTTCTGCACGTGGGGTCCCTTGATGGGGCTGTTCACAAAATTTTCTCATGCCATATTTTCAGTGCACAATATCAGATGCAGAAAAGGGGCCTTGGAAATAGTTCCATCTCCCTGATTTTCGATGCCTTTCCTTTTTTGGGCCTTGAAAATAGCTTCATCATGCAAGATTTTCCGCGCACAGCACTTAATGCACCCCTTTATATCTGAGGCAGTGGCTTTCCTTTTCTCTTCACATAGAACTTTTATCCCCATTTTAACGCGATTTAATTCGAGAATAACTAAGCGCCATGGCCTGCAACCGTCCGCACGCTCGTCGACAGCCATGGGAAGTTCCTATCGAGGAGATGCTCCCCCGCTTTGCCGCCCGGTTGGTGGATCCACTCCTTACCGATGATGAATGCGACTCGGCAATGTATGAACTTTCGATCCGTAGGGGGTCTCCCCTCCCAATGGGTTCTCTCTGGCTCCGATGATCCTCACGGTCGTGCTTGCCGACATTCCTCCTCACCCGGCAGAGATGACCCTGGCGATGCTTGATGCGGCTGAAGAGAAGCTCGAGGGTTTTCACGAAGCGTGCCTGATTACTCAGACTTTGAAGGACTGTTCAATTCACCTGCTGAGCCAAATAAGGGCCCGGCGAGCTATTTGTTTGCTTTCGCGGACGAACATGGCACCAATCGATGGGGAGCGACTCCTCGCGAGAATCGTCTCTTTGATGTGCTGGAGAGAGCGGAGAGAGAGATGGAGAATTTTGTTCATTACTTCGTTAACCCTTGTGCTACTGATCCTGTGTTTGGTGACCTTTTCCCGCTAGCGTAGAATATTTAAATTAGTCCTTTTTTTTGTATGCTTTATGCTGAACCTCCATATAGGCTTGGTACTCGTATGTATGTTTTCGCTTGCATGAATAAACTTTGTGTTCTTTTTACGAAAACTTCCTCTAATTATCAACATTGTCATCATGTCGCATGCACATTAAAGCCTCGAATTTTATTTTTTTTTCGGATATTCATATGATTGCGAACACATGCTCGATAGGATAAACATCGGAAATTTTCTCGTTGCTTTTCATACCAGGTGATGTGAGCGCGTTTTAGATCGATTATTGCTGTCGACCGGAAGCCCATTTATGTGAGCTTGAGCGTGTATGCCCCATTTCGAAGATTGTGGTCACGAAAGTGAGCTTACATGGCCTGATAGGGCGACACGTGGCGAACATATTGTTGTGCGAGAAAAAGGCCTCAGCCGTAAATTCTCGGAGAGAGAACTGGCTTCTAAGGCGATGAGCGAGCTTCAAGCGAGTCTTACTGCCAAGGCCAACAAAACGTATGAACTCTGGCGGGTGCTTCAGGAGTCCATCAAAGAGGTGGTGGCTCTCGACAAAGCTGCCGCGTTCACTTGTGAAAGGGTCGAGGCTCATAAAGCCACCGAGAAAAAGCTCGAAGCTCGGCTTGCTTCGTATCAGGCCCAGCAGGCGCAGGCGGAGGCCCGTCTTCTGGAGATCTTGCGTCATGAAGCCGTGGCTCAGCAACGAAACGATGAGCTGGTAAAATTACTACACCGTTCGCCGGCTTGAGGACTTGTATCTTTTCTTTTCTCTTTTTGTACATACTCATGGATGAGAGTATCTTTTTTTTTGTTTCTTTCATGAATTGTACTTTGTATCCATTTTGGTTCATGAATAAAAGATACATTTTTCTTCTCAACGGCGTGTCTCTTTTATCGAATGCATTCCGCGAATAATTTATCTTGATCTCCTTGCAGGGCATCGGTGGTTTAGGATTCAGGGTTAAGATCTGCTTCCTAAGACTTTTGTGCTTTATGAGCCACGAGGATCTCATAAAGAGTTTCTCTCCCTATAGGTCGAGAGGGTCCCACAGGTGTAAGTTCTTCTTAAGAATCGTGAGAATTCTTAAGCGAGTTGTCCTTTGAGAGTCGTAAGGATCTCACAAGAGAGTTTTTCTTCCTTACAGGTCGTGAGGACCTGCAAGTGCTGGATGTGGTCGCCCTTATCCGTGTTTCACGGGGTCAGGGGTCGCTCAAGATATCGTAGTTTAAAGACATCACGGTCAAGGTTAAGGACCTCATAGTCCGTGGATTTAAGGACTCCACAGTCCGATGTTAGTTTTAAGACATCACGGTCAAGGTTAAGGACCTCATAGTCCGTGGGTTTAGGGACTCCACAGTCCGATGTTAGTTTTAAGACATCACGGTCAAGGTTAAGGACCTCATAGTCCATGGATTTAGGGACTCCACAGTCCGATATTTGGTTGCAGGGACCCGTCACCTCTTTGAAGACGTTGAGGAATTACAACGCCAGGTATCAAAGGAGTGAAGAGATGTACCCTTCAACCGAGGCAGATTCCGTAGGGAATCGGGGTGGTTGATCGTTAGTTTTAAGACATTACGGTCAAGGTTAAGGACATCATAGTCCGTGGATTTTAAGGACTCCACAGTCCGGTATTTGCTCTGGATGCTTCACACGGGTTCACTGTCGTGCTTGGCGAGGACCAGGCTCCGCTCTGGGCGTTTTCCGCGGGGTCAAAGAGTGACATTATCCGCGTTCCACGTGACCAGGAATTTTGCACTAGATGCTTCACACGGGTTCACTGCCGTGCTCGGCGAGGACTAGGCTCCGCTCTGGATGCTTCACACGGGTTCACTGCCGTGCTCTGCGAGGACCAGGATCCGCTCTGGACGTTTTCCACGGGGTCAAAGAGTGACGTTATCCGCGTTCCACGTAACCAGGAATTTTGCACTAGATACTTCACACGGGTTCACTGCCGTGCTCGGCGAGGACTAGGCTCCGCTCTGGATGCTTCACACGGGTTCACTGCCGTGCTCTGTGAGGACCAGGATCCGCTCTGGACGTTTTCCACGGGGTCAAAGAGTGACGTTATCCGCGTTCCACGTAACCAGGAATTTTGCACTAGATGCTTCACACGGGTTCACTGCCGTGCTCAGTGAGGACTAGGCTCCGCTCTGGATGCTTCACACGGGTTCACTGCCGTGCTCTGCGAGGACCAGGATCCGCTCTGGACGTTTTCCACGGGGTCAAAGAGTGACGTTATCCGCGTTCCACGTAACCAGGAATTTCGCACTAGATGCTTTACACGGGTTCACTGCCGTGCTCGACGAGGACTAGGCTCCGCTCTGGATGCTTCACACGGGTTCACTGCCGTGCTCTGCGAGGACCAGGATCCGCTCTGGAAGTTTTCCACGGGGTCTAAGAGTGACGTTATCCGCGTTCCACGTAACCAGGAATTTTGCTGATTGTATCCGCATTTCACGGGATGGAGGTTTGACTGTTGGCGATATGTATACCACCAAGCCATGGAACTGGGAGCTGCCGCTGTTCCGCTTAGCTTAGAGTTGTGTCCGTTGTTACGAGACGAGTGTTGAAACGATCTCCAGGTCTCCTTTGGCCCGTCGAGATTTGGCTTCTTCTTCTGATGAAACTTGGAGGAGAAGTATGATCCCTTTTTGTTTACGCCCTTGGATTGTGTACGGGGTATGATGGAACATCACCTGCAGGGCATAAATTGAAACCCCCCTTTTTTTATTTTATTTCTTTTTCCGCGGTGCTCTATCATTTCAGCTTTTATATCGCGGAGGTCGCGATTGCCCTATCATTTCGGCGATTTTTCGCGGTGTCCAATCATTTCGGCTATTTTTTTTTATTTTCATTCGCTGTTTTTTTATTGCGAGTTGCCCCATCATTTCGGCTATTTTTCATGCATACATTTTTACTTGCTGCTTTTTATTGCAAGTTGCCCCATCATTTCGGCTATTTCGTATTCATGTGTGGCTTGCTAGCTTTTTCGCCGCAACCTTGGATTTTAGACACCGATTTCGGCATCAGCACCGCTGCAACTGGGATGTTGCCAGGAGTGAATCATCTTTTGCCTCTGTCGATGTCGAACAAAGGTGGCTTAGTAAACAGGGTTAAGGGTCCTGTCGACCAAGCCTTTTGACTTCATGAGCCGTAAGGGTCTCATAAAGGTATTTCTCCCTACAAGTCGTGAGGATCTTGCATGTGTATTTTCTCCTTAGGGATCGTGAGGATGCCTAAGTGTTTGTTCCTCTGGAAGTCGTAAGGATCCTACAAGAGGGGTTTCTCCTTATAAGTTGAGAGGAATTATAAGGGTTGTTCATCATATGGACATATCCCTAGTCACGGGTGTGACTTTGCTGGGGAAATGTTTATTCGCGCCCGTGGATTGTATACAAGGGTCAGTATTGAGCCGCTTGTAGGGCAATATCGAAGGTTGTGGGGGATCTGCTTAAGAACAGGTTTAGCTTTCTGTAACTTAAGACTTTCAAATCTCATGAGCCGTGAGGCTCCCATAAGAGAATTCTCCTTACGAGTCGTGAGCATCTCGCAAGTGTATTTTCTCCTTAGGAATCGTGAGGATTCCTAAGTGTGTTGCTCTTTTGTGAGTCGTAAGGATCTCACGGGGGTGGTTTCTCCTTACAAGGTCGAGAGGACCTTATAAGTGTCTTTTAACGAGGTTGCGCCCTTTCGGGTTTTCACAAACACTCGCCGGTAGTCCTGCTGTTTTTACTCACGGAGCCCTTTCAGGTTTTCATCCGCGCCCATTTTGCTTATGGACATACCATTTTTTTTATTCTTTTTATTTTCTTTTTCTCCTTTTTTTTTACGAGGCCGCGCCCTTTCGGGTTTTCACGAACACTCGCCGGTAGCTCTGCTGTTTTTACTCACGGAGCCCTTTCGGGTTTTCATCCGTGCCCTTTTTGCTTATGGACATACCGTTTTTATTTATTATATTTTTTTATCTCGTCAGCCTAAGGATGCTGCGGTATTAGTTTAAGGACGTTTTCGGTCCGCTATTAGTTTAAGGACGTTTCGATTCGTCGTTAGTTTAAGGACGTTTCGGTCCGTCGTTAGTTTAAGGACGTTTCGGTCCGTCGTTAGTTTAAGGACGTTTCGGTCCGTCATTAGTTTAAAGACATTTCGGTCCGTCGTGGAGAGAGCCGGCTACTACTTATAGAGCTTTGAGCTTTAGGAAGATAGCGAGCGGACATAGTCGTCGTCATCTATCATTGACCTGGGCTGTGGCTCATTAAGCGTAGTATTTCTTTAGGAAGCGGCCGTTTATTGGCCTGAAAGGCCTTTCACCATACATGTCCATGAGTAAATAGGCCCCACCCTGGTAGACCTTATCTATGATGTACGGGCATTCATAGTTTGGCTCGAATTTTCCCCGCTTGACGCGATTGGGGATCATAGGTCTTTTGACCACTGGTACGAGTTCGCCTTGGCGGAATGTTCTTGGTCGGGTCAATCTTTCGTATGAGCGCGTTGTTTCCTGATTTAAAATCAGGAAAGCCTACGGAAAAGGCTTCACGAAAGGGTCACATGCTTACACGTGACCAGCAGTCACGTGTTGGCACGTGACATCTAAAAGTATCGGCAAGGCAAATTCAGCTTCCCGACTACATCAACGAAAAGGGCTTCAGAAAGGGTCACGTGCTCCCACGTGACCTGGGTCACGTGTTGGCACGTGACAATCAAAAACGGCTTCAAAGGCAAACCGGTTCCCTGATCAAATCAAGGAAAAGGCTTCGGAAGAGGTCACGTGCTCCCACGTGACCAGGGTCACGTGTTGGCACGTGATAGTCAAAAGCAGCAGATTTGTTCTCCGGTTAAACCAAGAAAAAGGCTCCAGACGAGGGTCACGTGCTCACACATGACCAGGGGTCACGTGGTGGCACGTGACGGTTAGCGACCAGAAAGCAGAGCGCAAAAAGAAAGAAGAGGGCTCGTTCCAAGGGGGTCACGTGCCCACACGTGACCAAGGGTCACGTGGCCACACGTGACCGACTTCAAAGCCCATTTGTTAACAGAATTAAATTCTGAGAAAAGACCTCTCAAATCTTTCCAAAAGCAACCGGTTGCATTAAAGATTTAAAGGTGATTAAATATCATCTATCTATAGGAAAATCTCGAATTTGGGAAGATTTCCCCGTAAAATCTAACCAAAATAACAGAGGAGAATCTCTGGATTTAAAATCCAATGGTGAATAAAATTCACCTAATAATCCAAAGGTCCAAAACGAATGGTGAATACAAATTAAATCTCTCAATGAAAGATTCACCAAAACTAATTGATTCGGCTGCTTCTCCTATAAATAGGAGTCAAGAGACACACAAAAAAAGGGATATATATGCAGAGGGAAGAAAAGAGAGAGAGCCTTGATACTTTAGAGGAATTTGGATCTTCTGCAAAAGAAAACCCTAGGTAAGAAAGGGAAGGTTTCATTGAAAGAAAAGAGAATTTAATTCTCAACAGAATTTAACTCTGATATAAAACAGAAGGACATATTTCTTCTCTCTTTGATGGAGGATCTGTAAAGTGCACATCTCCCCTTGAGTTGAGAATTTAATTCTCAATGGGTTGAGATCCTGCCATGCAGATCCAAAGCATAGAGAGGGAATGGAAGCACGAGAATTTAATTCTCACAGAACTATAGGAATTTAATTCCTTCAAAATAAAATTAGGGTTTGACCCTGTGTTATGGGAATTTAATTCCTTCAGAATGAAAAGAATCAGGGTTTAACCCTAGTTAAGAACTTAGTTCTTTTAAAAAAACAAGAATTTAATTCCCTTAATCTTATTCCCCAGAATAATTCTCTAACAGAGAGTGGGGGTTTAATTCCTTAAAGCTTTTATTAGGGTTTAACCCTATTCAGTTCTTCACATATATGAGGAATTTAATTCCTACAGAAAATTCAGAGTTCAACTCTTCAAAAGGAACTAGGAATTTAATTCCTCTGAAATTATTGTTAGGGTTCAACCCTACGAGGAATTTAATTCCTGAAAGGGATTAACAGATCTTCTAAACAACTACAGAAAAGCAGGGTCACGTGTCACCACGTGACCGCCCCAAAAGATCTACAGAAAGCCCTTTGAGGCAGTGCCTTACGTGACCCACGTGACCCTTGGCAGAGGCTTTAACATACTCCATTCAAACACCCGTCACGTGATGACACGTGATGCTCCAAAAGATGCGATCTTCTCAGCAGAACAAACGAAGGGAGGGCGCCCTCACGTGCTACCATGTGACCCCTCTTGCCCCAGCGTCTAACGCTAAATTGGAACCCATGAATTCAGTGTTAAAACGTTGTTTGGCCTTAGTATTCAACACTAAGCAAAGAACTTTATTTGCAGTGTTCAACACTGATTACCTTAGTGTTCAACACTAATTTGGGATTTCTGTTGCCAGTGCTTAACACTGGTCTGTTTTAGTGTTTAACACTAATTTGAAGGCCTTGTTGCTGGTGTTGACGCCAACTATCTTCTAGTGTTAAACACTGACTTATCAACCTCATTCTCAGTGTTCAACACTGATTGGTCTTTAGTGTTTAACACTAGGCATTGGCCCAATTGGCTAAATGGCCAGAGGCAAAGCCTCTCCTTCAAGGGACCAACAGGAGGGCCGATGTCCCAGACATGATTGGACTTAGCCCAAGCTGGCCATAAGTCCTCAATTCGTAATTAACTGGGCTAATGGGCTCATAACATAATTAATTGGTCTTGATCCCAAATTGGGCCAAAGACTATTTAATCCACTCCGGTTCCAGGGTACATCTCTTCATTCCTTTGATACTTGGCGTTGTAATCCCTCAACGTCTTCAAAGAGGTGACGGGTCCCGATGACCACACATTGATATGGACTGTGGGGTCCTTAAACCCATAGACTACAACGTCCTTAACCTTGACCGAGATGTCTTAAAACTAACAGTGGACCGCAATGTCCTTAAACTACCCATGGACCACCATGTCCCTAAACTGGCAATGGACCACTATGTCCTTAAACTGGTATTGGACCACCATGTCCCTAAACTGGCAATGGACCACCATGTCCCTAAACTGGAACAATAGAGCCCCCAAATGCTCTTTTGTCGGATCTAAACGATCCCGTTAAGTCGATTTTAGTCCCAAACTGAACTAACGTATTCTTAACAACCGTTTAAGTTGATCTTAACCTTAAATATGGCTAACGTATCCTTAAACCTTCAAACAGATTTTAGTCCCAAATTGGACTATAAATCCCCCAATCAACTTTGGTTCAAGGGTACATCTCTGAACTCCTTTGACATCTGTCGTTGTAATCCTTCAACGTCGTCAGAGAGGTGATGGGTCCCGACGGCCATACATGCAATGGACCACTATGTCCCTAAACTAGAACAATAGAGCCCAAACGCTCTTTTGTCGGATCTAAACGATCCCGTTAAGTTGATCTTAGTCTCAAACTAGACTAACGTATCCTTAACAAACGTTTGAGTTGATCTTAGCCTCAAATATGGCTAACGTATCCTCAAACCAAAACCCCCAAACCCAAATCTAAGTAAACACGGATTTGGACTAATCCACGTCCTACGGGCGACGACATAAATTAGTCTCCGTATACAATCCACGGGCAACCAAATACAAAACAAACACCCACGACACGAAGTGACCATCTGGAGAAGGAGAAAGTTGTTACCCGCGATGCGGTAACGTAATTAACTGCAGGGGCTTGCGCCTGCAGGGAAGAGCGTCCCCACAATCAAAAACCCCTCAAGCGAGGGGGAATCTGACGAAGTCTGCTACATCGGACGCATCCGTTTAAACCTTCGATGCATGGTGCCATAAATCAACTTGGCATCTTCGGAGAGGTAGACGGATAGCACCAATTAGCATCTGCCCCGAACCTCAGGCAAGACAGCCCATGTCTCGGCCGCCGTTCGGAGGGGAACAGATTCTGGCACGCCCGGTGGGACCTTTTCCTCTTTCCACTCCACACTTCATGTGTCGTGATTCGCGAACCAATCGCGGTTCGCTAATGGTTGCCCTTGGGTTTCGAGATACTAAGACTTGGCGTCTTGCTCATTGCAGAAAGCAAAGGATCGATGGCTTCTACTTCTGTGAAATGCTCTAACTGCTCGGACTGCAATTGCGACCAACGCTCTGCCTCGCCAGGAGGTATAGCCTACGGACCCCAAGCTGCTTCGTTATTCACAATACCGGTGGACCAGGTGACTCAGGCCACTACCGGATTGTTCTTTGGGACTATGCTCCCACCGACAAGCTTCACGGCGCCGGTGCTGACAAAGGAAGCTCCCAAGAAGTCGGTCTTTGATCGTCTTACCCCTTCTGCGGCTCCTCTCAACGGGTCGCCGAACATCAGCGCCTCGGTCTTCTCTAGATTGGGCCAGAAATCCTGTGGACCCATCATGGGGCCTACAATCCCAGAGAAGGCTGCTTCTAAGAAAGTGACCGGTCCTGCTCTGGAAGTCGCCAAGGCGGCTTCCCCGGCCAAAAAGTCGGTCTTTACAAGATTGACGGCTTCAGCTCCCGCTCCTGCTACCCAAAGGACATCGGTCTTTAACAGGCTAACACCAGCAACGACCCCCCACCTACACAGAGGGCAAGACGAAGCCATTCTCACCACTGAACCAACGCCGTCCGCTCGACACGCTCGACGTCGCCATTGGCGCCGAGTAAGGAAGGCTGGGGGCAACTCCCCCTTTGGGCTAACTCCATCAGCCTCGATGGCAGAAGTTAATGCTGCTGTTCCAACGAGGAACAGCTTCGAGATGCTAAATAAGGTGCGAAGGAATTCTCCTACTGCGGTGCTAAAGAGGTCTCCTCCCCCACTAAAAAAGGTTGTGGAAGTAAAGTCAGAACAGCCCCGATCCCCTCAACGGCCGTCTTCCAAAATCTGTAAGGTTTGGCGGCAAGCTCGAGATTTGATGATCGATCCAAACTTCTCCCGCCAGCACAAGAAGCTGAAAATCCAATCGGAAGACGGTCACCAGGCTAAACCACGAAAGGCTGTCTGGACGCCCACCTCAACGGCCCCCTCAACCTCCACTGCTCATAAAAGAAGGAAACCAGAGAAGATCCCCCAGCCTGCAACGACAGCCAAAGGCACTAAGCCCAGACGTCCTAAGTCTGGGGGCATGATGGTCCACACCGTATACATGGCGTCAGGAAAAGAAGACAGCCGTGCGTCTACAGGTCATAGACCGCTCACACGGTCGGTGACCAAAGCTCAGGAGCAACAGCAAAAGCTCCAGGAAATGATGAATGCTATGGCCGCACTTACCGGGCCAAAAGAAAACCCAGAAACGTCTTCGGATGAACGCCAGGAGGAAGAAACCGACGCCGAATTCTTTCGCCGAATATTGGAGAAGAAGGACAAAGAGGCTGCTGAACAAGCAGCCAACATACAGCGTATGGGCCTCCTCTTCCAAGATATGATAGGAATGCTGATCCAACAAGATCCACCCGCTGAGGATCCCCCGATCGTCCTTGAAGACGACAGGGAAGAAATGTCAAATCCACCACCGGCCCTCTCAACGGCCAAGGAGGAGACAATCTCCAAGGCTGACTTGGTCGACTATATAGCCCAGCAAATCCGGGTTCATCATGCGACTGAGGCAGCTGGTCAAGTCGTAAAAACGGGGCGGCCATATCCAATCTGGTACGACCAAATCAAGTACCCATCGGGTTACACAATTCCCAAGTTCCATGTTTACAAGGGGACCGGCAATCCCCACCAACATGTCGCCCAGTTCAGGGCCCTTTGCGGTAACACCGGCGGAGATGATAAACTGTTGCTTCGCCAGTTCGTGGGCAGCTTATCAGAAACAGTGTTCGAATAGTATTCGGAACTCCCGAACGATTCTATCAAGACGTTCGCTGAAATGGAGTTGCTATTCACTCAGCGATTCGCAAGCGCCAGCGAACGCACTCCAATAACGGCACTAATTAACGCCAGGGTAAAACCAGGCGAAACTTGGGTCCAGTATGCTATACGATGGCGGAATTTGTGGTCGAAATGCGAGCAACGCATTGAGGAAGCGCCCGCAGTGGGCATGTTCGTGGGAACCCTAGACCCTCACGCAACTATCTCCCAGTTTATGATGGTCTTTAAGCCAACCACATTCCAGGCTTTAATCGACAAGTTGGCTCAGATGGACCAAATGGGTCATAGACCGTCTCCCCCGAAGCCAGAACCTCGGAGTGACAAGGGTAAAGGAAAGGCCACCTTCATCGCGAATGCCCAGCAGCAACCCAATGCCCCAAAGCTGACGGATCAACTGGAAGAAAGACACTGGTATTATAATGAGAAGATGAAGCGTCCCTACTCGTTCCCACGGGACAAGACGAAACGGCTATTCGAGCTGGCAGTACGCAACAGACTTATAAACCTGCCAAATCCAAGACGACCGCCACAACCCACTGAGGTGAACAACCCCAACTATTGCCCTTACCATCAAACGGTAAGCCATCCGATTGAAGATTGCTTCGTTTTCAAAGGATGGATTGAAGATCAATACCTTCAGGGAAAGTTTGCGCTGTCCGAAAAGTGGAAGGTGAACCCGCCACAGCCGCATACTCCTAAGAAGACGGACGCACCGGGGGCGACTTGTTCCTTTATTGAAGAAGCTCCATGGGAAATCGTGCTATCAGCTAAAACCAAAAGGATGCTGAGTGACCTTCATGCGTGCCCAGCGGTTGAATGGAAGAACCCGCTTGAACCTCAAATCATCGAAGGGATGTTGAAGCCGCGCCCAACTACAAAGATTCATGGTGATGGCCCAAGTACTCACACCCAACCGTCAAAATCTTCGAAGAAAAAGAAGAGGAAATCCAAAAGGCCCATGAAGCCTGGAAACAAGCGCACGGATTTGCAGAAACAGATTGACGCACTGGAGGAGTACAATCAAAAGGCACGGACTCCCGTCACACTGCAAGAGTTCCTCAACCACGTCTTTCAGAAGGAAGATGAGGAAGAGAGCTCATCGGATGAATCCGAGGGACATGTGGCGAGTTGTCATGTGATTTCCCACTCGGAAGATGAGAAAACTCCTGGCACCGAGAAACTGGGGGCACACCCTAAGCCAGGACTTGTGTGGCCAACAGATGAAATGATCGACGCCTTTCTGGACGAGATTCGTTTAAAGAGTAAAGCAGATCAGGAGCGTGAGATGGCCATCGGAAGGAGCCGAACGCAGGCGACTAAATGAAAGAATTGAAGTACTCCCGCCAGATCAAAAGGCATCCGAGACAGACAAGAAGATATTCAAGACGAGGAAACGGTTTGCCAAAGCCATGTCGATAGGAATGAAGCTACCACCCTCGGAAGAAAACACGCTCAATGGGGTAGAGAGGCACCCTGATTATTGCGTATATCATCGGAAAATTTCACACCCCACGGAGGAGTGCGACGCCTTTAAGATATGGTAGCAAGGATATGTTGCTCATCGGCAACATTTTAAGCGCATGAAACGCAAGACTCGTCGAGAACAAAGAAGTACTGTCGACGAGCACAACAGGACCACTGGCAACTGTTACATGGTTAACGCCGGAGGGTCACAAGTTCTCACCTTTGGGAGCGACTCCGATGAAGAAATGGCTCTGGGCCCTCTCTTTAAAGAATCCGTTTTAGGGAAAGAGGAGAAATCGAAGGCCTGCGAGAACATTCAGCTGCGCAATCGCACACTCCCAGAAAAGAATCTCGGGCCCGCGAGTAGAAAAGATAAGGGAAAGGAAAAGGTCACTGAAGATATCACTTTAGATGACCAAGTCATGAAAGAGCTGGCTGCCAAAGACCCTCCTAGGAAGGGTAAGGTGGACTATAACATCCTAGCGCACCTAAGGAAGCTACCTTCTCAGCTTAGCATTCTCGATGCCCTCCTATTATCAAAAGAAGCGCGAGACTCACTAATTAAGGAGTTACAAGAACCTGAGCAATTCCAAGCCTTCCTCGCCACTGAAAGGATGAAGGATGAATTGGAGGAAGTGCATACGACCAACATCATTTTCGGTGACGAAGACCTCCTTCTCGGGACGTGCGACCACAACCGTCCCCTATATGTCTCCGGATACTGCCATGATATCAAGATAGGCAAGATCCTGGTGGATAATGGATCCTCCGTCAATCTCCTTAATGTTCAGGTGTTGAAGGAAATCTGCATGAGTGTGCAACACCTCGCTCGTGACAAAATTACTATCTCCGGTTTCGATTCACAATCGTCACGGACTCTCAGATCCGTGATACTAACATTACGCTTTGGACTTCTCATCACAGATATCAAATTCCATGTCATTGACGCCAAGACCTGCTACAACGCCTTGCTCGGTCGTCCTTGGCTACACGAGTACAACATCATCCCTTCTACATAACATCAGTGTATGAAGTACTTTAAGGATGGTTTCGAGTATACCGTAACAGGTGAGTTGAACCCATTTTCCGTGAACGAAGTCCGCAAATACGAAGATGCGAAGTACTTTTTGCCAGATTTCGAGGATACAGAAAGGTGTCGCAACCCGGAGAACAAAGCCGCCGCCACCATCCCTGTTTTCGGGAGCGATACCGAAGAAGAAGAAGAGATAGTTTATGCCGGCCATCTCAACGCAACAACCCGGGGACGTCCGCCCCCATGTTGGTCTTCGGAAGTGACTCGGAAGATGAGGTTAATGCCGTGTTCTCCAATCGGCTGTCAATATAAGCACCCCCTAGCGATGATCAGAGTTTGCAAATCACCATGGTGCCGCGGGAACACTACAAGGATCTCGACACACTTCAAGCTCACAATGTGCAGGACCTGCAAACATTTTACGTCCCTCCCAGGCAAAGGGGTGAGAAGTTAATCCTATTCTACCGATCCTCAGAGTCGAAAATAGAGAAAGAGATCTGGCATGGCACGGATGTTACACTCGACAGGCTCCAACCTATCCGTTTGCCCAGATACTACACAAATGGACTAAAGAGGCTATTGAAGCGCCAAGGAGTACCCTTAAAACAGACTGTTCGACAAGCTTGGTTCTACAACAGGATTTGGGATGTCCCTGGGACCCAACGCAAATTGCCCAACGGGAAAATGGAAACACTTAGGCTTGGATACGCGAGAACCGGAAAACGGGAACGAGCCCACAGTAGCTACGCCATATATACTTTTGATGAAGAAGAGGATGCCCCGTTAGGAAATGCCAACCCCTCATCAAAACTAGATCCCGCGATTGAAATGTCGAGTCCGTCGTTTGAAGAACGAATGGACAAGCCTATCAGGAAAGTGGGTCAAAAAGCTCGGGAAGACCACAACCGCGAGATAGCCATCTACGAGAAGGCCAGGACGCAACGTCTATTTCAACGGACTGCAAAAGACAAAGATGCTCATCCTTGTCAACCCGTTGTACGAAAGGCCCGACGCAGAGACGGAAATAAATCAAGAAGCAGAGAGAGGAGCCGACAACAACAACGCAGGATTAGAGAGTTACGTGATCGGGTATTGCGCGGCTCGGATTTGTCCCTCAGGAAGAAGATGAGTCGAGCGTACTCCTTCCCCCGAAACAAGACGGAGAAGTTACTCGAGCTCGCTATAAAACATCAAATGATCGCGCTTCCAGAGTCTAGACACCCTGAGCAAGCTAACAAGGCTTCTCATCTGAGCTATTGCTCTTATCACCGAGCCATAGGACATCCTACCGAAGACTGCTTCACCTTCAAGAATTGGGTCGAGGACCAGTACCAACAGGGCAGATTCGCTTTATCCAACGGCTGGAGGGTAACGCCGCCACAAAAGCACGAACCCAAAGCCGCAAAAGCGGGACCAGATCCACCTCAGTCCTGGAAGCGGATTCGCACCTGTTATACGATTACGATATTAAAAGAAGAGCCCAAGAACATGGATGACCTTCCCTGGTGCTTTGAGAACAGCGATGATGAGGTGGTCTCAGAATTTCCGCCAGCTCCAAAAGAACTGGAAGACGGCATACATACTACTGCAGATAACCTCAAGAAGATTGAGTTGGGATCGGCAGATGACCCGCGACCGATATTTGTCAGCGAGCTGCTATCTGAAGAAAGGGTGACTGCGTTAAAGAACGTGCTTCTACGGCATAAAGACTGCTTCGCGTGGAACTACTCCGAGATGCCAGGATTAGATCCGGAGATTGCTGTGCATAAATTAGCACTATCCTCAGATATCAAGCCAGTCAAGCACGCACCAAGAAAGATGCGACTCGAGCTTGAAATGAGCATCAACGCTGAAGTCAAGAAGCTGATCGATTCTGGATTTATCCAAGAAGTCCAGTATCCCGACTGGATCGCCAATATCGTCCCGGTAGTGAAGAAGAATGGGACGGTACGCATATGCGTGGATTTCAGGGATCTCAATAAAGCCTGTCCAAAGGACGATTTCCCAGTACCAGTAACCGAGCTAATGATAGATAACACGTCCACTCACGAGGTTTTCTCCTTTATGGACGGTTCGTCAGGATACAATCAGATAAAGATGCATCCCGAAGACCAGAAGCATACCGCTTTTCGGACCCCTTTGGGTATATTCTGCTACAAGGTTATGCCCTTTGGTCTAAAGAATGCCGGCGCTACCTATCAAAGGGCCATGACAAAAATCTTCGACGACCTCATACATGACATCGTCGAGTGCTATATCGATGACCTTATAGTAAAGAGCATGTCATACGAAGAGCATCTAAAGCATCTGGAGACTGTATTTCAACGCCTTCGGCAATATAATTTGAAGATGAATCCCCTCAAATGCGCGTTTGGAGTCTCCTCGGGTAAATTCCTGGGATTCATCATCCTACATCGAGGTATCGAAATAGATCCATCTAAGATCAAGGCGATCATGGAAATGCCTCCGCCAAGAACCCTCAAACAGTTGCGGTCTCTCTAAGGGAAGCTCGCATACATCCGGCGATTTATCGCCAATCTTTCAGGCAAATGCCGTCCTTACAGCCACATGATGAAGAAGGGAACTCCATTCGTTTGGGATCACAAATGCCAAGGTGCACTAGACGAGATCAAGCAGTACCTGCAGAACCCTCCGGTGTTGGCTGCGCCGGTCAAGGGAAAACCCCTCATTCTTTATACAACCGCCCTCAAAGGTTCCTTAGGCGCATTATGGGCACAAGAGAACGATCAAGGGAAAGAGAGAGCACTCTACTACTTAAGTCGAGTTCTGCTGGGGGCAAAAAACAACTACTCTCCCATTGAAAAACACTGCTTGGCGTTAATCTTTACGATAACAAAATTCAGGCACTATGCGTTGGCGCACGAAGTCCGTCTCATCTCGAAGGTGGACCCTCTTAAATATCTGATGTCAAAGGCTATATTGACGGGTCGACTCGCTAAATGGGCTCTACTCCTGATGGAGTTCTCAATAACGTATCGACCTCTTAAGGCAGTGAAAGGCCAGACCATTGCCGACTTCCTCGCTGAGCATCCAGTACCTGTCGGTTCTCCTCTGAACTGCGATTTGCCGGACGAACATGCATTCGACGCGATCGGCGGCGGTGATACCCGATGGGAACTCTATTTTGACGGGGCATCTTCCATGAAGAAGCGCGAACAATGTACCCCCATAATCAAATCGGGAGTAGGCCTCATCTTCGTAACCCCACAAGGAGGGATAATGCGCTTTGCTTTCTCCTTAACGGAATCGAGGACGAACAATGAAGCCGAATACGAAGCTTTGATAGCGGGCCTCGAGATCGCCATTAACATGGGAATTGAAGACCTCTCTATATACGGGGATTCTCAATTGGTTGTTAGTCAAGTAAATGGTGACTACCAAACGTGCAAACCGGAGTTGGTGAAATACGGCGAAAAGGTGCAACGACTATTGACCCAAATTCCCTCCTGCACTTTGGAAAGTATACCACGCGCGGAAAATAGCAAAGCAGACGCGTTAGCTAAGCTCGCTAAAGAACTGGCTGACGAGAACCTCGATGACGTCAGAATCGTGGTACAAAGCCGTCGAGTGCTCGCCCCAGCAGAAATATCTCCGGAATTATACGAAGAAAAGGGGGCGACTGAGCAGACGACTCTACAAATAAAAGACCATGAGAAGGCTGAGAACTGGAGGGAAGTCTTCATAGACTACTTTAAGTCCCACCGAATGCCCGAAGAAGCGTCCTCAAGACATCAGCTCATGAAACGAGCTCTATTTTTCGCTTTTGTCAACGACACTCTATATAAGAGATCGTTTGATTCTCTGTGGCTGAGATGCTTAGGACCTGACGAAGCAGAAAGAGTCGTTCAGGAAGTTCACGACGGACTCTGCGGTTCTCACCAAGCAGGTCCGAAAATGAAATTGAAGATCAAAAGGATGGGTTATTATTGGCCCACGATGGTCCAAGACTGCCTCGAGTATGCGAAGCAATGCCACTCGTGCCAGGTTCATGGAGACTTTATCCACCAACATCCGAATCCACTACACCCAATGGTGGCTAGCTGGCCATTCGAAATGTGGGGGACTGACATAGTCGGCCCCATCGAGCCAGCATCGTCCCGGGGACATCGTTTCATCCTGGCGACAACCGATTACTTCTCCAAATGGGAAGAAGCCGTACCGCTGAGGGAAGTGAAGACGGAGAATATCCTCCACTTCTTCAAGACGCACGTCATCTATCGGTTTGGAACCCCACGGCGGATTATCTCCGATAATGGGCCAGCTTACAGAAGCCATAAGATTAGCCGCTTCGCGCAGCAGCACAATATAGACTGGTGATATTCTTCAGTTTACAATCCACGAGCTAACGGTCTGGCCGAGGCCTTCAATAAGACCTTGACGAAGATCATAAAAAAGACGGTGTCCCGAAATAAGAAAGACTGGCACGAGAGGCTGCAAGAGGCCCTTTGGGCCTATCGAACTACATTCAAGACGGCCACGAACACAACGCCGTACGCGTTGGTATTTGGGACGGAAGCAGTGCTCCCCCTCGAGATAGAGTTACCCTCTCTACGAGTGGCAGTCCACTACGAGCTGACGGACGAAAAAAATGCTCACCTTCGGCTTGAGGAGCTCGATGCCCTCGACGAAACCCGGCTCATAGCGCAACAAAATCTAGAAGCTTATAAAGCAAAGATGACGCGCTCATATGAAAGATTGACCCGACCGAGGACATTCCGCCAAGGCGAACTCGTGTTAGTGGTCAAAAGGCCTATGATCCCCAATCGAGCCAAGCGGGGAAAATTCGAGCCAAACTATGAAGGCCCGTACATCATAAATAAGGTCTACCAGGGTGGGACCTATCTACTTATGGACATGCACGGTGAAAGGACTTTCAGGCCAATAAACGGTCGCTTCTTAAAGAGATACTACGCTTAATGAGCCACGGCCTAGGTCAATGATAGATGACGACGACTATGTCCGCTCGCTATCTTCCTAAGCTCGAGCTTTATAAGCGGTAGCCGGCCTTCTCCATGTCGGACCGAAATGTCCTTAAACTAATAACGGACCGAGACGTCCTTAAATAATAACAGACCGAGACGTCCTTAAACTAACGACGGACCGAAATGTCCTTAAACTAACGACGGACCGAAACGTCCCTAAACTACTACCGCAGCATCCTTAGGCTGACCAAAAAAAAGGAGAAAAAGAAAAAAAAATAAAAATAAAAAAACGGTATTTCCATAAGCAAAATGAGCACGGATGAAAACCCGAAAGGGCTCCGTGAGTAAAAACAGCAGGACTACCGGCGAGTGTTTGTGAAAACCCGAAAGGGCGCAAGCTCGTTAAGAGACACTTATAGGGTCCTCTCGACCTTGTAAGGAGAAACCACCCGCGTGAGATCCTTACGACTCACAAAGGAGCAACACACTTAGGGATCCTCACGATTCCTAAGGAGAAAATACACTTGCGAGATCCTTACGACTCGTAAGGAGAATTCTCTTATGGGACCCTCACGGCTCATGAGATTTGAAAGTCTTAAGTTACAGAAACCTAAACCTGTTCTTAAGCAAATCCCCCACAACCTTCGATACTGCCCTACAAGAGGCTCAATACTGGCCCTTGTATACAATCCACGGACGCGAATAAACATTTCCCCAGCAAAGTCACACCTGTGACTAGGGATATGTCCATATAATGAGCAACCCTTGTAGGTCCTCTCGACCCATAAGGAGAAAACCCTCTTGTAGGATCCTTACGACTTACAGAGGAACATACACTTAGGAATCCTCACGATCCCTAAGGAGAAAATACACCTGCAAGATCATCACGACTTGTAGGGAGAAATACCTTTGTGAGACCCTTACGGCTCATGAAGTCAAAAGCCTTGGTCGACAGGACCCTTAACCCTGTTTGCTAAGCCACCTTTGTTCAACATCGACAGAGGCAGATGATGATTCACTCCTGGCAATATTCCAGTTGTAGCGGTGCTGATGCCGAAATCGGTGTCTAAAATCCAAGCTTGCGGCGAAAAGGCTAGCAAGCCACACATGCCTACGAAATAGCCGAAATGATGGGGCAACTTGCAATAAAAAGCAGCAAGTAAAAATGTATGCATGAAAAATAGCCGAAATGATGGGGCAACTCGCAATAAAAAGCAGCGAGTAGAAAATAAATAAATAGCCGAAATGATTGGGCACCGCGAAAAATAGCCGAAATGATGGGGCAATCGCGACCTTCGCGATATAAAAGCTGAAATGATAGAGCATCGCAGAAAGAGAAATAAAATTAAAAAAAAAAGTTTTAATTTATGCCCTATAGGTGATGTTCCATCACACCCTGTACACAATCCAAGGGCGCAAACAAAAAAAGGAACATACCTCCCCCAGGTTTCACCAAAGAAAGAAGCTAAATCTTGACGGGTCACAAGCGACCTAGAGATCATCCCAACACTCGTCTCGTAACGACAGACACAACTTCAAGCTAAGCGGAACAGCGGCAACTCCCAGTTCCATGGCTCGGTGGTATACATATCGCCAGCAGTCAAACCTCCATCCCGTGAAATGCGGATACAATCAGCGAAATTCCTGGTTACGTGGAACGCGGATAACGTCACTCTTTGACCCCGCGGAAAACGTCCAGAGCGGATCCTGGTCCTCGCAGAGCACGGCAGTGAACCCGTGTGAAGCATCCAGAGCGGAGCCTAGTCCTTGCCGAGCACGGCAGTGAACCCATGTGAAGCATCTAGTGCAAAATTCCTGGTTACGTGGAACGCGGATAACGTCACTCTTTGACCCCGTGGAAAACGTCCAGAGCGGATCCTGGTCCTCGCAGAGCATGGCAGTGAACCCGTGTGAAGCATCCAGAGCGGAGCCTAGTCCTCGCCGAGCACGGCAATGAACCCGTGTGAAGCATCTAGTGCAAAATTCCTGGTTACGTAGAACGCGGATGACGTCACTCTTTGACCCCGTGGAAAACGTCCAGAGCGGATCCTGGTCCTCGCAGAGCACGGCAGTGAACCCGTGTGAAGCATCCAGAGCGGAGCCTAGTCCTCGCCGAGCACGCCAGTGAACCCGTGTGAAGCATCTAGTGCAAAATTCCTGGTTACGTGGAACGCGGATAACGTCACTCTTTGACCCCGTGGAAAACGTCCAGAGCGGATCCTGGTCCTCGCAGAGCACGGCAGTGAACCCGTGTGAAGCATCCAGAGCGGAGCCTAGTCCTCGCCGAGCACGGCAGTGAACCCGTGTGAAGCATCTAGTACAAAATCCCTGGTTACGTGGAACGCGGATAACGTCACTCTTTGACCCCGCGGAAAACGCCCAGAGCGGAGCCTGGTCCTCGCCAAGCACGGTAGTGAACCAGTGTGAAGCATCCAGAGCAAACACCGGACTGTGGAGTCCTTAAAATCCACGGACTATGATGTCCTTAACCTTGACCGTGATGTCTTAAAACTAACGATCAACCACCTCGATTCCCTACAGATTCTGCCTTGGTTTAATGGTGCATCTCTTCACTCCTTTGATACCTGGCGTTGTAATTCCTCAACGTCTTCAAAGAGATGACGGGTCCCTGCAACCAAACATCGGACTGTGGCGTCCCTAAATCCACGGACTATGAGGTCCTTAACCTTGACCGTGATGTCTTAAAACTAACATCGGACTGTGGAGTCCCTAAATCCACGGACTATGAGGTCCTTAACCTTGACCGTGATGTCTTAAAACTAACATCGGACTGTGGAGTCCTTAAATCCACGGACTATGAGGTCCTTAACCTTGACCGCGACGTCTTTAAACTACGATACCTAGAGCAGCCCCCTGGCCCCGTGAAACACGGGCAAGGGCGACCACACCCAGCACTTGCAGGCCCTCACGACCTGTAAGGAAGAAAACTCTCTTGTGAGATCCTTACGACTCTCAAGGGAAAACCCGCTTAAGAATCTTCACGATTCTTAAGAAGGACTTACACCTATGGGATCCTCTCGACCTGTAGGGAGAAAAACTCTTTATGAGACCCTCGTGGCTCATAAAATGCAAAAGTCTTAGGAAGCAGATCTTAACCCTGAATTCTAAGCCATCGCTGTCCTGCAAGGAGATCAAGATAGAATATCCGCAGAATACATTCAATAAAAAGGGGACACACCATTGAGAAGAAAAATGTATCTTTTATTCATAAACCAAAATGGATACAAAGTACAATTCATGAAAGAAACAAAAAAGAAAGATACTCTCATTCATGAGTATGTACAAAAAAGGGGAAAAGATACAAGTCCTCAAGCCGGCGGGCGATGCAGTAATTTTACCCGCTCATCGTTCTGTTGCTGAGCCACGACTTCATGTCGCAAGATCTCCAGAAGACGAGCCTCCGCCTGAGCTTGCTGAGCCTGATACGAAGCAAGCCGAGCTTCGAGCTCTTTCTCGGTGACTTTATGAGCCTCGACCCTCTCACGAGTGAACATGGCAGCTTTATCGAGAGCCACCACCTCTTTTATGGACTCCTGGAGCACTCGCCAGAGTTCGTATGCTTTGTTGGCCTTGGCTGTGAGGCTGGCCTGAAGCTCGCTCAGCGCCTTAGAAGCCAATTCCCTCTCCGAGAATTTACGGCCGAACCCCTTTTCTCGCGCGACAATATGTTCGCCACGCATCGCCCTATCAGGCCATGTAAGCTCACTTTCGCGATCGCAACCTTGGAAACGGTACATACACGCTCAAGACCATATAAATGGGCTTCCGGTCGACGGCAATAGTCGATCTAAAAACGCGCTCACATAACCTGGTATGAAAAGCAACGAGAAACTTTCCGATGATTATCCTATCGGGCATGTGTTCGCAATCATATGAGCATCCGAAAAAGGAATAAAATTCGAAGCTTTAATGCGCATGCGACATGACAACAGTGTTGATAATTGAAGGAAGTTTTCATAAAAGGAACACAAAATTTATTCATGCAAGCGAAAAACATGCATACGAGTGCCGAGCCTACATGGAAGTTCAACATAAAGCATACAAAAAGAAGGACTAATTTAAAAATGCTACGCTAACGGGAAAAGGTCACCAAACACGGGATCAATGGCACAGGGGTTAATGAAGCAGAGGACAAAATTCTCCATCTCTCTTTCTGCTTTCTCCAGCACATCAAAGCGACGGTTCTCACGAGGAGTCGCTCCCTATCAATTGGCGCCATGTTCGTCAGCGAAAGCAGACATAATAGCTCGCCGGGCCTTTATCTGGCTCAGCAGATGAATTGAGCAATCCTTCAAAGCCTGAGTAATCAGGCACGCTTCATGAAAGCCCTCGAGCTTTTCTTCAGCCGCGTCAAGCACCGCCAGGGTCATCTCTGCCGGGTGAGGAGGGATGTCGGCAAGCACGGCCGTGAGAATCATCCGGAGCCAGAGGGAACCCATCGGGAGGGAGGACCCCCTACGGATCGAGAGTTCATACATTGCTGAGTCGCATTCGTCGTCGGTAAGGAGTGGATCCACCAACCGAGCAGCAAAGCGGGGGATCATCTCCTCGATAGGAACTTCCCATGGCTGTCGACGAGCATGAGGGCGATTGCAGGCCATGACGCTCGTTTGTTTCTCAAGACAAGTTACACCAAAATAAAAAAATATATAAATCTCTCTGTGAAGGGAAAAGGAAGACTATAGCCTCATATATAAAGAAGTGCATTAAGTGCTGTGCGCAGAAAATCTTGCATGATGAAGCTATTTCCAAGGCCAAAAAAAAAAGGAAAGGCATCGAAAATCAGGGAGATGGAACTATTTCCAAGGCCCTTTTTCTGCATCTGATATTGTGCACTGAAAATATGGCATAGGAAAATTTTGTGAACAGCCCCATCAAGGAACCCCACGTGCAGAACACGTGAGGCCCAAACTTGATGTGCACTAAAAAAATGGATGGAGTAGCACCCTGCATATTAAAAGCATCAACAACAACAGTAGCAAAATGATGGAATCCCAGAGAAAGGCATGCGAACAGGGAAAAACATAATAAAAACTTATCATTCATACTTTGAGAAATTCATACAGAATAAAGAGGACACAACTACAACGGTAAGACTTCAGACGCAGGACATGGATTGAGGAAATCGAAGGTGACTTTGTCCAAGATCTTCCAGTGTGAAGACGACGTTGAAGGATTCGAACCTCCCGAGTATACTTCCTCTCGCGGTCGCAAGCGTCGGGGTCCTCACGAATATCCTCCACCCTCCGATAGGCGGCAAGTATGGCTGACTGCTGAAAGGCTTGGTGCAAGAGATCAATAAGGTGATCTCGCCTCCTCTTTGAGATCAAGCCCATCAGGTACACCGAATGTACCTTATCCTCAGCAGTGTCCAAAACTCTGAGCGGTATGCCGGAGAAAAAGAGAGGAAGTGCCTCCCGGATCGCTAGCACGATCAGCCTCAGAAGAGAAGAGCGACGGGGGAGTAGCCGATGGTTGTACTCGTCAAAGCGGCTCATGATCTCGGCACACTGAGCATCGGTGAATTCCTGGTTCTGACTGCGGCCCAGTGCACGAAAATTCCCATAGGAAATAATCTCGTCAAGACCATACAGATGGGCATCCATGATACCTGAAATAAAGGTCATGAGAATCATTAGAAAGCTTTTGTTTCATTAATTGCAGAAGGACAACCTCGGGTCAAGAGCCCCCAAGAAGCCTCCGTGTGAAGAAACTGAGTTCTTCATTGGAATTAAATTCCTTACTAAGAAAAGGGAATTAAATTCCCAGAAACATTTTTGGATGGAATTAAATTCCAGGGAGTTGAAACGCCATCATCATCTCCCCAAAGATCATCTAAACCCTAAGAGATCTACAATTCGAAGGTTAGGTGGTTTCCTGTTCTTATGGAAAAACTTGAAGAAAAATGGGTTCCTTGTTAAAAAAGAGTAAAAACCCTTGTTTTGGATTTAAAATCCAAAGGAATGTGGAAGTTCGCTGTTTGTCCAAGAACATTACCTGAGGAGGAAGAGTCCTTTTAAACAGAGTTAAACTCTGAAAATGTTTCAAGGCAGAGAACTGAACTCTGGAAGAAGAGAATTAAATTCTCAGAAAAAGTTTGCAAGGAAGAGGATGAACAAAGTGGAGGCGTCTCTGAAATGACCCCAGTATTTATAGGAGGTGATGGAAACGTTTCATCTCCCCAAATCCCTAGAGGAATCCAACGGTCATAAAAGGTGACAGCGTTGCACTCACGTGCGGACACGTGAGAACAACGCTGTGGGGGCATTTGTTTCCTGATTTAAAATCAGGAAAGCCTACGGAAAAGGTTTCAGGAAAGGGTCACGTGCTTACACGTGACCAGCAGTCACGTGTTGGCACGTGACATCTAAAAGTATCGGCAAGGCAAATTCAGCTTCCCGACTACATCAACGAAAAGGGCTTCAGAAAGGGTCATGTGCTCCCACGTGACCTGGGTCACGTGTTGGCACGTGACAATCAAAAACGGCTTCAAAGGCAAACCGGTTCCCTGATCAAATCAAGGAAAAGGCTTCAGAAGAGGTCACGTGCTCCCACATGACCAGGGTCACGTGTTGGCACGTGATAATCAAAAGCAGCAGATTTGTTCTCCGGTTAAACCAAGAAAAAGGCTCCAGACGAGGGTCACGTGCTCACACGTGACCAGGGGTCACGTGGTGGCACGTGACGGTTAAGCAGCGACCAGAAAGCAGAGCGCAAAAAGAAAGAAGAGGGCTCGTTCCAAGGGGGGTCACGTGCCCACACGTGACCAAGGGTCACGTGGCCACACGTGACCGACTTCAAAGCCCATTTGTTAACAGAATTAAATTCTGAGAAAAGACCTCTCAAATCTTTCCAAAAGCAACCGGTTGCATTAAAGATTTAAAGGTGATTAAATATCATCTATCTATGGAAAAATCTCGAATTTGGGAAGATTTCCCCGTAAAATCTAACCAAAATAACAGAGGAGAATCTCTGGATTTAAAATCCAATGGTGAATAAAATTCACCTAATAATCCAAAGGTCCAAAACGAATGGTGAATACAAATTAAATCTCTCAATGAAAGATTCACCAAAACTAATTGATTCGGCTGCTTCTCCTATAAATAGGAGTCAAGAGACACACAAAAAAAAGGATATATATGCAGAGGGAAGAAAAGAGAGAGAGCCTTGATACTTTAGAGGAATTTGGATCTTCTGCAAAAGAAAACCCTAGGTAAGAAAAGGAAGGTTTCATTGAAAGAAAATAGAATTTAATTCTCAACAGAGTTTAACTCTGATATAAAACAGAAGGACATATTTCTTCTCTCTTTGATGGAGGATCTGTAAAGTGCACATCTCCCCTTGAGTTGAGAATTTAATTCTCAATGGGTTAAGATCCTGCCATGCAGATCCAAAGCATAGAGAGGGAATGGAAGCACGAGAATTTAATTCTCACAGAACTATAGGAATTTAATTCCTTCAAAATAAAATTAGGGTTTGACCCTGTGTTATGGGAATTTAATTCCTTCAGAATGAAAAGAATCAGGGTTTAACCCTAGTTAAGAACTTAGTTCTGTTAAAACAACAAGAATTTAATTCCCTTAATCTTATTCCCCAGAATAATTCTCTAACAGAGAATGGGGGTTTAATTCCTTAAAACTTTTATTAGGGTTTAACCCTATTCAGTTCTTTACATATATGAGGAATTTAATTCCTACAGAAAATTCAGAGTTCAACTCTTCAAAAGGAACTAGGAATTTAATTCTTCTGAAATTATTGTTAGGGTTCAACCCTGGAATTTAATTCCTGAAAGGGATTAACAGATCTTCTAAACAACTACAGAAAAGCAGGGTCACGTGTCACCACGTGACCCCCCCAAAAGATCTACAGAAAGCCCTTTGAGGCAGTGCCTCACGTGACCCACGTGATCCTTGGCAGAGGCTTTAACATACTCCATTCAAACACCTGTCACGTGATGACACGTGATGTTCCAAAAGATGCGATTTTCTCAGCAGAACAAACGAAGGGAGGGCGCCCTCACGTGCTACCACGTGACCCCTCTTGCCCCAGCGTCTAACGCTAAATTGGAACCCCTGAATTCAGTGTTAAAACGTTGTTTGGCCTTAGTGTTCAACACTAAGCAAAGAACTTTATTTGCAGTGTTCAACACTGATTACCTTAGTGTTCAACACTAATTTGGGATTTCTGTTGCCAGTGCTTAACACTGGTCTGTTTTAGTGTTTAACACTAATTTGAAGGCCTTGTTGCTGGTGTTGACGCCAACTATCTTCTAGTGTTAAACACTGACTTATCAACCTTATTCTCAGTGTTCAACACTGATTGGTCTTTAGTATTTAACACTAGGCATTGGCCCAATTGGCTAAATGGCCAGAGGCAAAGCCTCTCCTTCAAGGGACCAACAGGAGGGCCGATGTCCCAGACATGATTGGACTTAGCCCAAGCTGGCCATAAGTCCTCAATTCGTAATTAACTGGGCTAATGGGCTCATAACATAATTAATTGGTCTTGATCCCAAATTGGGCCAAAGACTATTTAATCCACTCCGGTTCCAGGGTACATCTCTTCATTCCTTTGATACTTGGCGTTGTAATCCCTCAACGTCTTCAAAGAGGTGACGGGTCCCGATGACCACACATTGATATGGACTGTGGGGTCCTTAAACCCATGGACTACAACGTCCTTAACCTTGACCGAGATGTCTTAAAACTAACAGTGGACTGCAATGTCCTTAAACTACCCATGGACCACCATGTCCCTAAACTGGCAATGGACCACTATGTCCTTAAACTGGTATTGGACCACCATGTCCCTAAACTGGCAATGGACCACCATGTCCCTAAACTGGAACAATAGAGCCCCCAAATGCTCTTTTGTCGGATCTAAATGATCCCGTTAAGTCGATCTTAGTCCCAAACTGAACTAACGTATTCTTAACAACCGTTTAAGTTTATCTTAGCCTTAAATATGGCTAACGTATCCTTAAACCTTCAAACAGACTTTAGTCCCAAATTAGACTATAAATCCCCCAATCAACTTTGGTTCAAGGGTACATCTCTGAACTCCTTTGACATCTGTCGTTGTAATCCTTCAACGTCGTCAGAGAGGTGATGGGTCCCGACGGCCATACATGCAATAGACCACTATGTCCCTAAACTAGAACAATAGAGCCCAAACGCTCTTTTGTCGGATCTAAACGATCCCGTTAAGTTGATCTTAGTCTCAAACTAGACTAACATATCCTTAACAAACGTTTGAGTTGATCTTAGCCTCAAATATGGCTAACGTATCCTCAAACCAAAACCCCCAAACCCAAATCTAAGTAAACACGGATTTGGACTAATCCACGTCCTACGGGCGACGACATAAATTAGTCTCCGTATACAATCCACGGGCAACCAAATACAAAATAAACACCCACGACACGAAGTGACCATCTGGAGAAGGAGAAAGTTGTTACCACGATGCGGTAACGTAATTAACTGCAGGGGCTTACGCCTGCAGGGATGAGTGTCCCCACAATCAAAAACCCCTCAAGCGAGGGGGAATCTGACGAAGTCTGCTACATCGGACGCATCCGTTTAAACCTTCGATGCATGGTGCCATAAATCAACTTGGCATCTTCGGAGAGGTAGACGGATAGCACCAATTAGCATCTGCCCCGAACCTCAGGCAAGACAGCCCATGTCTCGGCCGCCGTTCGGAGGGGAACACGCGTCATCTTTGCTTTATAAGCTTCCATATTTTGTTGCGTTATGAGCCGTGTTTCTTCAAGAGCATCAAGCTCCTCGAGCCGGAGGCTAGCATTTTCTTCGTTCGTCAGTTCGTAGTGGACTGCCATCCGTAGAGAGGGTAGCTCTATTTCGAGGGGGAGTACCGCTTCCGTACCGAATACCAGTGCGTACGGCGTTGTGTTCGTGGCCGTCTTGAACGTAGTTCGATAGGCCCAAAGAGCTTCTTGCAGTCTCTCATACCAGTCCTTCTTATTTCGGGACACCGTCTTTTTCATGATTTTTGTCAAGGTCTTGTTGAAGGCCTCGGCCAGACCGTTAGCTCGTGGATTGTAAACTGAAGAATATCTCCAGTCTATATTGTGCTGCTGCGCGAAGCGGCTAATCTTATGGCTTGTGTAGGCCGGCCCGTTATCGGAGATAATCCGCCGTGGAGTTCCAAACCGATAGATGACGTGCGTCTTGAAGAAGTAGAGGATATTCTCCGTCTTCATTTCCCTCAGCGGTACTGCTTCTGCCCATTTGGAGAAGTAATCAGTTGTCGCCAGGATGAAACGATGTCCCCGGGACGATGCTGGTTCGATGGGGTCGACTATGTCAGTCCTCCACATTTCGAATGGCCAGCTAGCCGCCGTCAGATGTAATGGATTCGGATGCTGGTGGATGAAATCCCCATGGATTTGGCACAAGTGGCACTGCTTCGCATATTCGAGGCAGTCCTGGATCATCGTGGGCCAGTAGTAACCCATCCGTTTAATTTTTAACTTCATCTTTGGGCCTGCTTGATGAGAACCACAGATTCCGTCATGAACCTCTTGAACGACTCTTTGTGCTTCATCCGGTCCTAAGCATTTCAGCCACAGAGAATCAAACGACCTCTTATACAGAGTATCATTGACGAAAGCGAAAGATAGAGCTCGTTTCATGAGCTGATGTCTTGAGGATACTTCTTCGGGGATTCGGTGGGACTTAAAGTAGTCTATGAATATCTCTCTCCAGTCCTCAGCCTTCTCACGGTCTTTTATTTGTAGGGTTGTTTGCTCAGTCGCGCCCTTTTCTTCGTATGACTTGGGAGATATTTCTGCTGGGGCGAGCACTCGACGGCTTTGTACCATGATTTTGACGTCATCGAGGTTCTCGTCAGCCAGTTCTTTAGCAAGCTTGGCTAGCGCGTCTGCTTTGCTATTTTCTGCCCGTGGTATACTTTCCAAAGTGTAGGAGGGAATTTGGGTCAATAGTTGTTGCACCTTTTCGCCGTACTTCACCAACTCCGGTTTGCACGTTTGGTAGTCACCATTTACTTGACTAACGACCAGTTGAGAATCTCCGTATATAAGGAGGCCTTCAATTCCCATGTCGATGGCGATCTCGAGGCCTGCTATCAGAGCTTCGTATTCAGCTTCATTGTTTGTCCTCGGCTCTGTTAAGGAGAAGGCGAAGCGCATTATCCCTCCTTGTGGAGTTACGAAGATGAGGCCTACCCCTGATTTGATCATTGGGATACCCTGTTTGCGCTTCTTTACGGACGACGCTCCATCGAAATACAGTTCCCATCGGGTACCACCGCTGTCGATCGCGTCAAACGCATGTTCGTCTGGCAAATCGCAATTCAGAGGAGAATCAGCCGGTATTGGATGTTCAGCGAGAAAGTCGGCGATGGCCTGGCCTTTCACTGCCTTGAGAGGTCGATACGTTATCGAGAACTCCATAAGGAGTAGAGCCCATTTAGCGAGTCGACCCGTCAATATAGCCTTTGACATCAAATATTTAAGAGGGTCCACCTTCGAGATGAGACGGACTTCGTGCGCCAACGCATAGTGCCTGAGCTTTTTTATCGCGAAGATCAACGCCAAGCAGTGTTTTTCAATGGGAGAGTAGTTGCTTTCTGCCCCCAGCAGAACTCTACTTAAGTAGTAGAGTGCTCTCTCTTTTCCTTGATCGTTCTCTTGTGCCCATAATGCGCCTAAGGAACCTTCGAGGGCGATCGTATAAAGAATGAGGGGTTTTCCCTTGACCGGCGCAGCCAACACCGGAGGGTTTTGCAGGTACTGCTTGATCTCATTTAGTGCACATTGGCATTTGTGATCCCAAACCAATGGAGTTCCTTTCTTCATTAGGTGGCTGTAAGGGCGGCACTTGCCTGAAAGATTGGCAATAAATCGCCGAATGTATGCGAGCTTCCCTTGGAGAGACCTCAACTGTTTGAGGGTTCTTGGCGGAGGCATTTCCATGATTGCCTTGATCTTAGATGGATCTACTTCGATACCTCGGTGTCGGATGATGAATCCCAGGAATTTACCCGAGGAGACTCCGAACGCACATTTGAGAGGATTCATCTTCAAATTATATTGCCGAAGGCGTTGAAATACAGTCTTCAGATGCGCTAAGTGCTCTTCGTATGACATGTTCTTCACCACGAGGTCATCAATATAGCACTCGACGATGTCATGTATGAGATCGTCGAAGATCTTTGTCATAGCCCTTTGATAGGTAGCGCCGGCGTTCCTTAGACCAAAAGGCATAACCCTGTAGCAGAATATACCCAAAGGGGTCCGGAAAGCGGTGTGCTTCTGGTCTTCTGGATGCATCTTTATCTGATTATACCCTGATGAACCGTCCATAAAGGAGAAAACCTCGTGAGTGGACGTGTTATCTATCATTAGCTCGGTTACCGGTATTGGGAAATCGTCCTTCGGACAGGCTTTATTGAGATCCCTGAAATCCACGCATATGCGTACCGTCCCATTTTTCTTCATTACCGGGACGATATTGGCGATCCAGTCGGGATATTGGACTTCTTGGATAAATCCAGAATCGATCAGCTTCTTGACTTCGGCGTTGATGCTCATCTCAAGCTCGAGTAGCATCCTTCTCGGCGCCTGCTTGACTGGCTTGATGTCCGGGGATATCGCTAATTTATGCACAGCAATCTCCGGATCTAATCCTGGCATCTCGGAATAGTTCCACGCGAAGCAGTCTTTATGCTGTAGGAGCACGTTCTTTAACGCAGCCACCCTTTCTTCAGATAGCAGCTCGCTGACAAATGTCGGTCGCGGATCATCTGCTGATCCCAACTCAATCTTCTTATCTGCAGTAGTACGTATGCCATCTTCCAGTTCTTTCGGAGCTGGCGGAAATTCTGAGATCACCTCATCATTGCTGTTCTCAAAGCACCAGGGAAGGTCATCAATGTTCTCGGGCTCTTCTTTTAGTATCGTAATCGTGTAACAGGTGAGAATCCGCTTCCAGGGCTGAGGTGGATCTGGTCCCGCTTTTGCGTCTTTGGGTTCGTGCTTTTGTGGCGGCGTTACTCTCCAGCCGTTGGATAAAGCGAATCTGCCCTGTTGGTACTGGTCCTCGACCCAGTTCTTGAAGGTGAAGCGGTCTTCGGTAGAATGTCCTATGGCTCGATGATAAGAGCAATAGCTCAGATGATAAGCCTTGTTAGCTCGCTCAGGGTGCTCAGACTCTGGAAGCGCGATCATCTGATGTTTTATAGCGAGCTTGAGTAACTTCTCCGTCTTGTCTCGAGGGAAGGAATACGCTCGACTCATCTTCTTCATGAGGGACAAATCCGGACCACGCAACGCTCGATCACATGACTCTCTAATCCTGCGTCGTTGTTGTCGGCTCCTCTTTCCGCTTCTTGATTTATTTCTGCCTCTGCGTTGGGCCTTTCGTACAACGGGTTGACAGGGATGAGCATCTTCGTCTTTTGCAGCCTGTTGAAACAGACGTTGCGTCCTGGCTTTCTCTTAGATGGCCATCTCGCGGTTGTGGTCTTCCCGAGCTTTTTGACCCGCTTTCCTGATAAGCTTGTCCATTCGTTCTTCAAATGACGGACTCGGCCCTTCAATCGCGGGATCTAGTTTTGATGAGGGGTTGGCATTTCCTGACAGGGCGTCCTCTTCTTCATCAAAGGTATATATGGCGTAGCTACTGTGGGCCCGTTCCCGTTTTCCGGCTCTCACGTATCCAAGCCCAAGTGTTTCCATTTTCCCGTTGGGCAATTTGCATTGAGTCCCAGGGACATCCCAAATCCTGTTGTAGAACCGAGCTTGTCGAACAGTCTGTTTTAAGGGTACTCCTTGGCGCTTCAATAGCCTCTTTAGTCCATTTGTATAGTATCTGGGCAAACGGATGGGTTGGAGCCTGTCGAGTGTAGCATCCGCGCCATGCCAGATCTCCTTCTCTACTTTCGTCTCTGAGGATCGGTAGAATAGGATTGCCTTCTCACCCCTTTGTCTGGGAGGGACGTAAAACGTTTGCAGGTCCTGCACATTGTAAGCTTGAAGTGTGTCGAGATCCTTGTAGTGTTCTCGCGGCACCATGGTGATTTGCAAACTCTGATCATCGCTAGGGGGTGCTTGTGTCGACGGTCGATTGGAGAACACGGCATTAACCTCATCTTCCGAGTCACTTCCGAAGACCAACGTGGGGGCGGGCGTCCCCGGGTTGTTGCGTTGAGATAGCCCAGCATAAACTATCTCTTCTTCTCCTTCGGTATCGCTCCCGAAAATAGGGATGGCGGCGGCGGCTTTGTTCTCCGGCTTGCGACACCTTTCTGTATCCTCGAAATCTGGCAAAAAGTATTTCGCATCTTCGTATTTGCGGACTTCGTTCACGGAAAATGGGTTTAGCTCACCTGTTACGGTATGCTCGAAACCATCCTTAAAGTACTTCATACACTGATGTTGTGTAGAAAGGATGATGTTGTACTCGTGTAACCAAGGGCGACCGAGCAAGGCGTTGTAGCAGGTCTTGGCGTCAATGACATGGAATTTGATGTCTGTGACGAGTAGTCCGAAGCGTAATGTTAGTATTACAGATCCGAGAGTCCGTGACGATTGTGAATCGAAACCGGAGATGGTAATTTTGTCACGAGCGAGGTGTTGCACATTCATGCAGATTTCCTTTAACACCCGAACGTTAAGGAGATTGACGGAGGATCCATTATCTACCAGGATCTTGCCTATCTTGATATCATGGCAGTATCCAGAGACATACAGGGGACGGTTGTGGTCGCACGTCCCGAGAAGGAGGTCTTCGTCCCCGAAAGTGATGTCGGCCGTATGTACTTCTTCCAGTTCATCCCTCATCCTTTCCGCGGCGAGGAAGGCTTGGAATTGCTCGGGTTCTTGTAACGCCTTAATTAGTGAATCTCGCGCTTCTTTTGATAATAGGAGGGCATCGAGAATGCTAAGTTGAGAAAGTAGCTTCCTTAGGTGCGCTAAGATGTTGTAGTCCACCTTACCCTTCCTGGGAGGGTCCTTGGTAGTCAGCTCTTTCATAACTTGGTCATCTAAAGTGATATCCTCAGTGACCTTTTGCTTTCCCTTATCTCTTCTATTTGCGGGCCCGAGATTCTTTTCCGGGAGCATGCAATTGCGCAGCTGAATGTTTTCGCAGGCCTCCGGTTCCTCCTCTTTCCCCAAAACGGATTCTTTAAAGAGATGGCCCAGAGCCATTTCTTCATCAGAGTCGCTCCCAATGGTGAGAACTTGTGACCCTCTAGTGTTAACCATGTAACAGTTGCCAGTGGTTCTGTTGTGCCCGTCGGCAGTACTTCTTCGTTCCCGACGGGTCTTGCGTTTCATGCGCTTAAAATGTTGTCGATGAGCAACATATCCCTGCCACCATATCCTAAAGGCGTCGCACTCCTCCGTGGGGTGTGAAATTTTTGATGGTATGCGCAATAATCAGGGTGCCTCTCCGCCCCATTGAGCGTGTTTTCTTCCGAGGGTGGCAGCTTCATTCCCATTGACATGGCTTTGGCAAACCTTTTCCTCGTCTTGAATATCTTCTTGTCTCCCTCGGGTGCCTTTCGATCTGGCGGGAGTACTTCAACTTTTTCGTTCAGTCGCCTGCATTTGGCTCCTTCCGATGCGGCCATCTCACGCTCCTGATCCGCTTTACTCTTTAGATGAATCTCATCTAGAAAGGCGTCGATCATTTCATCTGTTGGCCACACAAGCTCTGGTTCAGTTCGTGCCCCCAGTTTCTCAGTACCAGGAGTTCTTTCATCTTCCGAGTGGGAAATCACATGACAACTCGCCACATATTCCTTGGATTCATCCGACGAACTCTCTCCATCATCTTCCTCTTGAAAGATGTGGTTGAGGAACTCTTGCAGCGTGACAGGAGTTCGCGCCTTTTGATTGTACTCTTCCAGCGCGTCGATTTGCTTCTGCAAGTTCGTGCGCTTGTTTCCAGGCTTCACGAGCTTCTTAGATTTCTTCTTCTTTTTCTTCGAAGATTTTGACGGTAGGGCATGAGTACTTGGGCCATCACCACCGCTCTTTGTAGTTGGGCGCGGCCTCAGCATCCCTTCGATAATTTGAGGTTCGAGCGGGTCCTTCCATTCGACCGCTGGGCACGCATGAAGGTCCTTCAGCATTCTTTTGGTTTTAGTTGCCAGCACGACCTCCCATGGAGCTTCTTCAATAAAGGAACAGGTTGCCCCCGGTGTATCTGCTTTCTTAGAAATATGCGGCTGTGGTGGGTCCACCTTCCACCTTTCGGACAGCGCAAACTTCCCCTGGAGGTATTGATCTTCAATCCATCCTTTAAAAACGAAGCAATTCTCAATCGGATGGCTTACCGTTTGATGGTAGGGGCAATAGTTAGGGTTCTTCACCTCAGTAGGTTGTGGCGGTCGCCTTGGATTTGGCAAGTTTATAACTCTGTTGCGTACTGCCAACTCGAATAACCGTTTCGTCTTGTCCCGTGGGAACGAGTAGGGACGCTTCATTTTCTCATTATAATACCGGCGTCTTTCTTCCAGTTGATCCGTCAGTTTTGGGGCATTGGGTTGCTGCTGGGCATTCGCGACGAAGGTTGCTTTTCCTTTACCCTTGTCACTCCGAGGCTCGGGCTTCGGGGGAGACGGTCTATGACCCATTTGGTCCATCTGGGCCAGCTTGTCGATTAGAGCCTGGAATGTGGTTGGCTTAAAGAACATCATGAACTGGGAGATAGTTGCATGAGGGTCTAGGGTTCCCACGAACATGCCTACCGCAGGCGCTTCCTCAATGCGTTGCTCGCATTTCGACCACAAATTTCGCCAGCGTATAGCATACTGGACCCACGTTTCGCCTGGTTTCACCCTGGCATTAATCAACACCGTTATTGGAGTGCGTTCGCTGGCGCTCGCGAATCGCTGAGTGAATAGCAACTCCATTTCAGCGAACGTCTTGATAGAATCATTCGGGAGCTCTGAATACCATTCGAACGCTGTTTCTGATAAGCTACCCACGAATTGGTGGAGCAACAGTTTATCATCACCGCCGGTGTTACCGCAAAGGGCCCTGAACTGGGCGACATGTTGGTGGGGATTGCCGGTCCCCTTATACACATGAAATTTTGGTATTGTATAACCCGACGGATATTTGATTTGGTCGTACCAGCTTGGATACGGCCGCCCCGTTTTTACGACTTGACCAGCTGCCTCAGTCGCATGATGAACCCGGATTTGCTGGGCTATATAGTCGACCAAATCAGCCTTAGAGATTGTCTCCTCCTTGGCCGTTGGGAGGGCCGGCGGTGGATTTGACGTTTCTCCCCGGTCGTCTTCAAGAACGATTGGGGGATCCTCAGCGGGTGGATCCTGTTGGATCATCATTCCTATCATATCTTGGAAGAGGAGGTCCATACGCTGTATGTTGGCTGCTTGTTCAGCAGCCTCTTTGTCCTTCTTCTCCAATATTCGGCGAAGGAATTCGGCGTCGGTTTCTTCCTCCTGGCGTTCGTCCGAAGACGTTTCTGGGTTTTCTTTTGGCCCGGTAAGTGCGGCCATAGCATTCATCATTTCCTGGAGCTTTTGCTGTTGCTCCTAAGCTTTGGTCACCAACCGTGTAAGCGGTCTATGGCCTGTAGACGCACGGCTGTCTTCCTTCCCCGACGCCATGTATACGGTATGGACCATCATGCCCCCAGACTTAGGGCGTCTGGGCTTAGTGCCTTTAGCTGTCGTTGCAGGCTGGGGGATCTTCTCTGGCTTCCTCCTTTTATGAGCAGTGGAAGTTGAGGGGGCCGTTGAAGTGGGCACCCAAACAGCCTTTCGTGGTTTAGCCTGGTGATTGGCTTCCTGTTGGATTTTCAGCTTCTTGTGCTGGCGGGCGAAGTTTGGATCGATCATCGAGTCTCGGGCCTGCCGCCAGACTTTATAGATTCGGGAGGACAGCCGTTGAGGAGATTGGGGTTGTTCTGTTTTTACTTCCACAGCCTTTTTCAGAGGAGGGGGAGACCTTTTTAGCACCGCGGTAGGAGAATTCCTACGCACCTTATTTAGCATCTCAAAGCTGTTCCCAGTCGGAACAGCAGCATTAACTTCTGCCATCGGGGCTGGTGGAGTTAACCCAGAGGGAGAGTTGCCCCAGCCTTCCTTACTCAGTGCCAGTGGCGACGTCGAGCGTGTCGAGCGGACGGCGTTGGTTCAGCGGTGAGGATGGCTTCGTCTTGCCCCCTGTGTAGGTGGGGGGTCGTTGCTGGTGTTAGCCTGTTAAAGACCGATGTCCTTTGGGTAGCAGGAGCGGGAGCTGAAGCCGTCAATCTTGTAAAGACCGACTTTTTGGCCGGGGAAGCCGCCTTGGCGACTTCAGGAGTAGGACCGGTCACTTTCTTAGAAGCAGCCTTCTCTGGGATTGTAGGCCCCATTGTGGGTCCACAGGAGTCTTAGCCCAATCTAGAGAAGACCGAGGCGCTGGTGTTGGGCGACCCGTTGAGAGGGACCGCGGCAGGGGTAAGACGATCAAAGACCGACTTCTTGGGAGCTTCCTTTGTCAGCACCGGAGCGGTGAAGTTTGTCGGCGGAAGCATGGTCCCAAAAAACAATCCTGTGGTGGCTCGAGTGACTTGTTCCACGGGCATTGCGAATAGCAAAGCGGCTTGGGGTCCGTAGGCTATACCTCCTGGCGAGGCAGAGCGTTGGTTGCAATTGCAGTCCGAGCAGTTGGAGCATTTCACACAAGTAGAAGCCATCGATTCTTTGCTTTCTGCAATAAGCAAGACGCCAAGTCTTAGTACCTTGCAACCCAAGGGCAACCATTAGCGAATCGCGATTGGTTCGCGAATCACGACACACGAAGTGTGGAGTGGAAAGAGGAAAAGGTCCCACCGGGCGTGCCAGAATCTGTTCCCCTCCGAATGGCGGCCAAGACGCGGGACGTCTTGCCTGAGGTTCGGGGCAGATGCTAATAGGTGCTATCCGTCCACCTCTCCGAAGATGCCAAGTTGATTTATAGCACCGTATATCGAAGGTTTAAACGGATGCGTCCGATGTAGCAGACTTCGTCAGATTCCCCCTCGCTTGAGGGTTTTTTTTTATTGTGGGGACGCTCTTCCCTGCAGGCGCAAGCCCCTGCAGTTAATTACGCTACCGCATCGCGGTAACCACTTTCTCCTTCTCCAGATGGTCACTTCGTGTCGTGTGTGTTTATTTTATGTTTAGTTGCCCGTGGATTGTATACGGAGACTGAGTTATGTCGTCGCCCGTAGGGCGTGGACTAGTCCAAATCCGTATTATCTTAGATTTGGGTTTGGGGGTTTGGGTTTAAGGATACGTTAGCCTCATTCGAGACTAAGATCGACTTAAACGTTTGTTAAGGATACGTTAGCCTAGTTTTCAGACTAAGATCAACTTAACGGGATCGTTTAGATCCAACAATAGAGCAATTAAGGGAGCTCTGTTGTTTAGTTTAGTGACATTGCGGTCAATAAGTAGTTTAAGGACATTGCGGTCCATGGGTAGTTTAGGGACATTGCGGTCCAATGTTAGTTTTAAGACATCTCGGTCGAGATTAAGGACGTCGTAGTCCGTGGATTTAAGGACTCCACAGTCCGATATTAGTTTTAAGACATCACGGTCAAGGTTAAGGACCTCATAGTCCATGAGTTTAAGGACCCCATAGTCCGTCGTTAGTTTTAAGACATCCCGGTCAAGGTTAAGGACCTCATAGTCCATGAGTTTAAGGACCCCACAGTCCGTCGTTAGTTTTAAGACATTCCGGTCAAGGTTAAGGACCTCATAGTCCATGAGTTTAAGGACCCCACGGTCCGTATTAATATATGGTCATCGGGACCCGTCACCTCTTTGAAGACGTTGAGGAATTACAACGCCAAGTATCAAAGGAGTGAAGAGATGTACCCTTAAACTGAGGTAGATTAAATAATCTTTGGCCCAATTTGGAACCAAGACTAATTAATTATATTATGAGCCCATTGGCTCAGTTGAATTTGAATTGAGGACTTATGGTCAGCTTGGGCTAAGTCCAATCATATTTAGGATATTGGCCCTCTGTTGGTCCATTAGAGGAGAGGCTTTGCCTCTAGACACTTAGCCAATAGGGCTAAAGTTAGTGTTAAACACTAAAGACCAATCAGTGTTGAACACTGAGAATGAGATTGACAAGTTAGTGTTTAACACTAAAAGATAGTTAGTGTTAAACACCAGCAACAGGGCTTTCAAATTAGTGTTTATACACTAAAACAAATCAGTGTTAAACACTGGCAATGGAGATTTCAAATTAGTGTTTGACACTAAGGAAGATCAATGTTAAATACTGGAAACAGGGTTTTCCAGGTTGGTGTTCAACACTAAGAAAGTCAGTGTTAAACACTGTAAATAGATGCTTTCCAAATTAGTGTTTAAACACTAAGAAAATCAGTGTTGAACACTGGATATAGAGGTTTCAATTTTAGTGTTAAACACTAAGGCAAGAGGGGTCACGTGGTAGCACGTGAGAGCGCCCTCAATTCATTTTATTCTGCCAAAAGTATTGAATACTTTGGGGCATCACGTTCTGTCATGTGATGGGAATTCTGGTGTTTGTCCGTTAAAGCTTCAGCCAAGGGGTCACGTGGTAGCACGTGATAGCGCCCTGTTTCCCTTTATTTTGTTCTACAGATAAGTGTTTAACACTTTTAATTCTGAAAGCCATCACGTGTGGGCACGTGATGGGGGCCTGCGCTTTGATCTGTTAGACTGTTCATTAGGAGTCACGTGTCGACACGTGAGGGCGCCCTAAAGCTCTTTTCTGTTTCTTTTCA
This sequence comes from Agapanthus africanus, assembly GCA_030015575.1. Classification (NCBI taxonomy): domain Eukaryota; kingdom Viridiplantae; phylum Streptophyta; class Magnoliopsida; order Asparagales; family Amaryllidaceae; genus Agapanthus; species Agapanthus africanus. The sequence goes on from CM057350.1 coordinate 28,618,587, forward strand.
GGGGTCACGTGGTAGCACGTGACCCTGTTCCTTTGCCTGTTTGAAGATTTGTTTATCTTTTTAAGAATTGAATTCTTCATAGGGTTAAACCCTAGCAATAACTTTAGAGGAATTAAATTCCTACTTTCTTTTGAAGAATTATATTCTTAAATAGGGTTAAGCCCTCATTTCTTCTTTCTTGAAGGAATTAAATTCCTGTTATTTTAACAGAACTAAGTTCTTAACTAGGGTTAAACCCTGATTCTGTTTATTCTGAAGGAATTAAATTCCCATAATATAGGGTCAAACCCTAGTTCTATTTTGAAGGAATTAAATTCCTATAGTTCTGTGAGAATTAAATTCTCGAGCTTCCATTCCCTCTCTATGCTTTGGATCTGCATGGCAGGATCTCAACCCATTGAGAATTAAATTCTCAATTCGAGGGGAGATGTGCACTTTACAGATCCTCCACTAAAGAGAGAACTATGTTCTTTTGTTTTATATCAGAGTTAAACTCTGTTGAGAATTAAATTCTCTTTTCCTTTCAAAAAGCCTTCCCTTTCTTACCTAGGGTTTTCTTTTGCAGAAGATCCAAATTCCTCCAAAGTATCAAGGCTCTCCTCTTTTTTTTATGTATCGATTCCTTTCTGCATGTATCTCTCTGTGCGTCTCTTGGCTTCTATTTATAGGAGAAGCAGCCGAATCAATTAGTTTTGGTGAATCATTCATTGAGAGATTTAATTTGTATTCACCATTCGTTTTGGACCTTTGGATTATTATGTGAATTTTAATCACCATTGGATTTTAAATCCAGAGATTCTCCTTTGTTATTTCGGTTAGATTTTAAGGGGAAATCTTTCCAAGTTCAGGCTTTTTCCATAGATAGGTGATTTTTAAGAATCTTTAAATCTTTAATTCAATCGGTTCCTTTGGAAAGATTTGAGAGGCCTTTTCTCAGAGTTTAATTCTGTTAACAGATAGGCTTTGAAATCCGGTCACGTGTGGCCACGTGACCCTTGGTCACGTGTGGGCACGTGACCCCCTTGGAACGAGACCTCTTCTTCCTTTTTGCGTTCTGCCTTCTGGCTGCCGCTTAGCCGTCACGTGCCACCACGTGACCCCTGGTCACGTGTGAGCACGTGATCCTCGTCTGGCGCATTTTTCTTGATTTAATCAGGGAGTTCAGTCTGCTGCTTTTGAGTGTCACGTGTCAACACGTGACCCTGGTCACGTGGGAGCACGTGACCTCTTCTGAAGCCTTTTCCTTGATTTGATCAGGGAACCGATATGCCTTTGAAGCCGTTTTTAAATGTTACGTGCCAACACGTGACCCTGGTCACGTGGGAGCACGTGACCCTTTCTGAAGCCCTTTTCTTTGATGTAGTTGGGAGACCGAATTCGCCTTGCCGATGCTTTTAGATGTCACGTGGCAACACGTGACTACTGGCCACGTGTGAGCACGTGACCCTTTTCTGAAGCCTCTTCCGTAGGTTTTCCTGATTTTAAATCAGGAAACAAGCGTTAATACTAAATACAACATTATAATAATATAATACCACTTTAAAAGTTACACACACTCTCTCTCAATCTATTCTACTTCTTTCTTATCTTTAGGACTTACCGAGCGATTGTTCGCTGACGACATTCTCTCTTTCTCTTCTTTGGAATGTTGTTTGATGGATCGGACCTTCAAGAGATCGAGCCCACTAGCGAGGATTTGGATCAGTTAGCTTTCGACCTAGAGTTTTAGATTCCTTGTACACATTTACATTCTGTATTTTCCATTTCTGTTATGCCACTGTTTAGGCATTGCTTTTCATTCCATGTATTTACTTTTCCATGTACTGTAAAAAGAATGTTAATAAATAAAGTTGTTGTTCATTACATTTGTCTCTTGTGTATATTTCTTTTATATTGCTTAGTTACACTTAGCGTATTTACTTCTGAGTAAATACGTAGCGGCTAATCGCGTCCCCTTCGCCGTACACCGGGAAGCGGGGCGTGACAGGTTTTGTTGGTGGCCTATGCAGGTCAGAGCTGTATGGAACCCTACCATGCAGTTCAGTTCTGCGTGGACAACCTAAGCAATATAATATAAGAACCAGCAACTGAAAACATTCTTTATAATTCATACTTCTTGAATCTCATCATTTTATAAACTTTGAATCTGTCCTAATTCAAAAAAAATTATTCAAGGTTATGGATTCCCCGAACAACACCATCACCAATGTCAACAACACACCTCCACCACTACCACTCACACCTGTCATTCCTGCTCCGATCAATGAGCAGACGGTTCTGCTTGAGGCGATCCGCGGCCTCCTAGAAAGGCAGCAGCAGCAGACTGCTAACCTGATGAACCGACCAGAGCCAGAAGTACCTGGGGTGAAGCAATTCAACGCTTTGCATCCCAAACAATTCTCAGGAAAAGAAAGCCCTCTAGAAGCTGAGAAATGGGCTCAGAGCATTAAAGATGATCTGGCAGCGGCACAAGTGCCAGAGATAGCTTGGGTTCGTGTTGCGAAACTACAGCTCACGGACAATGCGCGGGTTTGGTGGAAGGCGGAATAAAACCGTCTTGATCAACCCATCGAATGAAAGTCTTTCCGCAACATGTTCGACGCAAAGTACTTCCCTGAGACTGCCAGGTTCGACATGGAACAACAGTTCATCCATCTGCAATAAGGTTCAATGTGGACCAAGTCAATAGATGAATATGACGCTGAGTTCACCATCCTCAGTCGGTAAGATATATCTCAAGAATTCGATTTTTCAATAAATCACATACTACATAGCTAACACAATACTTTAACAGTTTTGCGGCACACCTGACACCGACGGATGAGATCAGAGCCCGTCGATTTCAATAAGGGTTAGATCTAGAGATCCAGGCTGCATTATCCACAGAAGATTTTCCGGCTCATGAATCGCTCTGAAAGCTGCCCGCCGTTATGAGGCGGTGGTAAAGATGAGGGGCAGACCTCAGTCTGCCGAAATGAAGCACCCTGCCAACCAGATGGCAGGAGGAGCCTCATCAAGGCTATCTTTTGTGCCCAGAAGACCGGGAGTACCAATCAACCGGCCCAGCCTAGCATTTTGCACATACTGCAGGAGAGATGGACATTTGATGAAAGACTGCCGGCGTGCAAATCGTCTTTGTTTATTCTTTAGCTCAGCTACTCATGATATTGGGTCTTGTCCTCATAGACAAAATTCATATGCTGCACCCAGCCAGCAATCACTTACCCGCAGCGCCCAGCCTTTCAGGCACCTGCTCTAAGACTTGCTATCCCTGCTCCACCACCTAGAGGACCGCCGACTGCACCTCCTCCTCGTCAGTTCCATCAAGCTCAACGGAACGTTATGAGGAATGCTCCTCCGGCCAGGAGGAATGTACCACGCCGACAGGCTTTCACGATGACCGTGGAAGAAGCTGAGACCACTGGCAAAGTCATCACTGGTAACCCTTTCTTCTCAAGCTTTTCTTTCAGTCTTAATACCTATCCACATATTTTCCTATACCTAAAACCTATCCCGCATACCTTAGGTACAATCTTAGTAGCCTCACTCCCTGCACTCGCACTTTTCGATACTAGAGCATCCATTGCTTTATGTCGCAACGGTTCATCCGAACTCATGAGATTCCAGTCACACCGCTTGTATCCAGTTGGAATATCAGTTGAGGAAATGGCGTTCTAAAGGCAACAATGGGATATATCTTGTGTCCAGTAGTCGTCTACAGCAGAGAATTATATGCTGACTTCAAGGTGCTGGACATACCGAACTTCGATGTGGTTCTAGGTATGGATTGGCTCGGAACATTGTATGCTACCATTGACTGTCGTCAAAGGAGGGTAGTATTCGAGATTCCAGACCATCCGGTTTTCTATTTCAAAAGTGGAGACCGTACCCTGGAGCCAAGTACTTATAAGGCGAAAGCAAAGAAGGTAGTGATTGCAGCAATTCAAGCGGAGGAAGGATCAAAGCCAGAAGTGGTTCGAGAGTTCGACGATGTGTTTCCTGACGGTATATCAAGTTTGCCTCCCGATCGAGCTCTTGAATTCAGCATTAATTTAGTACCAGGAGCACAACCGGTGATCAAGGCACCTTATCGCCTAAGTCCGGAAGGTTTGAAGGAGATCCGAACTCAGTTGGACGAATTATTGAAGAAATGATGGATTCGTCCCAGCACTTCAAGTTGGGGATCTCCAGTTTTGCTAGTGAAGAAGAAGGAAGGTTCATATCAAATGTGCATTGATTATAGAGCCTTAAACGAACTAACAATAAAGAACAAGTATCCACTCCCACGCATCGATGATTTATTCGATCGGCTAAGTCGATCTTGTGTTTTCTCTATGTTAGATCTTCGTTCAGGTTATCATCAGGTGAAGGTCAAGAAATCTGATATCCATAAAACGGCATTCAGAACTCGTTATGGTCATTACGAATTTCTTGTGATGCTATTTGCAGTGACCAACGCACCAGCAATATTCATGAACCTGATGAATCAAGTTTTTCGAGAGTACCTAGACAGATTTGTTGTCATCTTCATCGACGGCATCCTGGTGTATTCAAAGAGTTGGAAAGAGCACGCCGAATACTTGAGAATTGTCTTGGAAACTCTACGACAGCATCAACTATATGCCAAGTACAGCAAATGCGAATTTTGGCTAGATCAAGTTAGTTTCCTCGGACATATTGTATCAGGCGAAGGAATCTCTGTGGATCCAGCGAAAGTTTCAGCAGTAAGCGAATGGCCGACACCAAAGTCAGTGAAGGACATTCGGAGTTTCTTGGGTCTAGCAGGATATTACAGAAGGTTCATTGAAGGCTTTTCGAAGATAGCAACACTCCTGACCAAGCTCACACGTAAAGATGAAGACTTTGTGTGGTCAGAAGCATGCGAACAGGCTTTCGTAGAACTCAAGTCAAGGTTGATATCAGCACCTATTCTCGTTATACCGAACCAAACTGGAGGTTTCGAAGTGCATTGAGATGCATCCAGTAAGAGATTAGGATGTGTTCTACATCAGCACGGTAAAGTTGTGGCTTATGCTTCAAGACAGCTGAAGATTCATGAGCGCAACTATCCGATGCATGATTTGGAATTGGCAGCCGTTATCTTTGCTTTTAAGATTTGGCGCCATTATCTTCTTGGTAAACGAGTGAACATATACACAGATCATAAGAGTATGAAATATGTGTTTGCTCAGAAGGAGCTTAATATGCGGCAGAGACGATGGTTAGAACTCATGGCGGATTTTGACATCAACCTGCAATATCACCTAGGAAAGGTAAATGTGGTACCTGATGCCCTTAGTCGCCAACCATTAGCATAGAATATCACCGCTCAGTGGAAGCTTCAACAAGACTTGCAGCAGATGGAGATTGAAGTAGTCATGCCAGGTAACGCATCAAGCTTGATGAATTTACAAGTTCAATCTACTATTGTCAATCAGATCAAGGCAGCTCAAGCAAGTGATGCTAAGTTGCAAAAGATTAGAGAACAAGCGGAGAATGGACTCAGAACAGATTTCATCATCCATGAAGACGGATCTTTGAGATACAGCAGCAGATTATGTGTACCAAAAAGTTCTATTCAGGAAGAGTTAATGAAAGAAGCTCACAGCTCTCCCTACTCTGTACACCTTGGAGGTACAAAGATGTACAAAGATCTACGTCAAAATTACTGGTGGCATGGAATGAAACGTGAAGTAGCCAGAAGCATCGCTAAATGCTTGGGGTGTCAGCAAGTGAAGGCTGAACATCACAGGACGGCTGGATTACATCAACCGTTACCTATCCCAGAATGGAAGTGACAACACATCACAATGGTTTTTGTGACCGCACTTCCTCGCGGCACGAAGGGTAACGATGCGATATGGGTTATTATAGATCGACTCACAAAGTCGGCTCACTTCATCCCATTTCGAGTTGGCCAATCAACTGAGATATTAGCAAAGAAGTACATGGAGGTACGAATCTACTTAAGATTTAAACTCTTCATAATGTATTACCTCTGATACCTATGAATTCATATATGAAATTGTGAGATTTCATGGAGTACCGGTCTGCATTGTCTCCGATCGTGACACCAGGTTCCGATCGCAATTTTGGTAGAGTCTGTAAACGAGCTTGGGAATAAGTCTGAACTTCAGCACGGCTTATCATCCACAAACTGATAGTCAGTCTGAGCGAACTATTCAGATTTTAGAAGATATGCTTAGAGCACGTATGCTAGACTTCAGAGGATCGTGGGAAGATCACCTACATCTTTTGGAGTTTTCATACAATAACAGCTACCAAGCAAGTATTGGAATGGCACCTTTTGCAGCGCTCTATGGAAGGAAGTGTCGATCACCATTAAGTTGGGACGACATCGGAGATAGAGAACTCCTTGGACCTGAGATGATGGTAGTAACCGTAGATATGGTACGTACTATCAAGGAAAGAATGCGTATAGCCCAAGATCGACAGAAGTACTGAGCTGATGCAAAGCGACGTCACTTGGAGTTCCAGCCGGAAGATCACGTATTCTTAAAGATATCTCCAAACCATGGAGTGATTCGATTTGGAAGACGGGGCAAGCTAAGTCCAAGGTACATTGGACCGTTCGACATACTCGAACGAGTCGGTGAAGTGGCTTATCGCTTGGCACTTCCACCTTCATTGGAAGGAGTACACAATGTGTTCCACATATCTCAACTCAGAAGTTATGTGAGCGACCCCAGCCATATTCTCGATCATTCCGAGTTCACTGCACAGCCTGACTTGTCTTGTGAGCAACAACCTGTCGAAATCTTGGATAGAAAAGTGAAGTCGCTTATGAACAAGGAAATCAACTTGGTTCGAGTGATGTGGAGAAAAGACACTCCAGAAGAATCGACATGGGAAAGAAAAGACGAGATGCGTGCAATATACCCTCACCTATTTATAAACTAGTCCTTAAAATAAAATTGTAAATTTCGAGGACGAAATTTTTTTAAGGAGGGTAGACTGTAACAACTCCAATTCTTGTGTACATAAATTTGATTAAAAGTTAATGTATACTTGGGGTATTTACAAATTCCTGTGAGTACTATAAGTATTTGATTCAATTTTGAACAGCAAGAAGGAGCTTATAGCTCACTGGTAAGGCCTGACACTGCTGAACCAAAACACCAGAGTTCAAATCCCATCAGCCACATTATTTTTTTATTTGTTTTTCTTTTAATCGTTTAGAAGCCCAAGAGTCTGCACGTGCATAACCTGTAAAACTAAGAGTCACATATAAAACAAACGACCCCGCTGTAGTAGTCAAAGAGACGGGGACACGTGGTATGGAGAATCGGTCCGACTCGGCCGACTCGGGCCGGCGACTCGGCCGACTCGGGCCGGCAACTCGGCCGAATCGGCCGGTGTCGCCGGCCTGACTCGGCTGAAACCCTAATTTTTTTTATTCTTCTGCAACACTTTAACTCCCCATAACCCCAGTGTTATTTAAATTCCCTGCACATTTACACAGCAATTTAAAACACATAATTAATCCATTTTTAATACAAATTTTAATACACATTTTCACATCCCTAAACCCTAATTTTTCTTACAGATACCACACCTCAAATCACCCCTCCTCACTCCCAAATCACTGCCCAAACTCTCAAGAAAAATCCCAAGTCTTTTGTGTGCAAGTAGAGTTAGTAAAGGGCGAAGCTCCGATGAACTTCCGAAGACGATTCGAGGAGATTCCGGCAAAAAAACGATGCACCGGTGCCTCCCACTTCTTCATTTTCCTCTCCTCTACCCTACAATCCAGTAAGTCCCTTCTTCCCTCTCTTTTTACTATTCTAAAAATTTAAAATTCTAAAACCCAACGGAAGTGGAGTTAATCCGACTTCCGATTCGGTTTTTCCTTAAAAATCATATTTTTCTTAAACACAATAATACCAAACTCTTCCATCATGATCATTAAACATTAAAAAAAAATCTTGACAAGTTTCATATCAAAAGAATTCATATTTCAATTTTTATCGCACTTTTACAGAAAAATACCATATAATTTAGTTCGACATAAATCATTATATTCCTTGCTATACCTTTAGATAGTTCACGAGATAATGACCCACCTCCTCACAACACACATCTCTATCATAGCACGATAATTTTTGGGGGAAATAGAATCCGGAAAAATATGATTTTACACATAACTACTTATAAAAATATTTTTCTACAAGATGTGTATTTTTAACAAATGTTTGCAATGTGCCGCTACAACCCATTTCGGAGAACCCGTTCGGGATGGTGCGGATTATCGTACATCCTCGGACTTAGTAGTGTGAGATGCAGACCTCCGCAAGGAGCATACGGTCTCAAAAGATTTAAAATACAATTTTTTTTAGAAAATGTGATTTCTATTATAAATAAAACTTATATTTTTAATAAATAAAGATATATCTAATTAATATCAAAATATCTATTTTTAATATTTATAATATTACACATTTCCAAAATTAAAGATAAACATCTCATTTACAATAAAATACCATACAATTCCAATATTACAAATAAATACCATATATTATGAAATTGGGTTTATTTCACTAGAAATGTCACATTGATAAAATATACATCAATGAAAACTCTAAAGACGATAATAAAATACTTGAGGTGTATTTTGAAAATTATACAATATTATTTTTACATAAAACCCCCTCAAGTTATACTAAATTACAATAAGGACCCTAATAAACATAAGTTTAAGCGGGACCAGTCTCTTGAGCCTCGGGGAGCCAGAGATATGGGTGCTTGCCTATTTAAGGTAGACAACTTAACAAACGGTGTTATCAACACGGTAATCGTCTTTGAAAAAGACACAAATCCTGTCGTCCATGTGCAGCGGTTACCGATAACACCAAAACCTAATTCAGGATTCAATTTCTTTTCTAATTGTCTGACTCAGACTGAGTCTCAATATAATTAATCTGACTTGAATATGATTCAAGTATTAAACTTCAACACAACATGGATCTATGAATCCGTATATTCAATCTAATCAATCTATATTGACTGAACCGAACCATGGATATACCTCCATCTACATGATTCTCCAGTTACATCCATTTACTGATATCATGGTTTCGGCAAGTAATTCATCTATACAATTCAAATTACAAGACAATACAATACAAATAATGCAATTAAGATATCGTGGGGTTTTAAGGGGTAGATTGGTACGGAAGGTGTTAGAAGTGACATGAGACTGCAACCACTAAGACACCTAACCTGAATTCAATTGTCGTTGTACCATGGCTGAACGGTTCCTTGTATTCCGTCCACCGTAGTCTCTAGTCTATTGAGACTCCTCTCGTATACACTGGCCTCTTCTGTACCAAGCTACAAAGAACAACGTTAATACTAAATACAACATTATAATAATTTAATACCACTTTAAAAATTACACACACACCCTCTCTCATTCTATTCTACTTCTCCCTTATCTTTGGGACTTACCGAGCGATTGTTCGCTGACGACATTTTCTTTCTTTCTTCTTTGGAATATTGTTAGGTGGATCGGACCTTCAAGAGATCGAGCCCACTAGCGAGGCTTTGGACCAATTAGCTTTCGACCCAGAGCTTTAGATTCCTTGTACACATTTACATTCCGTATTTTCCATTTCTGTTATGTCATTATTTAGGCATTGCTTTTCATTCCATGTTTTTACTTTTCCATGTACTGTAAAAAGAATGTTAATAAATAAAGTTGTTGTTCATTACATTTGTCTATTGTGTATATTTCTTTTATATTTCTTAGCTACGCTTAGTGTATTTAGTTCTGAGTAAATACGTAGTGGCCAGTCGCGTCCCCTTCGCCATACACCGGGAAGCGGGGCATAACACAGGTACTAAATCAATTCCGAATTCAAGAGCTCGATCGGGAGGCAAACCTGATATGTCTTCAGAAGATACATCATCGAACTCTCGAATTACCTCTGGCTTGTCTTCTCCCGCCTGTAGAGTTGCAATCACTACCTTCTTCGGTTTTCCTTTGTATATGCTAGGCTCCAGGATACGATCTCCACTTTTTAAATAAAAGACCGGATGATCTGGTATCTCAAACACTACCCTCTTTTGACGACAGTCGATGGTAGTGTAGAAAGTTCCGAACCAATCTATACCCAAAACTACATCGAAGTTCGGTATGTCCAGCAACTTGAAGTCAGCATAGAATTCTCTGCTGCAGACGACTACTGAACACAGGTCGTATCCCATTGTTTCCTTTAGAACGCCGTTTCCTGAACTGACATTCCAGTTGGATACGAGCGGTGTGATTGGAATCGCATGAGTTCGGACGAACCATTGCGACATAAAGCAATGAGATGCTCCAGTATCGAAGAGTGCTAGTGCAGGAAGTGAGCCTACTAAGATCGTACCTAAGTTATGTGGGATAGGTTTTAGGTTTAGAAAAAGATATATGGATGTAAACAAGTATTGAATAGATTTAAAAGATGGAAAGTTACCAGTGATGACTTGGCCAGTGGCTTCAGCTTCTCCCATAGTCATTGTGAAAGCATATCGCCTCGGTACATTCCTCCTTACTGGAGGAGCATTCCTCTGTCCGTTCCTTTGTCCCTGAGGTGGGTTCCTTTGCGCTTGATGGAATTGACGAGGAGGAGGTGCAGTAAGTCCACGAGGAGGTGGAGTTGTGAGAGCAAGACGTGGTGCAGGTGCCTGAATAGCTGGCTGCTGGGGATAGGTGATTGCTGGTTTGGGTGTCTGATACTGATTGAGTCTTTCAGGACAAGACCTAATATCATGTGTGGATGAGCCACAGACTAAGCAAAGGCGATTAGCACGCCTACAATCCTTCGTCAGTTGTCCATTCCTTTTGCAATAAAAGCAGAAATCTGGACTGGGCCGGTTATTTGGTACTCCGGGTCTCTTGGGCACAAAAGGTGGCCTTGAAGAGGTTCCTCCTGCCATCTGAGTGGCAGGGTGCTTCACACCGGCAGAGTGAGGTATGCCCTTCTTCTGCACTACTGCCTCGTATCGACGGGCAGCTTTCAAAGCTAGATCATGGGTTGGGAAATCCTCTATAGCTAGAGGAACTTGGATCTCCAGGTCCAACCCTTACTGAAATCATCTGGCCCTGATCTCAGCAGTCGGTATGAGATGGGCCGCAAACCTGTTACGGTCTTGTGTTAGCTGTGCAGTATGTGATAGAAAATCGAATATTAAGACATATATTACCTGCTCAACATGGTGAACTCGGCATCATACTCATCCACTTATTTGGTCCACATAGAGCCTTATCATAAGTGAATGAAATGCTGCTCCATGTCGAATCGGGCAGTCTCGGGGAAATATTTCGTGTCGAACATGTCGCCAAAAGTCTTCCATTCGATCGGCTGGGCAAGACGGTTTTCTTCCGCCTTCCACCATACTCGGGCATTATTTGTAAGTTGCAGCTTCGCAACCTTTACCCAAGCAATGTCCGGCACTTGTGCTGCTGCCAGATCGTCTTCGATTGATTGAGTTCATTCTTCAATTTCCAAAGGGCTCTCTTTCCAAGAAAATTGCTTCGGATGAAGTGTCCGGAATTGCTTCACTCCTGGTGCTTCTGCTTCTGGGCGGTTCATTAGGATAGCAGTCTGCTGCTGCTGTCCCTCCAAGAGGCTTTTAATTGCCTCAAGCAGTACCTTCTGCTCGTTGATCGGAGCTACAACGGTAGGTGTAAGTGGAAGAGGTGGCGGTGTGGTGTTGCCGATCACGTTGGTGCTAATATTGTTCGGGGAATTCATAATCTTGAAAGAAAAATAGGGTTAGGATAGATTCAAGGAATATGAAATATAAAGAATGCTTAGTTGCTGAGTCTTATAATTCTTGTGTTATATTGCTTAGGTTTCCATGCAGAACTAACCCTGCACGGTAGTGTTGGGGCAAATATTTGCACACCGGTTGACCGAGTCAAAGTCAAGGTCAACCCCAAGCCAGGTGGGCCAAAGCCCAGGTCAAGCGGGCCCATGCCCAAGTCGAGCCCGTGGCCAGCCTCCCCATGCCAACAACAAAATCATGTAATAAATAATTTTTATGTAATTTTTTTATGCATGAATGTATGCAAAATGGGCATAAAGCCAATATTTTGTAAGCCCATGGCTTATATGCAAAAAAGAAATGGTACATGAGCCATGGGATGAGCAAAATGCCATTTTGTAAAGCCCAATGGGCTATATGTAAATATGTAAGCCTATATAAGGCAACATGATGATGAATAAAGTAACACTTTTCATTCTCTCAAAAACCTAGGGTTTGTGCCGCTTTCCCCTTTCTAAAGGTTCCAAACCTTCTTCTTTCTTTTGAATTAAATTAAGAGTTTTACTCTTCTTTTTTTTTCAAAACTAAATAGTTTTTCACCATAAAACCCATAAAGGGGAATTTGGATCTACCATCAGATCTCAAAAAGAAGAGATTTTTAAAATCCCACATCTCTTGATCTTTAAGATCCGGCCAAACAAAGGACGAAGAAAGAGACCCATCTCCAGAAACCCCACTTTGGGGAAGAACTAGGGCTCAAGGGGAGAAGCCCTTCATCAGCTTCAAGACATCCTAGGAGTTTAATTAGTGCTCTTTTCTGGGAGTACAACTCCTATTGCAGGGACCAAGTCCATTTTGCTGCTCGAGCGCCCACGTGCTGACACGTGGCGCGCTAGCGCCCAGGATGCTAGCGCTCTTGCGCCTAGAGCGCTAGCGCCCGAGCGCCCAAAGAGCTGGCGCTCGAGCGTCCACGTGCTGACACGTGGCACGCTAGCGCTTAGTACGCTAGCGCTCTTGCGCTCAGAGCGCTAGTGCCCAAAGCGCTAGCGCCCGAGCGCCCACGTGCTAAAACGTGGCGCGCTAGCGCTCTTGCGCTCAGAGCGCTAGCGCCCAAAGCTCTAGTGCCCGAGCGCCCACGTGCTGACATGTGGCGTGCTAGCGCTAGCGCCCGAGCGTCCACGTGCTGATACGTGGTGCGCTAGCACCCAAAACGCAGGCGCTGGCCCCACGCATCTTTTGGATGCCTTCCCCCCTTTTTATATACATATGTGTGTGTGTGTGCATATGTATACATATGTACACACACAAATACTCCACGACACTGTCCCTGTTAGAAAAAAAATTCTAACGGGGCGCTGCCCCGCACCCCGCAAGGGGGCTGCTAGCCCCCTTGACCCCCAGCCCGCTATTCGGGTAGCGGGACCCCGTAAAAACTTTGCGTGACTCCCGATATATCCAAACCCCCCTCCAAAAAAACACACACGTACACTACACATTGAGTTCGCATGACCAATTTAACCCGTTAATTGGAGGTTCCCTCACCCCAAAGGCGAAGAGTAATTAACGGCAGCTTAGTCCGCGGCTGCCGGAGATTCGGATCCCCACAATCAATAAACCCCCGCCTACCCTAGGCAGGGGGAATCTGTAGTACGCCTGACAAGCGCGCGCGTATTCCCATCTCAATGGGGTGACGAAAAACACCCTACAAATTCTGGCACGCCCGGTGGGACCGTCTCTCCTCCCATATTTCGGGTTAAACGTTCATGTGAACTCAATCAATATACATGTCTATATTTATACTAAAATAATGCTCTTTCATGCAGGTTTTCAAGCAATCACTTTCCAACAATGTCTCCAAGGACAAGCTTAGCTCTCGACACAAATCCTGTCTCCTACACGATGAAGATGGACTCCAGGACAGTCCTTCCGGCCAGTCTTGGGCGACAATGGGAGGAGGAGCCACTACCATTTGGCTCTATTATGTTCGTGTTAGCCAACGCCGTCCCAGCTCCTCAAGCTCCGGTAACGGACAAACCGGTCTCAAAGGGGAAAATGCCGAATGTCATGGTCGCGAGGGCGCCCCAACACAAACGCAAGTCGGTGTTTGAACGATTTTCCTTGGCCCCGGCTGGGGGCAAGGCCATTAACACCAACAAAGCTGCAACGCGTCTCGAGCAAGCTCCAGCGGCGTCTCTGACAACTGCTCGATTGGGTGTCTACTCAAGCCTCCCCATCACTCAGCCTATGGCGGCTTCCCGAAGAGCAGAAGCCTGCCAAGCGCTCAAGGCAGAGAAGCTAAGGCAAAAAAGGCTCAGATGCAGAGCCAACAAAAGGGCTAGGGCTCTGGCCATGTTAGAATTTATGAATTTCCAAAGCCCGGACCGATCCGCGAAATCAGCCGCCAAAGATAAAGAGATGGCTGGGTATGTGGTTCGCACTGTCTACATGGTCGGACATGAAGAAACAAATCTTCCTCTTCTTCACAGCCATGGTGATGATATGATTGATGCAAACCAGTATCGGCTCGATCTAAGTAATGAAGAGCCCGCTCAGGCCGATAAGCCAGAGGAGCCCGTGGTTCCTGCGGAATTGAGCTCAGACAATAAAGATGACCCGGTTGTCATAGCCGGAACTACAGAACAAGCGTTATTCCGATGGCTTCAGAGGCAGCTTCACGGCAGGGATGAGAAGTTAGCTAAGGTACAGTCCAAGGTCGACGAATTGGCAAACGTCGCGGCAGATCTCGCGACCCAAGTTGCCCGATTGCAATTACAGCAGAATCAAATTTTGGTTCATGAACCAGGGATTGATACCCGGAGGCAGCCAATTGACATCCCTTTCAACCTAAGAGCGGAGCGCCTTCACGAAAAACGGCCGCAATCAACCTCCAGTCCCTCCGATACATACACCGGGGGGGAATCGCCTCTGAAAGAGAAACTGGAAAATGTCTATTCCTTCAAAAGGGAAAAAGTCCACAAGATATTCAGAGACGCCCTAAGAAACGGTCTACAACTGCCAGAATCAAAAAGACCGCAAGAAGAGAATATGACCGGCAATCCCATATACTGCCCATATCATAGAATGGTGAGTCATACCATTGAAGACTGCTATGTTTTTAAAGATTGGGAGGAGAACCAGTACAAGCTTGGAAAAGCCTCACAGTCCTCGGATATATCGGCAAGCCACAGAGCTATGGTCATTAACACAGCTCCGCCAAGATCAAAGTTCAAGGAGCTGGGATAAGTAAAGACGACCACCACGTCATTAAACTGGGAACAATCGACCTCTAAGTCATTAAACTGGGAATGTAAATATATATATATATATATATATATATATATATGTAAATAAACAAAAATATGTGTAAATAAAAGAAAAATAAAGAAAAGCCGAAATGATGGGGCAACTCGCAATAAAAATCAGCGAGTGAAAATAAAAATGAAAATAAAGCCGAAATGATGGAGTAACCGCGAATAAATAGCCGAAGTGATAGGGCAATCGCGATCTTCGCGATAAGAAAAGCTGAAATGATAGAGCAATCGCGGTAAAACAAAAATGAAACAAAACAAACAAAACAAAGACGAATGATGAGTCGCTCCTGGTACTATATTCCAGTGCAGCGATGCAGATGCCAACCAAAATTCAAATTCCCAAAATTCTCCCAGCCCTACGGTTGGTCCCCAAGTTGACCATCGTATACAATCCACGGGCTCAAATAATTCTTAGCATACCCATGCCCCACCGCAACCATCAGTTACGCGGCTGGTCTCCGCCTTTGGAATTATGCTCCATTAAGAGACCCACTCATGTGTCCTCACGATACATGAGGAGAACAAACCTTTGTGAGATCCTTACGACTCACAAAGGAGAAACACACTTGGGAGTCCTCATGACTCCTAAGGAGAAAATACACCTGCGGGATCCTTACGACTCGCAGGGAGAAAATGCTTTTATGGGACCCTCACGGCCCATAAAATTGAGAAGCCTTAGGCGATAGGGATCTAAACCTGTCTCCTAAGCCATCGCTCCACAATTCCCAAGTGGTGAATGATGAGTCGCTCCTGGTACCATATCCCAGTGCAGCGATGCAGACGCCAGCCAAATTCCAAATCCCAACGGCGAATGATGAGTCGCTTCTGGTACCATATTCCAGTGTAGAGATGCAGACACCAACCAAATTCCAAATCCCAACGGCGAATGATGAGTCGCTTCTGGTACCATATTCCAGTACAGCAATGCAGACGCCAGCCAAATTCCAAATCCCAACGGCGAATGATGAGTCGCTCCTGGTACCATATTCCAGTGCAACGATGCAGACGCCAACAAAGACCCAAAATGTTTTTGGCTCTACGGTCTGGATCATACATCCTGCAAAACCGTACACAATCCACGGGCATAAAACGGTCCCAATCTCTCCCAAGTCTTACCGGTGAGACCATATTCAAAGTCCCACCAAAAATTTTAAAAAAAATCATCAAAAAAAATATATAAAAATAAATAAATAAATAAAAAATGGTATGTCCACAAGCAAAATGGGCACGGATGAAAACCCGAAAGGGCTCCGTGAGTAAAAACGGCAGGACTGCCGGCGAGTTTGTGAAAACCCAAAAGGGCGCGAACTCGTAAAAAAGAGATGAAATGCACTCGCAAAGTCCTCTCGATTTTGTGAGGAGAAAATTCCCGTGTGAGATCCTTACGACTCACAAAGGAGCAACACACTTAGGAGTCCCCACGACTCCTAAGGAGAAAATGCGCCTACGAGATCCTGTCGACTCGTAGGGAGAAAATGCTTTTATGGGACCCCTACGACCCATAAAATCGAAAAGCCTTAGGTGATAGGGATCTAAACCTGTCTCCTAAGTCACCAATTCGCAAATCCTTCCGGGGCAAATGATGAGTTGCTCCTGGCATTATTCCAGTGCAGTAATGCAGATGCCAAACAAAAACCAATCCCCAAATCCTCCCGGGGCAAATGATGAGTTGCTCCTGGCATTATTCCAGTGCAGCAATGCAGATGCTAAACCAAAACCAATTCGCAAATCCTTCCGGGGCAAATGATGAGTTGCTCCTGGCGTTATTCCAGTGCAGCAATGCAGATGCCGAAAAAAACAATCCCAAAATCCTTTCAAAGATAGATGATGATTCGCTCCTGGTACCATATTCCAGTATAGCGATGCTGATGTCAACCCAAATCACAATCAACAAGTCAACTTCAACTCCGACACCACAGAAAGTGGAGCAAGTCAGAATCCAATTTCGACACCGCAGAAAGCGGAGCAAGTCAGAATCCAATCTCGACACCGCAAGAAGCGGAGCAAGTCAAGTCCACCCCTGATACTGCAAGAAGCAGAGCAAGTCAAATCAAGCATCAACCGTCCATGTCGCAAAACGGGCAGTGCAGGCTTCCCACAAATCGGGAACCAAATCGCTCCGGATCATAGCGTCGACTGTCCAGGTCGTAAAAAGGGCAGTGCAGGCTCCCCACAAATAGGGAACCCAAATCGCTCCGGATCAGAGCGTCGACCGTCCATGTCGCAAAACGGGCAGTGCAGGCTTCCCACAAATCGGGAACCAAATCGCTCCGGATCAGAGCGTCGACCATCCAGGTCGTAAAAAGGGCAGTGCAGGCTCCCCACAAATCGGGAACCCAAATCGCTCCGGATCATAGCGTCGACCGTCCATGTCGCAAAAACGGCAGTGCAGGCTCCCCACAAATCGGGAACCCAAATCGCTCCGGATCAGACCGTCGACCGTCCATGTCGCAAAAACGGCAGTACAGGCTTCCCATAAATCGGGAACCCAAATCGCTCCGGATCAGAGCGTCGACCGTCCATGTCGTAAAAACGGCAGTGCAGGCTCCCCACAAATCGGGAACCTAAATCGCTCCGGATCAGAGCGTCGACCGTCCATGTCGCAAAAACGGCAGTGCAGGCTCCCCACAAATCGGGAACCCAAATCGCTCCGGATCAAAGCGTCGACCGTCCATGTCGCAAAAACGGCAGTGCAGGCTCCCCATAAATCGGGAACCCAAATCGCTCCGGATCAGAGCGTCGACCGTCCATGTCGCAAAAACGGCAGTGCAGGCTCCCCACAAATCGGGAACCCAAATCACTCCGGATCAAAGCGTCGACCGTCCATGTCGCAAAACGGGCAGTGCGGGCTTCCTACAAATCGGGAACCAAATCGCTCCGGATCAGAGCGTCGACCGTCCATGTCGCAAAAATGGCAGTGCAGGCTTCCTATAAAGCAGGGAACCAAATCGCTCCAGATCAGAGCGTCGACCGTCCATGTCGCAAAAACGGCAGTGCAGGCTTCCTACAAAGCAGGGAACCAAATCGCTCCGGATCAGAGCGTCGACCGTCCAGGTCGCAAAAAGGGAAGTGCAGGCTTCCCACAAAGCAGGAACCAGATCACTCCGGGCCAGGGAAAAGTCTACCACGGACACTCCGTCTCGAAGACGCGCCAAGCGCCGACCGTCCAAATCGCAAAAAGGGCAGAATCGACCGTCCATGTCGTAAAAAGGGCAGTACATCCCAAAAAGTGGGAACCAAAGCAAGTCACCTTCATGCAAACGAAGATCCATCAATTTCATGCACATGACCCACATATGCTGTGTGCATTTATTGATGGGGGGCAATTTGTTGGGGCAAAAATTTGCACACCGGTTGACCGAGTCAAAGTCAAGGTCAACCCCAAGCCAGGTGGGCCCAAGCCCAGGTCAAGCGGGCCCATGCCCAAGTCGAGTCCGTCACCAGCCTCTCCATGCCAACAACAAAATCATGTAATAAATAATTTTTATGTAATTTTTTATGTATGAATGTATGCAAAATGGGCATAAAGCCAATATTTTGTAAGCCCGTGGCTTATGTGCAAAAAAGAAATGGCACATGAGCCATGGGATGGGCAAAATGCCATTTTGCAAAGCCCAGAGGGCTATATGTAAATATGTAAGCCTATATAAGGCAACATGATGATGAATAAAGTAAAACTTTTCATTCTCTCAAAAACCTAGGGTTTGTGCCTCTTTCCCCTTTCTGAAGGTTCCAAACCTTCTTTTTTCTTTTGAATTAAATCAAGAGTTTTACTCTTCTTTTTTTTTCAAAACTAAATAGTTTTTCACCATAAAACCCACAAAGGGGAACTTGGATCTACCATCAGATCTCAAAAAGAAGAGATTTTTAAAATCCCACATCTCTTGATCTTCAAGATCCGGCCAAACAAAGGAGGAGGAAGGAGACCCATCTCCAGAAACCCCACTTTGGGGAAGAACTAGGGCTCAAGGGGAGAAGCCCTTCATCAGCTTCAAAATATCCTAGGAGTTTAATAAGTGCTCTTTTCTGGGAGTACAACTCCCATTGCAGGGACCAAGTCCCTTTTGCTGCTCGAGCGCCCGAGCGCCCATGTGCTGACACGTGGCGCGCTAGCGCTAGCGCCCAAAGCGCTAGCGCTCGAGCGTCCACGTGCTGACACGTGGCGCTCTTGTGCTTAGAACGCTAGCGCCCGAGCGCCCACGTAGAGCGCCCACGTGCTGACACATGGCGCGCTAGCGCTCTTGCGCTCAGAGCGCTAGCGCCCAAAGCGCTAGCGCCCACGTGCTGACACGTGGCGCGCTAGCGCTCAGTGCGCTAGCGTTCTTACGCTCAGAGTGCTAGCACCCAAAGCGCTAGCGCCCGAGCGGCCACGTGCTAACACGTGGCCCGCTAGCACTAGCACCCGAGCGCCTACGTGCTGACACGTGGTGCGCGAGCGCCCAAAGCGCTGGCGCTGGCCCCACGCATCCTTTGGATGCCTTTTCTCCCCTTTATATATATATATATATATATATATATATATATATGTACACACACACATACTCCACGACACTGTCCCTGTTAGAAAAAAATTTCTAACGGGGTGCTGCCCCGCACCCCGCAAAGGGGCTGCTAGCCCCCTTGACCCCCAGCCCGCTTTCCGGGTAGCGGGACCCCCGTAAAAACTCTGCGTGGCTCCCGATATATCCAAACCCCCTCCAAAACAACACACACGTACACTGCACATTGAGTTCGCATGACCAGTTTAACCCGTTAATCGGAGGTTCCCTCGCCCCAAAGGCGAGGGGTAATTAACGGCAGCTTAGTCCGCGGCTGCCGGAGATTCGGATCCCCACAATCAATAAACCCCCGCCTACCCTAGGCAGGGAGAATCTGTAGTACGCCTGACAAGCGCGCACGTATTCCCATCTCAATGGGGTAACGAAAAACACCCTACAGGTAGGGTTCCATGCAGAACTGATCTGCATGGGCCGCCAACAAAACATGTCACGCCCCGCTTCCCAGAGTACGATAAGGAGACGTGACGAGTCACGCGGCGTATTTACTCAGAAGTAAACACGCTAAGTGTATATAAGCAATATTATGTAAAAGTGTAGGGTTCCTAGGCACTCTAAAGAGGTCTCACAAGGCATCAACCATGCCAATTTAACAATTTACATGTGCCGAGAAACCCTAATACGGATCGTTAACTAGAATTTTAGGCGAAAAAGGAAACTAGTTTACAACTAAACTAAAAGAACGGAAATACAACCTTTGTAGATCCATTTCTCCACCTCCATAGCTCCATGATGAAGTCCTCTCCGCTGTCCAAATCGAACCATGACTCTCACGGTGGTTTCATCGGAGAAAAAGGCGGGCTAGGTCGTCGACAACGTGCCGAAGATGATCTACGTCGAGGCATCACTAGATCAAGCTCCACCTTCACCAAGCCATGAAAACTTGTGAAGGAAACACCCTATACTACTTGGCAAGAGGTAGAGGATGAAGAAATAGGAAGTGGGTTTACTTTAGAATTGGATTTCTCACACTTTTTCATCACTTGCCATTGATGTAGCAAGCTTTCTTCATGGAAGAAGAAGATGATGAAGAAGAAGAAGATATGATAAGTGTTGAATTATTGGATAAATAAATCAATACTTATCATATATTAACCCTTGGTTAATTGTAGAGAATGGACCATGGTTAACTTGGATGGTTAGGGTTAAGCATGAGACAAGAATGGTGACTTAGTCAATGCTTCATGAAACTTCAACTAAAAACAAAAATAGCAACCATTCTTTTCTCATCTTTTCCAAAAATAAATAAATAAATAAATAAGTAAGAAAAAAGAAAACCCTAATCATAAACTTAACCATGGTTTAATTCTTTACACTTAACCAAGTAAACATGTATCATCAAACATGATATAATCATGTGCACAATTGTATATCACATATACAACTTGCACAATTCAAGTGAGAAAATCCATTTAAAGTGAACCAATACTAGTTGATGCAAAGTAATATATCAAATATATAATTCTACATCAAATCATTAAATCAACACTTGATTTAACGATCCGGTCATGTCGCATATAACCGGCTAGTATCCAATGTATCGGCTTATCGAATCAATCCTTGATTCGATAACCAGGTTATATCTCAGACAACCATTCGACACATACATCGCGAGAATGAAATACGGTATCACATACACGCATTATTCTCGGTCCCGCACATATCCCATATGTGCTCCTATTTCGTTTCGCTTGAGCCAGGAAACCTCTGTGTAGGACTCTAAAGATTCGTCAATACGCCGGCAGCAGATGATGATCATATCAAACACCCACAAGCCGCAAGCGGTCTGCTAAACGTAACGGCCACCCGGGTATTGAGCGATCAGAAGATCGACGAGCAAGCCCGCTCACACTCCTGTGAATCCAACCAGTAACACTTACCGTACAGTCCGGTCTGTTCGTCTGATATGTCGCATATCTCGCCTAGGGGTGGTAAACGTCAGACCCCAATAGCTCGATAAGTCATGCCGACGTAGGGTCCATAACTATCGTGAAACTACTGATAACTCTTACCAGTATATCACTGCAACCCTGGCCAGGGATTTCCTGTTATGGCCAGTCGTGCATTGCGCAACATCAACCCCCAATACCGGGAGAGACGAATCCCCTCCTATCGCTCATTGCCTCCATGTGAATCGGGACTGTACCTAAAAACCACCTGTTTCCACGACTCAGTAGAGCCGTGGTAGGGTAGAAATCAAAGCACAGTGGGAGACACACAAGACTCTATGACGATCTCGGGTCAACAGACTAAGCTGTACCAGTGTCACCAGAGAACTGCCATCTGACGTGAGGTATAATACCATCTGGGAGTTCTCGGCGAGTCCGTTCAGTGTACCCAGTCTGAACTGAGCACCTGCATACCATCTCCGATGTCAAACACCAATGGATATGGGATCATCCATCGCCCATCACATGGGTCGAGAAGATATACGCTAGTCTACTCTGGAATATCGATGCCCCGTCTTGATATTCCCACGACTAGGAACAATGAAGGATGTACTCATTGACTACCCAGGCCCCACTAGTATGATCTGCATCATGGTCCTGGAAGTCGAGTACACATCCTAAGGACTTTATCAACAGGTAATCAGAGAGACAGAAGGGATACACGTTAAGATAAAGAGCAACCAGATAGCGTACTATCATGTCGAACAAGAAAGTCCTACCTATATATGTCCCAGCATCCACTACAATATACATCCAATGTACAGTAATGGCCTCTAGGGCATACATATAACTAACAATCTCCCACTTGCACTAGGGCCATCTGTAGCAGTGGTTGTAGTATCTAATACTCAACCATCCCCTAAAAGTCTCTCTTTGGGAAAAAAGGCCTTCGTGAGTGGATCCGCCGTGTTGTCCTCTGAGTCTACTCTCCTAACCTCGATCACCCTGGAGATCAACTATCTCCATGATCAGGTGATGCTGCCTCAGAATATGTCTGGGTCACTGATGGGACCAGGGTTCCAGGGCCAAAGCCACAGTTCCATTGTCACACAATAGTAGGAACCTAGTTCATCCTATGAACCAATATACACCCAAACTGCCTCTTTGGCAGTATCTTTAATAGCGATGTTACCAGCCTTTATCGTCTAGTTTGTCACGGTATCTATCTTGGAAATCTTCCAACATACCGTCCCTTTACTAAGGGTAAAGACAATGCCTGTGACTGACATTCAGTCGTCTTTATCACTCTGGAACCTTTCCAGTGATTCTCCCCAGGATCGATTGATACCATCTCACTACAACTAGTGAGTATCCTAACATCCAATTAGATCTATCTCATAGATCCAAAGCTTAGGATTTAGTATGTATCACTTTGATCCTATATGGAAAATCATTGTGATAAGCGGAGATTGATCGAGCGTAGCATAGAAAACTCCTTCCCTAACAAGAGTATGTCATCCACGTACTCTATGAGGATCGTCACCATACTCCCTACTACCTTTTTGTTTATACAAGGTTCATCTACCATTTTGATGATGTCAACTTCTTTGACTAATCCATCAAAACAGATGTTCTAACTCCGCGATGCCTGCTTTATCCTATAAAGCATCTTGCACACGTTTCCGCTGCTCCCACTGTCTACGAGGCCCTCTGGCTGTGTACTTATAGACGCACTCTTCTAAAACATCATTTAGAAAAGTAGTCATGGCACCCAACCACCAGATATCGTATTCATGGTATGTAGCCGTGGAAAGTAGGATCTGGATGGACTCAAGCATAGTCCCTAGAAAAGGTTTCATCATTATCCACACCTGGTTGATGACCAAAACCTTTAACAAGTCTAGCTTTGAAAGTCTCAACTTTTCCATCTACACCAAGTAATCTTCTCAAGATATACTTGCTCCTGATGGGGATTTAACCCTTCAGGTATAGCAACCAAAGTCCATACTTTGTTGGTGTATATGGATTCCATCTCAGATGGCTAAGCATCCAGCCATTCTTACAGAGTCCCTACTCTCGATGGCCTGCTCGAATCTAGTTGGGTCATCATCTCATGATGCATTCCATACTCCCACTGTCATCGAGAAACCAAAGTATCTCTCAGGTGGGTGAGGAACCCTACTAGATCGGCGGAGAGGCTGAGGTTCGTTGGAATCTACTGAATCCTTTGGTTCTACCAAATTATCTGTTGTAGTTTATATAGCTGGAACATTTCCAGTTCTACATAACTGACATTGCCTCGAGTTTGTCCGGATTTTGCATTTAGACATAGGCCGGACAACCCCAATCTTAACTTACTTAAGAGATAGGTTCTTCCCATACCATATCTTATATGGAGTGGTAGGTACTGATTTGATTCGAACCCTATTCAATAGGTATGCAACTTCATAAGTGCATAACTCCAAAAGGAAATAGGTAACTCAGTAATACTCATCATAGAGCACACCATATCTAATATTGTGCGATTGCTCCACCCCGATACACCGTTGTGCTGTGGTGTATTCAGAGGAGTAACACTGAGAGAGAATCTCATTCTCCTTTAGAATAGTCCAGGAATGCGATGCACAAGTATTCTCCTCCCTGATCTTATCATAGGACATAATACTTATACCCGGTTTTTGGTTCTCTACTTCTAACTTATATTCTGTGAATATCTCAAAAGGTTCGGACTTGTGTTTCAACAGGAACATATGTCTGAATCTTGAGAGATTATCAGAGAACGTAATGAAGTACAAAGAACCGGTCTTGGCATGTGTAGACAGGGGACCTACATACATCAACATGTATCATCCCAAGAGTTCATTAACTCTTTCTCTGTTTCCAGTAAACGGAGCTATGGTCATCTTATCTTTGTGACATGACTGGCGAGTTTCACAAGATGTAAATTCAAACTAATTTAAATATGCATCTTTATGTAACTCTAGCTAGTCGGGTGACATTGATCTGACCTAGTCTACAATACCTCAAGAATGATTCGTTCATTTCTGAACTCTTCCTCTTGTGTGTGTTCTGTATACGAGGAACTGTAGTTTGATTTAGAACGTCAATGCTTTTAGATAACGTGCCTGAACCAATCAACTTTTGATATAGGAAATGTTCAAAACATTATCCATCAATACAAAATTTTATCATTTCTTTACTAATAAAGAGACTGATATGATTTTGTATATCAGGTTCGGTATCTAATAGCATTTGTTCAGAATCAATGTATTGGTAATACAGGGTGACAGTGACCAACAGACTTGGCTGCAACACTTGCCCCGTTTTCTGTCTCATGAAACTTATCACCCGTTCTCAGTTTTTTTTTTTACCCTTTTGTAGCCCTATGTAACAGATTACATATCTGGGATCATGATCTGGCATCAAATACCCAGGATACAGAAGATACTGAGAAAACAGTTCTGTATAACGAACACACCCGAAGGAGATGCATCATATGCACTTTCTTCGTTTGGGCGGCATAGGAATTCCGGTATTCCCCTAATTCCTGCTCTGTCTTATAACAATTATAAGTTGGAGCGGGACCAACGTTCCCCAGCTCAGTATAACAAGCGGGTTCGGTCAATATCCATATTATTATCTTGATTAAGGCATGATATGGTCGCTACCTGGAGAGAGAGAGAAGAAAACACTCTGCGTGCGCTCTTGCAAGATCAGACTGGTTATATATTTTATCTAATCAGGATGGCTCCCACTGTTTTTATCAAATCTTCCTTCAAACCTTAAAAGGAAAGATTACACTCTACAAGTTCGCCAATCTTTCAGCCAGGCCAGTGTCGGTACTTTGAGGGAGGTTCCCCGTGCTTTCGCACGGACCTAATTACAGTAAACCTCGTTTTCCCAGAGGCGTAACCCCGTTGACACCTTTCTAGACACCTACTTGATCGGCTAATTGCAAAGTGCAAAACTCTCCCAGGAGTAACAATTACTCGCAGTGGGTATCGGGATCCAACTATCACATAGAAGGTATGCAATCTCATTGCAAATTTCAACACTTGAAACTCCCGATAAAGATTTTTACCCCTAGCACTTATGACCTTAACTATGGTCAACAAATCATAAGTACTAGTCAAGTTCTACCCGTCATTTCGTGATTAATTAGACCCACCCACATGACCCTTAACTAAGGTCAACAAAGTCACGCGACTGTCCTAACTAATCGCATCATATGCGGTGTAGGAAGACATCACTTAGCTACCGTACACTGTGCCTTAACTAAGGTCAACAAACACAGCACGAATACTAAGTACTCTACTTCCTAAAATGACGGAGGGTTGCGAATGGTTTTTAAGAAAACCTTTAACGCTTGAACTTGATCTCGTTGCGGAATCAAATGGTTTTTAAATAGAATGTTTTTGAGGCTTTTCTAATTTTGCTAAAGGGGTCACTCCCGGTGAAGGGATCGTCGGCACTTTCCTCGTCGAATGAGGTGCGGGATATATCATATATATCACTGTGCAAAGCGGAAACTATAGAAGCGATCAAAAGACAAACCGAGGGTTGTAGCATCTGCCAGTTATTGCTAAAGGAGTCACTCCCGGTGAAGGGATCTCGGTCCTTTTCTCATCGAATAAGGTGCAGGATGTTCTATAATGAACACCGCGATGCAAAGCAAGAACTGTAGCTACCTGTTTTATTTTTGAAATTCGATTCCACAACATCAATTAGGTTTATTTTCTTTCATTAATCTCATTAATGAATGTCCCATCATTTAAGTCTACCTAATCATCACAGATAAATATAACGTACGCTTATGCCATCCGCATTCGCCTCGATGTCCCATCTGCACCGTTAGGTTAGGTAACTAACGGCAGAGCGGGGCAGGGCTAGCGCAGGTGTAAAACATAAGCAACGTTTATATAATATATCATATATACTATATACAATATCTGTCACAGAACATCACATGATCACATCACAGATAAATCACAGCAGAAGAAACATATGAAATATTGGATATACTAGGACGTCCGTGTTTTCAATACGAGCCAGTATAAAACACGGATTCCACGGTCGTGATGAATAGCCAAACCCACACTCCTAGACCCCTACGAGAGCGGCAAGCAACCCTACCAATTCTAGAGTTAGGAGACCCGGACTCGACTCCTCGAGTTGGTCTCCCACTGGACTCCAGAACCCGGTTACTTGTGCTCCCCTCCTTGGGTCTATCCTAGTGCGGAAAAGGAAATAATATACAAACGGTGACATCTTCCGCAACCTGGAAGTGCCCCAATAAAAGAATATTACATACAAGCTTTTACATGAATGAAAATGAAAAACACTCATCTCACATAAAAACCTCCGGCTATTCAAACACGACGATCCAATATAACATATCCAGCAACACATAACATCACATGTCATCAACGTAAGTAAATATGCGCATCCCAATTGTCGTTGACATATAGCAACGAAACCGGCGATATTACATATTACACTTACGGTCACAGAAAAAAAATGTAAAACTACAACAGTTGGAATCCGCAATCTGCATAGACATCGCGTGCCTAATCAAATGAATTCCTTAGACATCACATGCCTAACAATTATAAACCCCGCATTTTAGTCTCAAAATCGAAAACACTTTTCAATATCAAGTCGGGTAATTCAACAAGATTCCCGACATCCTGATCGAATGCTCGTCGCAAACTTTAGTAGGCGGCCGCACCCCCGATACCGTCGACGAAGTGCACCAAGGCGGAACACCGCTGCCGCGAGCACCCGTTCGGATGCTTTCGGCGACGGGGTTCTCCTACAGTCACTTGGTCGGGGCTATGGAGTGAGGCTGTCTATTAAGTTTACCCGGCGAGTATCCGCGTACGCTACGTGATTGCGACGGACTTTTGATCACATCAAAATTCCGTGGCAACCGATCAAGTGAGACTAAACTGCTATGTTTATAATATTCATTCAGTTATCTCATAACTACTTGTGAATTCCAATTATTGTATCCCATTCCGGATAAATAGAAAATGTTAAACTTTCCGATCGAACATTCAAACACCCAAGTTTTCCCGATACAGATCAACTCATGAAATAAGTTCAAAGACATTCACTTCATGCCTCAGTACCAACGGTCCAGCCGTAGAAGGGTCAAGCCAACGCCTCACATGTGGCACGCCGTACTGCCCCAAACCCGAAGGTTCAAAGGGCAGTTCAAGACGGTCATATAATCGAGTTAAGGTTTGTTGTCTTCTAGAGGGACCATCGCGTTACTTGCACTACTTAGAACGTCTTTAAACCACGGAAAGATCCAACACTTGGAAATTTCCCGACAGGGGAAAAGTTGGGTATTTATAACCGATCGAACTTTTTAACATATTCTAAAATTTCCGGAAAGCCACATAGACAAAGTTAGACAATCCGATCGAAACACCGAGTCCCCAATACAACCCAGAAAACTCAACTCTTGAGTTCAGAAAAAAAATATATCCCAGGAAAACCAGCACTGCAAAATAGGAATTACTGTGCAAAATTCAATAGGAGAAGAGACAAAAGGGCCGCGGAACAGCCGCATTAGCACGCTAATGCCGCGGTTTCGCCGCACTTTAGAAAGATCATTAGGTAATTTTTGCACCGTAATTCTTAGAATTTCCTGCTGAATTTTCTGCATATTTTTAATCTGGAAAAAACCCAATTTTTGGAAAAAGTCCAGAGAGCAAATACGGGTTAGGGTTTCGGGTCGATCGGGTTTCAAACTTCGTCTACGCATCACCTAAGGCTCTAGCTAGGCTCTGATACCACTGTAGGGTTCCTAAGCACTCTAAAGAGGTCTCACAAGGCATCAACCATGCCAATTTAACAATTTACATGTGCCGAGAAACCCTAATACGGATCGTTAACTAGAATTTTAGGCGAAAAAGGAAACTAGTTTACAACTAAACTAAAAGAACGGAAATACAACCTTTGTAGATCCGTTTCTCCACCTCCATAGCTCCATGATGAAGTCCTCTCCGCTGTCCAAATCGAACCATGACTCTCACGGTGGTTTCATCGGAGAAAAAGGCGGGCTAGGTCGTCGACAACGTGCCGAAGATGATCTACGTCGAGGCATCACTAGATCAAGCTCCACCTTCACCAAGCCATGAAAACTTATGAAGGAAACACCCTATACTACTTGGCAAGAGGTAGAGGATGAAGAAATAGGAAGTGGGTTCACTTTAGAATTGGATTTCTCACACTTTTTCATCACTTGCCATTGATGTAGCAAGCTTTCTTCATGGAAGAAGAAGATGAAGAAGAAGAAGAAGATATGATAAGTGTTGAATTATTGGATAAATAAATCAATACTTATCATATATTAACCCTTGGTTAATTGTAGAGAATGGACCATGGTTAACTTGGATGGTTAGGGTTAAGCATAAGACAAGAATGGTGACTTAGTCAATGCTTCATGAAACTTCAACTAAAAACAAAAATAGCAACCATTCTTTTCTCATCTTTTCCAAAAATAAATAAATAAATAAATAAGTAAGAAAAAAGAAAACCCTAATCATAAACTTAACCATGGTTTAATTCTTTACACTTAACCAAGTAAACATGTATCATCAAACATGATATAATCATGTGCACAAATGTATATCACATATACAACTTGCACAATTCAAGTGAGAAAATCCATTTAAAGTGAACCAATACGATGCAAAGTAATATATCAAATATATAATTCTACATCAAATCATTAAATCAACACTTGATTTAACGATCCGGTCATGTCGCATATAACCGGCTAGTATCCAATGTATCGGCTTATCGAATCAATCCTTGATTCGATAACCAGGTTATATCTCATACAACCATTCGACACATACATCGCGAGAATGAAATACGGTATCACATACACGCATTATTCTCGGTCCCGCACATATCCCATATGTGCTCCTATTTCATTTCTCTTGAGCCAGGAAACCTCTGTGTAGGACTCTAAAGACTCGTCAATACGCCGGCAGCAGATGATGATCATATCAAACACCCACAAGCCGCAAGCGGTCTGCTAAACGTAACGGCCACCCGGGTATTGAGCGATCAGAAGATCGACGAGCAAGCCCGGTCACACTCCTGTGAATCCAACCAGTAACACTTACCGTACAGTCCGGTCTGTTCGTCTGATATGTCGCATATCTCGCCTAGGGGTGGTAAACGTCAGACCCCAATAGCTCGATAAGTCATGCCGACGTAGGGTCCATAACTATCGTGAAACTACTGATAACTCTTACCAGTATATCACTGCAACCCTGGCCAGGGATTTCCTGTTATGGCCAGTCATGCATTGCGCAACATCAACCCCCAATACCGGGAGAGACGAATCCCCTCCTATCGCTCATTGCCTCCATGTGAATCGGGACTGTACCCAAAAACCACCTGTTTGCACGACTTAGTAGAGCCGTGGTAGGGTGGAAATCAAAGCACAGTGGGAGACACACAAGACTCTATGACGATCTCGGGTCAACAGACTAAGCTGTACCAGTGTCACCAGAGAACTGCCATCTGACGTGAGGTATAATACCATCTGGGAGTTCTCGGCGAGTCCGTTCAGTGTACCCAGTCTGCACTGAGCACCCGCATACCATCTCCGATGTCAAACACCAATGGATATGGGATCATCCATCGCCCATCACATGGGTCGAGAAGATATACGCTAGTCTACTCTGGAATATCGATGCCCCGTCTCGATATTCCCACGACTAGGAACAATGAAGGATGTACTCATTGACTACCCAGGCCCCACTAGTATGATCTGCATCATAGTCCTGGAAGTCGAGTACACATCCTAAGGGATTTATCAACATGTAATCAGAGAGACAGAAGGGATACACGTTAAGATAAAGAGCAACCAGATAGCGTACTATCATGTCGAGCAAGAAAGTCCTACCTATATATGTCCCAGCATCCACTACAATATACATCCAATGTACAGTAATGGCCTCTAGGGCATACATATAACTAACAAAAAGTACACAAGAAAGACATGAGATGTAAATGAATAACAACTTTTTATATATTAAACATTCTTTACAATACAATGCTGGAAAGTAAATACAAGACTGGAAAGCAATGCCTAAACAATGGCATGAAACTGAAAATAAAAGTATATACAAGTGTCCAAAGCTCTGGGTCGTCGACGAACTGCTCCAAGTCGTCTGAACCGGGCTCGATCTCTAGAGAGTCAGGTCCCCCTGACAACATTCCAAAGAAAGAATAGAAAAGGAATGCCGTCAGCGAACAATCGCTCGGTAAGTCCCAAAGAGAGATGGAAAAAGACTGAACAGGTAGAGAGAATATAACTGTTATAATGTTGATTGTTATGTTAATGCAGTTGTTTGTAGCTTGGTACAGAATATGCCAGTGTATACGAGAGGAGTCCAGCTTACCCCGTGAACTATGGTATAAGGAGTACAAGGCCCCGTCAAAACCCACAGAACAACGGCAATGGGTATTCAGGTTAGGTGTATTAAAGTGACCGTCTCATGCCACTTTAAACACATTCCGTACCAATCTACCCCTTTAAACCCCGTAATATATTATTGTATTGTTTTGTAGTGAGTTGTAAATATAAAACTTGTCGAAACCATGATATCAATTGTTTATGCAAACGGATAAGGATATAAACGGATAGTCATGTAGACAAGTCAAATGTATATCCATGAATCAGTCAAATCAAGTCGTGTTGATATAGATTGTATTATGATATAAAAGGATTCATGTTGCATTCGAGTTATATTGAATTGTACACATGGATAGATTGATTTCAGATTAGACTGAGACCCCGACTGAGTCAGACACTTAAATAGAATTGAAGTCCTGAATTAGTTTTGGAGTTATCGGTAACTGCTGCACATAGACGGCAGGATTTGTGACTTTTTTCCAAGTCAATTACCATATTGATCACCCCATTTTAGTTGTCTACCTTAAATAGGCAAGCACCCATATTTTTCGGCTCCCTGAGACTCAATAGAATTAGTCCCGCTTAAACCTATATTTACTATAGTCCTTATTGTAAATTAATATAACTTGAGGGGGTTTTATGAAAAATAGTTTTGATATATTTTCAAAATAAATCTCAAGTATTTAATTATCATGTTTAGGGTTTTCATAGATGTAATTTTAAAAGTGATGAGATAGTCTAATAGATATAAACCTAATTTTAATAGTATAGGATATTTTCATGTATTTGACTTGTATTGATTCTTGATAGTGTTTTCATGAACTTTTGTGATTCTTTTCTTCTGATTTAGAAAATATGGAATTATTAAATATATTTAAAATAGATATTTTGATAATATATATATATATATATATATATTAAAAATAGAATTTATTTATTAAATAGAAACCACATTTTCTTAAGAATTGTAAAAAAAAATCCATCGAGATCGTATACTCTGTGAGGAGGTCTGCATCTCGCCCTACTAGTCTGATGGATGTGCGATAACCCACACCAACCAAATCGGATTCCCCAAAATGGGTTGTATAGACATAATTATATGGAATTTAATTAAAACAATCTTAAAGAATACGGTTTTTAATAGTTTAGGGTATTTTATCGTAAAATTGTATTGTTCCTAAAAATATTGTAAAGAGGCAATCGTGCTATATCATGATGAGTGTTGTGATGACGTAGGTCATTACCTCGTGAGTTTTCTAAAGGTAATATGGGTAATATAATGAAGTAATGTCGAATAGAAAGTTTGTGGTATTTAACCGTAAAAGTTCAATAACAGTGTTTTTATATGGAGTTTTGAATTGAAATTTGTTTCTAATTATAGTTTAATATTTAGCAAACTAAGTACAATGATTTAGATAAATAGTTCTTAAGAAAAATTGTTAGTTTAAGAAGTTTCAGAAATGAATGTCGGTATAACTCCACTTACCGACATCATTAAAAAGAAGAAGTTTTGAGAGGTGAAAAGAAGAGAGTAGAGAGAACTTACTGAATTAGGGTAAAGAGAAGGGATGAAGGAAGATTTTGAAAGCTTCGTGGAGTCACGGTGTCACCGGATTTGTCCCGAAACGTCGCTGGAACTTAACCTTAAGCTAACTCCACTTGTAAAATTTTTTGGACTTAGAAAATTTTGAGTGTTTTGATACTAGATTTCAGAATGAGGAGAACTAGGGTGTAGGGTGGTATTTATAGGGTAGAATTAGAGTTTAAGGTATTAAACATGAGAATTAAAATGTATTAAAATTTGATTTTAAAGCTCAATTTAATTCTCTGCAGGAAAATCAAACAGAAGAGGAGTAGTAGGGGTAGGCCAAGAGGCGTTGGGAAAAAATTGGAGGCATTACCTACAGTTGGGACCGGCGGTGCCGACCCCAAGGGCATCTTGGCCGGTCGTTTGGTGGGGTTTGGGGTCTGGATTGGGGCCGCGTGTCCTCGGCTGTTAATATATCATATTCCACATGTTTGATTTAAGTGACTTTTCATTTTTACATGCATTGGACGTGTAAACTTTTGGGCTTTCAAAAAGTTTAAAAGAAAAATCAGCAAAAATAATATATGGCTGAGGAGATTTGAACACAGGGGCTACGTCACAGCTGTGCAAGACTTTACCAATGAGTTACAAGTGTTTTCTTGCTGTTTTAAAACAAATCAAATTTATAACTTGTGCTCAGGATTTACAAATACTCCATTTGTACATTAACTTTAAAAAAATTCTGTATATTAAAACAGAGTCGTTACAGAGAGGAGGAGGAAGGAGACTCATCTCCAAAACCAAAATCCCCAAATCCTCTCATGGCAAATGATGATTCGCTCCTGATACTATATTCCAGTGTGGCGATGCTGATGTCAACCCAAATCATATCAAATCAGCAAGACAACCAATGACCTCCCTGGCAAAATCAAGCCCCACCTCGGAAACAGGTCGAATCGCAAGTCAATTCAACCCTGACACCGCAGAAAGCGGAGCAAGTCAAATCCAAACCTTGACACCGCAAAATGTAGAGCAAGTCAAATCCAATCCCTGACATCACAAGAAGCGGAGCAAGTCAAATCAAACACTGACCGTCCAAGTCGAAAAAAGGGGGCAGCATCGACCGTCCACGTCACTAAAAGGGCAGCACCGACCGTCCAAGTCGCAAAAAGGGTTGCACTGACCTCCGTGTCGTCAAAACGGGGAACAAATCAAACCAACCAATTTCAACCAACAAGCATTGCGGTGGAATCATGCTTCTTCTCAGAGTGTGCCCCGTGTCGAAATCATGCTTCGTCTCGGAGTATCTGCATTCTCTGTCGGAATTATGCTTCGTTTGGGTATTGACCTTTGCATCGGATTCAAGTTTCGTCTCAGAATGTACCCCGTGTCGAAATTATGCTTCGCCTCGGAGTATCTGCCTTCCCTGTCAGAATTATGTTCCGCCTCGGAATCAAGCCAACCAACGAACTCCCTGTCGGAATTATGCTCTGCCTCAGAATCAAGCCAACCAACGACCGCCCTGTCGGAATTATGCTCCATCTCGGAATCAAGCCAACTAATGACCTCCCTGTCGGAATCAATCCCCGCCTCAGAATCAAGTCAACCAGCAATCTCTGCGCCGGAATTAATTTTCGTCCCAGGATACACCTGTCCCGTGTCAAAATTAAGCTTTGCCCCCGGAATCCTGCATCGAAACTATGTTTCGTCTCAGAATATATCCTCCGACCCTGGAATTATGCTCCGCAAATCGGAATGATGCTCCGACCCCGGGAATCATACTTCCGGAAGGATGCTCCGACCTCCTGAATGATGCCCCACCATAAAGTCAA
This sequence comes from Agapanthus africanus, assembly GCA_030015575.1. NCBI lineage: Eukaryota > Viridiplantae > Streptophyta > Magnoliopsida > Asparagales > Amaryllidaceae > Agapanthus > Agapanthus africanus. The sequence continues at coordinate 28,652,917 of CM057350.1, forward strand.
ATTTCTGCAGAATAAGATCCATCAATTTCATGCACACAACTCATATGCGCGGTGTGCATTTATTGATGGGGGCACTTTATTGGGGTCAAAAATTACACCCCGGTTGACCAAGTCAAAGTCAAAATCAACCCAAGTAAGCGGGTCCAAGCCCAGGTCAAGTGGGCCTATGCCCAAGTCGAGCCCCGCGGCCGGCCTCTCGCATGCCAAAATGAAAATTATGTAATAAACAAATAATGTAATTTTCATGAATAAATGTAAGGAAAATGGGCATAAAGCCCAATTTTTGTAAAGCCCATGGCTTATGTGCAAGAAAATGAGCATATGAGGTATGGGATGGGCAAAATACCATTTTGTAAAGCCCAAGAGGCTATGTGTAAATTTGTAAGCCTATATAAGACAATATCATGATCAAATGAAAACAATAATTCATTCCCCTCAAAATCTAGGGTTTCTATGCCTCCTTCTTCTTTATCAAGGATCTAAACTTTCTTTCCCTTTTTTGAATTAAATCAAGAGTTTAACTCTTTTTTTTCCAAAAAGAAACAGTTTTTCACCATAAAACCCTTGAAGGGGAACTCAGATCTCCCATCAAATCTCTAAAAAGGGAGATTTTTAAGCCTCGCCCCCCTTTCCTCCAAGATCCAGCCAACAGAGAGGAGGAAGAAGGAGACCCATCTCCAAAAAATCCTACTTTGGGAAAAATCCAAGGCTCAAAAGAAGATTTAGGGCTAAAGGGGAGAAAAAAGGGATCTCCTTTGATCACCTCCAAAAATTTCTGGAAGTTCAACTCCATTTGTCAAGATATTTTGGAGTTTAACTCCATTTGTCAAGATCTTTTGGAGTTTAACTCCACAAATGAAACTTTTTTTAGGAGTTTAACTCCATTCAAAATCTTTTGGAGTTAACTCCACAAATAAAACCCATTTAGGAGTTTAACTCCATTCAAAATCTTTCGGAGTTTAACTCTATAAATAAAAATCCTTTTCGGGAGTTCAACTCCTCAATTCGGGGCTAAGCCCCTTCTTTCTGCAGGCGCCGCCCACGTGCCGGACGTGCCGGCGCCCGCGTGCCGGGCGCGTGAGGTGCTGGCGCTCACACGTCCTTAGAACGTTACTCACCGTTTTTTTCTTTTTCTTGTAACGCCCTATGCCACAGTACAGATGGTATTATCCGCTCTGGCCGAAGCAGCACGGTTTTTCCATTTAGAGCGAACCGGACCCGACTAGGGGTCACTTTCCAGGAGGTCATCCATCCCAAGAATTTCTTGGCCCGTGTATGCTTAACTACGGAGTTCTCAAGCTGATTCACTTAAAAGGCGCCTCTGTAATTGAGAGTGGTATTATAATATTTGTAATGCAGTTCGGTTCTCTTTCGGAATGTGTTTCGAAAATTCCCCACTGTTCTACAGTGGGTCCCACGGACTCTAGAAGTGTCCCCCACGGATTCAAGAGGTGGCCCCTGCCCCCTTGGTATCACAATTGGCGTAGCACTTTGTTTTGTGTGTCACTTTGCTCCGTGAACAAGAACCGGGTCCCGACATTCTCCCCACCTTTGAACAATGGTTCGTCCTCGAACCACAGACCTACTACTGAGGGATCTTCATAGACCACCATAAATGTAACGCTCAACGCCCCAGTACTGATGGTATTCTCCGCTCTGGCCGAAGCCGCATGGATTTGCCCTTTAGAGCGAACCGGACCCGACCAGGGGCCACTTCCCAGGAGGCCGCCCATCCTAAGAATTTTCTGGCCTGAGCACGTTTAACTACGGACCAAGCTCCTGTAGTGCCGATTCACTTAAAAGACGCCTCTGTAATTGAAGGTGGTATCATTTTATTTATAATGCAGTCCGTTCCTCTTTCAGAATGTGTTTCGAAAATTCCTTATTGTTTTACAGTGGGTCCCACGGACTCTAGAGGTGGCCCCCACAGATTCAAGAGGGGGCCCCCACCCCCTTGGTATGACAATTGGCATGGTACTTTATTCTGTGTGGAACTTTACTCCGTGAACAAGAACTGGGTTCCGACACTTCTTTTTTTTCATACACTCCACACTCAAAACACGTCCCCGCTGGAAAAAAAATTCTAACGGGGTGCTGCCCCGCACCAGCAAGGGGGCTGCTAGCCCCCTTGACCCCTAGCCCGCTATCCGAGTAGCATGACCTCCGTAAATTATATAAGGCCCCCAATATATCCAAAACCCTTCAAACCAAAATACACACACGGCACATTGAGTTCGCATGACCCGTCAATCAGAGATTCCTTCGCTTCAAAGGCGAGAGATAATTAACGACAGTTTAGTTCGCGGCTGCCGGAGATTCGAATCCCCACAATCAATAAACCTCAGCCTACTCTAGACAGGAGGAATCTGTAATGCGCCTGACAAGCGACACGTATTTCCCATCTCAATGGGATAACGAAAAACACCCTGCAAGGCTGTAATACCCTTTTCTATACAATAACAAGAAATTTCTGTACAGTAATTTCAGAGTCGTTACATAAGCCGTTAGAAGTGTTAAAAATTAAATTTCATGATCAAAATATGTCCAAAAATTTTTCTTGTTATAATCATGTCCAATAACATGCAATCAATGTTATTGGCCACAATTTCTCCCTTCAAGAAATCAAATTTAGACGCATTATCTATCCAGCTTTTACAAGAGCTCATCATCAAAAAATTAATCATAAACTTCTACTTTTCATATGAAAAACTAAATAATATCATTCAAAAATATTTCACAATTTTTTACCTCAAAAGGTAGCATATTTCACTCCCAAAATATTAATAAAAGAAAACTTAATATTCTCATTTTAATATGAAATTATAAACTCAAACAATACAAAATATAAAAGAAATATATATACCAAACAGAAATACATAGGTTTCAAAATTTTACCAATAAAAATGTCGGGACCCGGTTCTTGTTCACGGAACAAAGTGCCACACGGAACAAAATGCCACGCCAATTGTCATGCCAAGGGGGCGGGGGCCACCTCTTGAATCCGTGGGAACCACCTCTTGAGTCCGTGAGACCCACCGTAGAACAATGGGGAATTTTCGGAATACGTTCCGAAAGAGAACCGAACTGCATTATAAATATAATGATACCATCCCCAATTACAGAGGTGCCCTTTAAGTGAACCGGAACTACATGGGCTTGAGAACTCCGTAGTTAAGCGTGCTCGGGTCAGGGAAATCTTGGGATGGGTGACCTCCTGTCGGGACCCGGTTTTTGTTCACAGAACAAAGTGCCACACGGAACAAAAGTGCCACGCCAATTGTCATGCCAAGGGGGCGAGGGCCACCTATTGAGTCCGTGGGACCCACCGTAGAACAATGGAGAATTTTCGGAACACATTCCGAAAGAGAACCGAACTGCATTATAAATGTAATGATACCACCCCCAATTACAGAGGCGACTTTTAAGCGAACCGGAACTACATGAGCTTGAGAACTCCGTAGTTAAGCGTGCTCGGACCAGGGAACTCTTGGAATGGGTGACCACCTGGGAAGTGGCCGCTGGTCGGGTCCGGTTCGCTCTAAATAGAAAAACCATACGGTTTTTCGACCAGACCGGACAATACCATCTGTACCGGGGTATGGGGCGTTACATTTATGGTGGCCCCTGGTCGGATCCGATTCGCTCTAAAGGGAAAAACCGTGCGGTTTCGGTCAGAGCAGACAATACCATCTGTACCGGGACGTGGGGCGTTACATTTATGGTGGCCAATGCAGGTCCCTCAGTAGTAGGTCTATGGTTTGAGAACGAACCATTGTTCAAAGATAGGAAGAATGTCGGGATCCGGTTCTTGTTCACAGAACAAAGTGCCACACGGAACAAAGTGCCACACCAATTGTCATGCCAAGGGGGCGAGGGCTACCTATTGAGTCCGTGGGACCCACCGTAGAACAATGGGGAATTTTCGGAACACATTCCGAAAGAGGACCGAACTGCATTATAAATGTAATGATACCACCCCCAATTACAGAGGCGACTTTTAAGTGAACCGGAACTACATGAGCTTGAGAACTCCGTAGTTAAGCGTGCTCGGGCCAGGGAAGTCTAGGAATCGGTAACCTCCTGGGAAGTGGCCCCTGGTCGGGTCCGTTTCGCTCTAAAGGGAAAAACCGTGCGGTTTCGGCCAGACCGGACAATACCATCTGTACCGGGGCATGGGGCGTTACATTTATGGTGGCCCATGCAGGTCCCTCAGTAGTAGGTCTGTGGTTCGAGGACGAACCATTGTCAAAGGTGGGGAGAATGTCGGGACCCGGTTCTTATTCACGGAACAAAGTGCCACACGGAACAAAGTGCCACGCCAATTGTCATGCCAAGGGGACGAAGGCCACCTCTTGAATTCATGGGGGCCACCTATTGAGTCCGTGGGACCCACTAGAATAATGGGAAATTTTCGGAACACATTCCGAAAGAGGACCGAACTGCATTATAAATGTAATGATACCACCCCCAATTACAGAGGCGACTTTTAAGTGAACCAGAACTACATGAGCTCGAGAACTCCGTAGTTAAGCGTGCTCGGGCCAGAGAAGTCTTGGAATGGGTGACCTCCTGGGAAGTGGCCCCTGGTCGGGTCCGGTTCGCTCTAAAGGGAAAAACCGTGCGGTTTCGGACAAAGCGGACAATACCATCTGTACCGGGACGTGGGGAGTTACACATTTAATTCAAAAAAGTTTAATCAACATAATCAATAATTCAACCTTTGTTGATAAACCCGTATAAGAAATTAAAATTGAAATAATTCGGCCAGGGAAGTTTTTATTTTTAAAAATCTCTTCTCCATTTTAATAAGGTCTCATCAAATATTTAAATAGAGTCAAAATCTCATGTTTATTTATGACTTTAACTAATGCACCACAAACATAATATGCTTTCACATGTTAGAGGCATAAGATCGAACCATTAATTTGTTAATAAACCACAATGTGTTTTGCATTCAAAACTTTTACACAGAGAATTTTGAATAATGATAAAAAGGGTGTTATTAAGATTTTGGAATTTGTTTGTAAAAGTGGTTATTTATATAAGGTATTTATATGTAAGAGGTAATTATTTGCAAAATGTATTGGGTTTTAAAATGAGAGTGGTTGGTATATGTTAGGTTTTACAATAAAGCTTCACACACAACTTAACACATATATCATACCATGCTTCCACCTCCTCCTTTCTCTACATACCTCCTTCATCCAATTACACATATTCATTCTCATTTTCTAAACTGAACAAAAATCATTTCACCTTCATCCTCATCTCAAAATTTAGTCATTCACTCAAAAACCATGAATCTTTCATCAACTTGCACATCTAATTGTTCAAGAGCCCAAGCTAAGATCAAAACAACTCCAAGGAGCCTCTGGTAAACATCTCTTGAGCTTGGACTTCCATTGACATCCATCTAAATAGGTAAAAGTCCTTCATTTTCAGTTTATCAAAGTATTAAAGTTTTTTATTTTAGTTTGATGTCAGAAAAATGATGTTTTTGTATTGAATTTTTTTCAAATAAAATCTAGGATGAATTAGGATACTTATAAAATATTTAGCATATAGTATTGACCTGATAGGACCACCAAAAGTCACCCACAGAAGCACGGAGCCCTAACCTCATGACCAGGCCGCAAATTGCAGGAATTTGGAATAAATTGGTGGCCACATTTTTGAATTAGGGTTTGGGTTTTGATCCACAGCAAGATCTTTTGATAAATAAGCCTCTGGTATATGCTATTTTTCCTAGTAATCCCTGAGTCAAAATCTGAGATTGTTTTAGTGTGATTTTGGCGATATTTTACGGTTTTTAAACTTGCGTATCCGTATTTATAATTCTGGTTTTGGTGAATTTAATTGAGTAGCGATACCTGGAGGGTAATTCCTTGTTTGTAGCATTCGCCTAGTTTTTGTTCGTTATAAGTTCTAACTTATGGACCTTTGTTTGATATGTCGGTTTCGATATCATTTCTTATGTGCATTACGTGGTTATATGAATGCTAGGTTACGTTGCGGAGACCTCCGGGACAGCGAGGATGCATGAGTCGATTGTCGGATACGACTAGTGCGATCGCAAACAGTGAGTAAATTAAATCTACAATTGGGGAAAATCGGATGGATGGCGTATAGCACCCCCGTGAAACATATTGCTTATAATATCATTCGATTTGTTTAAGATATATGCCATGTATGTTTAGATTGGTCCGATGTGTAATGTATTCCGTTAGTATCGTTTAGTAAAATCATTGTAGATACACTGGTAGAACACAAGCACAAATACTAATGATTGCCATGTTGCACAATCACGGACTCACATGTTACACTACACATTATTAGTATTGCCATGCTATGTAGGACTGTCCTATTTACATATTATAGCAGGATTACGTTATTATACGAGTTATAATGGATGCGCGTATAAGACTAGATATCTGTATTGGTCGTCGTGTGTGTATGGGACACGAGGTGTCCATACTGATCATTGTGCGAATGCATTGACGAGATGCCCGCATCGGTCGCCGTGTGTGTGTACGTTGACTTCAGGTCCTTACGAGTTGCGAGGTGTGCGTAGACTTGGAATACATATTACTATAGCTGTGTGTTGGGTATGTAGATTAGATATCCGTACTAATCATTATTATATAATGATATATCTAGTGGTCATCGTACGAGACGAGATTTCCGTATTGGATGACATGATGATGAGGACTTGCCGAATACTGCTTGATTGACTTAGACTCGTGGGGTCTTATTTTATCCTGATGAGAAGATCATAATAGTCAGATTGTAACCCCTAATTTCATAACAACGATTCGTTTCACATTTTCAAAAAAGATAAGAAGGACATGCTTTTGGAATTGAAGAAAAAAGGCATTTACGTAATTAAAATCACCGCAGCCTCCTTATTTAAGAACCAACGTTTCATAATATTTTTACAAAAGGTATATAAGGGGTTTCTTGCTATATATATATATATATATATATATATATAATATATATATACACACACTGTTCGTTTACGTTAAGCTTGCTTTACATGTTTTTCGCTCGTGCTTTAATTACTTTATTCGTTACGCTACGCTTTATGATTTCCGCTACACGTTATATATCGTTGATGTTACATCTCAGTGGTATGAGAAACTGATATATATATGTATATGTATATGTATGTATGTGTAACATTTCAGAAAATATAAAATATTATTTTTGGAATATAATATTAAAATAATATATTTCGCGAAAATTACTCGATTTGCGAATTTGGAGTTTTCGTAAAATGGTATAAATATATACCAATATTGTGAAATAATTGGAGATTAAAATGATTTATTCATTTAAAAATATATTTATCGGATTTTGGCATTTTTATAATTAATTATATGCAGTTTAAATAAAAATTGATTAGTGCACTACTAATCGCAATTAGGCCAAATCCGTGTTTCTACATTTTTCCATGGTTAGTGCACCATGACATATTGCATGTTGTTTCAATTGTCTTTGTTGATATTTGACTTTAAAAGAAAAAGAAAAAAAAGACACTTATTGGAGAGAGGGGAGGACACACTCTTGTGAGAGGGTGAGATTAAAAGAGAGGGTGAGCCTAAGAAAGAGAGGATGAGAGAGAGGGGGGGAGAGGGCTGCCCTCACCCATTTCCCCCAATTGTTTTTCTTCTACTTCTCCATCTTCAAGCTCCCTCACTTCTACCCTCATGTCCCATCTTAATTCCTTCACTAAAACCCTATACTCTCTTCACTAAAAATGATCCCCACCTCTCTACAAACCCATTGGACCTTTCAAAGTTGGATTTTGAAGACCTTGAGCAACTCAAGAAAATTCTTGAGTTGCCAAATGAGGTATAATTCTAGACTTTAGTTAAGTTATTGTGTTTAGTTTATCCTATTGTTAGTTTGGAGTTAAATCGATGTTGATTAGTGGTGTTTGGAAATTCCTAGAGAAGGTTTGGGTGATTGTTTGGACTTGTGTTATGTAGCGGCTGTTTACAAGACCTTAGTGTTGATTTTACGGCCTAGAACATTGAATAGAAACCAAAATACGAACTTAGAAATTTACCCGTGTTGGTTTTGTGGCATTTTTGGAAGTCTACAGGGAATCTGGAGCAACGCGAGACCTTTATAAAAAAATCAAATATATACATTAACCTAGTTAGACCAATAGGAGATCACCACGAGAAGACGAGACCCAAACTCCAAGGTGGGGCCGACGGGGGCGGTTACTATAGCAGATAGGCCGGCCAAAATTTGGGCATTGGTGTTGGGGTTTTGCCAGTAGCTCACATATCTTATAACATAGCTACTGTATTTTTTGTTTTGTTCCAGATTACATGAGGCAAAATCTGGGAGCGTTTGAGTTAATAATAGCAATGGTTTTCTGATTTCTAAAACATGGATTTTTGGCATTTAATTGTGGATTTGGTCGTTGGACATTTGTACGTCAACGACGAGGGTTCTGTGATTGTTTTTGCATTCGTAGGCTATAGGTTCTAACCTATGAGCGCACCGTGTGCCATATCGGTTTTCCGAATTTGGTTTTCATAACGTAGCGATATGTGTTGATTTATACGTACCTTCGCGTAGATTCCGAGACAACGAAGCGTATCGACTACGGCTGAACAAGGAGTTCCGCAGGTGAGTAGATTTATATCTACAGGGGAAGTCGGGGGGATGACGTATAGCACCCACGCAAACATTGATATGTGATTTATAGTTTGGAGACAAGATATGCCACGACTTAAGGTTATAGTTTATGGTTTAGTGTGAAATGATATAATAGAAAGGTTGTCTCGAATTGATATATATATATATATATATATATATATATATATATATATATAAGGATGTGAATCACGATATACATATGTAGTTGCAAGAGAATGAGTACGAGATTATAGTGGCATGTTATGAGGTCGATAAATACGACATGAGATTTATAAGATGACTTGATATGAGATATTGATGTGATGAAAAGAGTATACGATGAAATGTGATGACTTAGTTTGATATGTTGTTATACGGATGCGAGTCGATATGAGATAATTGATACCTTTGCTGGTCCCATGATATGAGATTGATACGGATGTGACCTGAGATATAGGTATATATATATAATATATATATAATGATGTGAATAATGAGTGATATGACGTAAGAGACGTTAGGTCCATACCCTCATTGTCATATAGGTTGATAGAATCCCTAATTGTTTAATGCCGCTGTATGATGGATTACCGTACGTGATGAGTTTTACCTGATGATTTATCCATACCCTTGACTCGAGGATACCGTACGATGGATTACACCGTACGTGATGTTGTGAGGCTGGATGCCGATTGATAGATTCATCGACTCGGATATATTATAGATATTTAATCCCGGTCTACACCGCTTAGTTTAGCAGTTATGTAGATGTTGGATTAGATACGTATATCTTGTAGCATTTCTCTTACAATGTACTTTATGCCACGTTCATGATATTCTCATTGCATTATATATACCTGTGCTAGTACACCTACACCATTATCGATGATGCGTATGTCTTACACAGATTGGCTGGCTCACACACTTTCATCATCGATAATTATTATGTCACTACACAATAGAATTGCTACATCATGCAATGACTCTTAATTGTTCAGAACTGTTACATCACTATACTTGTCGCATGATGTACTTGCTATGCTCACATCACTATACTTGTCGCATGATATACTTGATATGCTCACATTTCTGTTCTATATTTGCATACATCATGCTTTACGATTATATGCATTGAGATGTTGTTTCATGAGATTCTGGATTTGAGAACCGTGGTTATATTTCAAAAGAAAGTATGCATTGTTTTAAAAACCCGGTTTCTCTTGATATGATATTTCGAGACGTCCACCATGAGTTTTCTCGGTTCTGAGATTGGTATGTGAAACCCGATTCGAGGAGCGGTAGGCACCGTCTGCGGGTACATGGTAGACCCGGTAAGGTATCCTAGGGCAAGAAATGATTGTCGTAGAGTAGCCGATGAGCCTGGCAGAGAGAACACTACCTACCGATGATAGTATTTGGGCTCGGCGGTTATCCGGAGGATACCGACCGGAGTCGTGAGATGATATGGGCCGATCCGGACTGACGGGGCCCATGTACCGATCCGAACTGAAGGAGCCCGAGATATGAGGATTTACGTGTCGATACTGGATACGGGTTTCATGATATTTCGAGTGTCGATATTAGACACCCAGGTTCCATGATTTTGATGTGTCGTTGATGGACACACGTTGGTTGATATCCTCATATTTACATGCATATGCTTTCATGATGTTTGAGTGTCGATATTGGACACTCAGGTTCCATGATATTGTCGTGTCATTGATGGACACGTAGATGATATCCACATGCATACAGGAATTGATTATATTGTTGGTATATATGCATATACGGTCACCCTAGATATCATAGTATTACCTTATTGATATAATTGACCTAGGAAATCGTTGTTTTATTCGATTTCTACCTGCTGATATTTTCTACTCACGAGTTGGCAACTCCCCCCGTTGTGCCACAGTTCTTGCAGGTTGACCGCGTGGATCAGTAGCGATATCGTTGGCACACAGCTTGCTTCGGGTGATTTGCTTTAGTAGGTGGCACATATTGGATCGTACCCACTCTTGTATTATTATTCCGGTTGTATCTAGTTAACTCCATCAATCAGAAACTAGTATTTGTATAAGCAGTAAGGCTTAGCAAAACTTGTGGTTGCGAGACTTAGAGCGATGGTTGTATGTTCGCTTGGGGGATTTGATGTCTTGCTTTATTTACGTTATCTTTTATGTTGATCTTCGCCGTTGGGCGTCGTATACTTATATTTCTATTTTGCGTGGTTGTGATTCCGCCGATTGGCGAAGAGCTAGCTCCCGCTTGGGGATGCCTTTATTGTTATTATGTATATGTGGTTTTGGATCAAAATATACAAGAGAGGTGTTGCCTAAATTTTTAAAAAAAGACGAAACATGTTTTTCAACTAATATAATCCACTTGCATTTTCATGTTCCATTATCTATGCATTTAAGAAAACGTTTGATTTCATCATACTTTATTTCAAAACTGCACCTCTTTTATTTTCTTTAAAAAGGTTTAGATTTCTGGGTTTCGGCTTACTTAAGTTACGTTACGCGTTTAGACGTTGCGTGATTTAGGTATCGGTCACGAACTAAATTGCGGGTCGTGACAGTATGATGTATTGCTACACTTATATTACTATGGATATGATGTCATATGATATCAATATTACGAGATTGAAAATATATATGTATATATGGAAAGAATATGAGAAAGAGCATATGATGCGGACACGGTGGATATGGCCGGAGATCCAGGAGATATGATTCGGACACGGTGGATATGGCCGGAGATCCAGGAGATATGATTCGGACACGGTGGATATGGCCGGAGATCCAGGAGATATTTATATTATGATCAATCCATAAGGGATTGAGGGTAGTTGACACTGGATGTCTCTACTAATATATTTGTGATCAATCCATGAGAGATTGAGAATAGTTGATACATGATATCTCTACATATTTATGTGGGGGATCGATATAGATACCCTGCACTGAGATGGATAGATTATATATATGTGAGAGATCGAAATAGATACCCTACAATGATGAGATATTTTATACTGTATACATAGTAGCCGGACATGACTGGTCTATGAGACAGTATCTGACTAATATTTTCATATATCGATGCATACTGAAGAGGGTTTATAAAGAGTTATAGTCTCATATTTTCCATGTGCCTATGATCAGCACAAAAACATTCAAAAGAAAACCACTTTTATATCATTTTCAAATAAACAGGATGGGACATACAATTATATAAAACACCTGACTTCTTCTAACATTAACGTTCGCTACTAGTACAACAACAACTGAGCCTTTTATCCCAAGCATATGGAGTAGGCTACATGAACCAACATGAGAATCACGCTGGGTCCAGCACATGAATCCTCCGCCTCCACTCACTCCTATCGAACAAAATACTTTCATTGGGGCCTTTGGCAACCATATCGTTTCGTATCACCTCCATCCATGTTTTTTTCGGCCTCCCTTTTGCCCTTTTGCCATTGCCCATATCGAGAGTATCTATTCGTCAAACCGGTGCTTTCATTGGTCTGCGTCGCACATGACCAAACCATCTTAGCCGATTTTCCCGCATCTTCTCCTCCACAGGTGTTACACCAACTTTTGCACGAATATTCTCATTTCGTACCTTATCTTTTCTAGTGTTACCGCGCATCCAACGAAGTATGCGCATCTCCGCTACGTGCATCTTCTATGTATGATGATTTTTAGGAGCCCAGCATTCTGTACCATATAATAAGGCAGGCCGAATAGCGCTCCGATAAAACCTCCCTTTCAATTTTAACGGAAAGTTACGATCACACAAAATCCTTGTTGCATTCCTCCATTTCAACCAACCAGTTTGGATCCTTTGATTAACATCATTATCCATCTCCCCATTCTTTTGGATGATAGAACCTAGATATCTAAACAGAACGCTCGGTGATATCTCTTGTCCTTCCAATGTTATACCAATATGGTTTTGACTTCTCTGTTTACTAAATTTGCAATGCATATATGCTGTCTTGGACCTGCTCAATCTGAACCCCCGAGATTTCAATATTTGCCTCCATAATTCCAATTTGGCATTAACCCCTGCTTTCGTCTCATTTACTAGAACAATATTATCAGCGAATAGCATACACCAAGGTAGCTCATCTTAGATAGTTCTAGTAAGCTCATCCATCACGATGGTAAACAGGAATGAACTTAATGCAGATCCTTTATGTAAACCAATTGTAATCGGAAAATCACTTGTTAGGCAGCCGCAAGTTCTGACATTTGCCACTACTCCATCATATATATCCTTGATTATGTCAATATACTTAACAGGGACCCCCTTCTTCATCATTGTCCCCCATAATATCTCTCTAGGTATCTTGTCGTACGCTTTTTCTAAATCAATAAATATCATATGCAAATCTCTTCTCCTCTCTCGAAAACGCTCGACAAATTGACGAAACAAATGAATAGCCTCTGTCGTCGATCGTCCAGGCATGAACCCAAACTGGTTCTCTTTTATCTTAATATCCTTCCTTAGCTTTCACTCTCTCCCAAAGTTTCATTGTGTGACACATAAGTTTTATTCACGGTAGTTTGAGCAACTTGAATGTCACCCTTGTTCTTGTAGATAAGTATAAGGATATTTTTTCTCCATTCATTTGGCATCCTTTTTGTCTGCCAAATCTTATTAAACAGATCTGTCAGCCATTTAACGTCTATTTCTTCTAAGCATCTCCAAATCTTGATAGGAATCCCGTCAGGACCAACCGTTTTTCTTAAACTCATTCTGTTCAAAACTTCTTTAATCTCAGGTAGTCTTATTATACGCATGAAATCATGGTTTATATATTGAGATTGAATGACAAGTCCATCCAAATTCTTAGTAAAGCTCTCATTGAACAATTTGTCAAAATAATCTCTCCATCTTTTCTTAATATCCTCATCTCGAACTAAAACCTTCTGATTTTCCTTTTTGACACACTTCACCGCACATAAGTCTCTAGTCTTCCTTTCCCGCATCCGAGCAATCCGGTATATATCATTTTCAGTCTCTTTAGTATCTAATTTCTCGTACACCTCATTGTAGACCTTAGAATTAGCTTCCCGAACAGCTTTCTTAACTTCCTTTTTAGCCATTTTATACTTCTCAAATCTCTCCACATCTCTATTTTTCTTCAAATTTTTTATAAGAATCTCTTTTAATTTTAATAGCACCCTTTACTTATTCATTCCACCATGATGTGTTCTTAGATGGTGGAGCACCACCTCTCGACTCACCAAGTAGATCTCTAGCTACCCTCTTGATACAACTAACCATTTTGTTCCATGTTCTGTCTGAATTATCTTCCGACTGTCAATCCGCTTCTTGGACTACACGATCTATAAAAGCCTTTTGGTTACCTTCTTTCAATCGCCACCATTTAATTCTAGGCTCTAACTTACGTATAATCTTCCTAGGTCCTCTTCTAAATCGAAAAACTAGAACTAAAAGTCTATATTGATTGGTTACATTCTCACCCGGCACTACCTTACAGTCGATACAACAACCTCTATCTATTCTTCTCGTCAGAAAAAAGTCTATTTGACTAGCACTTGATCCGCTTCTAAAAGTGATAAGGTGGGACTCTCTTTTCCTAAACCAGTTGTTTGCTAAGATCAAGTCATAAGATAAGGAAAAATCTAGAATCGAGTCACCTACTTCATTCCTTTAAAATCAAAACCTCCATAGATAGTATCAAACCCACTACGACTGGTACCTACATGTCCATTGAGATCAACACCAATAAATAACTTCTCTCTACTAGGTATTTTTTGCACCATCTCGTTTAAATCCTCCCAGAATTGACGCTTACTATCGTTATCAAGTCCTATCTGTGGTGCATAAGCACTAATAATATTAAGAATCTCTCCACCTAGAATAAACTTACCTAGTAAAATTCTACCACCTTTTCTCTTAATCTCAACTACAAGCTCAAACAACCGTCTATCTATGATTATGCCTACCCCATTATGATTTTTATCTCTACCCGTATACCAAAGCTTATAACCCCAATACTCTATGACTCTACTCTTTTCACCTACCCACTTCGTTTCTTGCAAACATATAATACCAACTCTTCTTCTAATCATCACCTCCACTAATTCTATTAGTTTACCCGTAAAAGAACCTATGTTTCAAGAAGCTAGATAGATCCTATGAAACCCTTAATTATTTGTCACTACATCCGGGGTCCGATATAGCGCGCCATTTCTGGATGACGACATAAAATCCGTTGCATACTTAACACTACACCCGGGATCCGATATAGCGCGTCGCTGAGTAGGGGACGCCCCAACGATATTCTTATTATGGTTCATGTCATAGAATGTGACAAAGTTTTACGTTGGCTGTCACAAGCTTACCACAACTTTCATCCTTTCTCATCCGGACTTAGGACCGGCAACGGTGGGATTTTTTAGATTGTATAATGAGATATTCTTATTGACGTTCGCTACTAGTGCCATGACATAAACATCATATGGCTATTTTGAAAAGATTTAATATGCATACATTTTTCGGCTACTTTTATTGGATTGTGTAATGAGATGTGATATACATATTATAACCTTGCATCTATTTCAGTTTGGTCGTGTGCTATAGATATTGCACCACG
Organism: Agapanthus africanus; assembly: GCA_030015575.1. Classification (NCBI taxonomy): domain Eukaryota; kingdom Viridiplantae; phylum Streptophyta; class Magnoliopsida; order Asparagales; family Amaryllidaceae; genus Agapanthus; species Agapanthus africanus. The sequence continues at coordinate 28,668,206 of CM057350.1, forward strand.
ACTATGGTGATCGTGATTGACACTGTTATATTTGTACGCAGTGAGTTACAGTTTATTGATGATAGATCATCATTACGTTGCATAGTATTGCGTTTATTTCCGTGACTCATATCCTTTCAGATACTTGTGGTTATGTTATACCCGTACTGGGTTTGATATTGTTTAGTCAAGATTGGCATGATAACCACATACACAGATTATATATAGAATAGCGACACACAAGTTGTACATGAGGGAGCTTATCATCACATAGCTCATTGCTTGAACTCTAGTTTCGATGCATGTCTTTTTACGCTCCTTGACATACACATTTATATTGTTAGATGTTTTACCATTTATCCTTGCGATTTAGCTCGTTATATAATTCTATTCACGAGTTGGCAACTCACTCCCGTTGTGCCGTAGTTTTGTGCAAGTTTGACCTCTTGGATCAATAACGACTATTTTGGGCACATCTCCTGTTTTGTGGGAGTAGTTACGCGTATACTTGAATGGTGGGTTTTGTTTTGTTGTATCAGCATTTGCCTTGTACCTATTGTATTTAGAAATACTCCATCAAAAGACTAAGTCTAGTTTTATCGAGACCTTAGTGTTGTTGTGACTTGATGTATATCTATTCTATTTACTTTCCGCATTTGATTCTTCGCCGAGACGTCGTATATATATTGTGTGATTGTTGATCCGCCGTTGAACGTTGATTTTGCTCTCATGTTATGGATGCTTTATTATTGTTGTTGTATTTGTTTTTATCAAAATTTATAAAGAAGGCGATGTCTGATTCTTAAACAATAGCAATGATTTCAAAACAAACTTGATTTTAAGTTAGCGACCCCTTTTCAAAACTTCAGCTCCTCTATTTCTTAAAAAATTGTTTAGATTCTTGGTCTTTTGGACTTACTTGAGTTAATATGTGGTCCTATAAATTTTGCATGATTCAAATGTCAGTCATGTGCCAATTCCGGATCGTGACATTGACTCGATCAATAGCTCTATATGACCGTCTCAAAACCAAGCAACACATGCATAATTAAATTGAAAGACATATATTTGGTTTTGAAATACCAATATTTCCAAGAGTTTGTCTCTTTTATGTATATATATATAAGGGGTAGAAAAAATATTTTTCATTTCTTTTTTCCACAAAAACTGTGTGAGAGAGAGAGAGAGAGAAACTTTTTGATGATGTGAATTGTGAACACATAAGAAGACGGAGAAATATTCTCATTAATTCTCTCTAGAATTTTTCTTGGTAAAAAAAGAGAGAAAAGATTTAGGTGCCTGTTGTAAAATAGTTAAAAATAGTAGAGATAATTACTCATCAAATTACTCTTAAGGGAATCGATCTAATTAGCTTCAACTAGCAGTATGGCCAAACAAATCAGTTACATCAAAATTAAGGACAATAGATTTGGAAACTTAATTCATGGGGGGCCATGCATGTGAGCATGCAATGAAAGCAAAGCTACTTGCTCTCTGCATGAATCCAAAGAATGATAGAGATTGCGCGCACCATTGTTTTGTTTGTACATTTATGCAAACTCGATCAATGAGTGTTGGAATGCGTACGTAGCATGCAAGATGAGTACATATGATTCATTTTGTATGATTGATGGAGCTCCTTTTCCGGCCTCCGTCAGATGTTGTCTTCCGTTAATCTCACGGTGAACTTAGCTGTTTATCCTTCGTTGCGTGTGGGTCTCAATGGATTTTTGGCAGAAGAGGTGAGATGGGGAAGCTGTTGCCGAGTACCTGCAAAGAAGTCCCGGGGTGGTTTGGTACCACCGAGGACCCTCCGACGCTCAAGTTAGTGATGAGATCCGAGCAGAGTAACGGTATAAAAGTGTAAAAAAAGGCTTACTTGACCCCTCTGTGATAGGGGTTTATATAGCGGTGGTGGCATGCAGCAGCATGCGCGAGAATCTCGGCGGCAGTTACGCTCCCGACGTCGCGCCCGCGTAAAGAGCGGATCGCCCATTAATGGGGATCGTGATGGCGTGGAACGTGGGATGTTGCTGGCGGAGAATCTGCGCATGACGAAATTTGCGGAGCGGCGGTTACGCCTGTGAGTGGTGGAGTTGGTCGGTCGGAGGGACCGAGGAAGATGGTCTCGGCGGGAGAGCTCGGGAACGAGCGAGAGGGCCGAGGTATCTTGGTCCTGCGGTAGCTCGGAGGCGAGTTGAGAAGCCGAGGAGGCCAATTTGCAGGGGGCCCTGAGGTGAGCCAGCTTTGTGCTTGTAAGTCGGGTACAGGGGTGGCCTGATCGGCCCCTGTGGGCCCTCTCTTCTGAGTTCTGGGACACGTCATCTGCCGCGTGTCCTGATAGCCTCAGGCATGCCGATATAGAGCATCATCATTAGCCCCCCACTCTTGTCCCGACCAGCTGGTGGGTCGGGCCAAGAGTGGACTGCCGGGCCGCCCGGGGAGAGCTCCCTCCTAAGATTTCGTCAGGACGCGTCCCCGGGCTGTCAGCTGCCTTTTTTGCCAGCGAATCATGGCGAAATCTTTGCATTTAAGGAAAGTGCGCCGGTTTGTGCATCATGTCACTGAAGCGACTGTTTCCGTGTCAAGCGTCGGTTGGCCGACGCGACGTGTACAGACTTGTGGACTGATAGGGCGCAGCCCAGTGTGGGCGTGACATGTGGAGCGATCGGCCGTCGAGTTGATTTCGATCACTTGCCGAGTGTGCCAAGCGCTGCTGAGAAGGAGGCATCTCCATGGCCCCAAAGTCGAGGGGGATTACTCAGACTTGGATAGACCTGATGTCTCTCGTTGGGGATTCGGATCCGCTGCATGTGATGGGCTCAGTGGCCTCGTGATGAGGGCTACAAACCCGCAACGTCTGTTGGGCAGGAGGATGCCTGCTGGGGATGACCGAGTAGGGAAGCTGCTCGGTTAATCTTGGCGAGGGTTTTGACCCCTGGCGTTGCAAGTAGGGAAGCTACCGGCCAGGGGTAGTCGAGTCTGGAAGGACTTTGATCCTTGTCTTTGTTGGGTAGGAAGCTACCCGCCGGGATGCGCCGAGTAGGAAGGGGCTCAGTGGCCTCGCGAAGAGGGCTTCAGACCCTCAGCGTTTGATGGGCAGGAGGACGCTCGCCGGGGATGCGCCGAGCAGGAAGGAACTCGGTGGCCTCGTGATGAGGGCTTCAGACCCTCAGCGTCTGATGGGCAGGAGGACACCCGCTGGGGATGCGCCGAGCAGGAAGGAACTCGGCGGCCTCACGATGAGGGCTTCAGACCATCAGCGTCCGATGGGCAGGAGGATGCCCGCAAGGGGATGCGCTGAGCAGGAAGGAACTCGGCGGCCTCGCGATGAGGGCTTCGGACCATCAGCGTCTGATGGGCAGGAGGATGCCCGCTGGGGATGCGCCGAGCAGAAGGAACTCGGCGGCTTCGCGGTGAGGGCTTGAGATCCTCAGCGTCTGATGGGCAGGAGGATGCCCGCTGGGGATGCGCCGAGCAGAAGGAACTCGGCGGCCTCGTGATGAGGGCTTCATATCCTCAGCATCTGATGGACAGGAGGATGCCCGCTGGGGATGCGCCGAGCAGAAGGAACTCGGCGGTCTCGCGGTGAGGGCTTGAGATCCTCAGCATCTGATGGGCAGGAGGATGCCCGCTGGGGATGCGCCGAGTAGAAGGAACTCGGCGGCCTCGCGATGAGGGCTTCAGATCCTCAGGGTCTGATGGGCAGGAGGATACCCGCTGGGGATGCGCCAAGCAGAAGGAACTCGGCGGTCTCGCGGTGAGGGCTTGAGATCCTCAGCATTTGATGGGCAGGAGGATGCCCGCTGGGGATGCGCCGAGCAGGAAGGAACTCGGCGGCCTCGCGATGAGGGCTTCAGACCATCAACGTCTGATGGGCAGGAGGATGCCCGCTGGGGATGCGCCGAGCAGAAGGAACTCGGCGGCCTCACGGTGAGGGCTTGAGATCCTCAGCATCTGATGGGCAGGAGGATGCCCGCTGGGGATGCGCCGAGCAGGAAGGAACTCGGCGGCCTCCCGATGAGGGCTTTGGTCCTTGACGCTGGAGGGGCTGAGAGGCCTGTGAAGGATGGTCGAGCAGGGTAGCTGCTCGGTGCCTCTTAGCGAGGGCTTTGATCCTTGACGCTAGAGGGTCCCTGAGAGGCCTGCGAAGGATGGCCGAGCAGGGTAGCTGCTCGGTGCCTCTTAGCGAGGGCTTTGATCCTTGACGCTAGAGAGTCCCTGAGAGGCCTGCGAAGGATGGCCGAGCAGGGTAGCTACTCGGTGCCTCTTGGCGAGGGCATTGATCCTTGACGCTGGAGGGGCCCTGAGGGGCCTGCGAAGGATGGCCGAGCAGGGTAGCTGCTCGGTGCCTCTTAGCGAGGGCTTTGATCCTTGACGCTGGAGGGTCCCTGAGAGGCCTGCGAAGGATGGCCGAGCAGGGTAGCTGCTCGATGCCTCTTGGCGAGGGCTTTCTGATCCCCGGCGTTGCAGTAGGGAAGCTACCTGCCGGGGATAGCCGAACGAGAGATCCTCGGGCTCGACTGCCTCTGGGAGGACTTTCTGATCCCTGGCGTTGCGGTAGGGATGCTACCCGCCAGGGATAGCCGAGCGAGGGATCCTCGGGCTCGACTGCCTCTGGGAGGACTTTTGATCCTTCAGGACAGGGACCGAGCAGGGTTACTGCCCAGTGCCTCTTGGCAAGGACTTTGATCCCTGTCGGTTGTGGTAGGAAGCTACCAGCCGGGGATAGCCGAGCAAGGACCCGACTGCCTCTGGGAGGACTTTGGTTCTTGGCGCGTGAAGAGCTATAGGGCTGTAAGAAGCCTACCAAGGACCCTTGGCCGGACAGGGTTACTGCCCGGTGCCTCTTGGCGAGGGCTTTTGTCCTGAAGGATAGCCGAGCGAGGGATCCTCGGGCTCGACTGCCTCTGGGAGGGCTTTCTGATCCCTGGCGTTGCGGTAGGGAAGCTACCCGCCAGGGATAGCCGAGCGAGGTGTTGCGGTAGGGAAGCTACCCGCCAGGGATAGCCGAGCGAGGGATCCTCGGGCTCGACTGCCTCCGGGAGGACTTTCTGATCCCTGGCGTTGCGGTAGGGAAGCTAACCGCCAGGGATAGCCGAGCGAGGGATCCTCGGGCTCGACTGCCTCCGGGAGGACTTTCTGATCCCTGGCGTTGCGGTAGGGAAGCTAACCGCCAGGGATAGCCGAGCAGGATAGCTGCTGGGCTGCCTCTTAGTGAGGGCTTAGATCCTTGGGCGAGGTGGCCTTCGAGCCGCCGTGGCGAGCCCCCTCTGTGCGACCCCGTCAAGGGAGGGAGTGTCGGTCTATTCGGCCGGCAAGGGCGTTGATGACGGTCGCCGGAGGAGGTTCACCCGCGCCTCCGGTGAGGGGGAGGCGGCGGCTGGTATCTGGATCTTCAGGGTGATCGCTTGCCATGGGGATGGAGATCGGAAGGCCAACTTTGTTTTTTTGTGGAGTTTCGTTTCCAACAGACGGCGCCAACTAATGGAGCTCCTTTTCAGGCCTCCGTCAGATGTTGTCTTCCGTTGATCTCACGGTGAACTTAGCTGTTTATCCTTCGTTGCGTGTGGGTCTCAATGGATTTTTGGCGGAAGAGGTGAGATGGGGAAGCTGTTGCCGAGTACCTGCAAAGAAGTCCCGGGGTGGTTTGGTACCACCGAGGACCCTCCGACGCTCAAGTTAGTGATGAGATCCGAGCAGAGTAACGGTATAAAAGTGTAAAAAAGGGCTTACTTGACCCCTCTGTGATAGGGGTTTATATAGCGGTGGTGGCATGCAGCAGCATGCGCGAGAATCTCGGCGGCAGTTACGCTCCCGACGTCGCGCCCGCGTAAAGAGCGGATCGCCCATTAATGGGGATCGTGATGGCGTGGAACGTGGGATGTTGCTGGCGGAGAATCTGCGCATGACGAGATTTGCGGAGCGGCGGTTACGCCTGTGAGTGGTGGAGTTGGTCGGTCGGAGGGACCGAGGAAGATGGTCTCGGCGGGAGAGCTAGGGAACGAGCGAGAGGGCCGAGGTATCTTGGTCCTGCGGTAGCTCGGAGGCGAGCTGAGAAGCCGAAGAGGCCAATTTGCAGGGAGCCCCGAGGTGAGCCAACTTTGTGCTTGTAGGTCGGGTACAGGGGTGGCCTGATCGGCCCTTGTGGGCTCTCTCTTCTGAGTTCTGGGACACGTCATCTGCCACGTGTCCCGATAGCCTCAGGCTTGCCGATATAGAGCATCATCAATGATGATGATGTTGCACTTGTCCAAAATGCATCCAAAAAACTTGTTTTGGATTTGTTCATATAATACATATATATGCATGCATGCGCCCACTTCGATTCAACTCTACCACCAAACAGTTGTTTGTATAAACATTTGAAATTTCTTAATTAATCATCACATCATTCACATTTTGCACTATTAATTATGAAGGTTGTTCATCATGATGGAATATTGTAGGGTGTATGCGCGTCCCATGCAGTTTTCTTATATGGCTTGCATGCAACGAGAGTTTTCGATATTTTACTAGGTTTTCAAGAGAAAACGTGTCTGATACAAGTAATGAAGAATCTGTCATTCATCCATTTTGGTCTCGGCCTTTGGAGAACCCCTTCCGGAGGCGAAACACTCTCCCAATACAGAATTTGGATTACGGCATGCATGGATTAAAATTGATTAAGCCCCTCCTGGTAGAGAACTTGGATATGCAGCACAGCCGTAAATCGGTGCTGGGATCTATTGATTAATCCCCACCCTTCATTGATCAGTTCGGCCATCCACCAAATGGACTGTTGGATCCATGCATATATTGATTTAATATCTATGCAGGAAACCTAGACCTTCCATAGATGAGGATGGAACCCGAATTTTCAATACCGCGTGCAGAAGACCTTGATGCATTGGTTAAGCAGCCGTCTTTCTTAAAAAATAGATTTTCGATTTTTTCTCTTGACCTCGGAGATATATATATATATATATATATATATATATATATATATATATATATATATATAATTGTTGGTGTAGAGAGGTAACGAAGAAGACAATTAATAATGATCTTTAGGCTAACTAATTTGCTATGTGCAAAGAAATCTCTAACTTGATTTATACCTTAGTAAAGAGTAAAAGAATTGGATAATGCATGCAAAAAATGCCTAAACAGCTGTTATACTGTTGTTGCATTTGGACAACATGCGAGTTAATGGGCCGTCAATGGATCCATTCTCGGATCCGATTAATAGGATCGAAAGAAATTATTTATGATGGAATCAAAGTTGGTGGATTCGACTCAACTATATCATTAGAAAAAGAATGTGTGGGGCCCATAGCCAGACTCGTCAGCAATATTGGGTGCTTCAATGAACGGGTGCAATTAATGTAACTTTAGCCACGAGAAAATTTAGGGCAATCTCGTAATTTCAGCCGCCCTCCATTTTAAGCGGTTGCAAGCAGCAAAGCTTAGGGGTCCAAGAACACGAAGAGCCGAGCGCGAGGAGCCCCGAATCTCATTTCCCGCGTAAGTTTTTTTCTCCATATATTTTGTTAATTTTTGCTTCGATTATGTTTCTTAATTTGATCTCTAGGAAATTTTTAAATTTTGTTATGATTTCGATGATTGCTTGTGTATGGAGCGCTTGATTGGGGATTCTTTCTGTGAAATTAGTGTTTGAATCGATTGCTTGTATGCTCATGATTTTGATTATTTGTGTTTATATTGGTAATTTCACTTTCTAGGTTAAATAGATTATTGTGATTGCTTATATGGAGCATGATTGGAATATTGTTTGTGAAATTAGTTTATTGCAATTTGATTGCATTATAAATTGGAGTTGAAATGTTCATCGCTGTTGTGAAGTGAATACTAGATATAGATTAAAAATTAAGAGTAATTTTGTCTAGAATTTGAGTATGTATGATGACATTAGGAAATGATAAGGACTTTGACATAAGATGGTGGTTAGAATTTTGATACACTCAAAATCTAAACACGGCGAACAACATAATCTGTACTCTTATAACCTAAACTTTTTTGCCAATCGATTGTCGCATTGCGTAGTTGGAAAAAAATAGGAAGGAAAAAAATAGGAAGGAAAAAAAATAAGCTGCAGATCTTAATAGGTTGTTTGTGCATCAGCTTAACTCTTGTTTTGCAGAATATAAAATTGCTTCGTAGATTAAATTTTTAAAATTAACTCGTTGAAAGGTTTATCTACATCGTGAACGTATTTTAGCATTCTTTTATTCATTTGTTATATGTAATTGATTGAACATCTTGCCAATTTTGACTTGGTAATAATTTTATCTGTATTTTCAATTCTATCAAAGGGACATAATTGTACATCATATGAAAGTGCTTCTGCCTGCTAGTAAGACTCTTTACTCTTGAGAGGAGAATCTATTATTGATTCTCGCAAATATTGTAATATCATGGACGGACACACATTGTGCCTAAACACAATTTTTTAACATATGTATATTGTTCAACAAAACTAGCATAGGTTTACTTGCAAAGTGATATACTTTTTTGTATGTTGATATATAAGGTGATCACATGCTTCGCTTTGTGCTTAAAATGTTACTTGAATATATAAAACTTTCAGTTAATGGTCCCTAATCCAGAAACAATACAATATAAAGAGGATGATATTAATGTAGTTAATGTTAGAATTATGACACCCATCCACAAAATATTAAGACAAGTGTAGCTAGAACTCCTTTTTCTGTGAATAAAAATGTGGAATATCTACCCTCTTTCATTCAAGAGCATACAACGGAGCAAACATTGTGTGCTGAACTTTACAAGACTTTTTTTTCTCTTGAACTTAGTATTCATAAGTTGCTCCTCTCACTAGTTGAGCATTAATTTAAATAGCCACAAGTATAAATTGCATGTATTTATTAGATATAGTTCTCATTGCATCAAGTGAGTGTTCATTTTTCGTTCCCCTGCGCTGTTTTGTAGAGATAATGGATCAGTTCAAGATTAGTGGCTTTTATGATGATGAGAATCCAATCTCGAAAACAGTAAAAGGTGCTGCAATCGGTTTAGGCGCTGGCTCTATTTGGGGTGCAATTGTTGCTCATCTCTATGATGCTCCTCCTGTGGAGAGTAATGCCGCACGTGCAGGGCTTATAAGAACTTTCAAATCATGTGGTAATTACGGGCTTACCTTGGCTGCCCTTGGAGGAATCTATGTGGGTGTGGAGCAGCTGCTGCTGAAGAAGAGGATGAAGAGGGACTACGTTAACGGTGCAGCTGGCGCTTTTGTTGCTGGGGCTTCTGTGTTGGGTTTCAAAGGTTCTTCTTGCACAGTCCTGTGTTTGATTTCCTTATTCTACTATTATTATTTTGAATGTGAATGTTCGAGTGATTTTAGCTGCATATAAATATTATGAAAACAGACTAATTAAGAGAAATTTGCTTTTATTTACTTTTAGACCGATGAAGGATAAATAAGCGGTATTTGTTTACATTTTTGTAACCACTGACAAAAACAAACCTCCCTCATCTTCGAAACAATACCTGGACATATGACCACCTTGAAATCGGTAATCGAAGTAATAAAAATTGATAGTAAAAATGATATGGTGAAATACATCCAAGGATTCAATTATGAGCTGATATCCATATGCATCGGCAGGTAAATGTTGAAAAAAAGGTGCCTAGCTGCCCTAGCCGAATAGCCTTCTACAATTGTGTTCAGTTGATGCATGTGATGTCTGAGCCTCTAATTGATTCATATTGTTTGATGTAGTGTCATCAATTTGATATGGCCCGTTTCTGGTCGTCACATACCTAAGTAATTTGATATTTTCCCTTGTTTTTGCTTTGTTATTGTTGGCGGGTGTGCGTGCTTGCGTGTGTGTTTTGTCGGATCTTCTAGCTGATACATCTGTATGAACCAAGATTTTTTTTTGTTTTTGTTTTGTTCTTCCTTTTGATTTTCTTTTTAAATTGTGCCCTAAAGACCACACATTCTGTAGCTGATAAGGAATACTCTTAAATGTTTATTTATTTATTTATTGTGGAAAAATTTGCCGGGAAACCTCGAAGCTCTAGCCAGAGGTTGTACCAACCTTCCCCGAATAGATAGGGTTTGTCTTCTCTTCCTTTGTTGGGTTCTTGACTTGAGGTTGTGACCTCTCAATCACCGGTCTCATTGTGCCAACCATTTGGATCCTTAGTTCTAATTAAGAGTAAAAAAACAATCAATTTCATGGTGAATACCTCGTCAAGGTTGGTCGCTTGCGTTTTGGGAGACTGGTTTAACCACCAAGTTCTCTTCTTGTACCCCGCTCAATTGGTTGGTAATTCCTGCATGTTTCTACAAGGTTTAGCGAAGGAATGTCCCATTGCTTGCAATCTATAGTAATCTGCAGAAGTTTATAAAGTTGTATTTAACTTTTCATTACCAAATATCAGCTCCTTATGATTTTTCCCCTTTATTTATTTTTCCGGAGAAGCGCTCCATATGATATATTCGTATAATTATATTTATTATCTTTACTGTCATAGTCCTATGCCAAGCACTCGTAACAGTCGCTGTTTGTCTGAAAAGGGTGAGTAATCAATATATATTAGGAATAAATGCTATTGCTAAAATGTAACTTGGAGTTCTTCCTCTTTTACCAGTACACTATCAAGTTCTAAACTATCTGTCAACTCATGACACCATTACTAGAGAAGCTGTCCATGTATTTGGAGTAAGTTGTACACTATATAATGATCTTTCTCACTCGGCCACATTAAATTTTCTTTAGGATTCTTCTTTCATTTTCATAGTCCCTATATTCAGAAATTTGGCGCTAATAAGAGAAGATTGATGTCACAATAATACTAAGTCGTAAAATCTCTCTTTCAAGCTTTTATGGAATTTTTTGGTTGTGAGTTGACTCCATTGGGTTTTTAAAGTCTCAACTTAGATGATGACAACGTTTGTGCCTCAGCTGCTGATCGCATTTGTTGGTTTTGTTTTCTTTTTGGTTTTTCGAAGTTTTAGATCACTTGCTAAGGTCAAAATGATAATTTGTGTTTTGCAGGGAGGCGCATATCATCAGTCGTCTTATCTGGGGCCGCTTTGGCTGCGACTTCTGCTTTGTTAGATTTCGCAGGTGAGACAACGAGAATCGATGTTGAGAAGAAGCCTTCTACTCACTGATACAGGATTCATGAAAACTTTGCTATGATGATGGATATGAGCCCTCTTTGCTTGGAAATATTTGCAGGCATGTTCTTGGACTTTGAAGGATTTCTTTTAGGGGCTGGTTTCAGTGAAATGTGCGTAAAAGAGAGTACATTTTTTAGGACATTTTCCCCCTGATGCATGTTAATACAAACATGTTGGCATTAATTTGTTGTGAAGTTAAGCAGTACTGGACAAGCTGCTGCTGCTTGTGCATATTTTGTTTTTGCTGTCTGCATCAATGATGCTTGAAATAATTTTCTGCGGTCTTTACTATTTGTATGTATATGCTTTCTTTTTCCAAGAAAATGTTTGTGTCGTGTTCAGTTGCTTCATATGCATGCTTTTTTACTTGCTAGTAACTAGTATTAGTGTGATTGGTACGGCTTTTCTGTGATTGTGTGAAATAATGGAACTCTAGCTTCGATTTCATTCGTCCAAGATAAGACTTTTCTATGGGATTTTTTTGGTTGAGCAAGAGCCGATGTATTATCTGACCCTCCTAATTCGAATACAACCTTTATGGACCTTAATTAGATTTGTAAGCTCGGTCGGCATAGCGTCCCTGCGAAATTCCAGCAATGGACCTTTAGAGACACCGACAGCCGTAGAATCCATGGTATTCTTACCTTGTTGCATGACATGAGAGGCCGTACATTCATCAAGCATTGCAGCGCAGCGCAGCTTTCTGTATTCCTTCGACAATGTGAAAGCAGAAAGTTTTGATGGATTGGAAACACAAATGGATCGGCCCATTAGGATCCTGATATTGTCTCCCGCCACGCCCACACTGATCGATATCGCGTAACGCGTGACTCGTTCCTATTGGAGGGCGTGATTCCCCAGTGGCCCCTGAGCGAGCGACCGACATGTCCATGGCGACTCCAAACCCTAACCCTAACAATTTCGGCTTCCAAATTCCATGGAGGTTCTTGGATTCTGCTCCGCCTCTTCTTCTCTAAGGTACCTCTCTCTCTCTCTCTCTCTCTCTCAAGTGCAATGATTTGGGATTTCATACTTGGGGGGACTCGTTCCTTTTGCGATTTGATTCAGAGGAAATTGGACTCTTCCATTGGGAATCAAGCACGCGAAAGCGAGAAGTGATCACAGATTGTATGCAAAGAGAAGTGCAATGATTAGGTCTGAAGTGAATTTCGTTAAGGCCGACGATGCGAAGAGGCTGGTCACCGATGAGGGCTATGCTATATTGGACGTACGCGACAAGACCCAATTCGAACGGGCTCACATCACATCTTGTTACCATGTCCCTCTCTTCATTGAGAACGAGGACAATGATTTCAGTATGCATTTTCTTCTTGTTTTCCTTATAGAATTCGCTTCTAAAATGCTACTTTAGCTGCATGCATAAAACTTTTAACTTTGTAACCTATAGAGGGGCAATTGCCATGCACTTTTTATAGTTTAATGATGGATCGTGAACTAGAAGCTAACTAGAATTTTGATATTTGCTTAATTGTTATTGATACAACTCGCTTCTTTTTCATAGTTGATGGATGTTAATCGAGTCAAATACCTTGCAGGCTGCATCCATGCAGCTAGAGATTTCTAAACACTTCACGCCGTCTTGTATAAATTTCACATCAGTCCTTGTGCATGCTTTAATGTCCAGTCTTTTCTAGAATCTGATACATTTCAAAGATTCATATTTGTAGATATTTCTGGAATTACAAATTACACATGTTGACGACTAAACTTTGCCTATATATCCGTTGAAGGAATGCTAAATTGCAATTATGCTTTCTTCCAAATCCTTTTTGATGGGGAAAGATTTGGGGAGATTGTCATGGCGATAATTAGTAATCTATGGACTGTTGATACTTTTGATTGTTATGTTGAGATTGGAATCTGGACTTCATAGGCACAATTGTTAAGAGGACTGTGCACAACAACTTCTCTGGATTGTTCTTTGGGATTTCATTTACGAAACTAAACCCTGATTTTGTTCAGTCGGTGAAGAAGCAGTTCCCTCCTGATAGCAAACTGTTGCTTGTTTGCCAGGAAGGGTTGAGGTCAGTATTTGCTTTATGATTTTGTAAAATTTGGTCTATAAGTTACTTGAGTTGATGTTTAATTGATAAAAAACGAAGTCAGATGTTTAATTTGTTCCTATGCCTGGCTCAGATTAAGATTCAGTCATAATTACAGTTGTAAAAACGCTTTATATATATTTCAAGCTTTCTAAGCTAGATGATAGATATTAATCTCATTATATATATCAGATACAGATATTTATATTGATCTATTACGCCATATAACGTAACATTGAGGTGTCTAGCCTGACATAGGAGTTTCAGAAGCGATGCCAATTTTTCTTGTGTGGGGTTCTCCTAGGATTTTTGCTGTAAGCTAGTTCAGGTTTTGTTATCATTATCATCTCATTTGTCCAGTGCTATTCAGTACAAGCTTATGCATTCGCTGCTACATTAAAATTGTTTCTGAGACACATTATTTCCTACACCTTACTTGTTGTTTCACCTTCGATTAGCAGTCTTTCATAGTTCATTTGAAATGAACAAGATGTTAATGAGATCTTATGTCTGACTTGATAAAATATCTCAAGGAAATTGACCAGTGAAGATTACCATGCTCGCTCCAGCAGGATATACCACAAAACAGCCAAATATGACTTAAGATTTCTGATTTAGGCTAATGATAATAAGTTTACTACTACTGCAATAATGCTTTCTTATTATAAGAAAAAATCTGCGTTTGATAGGTAGATGAGCAAATGAAAATTAGGAAATTTCAGTAAGCTGATGGAGCTCAAATTTAATTGCCTGATTGAATAAGGCCTTGGTACAGATATGTCACAGTTCCAGGCATGAGATTGAATGCCTCAATTGAATCAACTTGTGTTTTAATTGGATAAGCTTGAGATTGCTCAAGCTAATTTAAAGCCGAACCTGAACAGCACCAATCTCAATGAGTTCCTCTCAGCGTTGCTGCTGACTCCTGGATCATATAACTTTCCTCCATTTCACATTTCAAATTTCTATTTTCCCACTCTCTCTCTCTCTCTCTCTCTCTCTCTCTCTACACACACACACACACACACACACGTGTGTGTGTGTGTGTGACATTAGGGGCAAACAGTATACACAGGTATTGCGAGTTCTTGTAAGAGTTATATTGATTACAGTTTCAATATTCAGAGAAACTAAAAGAATACGTGTGGGGGTGATCATGATATTTTGTTTTCCATATTCGTAAACAAAATTTATATGTTAGTGTGACGTGATGAGCATAAACATATCTAGAAAATTCTTGCAATTGTTGTTAGCGGTTTGGTCTGCATTGGTTGGTTTGATCACACCCCTTTCCACTATTTAGCAAAATAATTAAGCATATTGAATTTTTTGGTATCCGCTACTTCTTCCAATTAACCCAATCAATTTTAAACTGCAAGATTTCACTACGCATGTATTGGGGTTTCTAATGGAAGAAGTTGAATTGAGCCTTAAAGCATATATTGGAAGGTTTCATCAAAGAAAGTTATTACACACTACATAAACATATTTATATGTTCAGAACTTTTGTTTCGAACTGGCATGAAACCTGAAATTCAAGAACTGAAAGCCCTCCTACATTCTTTACAAAAGTCGGTCCATATTTAATACAACATTTTTAAAAATCCCTTCCCTTGAGTTATGTTTCATGTGGTTGTGAAAGTTTGCTTTAAGCAACATTGTAGTTATATACAAATTAATTTAACATGCACATTCCATTTATATGAAATTTTAAATTAAACCTTTGATTCTTTCCTCCTTTTTTTTGGTAATGAAGATCTACTGCAGCCGCTAATAAGCTGGATGAAGTTGGCTTCCAAAATATATCATGTATAACTTCTGGTCTTCAGTCAATAAAGCCAGGTCCTATTTTATACCCTACACTCATCATTACTTTGATTGTTTTCCTAACTTGAAAAGAATTACACAAGTTCAATATGCGTGTCCGATTATACAGGAACATTTGACTCGGTAGGTTCTGTTGAGCTGCAAAATGCTGGCAAAGCTGGCTTAGTTACTATTCAGGGAAAGATCTCGGCTGTACTCGGAGCTGTGTTGATTTGTAAGTTTCCGTCAGGGCAAATTTCTTGATTCATGTATATTCTTCTAACATTCGTCAGAATTTAAATGATCATAATCGAAATGATCTTAGATCATTTTTAGCACGTCGTATTAGCTGATGTATATAATATGTAGGTGCTTATCTGTTTATAACTTTCTTCCCCGATCAAGCTGAAAAGCTACTGCAAATGGCCCCAACGAGTTAACCCTTTCACAATCACGCTCACTTCCAAGTTCCCCTGCTTTCAGTAGTCCATTCTGAGAGCAACACCAAAGGTTTCTGTATCAGGTACAAGTATAAATGTCTTCGGATGTTAGGTAACAATTAAATCTTGTTCCCTGTTGTAGAATCAATGTTGATTGCTCGTAATTTGATATAGATGAAGCCTGTCGTAAGGAATATGCATCAGCATCATTGTGAAGAGCTCTATGCCAGTGCAATTTTGGCTTCATCGACTTGATTCAGCTTCTTTCGTTTTGTGCCCCCAAATCAACTATTATCAAATATTTTTGCGGTCGAGATATATTTCTTTGAATTATTTTGTATGATCTTACATGCAATCTGTACAGACTACTGGATCTATTTCTTGCAAGCAAATTGTACTGTATTCATTAGAATGGCTACTATGGGGTGTCATAATTCATAGTTGCATATATGATTGGAAGATTTGTTATCTGCGGTGAATTAAAATTTTGTTCTACAGTTTACACAGGAGAGTTAATATGGGAAATGAGTGGATAAATGATCTTCATGATTTTATTTATACTGCAAAATCCTTATCAGTTTATGCACTCAAAGTTATAAATTTCGATATCTGGCCGGCTTAGGTTCTTTCTGGATTCTCTTTCTGGGTTCGCTAAATAGTATCCATATAGCGATGGATGCAGGTGAAATTTCAGGTGAAATTTCTGTCCAAGGAAAAGTTTTGTACCGACTGCTTGGCTTAACAGAAGTAATCATCTATATGTAACATGAATAATGAAGAGGCGGTAGGAGGGGAGGGTTTTTTTGTCGGATGGCGTCAAAAAAATATACTTTCCAACATTTCATTTGCCATCGGCATTCATTATTTTTATCATCTAAGATGCAGACACATCAAATTTCATTTGATTCTACACTTTTTCATCTTTGGATTAAGGATGTAAGAAGTGAAATTGTCAGTAAACCGTTAATTTTCCCTCCACAAAATCAACGGTAAAAATGTGGTATAATCACATAAAATTTGGTGTGTCTATATCTTAGATGGTAAAAATAAAGATGATGGATGCGGAACGTCGGAAAAAATCGTGGCCTTTCCTTCATTATCTATATATAGAGAGAATATTTCTTGCAATATTGCTTGATCTGGCTGGGGCTTTAGTGAAAAATTATTATGCACGCTCGATTTAATTCTCTTACTATTTTTGGGTCATGGAACAATTTTTATTGGTTCTGTATTTAGTATTTATCATTCTTTTACCTCATAGTTTATATGGTATTAAAATTCTATTAGGTCCTCTTAGTTAAAGCCTTTTTAGGCCTTATTTGTATACTATCTATCCCATGGAGATAGAAAAAAAGCTCAGATGCCATTTTTCAGTCGGATTAGTCCAATCCTGCAGAATGGGCTGTTTGGATGGGTTTTTTGTTCTTTAATCCGGAGGGGAAAACGCTCTATTTTGACCCTGTCCACCGGATACAAAAAATTGACTCAGAATCAATTTTTTTCATCCCAGCTTTCATTCCTCCCTCCCTCTCTCCGTCGTCTTCTTCTTCTTTCTTCTCTCAAAAAAATTTCCCATCTTTCTAGAAATGCTCAACGTTTTCTGCCTCCTCCAACTCAAAATAAAAAAAGAAAAAGAAAGGCTAAAAAGTCAAAATCAACAACAAATCTTCCAGAAACCTAAATTTCCGAGTCGAAGAAGAAGAATTCGAAGAAGAGGAGAAGGAGGAGAAGATACAATGGTTTAAGCACAAACCCTCATCTTGTTCCCAATCCCACTCAATTCAACCCCTTGGCGGTCTCTTGCTCGCTGATTCATCGTCCAACATTCGAAACCCTGGCCTCGAATCGCTCCAAGCTCTCACCGACGATCTCATCCTCGATCTTCCCACGTTCCTCGACCTCAAAAACTGTAATGATTCTGTCGACCACTTGCAAATTCGTTTAAGTTTTCACCGCCCACGACCCTTTATGGAGAAATCTCATGCTGAAACACCTCAAAGGCGAGTTCTTTTTCGCTGGGTCATGGCGATCGACGTTCGTTCCTTGTATCAATTACCGTTTTGTTCCTTGTTCTAAGCTCAAAATTAGGAGTTTTTACTCGGATTATTTTTTATGTAATTCAAGCATACTAAACTGTTGGTCTTGTTGGGCTACGGCAGTGACCCGGTCATCAAACCGTGGCCAAATGCGGAACAAAAATTTTCTAAACTGGCGCTACCATGACCCGATGTCCGGATCTTCCCTAAACCCTATGCTAGCAAGTAATATAAAGAGTTAGGAATGGTTATACCGAGTTGATCCGTGTCTTTCGGTTTTCAACCTTCATCCCAAACTCCTAGTGGTTGCGGATTGAGTTTGATTGCCGGTCTTCCTCTATTTACGATGATCCACCTAAGGGAAACGGCGCAAGCTCCGGCCTTGCCAAGCGAGGCAACCGACGCTCCAAGATTGCTAGCAATGGAAAGTGGAGGTGTGGGATTATCTCACTATTGTTTTTCTCTCATCAAAATGCTCCAAGAGCAACTCAAGAAGATCAAGAAGAGGTGAGGAAACATGTGGCATGAGCAACTAAAGAAAAATGGCTAAGTGTTTTCTCCAAGTGAGAATGAGAGTGAGCAAGTGTAATAAAGCAAGTAATCAAGCAAGTGAGGAAAATGAAAATGAGCAAGCCATGTGAAGAAGTGGCCGCCTCTCTCTCTTTCTCAATCATGCACACAAAAAAAAAATCTCATCTCAATTTTCTAATAAACAAATCCATGCCATACCTCTCTACATGTTCAAGCCCATGCTCATGCCAACTCAGCCTCCACCTCATTTCCCAAATTGATTTTCTAAAAAGAAAATCAAATAATGAGGTGTCAATTCTTCTAGAAGCTATTCCGTATAAATACGGAATATAACCCGGTACACGTATCGAAATACATATACGTGTATTCGTACAAAAATACGAATAGCCAAGAGAGAAATGAATAGTGAACAATAATACTAGAATACACACACACACACACACACACACATATATATATATCAATACATATATAAATTATTAAATCAAAACCTAATTTAATAATTCGGCTTAGTCCTAAGCCGTTAGTATTATCAACCGCCCGATTAAAATCTGTGTAGCCTGTACACATATTTAATCGGACACCTGTATGTACCAACATACGTCATCTACACCATATCGCCTGAACCGTGAAAAACCTCTGTGTGGGACTCTAAAGACTCGTCAATACGCTGGCAGTGGGTTTAACCACAAGCATGTCAGCGGCACTAGTTGTACGTAACGACTACTTAGGTATTGAGCGAAAGGAAGGCCAACGAGCAAACTCATCCGTATCCCTATTGAGCCTGACAGTGACAATCTCCGTACAGTCCGGTCTGTTCGTCTAAGAGTATCGCATATCGAGTGTAGGGGGTGGATAAAGTCAGACCCTCAATAACGCGATAATTCGTGTCGATATGTAACTCATCACCACCTGAGAAACTATCGACTCTGGATCGGTAATTGTCACGTCCCGCTTCCCGGTGTACGGCGAAGGGGGCGCGACTAGGCCACTACGTATTTACTGTGAAGTAAATACGCTAAGCGTATCTAAGCAATATAAGTATAAATGCACAAGAGACAAGATATAATAAAACAACAACTTTATTCTTTTTACAATATATGGAAAAGTAAATACATGGAATAAAGCGATGCCTAAATAGTGGTATAACAGAAATATAAAGTACTGAAAGGAAATGTGTACAATGAACTAAAGCTCTGGGTCTTCAGTAAACTGGTCTAAGTCTTCAGCGCTGTGCTCGATCTCTAGAAGATCCAAATCACCTGACGACATTCAAAGAAGAAGAAAGAGAATATCGTCAGCGAATAATCGCTCGGTAAGTCCCAAAGATAAGGGAGAAATAGAGTAAATAGAAAGAGAAGGTAGCTTTTAAAGTTGTATTATATGATTAACGCTGTTGTTTGTAGTTTGGTACAGAAGGATACCAGTGTATACGAGAGGAATCTCTAAATACTAGAGACTACGGCAAAAGGAAGTATAAGGAACCGTTATGCCACAGTACAACAGCAATAGGATTCAGGTTAGGTGTCTTAATCTTATAGTCTCGTGCCACTTCTAACACCTTCCGTACCAATCTACCCTTTAAGCCCCGTGAAATATTGTTTATATTGTTTGTGTTGTATTGTAACTTGTATTGTCTTGTATAGATGGATGACTTGCCGAAACCATGATATCAATAAATGGATGTAACTGGAGAATCGTGTAAAATGAAAATATATCCATGGTTCGGTTCAGTCAATACAGATTAAATAGTTTGAATATATGTATTCAAGGATTCATGTTGGATTGTAGATTGTAGATTGTACTTGAATCATATTCAAGTCAGATTATTAATGAGACTCAGTCCTAGTCAGAACAATTATAAAAGAAATTGAAGTACTGATTGTTTTGATGTTATCGGTAACCGCTGCACATGGGCGGCAGAATTTGTGTCTTTTTCAAAGACGATTACCGTGTTGATAACACCGTTGTTAAGTTGTTTACCTTAAATAGGCAAGCACCCATTTCTCCGGCTCCGTGAGGCTCAAGAGATTGGTCCCGCTTAAACCTATGTTTACTAAGGTCCTTAGGGTAATTTATAGAACTTGAGGGGGTTTTATATAAAAATACTTTTGTATAATTTTCAAAATACACCCCAAGTATTTAATTATCGTCTTTAGAGTTGTCGTAGATGTAGATTTTATATTTATGATATTTCTAGTGAAAATATTATAATTTCATAATATAGGGTATTTAATTGTAACATTGAACTTGTATGGAATTTATGGTATTTTAATGTAAAGTGATTCTTATGATTTTTAGAAAAATTGGTATATTTATATTATTACAAAATAGATATTTTAATGATACACATATATATTTATATAAAAATAATTTTACTATATATTATATTTCTAGAAATCTCATTTTTTTAAAGATTTTCGTATTTTAAATCTCTCGAGACCGTATGCTCCTTGCGGAGGTCTGCATCTCGCACTACTAATCCCAGGGATGTGCGATAATCCGCACCATTCCAGTCGGGTTCCCCAAAATAGGTTGTAGCGGCACTTTGCAAAGATTTGAAAAAATACTTAATCCTTTAGAAAACGGTTTTATTAATTCATGGTATTTATTTGAAATGTTTCGTTTTCCCGTATTTTATGTTCCCGAAAGGTATTATGCTATATTGTATATGAGTATTGTGAGGAGGTAGGTCATTACCTCGTGATCTAATTAAAGGTATAGCAAAATTAATGATGTTTTAAAGTAAAAGTAAACTACATGGTATTTTAGTGAATAAATACGATAACAATTGAAATAGGAATCCTTTTGATATAGAACTTGTTCAATACGACTTGTTAATGTTTAATAGTCAGCATGCAAGAGTTTAATATGGTTGTGTTTAAGCAAGTGGGATTTTTAGAAGGAACCGAATCGGAAATCGATTTGACTCCGATTCCGTCGGGTTTTATTAAAAGATGTTTTAAGACTAGAGAATAGAAGGGAGAGATAGGACTTACGGGTTTGTAGATTAGGGATGAGGAAGAGTGATCGGTAGGAGGCGTCGGTGCGTTGTTTCGTCGCCGGGAGCTCCTAAGGTTGTCGTCGAAAAAATCGCCAAAGCTTCTGCCTATCGCTAACTTCAAATGGACACAACTTCTAGGGTTTTTCTTGAGAGTTTTTTATCGGAATTTTGGAGTGAGGGGTGTGTGTCTAGGGGTTGTATTTATAGGGTAAGGCTAAGGTTTAGGGTAGGTGAAAGGTTAAATTGAAAAAATGTATTAAATTATAATAAAATGTATTAAAATAAGGTTTAATATGATTTAAAGAGGCTCTAGAACCGATATACAGAAATAAAGTGTGCAGGAGTGATGGGGAGATGAAAATCCAGACTTTTCATGTTGGGGACTCGGCGGTCCGGCCGAGTCCGGCCGGCGGCGGCGGCTCGAGTCGGCCGGGTCGCCGGCCGATTCGGCCGAGTCAAGGGTGGTCGGCGTTCCTCGACGGTTCATTATCCCCCTGGCACAGTTATTTTATTTAGTGTAGTGGGGTTTTTACGAGTTATGCACGTGTAAACCCTTGGTATTTTAAAAATTCAAAATAAAACAATATTAAAAATAATGTGGGGTATGGGATTTGAACTCTGGTGGGTTGGTTCGGCAATACAAGGTATTACCAATGAGCTACGAGCTCCTTCTTGCTATTAATAAGCAAAACAAATATTTATGGTACTCTCAGAAATGCAATTACTCCAAGTATACATTAACTTTTTAACAAATTTCTGTACACTAAAATTGGAGTTGTTACAGTCTACTCTCCTTACAAAAATTTCGTTCTCGAAATTTATAATTTTTATTTTAAGGACTAGTTTACAAAGAGGTGTAGATATCTTGCACGCATCTCATCTTCTCTTTCCCATGTTGATTCTCCTGGAGTGTCTTTTCTCCACATCACTCAAACCAAGTTGACTTCCTTGTTCCGAAGTGACTTCACTTTCCTGTCCAGGATCTCCACAGGTTGCTGCTCACAAGATAAGTCGGGCTGCACAGTGAGCTCTGAATGATTGAGAATATGGCTGGGGTCACTCACATACCTTCTGAGTTGGGATATGTGGAACACATTATGCACTCCTTCCAATGAAGGTGGAAGTGCTAAGCGGTATGCCACTTCACCGACTCGTTCGGGTATGTCGAACGGTCCAAATTACCTTGGACTTAGCTTACCCCGTCTTCCAAATCAGATCACTCTGCGGTTCGGAGATATCTTTAAGAATACGTGATCTCCTGGCTGGAACTCCAAGTGTCGCCTCTTTGCATTAGCCCAGTGCTTCTGTCGATCTTAGGCTATGTGCATCTTTTCTCTGATAGTACGAACCACATCAACGGTTGCTACTATCATCTCAGGTCCAAGAAGTTCCCTGTCTTCGATGTCGTCCCAATTTAATGGTGATCGACACTTCCTTCCATATAGTGCTGCAAAAGGTGTCATTCCTATGCTTGCTTGGTAGCTGTTGTTGTACGAAAACTCCACAAGATGTAGGTGATCTTCCCACGATCCTTTGAAGTCTAACATACATGCTCTGAGTATATCCTCCAAGATCTGAATAGTTCGCTCAGACTGACCATCTGTTTGTGGATGATAAGCCGTGCTGAAGCTCAGACTTGTTCCCAAGCTCGCTTGCAGACTCTGCCAAAATTGCGATCTGAACCTGGTGTCACGATCGGAGACAATGCAGACCGGTACTCCATGAAGTCTCACAATTTCCTGTATGAGTTCATGGGTATCAGGGATTCAGGGATTGTACATATTTAAAGAGGTCTCAATTGATTGGCCAACTCGGAATGGGATGAAGTGAGCCGACTTGGTGAGTCGATCCACAATGACCCATTCTGCGTCTTTACCCTTTGTGCTGTGAGGAAGAGCAGTCACAATATCCATCATGATGTGTTGCCACTTCCATTCTGAGATTGGTAATGGTTGAAGTAATCCAGCTGTCCTGTGATGTTCAGCCTTTACTTGTTGACACACCAAACATTTTGCGACGCTTCTGGCTACTTCACGCTTCATTCCATGCCACCAGTAATTCTGACGTAGATCTTTGTACATCTTTGTACCTCCAGGGTGTACTGAGTAGGGAGAGCTGTGAGCTTCTTTCATTAACTCTTCCCGAACAGGACCTTTTGGTACACATAATCTGTTGTCGTATCTCAAAGATCCGTCTTCATGAATGATGAAGTCTGTTTTGAGTTCATTCTCCACTTGTTCTCTGATCTTTTGCAACTTAGCATCACTTGCTTGAGCTGCTTTGATCTGATTGACAATGGTTGATTGAAATTGTAAATTCATCAAACTTGAAGTGTTACCTGGCATGACTACTTCAATCTCTATCTGATGCAAGTCCTGTTGTAGTTTCCACTGAGAGGTGCATTGCTAATGGTTGATGACTAAGAGCATCTGGAACCACATTCACCTTCCGTGGGTGATATTGCAGGTTGATTTCAAAGTCCACCATGAGTTCTAACCATCGTCTCTGCCGCATATTCAACTCTTTCTGAGTAAACACATAATTCAGACTCTTGTGATCTGTGTATATGTTCACTCATTCACCAAGAAGATAATGGCGCCAAATATTGAGAGCAAAGATGACGTCTGCCAATTCCAAATCATGTGTCGGATAATTGCGCTCATGAGTTTTCAGCCGTCTTGAAGCATAAGCCACAACCTAACCATGCTGATGTAGAACACATCCTAATCCCTTACCGGATGCATCGCAATGCACTTCGAAACCTCCAGATTGGTCCAGTATAACGAGGATAGGCGCTGATGTCAACCTTGACTTGAGTTCTACGAAAGCTTGTTCGCATGCTTCTGACCACACAAATTCTTCATCTTTACGTATGAGCTTGGTTAGGGGTGTTGCTATCTTTGAAAAGCCTTCAATGAACCTTCTGTAATATCCAGCTAAACCCAAAAAACTCCGAATGTCCTTCACTGACTTTGGTGTCGGCTATTCGCTTACTGCTGAAACTTTCGCTGGATCCACAGAAATTCCTTCGCCTGATATGATATGTCCAAGAAAACCAACTTGATTTAGCCAAAACTCGTATTTGCTATACTTGGAATATAATTGATGTTATCGTAGAGTTTTCAGGACAATTCGTAGGTGCTCGGCATGTTCTTTCCGACTCTTGAAATACACTAGGATGTCGTCGATGAAGATGACAACGAACCTGTCTAAGTACTCCCGGAAAACTTGATTCATCAGGTTCATGAATATTGCTGGTAGGGGAAGGGGGATGGTCGCGCCTTTGATTTTTGCGTTGGTCACTCCAAATGGCATCGCTAGAAATTCGTAATGACCATAACGAGTTCTGAAAGCCGTTTTATGAATATCAGCTTCTTCGACCTTCACCTGATGATAACCTGAACGAAGATCTAATTTAGAGAAAATACAAGATCCACTTAGCTGATCGAATAAATCGTCGATTTGCGGGAGTGGATACTTGTTCTTTATTATGACTTCGTTCAAGGCTCTGTAATCAATGCACATTCTGTATGAACCTTCCTTCTTCTTCACGAGTAGTACTGGTGATCCCCAACTTGAAATGCTGGGATGAATCCATCCTTTCACCAATAATTCGTCCAACTGTGTTTGTACTTCCTTCAAACCTTCCGGACTTAAACGATAAGGTGCTTTGATCACAGGTTGTGCTCCTGGTACTAAATCAATACTGAATTCAAGAGCTCGATCGGGAGGCAAACCTGATATATCGTCAGGAAACACATCGTCGAACTCTCGAACCACTTCTGGCCTTGATTCTTCCTCCGCTTCAGTTGCTGCAATTACTGCCTTCTTTGGATTCGCTTTGTATGTGGTTGGCTCCAGGATACGGTCTCCACTTTTGAAATAGAAGACCGGATGTTCTGGGATCTCGAATACTACCCTCCTTTGACGACAGTCGATGGTAGCATAAAAAAGTTCCGAGCCAATCCATACCTAGAACCACATCGAAGTTCGGTATGTCCAGCACTTTGAAGTCAGCGTAGAATTCTCTGCTGCAGACGACTACTGGACACAAGCTGTATCCCATTGTTGCCTTTAGAACGCCATTTCATGAACTGACATTCCAGCTGGATACAAGCAGTGTGACTGGAATCGCGTGAGTTCAAACGAACCGTTGCGACATAAAGCAGTGAGATGCTTCAGTATCAAAGAGTTCTAGTGCAGGGAGTGAGGCTGCTAAGATTGTACCTAAGATATGTGGGATATGTTTTAGGTGTAGGTAAAGGTATGTAGATAGGTAGTAAGACTGAAAGAGAATTTGAGAAAAGTTACCAGTGATAACTTGGCCAGTGGCCTCAGCTTCTTCCACGGTCATCGTGAAAGTCTGGCGCCGTCGTACATTCCTCCTGGCCTGAGGAGCATTCCTCGGAACGTTCCTTTGAGCTTGATGGAACTGACGAGGAGGAGGTGCATCTTGTGGTCCTCTAGGTGGTGGAGCAGGTAGTGCAAGTCTTGGGGCAGGTGCTTGGATGGCTGGACGCTGTGGGTAAGTGATTGCTGGCCTGGGTGTAACATATGAATTTTGTCTTTGGGGATAAGACCCAATATCATGAGCAGCTGAGCCGCAGAATAAGCAAAGACGGTTGGCTCGCCGGCAGTCTTTCATTATACGTCCAGTTCTCTTGCAGTAGGTACAAAAGGCTGGGCTGGGACGGTTGTTGGGTACTCCGGGCCGCCTTAGCACAAAAGGTGGTCTTGACGAGGCTCCTCCTGCCATCTGGTTGACAGGGCGCTTAACTCCTGCAGGCTGAGGTCTGCCCCCCGTCTTTACCACTGCCTCATAACGGCGGGCAGCTTTCAGAGCCGATTCATGAGTCGGAAAATCTCCTGTGGCTAGTGCAGCCGGGATTTCCGAATCCAAACCTTGTTGAAATCGACGGGCTTTGATCTCATCCGTCGGTATCAGGTGTGCCGCAAATCTGTTAAAGGATTGTGTTAGCTGTGTAGTATGTGATATATTGAACAATTCGAATTATTGAGACATATCTTACCGACTAAGCATGGTGAACTCAGCGTCATATTCATCTACCGACTTGGTCCACATCGAACCTTATTGCAGATGTATGAACTGCTGTTCCATGTCAAACCTGGCAGTCTCAGTGAAGTACTTAGCGTCGAACATGTCGCAGAAAGTCTTCCAATCGATGGGTGGTTTAAGACGGCTTTCTTCCGCCTTCCACCAGTTCCGTGTATTGTCCGTGAGCTGTAATTTTGCAACACGAATCCAAGTCATTTCTGGCACTTGTGCCGCTGCCAGATCATCCTCGATACTCTGAGCCCATTCCTCAGCTTCCAGTGGGCTCCTCTTTTCTGAGAACTGTTTGGGATGTAAATCTCTGAATTGCTTCACCTCAGGTGCTTCAGCCTCGGAACGGTTCAAGAGCTGTTGTTGTCCCTCTAGGAGGCTGCGGATTGCCTCAAGCAGAACCGTTTGCTCGTTGGGTGGAGCAGGAACGGCAGGTGTGATTGGTAGTAGAGGTGGAGTGTTGTTGAAGTTGGTGCTGGTGTTGTTTGGGAATCCATAACCTCGAATGAAAAATTTGGGTTATGACAGATTCAAAGTATATGAAATGATAAGATTCAAGGAGCATGAATTGTAAAGAATGTTTTAGTTGCTGGTTCTTATGTTATATTGCTTAGGTTGTTCACACAGAACAGAATTGCATGGCATTGTTCCATACAACTCTGACCTGTATGGGCCACCAACAAAACCTGTCACGCTCCGCTTTCGGGTGTACGGCGAAAGGGGCGCGACTAGGCCGCTACGTATTTACTGTGAAGTAAATACGCTAAGCGTATCTAAGCAATATAAGTATAAATACACAAGAGACAATATATAATAAAATAACGACTTTATTTATTCACATTCTTTTTACAAAACATGGAAAAGTAAATACATGGAATAAAGCGATGCCTAAATAGTGGCATAACAGAAATATAAAGTACTGAAAGGAAATGTGTACAATGAACTAAAGCTATGGGTCTTCAGTAAACTGGTCCAAGTCATCAGCGCTGGGCTCGATCTCTGGAAGATCTAAATCACCTGACAACATTCAAAGAAGAAGAAAGAGAATGTCGTCAGCGAAGAATCGCTCGGTAAGTCCCAAAGATAAGGGAGAAATAGAGTAGACAGAAAGAGAAGGTAGCTTTTAAAGTTGTATTATATGATTAACGTTGTTGTTTGTAGCTTGGTACAGAAAGATGCCAGTGTATACGAGAGGAGTCTCTATATGCTAGAGACTAGGGCAAAAGGAAGTACAAGGAACCGTTATGCCACGGTACAACATCAACAGGATTTAGGTTATATGTCTTAATCTTACAGTCTCGTTCCACTTCTAACACCTTCCGTACCAATTTACCCCTTAAGCCCCGTGAAGTATTGTTTGTGTTGTATTGTAACTTGTATTGTCTTGTATAGATGGATGACTTGCCGAAACCATGATATCAGTAAATAGATGTAACTGGAGAATTATGTAAAATGGAAATATATCTATGGTTCGGTTCAGTCAATACAGATTAAATAGTTTGAATATATATATTCAAGGATTCATGTTGGATTGTAGATTATAGATTGTACTTAAATCATATTCAAGTCAGATTATTAATGAGACTCGGTCCAAGTCAGAACAATTATAAAGAAATTGAAGCCCTGATTGTTTTGATGTTACCTGTAACCGCTGCAAATGGGCGACAGGATTTATGTCTTTTTCAAAGACGATTACCGTGTTGATAATACTGTTTTTAAGTTGTCTACCTTAAATAGGCAAGCACCCACTTCTCCGGCTCCCTGAGGCTCAAAAGATTGGTCCCGCTTAAACCTATGTTTATAGAACTTGAGGGGTTTTTATATAAAAATACTTTTGTATAATTTTCAAAATACACCCGAAGTATTTAATTATCGTCTTTAGAGTTGTCATAGATGTAGATTTTATATTTGTGATATTTCTAGTGAAAATATCCTAATTTCATAATATAGGGTATTTAATTGTAACATTGAACTTGCATGGAATTTATGGTATTTTAATGTACAGTGATTCTTATGATTTTTAGAAAAATTGGAATATTTATATTATTACAAAATAGATATTTTAATGATACATATATATATTTATATAAAAATAATTTTACTGTATATTATATTTCTAGAAATCTCATTTTTCTTAAGATTTTCGTATTTTAAATCTCTCGAGACCGTATGCTCCTTGCGGAGGTCTGCATCTCACACTACGAAGCCCAGGGATGTGCGATAATCCGCACCATCCCAGTCGGGTTCCCCAAAATGGGTTGTAGCGGCACATTGCAAAGATTTGTAAAAATACTTAATCTTTTAGAAAACGGTTTTATTAATTCATGGTATTTATTTGAAATGTTTCGTTTTCCCGTATTCTATGTTCCCGAAAGGTATTGTGCTATATTGCATATGAGTGTTGTGAGGAGGTAGGTCATTACCTCGTGATCTAATTAAAGGTATAGCAAGATTAATGATATTTTAAAGTAAACGTAAACTACACGGTATTTTAGTGAATAAATACAATAATAATTGAAATAGGAATCCTTTTGATATAGAACTTGTTCAATACGACTTGTTAATGTTTAATAGTCAGCATGTAAGAGTTTAATATGATTGTGTTTAAGACAAGTGGGATTTTTAGAAGGAACCGAATTGGAAATCGATTTGACTCCGATTCCGTCGGGTTTTATTAAAAGATGTTTTAAGACTAGAGAATAGCAGAAGGAGATGGGACTTACGGGTTTGTAGATTAAGGATGAGGAAGAGTGATCAGTAGGAGGCGCATGTGCGTCGTTTCGTCGCCGAGAGCTCCTAGGGTTGTCGTCGGAAAAATCGCCGAAGCTTCCGCCTTTCGCTAACTTCAAATGTACACAACTTCTAGGTTTTTCTTGAGAGTTTTTTATCAGAATTTTGGAGTGAGGGGTGTGTGTCTAGGGATTGTATATATAGGGTAAGGCTAGGGTTTAGGGTAGGTGAAAGGTTAAATTGAGAAAATGTATTAAATTGTAATAAAATGTATTAAAATAAGGTTTAATGTGATTTAAAGAGGCTCTGGAACCGATCTACAGAAATAAAGTGTGCAGGAGTGATGGGGAGATGAAAAGACAGATTTTTCATGTTGGGGACTCGGCGGTCCGGCCGGCAGCGGCGGCCCGAGTCGGCCGGGTCGCCGGCCGATTCGGCCGATTCCGGTCGAGTCAAGGGTGGTCGGCGTTCCTCGACAGTTCATTATTTCCCTGGCACAGCTAGTTTATTTAGTGTAGTGGAGTTTTTACGAGTTATGCACGTGTAAACCCTTGGTATTCTAATAATTCAAAATAAAACAATATTAAAAATAATGTGGGGTATGGGATTTGAACTCTGGTGGGTTGGTTCAGCAGTGCAAGGTATTAGCAATGATCTACGAGCTCCTTCTTGCTATTAATAAGCAAAACAAATATTTATGGTACTCTCAGAAATGCAATTACTCCAAGTATACATTAACTTTTTAACAAATTTCTGTACACTAAAATTGGAGCTGTTACAGTAATTCTCGTCCATCCCGACCGAGGATTTCTTATGATGGTCACCCATGCACAACACGACATCAACCCCTAATACCGGGAGAGGCGAATCCCCGACAATCCGCTCACTGCCTCCATGTGGCTCGGGACTGTACCCAACTAAAATTTGTTTGCACGACTCCTTTGAGCCATGGTAGGGTAGTAATCAAAGCACAGTGGGAACTCACATGAGACAAATGACGATCTCAGGACGATAGACTAGCTTGTACACATGTCACATGGGAACTGCTGTCTGACAATAGGTATAATACCAACTAGCAGGTTTCCGGCGAGTCCGTCCAGTGTATTCATAGACCAATGAGCACATGCATACTATCTTAGGTGAACAAACTAACACCGATAGCTTGTGAGATCGGGCCACCGCCCCTCGTCGGGATCTCGATCAGTATACACTAGTCTACTCTGGAGTATCGATGCCCAGTCTCGAAACTCCCACGACTAGGGACATTTAAGGATTTTCTTATAGACCACCCAGCTCCTACGTATATGATCGCCATCATAATACTGGTAGTCAATCAAGAATCCTATACGCTCTATCAACATGTAATAGTGATATGTAATACCACCTTAAGCATGAACATGATGATAAAGATAAAGCAGATAGCATACTATCATCTCGAGTAAGACCGTTCTACCGGTATAGGTCCTCCTTCAATCATCATGATCGCATGCATGCGATTCAATAATTGACTTGAGAATACTATAGCCAACAATCTCCTACTTACAATTAAGGCTAATTATTGCGGTGTCGCATACTTACAGCCCGTGTGATACCGAACACCCAACTTCTCTACTAATCAGTCTCGCAAAGCCCGTTTGCAAATCTATTGCGTTCGAGAAATAGCCTCAGTGAGTGGATCCGCTCCAGTGTTTCTATCCGTATCTCTCTATATCTCAACTTCGCGGAGAAAGCTATCTCCCGAAATGAGCAATATCTGTCTTAGAATATGTCTGGATATCTGATGGGACCCAGTTCATAAATGAACTCCAAATCCAACAAACTTCATAGACTGTATCAGCCACTGAATTTAATCAGTATCTTGCGTCATGCCATCCACAGTATCCGCTTGGACCACCTGTCCAACATACTGTCCCTCAAAAGAGGGAAAACTATAACTCTGATAGTCACTCTTGTTGGGTTCCCTAGGTCGGCAGCAAGGTTTCCGGAGGCATCGTACATGCCGTTTTCAAATTATTTTTTGCCGTTCTAAAGAATCCTAACCTAGAATCTTTAACTAGAGTTTTAAACAAACAAGAAATGTTAACATCTTAACATCTATGTGAATGAGGAATACAACCTTTGTAGACCGGTCCTTCACTTCAATAGCTCCGTATAGTAGTCTCTTTGCTCCAAGTAGTGATCTTCCGGACTCTAGCATGGCTTCACAAGAAGAAAGGAACGAATTTGCTTGAAGTCTTCGAGGCCGAAGATGACCTACGTCGAGAAGACACTAACCCAAGCTACTACTTCACTAATGAGAGATTAGTGAAACTAACACCCTATATTAAAGTGCTAATCTAGTAGAGAATGATGAAGTAGAATTTTTGCTCACTTTAGAATTGGTTTTCTCACTAATATTTCTCACTTGCTCAAAATCTAAAGAGCTCTTGAGCTTGAAGAAGAAGATGAAGAGAGATAATGTTGTGAGAGTGAATGGCAACCATGGGTGAGAAAATATCTAATATTACTCATATAGAGACTTAACCATGAGTTTAGATAATGGTTGAGTTAACAAATATCTAGTGTAAGACAAAACTAGTGGACTAAGTCAATGGATCTCAAAGCTTCATGAAGCTTCATGCCATGTGACAAATTTCCAACTAATAATTGAATTACAATAATTAAATAAAACCTACATTATCTTTATCATGGTGTAAGTCTCATACACCCATATTGCATGTATCATCAACCATGACACATAAATAAAACACAATTAATATATATTACATGTATATTAAGTGTGGATATGTGAGAAAAAGAAATGCTTAAGTGAGCTAATATTAATTAATGTAAATTAATATATCAAATATATAAGTATACATTAAATCAACACTTGATTTAATAATCCGGTTATATCTCATATGACCGACTGATATTATTTGTATCAATTTATCGAATCAACACTTGATTCGATAATTCGGCTATATCTCATATAACCGACCGATACAGTATCGACTTATCGAATCAACATTTGATTCGATAACCCGGCTATATCTCATATAACCGATCGATACCTTATCTCGCGAGAATAGAATACGGTATCATATATTCGTATTAATCTCGGTCCCGTACATATCGCATATGTGCTCCTACTTCATTTTGCCTGAGCCAGTGAAACCTCTGTGTATAACTCTAAAGACTCGTCAATACGCCGGCAGTAGGTGATGATCACATTAAGCACCCACAAGCCGTCAGCGGTACTAGCTGGACGTAACGGCTACCCGGGTATTGAACGATCAGAAGATCAGTAAGCTAGCCCGCTCTAACTCCTGCAAAAGCCTGTCAGTAACACTACCGTACAGTCCGGTTTGTCCATCTGATATATCGCATATCTAGTCTAGGGGTGGTAAACGTCAGACCCCAATAACCGATAAGTCGTGCCGATGTGAGGCTCATAACGGGTCGAGAAACTACTGATAACACTTATCAGTAAATCTCCATAGCAGCCCTGGCCAGGATCTTGTCGTTATGGCCAATCAAGCACAGCGCAACATCAACCCCCAATACCGGGAGAAACGAATCCCCTCCTATCGCTCATTACCTCTATGTGATTCGGGACTGTACCTAAAAGCCACCGTTTTGCACGTTCTATTGAACGTGGTAAGGTGGAAATCAAAGCACAGTGGGAATCAAACAAGACTCTATGACGATCTCGGGTCTACAGACTAACCTGTACCGGTATCACCGGAGAACTGCTATCTGACGATAGGTATAATACCAACTAGGAGTTCTCGGCGAGTCCGTTCAGTGTACCTAGTCTCCACTGAGCACTCGCATACCATCTTTGATGTCAATACACCAATGGATGTGGGATCATCCATCGCCCGTCATATGGGTGAAGATGCGTATACGCTAGTCTACTCTGGAATATCGATGCCCTGTCTCGATACACCCTCGACTAGGAATAATTATAGGGTGTACTTATGGACTATCCTTGGCCCCACTAGTATGATCTCCATCATAGTCCTGGTAGTCAAGTACACATCTTAAGGGCTTTATCAACATGTGAGAGCAAAACAGCATCACTTATACAAGTCACACATGTTAAGATAAAGTGCAACCAGATAGCATACTATCATGTCGAGCAAGAAAGTCCTTCCTATATATGTCCAAGCATCCACTACAATATACATCACATGTACAGTAATAGCCTCTAGGGCATACATATAACTAACAATCCCCCACTTGCACTAAGGCTATTTGTTGCAGTATCTCATACTCAACAGTTTAGCAGTGGTTGTAGTATCCTATACTCAACCATCCCAAAATCTCTCAAATAGTATTTTAGGAAGCAGGCCTTGGTGAGTGGATCCGCCGTGTTAACATCAAAATCTACTCTCCTTACCTCGATCCCTTGGAGATCAACTATCTCCCTGATCATGTGATACTATCCTCAGAATATGTCTGGATCGATGATGGGACATGTGTTCCTAGGCCAAAGCCACAACTCTATTGTAGTCACAATAACAGTTATTGGATGCACAATGGTAGGAACCTTGTTCATCTCATGAACAAGAAATGTCCAGACAACCTCTTTGGTAGCATCGTCGGTAGCAATGTATTCAGCCTTTATCGTCTAGTATGCCACGGTATCTAGCTTGGAACTCTTCCAATCATACTGTCTCTCCATTGAGGATAAAGACAATGCCTGTGACTGACTTTCAGTCGACCTTATCACTCTGGAAGCTAGAACCAAGAACATTCTTTTAGTCCTTCTCAAATACTTAAGAATGTCCTCCACAGCTGTCCAGTGATTCTCCCAAGATCCGATTGATTCCTGATCACTAGACCTAGTGAGTCATCTAGATCTGGTCTGGTACATAACATCGCATACTCTGATAGAGCCTACTGCCGAAGCATAGGTTATCCCTTGCACGCGAGCTCTCTCCAAATCAGTCTTGGAAGACATCATTTTGGAAAGAGTGATTCCTGAGTAAGTGGACAAACCACCACGCTTAGAATCCTCCATACTAAATCCCTTTAGTATGGTGTTAATGTACCTGGATTTGGGACACTCCCAACATCCACTTAGATCTATCATCATAGATCATAATCCACAAGATATAGTAGGTATCATCCAGATCTTATATTGAGAATCTTAGTGATAAGAGGAGCTTGACCGAGTGTAGCATAGGAAACCATTTCCTATCAAGAGTATGTCGTCTACATACAATACGTGGAAGACAACCTTACTCTCTACAACCTTCTTGTATATATAAGGTTCATCTACCATTTTGATGAAGTCAAACTCTTTGACTACCACATCAAAACAGATGTTCCAACTTCGTGATGCGCGTATTGATCCTGATGGACTTAAGCATAGCTTTGAAAGTCTCAACTTTTCCATCTACACCAAGAATCTTCTCAAGATCCAATTTGCTCCTGATGGGTTTTACCCATTCAGGTGCAACATTCAAAGTCATACTTTGTTGGTGTACATGGATTCCATCTTTGATCGCATAACATCCAGCCTTTTCACAGAGTCACCACTCGTGATGGCATGTATGAACCTAGTTGGGCCATCATCTCATGATGCAATTCTCGCTCTCACTGTCACTGAGAAGACCGTAGTATCTCTCAAGTGGATGAGAAACCCTACCAGATTCGCGGAGAGGCCGATGTTCGTTGGAGGCTATTGAATCCTTTGGTTTCACCAAATCATCAGCTGTTAGTTTGTTTAGCTGGAACAACTTCCAGTTCTACCTCATGACCACAAATTTCTTCATAAGAAATTCCTTTTTCCAAAAAAAAGTGGCATGCTGAGAAACAAAACACCTTTTGCTCCTCAGAATGGTAGAAGATATTCCCTCATAAATGTTTGGGATATCCGAACAAACTTATACAGAACTGACATTGCCTCGAGTTTGTCGGGATTCTGCCTTTCAACATAGGCCGGACAACCCCATATCTTAACTCGTTTAAGACATGATCTCTTCCCATTTCATATCACATATGTAGTGGTAGGCCCTGATTTGGATGGAACCCCATTCAATAGATATGCAGCTTCTCAAGTGCATAACTCCTAAAATGAAATAGGTAACTCAGCAATACTCATCATAGAGCGCGCCATATCTCATAGGATGCGATACCTCCATCCCGATACACCATGGTGCTGTGGTGTATACGAAAGAGTAAGCTGAGAGAGAATCACATTCTCCTTTTAGAAACTCCAGGAACTCCATGCGCAAGTATTCTCTTCTCCAATCACATCGAAGGACTTAATACTTCTACCCGTCTGGTTCTTCAACTTCAAACTTATATTTCTTGAATTTCTCAAAAGTTTCAGACTCGTGTTTCAACAGGAACACATGTCCGAATCTTAAGAGATCGTCGATGAATGTAATGAAGTACAAAGAACCAACCTTGGCATTTGTAGACATAGGACCGTATACATCATCATGTATCCGTCCCAAGAGTTCAATAACCCTTTCTCTGTTTCCAGTAAACGGAGCATTGGTCATTTTACCTTTGAGACAAGACTGGCAAGTATCATAAGATGAAAATTCGAACAGATTCAAATATTCATCCCTATGTAACTTTAGTTGGTCGTGTCGCATTGATATGATCTAGTCTACAATGTCACAAGAAGGATTCATTCATTTCTGAACTACTCCTCTTGTGTGTCTTCAGTATTCTTTGAACCGTGGTTTGATTTAGAACGTATATGTTATTATATAACGTGTCTGATCCAATCAACTCTTGATTCAGGAAAATGTTCGCAATATTATCCTCCAATACAAAATTACATCCTTCTTTAACTCATTAAAGAAAGTGAGGTAATGTTGTATATCAGGTTCGGTATGTAATAACATTCGTTCAGAATCAATGTATTAATATAAGGTGATATTTGCCAACCGATTTGGCTGCAACACATGCACCATTCTCTACACTTAGAGACATATCACTCATTCCCAGTTCTCTACCTATCTGTAGCTCATGTAACATATTACATATGCGGGATCCTGATCCGGTATCACATACCCAGGATGTAGAGGATACTGAAAAATGGTTCTTGGTAATGAAAACACCCAAAGAATATGCATCAATATGCACTTTCTTCGATTGGGTGGCATGGGAATCCGGATATTCCCCTATTTCCTACTTAGACTTATAACAATTATAAGATAGAGCGGAACCAACGTTCCCTAGCACAGTATAATAAGCATGTTCGGTCAATGCATCTATATTATTATCTTGATTAAGGCGTGACATGGTCGCTACCAGGAGAGAAAGAGAAGAAAACACTATGCATGCGCTCTTTGCAATATTAGATTGGTTATTATTTTATCTAATCAGGATGACTCCCACTGTTTTTGTCAAATCTTCCTTCAAACCCTAAAAGGTAAGACTAGCCGGAGTTAATTACACCCTACAAGTTCGCCAATCATTCGGCCAGGCCAGTGTCGGTACTTTGAGGGAGGTTCCATGTGCTTTCACACGGACCTAATTAAAATAAACCTCATTTTCCTAGGGGCGTAACCCCGTTAACACTTTTCTAGACACCTACTTGATTGGCTAATTGTAATGTGTAAAACTCTCCCAGGAGTAACTCTTATTCGCAGTGGGTATCGGGATCCAACTATCTCATGGAAGGTATGCAATCTCATTGCAAATTTCAACACTTGAAATTCCTGATATTCTTGCCCCTAGCGTCCTATGATCTTGACAGAGGTCAACAAACCATAGACTGCTAGTTAAATTCAACCCGTCATTTCATGATTGAAATAAACCCACCCGCATGACCCTTGACAGAGGTCAACAAGGTCGCACGACTACCCTAAATCAATCGGATCATATGCTTTGCAGATAAGCACTAATCAGCTACCGCACACTACGCCTTGACAGAGGTCAACAAACGCAGCAAGAATACTAAGTAGTACTTATCTGAAATGACGGAGGGCTACACAGGTTTTTAAGAAAACCTTTTGCGTAACGAACTTGATATCGTTGTAGAATCGAGTGAATTTTAAAAGGAGTGTTTTTAAGGCTTTTACTAGTTTTGCTAAAGAGGTCACTCCCGGTGAAGGGATCTCGGCTCTTTCCTCGTCGAATGAGGTGCAGGATATTTCACAAATACCACTGTGCATAGTAAAAACTATAGAAGCAATCAAAAGACAAACCGAGTGGGTTGTAGCATCTGCTAGTTTCGCTAAAGAGATCACTCCCGGTGAAGGGATCTCGGCTCTTTCCTTATCGAATAAGGTGCTGGATATTCTACAAGGAATACCGCTATGCAAATCAAGAACTAGAGCTACCAGTTTTTGAGACAAGTTTCTACAACAACTTTTAGGTTTCTTTTCTTTCATTAATCTCATTAATGAAGTCCCATTATTTATGCTTCACAAGCATCACAGAAGAAATGAAAGCAATAATATTTATCATATATCATATATATATAATATAAATATTCGTCTCAACATATAAAGTGATCACATCACAGAATATCAGCAGCAGAAGAACACATATGAAATATTGGATATATTAGGAATTCCGTGTTTTAATTTAAGCCTGTATAAAACACGGATTCCACGGTCGTGATGAATAGCCAAACCCACATTCTTAGACCCCTACGAGAGCGGCAAGCAACCCTACCAATTCTAGAGTTAGGAGACCCGGACTCGACTTCTCGAGTTGGTCTCCCACTGGACCCTAGAACCCGGTTACTTGTGCTCTCCTCCTTGGGTATATCCTAATACGGAAAAGTAAATAATATACATCAATGGTGACATCATCCTCAACCCGGAAGTGCCTCAATAAAAGAATATTACATACAAGTTTTTATATGAATGAAAATGAAAAACTCTCATCTCACATAAAAAAAATCGTCTATTCAAAACACGACGATCCAATATAACATATCACAGCAACACATAATATCACATGTCATCAACGTAAGTAAATATGCGTATCCCAATTGTCGTTGACATATAGCAACGAAACTGGCGATACACCACATATTACACTTACGGTCGCAGAAAAAGAAAGTGAAAAACTACAGCAATTGAAATCCGCAACCACCTTAGATATCATAAACCCAATGTATCACATACTTTGGATTTCATGCCTAACCAAATGAATTCCTTAGACATCATATACCTAATAATTATAAACCCCGCATTTTAGTCTCGATATTGAAAACACTTTTCAATAACCTGTCGGGTAATTCAACAAGATTTCTGATAATCTGATCGAATGCTCATCGGAAACTTTAGTGAACGGCTGCACCCCCGATGCCGTCGACGAAGTGCACTAAGGCGGAACACTGCAGCCACGAGCACCCGAACGAATGCTTTTGGCGATGGGGTTCTCTTACAGTCACTTGGTCGGGGCTATGGGGCGTGGCTATCTAGTAAGGTTACCCGGCGAGTATCCGCGTACACTACGTAATTGCGACGGACTTTTGATCCACATCAAAATTCCGTGGCAACCGATCAAATGAGACTAAACTGCTAGATTTATAAAATTCAAATTAGTTATCTCATAACTAATTATGTGGATTCCATATATTGTAACACAATCACAGATAGCTAGACGAAGTAAAACATTTCGATCGAATAAGAAAGCACCTAAAATTTCCCAACAAGCTCAACACTTGAGCGTAGTTCAAAAAGTGCCCAGAACACGCCACAGCTCCTATGAACCAGCCATAGAAGGGTCAACCAATGCCTCACCTGTGGCACTGCTGAACTACCACAAACCCTAGGGTTTGATGGCGGTTCTGATGGTCACGGAATCGAGTTAGGGTTTCGTTCTTCTAGAGGGTCCACAGAATCACTTGTATGATTTTCTAAAGATTTTAAACTCGGAAAAAATCCAACACTTGGAAAATTTCCAGCGGGGAAAAATTGGGTTATTGATATCCGTTCAAACTTTTTAATATCGTCTAAAAAACCTGAATACATGTTAGAATTACGACTACAAAACACTCTGAATTGCCTTTGCAAAAAGTTGACATCACATGCAACTTTAGCAAAAATAAACAACACATGAAACACTAAAACCCAGTGACTGGAACACCCAAAAAATTTGAAACCCAAATACCCTTAAAGGGCGGGCCTGCTCGGATTTTTGCTTCATGTGCTCGGCCAAATTCCGAGCAAGTTGGTTCAAATTTCTCCTGTGTCCATATTGCATCTCATACAACATTCTGCAGTTGTTTAAAAAAAATTTGACACCTCTAAAATATCGACAGAAATTGGATTTTCATGGTTTTAAGTTTTGGAGCAGTTTCGATTTCGTAATCTAACATACATTGTTTAAATCTCTAGCTTGGCTCTGATACCACTGTTGGGTTTTCTAGATCGGCAGCAAGGTTTCAGGAGGTATCGTCCATGCCGTTTTCAAATTTTTTTTTGTTGTTCTAAAGAACCCTAACCTAGAATCTTTAACTAGAGTTTTAAACAAACAAGCAATGTTAACATCTTAACATCTATGTGAATGAGGAATACAACCTTTGTAGACCGGTCCTTCAGTTCAATAGCTCCGTGTAGTAGTCCCTTCGCTCCAAGTAGTGATCTTCCGGACTCTAGCATGGCTTCACAAGAAGAAAGGAACAAACTTGAAGTCTTCGAGGCCGAAAATGATCTACGTCGAGGAGACACTAACCCAAGCTACTATTTCACTAATGAGAAATTAGTGAAGCTAACACCCTATACTAAAGTGCTAATCTAGTAGAGAATGATGAAGTAGGATTTTTTGCTCATTTTAGAATTGGTTTTCTCACTAATATTTCTCACTTGCTCAAAAGCCAGAGAGCTCTTGAGTTTGAAGAAGAAGATGAAGAGAGATAATGTTGTGAGAGTGAATGGCAACCATGGGTAAGAAAATATCTAATATTACTCATGTAGAGACTTAACCATGAGTTTAGATAATGGTTGGGTTAACAAATATCTAGTGTAAAACAAAACTAGTGGACTAAGTCAATGGGTCTCAAAGCTTCATGCCATGTGACAAATTTCCAACTAATTATTGAATTACAATAAATAAATAAACCCTACATTATCTTTATCATGGTGTAAGTCTCACACATCCATGTTGCATGTATTATCAATCATGACACATAAATAAAACACAATTAATATATATCACATATATATTAAGTGTGCACATATGAGAAAAAAATGCTTAAGTGAGCTAATATTAGTTAATGAAAATTAATATATCAAATATATAATTATACATTAAATCATTAAATTAACATTTGATTTAATAATCCGGTTATATCTCATATGACCGACTAATATTATTTGTATCTATTTATCGAATCAACACTTGATTCGATAACCCGACTATATCTCATATAACCGACCGATACAGTATCGACCTATCGAATCAACATTTGATTCGATAACCCGGCTATATCTCATATAACCGATCGATACTTTATCTCGCAAGAATAGAATACGGTATCATATACTCGTATTAATCTCGGTCCCGCACATATGCATATGTGCTCCTACTTCGTTTTGCCTGAGCCAGTGAAACCTCTGTGTAGGACTCTAAAGACTCGTCAATACGCTTGCAGTAGGTGATGATCACATCAAGCACCCACAAGCCGTCAGCGGTGCTAGCTGGACGTAATGACTACCTAGGTATTGAACGATCAGAAGATCAGCAAGCTAGTCCGCTCTAACTCCTGCAAAAGCCTGTCAGTAACACTACCGTACAGTTCGGTTTGTCCATCTGATATGTCGCATATCTAATTTAGGGGTGGTAAACGTCAGACCCCTATAACCGATAAGTCGTGCCGATGTGAGACTCATAACGGGTCGAGAAACTACTGATAACACTTATCAGTAAATCTCCATAGCAGCCCTGGCCAGGGACTTGTCGTTATGGCCAATCGAGCACGGCGCAACATCAACCCCCAATACCGGGAGAGACGAATCCCTTCCTATCGCTCATTGCCTCCATGTGATTCGGGACTGTACCCAAAAGCCACCGTTTTACATGTTCTATTGAACGTGGTAAGGTGGAAATCAAAGCACAGTGGGAATCACACAAGACTCTATGACGATCTCGAGTCTACAGACTAACCTGTACTAGTGCCACCGGAGAACTGCTATCTGACGATTGTTGGGATTCCTTAGCACCATGCCTAGGGTTTGCAAGTATCACTCATGCCACAATAAAAATTTAGGGAGGTGCTAAACAATCTAACCATGAACCTTAATTAGAATTTTTAGGGTAACATCAATAGTATTACATACAAAAAACTATTTATCACTAAGTGAAGAGAATACAACCTTTGTAGACTTGCTTTAGTGACTCCTTGGATCTTTGAGAGTTTGAAACGGCTCGCTAGAAACCTTTCTAGTCCACGATGATCTACCCGAAATCCCTTTGCACAAAGCTCCTTGCTTCACTTGATCAAGAATGAGAATGAAGCAAACACTTTTCACTATTGGGATAGAGTAGTGTAGAATGTTGATGTGGTTTCTTTTCTATATTCAAAACCCTTTCTTTTTATGAACCCCACTCAAAAGAAATCTCAAGAGAGAGGAAGAAGAAGATGGCTTTGCTTGAGCTCAAGAGTTATGATAAAGATAAAAGAAAATGAGAATAGAAAATATAAATATTTTCACACTCTCATCTCAAACCATGGTAAACAAATATCTAGATATTTTGTAAATGAGTTAAAGCAACAAAGGAAAATAAATCAAGGGTTAAACTCATAGTTAAGTGTAGAAGAGTGTGGAACAAATGAATTATGATTAATTTTTCTTTTTCTTTAACTAAAAAACAATTGTATATAGATATATTTATTCACCATGTGAGTCTTGCATTGCCATCTCAAGTGTATCAACAACCATGATATCATGTATGCATGTATGTGTCTGGACTTGATGGGACCTGGGTTCTTTGGCCAACGCCATAGCCCCATTATTATCACAATACAATGGTATTGGATCAACAATGGTTGGAACTACTCCTAGTTCCGCGACGAACTTCCTTATCCAGACGGCTTCCTTGGCAGCATCATTTGCAGCAATATACTCAGCTTCCATCGTGGAGTCTGCAACGGTATCTTGTTTGGAACTCTTCCAACTAACCGCCCATCCATTGAAGGTAAATATAAATCCTGAGATAGATTTGCTGTCATCCTTATCATTTTGGAAGCTGGAATCGATAAAGGCCTCCATTTGGAGATCCCCATTACCATACACCAAGAACAATTCTTTAGTCCTTCGCAAGTACTTAAGAATGTTCTTCACTACTATCCAGTGTTTCTTCCCTGGGTTGGATTGATACATGCTTACTACAGCTAATGCATAAGCTACATCAGGGCGAGTACATAACATCGCATACATTATAGATCCTATGGCTGAAGCGTAGGGTATAATGCTCATGCGAGCTCTCTTTTCATCAATCTTCGGACAGAAGTCTTTGGAGAGAGTGATTTCATGGCAAGCGGGCAAGGCACCACGCTTGGAATCTTTCATACTAAACCTTTTTAGGATGGTGTCAATGTATTTTGATTGGGACAATCCCAATAACCTCTTGGATCTATCTCTATAGATCCTTATGCCCAAAATGCACGAGACATCACCCAGGTCCTTCATGAAGAACCTTTGTGATAAGAATAGTTTGACCGATTGTAGCATAGTAATATCATTTCCTATCAAGAGAATGTTATCCACGTACAATACGAGGAATGTGACAGTACTCCCTACAATCTTTTTATAAATGCATGGTTCATCTATATTTTTGACAAAATCAAACTCTTTGATTGTATCATTAAAGCAGATGTTCCAGCTCCGTGGTGCTTGCTTTAATCCATAAATGGATTTAAGTAACCTACATGCCATTCCGCTGCTCCCACTGTCAATGAAGCCCTCTGGCTGATCCATAAAAATGCATTCTTCTAAATCACCATTTAGAAATTCAGTTTTTACGTCCATCTGCCATATTTTATAATCGTAGTGAGCAGAAATAGCAAGTAGGATCCGAATGGATTTAAGCATTGCTACTGGAGAGAAAGTTTCATCATAGTACAATCCTGGTCTTTGACGAAAACCGTTCGCTACAAGCCTTGCTTTAAAGGTCTCTACCTGTCCATCTACATCAATCTTTCTCTTAAAGATCCATTTGTACCCTACGGGTTTTATCCCAGGAGGTGCAACGTCCAAAGTCCATATTTTGTTGGTGTACATAGACTCCATTTCGGATCTCATGGCATCCAGCCACTTCACTGAGTTACCACTCGTGATAGCTTTCTAAAAACTAGTAAGGTCATCATCATCCATGATGCAATCTTCTCTATCACTATCAACGAGAAACCCATAGTATCTCTCCGGTGGGCGAGAAGTTCTACTAGATCTCCGGAGCAACTGAGGTTCTTGAAGTTCTACTGCAACATCAGTTTCAACCAATTCGTCATGAGTAATTTGTGTCTCTAGAATCTCTTCTAGTTCTACCGCATTGCCATCAGTACTATTTGTAAAAATTTTATTTTCTAAAAATATGGCATGTTGAAAAACAAACACCTTTTGTTCCTCCTTGTGGTAGAATAGATATCCATATGAATGTTTGGATATCCCATAATTTTACACATGACCGATCGTGCCTCGAGTTTATCCGGATTCTGCTTTTTGACAAAAGCCGGACAACCCCATATTCTAA
Organism: Agapanthus africanus; assembly: GCA_030015575.1. Lineage (NCBI taxonomy): Eukaryota > Viridiplantae > Streptophyta > Magnoliopsida > Asparagales > Amaryllidaceae > Agapanthus > Agapanthus africanus. The sequence continues at coordinate 28,711,679 of CM057350.1, forward strand.
CTCTTTTAAAAGATGGTCTTTTTCCACACCATATCTCATATGGAGTGGTAAACACGGTCTTGGTTGGAACTCTGTTTAACAGATGCATTGCTGTCTCCAATGCATGTCCCCAACAGGAAAGCGGTAACTTAGCATCACTCATCATGGACCGTACCATATCTAATAGGGTACGATTCCTCCGTTCTGACACACCGTTGTGCTGTGGTGTGTAAGGGGGAGTGAGCTGAGAGAGAATCCCATTTTCTTTTAAGAAGTTTGAAAACTCTGTACTCAAATACACTCTACCTCGATCCGATCGAAATTTCTTGATGCTCAAGCCTGTTAGTTTTTCTACTTCAAGTTTGTACTCCTTGAATTTCTCGAAAGCTTCGAATTTATGCTTTAATAAAAACACGTGTCCGAATCTTGAGAAATCATCAGTAAAAGTGATGAAGTATAAAAAAACACCTCTAGCATGTGTAGACATTGGTCCGCATACATCACAATGTATGAGGCTTAAGAGTTCCACAGCTCTTTCTTCGTGTCCAATAAACGGAGTTTTGGTCATTTTACCTTTGATACAAGACTGCCAAGTCACATAAGATTTATATTCAAAAGGATTTAAATATCCATCTTTATATAGCTTGTTTAGTCTTGTTTCATTAATATGACCAAATCTACAATACCAAAGAAAAGCTTCATTTATATCTGAAAATTTTCTTTTATTTATATGTTGTTTATTGAAAACATGTGTTGGTTTAGGACGTAAATACCGTCATTTAATGTACCATACCCAATCAACTGTTGATTCAAGTTAATATTCATAACATTATTTTGCAACACAAAATGATATCCTTCATTGTTCAACAAAGAAACGGATATTATATTACATAGCATACTAGGTACATAATAACAAGGGTTCAAAACCAAAATACATCCCGAAGGCAACCCCAGATGATACTCTCGTACGGATACAGCATGTACATTGGAACCGTTTCCAATCCGAAGAGTATGGTCACCTATTTTCAAAACTCTACTGTTTTTCAATCCCTGCATACAATTGCAGATGTGAGAACCAGAACCAGTATCTAATACCCAAGAAGCAGAGTTTATAGAAAAACAGTTTTCAGTTACAAACACACCTGAAGCGGAAGCATCGGTATGCTTCTTCTTCTTGAGATCTGTCACGCCCCGCTTCCCGAAATCCGGAATGCGGAGAGCGACGAAAGCCAGCCGTGCTGCCTACGGTAAGGAAAGATCCTTCCATAGTCACATAAGGCTGTCTAGATTAACCTGTCAAAAATAAAATCCAATACCAAAAGGAATAAAACTGATAATCATGCTGCAATGAAACCACAAGGAATACTAAAAATGGGTCTACTAGATAATTGATGCAATTAAAGATCTGATACAATAGATTCGAAATAAAAACAAGATCCAAAAGAGATACACAAGTCCTAATGTCCCATAAGGGCGCACAAGCTAAATACTAACAGAAAAGAAAATAAACCTACGGGTTACTGATCTTCGGCAAAGTCCTGGTAGCCGCTGCGATCCTGCTCGGCCTGAAAATTTGTCTTTAAACCTGAGATGGCAAATCTCAGGGATGTCAGAACATCCCAGCAAGTACTCAACGTATAAAGTGTGTGTAGCATAATAACATGAATATATGAAAATAGTGAAGCCCGGTGCGCAAGAAAATCAGGTATATAAATAATTAGATGCATTAACACTATGAAACATGTATATAAGGGGTCAAGTCATAACCTAACTGGTCACTAAAAGGTAAACTATCCTATCGTAAGCTCGGGTGTGTGCGTCAATCTCTGCAGGAGTATTCCTAACCCAAGAGTGGTGCCCCAAGGGCTAGGAAACACGGGCCCAACTGTGAAATGAACAAGAGACCGCTATAGCCCGGTACGAGCTGTAAACATGAGACCGCTATAGCCTGGTACGAGCTGTAAACATGAGACCTATATAGCCCGGTACGAGCTGCCGGCATGGGACTCCTGAGATCCTGTTGTACGACGCACACTCAAACTACCCCAACACCCGCGTATTTATAGCTACTATAGTTATGACTAGAGCACTAATTAAGAATGCTGAAAAAACTGGAACTTGTGATATCATATTAATTGTATAAAAAAGAAACTTGTAAACAGTATAGATTGTGTCATGTCATGTAATTCAGCATTCAAATTAGAGAACTCGTTTTAATATGAGTAGTCTGGAACAATGAGTAGTCATGGCATGTCAAGTACAATAGTTATAAAATGATAGTGCCCATAAACAAGAAGAGCATGTTAAGGTTTTTCAAGCATGCCGACAATGATAGTCTCAAGTAAAATATCAAATATAGACGATAGGATATGATAATGTCAAAAATGTAAACAAGACTCAATATAAATATGCAAGCATCTGTATTTAACATCCGGGTTTATTTATTGAAAAGAATAATAAACTGAAATATGGTTTTAAAGGGTTAATATAGTTAAATAGGAATGACAAATTACAGATGGATAAAGCGAATAGTGGTTGTAATACCAAGACCCTTTTATACCAATATCTGTATATTTGTTATACTTGAATTTTATTTAATTTATTTAAATTTTATTTCTTCTAAACCCTAATCCCAATCCGCCATTTTCCTTTCCCATTTATAAAAACCTCTATTCGGGCCCAGAACTCCATTTCCATTTTTGATTATTTCCTAAAGCCCGTTCCCTTTTATTAGACCAAAACCCAAACCAAATCTATCAGTTTCTTTTTATAAAATCCCAGCTCTTTGTAATTTTCTCATTATTTTATTTTTATTTAAACTCAAAATCTTAATTTTTCCCTTCAACCCATTTCTTTTATTTAATTAAAACTAAACCCTAAAACCTAATTAATTCTTAGAGCCATTCCCCAGTTTTTAGAAAGGAAAATTGATTTTTGGCAGCCCAACCGAGCCCGACCCACTCCCTTTAGTTTTTTTTTTCCATTAAATATTCCTTTAAAACCCCGGCCCGTTCTTCCCCAGCCCACACTTTCCATTTATTAATTAATTAACTTTTATTCACACACCGGCCCACTCCCTTGGCCCGCGACTCAACCCGACCCGGCCTATACCCTAACCTCCTTCGTCTCCAACGGCTCTTTTCCCTAATTCCCGCTCGCGATCCGCGCTCCTCGCCTCCGCCGACGCCCACGCTCGCGCGCCATTACTCCCCACGACGCGCGACCCCCGTCTCCCTATCTCTCCTCTCGTACACACCCTCACACCCTCTTCCTCGCTCGGTCTCTCCCTCGTTCTCCTTTCCTCCTCAAACTCTTCTGCAGCCATTTCCCGACGACGACGTCGACGACTGCAGCCATCTCACGCCTACGTCGCCTCCGCCTTCACCACCTCCAGCATCCCTCCGATGACCTAACAACCCTCGCCTCCATCTCAAACCCGAGCTCCACCCCCTGCACCCTCTCACCGGCGAGCCCATCGCATCTCGTCGACCCCATCATCATCATCGTCACCGACGCCATCATCCTCTCTATCTTTCCGTCCTCTACACTTCTCACTCCCTCTCTCTTTCCCCCTCTCTATTTTCTCCCTGCACACTCTCTGTCTCTATCTCCCTCTCCCTCTCTGACCTCTCTCTCTCTCCTACTGACCTCTCTCTCTCTCTCCCTGCTTCTCTGTCTCTCTGTTCTCTCCCATCTCTCTCTGCTTGTCTCTCTCTCTAACTCTCTCTGATCTCTCTCTTCCCTCCCCTCTCTCTGGTTTTCTCTTTCTACCTCACTCTCACTCTAACTCTCTATCTCTCTCTCTCTCTCTCTCACTGGTCTCTTTCTCTCTCTCTCTAAAATCTCTCTCTTCCTTTACCAGCTCCTCACAACCCTGTAGCAATCACATGCTTCACCTCCAGCCAACCTTCGCTGTCATACTCGAGCTCCTAGCCTAGTCCAAGCTCCGAGGCCTAGCCAAGATCGAGCCGAGGCCAAACCTTGCTGTGTTCCATTCCACTGCTGCCGTACAACCCCGAGACGTCTCCAGGCAAGTGTTTTACTTGCTTACATGCTATATACTCAAGTTACAATCTTAGATTACATAGATCATAAAGTTACAATTTTGGATCAATTAGGTGTCATATCTGTTCGATACATGTTCTCATAGGAAATCATCATCTATTTTGATGGAACTCAATTGTTTAAGCTGGCCCATATGGCTGTGAATCTAGTGTGTGAATTTCGTTGGATAATATGACCGTTAACGACTATAATGACTACCCCCAAGTTTACTCGTAAAACTAAAATTTTCTTGTACCTGAAAACCGTTAAAATCACTATAAATTATATACATACTGGAATGATGCGTTCGAGGGCTCAAATCGAAGTCAACTCGACGAACTTTAACCATATACTAATTTACAGATATTTCTGTACTTAAACTGTGACAAAATTTGGATCGGAGTGCGACTCTGGACTGCAGTCCAGAGCGACTCTGTTTACTGTGTGCTGTCACGTGATGAGCACCACCCTGTTTCCTTAACTCGTAGGTTGCGTAACTCCGCTGTTTATTAAATATGAATCTGATAGCTAGATAATACAAGTGGTTTCATCCTATTTCGTTATCGTTTGTTATTTAAACTGTAATTTAATAGATGTGGACGTATAACAGTCCCAACAGAATCAGAATTGACATACTAGTATTAAACAGTGTATATCTCCTGATGTACAGACGCGATCGAAGATCCGTCTATTGCGTTGAAAACCTAAATGAAAACCTTAGCTTTAGTTCAACTGTAGTGTCGCTAAAATCTGATCCCAACTGGGATTAAAATGCGTTGCGAAACGGACTTCCGATTCTGAAACCGGATTTCCAGCCGTGAACGCTTAAAATGAAATGGCTATAATTAGTGATCCTGGAACCCGACTGGCATGAAACTAAATTCGATGGATAGATAACTGAACATACTAATTATTACCTGTTGATCGTTTCGCTAAACTGTACACGTTTGATTTATGATAAATTATGCAAGTGGTAAATTATTGATTCATGACACCCTAATCATGCTTTACATACTGTTCACGCATCATATCTTACACATGTCACTGCATTGATAACCTAGTGATAACGTGCATTACCCAGTGTTAGGTATTAGTGATGATTGTGGCAAGTACGTTAGTGTTCGTGTATCAGTGAAAAAGTGGAAGTGACACGTACTTGTACACGATTAGTGAACCTTATTATTCTGTTGCATTATCGACGTCTGTAGGACACGTGTAAGTGTGACTATAAGTGGTATGGGACACTTATGGAAGCTCTTACACGGGTGTCACAGATAAGGCACCAGACACTGCCATTTATCTTAGGTATTAGTCGGGACGTGCTTGATGGAGGTCCTGCCTCCAGTTCTCGCGCAGACTTGTTACAGACCGATTGGTATTTAGGATTATGGTTAGCGTTTGATGTAGACCACGGGGTGTGGGGTAGTTTGAGTGTGAGTTCAACAGAATCTCGGGAGTCCCATGCCGGCTTATATATTTAGGGAGATATATGGAGATTTACAGGGTACATGATTATTACCGTGATATACATGTTGGGCCCGTGGTCCCTTGCCTTTGGGTTCTGCCCTTGGGTGGAGGACACTCGCGAGTGGTTGACTCTCACACTTGGACTGACGATAGGCTTAGTGACCTGTACATTGAGACTTAGAGACTGATAGGGATGATAACATCGACATACGTACTACTGTGTTGACATACGTGGCATATCATTCTACTGCTTTTACTGTTCCGCTGCATTGATTACTGCATGCTCATAACTATACCGTTATTGATTTACTGTTATATATATCTATTATTACTGTTAGAATTGTCACATGAATTTATATATTATATTTCTGTTGTGTCGCTCTGACGATCTGAGTATGCATGCTCAGTGTGAGGAGAAGATTTAGCCTGGACCGGGATTAGACGTGCATTACAGACACCTCGACTTGCTATCCATAGTTATATTCGTTTGTTTCCCCTCAGGTCAGTTCTTTACCTTGTTTCATTCAGTTACTGCATTTCTCATTACCTGCGCATCATTTACTGTTTACCATGAAAAACTAGAAGCCGAAGTGTGACTACGGCAGGACATTTCCTTGACCGTAGGAGCATGGCTGGCCTTGTCTACCCCTCGTATTCCGTATTTTGGGAAGCGGGGCGTGACATGGTTTAGTTGGTATCAGAGCCTAGGTTTTGCTTCGATTGGGATTGCAGTTTTCCGTGTAGAGCTTGACAATCTATGACATCCCTCAGTCTAGATTGTAAACTTGATATCCTTGATCCATATTCACATTGAGTGTTCTGCTATCCATTCGCTAGGGTTTCGGGTGACTTGGCAAGGTTACGTGGTTGCAATTGCACTACCGTACTCTGTTTAAGTGACTTAAAGTCATACAGTTGATTCTCCACTTGTAATAAATTCATCACCTCTGATATTCTTGAATCTTTGTCCTATCCATATTATATTTTGATTCGTATAGCTTGTGACTTATATCATCCTCAAGATTGTTGTTTCAGGATCATATCTTCCAACGACTCTTCATCTATATCCGCTCCCCAGAATCAGACCATTGAGATTCTGAGTGTACTGCAAGGTTTAAAGGAAGCCCAGGAGCGAACAAACGACTTGTTGGCTGAAGGACTGAGAAGGCAGGTGAATCAGGCACCAGCAGTTGTCTCCAATCATGAAGGGATACCTGATAGACGAGGAAAAGAGAAGAAGATGAAGCGCCAATTTATTTCCCCGCGACAGAAGCAGCAGAAGGCCCTATATTGTGGGTACTGTAAGAGGCCAGGACACCTTCAGAGGGATTGTCGCCGCGCCCAAGGGAAATGTCTGATTTGCGGATCCAGCGGACATCTTATCAACGGTTGCCCAAAAAGGAAGGAGCTACAAGGAGGAGACTCATCCGCACTCTCCACTTCTGCCAAGTGAGGATTATTGCGTAGTTCGAATTTCAAGGATAAGGCGGACCCAACACTAGATTCAACTCGCGTGACGAAGATGCAGCGGTCTAGCAATCAAAGAAGAATTTTCTTGTTTTCTAATTTCAGTAATAATGGTGTCATCCTCTTATAAATATTTCTTTCCGTTTGAAATCTTGTATCCGTTGAACTTTTAGTTGAATTGCAATAAAAAATTGAATCATAATATATATATCATTCTCTTGCTTTCTCCTTATTTATACTATTCATTATCACAGTATTTTAATCCTGATCTTTCAGTTCCTACCACCGCATATTTTCCTATACTTCGTACCCTGAGCTATTTTCTTGATGTATTCCACCGTATAATCATGACCCTTTCTTTTCAGGCCATGGCCCACCCCGGAGCAGCGCCGCATCTAGATGAGGATGCACAGTCATGCGTTTCCTTAGACCGCACGCTGATGAGTTCAGATGATGAGATCAACGATCCCCAAGCCAATTTCGGAAACAGCGATTCAGAGAACGAAGGAGCAGCCACCCCAGAGTTTGACATGATAGGCGATTCCGACGAAGAGGAAGGAGACCCTGAAGAGAACCCGACAGAGGAAGACCCCGAGGAAGAACCGATAGAAGAAAATCCAGTGGAGGAAAACCCCATGGAAGAGAATCCAGGAGAAGAGAATCACATGGAATCGGACCTCGATGAAAAAGCTCCATCCGAGGAAGAAGGACCAGAGGATTAAGACCCTGCTGTGGAAGAACTCCCAATGGCGATCCCTGCGAGGCGATATGGAAACGGACGTCCCTACCTGAGTGCGTGAGCCTACCGCAACCTGCTGAATCTCCACAACCGCGACTGACGGGATTTCTTTCAGATGTTGTCTTATCTGGCCAAATAAAATCTGTGTATAGTTTAGGGCCACCTTTCGTCTTTGAGAATGCCTTGTTTGAAATCTTCTGGAATAAAATAAATCACTGATGTTCATTAATTTTTTGATCTTCTTAGTTCACTTGATACTCGATTATTTCTTCTATACAATTATTTTTCCCTTTTTATATCTGTCCGCCCCTATTCCTTACATTGTCTTAACCCTCACTCAGATTAACCAGTACCGCATCCAATCTTTTAGTAAGTCCACCCTTCATCCATCGTCTGTGCCCCGTTTGAGATTCCTCTAGGAGGAGAGCATTCCTTATGAAATTTCTGAGTTAGCTAACCTTTCAAATTTTTGATTCATATGATGTACCGACCGTCACCATTCCCATACTTTTTCCCTTGTAGTCCATTGTTGCTCAGCCTTACTTTCCGTGCCGACCCGATCCCAATCTTCTTGAACTTCAGCCTAAAGCCGCCACACACCTACCTTCTGAATGAGCCACCCTTCCTTGTAATTATCACCCTAGCTAGCTCTATACCTCCTTGTGTTTTTCCTGTTACCCTAACTATATTTAGGGACACTGTTATTCGAAAATTTAGTTTTCGGTATTTTGTATTTATCAAAGAGTACGTGTTATTGATTACTCCGTTTTATGTATTTTAAGTACATTATTATTATTCTCATTTTCTGTAGCGCGACCTTACACCGCGCATATTTTTGTTCCATATTTCTTATTTTCACGATATGAGTTTTCTAAGTTATTTTTTTAAAACTATTTGATCGATACAATATCCTAAAATGTTTTAACCTACCGACAAATCTTTCACTACTTTATTGTCGTTACTTTCTTTTCGAGTATTGTGCCTATGGTTACTATTATCAATGATTGTGCCTTATACTTACTATTTCTGATGTGCTACTTTTGTTATACGTATATGTGCATATAATTGAGTTTCGATTTTATCGAGTACGCCTCGAATAATATTGTTCGTTATTATTGTTATTTATATTCCCGTATATATGTAGTTGCTCTTATAGTTGTTTCTGCCTTATATTTATTTAGAACCATCCTTTTGTATGTTGTTCTTGCATATATAAACTTTCAAATTTCTTCATCCGCCTATTTCAAGTAAATAGTGTGTTAGTTTGCGATATAGTAGCTTTCGTTTATTTTTAGCTTGTCGTTCTTTAAATTTCGAGGACGAAATTTTTGTAAGGGTGGTATGATATAATACCCAGCCCCTTTTATACCAATATCTGTATATTTGTTATGCTTGAATTTTATTTAATTTATTTAAATTTTATTTCTTCTAAACCCTAATCCCAATCCCCTATTTTCCTTTCCCATTTATAAAAACCTCTATTCCGGCCCAGAACTCCATTTCCATTTTTGATTATTTCCTAAAACCCGTTCCTTTTTATTAGACCAAAACCCAAACCAAATCTATCAGTTTCTTTTTATAAAATCCCAGCCCTTTGTAATTTTCTCATTATTTTATTTTTATTTAAACTCAAAATCCTAATTTTTCCCTTCAACTCATTTTTTTTATTTAATTAAAACTAAACCCTAAAACCTAATTAATTCCTAGAGCCATTCCCCAGTTTTTAGAAAGGAAAATTGATTTTTGGCAGCCCAACCGAGCCCGGCCCACTCCCTTTAGTTTTTTTTTCCCATTAAATGTTCCTTTAAAACCCCGGCCCGTTCTTCCCCAGCCCACACTTTCCATTTATTAATTAATTAACTTTTATTCACACACCGGCCCACTCCCTTGGCCCGCGACTCAACCCGACCCGGCCTATACCCTAACCTCTTTCGTCTCCAACGGCTTTTTTCCCTAATTCCCGCTCGCGATCCGCGCTCCTCGCCTCCGCCGACGCCCACGCTCGCGCGCCATTACTCACCACGACGCGCGACCCCCGTCTCCCTATCTCTCCTCTCGTACACACCCTCACACCCTCTTCCTCGCTCTCTCTCTCCCTCGTTCTCATTTCCTCCTCAAACTCTTCTGCAGCCATTTCCCGACGACGACGTCGATGACTGCAGCCATCTCACGCCTACGTCGCCTCCGCCTTCACCACCTCTAGCATACCTCCGACGACCTAACAACCCTCGCCTCCATCTCAAACCCGAGCTCCACCCCCTGCACCCTCTCGCTGGCGGGCCCATCGCATCTCGTCGACCCCATCATCATCATCATCGTCACCGACGCCATCATCCTCTCTATTTCTCCATCCTCTACACTTCTCACTCCCTCTCTCTTTCCCCCTCTCTGTTTTCTCCCTGCACACTCTCTGTCTCTATCTCCCTCTCCTTCTCTCTGCTCTTTCTCTCTCACTCACTGACCTCTCTCTCTCTCCCCCTGCTTCTCTCTCTCTGTGTTCTCTCTCATCTCTCTCTCTGCTTGTCTCTCTCTCTAACTCTCTCTTCCCTCCCCTCTCTCTGGTTTTCTCTCTCTCCCTCACTCTCACTCTAACTCTCTATCTCTCTCGCTCACTCTCTCACTGGTCTCTCTCTCTCTCTCTCTCTCTCTCTAAAATCTCTCTCTTCCTCTACCAGCTCCTCACAACCCTGTAGCAATCACATGCTTCACCTCCAGCCAACCTTCGCTGCCATACTCGAGCTCCTAGCCTAGTCCAAGCTCCGAGGCCGAGCCAAGATCGAGCCGAGGCCAAACCTTGCTGTGCTCCATGCCACTGCTGCCGTACAACCCCGCGACGTCTCCAGACAAATGTTTTACTTGCTTACATGCTATATACTCAAGTTACAATCTTAGATTACATAGATCATAAAGTTATAATTTTGGATCAATTAGGTGTCATATCTGTTCGATACATGTTCTCATAGGAAATCATCATCTATTTTGACGGAACTCAATTGTTTAAGCTGGCCCGTATGGCTGTGAATCTAGTGTGTGAATTTCGTTGGATAATATGACCGTTAACGACTATAATGACTACCCCCAAGTTTACTCGTAAAACTAAAATTTTCTTGTACCTGAAAACCGTTAAAATCACTATAAATTATATACATACTGGAATGATGCGTTCGAGGGCTCAAATCGAAGCCAACTCGACGAACTTTAACCCTATACTAATTTCCAGATATTTCTGTACTTAAACTGTGACAAAATTTGGATCGGAGTGCGACTCTGGACTGCAGTCCAGAGCGACTCTGTTTACTGTGTGCTGTCGCGTGATGAGCACCACCCTGTTTCCTTAACTCGTAGGTTGCAGAACTCCGCTGTTTATTAAAGATGAATCTGATATCTAGATAATACAAGTGGTTTCATCCTATTTCGTTATCGTTTGTTATTTAAACTGTAATTTAATAGATGTGGACGTATAACAGTCCCAACAGAATCAGAATTGACATACTAGTATTAAACAGTGTATATCTCCTGATGTACAGACGCGATCGAAGATCCGTCTATTGCGTTGAAAACCTAACTGAAAACCTTAGCTTTCGTTCAACTGTAGCGTCGCTAAAATCTGATCTCAAATTGGATTAAAATGCGTTGCAAAACGGACTTCCGATTCTGAAACCGGATTTCCAGCTGTGAACGCTTAAAATGAAATGGCTATAATTAGTGACCCTGGAACCCGACTGGAATGAAACTAAATTCGATGGATAGATAACTGAACATACTAATTATTACCTATTGATCATTTCGCTAAACTGTACACGTTTGATTTATGATAAATTATGCAAGTGGTAAATTATTGATTCATGACACCCTAATCATGCTTTACATACTGTTCACGCATCATATCTTACACATGTCACTGCATTGATAACCTAGTGATAACGTGCATTACCCAGTGTTAGGTATTAGTGATGATTGTGGAAAGTACGTTAGTGTTCGTGTATCAGTGAAAAAGTGAAAGTGACACGTACTTGTACACAATCAGTGAACCTTATTATTCTGTTGCATTGTCGACGTCTGTGGGACACGTGTAAGTGTGACTATAAGTGGTATGGGACACTTATGGAAGCTCTTACACGGGTGTCACAGATAAGGCACCAGACACTGCCATTTATCTTAGGTATTAGTCGGGACGTGCTTGATGAAGGTCCTGCCTCCAGTTCTCGCGCAGACTTGTTACAGACCGATTGGTATTTAGGATTATGGTTAGCGTTTGATGTAGACCACGGGGTGTGGGGTAGTTTGAGTGTGAGTTCAACAGAATCTCGGGAGTCCCATGCCGGCTTATATATTTAGGGAGATATATGGATATTTACAGGGTACATGATTATTACCGTGATATACATGTTGGGCCCGTGGTCCCTTGCCCTTGGGTTCTACCCTTGGGTAGAGGACACTCGCGAGTGGTTGACTCTCACACTTGGACTGACGATAGGCTTAGTGACCTGTACATTGAGACTTAGAGACTGATAGGGATGATAGCATCGACATACATACTACTGTGTTGACATACGTGGCATATCATTCTACTGCTTTTACTGTTCCGCTGCATTGATTACTGCATGCTCATAACTATACCTTTATTGATTTACTGTTATATATATCTATTATTACTGTTAGAATTGTCACATGAATTTATATATTATATTGCTATTGTGTCGCTTTGACGACCTGAGTATGCATGCTCAGTGTGAGGAGAAGATTTAGCCTGGACCGGGATTAGACGTGCATTACAGACACCTCGACTTGCTATCCATAGTTATATTCGTTTGTTTCCCCTCAGGTCAGTTCTTTACCTTGTTTCATTCAGTTACTGCATTTCTCATTACCTGCGCATCATTTACTGTTTACCATGAAAAACTAGAAGCCGAAGTGTGACTACGGCAGGACATTTCCTTGACCGTAGGAGCATGGTTGGCCTTGTCTACCCCTCGTATTCCGTATTTTGGGAAGCGGGGCGTGACAGTGGTAATAGTATAATTACGAGATAATAGTAAGTAAGATAAAATAAATGACAGATTGACTGGTCATCATGTAAGTGCTAATAATAAGTTTTATAATCATGTGATAATAGAAAATATTAATACAAATTATAGTATCAAAATAATTTATATGACTAGGGCACATAGAGTGCAGCGATATTATAAGGAGTGATAGTGTAGAAAGTTTAATTTATATATATAAAATATTAAGCCCAAAGCATTTAATTGATTAACAGTAATAATGGTATATTTTTATGTTTTAGATTAGGATATAAGTGTTGATATTTTGCATGCTAGTATATACCAATATTGTTGCAACAGAAACATATAATTACTTATAAATCCTTTTATATATTAAACCACATTTATATGTTAAAAGTTATTTTATTACGCTTGCACTTTTACAGTTGTTCACTTGATGAAAAGATTAATAGGTATTCTAGATCCTAGAGTTTTCATCATGTGTACAAGTATTATAAGATACATTAATAAAGCGGCAGAATATTACAATTTTATTTAAATATTGTAAGTTAATAATTTATTTAGAGAATTACCGATGTTGCATCGACAAAAAAATAAAAGAGTAAGCGTACTTGCCTCGGAGACAGATAAACACGACGACACAAAGAACAACTCCAAGATTTAATTGCTCGGCTAATTTTGAAGAAGAAGAAAATATTGTGATGGGAAAAAGAGAAGGTTGATTTATATGAGAAGGGGAGAGATGATAATAATTATGTTGTTATTTATAGGGAAGAGAGATGTTGTTTAAAGATTGGAGAGATTATTATAATTGGAGAGAGAAATATTCTGATGAGATGAGATTTGGATTTGATTTTATAAAAGAGAGATATGATGGGTTGTTATATACTTCTATAAGATATTAGAAAAATTGTATATATACATATTAGTTTATAGTGAAAATATATGTAGATATGTATATGGTTATGGGTTAATGAAAATAAATATAATTAGTTATATATATATAGGATTTTATGATATCAAACAACTAAAATATATTTTCAGTTAAACTATCATAACAAAATATTTTCAATTATATATATGTATGTATATAGGTTTGTAGAAAAATAATTAAAGAGAGAGTAGATTTGAGAAAGAGAATCTGCTGAGAGAGATTAGATTAGATTGGAGAGAGAGGGATTTTGTTGGGGAATATATATCGAAAGAGAGCGGGGGTTTGGTGAAATATAGTTAATGATATAGAAAAATATATGTAGATAGAATAGAATATGGGGAGAAAGAAATCTGTTGGAACAGATATTTGTTTGGAGAGAGAGAATAGTATTTGTTTTAAAAGAATAAAGTTATCAGGTGAGAGATATATGGTAATTGGAGAGAGAAAATTGAGTTGTTTGTTTAGGAAAAATATTTATATGGTTAAAACATTTAACATGGGCTCTCTTGACTTTTCAAAATTAAATATTTTAACTAAATAAATATCGTAAGACAAAATATCTTATAAATGGAATTTAAAAAGGGGTAAAATCTTATGTATATGTATAATTTGAAGAAATACCAAATAAAATATTTTTTGTTTAAACTATAATACTAAAATATAAATATGGTTATAAAATAGTGTTAGACAAATAAATATTTAAACACTAATAATATGCATATTTAACAAACTTGAAAAACCATAATTATATGCATATATCTTGATTAAAAGTATTAAACTCCAAGTTATAATAATAAAAATAAAACAAAACCCAATATATCCAAAAGAAAAAGAAAAAGAAACGTATGATCGAACTAGAATGTTACAAGATCAGCAAGATACAGAGCACAATTGCGTTTTCAGTGTCCCAACTTGTGGTAGTAAAAACATTCTCCTTTTCCACTTCCCACGGCCCCGGATTTGTCTTTCCCCTTTGCCTTTACAACTCCACCTCTCGGTTTGGTGGGTTTCTTCTTCTTCTTTCCCTTGGCCTTGCTTTTGGGACGGAAGAGGAAGATGGCCCAGCAAGCAGAGCGGGAGTTTTCACTGTCTTAAGCGTGCTCTCTGCACTTCTCAACATATTGAGAAGTTCACGCAGTGATTTCTCCAAATCGTTCATATTGAAATTCACAATGAATGGAGCAAAGGCAGGGGAGAGAGACTGTAGAACAATATCAGTATATTGCTCATTATCCATGGCCCATCCCAGGTCCTCAAGTTCTTCTATAAGACCAATTATCTTCAAGACATGTTCTCCTACTGATGTGCCAGGAGCCATCCGCATCTGAATCAACTTTCGAGATGCCTCGTATCGTAAAGTCCGAGATTGCTCTGCATACAACTCCTTTGTATGAAGAAAGATGGATTGTACATCCATCTTCTCGTGCTGCTTCTGATGTATACTATCCATAGAAGCAAGCGCGAGGTACTTGGCCGTGTCACAATCAATATCCCATGTTTTTCGGATCTCCTTATCCGAAACAGATGATTCAGGACCTGGGACGGATGAGGCTTTGGCAGTGAGGACATATGATACTTTATCATATGTGAGTGCAATGTTCAAGTTCCTCAACCATTCTTTATAATTCGGTCCTGTCAGTTTGTTTTTCTCTAAAACAAGCTTAAGTCCCGTCATCGGTATTTGCCATTAGGAGAGAGAAAAGAAAACACTCAGCAAAATACTCTTTCAAAGATTTAGATTGGTTATTATCTTATCTAATCGATGTCTCCTACGGCTTTTATCAAATTTTCTTTCAAAACCTCAAAAAGAAAACTAGCCAGGATTAATTACATTCTACAGTTTCGCTAACCAGTTAGCCAGGCGCCTATCGGTACTTTGAGGGAGGTTCCCCGTGCTTTCGCACCGACCTAATTTAAATAAACCTCATTTTCCCAGAGGTCTTACCCCGTTGACACCTTTCTAGACACCTACTGGATTAGCTAATTGTAAAGTGCAAAACTCTTCTGGGAGTAACTCTTACTCACAGTGGGATCGGGATCCATCTATCATATAGAAGGTATGCAATCTCATTGCAAATTTCCACTCTTGAAACTCCCCGATATGTTTTTTATCCCTAACTGCTTATGACCTTGGCTATGGTCAACATATCATAAGTACTAGTCAAGTTCTACCTGTCATTTCGTGATTAACCAGACCTACCCATATGACCCTTGACTATGATCAACATAATCACATGAATGTCCTAACTGATCGCATCATATGCTTTGTAGGAAGACATCACTTAGCTACCGTATACTACGTCTTGATTATAATCAACATACGCAGCACGAATACTAAGTACTCTGCTTCCTAAAATGACGGAGGGTTGCGGATGGTTTTTATGAAAACCTTTAACGCTTTGAACTTGATCTCGTTGTAGAATCAAAATAGTTTAGAAAAGGAGTGGCTTAAGCTCCGCATCTTTTGAAACTTGCATTTTTCATAAAAAGGCCGAGTGTGTTTCAAATCCGATTCTACAACATCTTTAGGTTTCTTTTTCTTTGCATTAATCTTATTAATGTAGTCCCATCATTTAAATTCCTAAGCCATCACAGAAAAGAAACGAAAATAGAACGTACACTTATGCCATCTGTATTCGCCACAGTGTCCCGTTATGCACCGTTAGGTTACTTAACTAACGGCATAGCGGGGTGGGACTAGCGCAGGTGTAAAACATAAGCAACGTTTATTATATATCATATATATAATAATAATCCATTCGTTTCAGATATTAAGTAATCACATCAAAGAATATCAACAGCAGAAGCACATATGAAAATATAGGATATCTAGGAGGTCCGTATTTTGTATTTAGCCAATAATAGAAAATACGGATTCCACGGTCGCGATGAATAGCCAAGCCCACACCCCTAGACCCCTACGAGAGCGGCAAGTGACCCTGCCAATTCTAGAGTTTAGGAGACCCGGTCTTGACTCCTCGAGATGGCCTCCTACTGAACCCTAGAACCCGGTCACTTGTGCTCCCCTCCTTGGATCTATCCTAATGCGGAAAAGTAAATAATATACAATAATGGTGACATCATTCTCAACCCGGAAGTGCCCCAAATAAAAGAATATTACATACAATTAATTTTTACATGAATGAAAATAGACTCTCATCTCACATAAAACCCCTGGCTATTCAATCACGACAATCCTGCACATCATATCTTAGCAACACATAATATCACATATCATCAACTTAAGTAAGTATGCGTATCCCGATTGTTGTTGATGTATAGCAACGAAACCGGTGATACACCACATACTACATTTACGGTCGCAGAAAAGAACGTGAAAAACAACAACAATTGCAATTATCACATATATCTAGACGATGTTAAACGTTTCGATCGAATCAACACATACCCACAAATTACCCCGAGAGCTCAACACTTGAGTAAAGTTAAAATACCCAAAAAACGTACCACAGTGTCTATGGACCAGCCGTAGAAGGGTCAACCAATGCCTCACCTACGGCACCACGGAACTACGACAAACCCTAAGGTTCAGTCGCGGTTCCGTGGACATAGAATCGAGTTAAGGTTTTTTGTTCTTCTAGAGGGTCCATAGGGATACTTGTACGATTTTCCGAATACTTTTAACTTGGGAAAATTACAACTCTTGAAAATTTCAGCGGGGTTCTATATGTGGGGTTTGAAGTTCGTTCGAACTGTTAAACATTGTCTAAGTTAGCATTACAGTGTTAAAATATACGACTACGAAACACTACGAATTAGCCATTAGTCAAATTAAACATCACATGAAATTTTGGGCTAAACAAACAATACCTGAAACCCCAAATCCTAGAGAACAGAGCACTGGTGAAATACGAAGTCGAACAGGTGAAGGGGGGCCGACCAGGCCGGATATTTTGGCTTGGTGCTCAGCCAAAATCCGAGCAATGGGCTTCGTATTTCACAGGTGTTCTCAGTATATCACATGTAAACTTCTGCAGTTGTTTAAATAATTTTTAAATGACTTTTTAAAAAATTTCCACAGAGCAAATTTAGGGTTTCAAACATCGTATTTTCGGAGTTGTTTTCGTTTTCGTAATAGTTATAACACCGTGTCTAAATTTCTAGCTTGGCTCTGATACCACTGTTGGGATTCCTTAACACCATGCCTAGGGTTTGCAAGCATCACTCATGCCACAATAAAAATTTGGGGAGGTGCTAAACAATCTAACCATGAATCTTAACTAGAATTTTTAGGGTAATATCAATAGTATCACATACAAAAAACTATTTATCACTAAGTGAAGAGAATACAACCTTTGTAGACTTGCTTTAGTGACTCCTTGGATCTTTGAGAGTTTGAAACGGCTCGCTAGAAACCTTTCTAGTCCACGATGATCCACCCGAAGTCCCTTTGCATAAAGCTCCTTGCTTCACTTGATTAAGAATGAGAATGAAGCAAACACTTAACACTATTGGGATAGAGTAGTGTAGAATGGTGATGTGGTTTCTTTTCTCTATTCAAAACCCTTTCTTTTTATGAACCCCACTCAAAAGAAATCTCAAGAGAGAGGAAGAAGAAGATGGCTTTGCTTGAGCTCAAGAGTTATGATAAAGATAAAAGAAAATGAGAATAGAAAATATAAATATTTTCACACTCTCATCTCAAACCATGGTAAACAAATATCTAGATATTTTGTAAATGAGTTAAAGCAACAAAGGAAAATAAATCAAGGGTTAAACTCATGGTTAAGTGTAGAAGAGTGTGGAACAAATGAATTATGATTAATTTTCCTTTTTCTTTAACTCAAAAACAATTATATATAGATATATTTATTCACCATGTGAGTCTTGCATTTCCATCTCAAGTGTATCAACAACCATGATACCATGTATGCATGTATGTGTCTTTACACATCAACATGTGCATACATGCATGCATACATCAATATAGAAAAGGGTTTGATAAAGAAGCGAGCTAAAAGTCAATGTTAAATCAATAATTGATTTAACAAACCGGTCATATCACATACGACCTGACCAATAAAAAAACGCCCGATTAATATACGGTATCACATATACGCATTTAATCGGGTCCCCGCGCATATCTCATATGCACACCATATCGTTTCGCCTGAGCTAGGAAACTCCTGTGTGGGACTCTAAGACTCGTCAATACGCCGGCAGTAGGTGATGATCATATCAAACACCCACAAACCGCAAGCGGTCAGCTAAACGTAACGGCCACCTGGGTATTGAGCGATCAGAAGAAAACAAGCGAAGCTGTCAAAAACTCCCGTCAAGCCAACTGGCAACACTTACCATACAGTCCGGTCTCTTCTTCAGATATGCTGCATATCGAGTTTAGGGATGGTATCATCGACCCCAATAACTCAATAAGTCATGCTGGTGTATGGCTCATAACAGATCGAGAAACTATTGATAACACTTATCAGTAAATCTAAGCAGCCCTGGCCAGGGACTTCCTGTTATAGCCAATCGAGCATAGCACAATATCAACCCCCAATACCGGGAGAGACAAAACCCCTCCTATTGCTCATTGCCTCCATGTGCCTCGGGACTGTACCCAAAATCCACTTGTTTGCACGGCTCAGTAGAGCCGTGGTAGGGTGGAGATCAAAGTACAGTAGGAGGACACACAAGAATCTATGACGATCTCGGGTCTACAGACTAACCTGTACCAGTGTCACCTGAGAACCGCTATCCGACAATAGATATAATACCACATAGGAGTTCTCGGCGATCCCATTCAGTGTAACCAGTCTTCACTGAGCACCCACATACAATCTTTGGTGTCATCACACCAGATGGATATGGGATCATCCATCGTCCATCATATGGGACAAGAATGGTATACGCTAGTCTACTCTGGAATATCAATGCCCCATCTCGATGCACCCACGACTAGAACAGTTTAAGGATATGCTCATTAACTACATGTGTCCCACTAGTATGATCTGCATCATAGTCCCAACAGTTAAGCAAATATCCTGAGGGCTTTATCAACATGTACTAAATGAGTAAGATGCATGATCAAATGAACATGTCATGATAAAGTAAACCAGATAGCATACTATCATGTCGAGCAAGAAAGTCATCTGTACACACACACACACACACATACACACACACACACGTCCAAGCATCCACTATACATATAATGGCCTCTAGGGCATACATATATCCAACAACGATAGGTATAATACCAACTAGGAGTTCTCGGCGAGTCCATTCAGTGTACCCAGTCTCCACTGAGCACCCGCATACCATCTTTGATATCAAATACCAATGGATGTGGGATCATCCATCGCCCATCATATGGGTCAAGATGCGTATACGCTAGTCTACTCTAGAATATCGATGCCCTGTCTCGATACAGTCTCGACTAAGAACAATTATAGGATGTACTTGTGGACTACCCTTGGCCCCAATAGTATGATCTCCATCATAGTCCTGGTAGTCAAGTACACATCCTAAGGGCTTTATTAACATGTGAGAGCAAGACAGCATCACTTATACAAGTCAATATGTTAAGATAAAGTGCAACCAGATAGCATGCTATCATGTCGAACAAGAAAGTCCTCCCTATATATGTCCAAGCATCCACTACAATATACATCACATATACAGTAATGGCCTCTAGGGCATACATATAACCAACAACTCTGTCATCCAGGTCACCTTGGAAGCCTAAAATGATAACCACCTCCTGAAGGATGCTGCCGTTGCCATATAACAAGAACATCCACTTATGTTCATAACTGCTTCCCAACGTTTCTCTAGGATTGGATTAATATATATGCTTATTGCAGCTAGTGCAAAAGCAATATCTGGTGTGATACTTTACATCACATAATTGGCTCAATTTTCTAAGCAAGTGATATGCCAATCATGTAAATCCCCCTCCCCTTTAGTCTGAAAGACATCCTTTAGAGAGGGTGACTCCATCATCTGCGGGTACACCACCATGCCAGGAGTCAACCATTCTAAAATATCTTTAGAATAATGTCAAAGTACCCAGATTGGGACACTTCCCAAATCTAGATCTAAAACCGTAGATTTAGTAACCAGAAAACCTGATATTATATCCATATCATATGAGGAGAAACAATTTTGTGACAACCACAGTATAACCAATCATAATATAGGAATTTCACTTCCTATCAAGAGTATGACATCCAAATACCAGAACATCACCCCCTACTACCTTCTTACTAGATCCATCTTCTATTCTGATAAAGTCAAAACCTATTACTGTCACATCAAAAATAAATGATCTATTTCTGCTATACCTGTTTTAGTCTATAAATAGACATAAGCTACTTGCCCTCTATGCTTCCGCTGCTCCCACTGAATACAACAACCCTTTGGCAGAGTCATATACGCGTGCACTTCTAAAACTAGTTTAGAACGACGCTATATTCATCCTCCTGCCGGGTCTCATAGTCTAGAACAGCAGCAATGGCAAGTTTGGGTAAACAAGAACCTCCCTGTCACCGTCTTTGAGAAGACCAAAATACCACTCGGGTGCCTGATATTACCCACAAAATCTGTGGAGTGGCTAATGGAATGTCGAAACCAATTGAATTTTTAGGTTCTATTAAAATTTCAGTAATCGTTTGTGGTTTTGGGATCACTTCCAGTTCTACCATCTCCCACTAATGTTTTTTCTGAAAAGAATCCATTTTATTAAAACTGGTGGCGAGTCAAGAACAATATAACCACTGATCTTCCAGATGGTAGAAAGTTAACCCTCGTCATAGTCCGGGATAACCCACAAACTGCCATTACTAAAACGTGCCTTGAGTTTGTCCAGAGTCTGGTTTTAAGCATAAGCCGGACAACTCCATATAACTTAATATCGTTAAGATATGAAACCATTTATATACCATATAGAAACAAAGACACTAATTTAATTGGAACCAGATTCAAATTCATGAAGCTGTCTCCAGTGCATATCAACCAAATGGAAGGAGACCAAACAACATTACTCATCTAGGAGTGCATCCATATATGAGTAACTTGAAAGAGAAGCAAGTTCTCAAAAACCATTACTATCAACGGAATACCAAACACAAGTATCCATATCTTCGACTATCTCGAAGAATCCTGATACTTCCAACAAATGGTTCTCTACTTTATTCTTATATCTGTAACTTCTCAATATCTGGACCTTGCATTTCAACGAAATACTTGTCTAGAACTGGAGAAGTCGTGAGTAAATAGAATATAGTACGAGTACCAACCCCTTTGTCCTAATGGACACCGGACAACATACAATACTTTTTACAAGTCCTCCGAGTTCGATAACTCAAACCCTGTGCGTCGTAGGTTGAAAACTGTACTATGGTTAAAAAGAATTACACCGCTGTTGAATGCACCTTACATAATCACCAACTGATATAGGTAAATGACATAGACATAATTTCAAAATGTTATCTCACTTTATAAAATAAACGTACAGATATATCAGTTTGAAATTGGTGCATAACAATCGGATATTCAAAACCAAATATTTGCCGTCAGGCAAAAACCCAGGTGATTTCCTCAAATATCACCAATTACAACGAATTCCGATATAATGAGGATATAATCACCTAATTTCCAATATCTTACCCCCACTCACCATCTGTAATAACATACAGATGTGAGAAACTGGTCTGGTAAATACATACGCTGGAATTAGATTCCAATTAAGAAAACAGTTTTCAATTAATATCGCACAGTGAAACTGAAATATGAAAATGTTTCAAAGGGGTTAACTGGTATTCCTAGTAACGCCTCTTCCACTATCCTGATTCATGACAGTAACCATATGTTTACATGCCCTCACACCAATCCCTTTATTATGTTTTTATTTAATACCTTCTGTACACCTTCTTTAGGCTAATTAGTTTTCTTCCTTCCCTACCCTTCGACACCAGCCTAAGGTTTGGAAGAAAACTATCCAATAAGCGTAATAGGTGTACTCTCCTTATACCAGGAACCCTCGCAACATGAGAGAAGGTAAAGGGAAAAGACAACTGAATAATCCTATTCTATTTCTCCTGAACCGGAAACCATCCTCGAATCTAAAACGAATTCCTTCGAGTTCGTATGTAACTATACGATGGCATTTCCAAGCATTATGGACGTTCGTAGTGATATGAAGTGTTCTGGAGAAATCCAAAGTGGATGTGGGAGTGGCAGGGGTATACATGGTTTTGTCGTGAATGATAGCAGTCACAATTTTCTTTACCGTTATTATAATCCCTTTATATGTCTTTACTTATTACCTTCTGTACACTACCTTTAGGCTAATTGGTTTTCTTCCTTCCCCATCTTTCGGCACCTGCATATGGTTTGGAGGAAGATTATCCAATAAGCTCAATAGGTATACTCTCTCATAATCCTAGGAGCCCTCACAACCTGAGAGAAGGTAAAAGGAAAAGACAACCGAATAATCCTATTCAATCTCTCCAGAACCAGAATCCATCCTCGAATCCGGAACAAGTTCCTTTGAGTTCGTATGTAACTATATGATAGATTTATCCAATAGAAGTGGATGTTCGTGGTGATACGAGGTGTTCTGGAGAAATGCAAAGGTGATATAGAAGTGGCAATGATATATGCGATATCATGACATTCCCAAAACCAAAGTGTTTTAAGAAGGTTCGGTTAACTTGGTTCATGAGTTTTAGTTTAGGGTCGGGCTATAGTCGCAGCCTAAGAGAGAGAGAGAAAAGAAACACTCAGCGTGCACTCTAACTTAAATCAGAATGGTTAATCATTTTATCTAATCAGGATGGCTTCCATTATTTCCTCGAATTCTCCTCCAAACCAAAAGGAGAATTAGTCGGGATCATCTAAAATCATCCGAGGAGTAATCCTACTCATTAGTGGGAATCGGGATTCAACTATCATCGTATGATAACTTGATGGAATCCACTCAAATTACCATACTCCAGAAGGTATGTGCAAGTCTGGCAAGTTTCCTGTATGTTTGAAACCCCCGATGTGATTTTTTACCCTAAGACCCAAGTTACCTTGACTGAGTCAACATATCAAAGGATCCTAGTCAAGTTCAACCTGTCACTCTCTTGATTGCATCAGACCCACCCGCACGAGTCTTTGACTGAGCCAAAATGACCGCACGACTGTCCTAACCAATCGCATATCCATGTAACAGAAAAGCACTACATAGCTACCGAACACTACGCCTCGGCTAAGCACGACATACGTAGCACGAATACTTAGCAATACTAATCTGAAATGACAAAGGGCTACGGCTGGTTTTTGGTGAAAAAACCTTTAACGTAACGAACTTGATATCGTTGAAGGAATCTGTAACAACCCTAATTTTCTTATACACTTTTTCCTATAAAAAATTTTCAAATATTTTTTTCAAAAATTCATAAAGGGGTATTTATTGCCTGAGCACAGGATTTAAGTAATTAATTAGCAATTTAATTACAAGAAGGAGCTTGTAGCTCATTGGTAATGCCTTGCATTGCTGAACCAAGCCACCAGAGTTCAAATCCCCTGCCCCGCATTATTTTTAATATTTATTTTGTTTTAAATTTTATGGAAGCCCAACAGTCCACACAAGATAACTCCAGATTTTCCTACTACACTTTAAAAAACTAAATATACTAGAGGCTACACTAGACGACCCCCCACCTCCCCATGCCCCGACTCGGCCGAGTCGGCCGACTCGGGCCGGCGCCGCCGGCCGGACTCGTCCGGACGGCCGAGTTCCCTTCTTCAATATTGTGTCTCTTCATCTTCTAAACCCCCATGTACACTTCAAATTCCTAGATCGGTTTCAGAGACCTTTGAAATTCCCATTTACTCCATTTTAATGATTTTTTAATACATGTTTATATTAAAACCTTTCATATACCCTATTTACTCCAATTTTTAATGATTTTATACATTTTTACATTAAAACCTTTCATATACCCTATTTACTCCAATTTTTAATGATTTTATACATTTTTACATTAAAACCTTTCATATACCCTATTTACTCCAACTTTTAATGATTTTATACATTTTTACATTTTTATTTAAAAACCCTTCACCTACCATACTCCTAGCCTACCCTATAAATACACCCCCTCCTCTCTACCCTCTCATCCCAAAAATCCTAAGCTCACTCTCTCAAAATTTTCCAAGAAGTGTGTACTTTGAAAACAAGTTCGCGGCGAAACTCCGGCGAAATTCCGGCGGGAATTCCGGCGACGTTTCTAGAAACAACCGGCGACGAAGCAACGCCTCGGCAACCTCTCTAGTCCCCCTACACTCCTTTGCCTAATCAAAAACCCGTAAATCCCATTCTTTCTTTCTTTCTATTTCTCTAAAATACGAAACTACAAAACCCGACGGAAATCGGAACAAACCGATTTCCGATTCGGTTTTCTATAAAATCTCACTCATCACCAATTCCATAATGCTTAAACATATTCATGTTGAGTATTAATCACATAACAACTAATTTGGACAAAGTTTCTCACATGAAATGATAGCTTTTGCAATATTGTATCCTTTTTCACTTTAATATCATAATGTTTATTTTTTTCACTTCTAATCAATTCAATCATGTCTAAATATCTTTATCATAATTATTAAATTTGTAAAAATCAATTTGAATAAGTTTTCACACATGAAATGATAACCCTTTCAATTTACCGTATTTTTTCACCTTAATACCATCATATTTCAATTTCACATTTAACCCGTTAACATTGTTATACCTTAAAATAGATCACGAGGTAATGACCTACCTCCTCACACACACATATGCAACCATAATACGCTATCTTGAAAACTCCTAATACGATAAAACAAGATTTTACATTAAAATACCATTTTCTTGATAAAACCTTTTCTAAAATTTCTAAGTTTTATACAATTTTAAAACAATATCTTTTAATAGGAAATACGATAAGTTGTGGACATCGATCGTTTATCTAAATCTGACTTTATGGTGTCTAGGCAAGTGTGTCTAAGGTGAGTGGTTACTTAATTATGGCCACTACTTGTAGTGGAGAGCCTCCCACTTACCTGGCACTTACCTGGCCGCAATTGGCGGTGAAGAGGCGATTTGAGGCTTCTAATGACTTGTCGTTTAGACCATTTAGAAATAGGCTAGTTGGGTTAGAAAATCCTAGAATCTAAAATACGGAAACTTATACTTTGCAAATAAATATCTTATAAAACCGTTTTCTAAAGGATTAGTATTTTACAATCTTTGCAAAGTGCCGCCGCTACAACCCACCTTTGGGGAACCCGTTCAGGATCGTGCGGTTTATCGCGCACCCTCGGGCTAGTAGTGCGAGATTCAGACCTCCGCAAGGAGCATTCGGTCTCGAAAGGTTTAAAATACGACATCTTAAGAAATGAGATTTTTGGAATATAAAATATTTATTAAAATTATATTTTGTATAAACATATGTATATTTATCATTTAAATATCTATTTTATTATAATATAAATTTTCCACCTTTTTCTAAAAATCACAAGAATGAATTTTATATTAAAATACCATGAACTTCAAATAATCAATATTACAGATAAATACCCTTATTTATAAAACTAGGATATTTTCACTAGGAATGTCACAACATAAAATTCATCCTCATTACAACTCTAAAGACGAGTAATAAATACTTGAGGTGTATTTTGAAAAGTATATAAAAGTATTTTTACATAAAACCCCCTCAAGTTTATAAATTGCCCTAAGGACGCTAGCAATTATAAGACTTTGATCTGATTATCTGACTCGGGTTTGAGTCTGATTAATCTGACTTGAATATGATTCAAGTCAATTTATAATCTACAATATTCCAATTTAATATGAACACAAGAATTCATGAATCCAACTATACAATCTATACAACTTGACCGAACCGAACCATGAATATATATATTCCTTTTACATGATTCTCAGTTATTCCATTTACATGACTTTATGGTTACAACCGCTTACTGATATCATGGTTTCGGTCGATCAGTCAGTCAATCAATCTTACAATCAATACAATTTACAAGATAACAATACAAACAAGACATCGCGAGGTTTAAGGGGTAGACTGGTACGGAATATGTTAAAGGTGGCACGGGGTGGTCACTTAAGACGTAATTACATCCATGCCGTTGTTCCGTGGTATTATCGACGGAGCCTTGTACTACAGGTTACCAAGGTCCCCGGTGTAAGTGGAACTCCCCTCGTATACACTGGCATCTTCTGTACCAGGTTACAAACAACAGCGTAAATACAACATTACAATATTATAATACAACATTAAAAGCTAATCTCTCTCTCTCTCCTACTCTTTGTCTATTTCTCCCCTATCTTTGGAACTTACCGAGCGACATGTTCGCTGACGACATTCTATTTCTTTCTTCTTTGAATGTCGTCAGGTGGTTTGGACCCGGCGGAGATCGAGCCATCTCCAGAAGACTTGGAGCAGTTTGCCGAAGACCCTGCACTTTAGTTTCATTGTACACTTTTCCTTTCTGTATTTTTCATTTCCTGTTATGCCATTGTTTAGGCATCTTTTTATTTCAGTTGTATTTCCTTTTCATGCATTGTACAAAAGAATGTTGATAAATAAAAGTTGCTGTTCCTTTTATATCTCGTCTCTTGTGTATTTTCTTTTATATTGCTTAGATACGTTTAGCGCATATACTTCTGAGTATATACGTAGCGGATCTCGTCGCGTCCCCTTCGCCGTACACTGGGAAGCAGGGCGTGACAGAATCCAAGTGGTTTTACAAATATATAGTGGCGAAAACTTTTGCTAAAGAGGTCACTCCCTGTGAAGGGATCTCAGCTCTTTCCTCGTCGAATGAGATGCAGGATATTCCTAATCGAATACAATGATGCAAAGCAAAAAAATCGACTATAGTAAAGTTATTATGTTGACGCAAACTTCTGCCCAAGGGATCACTCCCGATGAAGGGATCTCGGCCCTTGTCTCGTCGAATGAGGTGCTGGATATTCATAACCTAATACCACTGTGCAAAGCAAAAGAAAACGTTTGTAATGTCAGTTTTTAAAAATCTTGGTTCCAACAACATCATATATGTAGGTTTTTTTCCTTGCATTGATCAGAATCAACGCAGTCCCATCAATTAATCACACCAGAAAAGAACGAAAATATGATGTACGTATATGCCATCCGCATTCGCCACTGGGTCCCGTCATCACTCGTTAGGCTACTTAACTAACGACAGAGTGAGGACTGGACTAGCGCTGGTGCAAAACATATACAACATCTACTATAACAATCTTCTCAGGAATGATATAAAGCAACATCACAGAAGCAACACAGAATAGTGGATAATCTTGGAGCCCCGGGTTTCACTTGAGCCGCAAATGAGACCCAACGTTCATTGTCGTGTGGATAGCCTGTGCAATGAAAACCTAGACCCCTACGAGTGCGGCAAGTTACCCGCCAATTCCAGAAGCGAGGCAACCCCAATCAACAACGTGAATGGGTCACCCAGCACTTCACGGAATCTGGTAACTTGGGCATCCCTCCGTGGGTCAACCTATACCTTCTACGAGTGCGGCGAATAGCCCGCCAATTCTAGAGTAAGGTCTCTTCCGTCTCAACGCCATGAGATGCGGACCCGTTGTCCTCTAGAACCCGGCTATTCATGCACTCCACCGCGGGGTAATTCTAGTATAGAAAAGAAAATAATATGTACAACGATGACATCGACCTCAACCCGGTCGTGCCCCAAACAAATAATATACAAATGGGCAGAGACGGTAGTCCACATGTCAGACGCTCGTCCCGCAATATCAAATGTACAAATGAAACTAAACAATACTAATATTGCACCCAGGCTATCCACTACGACTATCCAACCACAACACAGCACAACACAGAACATCAACGTGAATGCCACATTCGCAAACTCGTCTAAAAGAACATATAGCAATTAAACGAGTTGTACCATTCTAATGACATTCACGGTCGTAGATAGTAATGCATGTACTGTAAACATTTAAACAATGTTAAATTATCGACTTCGAAACACCCCGAATTGCCCCTGAAGAAACGTTAACATAATTTCCAAAATGGGCAAAACAAACAATGCCACTGAACCAATATTCCAGAGACTAGACAACCCTACAAAATTCAAGTCCAAACTCCAATAAAAAACCGGCGACACCCGTTTTTAAAGCAATCTCACCGGTCAAAACAGGTGAACGGGGCTCGTTTTTGTAGGGTGTTCTAGTTGTCTCAAAAATAGCTTTCTGCAATTGCTTAGAATTTTTTTTGAAGACTCTGAAAAATCGACAGAACCTGGAATATGCAGTGTACTGTTTCGGGGTTGTTTCGGTTTCAATACTTTAACATCATTTAAACTAGCTAGCTAAGTATTTAAACCTGTTTCTGATACCATGTTGGGCTACGGCAGCGCCCCAGCCATCAAACCGTGGCAAAATGCGGAACAAAATTTTTCTAAACTGGCGCTATTATGACCCAATACCCGTATCTTCCTTAAACCCTATGCTAGCAAGTAATATAAAGAGTTAGGAATGGTCAAAAATTTCATGATTTTATTGTGCTAGCATGTAAAACAACAGAAGAAAACAGAAACTATTAAAAAAATTTAAAATTTTCTTGTGCTATCTACAACAAATAGAAAATTTTGAGATTTTTGAAAATTCGGTGATTGTGCAAAATTTTGTGGTTTCCCCGTGCTATACTGCGTGCAAAATATTGAAAATTTTAAGAAATTTATTTCGGGATTTTCGTGTGTTGCTAGAGGTTCTGAGTCACACCTGGAGCCTCAGTCGTTTGAACTGGATTTTTTTGTTCTGTTAGATTCTTAGTAGCAATTAGCGATCTTTTCTTATTTTATTTCACATTTTTTTTTGCCTTCCTGATATCCGGAAGTTCTCTGGAAGTGCTTCAAAAGTATGAACGGGTAAAATATTGGAAAACCGAAAAATATAGAAAAATTCGAGATTTCTGAAATTTATGATTTTTGTGTGGAACAAGGGTTTACTGGGGTCCTATAACATTCCAGTTTTAAGAAAGGGAATTTTATTTTTTAGATTTTTAATTTTTTTGCGTTTTTTACGTGCGATAACAAAAATAATATTTAAAAAGTGAAGAAAACATAAAAAAAATTAAGAATTTTGAATTTTTTTCGATTTTAGTTTGTTATACCAAGCAAAATATTGAAAAACCGACGAAAACAGAATATTGTGATTCTTGAAAATACTGCAGGTTTTATGCTATATATAGCAAACAAAATAATGAATAAACAAATAAAACAGAAAATTTTAAGATTTTTGAAATTTTCACGATTTTCGTGAGCTAGATGCTACAAGTAAAACTGAAGAAACAAAAGATTTATGAGATTTTTGTGTGGTACAACATTCAAAATATTGAAAATTTGAAGGAAATAGAAAGTTTTGGGAATTTTGAAGATGTTACAATTTTCATGTGTTACATAGCAAAGAAACTATTGAAAAACAAAAATAGAATAGAAAATTTTGAGATTTTTTTCCGTGGCTTTTTTGTGCTTATAACATGTGGAGTTTTGAAAAACAAAAGAAAGCCTATTCTTTTTGAGATTCTTGAAATTTTCGCAATTTTTTTTGTTTATAAGCAAAATATTTAAAAAACTGAAGAAAAGAGATGATATTGAGATTTTTGAAAATTATGTAATTTTTGCGTCGTAGCATGCAAAATATTGCAAATTGAAGAAAACAAATAATATTAGGAGTACTATGAATTTCATGATTGTCATGTGCTATATCATGCAAAATATTTAAAATCCCCACATAAAAGAAAAAAGTGTTTTTTTGAAAATTTGTGATTTTCATGTGCTTATATAGCATGCATAATATTGGAAAAGATAGGAAACATATTTTGATATTTTAAATTTTTTTATGATTTTCGTGTGGTATATTATGAAAAATATTGAAAAACAAAAAAATACAAAAAATATTTTATTTTTAAAAATGCCATGATTTTCAATATAGCAAAGGAGATACTGAAAAAACTTAAGAAAACCTAAAAAACCTAAACATCATAGAAAATTTTGAATTTTTAAAAAATTTCATGACTTTTTGGTGCTTATAGCATGCGAGGTTTTGAAAAATCTAAGAAAAATATTTTTTTGAGGTTCTTGAAAATTCCATGATTTTTGTGTGCTATGACAGGCAAAAAATTGAAAAACTGAAGAAAACTGTTGCATATGAGATTTTTGAAAATTATATAATTTTCGTATGGTAGCATGCAAAATATTGTGAATTTTAAAAAAAAACCAAACAATTTTAGGATTGTGTAAATTTTATGATTGACACGTGCGAGCATGTAAAATACATTTTAAAAAACACAGAAAAGAAAAAAAACTCGAGTTTTTTGAAAATTCATAATTTTCATGTGCTACGGCATACATAATATTGAGAAAAGGAAGGAAAATAATATTTTGATATTGTAATACCCAGTTCTTTTGTACATCAATATCCATATTTTTATAAAGGGTTGCTTACAAAATTTATTTATTTATATTTATAATTATTTTAACTATTTTAAAACCCTAATCCTTTCATTTTATTTTGTTTTCTTTTCATAACCCAAACCCCAAACCCTAACCCTATTTCTAATTTCCCTTTTATTTTCCATCCCCCAAGCCCAGCCCACTCCCTCTCTAACTCTTTTAATTCTTTACCTAGCCCGATCCCGGCCCAGCCCCTACCGACCTGACCCGATCCGCTTCTCTTCTTCCGCACCCCCTCTTTCTTTTTCCCGCTTCTTTTCTTCCTCCCCACGTCGCGCTCGTTCCTACGCCCCCGCCCTCGTCGCGACCACGCCCCACTCCTCGACCCACGACCTCACGCGCACGCGCGCTCACTCCCCTCGATCTCGTCTCCCTCTCTCCCTTTCTTCCTCATACAAAGCCGAGCCCCTCACCCTCACTACCTCCTTTTCCACTGCACCCCCGCCTCCTCCTCACAACACCACAACCACCTCCGGCCACCCACTGCACTTCGCCGAGCTCCTCCGCCGACACCCTTGCCGGCATCCCCAACTCCCCCGACCAACCCACTACAACCACCCCCAACTCGCCTCGCCGTCGCCCCACGCCGCAGCGTTCCCTCGAACCAACCTCCGACCACCATCGTCGTCGTCTTCATCCCAGAGCACCACCTTCACCCACATCAGCCCATCACCGTGGCCTCCGCCTCCTGCTATACCGAGAACCTCCTTCCTCGCCGCCTCCACCACCAGAAACTTCACCGGCCGACCACCTCACCATCTCCCTCGATCAACCTCCAGTGGCTAACTTGACCACCACGGCAATCACCACCTCACCGGCGAGCCCTTAGCAACACCACCAAGCCTCAACTCCTTCGACCACCTCCCTGTCTCCAAGCTCCTGCCAGTCGCTGTCCTCGCCACCTCTTCTCACCGTGCCGATGACCATCTGCAACTCTCGAAGCCCTACTCTTCTCCATAGCCGAGCACCCCTAGTTGTTGCCGCTGCTTGTGTCGTAGCCGTCGCTGTCGAAGAACTCGAGCTCGAGCTAAGTCGGGTTGCCGTGCCGTGCGCGTGTCGCGATCGCGCCATTGCCGCTGCCGTACCATCGTCGATACTTCGTTAGGCAAGTATAATGCTTGCTTCATGCTAATATTACTTATTCGATTCAGTTACCGAATAAATTCCGCATATACTTTTCGTGCGAATCAATATAATGCAAGTGTTCGATGCAAAACCTGAATGGAAAACCCCCATTAAATTGACGGAAACTGATCACATAGGATGGACCGAGTAATAACGAACGTCGTGTTACGATTTGGCTGGAAAATACGGTCTTTATTGATGTGATAGGCCTTTCCCTTTTAGACCCGTAAAACTGAAATCTTCCCGTACCCGAAACTCGTAAAAATCACAGTTAATTGATTACAAATCGGAATGTTGCGTTCGAGGGCTCATATCGAAGCCGACTCAACGACCTAGAACCCCATAAGAGCTTTAATCTGTTTCTATGCTAAAAAGGTGACGGAAACTGGTTCGGAGTGCGGCTCTGGACTGCAGTCCGGAGCAGCTCTGGCTGTCCAGTCTCATTTGTAATGCTTTTACTCTGCTGTATGAAAATGTTATAATGCGGAATCTTATACCATAGCGAAGATAAATCTGTTAGCTAACCGTTGAAAGTGGTTTCGTTCGTTTTTACTGTCGTTTACTATTTAAAGTATAGTTTAAATCAACAGAACACATAGCTGTCCCAAACAGAGACAGAACGTATACCCCTTCATTTTCAATGCATAACTTCCAGTACGCCATGGATATTATCGATCCGTCTGGTGCGTTGGAAACCTAACTGAAAACCTTAAATATTGTTCAACTATAGTGTCGCCTAATTATGATCCCAACTGGGAGTAAAGTGTGTTACGAAACGGACTTTCAATTCTGAAACTGGATTTCCAGCAGTGAACACTTAAAATGAAATGGCCATAAATAGCAAACCTGAAATCCGATTGACGCGAAACCAATTGTGATGGATAGATAATTAAATATACTGTTTACCCCTTTTACATTGTTTCGCTCGATTCTGCATGTATGATTTATAGTGAATTATACAAGTGGTAAAATACTGGCTGATAATATTTTATTCATATCAGAACTATTGCATTCTCATAATATCATGTAGAGCTCATATACATTGGTAACCTAGTGATCGTGTACATTACCCGGTGTTAGATATTAGTGTCTGATTGTGGCAAGTACGTTAGTGTTAAAGCGTAAATGAGTAAGTGAAAGTGACGCGTACTTGTACACAATCAACGGACCCAGTTAATTTATTGCATTGTCGACGTCTATGGGACATGTATATGTGTGATTATAATTGGTATGAGACGATTATGGAAGCATTTATATTAGTGTCATAGGTAAGGCACCAAATACTGTCTATTTATCTTGGGTACCAGTCGAGACATGCTTGATGGAGATCATGTCTTCAGTTTTCGCGTAGACTTGTCATGGACCGACTAGTATTTGAGTTTATAGTTGGTTTTTGATGTAGACCACAGGGTGTGGGGTAGTTTGAGTGTGAGTTCAACGGAATCTCGGGAGTTCCATTGCCGGCATATACAACGATTCTGGGAGTTATTTGGATGATATTACTGATTATTAGCGACTCAGGCCCGTGTTCCCTTGCCCCTGGGGCCCTACCCTTGGGTGAGGGATACTCACGAGTGGTTGACTTTCACACTTGGACTGACGATAGGTTTAGCGACATGGACAGTGAGACTTAAAGACTGATAGGATTAGTGACATGCATTGATTATTGATTGATGCACCTGTCTTACTGTTTACCCGCTTTACTGTTTACCTGTACTGGCTCCCTCATGCTCATATCATC
The DNA here is from genome assembly GCA_030015575.1 of Agapanthus africanus. Taxonomy (NCBI): domain Eukaryota; kingdom Viridiplantae; phylum Streptophyta; class Magnoliopsida; order Asparagales; family Amaryllidaceae; genus Agapanthus; species Agapanthus africanus. The sequence continues at coordinate 28,745,716 of CM057350.1, forward strand.
ACTTCATGCTTGCTGTTTCATATTCATCATTATTACACATGTTACATATGTACTTCTATTTATTGCTATTGTGTCGCTCTGACGACCTGAGTATGCATGCTCAGAGTGAGAAGTGGATTTAACTTGGATCATGACCTGACGTACCTCGAAGATACTGTGGACATCTAGATCAGCGATTCAGCGCCTTGATCTCCATCTGGTTAGTTTTCGTATCTGTTTTAATTTAGTGACCATTTTTCTCATTACCTGTGCATTGATTACTGATTATCACGTAAAGCTAGAAGCCGAAGTGTGACTACGGTAGGATATTTTCTTGACCGTAGGAGCATGGCTGGCCTTATCAACCCCTCGTATTCCGTACTTTGGGAAGCGGGACGTGACAGATATATTTGAAAATTTTATGATTTTTGTGTGATATTATGGAAAATATATTTTTGAAAATGTTATGATTTTCTTGTGTTGCAGCAAGCAAATATTGAGAAACCGAGGAAAATAGAAATCTGAGATTTTTAAAATTTTGCCATAATTCTGTGGTATAGTGTACAAATAGTTGAAAATTCCAATTACCCAAAAAAAATTAAGAATTTTGTACATTTCGTGATTCGCATGCTCAACAAAATATTGAAAAACCGAAGAAATTTTTTTGTATGAAGACTTTTAGAAATTTCTCTATTTTCCTATGGAGAAATATAGACAAATTAATTCTTCATAAATTTTACATATGAGTTCATAAATATGAGATATAAATTTTACATATGAGTTCATAAATATGAGATATTAGAACGTATAAATCATATAACAATAAACAATAAACTTTTAAATTAATATTATTTGTTTTTGACTTTGGACTTTGTATCCACACATTCCACAGGGCCCTTGCTAGTTACAACATAAACGAAAATAAGACTCCTTTCAAGTTTTCACAATTCTGTGCTTATGGAGAACACCTTTTTTGATATATCTGTGCATATTTAGGCCATGTTTGGAAATGGATTAACTTTGGATAAACAGGGTTCCAAAATTTTATCCAAACTTAATTACAAAATGCTAATGATACCAGATATAGGTTTAGCATAGACTTAGAAGTAGATAACTGCAAATATCTAAACTCCAATCCGATCCAACTTTTCTACTCTACATTTGGACCGTTAACTGTCAAGTCAACGGTCAATCTTATATTTTATTTAATGAGAAGAGATTTAGGTGCCGAGTGAAATTTGGCCAAAACAAAACAAAACAAAAAGGAAAACAAAACAAAACAAAAAGGTTAAAAAACCCTAAATGCTCCATCAATTTCACTGAAACTAAAGAATGTGGCCAGAAAAATTTAGAAAACATGTTTCCTTTCTACTTGCATTACCCATTAAAACACAGAATTACTAGGAGTAAGTAGCAAACAAACTACACTCCACCCCAAATTTCACATGCAATGCTAGAAATTCACAATCTAGAAGGACTCGCATCAAAAACATTTTCATGAGAAGTGTCCTCAAAATCCATAGCTATTACTTTCTCACATAATCAGCACTGGAACATTCATCAGAGACTAAATCCTAAATATACAAAAACAAGGCATTAGAGAAACCTTGGATGCTCGATCAGCAGCATTAGGCCTTGTTAACACGGATCGGTTGCCCTTCCAACAACTGAAAACATATAAAATATCAAGAAAGAAATAAAATATGCAAAAGAATGTGATTAGAAAATTTTGTTTGATGATGAAATAATGGCATACTCACAGCATTGTTGAATGATGAAATTGCAGCTTCCACATCTTCCTCGGAGGAGAACGAAACAAAACCGAAGCCACTAGATTTTGAGGTTCCAGGAACCCGGGACACTTTTGCACCGAGAACTTTTCCCTTCTCAGAGAAAAATTTGCTAAGGATGTCTGAGGTAACTGTTTTTGCAAGATTACCCACGTAAACCTTGTATGCACTGTCGACAAATTCAGAATCCTCAACTTGAAGAAGGCGGGATGTGCCCAAATTTTGCAAAGGTTTCTCCGTCACGTTAACTTTGATTTTCCTACCTCCAATTTCCTGTTGATACATGACAATGATAGATTAGTTTTGTTCCTGAAGCCATGGCGAACTATAGTGGCAAAGCATGGAAAGATAAAGGCAACCAACAGTGTCATTCAGCTTCTCAATAGCAGCATCGACATCCTCTTTTGTGCTCATTGTGACAAATGCAAAGCGTCGACTCCTGCCAGAGTATTTATCATACATAACCTGAAGAAGCCAACATAACATAACATCTCATATCCGGAAAAGAATAGGGGGAAAAAGGTATAAGACATCAAAAATCCTGAAAAAAAAGGGAAAGGAAAAAAGAAAGAAAGTCAATGAATGGAGATGAAGGAATCTAGGAAAAATTTTGGTTACTAAACTTGTAGGGCGATCTCCATCATTCAGGTCTATCTTGAGCAAATCTTATGCAAACAAGGAGCCGCAATTTATTGAACATCAGTTGCAATTTGCTAATTAGCATTTGCGAACAAGCACATAAACACAAGCCTTAACTTGTGAAAATGAACTGCCAAATGTTTGGAGGTACAGTCATGGATGAACACAAGCCAATTAATTTGTCAGGACATATTTGTTGAAAAGAAACAAAAAACTATATTATGATGTTTCAAATGCATATTTTGTTTCTTTTGGTTTTGCTGCTTTAGCTATGTATTCAGCCTATTTTTTTTGTTTGGTCTTAGGAGACAAATTTTCTGTATCTTGTTGCAATAGTAAAGTGAATCAAATCTTATGGATTGCTGAATCCTAAACTAAGGAATTTCACCTACATCAGTAAGATCACCATAATTCCTATTTTCTAGCATGTAATTGTCTAACTGCATGGATTTTATAATATGTTAAGGATGATGTTGTGGTCATGCTTGTCGAGCTACATATAAGGAATATATGCGGAACGTCATTCTGAAAATTACAAAACAGGAATAGAAAATTTAGTTTTGTCATGGAAGATTGACAGTTTCAAAATAACTAATTGAGTAAACATCTTCCCTGAGATAATAATTTCCTGATCTAGGAGCCCATGCAGTGCACTTTTTAACTTAGAAGACATCTCAAAGAAATAAGACACTGTAAATGGACAGATGATCTCTCACAGGTAGCCACATCAAAATGGTAGTAACCGGTATTCCATCACTCGAATAAAAAAAAAGAAACTAGTATACCACAACAGTTACTATTCACTAAAACATTAAAGAGTCCACAGGTGACTTAACTAGCAATCCTCGATTCACAGGGACCAATGTGATTCATTGAGCATAGCATGAGAACACCCAGGTCCCAAGACTCCAAACAAAAAGAATGGGAATGAAATTCGACGGGTCATTCTTTGTTAACAACTCCACTGCAAGAGCTAGGCTTCTAATTGCAAAATAGGAAGCAACCTTTGTGATTTCTCAATAAGGATAACCTCGTGTGTCGACCATATACAATACCGAATCCACTTAAAAATCTATAACCTAAAATTTTTGGAATCAGATACATGGGTCAGTTTCTTTTATTCAACTGTAGTAATGGAGAAATCCCCAACAATCAAACCACTGACTCTTACCTACCTACCTCAATCCGTATTTGTTTAGGTCTACCTCTACTCCCTGCTGCTCCATTAACTACAATCCTGTCACTCCCGTTAACTTTTGTGCATTTATCGGACTCCATTGCACATGTCCAAAACATCTTAATCATTTCTCCCTTATTTTATCCTCCGCTGGAGCTACCTTTAATTTCTTCTCAGCGAATTCATTCATTCATTCATTTAATATTCTTACATCTAAGGGTATTTTAATCCATCCATCACAATATTTTCGTTGCGGCCAATTCATCATACAACTGCAAAAAAACTAAAACTTTACGCAAGATTGGAGCTTTCGAACTGAACTGAAAAGCGAATGCTTCTAACAAAAGAATCAAACTTCCCAACAAATCACAAAAAATTATACCTCAACTTTCTCAACAGATCCGTGTTCTCCAAAGATCTTCGCCAGCTGCTCATTGTCCACATCCCTCGGAATATTCCCGACGTAGAGCCGCCGCTGCACCGCCGACTCTTGAACCGTAGCCTCAGCAGTCGCAGCCGAAACCACCATCTTTCTCGTTCTAGGGTTTAAGCGCGAGATTGAAGAATGTGAAGCTCCAGAAGAAGCTGGACGCCACGACGACATCAATGGGATGGGGATTTGGAGTTGGGTCGTTGATTTGTAGAGGAGATTGGGAGAGCAGAGAGAAGATATCGATGCCATTGGCGTTGGGAAATTTAGAGTTTCGAGAAAATTTGGGAATTTTTTTTTGGGGCGTTTGGGGTGAAGGATAAAGCAGCGCGCAGCGCATCATCCTGGAGGAGATGATGATGAAATGAGAAGATGGCTGTGTTCTGTAGTTCCGCGGGTGATGTTTAACAAATCCTTGCACAATGAATTCGCTACCGTCGCCACAGCGTAGATAGGCCTCCTGGATAAAAATACGTAGGCAGAACACTTCCATCAGTGGTTATGTTGTAGCGACCGTGGCGACATTAAAGACTATCATAATATATGTTGAATTTCTTATAGAATACGACATTTTAGTACAAATAAAAAGCTCCATAGGCCGAAAATATAAGCTTCTTCGAAGCCTTAAGAATATATGCGAAAGGGTTGTTGAGATTTTGCCGGATGTAACCTTATAAATATTGAACTAATGCTCAGCTTAGAAAATAAATGGTCCATACATCATTTATCAAACTATAAAGGTGTGCACGTTTTAGTATAGCCACGGACGTACAAAACTGCAATGATAGAAAGTAAAGGAGTCCTTGATGGCTGAACAGGAACATATGAACACAAAATTCTTAGAAAGTTAGAAACACAGCTTTCTTCTTTCCGGATAATGTCTTATAAAATTCACATTCGATTGTTCAGTAGAAGCATGTTATATACCGTCAAGGGTTGTATACATATGGTTAGGATTTTATGGTAAAGAAAAAATATGATTAAAAATAGAGATAGGATTTTTCTTTTTCTTTTAATCCCAATTCAAATGTAAATGCTAGAGGGTGTACGTTAAACAAAAGAATAATATGAGAAATATCACATTCCTCAGATAATAAAAAGAACTTGACTAACCAATCATATCACGTCACGTGATCGAGTTACATTTCCAATCGCATACCCTAATTTCCATAAATTATAAATATCGACCGCGTTGAATCGCACCTAACCAGTTTTCATAAATTACATAAAACACCCTTTTCTTTCTTTCTTCAGATCTATTCGCATCGATTGCTGTAAAAGGTACCAATCATCCATCTCTTTACTGTATCGATCTGTAAATTTTCTAATTTTACTCTTTGAATTCGAGATCTGCAACTAATTTTGCGCTCGAAAAATTAAATTTTTAGCAGCGATGAGTTAGATTATGTGGGAATATGAGGAATTTGTCCAATTAGGGTTGCAGATTTAATCTAAATTGTTGTCCCATTTATTTAGATTTGATATTTGAGGATGAAAATCGAATTTTCTTTTATTTAGGATTTTTTTGGGTGCCTATTTAAGAGTTGTTAGTTGTAAATCACTCTGAATCACACAAAGCTAATGATTAGCTGAAATGAGTATACATTAGCTTATGATATGCAATTGGTTGCTATTTACTGTGCCTCGTTTAGGATTTTATCAAATAAACATGCCGAATTCATTACTAGAACATCTATGATTATGAAATTTTGCAACGGAAAACAAATACGTTTTAATCTAGCGAAGTGAGCACGAATCCTTGAGCTTTATGCCTTGACAAACACTGTTTGGAAATATGTATTAGTTGTTATGTCTGCACTCGGTTGTACTCAATTCATATGCAGATCAGTCACCGTTAAAAACAGTTGCATTTCAGTCTGAGCTCAGACCCAAGGTGAGCTCAAAATCAAGAAAAATCACTCTTTTAAAATTAAACGTGTTATCCTGACATAATCACTCTTATATAATTTGTTTAACATGGTGCGATTATTGACCTGTCCTTATGGTATTTTTATTGATCGAATGTGGTTTTCAATTGATGTATGAAAGATGACAAAGCCAGATGCTGTGCTCCCTGGGATTGCTGTACTTGGTGCTGGTATCTTTGTTCGGACACAGTATATCCCTAGACTGCGAGAAATAGCCGACCTTATGGTAGTAAAAGCTATCTGGAGTCGAAGCGAGGTAAGTAACCATTGCACATTTTAAAAAAAAAAGAAAATACTTAACATTAATATCTTATCAAAATTATGCCAAAAAATTATATAAATTTCCTAGGCAAGTGACCATTGTATGTGTATGTTGTGTTGTATCTAGGAATCTGCAAAAGCTGTTGTGGAACTTGCACGCGATTTTTCACCAGAAGTAGAATGTAGATGGGGTGATACGGGTCTTGATGACATCATTCGAGATACATCTATACAAGGAGTTGCGGTGGTCCTTGCTGGGCGAATTCAGGTTTGGCTATATAATCGGCAAACTTTCTGGTGTCGAATATTCTGACAATTTCATCCTATTTTGACTTCTTTGGGTTTTGATGCTTATTTTCCTATTTTTACGTCTGGCGTTTGTAATCAATAGCCAGGATCTTCATATGTAGTTTAGTTTCAAAGTATCCAATCAATATGGCATGTTTATAGTCATGTGTCAATGTCTCGCGTTTTCTGGAACTGCCATTGTTATTTTGATATGTCAAGAAATGTTTGAGCACAACATTATAGTAGGCAGGCGTCAACTATAATTAACCAGTTTAAGTCTTATTTGGATTACTTATATGAACTATTAAGGAAATTAGTATGAAATCTTTATTTCCATGGCTTGCACCAAATGGAATTTTTGTGAAGGTGCAGAAAATATAGCAAGCAAAATATTGAAAAAATGGAAGATAACATATAATTTTGAAAATTTCACGATTTTCGTGAGCTAGTAAGCAAAAACATTGAAAACAGAAGAAAACAAAGAAATTGCAATTTTTTGTGTTATATGCTTACAAAATATTTAAAAGTTTGAAGAAAGCAGTTTTTTTGAGATTTTTGAAAATTTCGCGATTTTCATGTGGTATATATAACGTGCAAAATTACGAAAAACGGAACAAAATAGATTTTTAAAAAAGATTTTTGAAAATTTTATGATTTTCATGTCTTATAACATGCAAAATATTAAAAAACCGAAGAAAACAAATTTCTTTTGAGATTTTTGAAATTTTCAATTGCTATAGAAGGCAAAATATTAAAAATAGAAAAAAATATTAGATTTATTAAAAATTTCACGATTTTGGTGTGCATAAAATGCAAAATATTGAAAAACCGATGAAAACATAAAGGTTTTCAGATTTGAAAAATTTCATGATTTTCGTGAGCCTTATCATATAAATATTGAAAAATATTGAAAGACATAAGAAAACATAAAAATTTAAGATTTTTGAAAATTTCGCGATGTTCGTGTGCTATATGCAAAATATTTAAAAACAGTACAAAACAAAAGGTTTTCTTCAAATTTTGCAATTTTCATGTGCTATAAACTGCAAATATTGAAAATGCGAAGAAAACAATTTTTTTTAAGATTATTGAAAATTTCTAGATTTTTGGGTGTTATAGGCTATTGCATACAAAATATTGAAAATTTCAAGAAAACAAAACATATTGGGATTTTTTGAAACATCGCAATTTACATGTGCTATAAGCAAAATAATAAAATACTGAAAAATTCAGAAAATTTCATGATTTTCACGTGCTGTATAATGCAAAATATGAATACACTGAGAAATACAAGGAACTTCTAAGATTTTCGAAAATTTCGCGATTTTCATTTGCTGCATGTAAATTTTGAAACAACAAACAGAACATAAAATTTTGATATATTTTGAAAAATTCATGATTTTTGTGTGCAATAGTAAGCAAATATTGAAAAACCGAAGAAAATAAAAAAGTTTCAAATCTTTGAAAATTTTGTTATTTTCGTGCGCTGCATGCAAAATGTTGAAAAACCGAAAAGGCAGAAAATTACGTAGAGTTTTGAAAAAATTTCGGTTTTCGTTTATTATAGCAAGCAAAATATTTGAAAACCGAAGAAAACGAAAAAATTAATATTTTTGAAAGTTTCACGATTTTCGTTTGCTAGCATGCAAAATATTGGAAATTTTAGGATTTTTGATAATTTCGCGATTTTTGAAAATTTTGCAATTCTAGTATGCTATGTCATGCAAAATATTGAAATACTGAAGAAAACAATTTTTTTATTCATTTTTAAGATTTCGTGATTTTTCCATGTGCCATTTCATGCAAAATATTGAAAAACCGAAGAATACAGAAAAGTTTTAAGATATCTGAAAGTTTTGCAATTTTCGTGTGCAAAATAATTTTGAGACCCGGAATTAAGCAGAATAATTTTGAGAATTTTGAAAATTTCACGACTTTCGTTGCTAGCATGCAAAATGTTGAAAACTTGAAGGAAATATAAAATTCCGGGATTTATAAAAATTTTGGGATTTTCGCATGCAAAATATTAAAAACCGAAGATGAGGAAATTTTAAGATTTTTGAAATTTCACGATTTTCGTGTACTAGTGGGCAAAATATCCATTAGTTTGAAAAAACCATAAATTTTTGTGTTTTTTTTAAAGTTTCACAATTTTCGTGTATAGCAAGCAAAATATTGAAAAACCGAAGCAAACAGAAAATTTGAGATTTTTGAAAATTTCTCAATTTTCATGTGATATATAGCCAATCTAGCATGCATAATATTGAAAGATGGATGAAATTTCTATTTGAGATGTTTGAAAATTTTGTGATTTTCATGTAATACAGCAATCAGAATATTGAAAGATTGAAAATTACAGAAAATTTTGAGATTTTTAAAATCTCGTCATTTTCATGTCCTATAACGCGCAAAATATTGAAAAATTTGAAGACAACAGAAAATTTCATTTGCTATTAGCAAGAAAATACTAAAAAGTAAATAAAATAGAAAGTTTTGAGATTTTTAAAAATTTCACTATTTTCTTGTGCTACAACATTCAAAATATTGAAAACGATCAAAAAAAAAAAAGAAAATTTTCAGAGTTTCGAAAATTTCTCGATGTTTATGTAATGCAAAATATTGAAACACCGGAGAAAATAGAAAATATTTGGGATTTTAAAAAAAATTCACGGTTTTCGATTGCCATAGCAAAATATTAGAAAATCCAAATAAAACAAGAATTATTTAGATTTTTGAAAATCTCTCGATTTTTGTTTGTAGCATGCAGGATATTGAAAATTTTAAGAAAACAAAAAATATTGGGAATTTTTTGGAACTATCGTGATTTTCGTATGTTATAATAAGGAAAATAATGAAAACATAAAGAAAAATGCCGAAATATTTGCAAGACAATCATTCGTATATTTTTACATATCTCAAATATGAGATATTACAACTAACAGTTCATATCACAATTAACTTCTAAATTAATCCGATTTTCTAGACTTTGGACTTCATACCCGCGCATGGCATGGGGGCCCTTGCGAGTGTTTGGTTGGTAATGGTTTGTGCCTGAGCTATGTATTAAGTGCTTGGCATTGTACTTTGTTTTGTGCCTGAGCTATTTCCTTCACCTCCCCTTAAACTGCCAACAATATTTGCGTGCTATAAATTCTGAAGATTGTTTTATGCTGCTGATATACTGATATGCCTAGTCAAGAAAATGACTAACATAGTCATCCAAATTTGCAGGTTGATATTTCTTTGAAGATGCTAAGTGCAGGGAAGCATGTTATACAAGGTAATTATAACAGAAGACGAGTTCCTAATTCCAATAAAATCTAAGACGCGCATTGCCTTTGAGCAGTCATTCTAATGAAACAACGCTTCTCGAGTGTTGTCACCTCCAAATTATGTTTTCCTCTTGAATTGGTGAAACAATGCTCTCTCTCTCTCTCTCACACACACACACACACGCGCGCGTGCACGTGCACGGTGCACTCACATTTTTGTAGATTGCAAAATAGATGACCAATATTTATAAACTAGGAACACCAATTATCCTGATTCATGCAGATTATTAATTCTAAAGTCTTTGGGTTTTTAGGGATCTTATTTATAGCTCTCAACATCGACAGTTGTATTTATCAACACTTGTTAGGGTTTTTCTTTGGCGTAATTAAGTTTAAAGCTACATATTAGTGTTCCTTCCCCACATGTTTCTAATTTGTCTTTATCTTCTGCATGGCTAATGAATATTGCGGATCTGAAGAGAAACCTGCTTGTGGATGTGAGTTCCCTACCCATCTCAGCCATGAATTTGATCAGCAAATTGAAATTTTCTGATAGCTAAGCTAATGCCTTGTTGTACATTATTTGCATTTTCAAGTTTAAACCTTGCATTATTACGGAATTCTATATCAACCTTTTATCCTGGTTTAGTTTTACAATGCCACCATTCCTTGTTTTCATACTGAAACTTTTAATTACCCACCTTGCACTAAACAACCCATTGACAACCGTCCATGGTGTGACACCTGTCATAGATACCTGTTGCAGCCTGTAACCTTTAAAGGTCTCAGTTAAATTTTGTTATATCTGCTAAGCTATGATATATGCCTACATGGATACTTGCACTTCCAGGATCACTGATGATAAAGGCAAGGTTTGCATTAGATCGCGCACACGCGTGTGTGTAAGGGACAGTACGAATATAAACCTAGAGCTTTATCTTCGCAATGAAGGTTTCCACTTTCTTTCAGCGAAAGGATAATGTATGTGCTGCTTATTAGTTCACTTGTAGTGCCTGAAGTCTGAACATATTAGTGCAATCTGGCTCATGTATCAGCTGCCACATTCTAGTTTGTGTGAATTTTTGTATTAGACTACTAGTAACTCTGGGTGCTGGTTGATTATCCATCAACGTAATAGTGCTGGTTGAAGATAACATGTATTGCATATCACTAGTTTGCCAATGGAACATAATGGATTTTACTCCGACCTGAAATTCTTCAGCATATAATACAACACTCTCCGCTTGGCTGCTTAAGAGTGTGATACCTTAATTGTACACCATACCCAAGCATGCCTAGGTAAGTATTAATTATGTTGTGGAAGTCATACATCTGATTCAAACAATAAGTGGTTGGACCTTTCCATTACTAGCTACCAGTGAGGCAGAAATAGCACTTTCAAGTTACAAGTCCCTATGCAATAATGTTCCTCGACAACCGATTTGGGCAGTTGCGGAAAATTACCGTTTTGAACCTGCATTTGTGGAGGTATGCTTCTGTTTCATACTTTCATGTGGTATAATACTATAATTTCTCTACTTGAAATGATATAAACAAAATTTTCTAATCTTCACTGTACAGTCCAGAAAATTAATAAATGATATTGGCGATATGATGAACATACAAGTTGTTGTCGAAGGATCTATGAACAATTCAAACCCGTACTTCTCAAGCTCTTGGCGGCGAAATTTCACAGTAAGTGAGGCAATACATGGGAATTTTGCTCTCAGTTCTTTATTGTTCCCAATAGTAATACAAATTATTACAAGACGGGATTTTGAGCCTAGCTCTTTTTTGGAAAATGGAAATTGTACTTCCTATATGTTTATGCTGACTTCAATACATGGTAAATTCTCTGTTAAACCTTTTCCTTTTCATTGCTCCAGTTATACGAATAATATATTTGGCAAACAGAGAATATGACCTTTTCTTGCCATTTATATCGCATTAAGAGTAATGGAATTGGACACGATGACATGATACCAGTTCATGGGTAGAGTCTATCCGGATATTTTAGAATACGATTTGCTGCAGAATGTTGATATTGCTATATTTACCCACACACAGATATGGATCAGCAACACTAAATTGGTTTAATAAAAATCAATATATATATATATATATATATATATATATATATATATATAAACTATAGAAATCAATCACTTAAACTTTATGATTCTTGTCGGACCTCAAATTTCTATGTTTAACTTGTGCGGAAATAGTCTCTAATCAATATGAGATTGGTTCATTTTGCAGGGAGGTTTCATTTTGGATATGGGAGTACACTTCATTGCAGGATTAAGAATGGTAAAAGTTTCCTTGTTGCTTTGTATTGTTTTCAGGAAGATAACTAGTTATATGGTTATAATAGAACGCTATACACATTTTATTTTTCTGTTCATTGGCCTTAACATCAATATATATACAGACATAATGGTACTATAATTTCTACTTGTCCGAAACTGTAAAATTTTGTTGGGTAGCAACCAATAAAGTTGTCGAAAATTAATGATTATGTCTACTAAAAGTAATATCTAATTATATCAAAATCTCCAAATTCTTGTATAATCAAGTAGTCAGGGTCGCCATATTAATATAAAAATATATGGTGACTAAATAATCTCATGTGCCTAGGAATTATGCCTGTTCACATGATTCCAATCAGCTCTATTCGTAGTAGTTAACCTTAAAGAAAACGCACTCATTTATTTTGATGTTAAGATGATCTTTGGCTAAGAGAATGGTATTAACTTTTGCAAGGTGAAATAACTGAGAGAATAAAAGTGAGGTGAAGAATTTGGGAGCCCCCTGCTTTATATTATACTAAACCAAAATATGAAAAACTATAATTTTCTCAATGTGGGACTATTATTCTCACATTTTAACACTCCCTCGCAAATTGGAATATAAACATAAATCATGTCCAACTTGTTACAAATAAAATTCACTTTCGTACTCAGTCACGCCCCGCTTCCCAATGGACGGTAACGGTTACGTGACAAGCCCGTGACACATTTATTCTGAGACCATTTTCCGCAATAAATATGCTAAGTATTTATAAGCAATATAATAACAATCAAGAATTAACAAGAGTAAGTAAAATTTAACAACTTTATTTACATCCACTTCCATAAAGCTGTGATACAAGATAACTGAAAAGAAAGTGCAATGAAAATGCCTAACATGTGGTATACTGAAAATAAATTGCTGAAGAATCTAGTAGTCTGGTTGAGTTAAAAGCTAATTGAAGTCCTCATGGCTTGGATCGATCTCCTCTGTCTCTAGATCACCTGGCGAATATTTCAAAGAAGAAGAAACAAAGGGAATATCATCAGCGAACTAGCGCTCGGTAAGTCCCCAAAGGAAGGTATAATGACAAGTGGAAAGTATAGACAAGGTGATAGGGTGATTAAGTATTCTAATATAATATGACAATGCAAATGAAAAGCATGATAATGTAACATGAGCATATAAACCAAGTATATCATAGCCGTGCAGTGTAGATATTGTTAACATGAAGCGCATGTAAGTGTCCTAAAAGAGTCTCTATAAAGATAAGCTAACTAACGTAAGTTTAAATGTGAATGTTAACCAATCTCAAGAGTGTTCTCGAACCCAACAGGCTATCGTTCAGGGGTAAGTAACCATAGACCCGAATCAAGAGTATTAGTAACGGGGCTTCAACCATCGTTGAAATATTCCAAACCCAACAAGCTATCATCCAGGGGCTTGGAAACACATGCCCTTATGATAGATTGTTTGTGTCAGTAGGCATAGATTCATGATCTAGGAGACTTCTGAGATAACGTTGGATTCACACTTAAACTATCCTAACACCCCGTGTATCATAATCTATGATTAAGATTACGAGCTTTGATCGAGTCCATGAATACAAAGGGCGGTGTAAAATCAAGATTAGAAGTTAAACTATATTTTAGTGTAATACTATTCTTTTAGAAAACGTGAAAAACATAGAATTCATGCTATGGTTTCACGGTGTGCGTGAGTGGGGTAAGTCGTTATCCCGTGTATGATCACTAAACTATATTTAACAATATCCACAACTTCATATTAAAGCATGAGAAATATTAGAAGTTAAATGAAACAAATGTATGTAATAGCTTGCATGAATATGATTTTAAACAAAGTGTGAGTTACAAGTTAACGCAAGATTTGATAGGTGACGATTAGAAATATGAGGTGTGTTAGTTATCAAATTGAATTAATAAGTTTTCATGAAAGTAATTTATGTTTTCATAGTGAGTACATATATTTAAAGAATATTATTTTAGTGGGGAAAATTATGGTGACAACATAAGGGTTTGATTCAATGGAAGAAGAAAAGGAGGGAGACTTACGGGTTGCGCTCGAAACCAAAGGGAAGAAAATGCCTTGGTTGGTAGAACCGAGACCAAAGATGCACGGAAGAAATGTTTGATCGGGCGGGCTTCGACTTCAGGAGCTTGGCACTTCACTTGTGCAAATTCTTCAAGAGTTTTTCAGAATGGATTCTAAATATATTCAGAGGGGAGGAGCATCGGGATATGCTAGGGTATTTATAGGAGAAATATGATTAATATGATGTAAAGATTGTGTTAAATGGGGCATTGAAATTGAATTTAATGGAAAAAGAAGTAGGGATGTTTTCTGGATTAATTTGGGAGTTTAAAGTATTAAAAAGGGTAGAGGGGAGCTGAAACGATACCCGTGCAAAGAATGGAGGCATTTGGAGCTATTGGAGTTGTCAGTAGCGGCTTTTCGGTGGCCAGAAGGTGGGCTCGGGTCTCGGGGTTCGTGCCATTGGTTTAATTGTGTTTAAAGGTCGCATTTATATAGTTTATATCATTTGCAACTTTTCGTAAACCCGTGTGAAGCTCGTGCAAACTTTTGGGCTTCCAAAATGTTAAAAAGAAAAATATTAAAATAATTGGAGCTGATGGGATTCGAACATGCAGGTTATGGGACATCAGTGGAGAGGCTTAACCAATGAGCGATAAGAATTTTTTTGCTTTAATTTTACGAGAATAATTTATAACTTCAAACGAGAACTAAAATACACTTTAATATTAATATTGAATTAACAAAAGTGTACGGGGATTTTAGGGTCGTTACATCTTACCCACCTTAGAAAAATTGTCCTCAAAATTTAAACAAGGAGGATATTGTAAATGATTCAAGGAAAATTTTAAGTCAAAGCAATTGTGACGGCTGGGATTGTATGTAACAGTTTAGGTGGAAGAAAGAATCAAAGAATGCAAGAATTTGAATTGGCTGAAAAATGTGTAAGGGATTTACCAGTAACCACCTGATCCATGGCTTCAGTCTCTACGGCCGACAGAGTAAAGGCCTGGCGTCTCGGCACGTTTCTCTGCGCTTGATGATACATTCGTTGTTGAGGGGGTAATGGTTGTTCACGCTGAGTTGGTGCAGAAAGAGCTAAATGAGTAGGAGGAGAATGAATAGTTGGTCAAGCTGCGGGGCTGAGCCAGCTCAGTTCTGTGGGCATGTTCCTATAGTGTGTGTAGGCGATCCACAGATCAGGTAAAGATCATTGGCTCGATGACAGTCCTTGACTTAATGTCCAGTCCTTTTGCAATAGATACAAAAGCTTGGTTCAGTATTGGAAAATGATCATCCTGGTCTCATAGGTGGCGCTGAAAGAGTTGACCTAGAAGAGGCTCTTCCAGTAAGCTGGTTAACTGGGCGTTTCATACCAGTAGACTGTGGCCTGCCTTTCTTCACAACGGCTTCATAGCGATGGGTTGCCTTCAAAGCAAGTTCGTGAGTTGGATAATCTCCTGTTGTTAGAGCAACCTGGGTCTCGGGATCTAATTCTTGTTGGAAGCGCCTGGCCCGAATTTCGGCGGTAGGGATCAAGTGGGCAGCGAACCTGCCGAGCATAGTAAATTTGGCATCGTGCTCGTCTACCAACTTAACTCACAACGATCCTTGTCGCAAGTGGATGAATTTCTGTTCTATCTCGAAATGTGCGGTCTCTAGAAAGTACTTGGTATCGAAAAGATCATGGAAAGTCTTCCACTCGATCGGTTGCTCAAGACGGCTCTCTTCGGCTTTCCACCAGAATCTGGCGTTGTCAGTAAGCTGGAGCTTTGCAACACGAATCTAAACCACATCTAGCACTTGGGATGCCGCCAGGTCATCCTTAATGCTCTGGGCCCATTCTTCCACTTCTAACGAGCTCTCTTTCTTAGAAAAGTTCTTCGGGTGCAATGCCCGAAACCGCTTCACGCCGGGTGTTTCCGCTTCAGGGTGAGCCAATCCTTGGTGAAGGAGTGTAGTCTGCTCCTGTTGTCCTTCCAGTAGGCTCTTGATCGCCTCTAAGAGAATCATCTGTTCTTTGAGCGGAGCAGCATGTGGAGGTTGTAGGGTTGCGACAGTAGGGGTGGTGTACCGCCGTTGGCGTTAGTGCTGGTGTTGGGAGAATCCATCACCTTAGATAGAAAATGATGGATTATGATAGATTCAAAGGAAATTGAAATTTAAAGGAATTTGAAATTGAAAGAAATGTAAAAGTTGTTGAATTTCATAATCCTTGTGATATATTGCTCAAGACTTCATGCAGAATTGACCTGCATGGGCCATCAATAAAATCTGTCACGTCCCGCTTTCCAATGGACCGTAACGGTCATGTGAAAAGCCTACGATATATTGATTCCGAGAAGGTCATTTTCCGCAATAAATACACTAAGCGTTTATAACCAATATAACAACAGTCAAGAATTAACAAGAGTAAGTAAAATTCAGCAGCAACTTTATTTACATTCACTTCCATAAAGTTTTGATACAAGATAACTGAAAAAAAGTGCAATGAAAATGCCTAACATGTGGCATACTGAAAATAAACTGTTGAAGGATCTAGTAGTCTGGTTGAGCTAAAAGCTGATTGAAGTTCTCATGGCTTGGATCGATCTTCTCTGTTTCTAGATCACCCGACGAACATTCCGAAGAAGAAATAAAGGGAATATCGTCAGTGAACTAGTGCTTGGTAACTCCCCAAAGGAATGTATAATGACAAGTGGAAAGTATAGATAAGGTGATTAATCAGAGCAATTAATATGTCAAGACAGTTCTAATATAACATGACAATGCAAATGAAAAGCATGATAATGCAACTTGAGCATAGAAACCAAGTATATCATGGCCGTATTGTATAGGTATAGTTAACATGAAGTGCATGTAAGTGTCCTAAAAGAGTCTCGACAAGAGTAAGCTAACTAACGTGAGTTCAAATGTGAATGTCAATCAATTTTAAGAGTGTTCTCGAATCCAATAGGATATCGTTCAGGGGTAAGGAACCATAAGCCTGAATCAGGAGTGTTAGTAACAAGACTTCTACCGTCGTTGAAGTATTCTTGAAGTATTCCAAACCCAACAGGCTATCGTCTAGGGGTTTGGAAACATATGCCCTCATGATAGATTGCTTGTGTTTGTAGATATGGATTCATGATCTAGGGGGACTCCTGAGATTCCGTTGGTTTCACACTTAAACTATCTCAACACCCCGTATATTTAGTCTATGATTAAGGTTACGAGTCTTGATCGAGTCCACGAATACAAATGGTGATGTAAAATCAAGATTGAGTTCATGTAGTCATGTCAAGTGCAAGTCTTGTCGTCTGTATTCATGGTTCGAGTCAAGTTGATTTCAGATATACTTGTTGAGTTTATGTATACATGTCAAGTTTCAACAAGATAGTTCAGGTTCAAATCCATGTTTAAGTCAAGTTCAGGGTTAGGTTTAAGTCAAGTTGAAATTTAAGTTTAAGTTCGAGTTCAAGTTCTAATCATATCTTATTAAAAAATTTATCTTTTGAAGATCTTAAATTTGGGAATAATTAGACAACCGCCACATGAACGGCATGATTTGTGTCTTTTTCCAAATTTGTAATGTTATCTAATCTGGATAGACAAACACTCACTTTATTCGGCTTCCTGAGGCTCAAGAGATTTGATACTATTTAACGCATAATTAATCTAGGCCCTTAAATATTTATTCAAGTTGCTTATTATGTTTATTTGCATGCTTGCATTTCTCGAGGGGTCTTTATGTAAAATGTTTTAAAATTAAATCTCGAGGTTTTTTTGGATAAAAACATGTTAATCAGAATGTCAAGAGTTTTTATAAAATATGTTTTAGATTTAGAGGAATTTTAGTGATAAAACCTAGCTTTTAAAAGTTTATGATGTTTTTATGAAAAATTTATCTTTTGGAAACTTGAAGGTATTTTCCTAAAAACTTTAATATTTTCATTTTAGAGTATTTATCTAACTTTCACAAATTTGTTTTTCTTTAGAATTACGGATACATGATTTAGTTTTCGATTTGTTTAACTTTGTTTTAAAAATATCGTAATTTTTTAAAACCGTATTTTATTCCTTTCGAGACCGAATTCTCCGTGAGGAGTTCTGTATCTCACTCTACCACAAACGGGTCCTTTAACGACGGTTGCAAATGCGTATTTGCAAAGGAAAAGTATAAATATCGTCTTTTCTTCTTGAAGGAATTTTAGTGTAATACCATTCTTTCAGAAAACGTGAAAAACATAGAATTCGTGCTATGGTTTCATGGTGTGCGTGAGTGGGGTAGATTGTTACCCCGTACATGATCACTATACTATATTTAACAATATCCACAATTTCATGTTAAAATATGAGAAATATTAGAAGTTAAATGAAACAAAGGTATGTAATAATTTGCATGAATATGATTCTAAACAAAGTGTGAGTTACAATTCAACGCAAGATTTGATAGGCGACGATCAGAAAGATGAGATGTGTTAGTTATCAAATTGAATTAATAAGTTTTCATGAAAATAATTTATGTTTTCATAGTGAGCACATATTTAAAGAATATTATTTTAGTGGGGAAAATTATCATGACAAGACAAGGGTTTGATTCAATTGAAGAAGAAGAGGGAGACTTACGGGTTGCGCTCGAAACTAAAGGGAAGAAGATGCCTTGGTTGGTAGAAACGAGACAAAAATGCACGGAAGAAAGTTTGATCGGGCGAGGTTCGACTTCGGGAGCTTGGCACTTCACTTGTGCAAATTCTTTAAGAGTTTTTGAGAATGGTTTCTGAATTTATTCAGAGGGGAGGAGCATGGGGATATACTAGGGTATTTATAGGAGAAATAAGATTAATATGGTGTAAAGATTGTGTTAAATGGGGTATTGAAATTGAATTTTAATGGAAAAAGAAGCAGGGATGTTCTCTGGATTAATTCATGGGTTTTAAAGTATTAAAAAGGGTAGATGAGAGCTGAAACGATACACGTGCAAAGAAAGGAGGCATTTGGAGCTACTGGAGCCGCCGATAGCGGCTTTTCGGCGGCAGAAGGTAAGCTCGGGTCTCGCGGTTCGTGCTATTGGTTTAATTGTGTTTAAAGGTTGCATTTATATCGTTTATATCTGTTGCAACTTTTTGTAGACTCGTGTGAAGCTCGTGCAAACTTTTAGAGTTCTAAAACGTTAAAAAGAAAAATATTAAAATAATTGGGGCTGATGGGATTCGAACACGCAGGCTATGAGACACACTGGAGAGGCTTAACCAATGAGTTATAATGAGTTTCTTGATCTAATTTCACGAGAATAATTTATAACTCCAAACCAGAACTAAAATACACTTTTATATTAACATTGAATTAACAAAAGCGTATGGGGATTTTAGGGTCGTTACATACTCCCAAGTGGCTTAGTGAGTAAATCTGCTATCTGGTTTGTTGATGATACGTGGTATGTATCAATGACATCCTGAGTTACCTTCTCTCAAACAAAATGGCAATCCACTTCAAAGCCCTTTGTCCTCTTATAGAAGACTGGATTGGATGCAATATAGATGGTTGTCATATTATCATAGTACAAACGCATAGGAAGGATAGCATCAAGTCCAAGCTCACCGAGTAAATAACTAATTCATAGCAACTCACAGGAGGTAACGACCATGGCTCGATACTTTGATTCTGCACTAGATTGAGTTACAACACGTTGCTTCTTGCTTTTCCACGATATAAGATTTCCTCCAACGAACACACAATGATAAGTAGCGGACCTCCGATCTATAGGTGATCCTGTCCAATCAATATATGTAAATCCAGCTATATGACAATGTCCATGATCTGAATATACTAAACCTCTCCTAGGTGCACCCTTTAGATATCGCAAGATTCGAATAGCTGCATCCCAATGTGTCACCCTCGGATCTACCATAAACTGACTAACAACACTCACTGGAAATGAGATATCTGGTCGAGTAACTGTCAAGTAATTCAGTTTACCCACCCGTTTTCTGTATCTACTGGGATCACTTAACCTATCACCTTTCTCTGGTAACAGCTTAGCATTTAGGTGCATAGGAGAATCAACAGATTTACAACCCAACATGCCAGTTTCTGATAACAAATCAAACATATATTTCCTCTGGGAGATATATATACCTGTCTTAGACCTCGCAACCTCTATACCTAGAAAGTACTTTAGACTCTCTAAATCCTTGGTCTGACAATGGTTCTGAAGACACATCTTTAGCTCTGCAATACCCCTATCATCATCTCCTGTAATCACGATATCATCCACGTACACAACCAAGAGAATGCGTCTACCTTGATGATTACACGGAACACATAATGATCACTATCACACAGAGCAAGTCTAAATGACTTCACAATATCGGAAAATTGCCCAAACTACGCTCCAGGGGACTGCATCAATCCATGCAAGGATCTCTTCAGCTTGCATGCTTTCCCAGACTCCCCGTGAGCAACAAACCCCGGAGATCCTTCGACAAATAACCATGAAGAAAAGCATTCTTGACATCTAATTGATGGAGTGGCTAATGATGAGATACATCAAGAGATAGTAGAAGACGAACCAAAATCATTTTAGCAACTGGAGAGAAGTCTCGAAATTTGTGCCATAAACATGAGAATAGCCTTTAGCCACCAGTCGAGTTTTAAGGTGAGAAAGAGAGCCATTGGGATTCAGCTCCTCAGTATACACCCATCGACATCCTACTGCTTTCTTTCTAATGGGAAGAGTAACCAACTCCCATGTATCATTTGCTTTTAATGCTGACATCTCCTCAATCATATAGCTGCTTTCCAACTTGGATCAAACAGTGCATCTGACAAAGACTTAGGAAGAGAATAGGATTCAACAGCAGAAATGAAAATTCGATAGAAGGGAGACAAATGATCATATGGAACAAATTGAGCAATATGATGAGAAGTGCATGATCGAGTATCTTTTCGCAAAGCAATTGGAAGATCAAGAGCAGAAGATGAAGGAGCTGAGCTTGTGGGATCTGTAATGGTAGAAGGGATTGGCACTGAATCTGAAGGAGTGGTCTCATCTCTTTGATGAGTGTATGTCTTCATAACCTTATCAAGCATCTGCTTCTTGATTGTCAAAATGACATCTGAATCCTCCAAAGGAAAATCTTCATTGAATCCAGGATAAGAATGATTATCTGCATAGTATGAAGTATACTCGAAGAAAGTGACATCGGATGACACAAAACCACGCTTTAACGTGAGACTATAACATTTGTGTTAGTGATATGTATGCCCTAGAGGCCATTATTATATGATATAGTGGATGCTTGGACATATATATGGAGGACTTTCTTGCTCGACATGATAGTATGCTATCTGGCTGCCTTTATCTTAACATGTATACTGGTATTATTATACCGTCTCTCATATACATGTTGATAAAGCCTTTAGGATGTACGCTTGACAACCAGAACTATGATGCGGATCATACTACTGGGACCTGGGTAGTCCACAAGCACATTCTTCAATTATTCCTAGTCGAGGGAATATCGAGATAGAGCATCGATATTCCAGAGTAGACTAGTGTGTACGTTTCTTGACCCTGTATGGGGCGATGGTTGATTTCATATCCATTGGTGTTTGACATCAAAGATTGTACACAGGTGCTCATTAGAGAATAGGTACACCGAATAGGACTCGCCGAGAACTTCTAGATGATACTATACCCAGCGTCAGATAGCAGTTCTTTGGTGACACTGGTACAGGTTAGTCTGTAGGCCCGAGATCGTCATAGAGTCTTGTGTGGTTTTCACTGTGCTTTGATTTCCTTCCTACCATGGCTCAAAGGAGTCGTGCAAACATATGGATTTTGGGTACAGTCTCGAGTCACATGAAACCAATGAGCGATAAAAGGAGTTTTGTCTCTCTCGGTATAGGGAGTTGATGTTGCGCTATGCTTGATTGGCTATAACAGGAAGTCCCTGGCCAGAGCTGTTGATGAGATTTACTGATAAGTGTTATCAATAGTTTCTCGTACCGTTATAGACCTTACATCGGCATGACTTATCAAGTTATTGGGGTCTTACGATACCACCGCCAGACTCGATATGCGACATATCAAACGAAGAGACCGGACTGTACGGTAAGTGTTACTTATAGGCTTCATGGGAGTTTGGACAAGCTTGCTTGTTGATCTTCTATTCGTTCAATATCTGAGTAGCCGTTATGTTTAGCTAGTACCGCTGACGGCTTATGGGTGACTGATGTGATCATCACCTACTGTTGGCGTATTGATGAGTCTTTAGAGTCCCATATAGAAGTTTCCTGATTCAAACGAAACGAAGTAGGGCACACATGTTGATATATGCGGGTGCCTGATTAAATACGAGTATAAGATACCATATTGTAATATGGCGGCTATTTGTTATCAGTTAGGTTATATGTGATATAACCGGATTTTTGAATCAAGTGTTGATTTGATAATGTGATGTACAGATAAATGATATTAGTCGGTTATATGTGATATAACCGGATTATTAAATCAGGTGTTGATTTAATAATATGATATATATTTATATTTGATATAATTGTATATTGATTAAATATTATTGTATATATATATATATATATATATATATATATATATGAAGCATGGCATCCATTTTCTATTTTTAGAAAATAAAAAATAAGGTAGAAAAATGGGGAGACTTTGGAGGGATGGGCATAGCATGGCTTATTCTATTTTATATTCATTTGCTTGCACTATTGAAGTATGGCTACAATTTTGAAGTGTTAAAAATGGTATGCTTCAATAATGGGTGAGCTTGGATGAGCCATTCTATTCTTCATTCTTGACTTGATTCAATACTTAGCCATTTTCTTGAAGTGAGCTCATGTGATGAGTTTCTTTCCAGCTTTCTCCATTTTCTTCATCTTCACTTCCAAGCTCAATCCCTCATATGAGTTGTGAAATCTTGAGCTTGCGAGAACCCTAGTGAGCAAATAACACCCCTACTTCACCATCCTACACTAGATTAGCGCTTTGGTGTAGTGTGTTTACTTCACTAAAGAGTTTAGTGAAGAGGTAGTTTGGATTAGCGGATTTCGGGTGGATTATTTTCGGCACGAAAGTCATCGAAGTAAGTTTGTTCAACCTTCAAGTGGAGCCTAGTGGAGTCGCTTGGACTACAACCCGGAGTTTTAGAAGAGAAGGATACGGTCTACAAAGGTTGTAGCCATCCATATTTTAGTGTAAAGTTTATGATATCATGTTTAAAATTCTAATCTTCTAGTTTGATCCTAGGTTAGTGTTCATTAGCATCATGAAATTTTACAATTGCATGTGTAATGCCCGTTTTGACCCTACCGTGGTGCTGGCATACACTTTCATGGCATCAGAGCCAAGCTAGAACATTAGGAAAAGTCTTTACGACGTTAAAATGTTCGATCGATTTTCGAAGCCGGAGTTTTGGTAAGTTTTTGTCAATTTTTCAAAAGTTGGAATTTTTAAAACTAAAAATATGCAGAAAATCGTGCAGGGTTTGTATTGGAGGCTCAAGAAATTTGAGGACCCAACTCCTTCAAACGGCTGCGGAATCGCGGCTAAACCCCATGTTTGGCCGCAGTTCCGCCGCAAGTTAGTGGAGTTGAGGTGTCTTTTTTCTTGTGCAGCTCTATCTTGTCATTTTGCACTCTCTGGGTATTTTTGATGAAAGTCAAGTTGAGCTCTCTGGAATTTGTTGGTGTTTGAAAATCGATCGAAATGTTTAGCGTCGTATAGATGATAATATGTCATACAATATTTGGAATCCAGAATAATTGGTTTTGTGAAAACTAGTTAGTATTTTGTAAATCTAGCATTGTGGTCTCTTTTGATCGATTGCCACGAAGTTTCGATTCGGATCAAAACTCCGTCGCAATCGCGTATCGTACGCGAATACTCGCTGAATAACTTTACTAGGTAGCCACGCCCTATAGCCCCGACCAAGTGACTGTAGAAGAACCCCGTTGCCAAAAGTATCCACTCGGGTGCTCGCGGTGTCATATCCCGCTTCCCGGTGTACGGTAAGGAGACGTGGCGGGCTCGCTACGTATTTACTCGGAAGCAAACACGTTAAGCGTAAATAAGCAATATGATAAAGCACACAAGAAAATGATGAAAGATGTAATTGAACAACTTTTATTTATTAAACATTTCTTTACAATACAATTGAAAATGTAAATACAAGAATGGAAAACAATGCTTAAACAATGGCATAAACTGAAAAGAAAAATATATACAAGTGTCTAAAGCTCGGGGTCTTCTGTGAACTGCTCCAAGTCGTCAGCACCGGGCTCTATCTTTAGTGAGTCGGATCCACATCACTAGTTTGGAGAAGAGAGGGGAGGTAGAGAGAACTTTTGAAAGCAGCGTGGAGTCGCGGAGTCCCCGGATTTGCCCCGAGTCGTCGCCGGAACTTGGCCTTGGGCTAACTCCACTTGTACAACTTTTGGACTTTGGAAAATTTAGAGAGTTTTGGCAATGGATTTCTGAATGAAGAGGGTTAGGGTGTAGGGTTGTATTTATAGGAGAAATTAGGGTTTAAGGTAACGAAGCATGGAATTAAAAATGCATTAAAATTTTGGATTAATGCCTCATTTTAATTCTCTGAAAATATGCAGGGAAAACAAACAGACTAGGGTTAGTGGGGAAGTTCAAGAGGTGCCAGGGTTAAAATTTGAGGGCATTACATACGGTTTCACCCGGCGCCGCTGGTCATTTCCTTCATCTCGCCGGTCGTATGTGCTGGGGTGTGCTCTGGATTCTTGCCACGTGTCGATGTCGTTTCATATAGCTCAGTGCACATGTTTGATTTCTGAGACTTTTCATTTTTACGTGTTTTGCATGTGTAAACTTTTGGGCTTCTAAAAAGTTTAAAAGAAAAATCAGCAAAAATATTATGTGGCTGAGGGGATTCGAACACAGGGGCTATGTTGCAGCAGTGCAAGGCTTTATCAATGAGCTACAAGTGCTTTCCTGCTGTTCAAAAGCAATTCAAATTTATAACTTGTGCTCGGGACTTACAAATACTCCATTTGTACATTAACTTTAAAAATTTTCTGTACATTAAAACATAATCGTTAAATTCTACCCTTCTTACAAAAATTTCGTCCTCGAAATTTATAATTATTTAAGGACTAATTTACAAACAAGTGAGGTCATCTTGCACGCATGTCATCTTCTCTTTCCCATGTTGATTCTCCTGGCATGTCTTTTCTCCACATCACTCGAACCATGTTTACTTTCTTGTTCCGAAGTGACTTTACCTTTCTATCTGGGATTTCAACGGGTGGTTGCTCACAAGATAGATCCGTCTGTACAGTGAACTTGGAGTTATCAAGAATATGACTGAGGCCACTCACATACCTTCTGAGTTAGGATGTGGAACACATTGTGCACTCCTTCCAATAAGAGTGGAAGTGCCAAGTGATAAGCCACTTCTCCGACTCGTTCGAGTATGCCGAACAGTCTAATGAATCTAGGATTTAAGTTACCCCGCCTTCCAAAGCGAATCACTCCACAGTTTGGTGAGATCTTTAAAAAGACATGATCTCCCGGTTGGAACTCCAATTGACGGCGTTTTGCATTAGCCCAGTGCTTCTATCGATTTTGGGCTATGCGCATTCTCTCCCTGATAGTGTGAACCACATCCACTGTTGCTACTATTGTTACTATCATCTCAGATCCAAGAAGTTCTCTATCTCCGATATCGTCCCAACTTAATGGTGATCGACATTTCCTTTCATAGAGCGCTGCAAAGGGCGCCATTTCAATACTTGCTTGCTAGCTGTTGTTGTATGAAAACTCCACAAGATGTAGGCGATCTTCCCACGATCCTCCGAGTCTAACATACACGCTTTTAGCATATCTTCAACTATCTGAATTGTTCACTCAGGCTGTCCATCTGCTTGTGGATGGTAAGCTGTGCTAAAGTTCAGACTTGTTTTCAAGCTAGCTTGCAGACTCAGCCAAAATTATGATCGGAATCTGGTGTCATGATCGGAGACGATGCAAACCGGTACTCCATGTAATCTCACGAATTCCTGCATGAGTTCATGGGTATCGGAGATAGTACACTATAAAGAGTTTAAATCTTACTTAGATTCATACCTCCATGTACTTCTTTGCTAATGTCTCGCTAGATTGGCCAACTCGAAAGAGAATAAAGTAAGCCGGCTTTGTGAGTCGATCCATAATAACCCATATCGCATCGTTACCTTTCGTGCTGCGAGGAAGAGCAGTCACGAAGTCCATGGTGATGTGTTGCCACTTCCATTCAGGTATAGGTAACGGTTGAAGTAACCAGCAGTCCTTTGATGTTCAGCTTTCACTTGCTGACACCAAACATTTAGCGACGCTTCTGGCTACTTCACACTTCATTCCATGCCACCAGTAATGTTGCCGCAGATCTTTATACATCTTTATACCACCAGGGTGTACTGAATAGAGAGAGCTGTGAGGTTCTTTCATTAACTCCTCCCGAACAGAACCTTGTGGTATACACAATCTACTGCCGTATCTGTAACACCCTAGTTCAGTTATACCATGTTCAATTTGTTTATTCTATTTATCTTGTGGCTTTTTTCTTGACTTTATTTGTTTTTGGGTGCGGATAGTGTTTTGGTTCTTGTGCTTGGTATCCGACTCGACCCGCATGCTCGAAACCCGCCTTAGTCCTTGATTACGTCTTATCTCTGCTAGTCTCGAGGATCCGTGCTCGCATATGTTCCGTTCACTTGCTTTATATCTGGCATATGCATTTTTCTTTAACCGAACATCGCTTTTTGATTTTGGTTGACACGTATATTATCCGTATTTTCAAACCATAATTTTAGACCCAACCCGGGCATATTTTGAAGTAAGTTTGTATTAACCCTAAAACTCAAATTTAACTAATATTATATTCATATAATATTATACTGTAAATATATTTTCAGTTAGCTTCTAATCCAAAGGAATATATTCAAAAATAAAATCTCACCTACTCTGTCTCTCTTTCTTAAACTTTATATATATCACTTATTTATTTTTATTAAACCCATACAAAAACTTTTACCCATACCTCACACTCACGTTTCCTTCTCCTCTCTTCTCACACGTTCTCGCCGTCGTGAACCCTAACCCTAGCCTTCACTCTCACCGCCGTCGCCCACAAAACCTTCGACCTCGCCTCCACTGCTCTCCTCACCTCCTCACCTCCCTCTCTCTCGCCTCTCCCCGCACGTCTCCGTCCCCGAACCCAACAACCCTAGCTTCGCCTCGCCGTCGCCCGACGCCGCCGACCACCCTCGTCGGTCTTCCCTCTTCACCATCTCCGTCTCCTCCACCTTCCTCTCTCCTCACCTGCAAGCACCACTCGAGAACCCATATCCCCGAGCTCCAAATCCCTGCACCCATCAGCTCACCCGCAGATCGCCCTCACACCTTCGTCGCCCGCACCCATCACCACCCATCGCCGGCGACCCTTCGCCGTAGTCACCATCCTCGTCACTTCCCCTCACCTCTCTCTCCTCCGACTCCTGACAACCATCACTACCTCTCCCCTGCGAACGCCGACGAACCCAACTTCGTCGCCCTTGCCTCTGTTCTCACGTCGCCGTCTCACCTTCACCTCCGTCCCCACTCACTGTCGACTTCCTCTCCTCGACCTCTCTCTGCTCCCCTGCACACCCACAGCAACAAACCCCCGAGAACCCGACCCATTGCAACCCGCTCCTGCAACCTTCCCTTGCACCCTCCTCGCCGGAGCTCCGACCCCATCGCCTCCGTGCTCTCGTCACCGCTTCAAACCTCTCTCCTTTCCTATCCTCTCCTCTGCAAACCCACGACCCCCTGCACCAGAACCCCGATCACCCGACTTCAAGAACCCGCAACCCCGCTGCCATCGCCGTGAACCTCACCGGAAAACCCACGTCACTCGTCGTCACCCTCTCCGTCCTCGCCTCTATCCCAGATCCGAAAACCAATCCCCTCTCTCTCTCTTCTCCTTCTTCTTTTCTTCTTCTCCTTCTCTTTCTTTTCTTGATTCTTGATTCCGGTCATCGCCGGAGCCGTGCTCGTCGCCGACGATCCGGGCAACCCAGTTGATGTCCACATCCAGCGTGGTCAAGTTCTTGCATAGCCTGGTTTTGTTCTGTACGCGCGTGTGTGCATCGCGACGTTTACCGATGTCGGGCGTCGCGTACGTATCCCATCGTGAGATCCGATCAGGCAAATCTCTCTTGTTGCATGCTATGTCACTATATTTATATCCATATAAATAAAATATTACATGTTTATTTTATTGTGCATGTTTGGTTATATACAATCATATGTTAAGTGTGGTACATTGTTGGCTTATGACAAAATCAATCTAGGAAGAGCGTATAACTCTGATCCCAAGTGAATCCTAGCTGAGTTCGTGCCTCGCATCTTCGTACATCGTTCTTCCGTGATCCTTATCCTCCAGGCAAGTACTCTTGCTTTACTTTTGGTCGATGTACATCGGCATTCCTTTGTGGTTATATGTATAAATATATTTCCTGCACTGTTAGAATAAAAGAGAAATGTGTTAGTATCTTTTTCGTTATATTATACAATATATATATAGGCAAACTATTATGTAGCAAGTGAGAATAATTAGCAAGTGTGGTTTTAAAATGAGATTTATTTTAACTACAAATAAAGTTCGAAAGTTGTTAACCTATCTCACATTTATATATTTCTAGTCAGATTGTGATTAATATATCCATATTAAGGTTAACGGTAAAGATAACAATTGTGACTCATACCAGCTTGTACATCTCCTTCATGCAGTTACTATTACCAGATAATAATTACATTTCATAAGTCATGACTATTCAATACTCTAGTTCATTTTACTGAACGAGATCGCTGATTAGGATGCTGAACTACATGCCATGACACACTACTATTCACCAGTTTTATTTCCATACAATTACCATACCATAAGTTCCTGTCTTTTCAGCATTCTTAATTAGTGATTTAGTCTTTACCATAATAGCTATAAATACGCGGGCGTGGGGGTAGTTTGAGTGTGCGTTGTACAGCAGGATCTCAGGAGTCCTATGCCGGCAGCTCGTACCGGGCTATATCGGTCTCATGTTTACAGCTCGTACCGGGCTATATCGGTCTCATGTTTACAGCTCGTACCGGGCTATAGCGGTCTCATGTTTACAGCTCGTACCGGGCTATAACGGTCTCTTGTTCATTCCACAGTTTGGCCCGTATTTCCTAGCCCTTGGGACACCACTCTTGGGTTAGGAATACTCCTGCAGAGCTTGACGCACACACTCGAGCTTACGATAGGATAGTTTACCTTTTAGTGACCAGTTAGGTTATGACTTGACCCCTTACATACATGTTTCATAGTGTTAATGCATCTAATTATTTATATACCTGATTTTCTTGCGCACCGGGCTTCACTATTTTCATATATTCATGTTATTATGCTACACACACCTTATACGTTGAGTACTTACTGGGGTGTTCTCACATCCCTGAGATTTGCCATCTCAGGTTTAGAGACAGATTTTCAGGATGAGCAGGACCGCAGCGGCTACCAGGACTTTACCGAAGATCAGTAACCGTAGGTTTATTTTCACCCTTTTCAATTAGTTTTTAGCATGTGCGCCCTTATGGGACATTAGGACTTATGTATCTTTTCAGATGTTTTCTTTTCGAACCTATTGTATCGGATCTTTTTGCATCAATTATCTAGTGGACCAATTTTTAGTATTCCTTGCGGTTTCATTGCAGCATGATATTCAGTATTATTCCTTTTGGTATTGGACTTTATTTTGACAGGTTAATCTAGACAGCCTTATGTGACTATGGAAGGGTCTTTCCTTACCATAGGTAGCACGGCTGGCCTTCGTCGCTTTCCGTATTCCGTATTTTGGGAAGCGGGGCGTGACAGTATCTCTAAGATCCGTCTTCATGGATGAGGAAGTCTGTTCGAAATCCACTTTCTACTTGTTCTCTGATCTTTTGCAACTTTGCATCACTTGCTTGAGCTGCTTTGATCTGATTGACAATTGTAGCCTGAACTTGTAAGTTCATCAAACTTGAAGCGTTACTTGGCATGGCCACTTTTATCTCCATCTGATGCAAATCTTCCTGCAGCTTCCACTGTGCGGTGAGATTCATTGATAGTGGTTGGCGACTAAGTGAATCAGGTACTACATTTACCTTCATTGGATGATATTGTCGGTTGATGTCGAAGTCCGCTATAACTTCTAACCATCTTCTCTGCCGCATATTCAACTCTTTCTGAGTAAACACATACTTCAGACTTTTGTGGTCTGTGTAGATATCTACCCGTTCTCTAAGAAGATAATGTCGCCAAATCTTGAGAGCAAAGATAACGGCTGCCAACTCCAGATCATGTGTCGGATAGTTGCGCTCATGAACTTTCGGCTGTCTGGATGCATAAGCTACAACTTTACCGTGCTGATATAGAACACATCCTAATCCCTTACCGGATGCACATCACAATGCACTACGAAACCTCCAGATTGGTCCGATATTACGAGAATAGGTGCTGATGTCAATCTTGACTTGAGTTCTACGAAAGCTTGTTCGCATGCTTCCGACCACACGAATTCTTCATCTTTACGCGTGAGCTTTGTCAGGGGTGTTGCAATCTTCGAAAATCCTTCAATAAATCTTTGGTAGTATCCCGCTAATCCCAAGAAACTTCGAATGTCCTTCACTGTCTTTGGTGTCGGCCATTCGCTTACTGCTGCTACTTTAGCTGGATTTACAGAGATTCCTTCACCTGAAACGATATGTCCGAGAAATCCGACTTGTTCTATCCAAAACTCGCACTTGCTGTACTTGGCATAGAGTTGATTCTGTCGCAAAGTATCCAGAGCAATTCGTAAATGTTCAGCGTGCTCTTTCCGATTCTTTGAATATATCAGGATGTCGTCGATGAATATGACAACGAACCTGTCTAGATACTCTCGGAAAACTTGATTCATTAGGTTCATGAATATGGCTGGTGCATTGGTCACTCCAAATGGCATCACGAGAAACTCATGATGTCCATAGCGAGTCCTGAATGCAGTCTTCGGAATATCAGACTCTTTGACCTTCACCTGATGATAACCCGAACGAAGATCTAACTTTGAGAAAACGCAAGACCCACTTAGCTGATCGAACAGATCGTCGATTCGTGGTGGTGGATACTTGTTCTTTATCGTGACTTCGTTCAAAGCTCTATAGTCAATGCACATTCTGTATGAACCTTCCTTTTTCTTCACAAGCAAAACTGGAGATCCCCAACTTAAAGTACTGGGACGAATCCATCCTTTCTGCAGAAGTTCGTCCAGCTGAGTACGGACCTCCTTCAAACCTTCAGGGCTTAACTGATACAGTGCTTTGATCACCGGTTATGCTCCAATTACTAAATCAATTCCGAATTCAAGAGCTCAATCGGGAGGCAGACCTGATATGTCTTCAAGAAATACATCATCGAACTCTCGAACTATCTCTGGCTTATCTTCTCCCGCCTGTAGAGTTGCAATCAATGCCTTCTTTGGTTTTGCTTTGTATGTGCTTGGCTCCAGGGTACGGTCTCCACTTTTAAAATAAAAGGCCGGATGCTCTGGAATCTCGAATACTACCCTCCTTTGACGACAGTCGATAGTAGCATAGAATGTTCCTAGCCAATCCATACTCAAAACTACATCGAAGTTCGGTATGTCCAGCACCTTGAAGTCAACATAGAATTCTCTGCTGTACACGACTATTGGACACATATCGTATCCCATTGTTGCCTTTAGAACGCCGTTTCCTGAACTGACATTCCAGCTGGATACGAGCGGTTTGATTCTGAGTTTGGACGAACCGTTGCGACATAAAGCAATGAGATACTCCAGTATCGAAGAATGCTAGTGCAGGAAGTGAGGCTACTAAGATCGTACCTAAGTTATGTGGGATATGTTTTAGGTATGGAAAAAGATATATGGATATGTATAAGGATTGAAAGAAAGCTTGAAAGAAAAGGGTTACCAGTGATGACTTTGCCTGTGGCTTCAGCTTCTTCCACAGTCATTGTGAAAGCATATCGCCTCGGTATGTTCCTCCTTGCTGGAGGAGCATTCCTCTGTCCGTTCCTCAATCCTTGAGGTAGGTTCTTTTGTGCTTGATGGAACTGACGATGAGGAGGTGCAGTCGGTCTACGAGGAGGTGGAGCAGGGAGAGCAAGACGTGGTGCAGGTGCCTGGATAGCTGGCCGCTGCGGATAGGTGATTGCTGGTCTGGGTGAAGGATTTGGATTGAGTCTACGAGGGCAAGACCCAATATCATGTATGAGTGAGCCACAGACTAAGCAAAGGTGATTAGCACGCCTGCACTCCTTCGCCGGGTGTCCATCCCTCCTGCAGTTGGTGCAAAAGTCTAGACTGGGCCGGTTGAATGGTACTTCCGGTCTCCTGGGTACAAAAGGTGGCTTGGAAGAGACTCTTCCTGCCATCTGGGTGGCAGGGCGTTTCACACCGACAGATTGAGGTATGTCCTTCTTCACTACTGCCTCATATCTTCGGGCAGCTTTCAGAGTTAGGTCGTGGGTTGGAAAATCCCCTGTAGCTAAGGCAGCTTGGATCTCCGGGTCCAACCCTTGCTGAAATCGTTTAGCTCTGAGCTCAACCGTCGATATTAAGTGTGCCGCGAATCTGTTATGGTCTTGTATTAGCTGTGCAGTATGTGATATTAGATAATCGAATATTTGAGACATATCCTACCTGCTCAACATAGTGAACTCGGCATCATACCCATCTACAGATTTGCTCCACATAGTGCCTTGTTGTAGGTCGATGAATTGCTGCTCCATGTCGAATCGGGCGGTCTCCGGAAAATACTTCACGTCGAACTTCTCGCGAAAAGTCCTCCATTCGATCGGCTGGTCAAGACGGCTTTCTTCCGCCTTCCACCAAACTCTGGCATTATCTGTGAGTTGCAGCTTCGCAACTCTAACCTAGACAATCTGTGGCACTTGTGCTGCCGCCAGATCGTCTTCGATACTTTGAGCTCATTCTTCAGCTTCCAAGAGGCTCTCTTTCCCAAAAAATTGTTTACGATGCAGTGCCCGGAATTGCTTCACTCTGGGTGCTTCCACTTCTGGACGGTTTAGGAGGATGGCAGTCTGCTGTTGCTGTCCCTCCAGGAGGTTCGTAATTGCCTCGAGCAGTTCTGTCTGTTCGTTGATCGGAGCTACAACGGTAGGCGTAAGTGGAAGAGATGGTGATGGTGTGTTGTTGACGTTTGTACTCGTGTTGGGAGAATCCATAACCTTGAAAGAAAAATAGCGTTAGGATAGATTCAAAGATTATGAAATATAAAGAATGTTTAGTTGCCGAGTCTTGTAATTTGTGTGTTATACTGCTTAGGTTTTCATGCAAAACTGATCTGCATGGGCCACCAACAAAACATGTCACGCGCCGCTTCCCGGTGTACGGTAAGAAGACGTGGCAGGCCCGCTACGTATTTACTCAGAAGCAAACACACTAAGCGTAAATAAGCAATATGATAAAGTACACAAGAAAATGACCAGAGATAAAATTGAACAACTTTTATTTATTAAATATTTCTTTACAATACAACTGAAAATGTAAATACAAGAATGGAAAGCAATGCCTAAACAATGACATAAACTGAAAAGAAAAATATATACGAGTGTCTAAAGCTCGGGGTCTTCTGTGAACTGCTCCAAGTCGTCAGCACTGGGCTCTATCTCTAGTGAGTCGGATCCACCTAACAACATTCCAAAGAAAGAAGAGAAAATGTATGTCGTCAGCGAATGATCGCTCGGTAAGTCCCAAAGAAAGATAAAAGTAGAGTAGACAGATAGGATGATATAATTGGTAAATTGTTCGATTGTTATGTTCACGCAATTGTTTGTAGCTTGGTACGGAATATGCCTATGTATACGAGAGGAGCCCAACTATTCCGTGGACTAAGGTATACGAAGCACAAGAAACCGTTAAGCCACGGAACAACATCAACGGATATTCAGGTTAGGTATATTAAAGTGACCGTCTCGTGCCACTTCTAACACATTCCGTACCAGTCTACCTCTTTAAACCCCGTATTGTATTTTGTATTGATTTGTATTGTTTTGTTTAATAGATGTAGGACTTGCCGAAACTATGATATCAGTAGTTCATGTAAACGGAAGGGATATAAACGGATAGTCATGTAAATAGAGTATATCTATAGTTCGGTTCAGTCGAGTCATGTTGATATTGATTGTATTCTGGTATAAATGGATTCATGTTGAATTGGAGTTATACTTGAATTGTATTCAAGGATGGATTGATTTCAGATTAGACCGAGACTCTGTCTGAGTCAGACACTTTAAAACGACTTGAAGTCCTGAATTAGTTTTGGAGTTATCGGTAACTGCTGCACATGGACGAGAGGATTTGTGACTTTTTCCAAGCCAATTACCGTATTGATAACCCCGTTCTTAGTTGTCTATCTTAAATAGGAAAGCACCTAAATTCTCCGGTTCCCTGAGGCTCAAGAGAACTGGTCCCGCTTAAACCTATATTTAGTAGGGTCCTTATTGTAATTTAAGATAACTTGAGGGGGTTTTATGAAAAATAGTTTTGATATATTTTCAAAATACACCTCAAGTATTTAATTGTCTTTAGGGTTTTCATAGATATATTTTTTTAAGAGTGATGAGATAGTCTAGTGGATATAAACTTAACTTGAATAGCATATGGTATTTTCATGTAATTTGACTTGTATTGATTCTTGATGGCATTCTCATAAACTTTTGTGATTCTTTTCTTTTGATTAGAAAACATGAAATATATTATATATTTAAAATAGATATTTTGATAATATTTATATATATATAATTATAAAAAAAATAGAATTTATTTATTAATAGAAATCACGTTTTCATAGAAATTGTAATAAAAATTCCATTGAGATCGTATGCTCCGTGAGAAGGTCTGCATCTTACTATACTAGTCCCGAGAACGTGCGATAATCCGCACCATCCCGATCGGGTTCCCCAAAATGGGTTGTAGAGGCTTATTTGCAAGGAATTAATTAAAACAATTTAAAGAATACGAGTTTTGATGGTTAAGATATTTTAGTGTAAAATATTGTATTTTTTCCCACAAAAATTGTTACAAAAGCCATCGTACTATGTCAAGATGAGTGTTGTGATGAGATAGGTCGTTACCTCGTGAGTTTTCTAAAGGTAATATGAGCAAAACGATAAAGTAATGTCGTGTGTAAACTTGATGGCATTTTACCGAAAAAGTGAAATAAAAGTTGCAATACATATTATTTTGAATTGAAACTTGTTGTTAATGTTGTTTTATGTTTGTTAAACAATATATAAAAAGATGCTAAATTGTTATTAAGAAAAATTGTGTTTTTGATGAAATTAGAATCGGAAGTCGGAATAACTCCGCTTTCGACGAGTTTTGAAAAGAAATGGTTTTGAGAGGTGAAAAAGAGAGAAGAGAAATGATTTACTGGTTTGGAGAAGAGTGGCGAGGTAGAAGGAACTTTTGAAAGCGGCGTGGAGTTGCGATGTCGCCGGATTTGCCTCGAGTCGTCGCCGGAACTTGGCCATGGGCTAACTCCACTTGTACAACTTTTGGACTTTGGAAAACTTAGAGTGTTTTGGCAATGGATTTTTGAACGAGGAGGGCTAGGGTGTAGGGTTGTACTTATAAGAGAAATTAGGGTTTAGCTTAATGAAGAATGGAATTAAAAATGCATTAAAATTTTGGATTAATGCCTCATTTTAATTCTTTGGAAATATTCAGGGAAAACGAACAGAGTAGGGTTAGTCGGGGAGTCCAAGAGGTGCTAGGGTTAAAATTTGAGGGCATTACATACGGTTTCATCCGGCGCCGCCGGTCAATTCTTTCATTTTGCCGGTCGTATGTGCTGGGGTGTGCTCTGGATTCTTGCCACGTGTCGATGTTGTTTCATATAGCTCAGTGCACATGTTTGATTTATGAGACTTTTCATTTTTACGTGTTTGGCACGTGTAAACTTTTGGGCTTCCAAAAAGTTTAAAATAAAAATCAGGAAAAATATTATGTGACTGAGGGGATTCGAACACGGGCTATGTCACAGCAGTGCAAGGCTTTACCAATGAGCTACAAGTGCTTTCTTGCTGTTCAAAAGCAATTCAAATTTATAACTTGTGCTCAGGACTTACAAATACTCCATTTGTACATTAACTTAAAAAAAATTCTGTACATTAAAACAGAGTCGTTACACGCCGCCACGGTGTTCCGCCTAAGTGCACTCCATCGAAGGCATCGGGGGTGCGGCCATTTACTAAAGTTTTCGACGAGCATTGGATCGGGTAGTCGGGAATTTTGTTGAATTGCCCGACTAAGTTATTGAAAAGTGTTTTCGATTTGAGACTAAAATGCAAGGTTTATAGGTTAGGCACGAAATTCAGAATATGAGATGTTTCGGGTTTATGATGTTTAAGGAAATACGGATTCTAATTATTGTAGTTTTTCATTTCTTTTCTGCGACTGTAAGTGTAATGTGTGGGGTATCCCAAATCTCGTTGCTATATGTCAACGGAATTTGGGATATGCATATTTACTTACGTTGATGACATGTGATGCTATTTGTTGTTGTGATATGTTATATTGGATTATCATGAATGAATAGTCAGGGGTTTTATGTGAGATGAGAGTTTTTTAATTTTCATTCATGTAAAATTTGTATGTAATATTCTTTTATTGGGACACTTCCGGATTGAGGATGATGTTACCATTGATGTATATTATTTACTTTTCCGCATTAGGATAGACCCAAGACGGAGAGCACAAGTAACCGAGTTCTGGAGTCCAGTGGGAGACCATCTCGAGGAGTCGAGACCGGGTCTCCCAACTCTAGAATTGGCAGGGTTGCTAGCTGCTCTCGTAGGGGTCTAGGGATGTGGGTTTGGCTATACATCACAACTGTGGAATCCGTGTTTTTCATCACTGGCTGAATTTAAAACACGGAGCTCCTAGTATATCCAATATTTCATATGTTGACTTCTGCTGCTTGGTTCTGTGATGTGATCATATAACTACGTGAGACGAATGCTATATATATATGATATATATATATATATATAAAATAAACGTTGCTTATATTTTACATCCGCGCTAGTCCTGTCCCCGCTCTGTCGTTAGTTAAGTAACCTAATGGTGCATGACGGGGCCCCGTGACGAATGCAGATGACATAAACGTACGTTCTATTTTCGTTTCATTTTCTGTGATGTTTAGGGAAATATTAAATGACGGGACTTCATTAATGAGATTAATGAAAAGAAAAGAAACCTAAAAATATTGTAGAATCAAAAGTTTTTAAAATGATAGCTCTAGTTCTTGCTTTGCATAGTGGTATTCCTCGATGAATATCCAGCACCTCATTCGATGAGCAAAGAGCCGAGATCCCTTCACCGGGAGTGATCTCTTTAGCAAAACTAGCAAATGCTATAACCCACTTGGTTTATCATGATAGCTTCTGTAGTTCTTGCTTTGCATAGTGGTATTCCTTTATGAATATCCAGCACCTCATTCGGTGAGGAAAGAGTCGAGATCCCATCACCGGGAATGACCTCTTTAGCAAAAGCTAGTAAAAGCTATTCGGTTTATTTTTGAAAACTACTCGATTTTAAAAGTGGAGCTTAAACCACTCCTTTTCAAAACCACTAGATTCTATAACGATATCAAGTTCATTACGTTGAAGGTTTTCTTCAAAACCAATCGCAGCCCTCGGTCATTTCAGATAAATGTTGTTTAGTATTAGTGCTACGTTTATTGACTATGTTAAGGCGTAGTGTGCGGTAGCTAATTAGTGCTTATCTGCAACCATATAATGCGATTGGATTAGGATAGTCGCACGGCTTTGTTGACTATGTTAAGGGTCGTACGGGTGGGTTTAATTCAATCAAGAAATGATGGGTTGAACTTGGTTAGCGCTTATGATTTGTTGACCTTGTTAAGGTCATAAGTGGCTAGGGATAAAAACAATTATCGGGAATTTCAAGTGTTGAAATTTGCAATGAGATTGCATACCTTCTATATGATAGTTGGATCCCGATACCCACTGCGAGTAAGAGTTGCTCCTGGAAGAGTTTTGCACTTTACAATTAGCCGATCCATTAGGTGTCTAAGAAAGGTGTTGATGGGGTGATGCCTCTGCGGAAACGAGGTTATTTAATTAGTTCCATGCGAAAGCATGGGGACTCTCTCGGAGTATCAATACCTGCCTGGCCGAACGATTGGCAAACTTGTAGGGTGTAATTAATCCCGGCTAATCTTGCCTTTTAGGGTTTGAAGGAAGATTTGATAAAAACAGTGGGAGCCATCCTGATTAGATAAAATAATAACTAATCTAATCTTGCAAAGAGCGCACGCAAAAGTGATTATCCTTCTCTCTCTCCTGGTAGCGACCAATGACACGCCTTAATCAAAATAATAATATGGATGTATTGACCGAACCCACTTATTATACTGGGCTAGGTTTCGCTCTATCTTATGATTGTCATAAGTCTGAGTAAGGAATAGGGGAATATCATGATTCCCATGCCACCCAAACGAAGAATAAGCATGCTGATGTATCTTCCTCGGGTGTGTTCATTACCAAGAACTGTTTCTCAGTTAACTCTACGTCCTGGGTATTGGATACCGGATCAGGATCCCACGTATGTAATATGTTACATGGGCTAAAGATAGGCAGAGAACTGGAAAAGGGTGATAAGTCTCTAGTAGTAGGGAATGATGCAATTGTTGTAGCCAAAGCAGTTGGCGAATATCACCTTGTATTACCAAGTGGTAACAATGATTCTGAGCGACTGTTATTTCGTATCAAAAATGTTGTGAATGTTTGCCTAAATCAAGTGTTGATTGGGTATGGTACGTTGTATAACGGTATATATGTTCTAAATCACAATACAATTCTAAGTATACAGAACACACACAAGAGAAACAGTTCAAAAATGAACGAAGCCTTCTTGTGGCATGGTAGACTAGGTTATATCAATGCGATAAGACTAGCTAAGTTGCATAAGGATAGCTATTTGAATCCGTTCGAATTTACATCTTATGAAACTTGTCAGTCATGTCTCAAAGGCAAGATGACCAAATCTCCGTTTACTGGACACGGAGAAAGAGGTACTGAACTCTTGGACATATACATAGTGATGTATGTGGTCCTATGTCTACACATGCCAGGAATGGTTCCTTGTACTTTATTACATTCACCGATGATCTCTCAAGATTTGGACATGTGTTCCTGTTGAAACACAAATCTGAATTTTTTGAGAAATTCAAGGAATATAAGTACGAAGTTGAGAACAAGACGGGTAAAAGTATTAAAATCCTTCGATATGACCGGGAAGGAGAATACTTGAGCACGAAATTCAGAGACTACTTAAAAGAGAATGAGATTCTCTCTCAGCTTACTCAGTATACACCACAACACAATGGAGTTTCGGAGCGGAGGAATCGCACCCTATTAGATATGGCGCGCTCTATGATGAGTAATGTTGAGTTACCTATTTCCTTTTGGGGTAATGCACTTGAGATAGCTGCATATCTATTGAATAGAGTTCCGACCAAATTTGTGCCTACCACTCCATATGAGATATGGAATGGGAAGAGACCGTCTCTCAAACGAGTTAAGATATGGGGTTGTCCGGCCTATATTAAAAAGCAAAATCCGGACAAGCTCATGGCAAGGTCAGTTCTGTGCAAGTTTGTAGGATATCCCAAACATTCACGAGGGTATATATTCTACCACACCGAGGAACAAAAAGTGTTTGTTTCTCAACATGCCACCTTTTTAGAAAACGATTTTCTTGTGAAAGAAATTAGTGGCAATGAAGTAGAACTGGAAGAAGTTCTAGCAACACAAACTATTACTGACGATTTGGTGGAACCGGAGGATTCAATAGTCCCCGACGAACCTCAGCCACTCTGCAGATCTAGTAGGGCTTCTTATCCACATGAGAGATACTACGGTTTTCTCATAGACGGTGGGAGCGAGGATTGCATCATGGAAGATGATGACCCAACTAGTTTCGAGCATGCCATCACAAATGGAGACTCTGTGAAATGGCTGGATGCTATGCGATCTGAGATGAAATCCATATACACCAACAAAATATGGACTTTGAAAGTTGCTCCTGAAGGGGTAAAACCCATCGGGAGCAAGTAGATCTTAAGAAGATAATTGGTGTAGATGGAAAAGTTGAGATTTTCAAAGGTAGACTTGTAGCAAAGGGTTTTCGTCAACGACCTGTTGTCTATCAGGATCCTACTTGCCGTTGCTGCATACCATGACTACGAAATCTGGCAGTTGCACATCAAGACCTTTTTTTTAAATGGTGATTTAGAAGAGAGCGGGTAGATGACACAGTCAGAAGGCTTCGTAGACAGCGGAAGCTTGTGCAAGCTGCTTAAATCAATCTACGGATTAAAGCAGGTATCGCGAAGCTGGAACATCTGTTTTGATGAAGCTGTCAAAGAGTTTGACTTCATCAAAAAATATATATAAACTATGTATATATAAGAAGGTTGTAGAGAGAAAGGTTGTCTTCCTCGTATAGTACGTGGAGGACATACTCTTGATAGGAAACGATGTTCCCATGCTACACTCGGTCAAGCTCTTCTTATCACACAAGTTCTCCATGAAAGATCTAGGTGATGCCCCCTACATTCTGAGGATTTAGATCTATAGAGATAGAT
This sequence comes from Agapanthus africanus, assembly GCA_030015575.1. NCBI lineage: Eukaryota > Viridiplantae > Streptophyta > Magnoliopsida > Asparagales > Amaryllidaceae > Agapanthus > Agapanthus africanus. Next base: position 28,786,558 of record CM057350.1, read on the forward strand.
CTAAACGGATGTTGGGATTGTCCCAATCCAGCTACATTAACACTATACTAAAGAGATTTAGTATAGAAGATTCTAAACGTGATAATGTACCTGCTTGTTCAGGAATCACTCTCTCCAAAAAGATGTCTCCCAAGATTGATTTGGAGAGGGCTCGCATGCAAAAAATATCCTATGCTTCGGCAGTCGGGTCAATCATGTATGCGATATTATGTACCAGACCAGATATAGCTTACTCATTAGGTGTAGTGAGTAGGTATCAAACAGATCCTGGGAAGAAATACTGGATAGCTGTGAAGAACATTCTTAAGTACTTGAGAAGGACTAAAAGATGTTCTCGGTGTATGGTAACGGTTAACTTCAGGTGGAGTCCTTTACCGATTCGAGCTTCCAGAGTGATAAGGATGACAGTAAGTCGGTCTCGGGTTTTGTCTTCATCCTCAGTGGAGGGACGGTGTGTTGGAAGAGTTTCAAGCTAGATACTGTAACAGACTCGACGATGAAGGCTGAATACATCGCTGCTAACGATGCTGCTATAGAGGCTGTCTGGATGAAGAAGTTCATGAGATGAATTTGGTGAGCTTCCATCCATTGAGCATCCAATACCTGTGTATTGTGATAATAATGGAGCTGTGGGTTTGGCCAAGGAACGTCGGTCCCATCAGTGATCCAGACATATTCTTAGACGGTATCATCTGATCAGGGAGATAGTAGATCGCCGGGAGATCAAGGTCAGGAGAGTTGACACAGAGGATAATACCGCGGATCCACTCACCAAGGCTCTCCCCCAGATGCTAATCGAGAGATTTTTTAGGATGTTGGTGTAGGGTGTTTTTCGTTACCCCATTGAGATGAGAATACGTGCGCGCTGGTCAGGCGTACTATAGATTCCCCCTGCCTAGGGTAGGCCGAGGTTTATTGATTGTGGGGATTCGAATCTCCGGCAGCCGCGGACTAAGCTGCCGTTAATTACCTCTCGTCTTTGGAGCGAGGGAACCTCCGATTGACGGGTTAAACTGGTCATGCGAACTCAATGTGCAGTTTTGTGTTTTGGAGGGGTTTTGGATATATCGGGGGCCCCGCAGAGTTTTTACGGGGGTTTCGCTACCCGGATAGCGGGCTGGGGGTCAAGGGGGCTAGCAGCCTCCTTACGGGGAGCGAGGCAGCGCCCCGGCCCAAATTTTTTTTGAAAGGGACTGTGTGTGTATATATACATATATATAAAAAAGGAAAGGAAAAGGGCATCCAGAGGATGCGTGGGGAAAAGCGCCAGCGCTTTGGGTGCTAGCGCCCCACGTGTCAGCATCGGGCACTAGCGCTTTGAGCGCTAGCGTCCCACGTGTCAGCACGTGGGCGCTAGCGTCCTGAGCGCTAGCGCTCCACGTGTCAGCACGTGGGCGCTCGGGCGCAAAAAGGGACTTGGTCCCTGCAATGGGAGTTGTACTCCCAGAAAGGAGCACTTATATATATATATATATATATATATATATATGAGGAGTTAAACTCCTAGGATATTTTGAAGCTGATGAAGGGGCTTCTCCCCTTGAGCCCTAGTTCTTCCCTAAAGTGGGGTTTCTGGAGATGGGTCTCCTTCTCCTTCCTGTCGTTTGGCCGGATCTTGAAGATCAAGAGATGTGAGATTTTAAAAATCTCTCCTTTCTGAGATCTGATGGCAGATCTGAATTCCCCTTTGTGGGTTTTGTGGTGAAAAACTGTTTAGTTTTGGAAAAGGAAGAGTAAAACTCTTGGTTTAATTCAGAAGAAAGAAGAAGGTTTTAGAAGCTTGAGGAAGGAGAAAGAGGCACATGCCCTAATTTTGGGGAGAATGAAAAGTCTATCTTTTATTCATCTTCATGTTAACTTATATACGCTTAGATATTTACATATAGCCCCATGGGCTTTACAAAATGGCATTTTGCCCATCCCATGGCTCATGTGCTATTTCTTTTTGCACATAAGCCATGGGCTTACAAAAATTTGGCTTTGTGCCTATAAAAATTACATCAAAATTATTTTTTACATGATTTGCATGGGGAGGCCGGCCGCTTCATGTTCCGGCTCGACTCGAGCATGAGCCCACTTGATCTGGGCTTTGGCCCAGCTGGCCTGGGGTTGACCTTGACTTTGACTTGGTCAACCGGGGTGCAATTTTCGACCCCAACAGTTGGGTATGGGATACTACAACAACTGACCTTAGTGCAGGTGGGAGATTGTTAGTGATATGTATGCCCTAGATGCCATTATTGTATGATATAGTGGATGCTTAGACATATATATGGAGGACTTTCTTGCTCGACATGATAGTGTGCTATCTGGTTGTTTTTTTATCTTAACATGTTCACTGATATTATTATATTGTCTCTCATATGCATGTTGATAAAACCCTTAGGATGTAGGCTTAACTACCGGCACTATGATGTAGATCATACTACTGAGACCTGGGTAGTCCACAAGCACATCCTTCAATTGTTCCTAGTCAAGGGAATATCGAGACAGGGCATCGATATTCCAAAGTAGACTAGTGTGTACGTTTCTTGACCATGTATGGAGCGATGGTTGATCCCATATCCATTGGTATTTGACATCAAAGATTGTACGCACGTGCTCATTAGAGAATGAGTACACCGAACACGACTCGCTGAGAACTCCTAGATGGTACTATACCTATCGTCAGATAGTAGTTCTCTGGTGATACTGGTACAAGTTAGTTTGTAGACCTGAGATCGTCATAGAGTCTTGTGTGGTTCCCACTGTGCTTTGATTTCCTCCCTACCAAGGCTCAAAGGAATCGTGCAAACAGGTGGATTTTGGGTACAGTCCCGAGTTACATAGAGGCAATGAGCGATAGGAGGGGTTTCGTCTCTCCCGGTATAGAAAGTTGATGTTGTGCTATGCTCGATTGGCTATAACAGGAAGTCTCTGGCCAGGGCTGTTGATGAGATTTACTGGTAAGTGTTATCAATAGTTTCTCGTACCGTTATAGGCCTTACATCGGCATGACTTATCAAGTTATTGGGGTCTGACGATACCACCCCCAGACTCGATATGCGACATATCAAACGATGAGACCGGATTGTACGGCAAGTGTTACTTATAGGCTTCATGGGAGTTTGGACAAGCTTGCTTGTTGATCTTCTATTCGCTCAATTCCTGGGTAGCCGTTACGTCCAGCTAGTACCGCTGACGGCTTGTGAGTGACTAATGTGATCATCACCTACTGCTGGCGTATTGATGAGTCTTTAGAGTCCCATATAGAAGTTTCCTGGTTCAAGCGAAACGAAGTAGGGCACATATGTTGATATGCGCGGGGGCCTGATTAAATACGAGTATGAGATACCGTATTGTAATATGGCGGCTATTTATTATCAGTTAGGTTATATGTGATATAACTGGATTATTGAATCAAGTGTTGATTTGATAATGTGATATACAGATAAAAGATATTAGTCGGTTATATGTGATATAACCGGATTATTAAATCAAATATTGATTTAATAATATGATATATATTTATATTTGATATAATTGTATATTGACTAATATTATTGCTTACTAATTATTTGCTTATCTTTATATATATACATATAGAGAATAATGGAGGAAAGAGGCCATAGGAGGAATTTCCTTCTATGGCGTCGAAAAAATACCCCCCTCATTTTTTCCGACGATCGGCATCCACCATCTTCATCGTTATCATCTAAGATGTGGGTACACCAAATTTCATGTGATTCTACAACCTTTTCACCGTTGATTTAATGGGTTCAAAATTAACGGTTTACCGACAATAGAACTTTTTACATTGCTAAATCAACGGTGAAAAAGTTGTAGAATCACATGAAATTTGGTGTACCCACATGTTAGATGATAACGATGAAAATGGTGGGTGTCGATCATCGAAAAAAATGAGGGAGGAGGTATTTTCTCGACGCCATAAGAGGAAATTCCCTCCTATGGCATCTTTTCTCCATTATTCTCATATATACATTAATATATATATGATATATATATTATATGAAGCATGACATGGATTTTCTATTTTTAGAAAATAGAAAATAAGGTAGAATAATGGGGAGACTTTGGAGGGACGGGCATAACATGACTTATTCTATTTTATATTCATTTGCTTGCACTATTGAAACATTAAAAATTGTATGCTTCAATAATGGGTGAGCTTGGTTGAGCCATTCTATTCTTCTTTCTTGACTTGATTCAATACTTGGTCATTTTCTTGAAGTGAGCTCATGTGATGAGTTTCTCTCTAGCTTTCTCCATTTTCTTCATCTCCATCTCCAAACCCAATCCGTCACATGAGTTGTGAAATCTTGAGCTTGTGAGAACCCTACTGAGCAAACAACACCCCTACCTCACCATCCTACACTAGATTAGCGCTTTTGTGTAGTGTGTTTACTAAAGAGTTTAGTGAAGAGATAGCTTGGATTAACGGACTCGGGTGGATCATCTTCGGCACGAAGGTCATCAAAGCAAGTTCGTTCAACCTTCAAATGGAGTCTAGTGGAGTCGCGTGGACTACAACCCGGAGGTTTAGAAGAGAAGGACACAGTCTACAAAGGTTGTAGACATCCATCTCTTAGTGTAAAGTTTATGATATCATGTTTAAAATCCTAATCTTCTAGTTTGATCCTAGTTAGTGTTCATTAGCACCATGAAATTTTAAAATTGCATGTGATGCTCGTTTTGACCCTACCGTAGTGCTAGCATACATTTTCAATTTGTAGCATTTCTGAGTTCTTGAATACCCAAGAAAGATACACTTAATGGACTTGGCCTCAAGTTTGGTGCTACCTGGACGCAAATCATGAATAAAACATGGTACACCCATAGAAGTGAGGTGACATAGGAAATAAAGATTCAGAAGGAAACAATACAAAATATGGAACCTGGCTTTCTAACACAGATGATGGCATGCGATTAATTAGATAACACGCAGTGAGTACAACGCCCCCCTAAAAAATCTCAGGGACATGCATATGAAGCAATAAAGTGCGAGTTATTTCTAGAAGCCATTTTTTCCGTTCCGCCATCTCATTTTGTTGTGGTGTGTATGGACAAGAAGATTGGTGTGTAATGCCATTTTGTGTCATGAATGATTGAAAGGAAGAGTTAAAGTAATTCTTAGCATTATCACTACGAAGAATACCAATAGAATTTCCAAAATGGTTCTTAATTTCAGCATAAAATTATTGAAAAACAAATAAAACTTCAGAATTAGATTTTATTAGATATAGTCATGTCACACGAGAGTAATCATCAATAAATGCAACAAAATAACGGTAACCAAATTGTGACACAATAGAACAAGGACCCCAAACATCACTGTGGACAAGTTCAAAGGATTCGTCCACATGTTTATTGACTTTAGGTGGATAAAACACACGGCAGTGCTTACCCAATTGGCACGACTCGCAATCTAAAGAATTAATAGAACCAACAGAAGAGTCCATTTTCTTCAAAAAGTTTAGTGATGGATGACCAAATCGGAAGTGAAGATCAATGACTGAAGTTATGCTCGAACAAACTACAGGATCAGTACACTTGGCAATATAGTAGAGATCATCAGCTTCATACCTGGTGTCAATCGTCTTCTTCGTTCTAAAATCCCGCATAACACAACCATGCGGAGAAAATGAGATCTAGCAATTAATAGAACGAGCAAGCTTGCTCACAGAGAGTAGACTAAATGGAAAGCGTAGCAAGTATTGTATATAAGATAATGATAATGAAGGTGTAGAAGTGATAATACCAATACTCTCTACCCTCGGTATGGATCCATCTGCTAAAGTGATGAATTCACATGGAGAAGTAGGCGAAAAGGATGTGAATATACCCGACTCCCCAGTCATATAATCAGATGCATCCGAATCAATAACCCAAGTCTTGGATGATAGTGCAGTGGTTAGACAAGCAACATGATTAACTTTCACCAAAGTAGCAGTAGGATAACTGAAAGAGGATGACGATGACGTCGAAGAAAGAGATCCACCTTGAGTCTTCAAGAATGTCTGATAGCAAGAAATGCCATCTTCATTCAAAGTCAGACTCGAGAGATGTGAATATAGGAGTGGTATCCTGAACCGCGGCGGGAGCCGGTGGAGAAGAATATAGACACGCCGCAATACCTACTAGATGGGGATGAAGCTGAAAACAGGCGGCTTTCACATGGCCCGGACGATGACAGTAATCATAGGAAGTCTCTCGCGGTGGGAACCGGTTCCCTCTGCCTCTACCTGGTCTACATCATCCTTGATCTTCGAGACCTCCACGGCCTCTAGTCCACATCTCCTCCGGACTGGCAACTCTGTGCTGAGTAAGGAGAGCATATCGCTCTCGATTATCCCCTGTGGACAAGCTAGAATATATTTGCTACAGTATATGATATGTATCGGCCAATGAGAGAAGCTGGATGTTCCTCCTAAGATCTGCGGGCGGGCCCCTTTATACTCAGGACCTAGGGTATGAGAAAGGCCAAAATCCCTATTTGCTTTTGCTGACGCCGCATCTTCCGAATATCGACAGTGATTGAAAACACCTCACCGAGTTCCTCCCATCGACTCATGAACTCTGCAAAGAACTATTGAAGAGATTTAGAGCCTCCCTGCTTCGTATAAATGCTATGCGCCAGATCAAATGCGGGGGTCAACTAATCTTGCCAGAGCACAGTGCCTTGAAGTATTCCCACATACCATACATGATAGCTCATGTCGAAGTAAGGAAAAAACTGAATGCTCCATGCTTAGGAACATATGATGACACATCTGAGTGTCGTCATTCCTCCATTCGTCGATCATGGGATCATGTCCTTTCGAGGACAGGTGCTTGTCTTTCCTACGACAGATCAAATATATCCTGACCATATCACGCCGTTCAAGAAAATTATCGACATTCAATTTCCACTTTGTGATTTTTCCATGATGGATTTCCGCAGAAACATGAGTTTTGGTATCTTTATCACCCATCTTACCACAAATAATAGATCACCGAGTAATAGAACGCAACAAGTATCCAACAATATTCACCAAACATGGATACTCTCCTCGTGGGATCGAGCGGTACAAGAAAGAACATGAAGAAAGAACGAATCACCTCCATATCAAACTCGAGGTATCACGAGATCGAGCGGCGGCCGACGAAATCGAGGTCGGTGGATGAACAACACTGTGCGTGAACAGTACCCGATGAACAATACCCGATGTACTGTAGCAGTTGGCGGCGGCGGCTAGGGTTAGGATTTGTTCGAAGCCTTGGTTTTTTTGTTTTTTATTTGAGAACTTTATTCTCCCCATGGCTCTGATACCATGAAATAATTGAGAGAATAAAAACGAGGTGAAGGGTTTGAGAGCTCCTCCCCTCTTTATATGTATTAAACCAAAATATGAAAAACTATAATTTTCCCGACGTGGGACTATCATTCTCACATCCTAACATAACGCATGCAATATTGTTATACCTTCATATTTCGGAGGCGATCACAGTTTGCTGACAATAGGTAAAGCGACATTATCCACCTCTACACAGAATACGAAATAAAAATACATTTCTTTTAGCGTACTTTTTGATCTTGTTGGCACGAGAGAGGAAGGGAACATAGTTTAACCTTTCTTTCTATTATTACGTGTATATATGATATAATTTATTCATATCCAATAAATTCATTCCCTGAAATCATTTGGACCATGCATAATTTATTGGTTATAGTAGTTCTTTTTAATATTTAAAATTCACCTAGTCATGTATATGTGATAAGTTTCTAATTTGTTTACTCTCGACATTTTAAATAAGCATTCGAGGGTTAAGGAATAAATGTCAGCATAGATGCTAAACATTTTCCTTCTATAGTAGAAGTAATTTTCTTTTCCTTCCTTCTTATACAGATTGTTGGATGTGAAATTTCTACAGTATCCGCTATTGCCCGTTATGTCGATACGACTCTGCCTCCACCCGATAATATATGCTCCCTTTTGTAAGCCCTTTCTCACCAAATTCCTGATAAATCTGCTAAAAGTCCTCATAAATCCAGTTACTATAGTATCAGTTTTTCTTATATATGCAGTCAATTAGAAAATGGCTGTGCCGGTGTATTTGTAATGGCGGTGTCGTCCGCATTACCAAAGGTAGACCAGACGAGTTCCTTTAATTATTGAATCTTCCATGACTAGTGCATAAATAGAATGCATTCCAAATGGTTGGAATCCCTGGCTCCTAAAATATATGCATATTTTTTCTATATATCTTTTTATGCTTTCAGATATTATGGCGGGTTGATGGGATTAAGGGGACACTGCAAATTGAGCGGGGCATCGACAATGGTCGTCATGGATATGTGGTAAAGCAGCACTCCACTCCTATATTGCATTCTGGATTTCTTTGCTATCACATCATTTTGACATTTTAGCAATGCAATGTGTTGTTATATGCTTGTTTAACTAAGATCAGCGGCTCAGTTTTACTTTTTTGCGTTACTATAATGTAACATTTTGTTAAAGATCTGAGTCTCAGTTTGACATGTTAAACCTAATGTGTGGTTGTAGGTTTTGTTGAACAAAGCAGACGGGTATAGTCAAAAAATCTTTTACCCATTTTCTGGAGTGCACGAGGAACTGAAGTCTTTTCTTTGTGACATTGTACATGCTACCAGTAAGGTATAATTGTGTATAGAATTTTTCTATTTGTGCATATTACTTCTTTGTTCCTTCATTTATTTCATAAATAACTCTTTTGCAAGCATGGTCATTTGTGTTGAAACTGGTAGTAAATTACAGCTGTGATGTGGTTTGCTACGCAAGTTATCATGATTCTTCCTTTCTCGTATTGACTTGAAGTGAAAAATGTCGCAACTTAGAGAATTGTTGTTATGCACGATAAATTTATTATTGACTTGAAGCGATCAAATCTGCAAGGCATTTTAGAAGTAAAAGTTTCTTGCATATAAGGATCTCATGGTGCTCAATCAGGGTATAAGTCAGAATGTAAAAGTTTCTTACAAGCTGAACATGCATGGATTTTTGAAGCAAAACCACCGTGGGTAACATACTATTGTTTCGTATGTGTCATAATTTCTTTGAGCAAACCTTGTAATGCAGGATGCTGGACCTGTGTGCGAAGCAGAGCCACGGAGTTCTTATGTCGAAGGCGCACGAGATGTTGCTGTTCTGGAAGCAATGCTTGAATCAAGTGCAAAACAAGGAGCACAAGTCCATGTGAAGAAGTTCCAAGACCCCTGGGGTTTTTAATAAAAACAAAATTGTTGTGTAATGATCAACTCCAAGTCCCATTTCAACATTCAAAACATCATAAATGCCACCTGAAATCATGCTTTAGTGCAATTTGGGTGAAATATTATCATTTTATGCAATTAACACATTCATTGTTGTGCAAGTTATGACTTAAAATCATCTAACAAAAATTAAATATTTTGCAAATTACCTTCTCTGTAACAACTTTTGCTAATTTCAAAAAACCAGAAGAACTTATTCACGTGTCTAGACGTATGGTTCACGAATCCGCTGTATCCTTCAAACAGGCAACTGCATATCTTCTACACGTGTCGAACAACCACCTGACTTACTCGTGGGACCCACAGACTATTCCAGCGAGAAAACACGATGAAATCTAGAGGAAAAAGAACCGCCCTATTCCGTACCGCACCAAACAACAACCAGAGGGCCCCACGCTTCCTTAGGGTCGACTTTTTGTTGGTCCCTTTTATTTAGGGGCTGTTGGGCTGTTTCGTTGCAAGATTATGCAATTTAGATTCCAAAATAGTGGATTTGGTAATTTGTTATTTGGTTGGTGCTGGATTTCTAGTATTGGATTTGTAGATCTTTGTAATCTTTGTTTTGGTTTGTGAAAAGAAAGTTAGATTTGGATTTAAAGATTTTAGAGAGAGATAGAAAGAGGATTATTAAATAAATAAAGTATCTGGGTCCTATCTAAAAGTACAATGAATAATATCAAATCCTTGCAACTTGTCCAAATTTTTTAGGATTTAAGGATCCTTGTTTTGTGGTGGGCCCCTTATAAAAAACAAAGGAATTCTACAAATCCAAATTCCATAACCAAACACAAAATTATGGAACCTTTCAAATTTTTGGATTCCATGTCAAATTCTTTTATAATGGCCCTTATCACTACTGCACGAAAGAAATCGACGAACATATGTGGGCCCCAAGGCCAGGCAACAAAGCCCGAACACAGCTGGACCACGCTATATAAAATAAAGCCCATACCCAGTATCTCGATATATCGGCCGACATTCGGGGGAAAATAAAGGGTGTTGGTGCTGTTATCAGTGGAATGTCACTCTCTAGTGATTTGTAGAGGGAAATTTAGGGGGTTTTAAATTGGAGAGCTTGGACTCAAATTGGGGCTAGGGTTTTTGATCGGAGCTCGTTTGATTGATCGAGGTATTGATCTCATCTTCGCTTCGTTTACTTTGATTCTTTGATCTTTTCTAGGGTTTGTGTTTTGATGCTTTTGCAAAGTGCAAGTTTTTCTTTTGTTGATTAGGGTTTGTGACTAGAGTTTGAGTTTCGTTGATTTTGACTTGAATTTGAACTTTTACCCCAAATGCGCGTCGTAAATCAAGGGTTTCTCTTTTTGAATTTTTTCTCAGTTTGCGGAAAATGCGTTGTTTCGTGAGGATCCGTGGTTTTTTTTCTTTTAATCTGAAGGTTTGTGAGATTCAAGGCTTGTAGCACATTTCAGGAGCTTTTTTAGGATTCTGTTAGGATTTCGTCTTCATTTTAGGAAAGTTCAAATTTATTGCTCCATTTCAAATTTGAACATCTTTATGACTTGATTCAGTGTTTCAAAAGCCTCAAAGTTGCAAACTTTCCTCAATTTGCCTAGGTTTTTCTTCTACATTACAAAACCCTAAAATCTCACTGTTTTGTCTACACATTTTCAGGAGTTTTAGACTTTAGTCTGAGAAAATGCAGAGGCCTCTGCGACCTGAAGATTACTCCATTAAGGAGACGGCTCCCCACCTTGGTGGTGGAGGAATCGCCGGTGACAAGCTCACCACCACCTATGACTTGGTCGAGCAAATGCAGTACCTTTATGTTCGAGTAGTCAAAGCAAGGGACCTTCCTGCTAAAGATGTCACTGGCAGCTGTGATCCCTATGTCGAAGTAAAGCTTGGGAATTACAAAGGCACTACACGCCATTTCGAGAAGAAGACCAACCCCGAATGGAACCAAGTCTTTGCATTCTCAAAGGATCGCATTCAAGCTACGACGGTCGAGGTCGTGGTGAAAGATAAGGATTTTGTGAAGGATGATTTCATCGGTCGGATCTCGTTTGATTTAAACGAAGTTCCGAAACGGGTCCCGCCCGATAGTCCTTTGGCGCCGCAGTGGTATAGACTGGAAGATAGAAAGGGAGATAAGACCAAGGGAGAGCTCATGCTTGCGGTTTGGATGGGGACTCAAGCTGATGAAGCATTTCCTGAAGCTTGGCATTCAGACGCGGCCACTCTTCCTAGCGACAGCCTTGCTTATATAAGATCAAAGGTGTATCTAACACCCAAGCTTTGGTATGTGAGGGTTAATGTGATTGAAGCACAAGATTTGATGCCTAGTGATAAGGGTAGATTTCCTGAAGTCTATGCTAAGGTCATGCTCGGGAACCAAGCTCTTAGAACTAGGATATCTCAGGTCCGAGGTCCAAATCCAATGTGGAACGAGGATTTGATGTTTGTGGCAGCGGAGCCGTTCGAGGAGCACTTGGTTATAAGCGTCGAAGACCGAGTTGGGCCCAACAAGGACGAGCTATTAGGGAAAACCGTCATTCCTCTTCAAACCGTGGACAGGAGATTGGACTATAAGGTAGTGAACGACAAATGGTATACTCTTGAGAAGCACGTGGTGATTATGGAGGGAGATAAAAAGAAGGAGGTGAAGTTTTCGAGCCGGATTCATTTGAGGGTCTGTTTGGATGGCGGGTACCATGTCTTAGATGAATCAACCCATTACAGTAGCGATCTCAGGCCCACAGCAAAGCAACTGTGGAAGCCAAGCATCGGAGTGTTGGAATTGGGCATTCTGACTGCCCAAGGCTTTTTGCCAATGAAAACTAAAGACGGAAAGGGCACAACCGATGCCTATTGTGTTGCTAAATACGGACAGAAATGGGTTCGAACGAGGACTATTATCGACAGTTTCATCCCGAAATGGAATGAGCAGTATACTTGGGTGGTCTATGATCCATGCACAGTTATAACAATAGGAGTTTTTGATAACTGCCACTTGTACGGTGGGGACAAAGCCGGCGGAACAAGAGATACTCGAATTGGGAAGGTTCGGATTCGGCTATCAACCCTCGAAACTGATAGGGTTTATACCCATTCATATCCTCTACTAGTTTTGGCTCCGTCAGGTGTGAAGAAAATGGGTGAAGTTCAACTCGCTGTTAGATTCACTTGCTCGTCTCTTCTCAATATGATGCACATGTACTCGCAGCCCTTGCTCCCAAAAATGCATTATCTCCATCCTCTTTCTATTAACCAGCTTGAGAGTTTGCGGCACCAGGCTACGCAGATAGTGTCCATGCGTTTGAGTCGAGCAGAGCCGCCACTGAGAAAAGAAGTTGTTGAATACATGCTTGATGTCGATTCTCACATGTGGAGCATGAGGAAGAGCAAGGCAAACTTTTTCAGGATTCTGGGGGTCTTAAGTGGTGTAATTGCTGTAGGGAAATGGTTTGATCAGATTTGCAAATGGCGAAATCCTATTACTACAGTGCTCATCCATATCCTTTTCATTATTTTGGTGCTCTACCCTGAGCTAATTCTTCCAACTATTTTCCTCTATCTTTTTCTAATCGGGGTTTGGTACTTTCGGTGGAGGCCAAGGCAGCCTCCACATATGGACACTCGACTATCTCATGCTGATACGGCTCACCCTGATGAGCTCGATGAAGAATTTGATACTTTTCCAACTTCTCGACCCTCGGATATTGTGAGGATGAGGTACGATCGATTAAGAAGTGTCGCGGGCAGAATTCAAACTGTAGTTGGTGATCTTGCAACGCAAGGTGAGAGGCTGCAGTCACTTTTGAGCTGGAGAGATCCGAGAGCAACTGCTCTTTTTGTGACCTTTTGTTTGGTGGCGGCTATCGTGCTTTATGTGACCCCGTTTCGTGTTGTGGCTTTCCTGACTGGGATTTATGTTCTGAGGCACCCGAGGTTTCGCCATAAGCTTCCCTCGGTGCCGCTCAACTTTTTTAGGAGGCTCCCTGCAAGAACAGATAGCTTGCTATAGAAAAAATTGTTGCAGGGATCTTCAGTGTGGTATGTGATCTCAACTTGTATCCCTTTTTTATTTGAACTTCGTTTTTCTAGTGTTTTTAGATCTTATTGTTTTGCTGTATCTGTTGCTCCTTTGTCTTGGAACCTTTTAATTTATGTAATTAGATCAGTAGCAGTAGCAGATTGTTTATCATGCTCTTCAGTTTCAATTGATCTCTGTATGATTCAGCTGTTGTTTAACTGTATGATTCAGCAGTAGCAGACTGTTCATCATGCTCTTCAGTTTTAGCTGCTGTTAAAATGTTCAGAGTATCTTATATTATATTTTGGGATTCATTCTTGTCAATTTAACTGTCTTGCCTTTGTGGTTTCATATAAGAAGGCCTGGTGTTTTCCTTAATCTTGTATCCTGCTCTCAACTATTTTAGTTGGAATTTGGAAATGTATTGTGTAAGAAAATAGATTTTTATCCCTAATTCTTTTTTTTTTCTTTCCGGAACTGGCCCGTAAGCCTCACCCAAGCACAAACCACACTCACGCACACACAAGCATACAATACACACACGCATCTAGGGACCCATGAATTTGCACCGAAAGCGTTAATTTGTGGCCACTTTTCCCTCCTGGAGGTGAAGTGCCATACCAACTTAGCTATTGTTCTTGGTTAACCCTAAATCTTAGTTTTGTGAAACCGTGGATTGACCTGTTTGGAATTGGAGTGGTGCTAATTCGTGCACTGTATCCATAGATTCTTCATGGGTGTCTCCTACTGCATTGGCAGTGGGCAGCAGTTTCATAACTTTAGCGGGGTAGATGCCTTTCACTTTTAGAGCTCAGATCATGAAAGGGTTTCTGTAAAAGCCTTTGTAGCTACAGAAGTCATTGCTTTATATCACCTTTCTTCTTTCTCTCTTTTCTTCCCTGTTTTCTTGTTTTTTTTGTCTCTGTGTAGCATGTACATCCACTCAGACTCTGCTTTTACTTGTAGCTGTCATTGGAAACTTTGTGATGTTTCCATCATTCTTATGGGTTGGTTTCCCAAGGGATGTATGCCTTTTCCTTTTAGTGTTGTTTCAAAATTTTGGTTTTAAGCAGCGAAACAGTTTGGTTTCAACATTAGTTGAAACTTTTTATAATTATTTGAAATTGCGTATGTTTCATTTTGCTCACGGCTTAATTTGTGTTTTAGAGTTGGACTTAATTTTCATATGACACATATCTTCTTTTCCCCTTCTTGTAGACATGTTCATATTTTACGAGAAGTTGGACGGTGCTAACTTGTCGTCTATGGTTATGACAAGCCCTTCTCTTGTTACAGTGTTTTACTAGGAATTTGGCATTTATTTGGAGGGTTGACGTTAGTCTAACAGCCGGTCGTAAAACTTTGTGAGAGCTTATTGGAGTGTTGCTTCATAGCTGGCCCCATTTGGATGAGAAAAGGCGAAGATAAAGATAATGATGATGTTCCATTGAAGTGTTAATATATTCATCTCATATAATGAGAACATCTGGCTTGAGTAATCAACTTATTAGATAAATCCTATGGCTTAATCACATGACTTAAAAAGCCACCTTTATACACTAGAATCTGAACCATTTAGGGGTTATTTGTTAGGATACTATGGACAATTTGCTTGTATTTAATTCAAGCTTTGGGCTTGGATTTGGGTTGGGTCATGAATTTGTTGAATTCTTGGATTGCTTGGAGCTTCTTATGGGTTTGAGAGGCAGAAGATTAGAATGTCAGCAGGTTCTGAAAATATTGTCCATTGGTTAATGATATTAGAATGAAAAAGGTTGTTTTGTGAAATTAAGCTGTGAGTTAATATTACTAGAATCGGCTCTATTCAAAGGCTTGCGGAAATTTTGATTGGTGCATTTTTTTCATCTAATCTTTAATTAAATTGATATTATTGCTTTTTTAAATTAATTTATGAATTACTATATAAACCGTATAATGTTTATAAGGGCAATAAGATAGTTTCGTGTGTAGCTACACGATGAAACTCACATCTGGAGTTGTAATAGTTAATCTGTTTTCAGACACGTGCTTTTCATATATAATAAAAAGTTTGATTTGATTATGTTTGGTATGATTAGCAATTTAAACTTTAAAATTGTTTACACATATTCGATGAGTGGTTATAGACAAAAAGCTTGTTGGGTTTTGTTTACCCCGTTTGTTCCGCCTGGCCTACTTGAAAAGAAGGCTTTCAAGCTTTAAGACGACGTATATAACATTTCTCTTTATGTGGGCCTTTGAATTTCGGGTTATGTGGTAGGACAGACGGCCTCCGATAGAAACTCTCGCTAGTATAAACGGAACAAATAAGGGTAAACAAATATAATTTGAACGCGACAATCACGAGGTTTGATGTAGAGAGACTGGTGTGATATATCTTGTCAAGAATCATTTTATCCAAAAACTTAAACTGTTAGGTTATATTGTTTAGGTTATATTATAGGATATCAATATATATTAATGCAGCATATTGCTTTAAAATCTATTGATCATATCAGCAGCACGATCTTGGTCAAACTCAAGATGTATAATTCTGAACAATTTATATGCGAAAATAATAGAGTAATTGAATTGTTTTGTTTGGAATATTTTTTTATTGCGGTATTATGAAATTAAAGCACTTATTCGGTGGAATGCTCTTGCGGAGAATCACACAGTTTAAAGTCTCCAGTCGCATATATGATGAATTTTGAGGAGTCTGAAGTATCAGAACTTCAAGAGATCGCATTGTAAATTTGTCGTTACAGGTAGAGATCATAACTATATTGGAAAACATGGCGCAATGCAGGGCCCCATCTTTGCACTACATAGAGAGAAGCTGGGTTGGGCAGGGCCTACTTAACTTGATAACAAGAGAGCCCGCTTTCTTCGTTTCTCCCCTAGCTTCTATTTCTATGCGTAGAGTAAAAAGGGGCGCTGCGTCGATAAGCCCTGAAAAAAATAGACTTTATATTCAAGGTCAAGGATTATGATTTTGGAAAGAAAGTAGTTTTGTGTCACCCACAACGGAATAGTTCTTGGCACCAACGGCTAAAATCGCTCTTGGTTTCTTATTGTGCACAGCGTGACGCCGTGCTTTAAGGAGGCTTGACCACATGAGCTGTCTATATAATATATATATAAAGCTATAACATGCATAATATTGACAAAGGAAGAAAACAATAAAAATTATATATATATATATATATATTTTTAAACGTTATGCGATAGGGAAGAGGCTTGCGGGGACGAGACGGGAAAACAAAGATGATGGCAGTGCGATTTCCCTCCTTCGCTCACTTCATAAAGATTTATTGGTCTGCACCGACCATAAGAAAAAATAGGAAGGATTAAAAAACCAAATATACAAAAATAGAACAAAACATAAAATATTGCGAATTTTGAAAATTTCACGATTTCATGTGCTGGCAAATAAAAAATATTGAAAAACAGGATAAAAAAACAGAGAATTCTTGCGAGTTTTTGATGATTTTACGATTTTCGTATGTTATAACAAACAAAATAATGAAAATCCAAAGAAAATAAAAGAAAATTAGATTTTTGAAAATTTTGCGACTTTCAAGTGCTATAATGTGCAAAATATTGGAAATTAGAATAGAACAAAAAAATTTAGGAATATTTTTAAAATTTCATGATTTTCGTTTGTTGCTAGTGGTTCTCAATCTCTCGGTCTGGATTTCTATGTTATGTTAGGTTTTTATCAGCAATCGGTTATATTTTCTTCTCGTGCTTCACATAAATTTGTCTCTTTTATACTGAGAAATCCTCTAACGATACGAGCAAGAAGACGAAAAATTCTAGGATTTTTGAAATTTATGATTTTTGTGAATGAGATGAATGGAAGAAAACAGATTTTTTTGTTAAGATTTTAGAATATTTTATGATTTTTATGTGTTATATCATGCAAAATATTCAAAAAGTTATGAAAATATAATTTTTTTGCGATTTCTATAAATTTTGCGATGTTCGTTTGTTATATTAGCAAAATATTAAAAACCGAAAAAATAGAAAGTTCTAGTTTTTTGAAAAATTGCAATTTTTATGATCTAATAAAAAAACCGATGAAAACATAACATTTTGAGATTTCTAAAAAATTTATAATTTTCATATGCCATGGGGCATAAAAAAACTTGTAAACCCGAAAAAAATAAAAAACATCTATAAAAAGAAAAACATTGAAAAATAAGGGAAGCTGAAAATTTTGATATTTTTGAAAGTGAAAACGGGGCCTGCGGGTATCCGGCAGGCCCAAACTGCGGTGGCCTCTCATATGGGCCAGTGGAGCCTGTTGGCTATTTTGCAGTTAGGCCTCTAGATCTTACAGGCCCATGTGAGAGGCCACTGCAATTTTAGGCTTGCATGCTCCATTTAGTTGGTGCTCTTTATATATTTATATCAAGCAAAATATAGAAAAACCAAATAAACCGGAAAATATTGAGATTTTTGAAATTTTCATGATAATCATATAATATTGAAAATTTGAAGAAAAAATAGAAAGTTTTTGAATATTAAAAAAGGCGCGATCTTCGTGTACTATGCAACATTGAAATTTGAAGGAAACAAAAAATATTGGGATTTTGAAAATTTCATGATTTTCGTATATTAAATATTAAAATTTTGAAGAAACTGGTGTTTTTTTTTATTTTTTAAAGAAAATCACGATCTTTTATGTTGTAGCATGCAAAATATTTGTAACGACCCTGAAATCTCTGTATATTTGTAACAGATCAATATTATATGAAAGAGGTTTTTCTATTTCTGATTCCGAGTTATAAGTAGTTTTTGCTAAAAGTCAACGAGAAACTTCTTGTAGCTCATTGGTTAACACTCTCCACTGTTATTTCTTAACCTGCGTGTTCGAATCCTATCGGCCATAATTATTTTAATACAGCTTTATACGGGTTTACTAAACGTTGCAACATAAAAGAAGTATTAAAATGTGACCTTTAAATCCATTTAAAATCCTGGCATGAACCCCGAGATCAGAGGCCAACTTAGGGCCGCCATTTAGCCGAGATCGGCGGCCAGGATGTGCCAGATCGACCCGTACGATCTTTGGCCTCCCCTTAACCCATTTTGATACCTTAAATCTCTGAATTAAAATAGAGAACTGAAGACCTTTCACCTAGCCCATTTACGCCCTTTTAATTCAATTTTTAATTTTCTTGAGATTGGTTGAATTTCACATTTGGACCAACGTTAACTTAGAATACCTTATAGAGACATGTTAAGACACATACTCATACTCACCCACACACACTTAACACCTGTTATATTATACATGCTATTTTACATTATTTTTGTATATGTTAAGCATTTGGAGACTTACCAGGCCCAAGTTTGCTGACGGGCATTCCACCCATTTTTGTTTTTTTGGAATATTCGTCAAATAATCTAGAGGCTAAGGAGGTGCATCCGATTGCTGAGAACTACGACCAGAATACAATCTAAGCCGACCTTTAGATTTCCTGATCAGTTTTTCCTTACCAGTAGGCCACTTGTTTAGACATTTCATATTATTTGCATTTCTTTTCAGAACATCTGTCAATGTAATTAAAGTTTGATGAATGAATGTAAATGAAGTAGTTTGTTGAAAATTTAATGTTCTTATTATTCTTGCACTGTGTATAATTGCTTATTTACGCTTATAATATTTAATTTTAGAAATGACCTTCTTAAAATAAATATGTGCAGGCTTGTCACGTGTCCGTTACCGTCCATTAGGAAGCAAGACGTGATGGGTTTTATTGGCGGCCCATGCAAATCAGTTCTACATGAAGTCGTAAGAAATATAGTACAAGAATTATGAAATTCAACAACTTTTACATTCTTTTCAATCCAAATTTCCTTGAATGCATCCTAATCTTTCTTTTCATCAAGGTGATGGATTCTCCCAACAATACCAGCACCAACGTCAACGGAAGTACACCACCACCTACTGTCGCAGTTCTACCACCACCACTTGCTGCTGCCCCGCTCAATGAATAGACGAATCTTTTGGAGGCGATTAAGAGCCTACTTAAGGGACTGCAGGAGCAGACTGCACTCCTTCACCAAGGACTGATTCGTCCTAAAGCGAAGGCACTCGGTGTAAAGCAGTTTCGGGCGTTGCACCCGAAGAACTTTTCTGAGAAAGAGAGCCCGTTAGAAGCAGAAGAATGAGCTCAAAGTATTGAGGATGACCTGGCAGCAACTAAAGTTCCAAATGTAGCTTGGGTTCTTTGCAAAGCTCCAGCTCACTGACAACGCAAGGGTCTGGTGGAAAGCCGAAGAGAGTCGTCTTGAACATCCAATTGAGCGGAAGACGTTTCGAGATCTCTTCAACGCCAAGTACTTTCCAGAGACTGTCCAGTTCGATATGGAACAACAATTCATCCATCTGTAACAAGGCTCTATGTGGGTTAAGTCGGTAAATGAATACGATACCGAATTTACCTTGCTTGGCAGGTAATCTATCGACTTGAAATTGTTGTTTCTAAATCACTTAAACGTTTTTGACACCAATGTCATATTAGGTTCGTTACCCACTTGATCCCTAACGCTGAAATCCGGGCCAGTCGCTTCCAGCAAGGACTAGACCCCAAGATCCAGTCTGCTCTAGCAATGGGGGACTATTCGACGCATGAACTTGCTTTGAAGGCAGTCTGACGCTACGAAGCTGTTGTGAAAAAGAAGGACAGACCACAGTCGGCCGGTATGAAACTCCCTGCTAACCAGATTACCGGAGGAGCCTCCTCGCGGCCATCTTTCACAAGATCACTAAGGAGGTCAGGAGGGATGTTTGCAAATCGTAAATCAGATTTCTATAACTACAGTAAGAAAATGGGGCATTTGGTTAAGGACCGTCTGCTAACCAGATTACTGGAGGAGCCTCCTCGCGGCTATCTTTCATAAGATCACCAAGGAGGTCAGGAGGGACTTTTGCAAATCATAAGCCAGATTTCTATAACTACTGTAAGAAAATGGGACATTTGGTTAAGAACTGTCGTCGAGCCAATGGTTTTTGCTTGATCTGTGTATCGCCTGCACACTCCATAGGAGCATATGCCCCGAGAACCGAGCTGGATTAGCCTCTGCAGCTAGACCAATTATTCAAGCTCCTCCTACCCGCCTAGCTTTACCTGCACCACCTATACGAGGACCGTCAGTATCACCTCAGCGGCGAGTGTATAACCAGGCACAGAGGCACGTGCCGAGACGCCAAGCTTTTACTATGTCGGTCGAAGAGGCCGAAGCTACGGGTCAGGTTATCACTGGTACATCTCTTCCTTCCCTTTAAGCTATTTCAAATTCTAGTATTCTTGTAATCCTTTCTATACCTAAACCTATCTCACACGACTTAGGTACAATATTAGTAGCCACCTTACCTGCATTTGCACTTTTCGATACTGGGGCGTCGCATTGTTTCATGTCACAATGATTCGTAAGAACCCACGCGATCCTTGTTAAGCCTCTTGTCTCGAGCTGGAATGTCAGTTCAGGGAACGACGTGTTGAAAGCAACCCTGAGGTATGGTCAGTGCCCAGTTGTAATCTGCGGCCATGAATTCTACATAGATTTCAAAGTACTAAACATATCAAATTTCGACGTAGTGTTGGGAATGGATTGGCTTGGGGTATTTTATGCTACTATTGACTACTGTCAAGAGAGGGTAGTTTTTGAAATACCAGATTACCCAGTCTTCTAATTCAAGATCGGGGACCGAACTTTGGAGCCAAGTGTCTACAAAGCCAAGCCGAAGAAAGCGGAAATTTCAACGTTACGAGCTGAAGAAGAAAACCTAGAGGTTGTTTGAGGGTTCGAGGATGTCTTCTTTAAAGATGTAACAGGTTTGCCTCCCGATCGAGTTATTGAATTTAGTATGGAATATCTAAAACTTCGTACCGACTAAGTCCGGATGGGTTAAAGGAGATTTGAACGCAGTTAGACGAACTTCTAAAGAAGGGTTGGATCAGACCCAGTATATCATCTTAGGGATCCCTGATGCTCTTAATGAAGAAGAAGGAAAGCACCTATCGCATGTGCATCGACTTTCGGGCGCTGAACGAAGTTACTATCAAGAACACATCCCCACTCTCTCGTATCAACGACATTTTCGATCAACTGAGCGGGTCTTGCGTTTTCTCCAAGTTAGATCTTTATTCGGGATATCATCAGGTGATGGTCAAGAAATCTGATATTCAGAAGACAACATTCAGGACTCGTTATGGACATTATGAATATCTCGTAACGCTATTCAGGGTGATTAATGCCCCGGTTATCTCCATGAACCTGATGAATCTGATCTTTCGTGAGTATTTAGACAAGTTCGTTGTCATATTCATCGATGACATCTTGGTCTATTCGAAGACTCGAGAATAACATGCCGATCACTTATGTACAGTTCTAGAGATGTTGCGACAACACCAACTCTATGCCAAATACAGCAAGTGTTAGTTTTGCTAGACAATGTCAGTTTTCTCCGACATATCATTTCAGGTAAAGGTATATCTGTAGACCCAACTAAGGTATCGGCTGTCAGCGAATGGCCGACGCTAAAATCAGTCGAGGACATAAGAAGTTTCTTAGGACTAGCTGGTTATTACCATCGTTTCATTGAAGGATTCTCGAAAATTGCAGCACCTTTGACAAAACTTACTCGGAAGGATGAAGCTGTTGGATATAGTGCCCGCAATAAAATTATTATAGTTGCAGGCAGGTGATTATGATAATTGAAGAAGGATCTATATAGGTAGAACAGTCTTACTCGAGATGACAGTATGCTATCCGGTTTGTCTATATCATTGATGTGTATACGCTTTACTGGTTATTACGTGTCGCTAATACATAATGATAAAGCCTGTAGGATTCTTGTTTGACTACCAGTATTATGATGGCGGTCATATATGTGGGACCTGGGTAGTCCATAGGCAAATCCTTAAATGTCCCTAGTCGAGAGGGTATCGAGATTGGGTATCAATATTCCTGAGTAGACTAGTGTATACGTTTCTAGACCCCGACGAGGGGCAGTGGCCGGTCTCACAAGCCACCGGTGTTGTGTCACCTAATATAGTATACAGGTGTTCGCTGGAGGTGAGTACACCGGACGGACTCGCCGAGAACTTCTAGATGGTACTATACCTAACGTCAGATGGCAGTTCTCAGGTGACATGAGTATAGGTTAGTCTTTCGACCTGAGATCGTTATTTTTATCGTTTGAGTTCCCGCTATACTTTGATTACTACCCTCCCATGGCTCAAAGGGGTCGTGCAAATAAGTTTTAGTTGGGTACAGTCTCGAGCCACATGGAGGCAGTGAACAAACGTCTGAGATTCATCTCTCCCGGTATTAGGAGTCGATGTCGCATTGTGTTCGGTCAGCTATCACCATAAATCTTTGGCCAAGATAGATGAGATTTACTGATGGAAGATCAATAGTTTCTCAGTAGGTGATGAGCTTGACACCGGCACGACTTATCTGGTTTTTAGGGGTCTGACGTTTTCCACCTCCTCTAAACCTGGTATGCGATACTCTTAGACAAAGAGACCGGACTGTACGGAGATTGTCAAAAACATGATCAGTAGGGATATAGATGAGTTTTCTCATCGGCTTTATTTTTGTTCAATACCTGGATAGCCGTTACGTACAGCTAGTGCCGCTGACGTGTTTGTGGTTAAGGTTAGTGCCAGCGTATTGTCGAGTCTTTAGAGTCCCTCACAGAGGATTTTCCCGATTCAGGCGAAATGATATAGTGGCCGTATATTAATACGTGTAGGGTTCCAATTAAATAAGTGTACTAGCTACACGGAGTTTAATTGGACGGATGATAATACTAGCCGGCTTAGGATTAAGCCGGATTATTAAATCAAGTACTAATTTAATAATTTACCTATATGTATTTTGATATGTATATTCTAGTATTATGTTCATTGAATTTTCTATCTCTTGGGTATTCGTATTTTGATATGAATACGGGCATGTATTTGCGGGGACGTATTTTTGTATGCATACAAAAATACTTCTAGAAGAAGAACACGTTATATTGATTTTTCTATTTATTTTTTAATGGAAATGAGGTGGCATGCAAGATGGCAAGGAGTATGGTGAGAGGGATGGAAAATGAATTAATTCATTTGCCATCATTATTCAAGCATGGTTGGATTTTTTGTTTGAAAATTTCTTTTATCAAAACAAAAAATGCTATGCTTGAATTTGGATAAGCTCTCATATCTTCTCACTATGACATTCTACTTTCTTCTCTTGCTCTTGCTCTTGAGCTCCACTTTGATTTTCTTTTGCCATTCTTATGAGTTGAAAAACAAAAGGAAAATGAGATAGATAAATACTTGATCACATTTTCTATATCCTTAAGCTTCACTTTTTAGCAAATTGTGAACATTAGTTGCTTCACTAGGTTATTTTGTTGTGAAGCTAGAGCTTGGACATGGTTCCCTCAGATGGATCATCTTCGGCGAAGGAGGACCGGCTTGCAAGCGCGATCCAGAGCTTTTGAGAGCTTGCTAGAGTCTACTATGCCAACACTTGATCACAAGTTTGTTACATATGGATGCTATAACGATCTCCGGTGCACAAGCTCGTTCCCGGTGGACAAAGAGCGTAAGAGGGAGTATTCTGCGATTGGGTGGACACGCTACGAAGGTACCCTTCGAACTCGTAGTTTAGTTTTTCTTGTTTGCTAGTTTAGTGTTTGGTTAAGATTCTAGGTCGTAGTTTCTAACGCCAAGTTTCAAAATTAAATTTTATCATTCCTCAAAGACCACAGGTTATTGATTAGGGCACTAGAAACTTCATCAGAAGTTTTTATGTGGTCAGAGGCGTGTGAAAGAGTTTTTGTGGAGCTGAAGTCAAGATTGACCTCTGCACCAATCCTCACTATATCGGACAGATATAGTGGCTTTGAAGTTTATTGTGATGCTTTTGGGAAAGGATTAAGATGCGTTCTACATCAACACGACAAATTTGTAGCTTTCACGTCAAGGTAGCTAAAGACGCACGAGCGCAATTATCATACCCATGATTTAGAATTAGCGGTTGTTATGTTAGCACTCAAGATTTGGCGGCATTACCTTTTGGGAGAGCGTATGAACATATATACAGACCATAAGAGTCTGAAATATGTATTTACTCAGAAGGAACTTAATATGCCGCAGAGAAGATGGTTAGAACTTATGGCAGACTTTGACATCAATCTTTAATGCCATCCACAAAAGGTGAACGCAGTTCCCGATGCTCTTAGTCGCCAGCCGTTAGCAATGAGTTTCATCGCTCAATGGAGGTTACAACAGGAGCTTCATGGACTAGAGATTGAAGTGGTAGTGCCAGATAATACATTATCCTTGATGAATCTGCAGGTCTATTCTACTCTTGTAGATCAGATTAAGGCAGCTAAAGCAGGTGATGCCAAGTTGTAAAAGATCAGAGAACAAGTAGAAAGTGGTCTTCGAACCGATTTCATCATTCATGAGGGTGGATCCTTACGGTATGGGAGTTGATTATGCATGTTAGTTATATGTATGCCCTAGAGGCCATTACTGTACATATGATGTATATTGTAATGGATGCTTGGATATATATAGGGAGGACTTTCTTGCTCGACATGATAGTATGCTATCTGGTTACACTTTATCTTAACATGTACTCTGGTTGTCTCTATGTTATATGTTGATAAAGCCCTTAGGATATATACTCGACTACTGGGACTATGATGAGATCATACTAGTGGGGCCACAGTAGTCGACGAGTACATCCTATAACTGTTCCTAGTCGAGGGTGTATCGAGACAGGGTATCGATACACCAGAGTAGACTAGCGTATACGCATCTTGACCCATATGATGGGCGATGGATGATCCCATATCCATCGGTGTTTGACATCAGGGATGGTGTACGGGTGCTCAGTAGAGACTGGGTACACTGTACAGACTCGCCGAGAACTCGCAGATGGTATTATACCTCACATCAGATGGCAGTTCTCCGGTGACACTGGTACAGAATAGTCTGTTGACCCGAGATCGTCATAGAGTCTTGTGTGATTCCCACTGTGCTTTGATTTCCATCATACCACGTCCAAGAGGGCGTGCAAAAAGGTGGATTTTGGGTACAGTCCCGAATCACATGGAGGCAATGAGCGATAGGAGGGGATTCGTCTCTCCCGGTATAGGGAGTTGATGTTGCGCTGTGTTCGATTGGCTATAACTGGAAATCCCTGGCCAGGGCTGCTGAGATTTACTGGTAAGTGTTATCAGTAGTTTCTCGAACTGTTATAGACCTCATATCGACACGACTTATCGAGCTACTGGGGTCTGACGTTTACCACCCCTAGACGAGATATGCGACATATTAGACGACGAGACCGGACTGTACGGGAGTGTTACTGATTGAATTCACAGGAGAATGTACAGGCTTGCTTGTTGATCTTCTGAGCGCTCAATACCTGGGTAGCTGTTACGTTTAGCTGACCGCTTGCAGCTTGTGGGTGTTTGATATAATTATCACCTACTGCCGGCGTATTGACGATTCTTTAGAGTCCTACACAGAGGTTTCTTGGCTCAGGCAAAACGAGTAGGAGCACATATGTGATATGTGCGGGACCGAGGATAATGCGGTATGTGATACCGTATTGGATTCTCGCGATATGAGATATCGGCCGGGTATATGTGATATAGCCGGGTCATCGTATTAGTCGGTTATATGCGATATAGCCGGATTGTCGGATCAATTGTTGATTCGATAATTTAATGTATAATAATATATATGATATATTAAATTACATTAACTAATATTAGCTCACTAAAAGATTCTTTTTCTCACTCGGGTAATACATTGATATATATGCGATATATGTTAATTGTATTATTTTATTTTGTTACAATAAATATTGTATATGTGATATATAATATTGTAACATGATATGATTACTAATGCAACATGTTTAGTGGAGATTAAACATGCTTAGAGTTTGATTAGGGTTAAGCTTTTCTAGAAGTTTCTAGAAGCTTTCTTTTTGTTTTGTGCAAAAATATTTGTTTATATATTTTTGCATGATATTTCCTTAACCCAACCACACCCCTTAACCCTAATTCAATCTCTACAAAGGTTACTTAACCATGGTTGCATTATTGATCATAACTATCCTTTCATTATTCATCACAAAAGGATTATGATTTATTCCTTCTTCTTCTTCCTTCTCTTTTCATGGAAAAGCTTTCTTGCTTTTGATTTTGTGATGAAAGTGAGTGAGAATAAAAAAATAAAAGAGAGCTAAAATCCTACTTCATCATTCTCATCTATCATTTCCCTTTAGATGAGAGTGTTCACTTCATTTAGTGAGTGTTAGCTTGTGTTAATGAAACTTCAAGATAGATCATCTATGTTATCGAAGATCGGAAGCAAGACTGCATCTTTCTCTTCGTGGAACTTCTCGAGAGTCCGGAACACGATGATCGCAGCGAAAGGACCTCAACACGGAGCTTAAGAAGTGAAGGACAGGATCTACAAAGGTTGTAATCCCTCTCACTTATTGTTAAAGTGTTTAACATACTTGTTTTCGCCTAATCTCTAGTTTAAAGATCTAGTATCGGGTTGTTCAACACGACTAATTTTTAAATCGGGCATGGTTGATGCCTCGTAGACCCTTGTGGAAGTGCCTAGCATCCCTACACTGGTATCAGAGCCAAGCTAGAGTTTTAGGCAAAGTCTGAGCGAAGTTTAAAGTCCGATCGAACTCAGAAACCCCGACGAATACCCTTCTCCAGATATTTTTCAAAAATGTGATTTTTTATGAATTAAAAATGCTCAGAAAAACAAGCAGGAAAAACTAAGAATTACTGTGAAGTACGGTCCACTAAGTCGCTCATGTGACCGCGGAACCGCGGCCAAACCATGGGTTTGGCGGCGGTTCCGCGGCCAAAATTTGGACTTAGTCCCTCATATTTCATATATTTATTCTTAGGTCCTTTATTGTCATTTTTTTCTGGGAATTTTTTAATTCCACTCAAGTGTTGAGTTTTCTAGGGTTGTATTGGGGACTCGTTGATCCGATCGGATAATTTAACTTCGTTTAATTTTGTCCGGGTAATTTTTAGAACGTGTTAAAAAGTTCGAACGGATATCAATAACTCACTTTTTCCTCTGCCGGAAAATTTCCAAGCGCTGGATTTTTCCGTAGTTTAAGAACGTTCTAAGTCATGCAGGTAACGCGGTGGACCCTCTAGAAGACAACAAACCTTAACCTGATTATGTGACCGTCTTGAACTGCCTCTAAACCTTAGCGTTTGGGGCAGTACGGCGTGCCACATGTGAGGCGTTGGTTTGACCCTTCTACGGCTGGACCATTGGTACTGATGCATGTGATGGATGTTTTTAAACTAATTTCAAGTGTTGAGAACTATTGGGGAAATCTTGGGCGTTCGATTATTCGATCGGAAAGTTTGACATTGTCTATTTATCTGGAATGTGATACAATAAATTGAATCCACATGTAGTTATGAGATAACTAATTTGAATGTTATAAATCTAGCGCTTCAGTCTCAAATGATCGGTTGCCACGGGATTTTGATGCGATCAAAAGTCTGTCGTAATCACGTAGCGTATGCGGATACTCGCCGGGTAAACTTAATAGATAGCCACGCCCCATAGCCCCGACCAAGTGACTGTAGGAGAACCCCGTGGCCAAAAGCATCCGTTCGGGTGCTCGCGGCAGCGGTGTTCCGCCTTAGTGCACTTCGTCGACGGCATCTTGGGGTGTGGCCGTCTATTAAAGTTTGCGACGAGCATTCGATCAGGATGTCGGGAATCTTGTTGAATTGCCCGACTTGATATTGAAAAGAGTTTTCGATAATGAGACTAAAATACGGGGTTTATAATTGTTAGGCATGCGATGTCTAAGGAATTCATTTGGTTAGGCATGCGATGTCTAAAGAGGTTGCGAATTCCAACTGTTGTAGTTTTACACTTTCTTTTCTGTGGCCGTAAGCATAGTATGTGGTGTATCGCCGGCTTCGTTGCTATACATCAACGACAATCGGGATACGCATACTTGCTTATGTTGATGATATGAGATATTATGTGTTGCTGTGATATGTTATATTGGATCGTCGCGTTCTGAATAGCCGGGGTTTTTATGTGAGATGAGAGTTTTTTCTTTTTCATTCATGTAAAATTCATTTGTATGTAGTATTCTTTTATTGGGGCACGGCTGAGGATGTTGTCACCATTGTATATTATTTACTTTTCCGCATTAGGTAGACCCAAGGCGGGGAGCACAAGTAACCGGGTTCTGGGGTCCAGTGGGAGACCATCTCGAGGAGTCGAGACCTGGTCTCCTAACCCTAGAATTGGCAGTGTTGCTTGCCGCTCTCGTAGGGGTCTAGCGATGTGGGTTTGGCTATTCATCACGACCGTGGAATCCGTGTTTTATACATGCTCATATTGAAAACACGGACATCCTAGTATATCCAATATTTCATATATGTTCTTCTGCTGCAATATTCTGTGATGAGATCATATTACTGCCTGAGACGAATGTTTATATTATATATATGAGATATATGTTATATTGCAGATTTCGTTTCAAATGTGATGCTTGTGAAGCATAATAAAATGGGACTTCATTAATGAGATTAATGAAATAAAAGAAACCTAAAGATGTTGTAGAAATTTGTTTAAAAACTGGTAGCTCTAGTTCTTGCTTTGCATAGTGGTGTTCCTTGTAGAACATCCAGCACCTTATTCGATAAGGAAAGAGCGGAGATCCCTTCACCGGGAGTGACCTCTTTAGCGAAACTAGCAGATGCTGCATACTCGGTTTGTCTTTTGATTGCTTCTATAGTTTTTGCTTTGCATAGTGGTATTTGTGAAATATCCTGCACCTTATTCGATGAGGAAAGGGCCGACGATCCCTTTACCGGGAGTGACCCCTTTAGCAAAACCAGAAAAGCCTCAAAAACACTCCATTTAAAATCACTCGATTCTACGACGATATCAAGTTCATTACGCAATAGGTTTTCTTAAAAACCTATCGTAACCCTCCGTCATTTTAGGAAGTAGAGTACTTAGTATTCGTGCTGTGTTAGTAGACCTTAGTTAAGGCACAGTGTACGGTAGCTAAGTGATGTCTTCCTATATAGCATATGATGCGATTAGTTAGAACAGTCATATGACTTTGTTGACCTTAGTTAAGGGTCATGTGGGTGGGTCTAATTAATCAAGAAATAACGGGTAAAACTTGACTAGTGCTTATGATTTGTTGACCATAGTTAAGGTCATAAGTCACTAGGGGTAAAATATTATCGAGAATTTCAAGTGTTGAAATTTGTAATGAGATTGCATACTTTCTATGAGATAGTTGGATCCTGATACCCGCTGCGAGTAAGAGTTACTCCTGAGAGAGTTTTACACATTACAATTAGCCGATCAAGTAGGTATCTAGAAAGGTGTTAACGGGGTTACGCCCCTGGGAAAACGAGGTTTACTTTAATTAGATACATGCGAAAGCACGGGGAACCTCCCTCAAAGTACCGACACTGGCCTGGCTGAAATATTGGCGAACTTGTAGAGTGTAATTAATCCCGGCTAGTCTTTCCTTTTAGGGTTTGAAGAAAGATTTGACTAAAACAGTGGGAGACATCCTGATTAGATATATTAGATAACCAATCTAAATCTTGCAAGAGCATACGCTGAGTGTTTTCTTCTCTCTCTCTCCAGGTAGCGACCATATCACGCTTTAATCAAGATAATGATACGGATATATTGACCGAACCCGCTTGTTATACTGAGCTGGGGAACATTGGTCCCGCTCCAACTTATAATTGTTATAAGACAGAGCAGGAAATTGGGGAATACCAGATTTCCCGTGCCGCCCAAACAAAGATAGTGCATGTTGATGCATCATCTTCGGGTGTGTTCATTACAAAGAACTGTTTCTCAGTATCCTTTACGTCCTGGGTATGAGATACCGGATCAGGATCCCGCATATGTAATCTGTTACATGGGCTATAGATAGGTAGAGAACTGAGAACGGGTGATAAGTTTCATGAGACAGAAAACGGTGCAAGTGTTGCAGCCAAGTCTGTTGGTCACTGTCACCCTGTATTGCCAGAATACATTGATTCTGAACAAATGTTATTAGATACCGAACATGATGTACAACATCATATCAGTCTCTTTATTAGTAAAGAAAGGATATAATTTTGTATTGTTGGATAATATTTTGAACATTTCCTATATCAAGAGTTGATCGGTTCAGGTACGTTATCTAAAAACATTGACGTTCTAAATCAAACTGCAGTTCTTAGTATACAGAACACACACAAGAGGAAGAGTTCAAAAATGAACGAATCCTTCTTGAGGCATTGTAGACTAGGTCATATCAATGCGACTCGACTAGCAAAGTTTCATAGAGATGCATATTTAAATTTGTTTGAATTTACATCTTGTGAAACTTGCCGGTCATGTCACAGAGATAAGATGACCACAGCTCCGTTTATTGGAAACAGAAAAAGAGTTAATGAACTCTTGGGATTGAAACATGCTGATGTATGAAGGTCCCCTGTCTACACATGCCAAGACCGGTTCTTTGTACTTCATTACATTCACTGATGATCTCTCAAGATTCAGACATATGTTCATGTTGAAACGCAAAACCGAAACTTTTGAGATAATCACTGAATATAAGTTAGAAGTAGAGAACCAAAAACGGGTATAAGTATTATGTACTTTGATGAGATCAAGGAGGAGAATACTTGAGCACGGAATTTCTGGACTGTTCTAAAGGAGAATGAGATTCTCTCTCTCAGCATTACTCCTCCGTATACACCATAGCACGATGGTATATCAGGGCAGAGCAATAGCACCCTATATGATATGGTGTGCTCTATGATGAGTACTACCGAGTTTCCTATTTCCTTTTGGGAGTTATGCACTTGAGAAGTTGCATACCTATTGAATAAGGTTCAAATCAAATCAGTTGCCTACCACGTCATATGTGATATGGAATGGGAAGAGCCCATATCTTAAGTATGTTAAGATTTGGGGTTGTCCAGCCTATGTCTAAAAGCATAAACCAGACAAGCTCGATGCAAAGTCAGTTCTGTGGAAGTTTGTTGGATATCCCAAGATTCGCAAGGGAATATCTTCTACCTAACCGAGGAACAAAAGATATTTTGTTTCTCAAACATGTCACCTTTGTGAAAGGGAATTTCTTATGAAGAAATTAGTGGTCATGAGGTAGAACTGGAAGGAGTTCCAGCTATACAAACTACAGCAGATGATTTGGTAGAATCGAAGGATTCAATAGTAACCAACGAACCTCAGCCTCTCCGCCGATCTAGTAGGGTTCCTCACCCACCTGAGAGATGCTTCGGTTTCTCTGTGACAGTGGGAGCGAAGATTGCATCATGAGATGATGACCCAACTAGTTTCGAGCTGGCCATCAGGAGTGAGACTCTGTAAGAATGGCTGGATGCTTATCGATCTGAGATGGAATCCTTATACACCAACAAAGTATGGACTTTGGTTGCTTTATCTGAAGGGTTAAATCCCCATCAGGGGAAAGTATATCTTGAGAAGATTACTTGGTGTACATGGAAAAGTTGAGACTTTCAAAGCTATGCTTAAGTCCATCCAGATCCTACTTGCCACGGCTACATACCATGACTACGATATCTGGCGGTTGGGTGTCATGACTGCTTTTCTAAATGTTTATTTGGAAGAGAGCGTCTATAAGTACACAGCCAGAGGGTTTCGTAGACAGTGGGAGTAGCGGAAACGTGTGCAAGATATTTTATGTGATAAAGCAGGCATAGCGGAGTTGGAAAGTCTGTTTTGATGTGGTAGTCAAAGAGTTTGACTTCATCAAAATGTTAGATGAACCTTATATATACAAAAAGATAGTAGAGAGTATGGTGGTGATCCTCGTAGAGTACGTGGATGACATACTCTTGATAAAGAAGGAGTTTCCTATGCTACGCTCGGTCAATCTCCGCTTATCACAAGGATTCTCCATATAGGATCAAAGATGATACCTCCTAAATCCTGGGTTTTGGATCTATGAGATAGTTCTAATTCGATGTTAGGATTCTCACTAGTTGTAGTGAGATGGTATCAATCGATCCTGGGGAGAATCACTGGAAAGGTTCCAGGATGATAAGGACGACTGAATGTTAGTCGCAGGCATTGTCTTTACCCTCAGTGGAGAGACGGTATGTTGGAAGAGTTCCAAGCTAGATACCGTGACTTACTAGACGATTAAAGACAAGATACATCGTTACCAAGGATGCTACCAAAGAGGCAGTCTGGATATATATAAGTTCATGAAATGAACTTCGTTCCTCCCATTGTGTGATAATGGAGTTGTGGCTTTAGCCAAGGAACTACCGTCCCATCAGAAATCCAAATATAATTCTTAGACAGTATCACCTGATCATGGAGATGGTTGATCTCTAGGGAGATCGAGGTTAGGAGAGTAGACACAGAGGACAACAGCGCGGATCCACTCACAAAGGCCTTTTTCCCAGTAGAGACTTTTATGGGATGGTTGAGTATGAGATACTTCAACCGCAGCTAATTGTTGGGTATGCGATACCACAACAGATGGCTCTAGTGCAAGTGGGAGATTGTTAGTTATATGTATGCCCTAGAGGCCATTACTGTACATATGATGTATATTGTAATGGATGCTTGAACATATATAGGGAGGACTTTCTTGCTCGACATGATAGTATGCTATCTGGTTGCATTTTATCTTAACATGTACTCTGGTTGTCTCTATGTTACATGTTGATAAAGCCCTTAGGATATGTACTCGACTACTGGGACTATGATGAGATCATACTAGTGGGGCCACAGTAGTCGACGAGTACATCCTATAACTGTTCCTAGTCGAGGGTGTATCGAGACAGGGCATCGATACACCAGAGTAGACTAGCGTATACGCATCTTGACCCATATGATGGGCGATGGATGATCCCATATCCATCGGTGTTTGATATCAAGGATGGTGTACGGGTGCTCAGTAGAGACTGGGTACACTGGACAGACTCGCCGAGAACTCCCAGATGGTATTATACCTCACGTCAGATGGCAGTTCTCCGGTGACACTGGTACAGAGTAGTCTGTTGATCCGAGATCGTCATAGAGTCTTGTGTGATTCCCACTGTGCTTTGATTTCCATCATACCATGTCCAAGAGGGCGTGCAAAAAGGTGGCTTTTGGGTACAGTCCCGAATCACATGGAGGCAATGAGCGATAGGAGGTGATTCGTCTCTCCCGGTATAGGGAGTTGATATTGCGCTGTGTTCGATTGGCTATAACTGGAAATCCCTGGCCAGGGCTGCTGAGATTTATTGGTAAGTGTTATCAGTAGTTTCTCGAACTGTTATAGACCTCATATCGACACGACTTATCGAGCTACTGTGGTCTGACGTTTACCATCCCTAGACGAGATATGCGACATATCAGACGACGAGACCGGACTGTACGGGAGTGTTACTGATTGGATTCACAGGAGAATGTAC
Source organism: Agapanthus africanus (assembly GCA_030015575.1). Classification (NCBI taxonomy): domain Eukaryota; kingdom Viridiplantae; phylum Streptophyta; class Magnoliopsida; order Asparagales; family Amaryllidaceae; genus Agapanthus; species Agapanthus africanus. The sequence continues at coordinate 28,820,353 of CM057350.1, forward strand.
AGGCTTGCTTGTTGATCTTCTGAGTGCTCAATACCTGGGTAGCTGTTACGTTTAGCTGACCGCTTGCAGCTTGTGGGTGTTTGATATGATCAACACCTACTGCCGGCATATTGACGATTCTTTAGAGTCCTACACAGGCAAAATGGAGTAGGAGCACATATGTGATATGTGCGGGACCGAGGATAATGCGGTATGATACCGTATTGGATTCTCGCGATATGAGATATCGGCCGGGTATATGTGATATAGCCGGGTCATCGTATTAGTCGGTTATATGCGATATAGCCGGATTGTCGGATCAATTGTTGATTCGATAATTTAAAGTATAATAATATATATGATATATTAAATTACATTAACTAATATTAGCTCACTAAAAGATTCTTTTTCTCACTCGGGTAATACATTGATATATATATGCGATATATGTTAATTGTATTATTTTATTTTGTTACAATAAATATTGTATATGTGATATATAATATTGTAACATGATATGATTACTAATGCAACATGTTTAGTGGAGATTAAACATAGTTAGGTTTGATTAGGGTTAAGCTTTTCTAGAAGTTTCTAGAAGCTTTCTTTTCGTTTTGTGCAAAGATATTTGTTTAGATATTTTTGCATGATATTTCCTTAACCCAACCACACCCCTTAACCCTAGTTCAATCTCTACAAAGGTTACTTAACCATGGTTGCATTATTGATCATAACTATCCTTTCATTATTCATTACAAAAGGATTATGATTTATTCCTTCTTCTTCTTCCTTCTCTTTTCATGGAAAAGCTTTCTTGCTTTTGATTTTGTGATGAAAGTGAGTGAGAATAAGAAAATAAAAGAGAGCAAAAATCCTACTTCATCATTCTCATCTATCCTTTCCCTTTAGATGAGAGTGTTCACTTCTTTTAATGAGTGTTAGCTTGTGTTAATGAAACTTCAAGGTAGATCATCTATGTTATCGAAGATCGGAAGTAAGACCGCATCTTTCTCTTCGTGGAACCTCTTGAGAGTCCGGAACATGATGATCGCATCGAAGGGACCTCAACACGGAGCTTAAGAAGTGAAGGACAGGATCTACAAAGGTTGTAATCCCTCTCACTTATTGTTAAAATGTTTAACATACTTGTTTTCGCCTAATCTCTAGTTTAAAGATCTCATATCGGGTTGTTCGGCACGGCTAATTTTTAAATCGGGCATGGTTGATGCCTCGTAGACCCTTATGGCAGTGCCTCGCATCCCTACAATGCATGCCATCCGGTAATGTTCGAGAAGAACCGATGAAGGAAGCTCACAGCTCTCTCTATTCTGTACACCCAGGCGGCACGAAAATATACAAGGATCTATGACAACACTACCGGTGGAATGGAATGAAGAGGGAAGTTGCTCGAAGAGTAGCAAAGTGCTTAGTCTGTCAGCAAGTGAAGGCTGAGTATCGCAGAACTGCCGGTCTACTTCAGTTATTATCTCTTCCAGAATGGAAATGGCAACACATTACAATAGATTTTGTGTCACGCCCCGCTTCCCGGTGTACAGAGAAGGGGACGCGACGAGGCCGCTACGTGTTTACTCTGAAATAAATACGCTAAGCGTATCTAAGCAATATAAATAAAAATGCACAAGAGACAAAGACAGTAGATATAATTGAACAACAACTTTATTTATTAACATTCTTTTGTACAATGCATGGAAAAGTAAATACATCTGAATGAAAGCAATGCCTAAACAGTGGCATAATAGAAATGAAAAGTACTGAAATAAAAATGTGTACAATGAAGCTAGAGCTTTGGGTCGCAGGCAAGTTGATCCGAGTCCTAAGCTCGATCTCCTGGGTGTCCAGATCACCTGACAACATTCCAAAGAAGGAAGAGAAGGAATGTCGTCAGCGAACAATCGCTCGGTAAGTCCCAAAGATAAGGGAGAAATAGAATAGACAGAGAGTAAGAGAGAGAGAGTAGCTTTTACAGATGTATTATATTGTTATATTGTTGTCTTCATTAACGCTGTTGTTTGTAGCTTGGTACAGAAGAATACCAGTGTATACGAAAGGAGTCTCTATATGCCAGAGATTAATGCAAATGGAAGCATAAGGCTCCGTCGATAATACCACGGAACAACGGTATGGATGTAATTACGTCTTATGGTTGCTGTCTCGTGCCACTTCTAACACCTTCCGTACCAATCTACCCCTTAAACCCCGCGATATCTTGATTGTATTGTTTGTATTGTATTGCAACTTTTATTGTCTTGTAATATAAATTGTATAATTGGATGACTTGCCGAAACCATGATATCAGTAAATGAATATAACTGGAGAATCATGGATGTAACTGGAGAATCATGTAAATAGAAGTATATCCATGGTTCGGTTCGGTTAAGTTGTATAGATTGAATATATTGAATATATGGATTCATGTTGAATTGTAATATTGTAGATTGTACTTGAATCATATTCAAGTCAGATTTTTATAATGAGACTCAGTCTGAGTCAAAACAATTAGAAAAGAAATTGAATCCTGAATTAGGTTTTGATGTTATCGGTAACCGCTGCATATGGACGGCAGGATTTGTGTCTTTTTCAAAGACGATTACCGTATTGATAACACCATTGTTAAGTTATCTACCTTAAATAGGTAAGCACCCATATCTCCGGCTCCCTGAGGCTCAAGAGTTTGGTCCCGCTTAAACCTATATTTACTAGGGTCCTTAGGGCAATTTATAGAAGTTGAGGGGATTTTATGTAAAAATACTTTGGTATAATTTTCAAAATATACCCCATGTATTTAATTATCGTCTTTAGAGTTGTCATAGATGTAAATTTTATATTTGTGATATTTCTAGTGAAAATAACCTAATTTCATAATATAGGGTATTTAATTGTAATATTGAACTTGTATAGAATTCATGGTATTTTAATAAAAAGTGATTCTTGTGATTTTTAGAAAAAAGTTGGAATATTTATATCATATCAAAAATAGCTATTTTTGATAATACACACACACACACACACACATATTATATATATATATAATAATTTAAATTTATTATTTTTTAGAAATCTTATTTTCTTAAAATATTCGTATTTTAAATCTCTCGAGACCGAATGTTCCTTGCGGAGGTCTGCATCTCGCACTACTAAGCCCAGGGATGTGCAATAATCCGCACCATCCCAGTCGGGTTCCCCAAAATCGGTTGTAGCGGCGCTTTGCAAAGATTTATAAAAAATACGTAATCTTATAGAAAACGGTTTTAATAATTAGTGGTATTTATATATAAAGTTTCATTTTCCCGTATTCTATGTTCCCGAAAGGTATTGTGCTATATTTCATATGAGTGTTGTAAGGAAGTAGGTCATTACCTCGTGATCTATCTAAAGGTATAACAAGATTTATGATATTTTAAAGTAGAAACTAAACTACATGGTATTTTACTGATAAAGAGCGGTAAAAGATACAAAATGAAATCTTTTGCTATGAAACTTGTTCAACATGTCTTGTTAATGATTAATAGTCAATATGTAAGGGTTTGGTATGTTTGTATTTAAGAAAATGTTGAATTTTTAGGAAGAACCGAATCGGAAATCGGATTAACACCGATTCCGTCGGGTTTTAGAAATATGAGTTTTTAGAAAAGAATAGAGAAGAAGGAGGTGGTACTTACTGTCTTAGAATCAAGATAAGAGGTAGAGAAGGAAGTAGGATTCGTCGGTGCGTCGTTTCGTCGCCGGGAGCTCCTAGGGTCGTCGTCGGAAGATCGCCGGAGTTTTGCCCTTCGCTAACTCCACTTGTACACAAAAGTTCTAGGGATTTTCTTAAGAGTTTTGGACAGAAATTTGAAGCGAGGAGGGTGTGTTTTGGAGTGGTATTTATAGGAAAAGATTAGGGTTAGGGTAGGTGAAAGGTTGTATGAAAATTGTATTAAAATTGTATTAAAAAATAGGTTAATGAGGTGTTTTTAATGTCTCTGTTACTGTGAAGAGAAATTAAAGTATATAGGGGTTATTAGAATACAAAAAGGCAGAACTTTCATGAAGGCAACTCGGCGATCCGACCGAGTTCAGCCGGCGGCGGCGGGCCGAGTCGGCCGAGTCGGTCCGGGGCTCGCTGCCACGTGTCCCTCTTCGCTTGGTGTAGCCCCTGGGTCAGTTTTTTTACATGTGTAGTGGGGTTTTTACGAGTTATGCACGTGTAGACCCTTGGAATTCTAAAAATTTAAAAGAAAACAATATTAAAAATAATGTGGGTAATAGGATTTGAACTCTGGTGGTTTGGTTCAGCAGTGCAAGGTCTTACCAATGAGCTACAAGCTCCTTCTTGCTATTAAAAAGCAAAACAAACTTATAACTTGTGCTCAGGCAAAAGTACCCCTTTCTGTATTTTTTGAAAAATTGTACAGAAAGTTGTACAGAAAGTTTAGGGTTGTTACACTTTGTGACTGCTTTCTCTCGCAGCACGAATGGTAACGACGTAGTTTGGGTTATTGTGGATCGACTCACCAAGTCGGCTCACTTTATTCTATTTCGAGTTGACCAGTCAACATAAATTTTGGTAAGAAAGTACATGGAAGTAAGTAAAATCTCAAGTAAGATTTTGACCTTCAGAATGCGTCCAACTTGTCTTGATACCCATGAATCATGCAGGAGATCGTGAGACTACATAGGGTACCTGTTTGCATCATCTTTGACCGAGACACCGGATTTTGGTCCTTGGCAGAGTTTTCAAGCCATCCTGGGCACGGGTCTGAGTTTCAGCACTGCTTACTATCCCCAAACAGATGGGCAATCTGAGAGTGTTGGATGTATATGCCCTAGAGGCCATTATTGTATAGTACAGGATTGTATATTACATATGGATGTTTAGGATATATATGTACATAACAATCTTGCTCGATATGATAGTATACTATCTGGTTTGCCTTTACCTCAACATGTGAATATGTTCTATTTTATATTATGCATCTCGATTATATGTTGGTAAAGCCCGTAAGATCTTTGCTTGACTACTAGAGTTTTGTTGGCGATCATACTCGAGGGGTCTAGGTAGTCTATAAGCGCATCCTTAAATTGTCCCTAGTCGTTGAAGTTTCGAGATAGGGTATCGATACTCTGGAGTATACTAGTGTATACGTTTCTTATTCCTGTGAGGGAAGGTGGCCTGTTCTATAGCCATTGGTGTTCGGCACCAAAGATAGTATACGGGTGCTCATTAGGTTATGAGTTACACTGGATGGACTAGCCGAGAAATTCTAGACGGTATTATACCCATCGTCGGATAGTAGTTCTCTGGTGACATAGGTACAAATTAGTCTTTAGACTTGACATCGTCATTCGCCCCGAGTGTATTCCCACCGAACTTAGATTACTACACTACCACAGTTTTAAAGAGTCTTGCAAACAGGTTTTGGTTGGGTGCAGTCCCGAAGCACTTGAGGGAAGTGAGCGATAGAAGGGATTCGTCTCTCCTGGTATAGGGTGTTGATGTCGCGCTGTGTTTGATTGGTCATCACTATAAGACCTTAGCCAAGGCAGTTGAGATTTACTGATTGTGAGATCAGTAGTTTCTCGGGTTGGTTTTGGGCCACATCGACACAACTTATTGGGTTATTAAGGGTCTGACATTTTCTGCCTCCCTAGACCCAGTATGCGATACTCTAAGATGAAGAAATCGGATTGTACGTAAATTGTCACTTTCAAGCTCAGTAGAGATACAAACAAGTTTGCTTGTCGGCCTTCCTTTCGTTTAATACCTGGATAGTCATTACGTACAGCTAGTGCCATTGACGTGCTTGTGTTTAAACCCACTGCCACCGTATTGTTGAGACTTTAGAGTCACACACAGAGGGTTTTCCAGCTTAGGCGAAACGATTTAGTGTACGTATTTTGATACGTACTTGGATTCGATTAAATACGTATTTTTGTATACGTACTTTTAATTGGACATTTTGTTAATACTAGTAGATTTGAAAGATAGCCAGGTTATCACAATTGGATAAAATGTTCGAGCTATCCATACGACCGAGGAACGTTGGTTTTCGTTTGTGGCTCAAACAAAATACGGGGCTCCTAGTTTATCCGCTAATTCCATCTTGTTTATTGCATGCCTGTGATATTTATTAAGTGTCTGCGATCTCTAATATTTTATCATTGCTTGAGACGAATGGTTATATATTTATTATATATAATAAACGTTGCTTATGTTTTGCATCCGCACTAGTCTTGTCCCCGTCCTGCCGTAAGTTAAGTAACCTTACGGTGAAGACCCGGGATTCTGTGGCAAATGCAGATGGCATAAGCGTAGGTTAATTGATGGGACCACATTAATTCGTATTAATGTAAGAAAATAAACATAAAAAGGATTTTGTTAGAATTAAATTTCAAAACCACTCGTTTCTTTTCAAAACTACTCGGTTTTTCACTAAATCAAAAGTTTTCAAAATTGAGCTTGAACCACTCGTTTCGAAATCGCTAGTTTCCTTTAACGATATCAAGTTCATCACGTTAAAGGATTTTCGCCAAAAACCAGCTGTAGCCCTCCATCATTTCCTACGAGTAATGCTCAGTATTCGTACTACATATGTTGATATTGTCAAGGCGTAGTGATCGGTAGCTGAGTATTGCTTATTTGTATTTTTGTTTCCGATTATTTAGGACAGTCACATAACTATGTTGGCATTGTCAAGGGTTATGTGGATGGGTCTAAGTTAATCAAGATAATGACGGGCCGAATTTAACTAACGGCTTATGATATGTTGGCATTGTTAAGGTCATGAAGTCGTTAGGGGCAAAAACCACATCGGGTGTTTCAAATATACAGGAAACTTGCTAGTGTTTCATACCTTTTGGAGTATAGGGACTAGAGTGGCTTCCATCTAGGTTATCATACGATGATATTTAGGTCCCGATCCCACTGATGAGTAGGATTACTCTCGGGAGATTTTCACTTCAAACTACCTAACCAATTAGGTGTCTAGAAAGGTATTAACAGGGTTATGCCTCTGCGGAAATGAGGTTATTTAATTAGGTCTATGCGAAACCACGGGGAGCCTCCCTTGGAGTACTAACACTTGCCTGACAGAACGGTTTGCGGACTTGTGGAATGTTAATAATCCCGACTAGTTCTTCTTTTAAGGTTTGAAGGAGATTTTGAGGAAGCAGTGGGAGCCATCCTGTTTAGATAAAATAATAATCAATCTAAAATTGCAAGAGCATACGCTGTGTGTTTATTTTCTCTCTCCTAATTGCAGCTACTATGTCACGCCTTTATCAAGATAATAAAATGTATAACTTGACCGACCTGAATTCTTATTCGGGGCTGGAGAACGTCGGTTTGACACTGAGTTGTGACAAATGTCATGAGATGAGTAAGAGAAAGAGGATTGGATGAATTCCTTGATGGCCCCAGTGAAGAAGAAGCATACTATTGCATCTCCTTCATCTATTTTTGTGATTGAGAACCGTATTTCGGTTAGTCCTACCTCCTGGGTACTAGATACCGGATCAGGATCTCATATCTATAATTTATTACATGGACGGAGAAAGGTAGGATGGTTGCACCTGGTGATATGTTCCTTAGAGTAGGAAACGGAGCACAAGTTTATGCTGCTGCCGTCGGTGAATATCACCTGGTATTACCAAGGGGAAATACTATGATTTTGAACAACTGCTACTATGTACCTTCTATATTTTGCAACATCATATCAGTTTCTTTATTTAATAAAGATGGATATAATTTTATTCTAGATAGAAATATCATGAACATTTACCTAGATAAGGTATTGGTTGCAGAAGGTATACTGTGTAATAGTATCTATGTTCTAAATCAAAACACGGTTCTTAATGTACAAAATAAACGCAAGAGGAAAATTTCAGATATGAACGAGACCTACTTGTGGTATTGTAGACTTGGTCATATCAATGAGAAAAGATTAGTTAAGTTGCATAAGGATGAATATTTGGATCCGTTTGAATTTACATATTATAAAACTTGACAATCTTGTCTTAAAGGAAAGATAATCAAATCTCCGTTCACCGGACACGGAGAAAGAGCAACGGAGCTCTTGGGACTCATACACAGTGATGTATATGGTCCAATATCTATACATGCAAGGGGTGAGTTCTAATACTTCATCACATTCACTAATGATCTCTCTAGGATCCAATATGTGTATCTTATAAACACAAATCTGAAGATTTTAAGAAATTCAAAGAATACAGAAACGAGTAGAGAACCAGACTGGCAAAAGTATCAAGATCCTCCGATCTGATAGAGGAGGAGAGTATTTAAGCACGGAGTTTCTCGACTACTTAAAAGAGAATGGTATTCTCTCTCAGCTTTCTCTTCCATATACACTACAGCACAACGGTGTATCGGAATGGAGGAATCGTACCCTATTGGATATGGTCCACTCAATGATGAGTAATGTTAAGTTACCTCTTTCATTCTAGGAACATGCGCTTCAATCAGCGGCGTTCCTATTGAATCGGGTTCCATCCAAATCGGTGCCTAAAACTCCATATGAAATATGGAGTGGCAAAAGACCTTATCTTGAACGTATTAATATATGGGGTTTTCCGGCCTATGTAAAAGTACAAAATTCGGACAAACTTCAGATACAGTCAGTTTTATGCAAGTTTGTAGGATATCCTAAAAATTCTCTAGGATGTCTGTTCTACTACACCAAGAATCAAAAGGTGTTTTTGCTCGTTGCGTCACCTTTTTAGAGTGGAAATTTCTTGCAAAAGAAATTAGTGGGAGTGCGGTAGAACTGGAAGAAATTCCAGAAGTACAAACTATAACTGAGGATTTGGTGGAACAACAGATTCAATAGCCCTGGACGAAGCTCAGCAACTCCGCAGATCTAGTAGGATTTCTTATCCGCCCGAGAGATACTACGGTTTTCTTGTACATGGGGATCGGGGGGATTGCATCTTGGAAGAAAATGGTCCTACCAGTTTTGAGCAAGCTATTGCTAGTAGGAACATTGTGAAATGGCTGGATATTGTGCGATCCGAAATGAAGTCCGTGTACACCAACAAAGTTTGGACTTTGGACATTGCACCGCCTGGGGTAAAACCTATCGGCTGCAAATGAATCTTCAAGAAGAAGATGGGTGCAGTTGGACAGGTGGAAACCTATAAGACTAGAATTATTACAAAAGGTTTTCGTCAAAGGCCAGGTGTGGACTATGACGAAACCTTTTCTCCAGTGGTTATGCTGAAATCCATTCGGATCCTACCTGCATTGTTGCCTTCTATGACTATAAGATTTGTCAGATGGATGTAAAGATCACTTTTCTAAACGACGCTTTAGAAGAGTGTGTCTATATGGATCAGCTGGAAGGCTTCATAGACAGTGGGAGCAGCGGAAAGGTGTGCAAATTGCTCAAATCCATTTATGAATTAAAACAGGTATCGCGGAGCTGGAACATCTGTTTTTATGAAACAGTCAAGGAATTTGACTTCATCAAAAACATAGATGAGTCTTGTATTTACAAGAAGATTGTAAGGAGAACTATGGTATTCGTCGTATTATAGATGGAAGACATTCTCCTAATAGGAAATGATATTCCTATGCTACAGTCGGTCAAGCTGTTCTTGACTCAGAAGTTCTCCATGGAGGACCTGGGTGATGCCTCCTATATTCTGGAGATTAAGATCTATCGTGATAGATCTAAGAGAATGTTGAGACTTTCACAGTCCAAGTACATTGACACTATACTAAAAAGATATAGTATGGAATATTCCAAGCGCGGTAATTTACCGACTTGTCACGGAATCACCCTCTCTAAAGAGATGTCTTTCAAGACCGATGAAGAGAGGGCTCGCATGAGCATTATACCCTACGCTTCGGCAGTAGGATCTATAATGTATGAGATGTTATGTACCAGACCAGATGTAGCTTATGCACTTAGCGTAGTAAGCCGGTATCAGTTAAACTCAGGGGATAAGCATTGGACAGCTGTGAAGAATATTCTGAAGTACCTGAGAAGGACTAAGGATATGTTCTTGGTATATGGTAATAGAGATCTCCAGATGGAGTCCTTTACCGATTCAAACTTCCAAAGAGACAAGGATGACAGCAAGTCTGTCTCGGGTTATGGAGGGACGGTCTGTTGGAAGTGTTCCAAAAAGGACACTATAGTAGACTCGATGATAGAGGCTGAATATATTGCTGCCAGCGATGCCGCAAAAGAGCCTGTTTGGATGAGAAAGTTCATTCATGAACTTGAGGTTGTTCCGTCTATTGTTGATCCAATGCTTTTGTATTGTGACAACAATGGGGTTATAGCGTCATGTTCAGTTGAAAATATTGCACTTTGGTATAAATATTTTCCTTACATTTCTTAAATAATAAAAGGTGTTTATTATAAATATTAAATATATTTGGATTTATCTGCAAAATACTATTTTCTATATGTTTATATATTATAATTAATATTATGAAGGAAAATATAGGCATTTTATATTTATATAATATTTTGGTAATTGAAAATATGCATATCATATCAAATATTCTAATCACAATTCTTAAAAGATATAATATCATACAAATGGTTAGAATAATATTTCAAAATATATGCATAATATTTTAGTAATTAAAAGATGCATAGCATATTTAATATTCTTAATCAAGTTTCTTAAAGATTTATTACCATATATAGTGATTAAGACACTCTCTCTAATTTAATAAATAAACTAACATTATTCATAGAGATATTGTGCAAGATTTAGCTCAGGTCAAGAGATCAAGATGTTCAAGATGTCAGGATCAAAAATCTGCCAAAATCATAAAATCAATACTGACAGGGACTCAGAATGCAGGCATGGAAAGTTACCATATTAGGAAGTCACCATATATGGTAACTAGTTTTTCTTCTTTGAGGGCTATATAAAGGACCAAGGGCTAAAGTTAGAAGGCATCAAGCCGAAGAGATCACGAAGTCCAAGACGGCTCACGCATCCAGGCTGATCATCAACTGTTCATCTACCTCCTTCGGAAGAGTTTGAGAAGCAAACCAAGTTTTTGTAATCATTTTCTAAGGAATAAAGTGTAGATTGTTCAAGTTGATTAATAAAGGTAGTTGTTTTATTTAATTCTTTTGCATTTTACAATATGTTTTCCCTCTCTGTCTTTTCATCTTTTTTTCCCAACATGCGCGAGTAATTCTCCTCTTGTTAGGGTTCATAAGATTAGGGTAGATTAATGGATGATGAAGATCCTTAAACTCTTTTTACATCCTATAAAGTTTATAAACTTTACTAAAAGAATCATTAAAATCCTAATCGGGCGCGCTACCAATTTATTATTAGTCTCGACCGCGATTAGATATTAGATTAATGATTGTTTTGGTAAAGGCTAGATATGAACGGAGTTCCATGTCGAGATAGGGATTAAGAGTGGGAACCCTTTTCCCTCCAGAAACCCTAATCTACACGCATCTCTGTCGTTCTAGTTTTAAATCTATTAAAGAATAAAAAGAGTAATTTCTAATTAATCATCCATAACTACTAAATCCTAATGAACCCTACAAGCCCTCTTCTTATATAAACTCATATTCATAAATAATCTAGATCTATATTTTGCATTAGTGCCTAACGTAGATCTAGAAACCATTCCTCAACATTCTTATCCCTCCTCTCTTTTTCAACACATCTAAAGTAAGAATAAAAGGTTCAACGTTTCCCAGAGGACGACCCGTACTCATCTCGGTCTAGCTACGCGCGACACCGTTATTGATTGCAGTTAACTACAAACACACTTTTTCACACCAATCACGTTAGCAAAGGAATCACGGTCTCATCAGAAATCTATACATATATCAAATCGGTATCACCTAATCAAGAAGATCGTTGATCGCCGGGAGGTTGAGATCAGGAGAGTAGAAATAAAGGACAACACGACGGACCCACTCATGAAGGCACTTCCTCATACTCAGCTCGAGCGGCTATTGGAGATGATTGGTTTTCGATACGCCAATACATGGCCTTAGTGCAAGCGTGAGATTGTTGAATATATATGCCCTAGAGACCATTATTGTATAGTACAAGATTATATATTACTTATAGATGCTTGGGATTGTTTACCGCCGAAAACAGAGACGAAACCGCGTGGGTCGTCTTGCCTGAATTTGGGGGCAGATGTTATTTGGTTTTATCTGTCTACCTCTACGAAGATACCAAGTTGATTTATGACACCATGCATCGAAGGTTTAAACAGATGCGCAGACTTCGTCAGATTCCCCCTAGTTTGCGAGGGGCTTTTGATTGTGGGGACGCTCTTCCCTGCAGACACAAGCCTCTGCTGTTAATTACGTTACCGCGTAGCGATAACCAATTTCTCCTTCTCCAGTTGTTCATTTCGTGTCGTGTGTATTTGTTTTGTTTTAGGTTGCCCGTAGATTGTATATGGAGACTAATTTATGTTGTCGCCCGCAGGGCGGGGATTAGTCCAAATCCTTATTTTCTTAGATTTGGGTTTGGTGGATTTAAGGCGCGTTAACCTCGTTTGAGATTAAGACCAACTTAAATGTTTGTTAAGGATACATTGGTCTAATTTTAGACTAAGATCTACTTAACAAGGTTTTAGGATCGTTTAGATCCAACGAAAGAGCATTTGGGCTCTATCATTTTAGTTTAGGGACATTACGGTCCATTGGGTTTAAGGACATCATAGTCTATGTTTAAGGACATCATAGTCCATGGAGTTTAGTTTAGGGACATTACGGTTCATTGGGTTTAAGGACATCATAGTCCATGTTTAAGGACATCATAGTCCATAGAGTTCAGTTTAGGGACATTACGGTCCATTAGGTTTAAGAACACCATAGTCCATAGAGTTTTGGCTCATCGGTTTGGGGGTGCGCCAAGAGTTATTGGTTATTGGGACTCTCCACCTCTCTGAAGACGTTGAAGAATTGCAATGACATGTATAAGAGGTGTAAAGAGATGTACTCTTGAACCAAATTTCAGATTGAGGAGTTATCAGTTCTGAGCATAGAGGCTTGGTTTGTTTGGAGATTTAATCTCAGGAGGAACTTAACTGATTTGAGGTTGGAATTGGTTTCTTATAGTGTTAAACACTAATGTACCTTTAGTGCTCACGTGCTCCCACGTGATGCTCTGAGGCGGTGTTAAACACTGGAATTTGAGAGTGCTCACGTGTCCTACGTGATGCTTTTAAAGTTGGTGTTGTTCGCTTGATTTTATTCCTCATCTTTATATAAGTGTTAAACACTTTATCCATGTGGCCATCACGTGTGAGCACGTGAGGGAGCCTCAGAGCCAGACATTGTTTCCTTGGGTTTATTCCCTTTTCTTTTAAAAAGTGGCAAGCATTATCAGCGAGGGGGGGTCATGTGTGAACACGTGATCTATTTCAATCTTTCTTTTGAGTTCATCACAGATGGTTACGTGTGAACATGTGACCATCAATATGCATGGATTTCTTTCTCTGAGTCTTAAAAATCTCAAATCCCTTATTATATATATATATATATATATATTATAATGATTTAATTCCTTGGACTTAGTTCTTCCCTTAGGTTTTGGATCTGCATGGCAGAGTCTCCTCGATGAGAATTAAATTCTCAACTTATGGGGAGATCTGCTTCTGCAGATCTTTCACCATAAGAGAGAACTAAGTTCTTATATGAAGGGTTAAACCCTAGTTTTATCAGAGGAATTAAATTCCTATATGCCTTTTTGGAGAATTAAATTCTCTGAACTTGGATCTTCCCCTAGGTTTTGGATCTGCATGGCAGAATCTCCCCGATGAGAATTAAATTCTCAACTTGTGGGGAGATCTGTTTCTGCAGATCTTTTACCAGAAGAAAGAACTAAGTTCTTTGGAAGAGTTAAACTCTTGTGGAGACGAAGAAGAAGTAAGATATTCTCTGTGTTTTGTTCTTTCTTACCTAGGGTTTCTTCTTTTCTTTTAAACTTACAGTTTATGGGGGGGAGGGGCGGTTCTTCTGTTTAAGACTTGAAGTCTTGGGTCCTTTATATAGGGGAGGCTGATTTGTTGATTCAGTTAAGGAAATCTCTCATTGAGAGATTTTTTAATTGATTTGGGGAATTTATCCACAGTTGGATCTTTGATCCAAGGACTTCTATTTTACAGAAGACATTTTTCTTGTTTTAAAAAAGATTGGAAAAATATTTTTCCATACAGAACTTATTCTGTATCTTGGTGATTTTCAATCACCATTGGATCTTTGATCCAACGGTGCTCTGATTTACAGAGCACAATCTTTCTTATTTAGAAAGATTCGAGGAGTATTTCCTCAATCAGAATTTAATTTTGTATTTTGGTGATTTTTAATCACTCTTGGATTTTTGATCCAACGGTGCTCTGATTTACCAAGCACAATCTTTCTTGTTTAGAAAGATTGGGAAAAATATTTCAAAATAGGGTTCTGATCCATTTTATATAGAATTTAATTCTATTGGGTCAGAAGATCTTAGGAATCCTCACGTGTAGCACGTGACCCAGTTGCACTAGGCCGGTTTGCCTATATACAGCAGTCCCAGAGAAGAGCATCACGTTGTTCTCCGCCGAAAGACGTGACCGGGACGTTGGGACGTCTGGCCTGAATTCGGGGGCATATGCTATTTGGTTTTATCCGTCCACCTCTCCGAAGATGCCAAGTTGATTTATGGCACCATGTATCGAAGGTTTAGACGGATGCGACCGTTGTAGCAGACTTCATCAAATTCCCCCTCATTGTGAGGGGTTTTTGATTGTGGGGACGCTCTTCCCTACAGGCGCAAACCCCTGCAGTTAATTACGCTACCGTATCGCGGTAACCATTTTCTCCTTTTCCAGATGGTCACTTTGTGTCTTATATGTTTGTTTTATTTTTAGTTGCCCGTGGATTGTATACGGAGACTAATTTATGTTGTCGCCCGTAGGGCGGGGATTAGTCCAAATCCGTATTTTCTTAGATTTGGGTTTGGGTTGGGTTTAAGAATCGTTAATCTCATTTGAGACTAAGATCAACTTAAACGTTTGTTAAGAATACGTTAGTCTAATTTTAGACTAAGATCTACTTAACAGGATCATTTAGATCCAACAAATGAGCATATGCGCTCTATTGTTTTAGTTTAGGGGCATTGCGGTCCATAAGTTTAAGGACATCATAGTCCATGGAGTTTAAAGAAATCATAGTCTAGTTTAGAGACATCATAGTCTGTAGGGTTTAGTTTAGGGACGTTGCGGTCCATAATTAGTTTAAGGACATTACGGTCCAGTTTAAAGACGTCATAGTCTGTAAAGTTTAAAGACATCATAGTCTATGAGTTTAAGGACCTCACAGTTCATAAAGTTTAAGGACATCATAGTCCATGAGTTTAAGGACCCTATAGTCCATAAAGTTTAAGGACATCATAGTCCATGAGTTTAAAGACCCTATAGTCCATAAAGTTTAAGGACATCTTAGTCCAGTTTAAAGACGTCATAGTCTGTTTGGTTTTGGTTCAATCGTTTGGGGATGCACCAAAAGTTATCGGTTATTGGGACCCTCCAACTCTCTGAAGACGTTGAAGAATTACGACATATATCAGAGGTATGAAGAGATGTACCCTTGAACCAATGTTGATTGAAAGGCTCTGGGAATTAATTTGAATGTCATATGGGATGATCAATTTTGGAAGACAAGAGTATAGTTGGGGTTCAGTTTCAGGGGATCTTACCTCTTGAAGACTTAGCTAATTTAGGCTAAGATTGGATCGAATATAGTGTTAAATACTAGAGTACATTCGGCGCTCACGTGCTCCCACGTGAGGCGCTTAAAGTAGTGTTAAACACTAAAACTGAAGTGCTCACGTAGGGTCACGTGAGGCGCCTGAAGATTGGGCCTTACTTCTTTTATTTTACTCTCAGAATATGCATATAAGTGTTAAACACTTGACCTTTATGACCATCACGTGTGGGCACGTGATGGGTATCCATGCGTTAGATATTAAAAGTATTTGTCAAGGGTCACGTGGGAGCACGTGATACACCCTAAAAGAAAAATTGTCTTGGCTTTACTCCTTTTTGTTTTGAGGAGCTTTTTAAGGGTCACGTGGGAGCACGTGATACACCCTAAAAGAGAAACTGTCTTTATTGTTTTCCCTTTTCCCTTTTAAATAAGTGTTAAACACTTTGGGAAATCTCTTTTGCTGGTTCAAATAAAGGGGGTCATGTGTTACCACGTGATCATCAATATGCATATAATTCTGAGTTTCAAGTACCTTACTAACTTCTCTTCTCCTCTTTTTTTATAGGAATTTAATTCCTTGGAAATTTGCATGGCAGAATCTCTCCAATGAGAATTAATTTTTCAATTTTATGGGGAGATCTGCTTCTGTAGATCTATCACCATGAGGAAGAACTAAGTTCTTATATTAGGGGTTAAACCCTATCCTTGTTGGAGGAATTAAATTTCTATATGTTTTTGTGGGAGAATAGAATTCTCTGAACTTAGGTCTTCCCTTATTTTTAGATCTGCATGACAGAATCTCCCCGATGAGAATTAAATTCTCAACTTATGGGGAGATCTGCTTCTGCAGATCTTCAACCAGAGAAAGAACTAAGTTCTTATTTAGAAGAGTTAAACTCTTGCTTTTGAAAATTACATTCTTTTTTGTTTTATGGAATGATCTCCTTCCTTCTCTTACCTAGAGTTTCTTTTTTCTTTGAAGAGATCTTCTTCTCTCTGGAGAATTAAATTCTCTTTTTCTTTTGTTTTTAGGGAGAGGTTTTTCTCTTTTTCTCTGTTCAATCCTCTCTTCTCTATTCTCTTCTCTATCTTTTTTTCCTCTTCCTTCCTGGCTCTTATTTATAGGAGAAAGAAAAGAATCAGTTTGTTCAGCCAATCTCTCACTGGGAGATTTTGATTGATTTTATAACCAACATGATCTTTTAGATCATTCGGTGAATTTTATTCACCGTTGGATTTTTAATCCAAAGATATTTTATTTGTTGTTCCTGGCAAATTTTAGGAAAATATTTCCTTGTACAGAATCTTTCTATAAATTGGTGATTTTTTAATCACCAATGGATTTTTAATCCAACGGTGCTTCACTTTACAGAGTGCAATCTTTTTTGTTTGAAAAGATCTAGGAAAATATTTTTTCAAATTAGGGCTTTTGATTCCTTTTAATTAGAATTTAATTCTATTAGTTCAGAGGGTTTAAGAATCTGTTACGTGTTGGCACGTGACCTTACCAATTTAGAATTTAATTCTATTGGTTCAGACTTCAGAGGGATCAGGAACCCATCACGTGTTGGCACGTGACCCCACAGATTAAGCATTTAATTAGAATTTAATTTTATTAGTTCAGAGAGCTCAGAAACCCATCACGTGTAGGCACGCGACCTCACTGATTAAGCATTTCCAATTGTTTATTTCATTCAGCGCCTATAGGCTTTGCTTGTAAAAGGTCACATGCCCGAACATGAGACCCGGTCACGTGTGGGCACGTGATGCCCCCTTTGGGGGTTTTCCTTGCTGCTTTATTTGTATTTTATTCAGTTCCCATGAGGGAACAAATGCTTTTAATTCCTTTTAATTAGAATTTAATTCTATTAATTCAGTGGGTTCAAGAGCCCATCATGTATGGGCACATGATTTTATCAATTAGGCATTCAGGCGTAGATAGAATCTGCCCATAAAAGGTCACGTGTTTGCACATGAGGCCCGGGCACTTGTGAGCACGTGATGCCCCATTTGGGGTTTTCCTTGCTGCTTTATTTGTATTTTATTCAGTTCTCATGAGGGAACACATGTGTTGGCACGTGATGCGCCTTCTGGTCTGCTATTTGTTTTATAAAGGCGCCTATATACTTCGTATATAGGTACTCACGTATGGCACGTGAGGCCCAACTTCAGTCCCATTTGTTAAGTGTAATGCTTGTAATTTTGGCTCCAAGGCGCATCACGTGTGGGCACGTGATGCTCTCTTTGGGGAATTTTCCCATTGCTTTTTACTTATTATTTATTTACTTTTTATAAGGGGACATGGATATATATGTACAGGACAATTTTGCTCGATATGATAGTATGCTATCTGGTTTGCCTTTACCTCAACATGTGTATATATTCTATTTTATATTACGTATCTCGATTACATGTTGGTAAAGCCCATAAGATCTTTGCTTGACCACTAGATTGTGATGGTGGTCATACTCGTGGGGTCTAGGTAGTCTATAAGCACATCCTTAAATTGTCTCTAGTCATTGGAGTTTCGAGATAGGGCATCGATATTTCGGAGTAGACTAGTGTATACGTTTTTTATTTCCGTGAGAGAAGGTGACATGTTCCACAGCCATTGGGGTTCAGCACCAAAGATAGCATACATATGCTCATTGGGTTATGAGTTACACTAGACGGACTCGCCGAGAACTTCTAGATGGTATTACACTTATCGTTAGGTGGTAGTTCTCTGGTGACATAGGTACAGGTTAGTCTTTAGACCTGACATCGTCATTCGCCCCAAGCGTGTTCCCATCATACTTATATTGCTACCCTACCACGGCTTTAAAGAGTCGTACAAACATGTTTTGGTTGGGTACAGTCCCGAAGCACTTGAGGGCAGTGAGCGATAGAAGGGATTCGTCTCTCCCGGAATAGGGAGTTGATGTCGCGCTGTATTCGATTGGTCATCACCATAAGACCTTGGCCAAGAAAGTTGAGATTTACTGATTGTGAGGTCAGTAGTTTCTCGGCAAAGTTTTGGGCCACATCGACATGACTTATTGGGTTATTAAGGGTCTGACATTTTCCGCCTCCCTAGACCCAGTATGCGATACTCTCAAACAAAGAGACCGGACTGTACGTAGATTGACACTTTCAGGCTCAGTAGGGATACAGACAAGTTTGCTTGTCAGCCTTCTTTTTGTTCAATACTTGGGAAGCCGTTACATACAGTTGGTGTCGCTGATGTGCTTGTGGTTAAACCCATTACCAGTGTATTGTCGGGTCTTTAGAGTCCCACACAGAGGGTTTTTCAGCTTAGTCAAAACGATGTAGTGTATATTTTTGATACGTACTTAGGTTCGATTAAATACGTGTTTTTGTACACATACTTTTAATCGGACAGTTTGTTAATACTAGCAGATTTGAAAGATAACCAGATTATCACATTTGGATGAAATGTGAGCTAGTATTATTTATCTCTTTTTAGTATCTCTCTTTTCGTATTCGTATTTTGACAAAAAAACGATATCTATATGAATACGGGTGTTTGTATAAATACGCCTATTTATGTCTTAATATTTTTAGGAGACCTTGCGCTCACTACTAGGATTTTAGAACATGCAAAACTAGGTTTAAAAATTTTCTAGTAAGCTCAAGTCTACATAAAATACGATCTAGGCTAAAGAATTAAACATAACAACAAAAATCATGAGTTTTCATTCAAGGTTATAATCCTACAACCTTTGAAGCATCTTTGTCACGCCCCGCTTCCCAGAGTGAGCTAAAATCGACACGTGACAGAGCCAACCATACTACCTGTGGATAGGAAACATCCCTCCACAGTCACTTTATGGCTGTTTAGCGATATCAAGAACAGTAGAAATAAAATAATACATGTCCATGAGCCGGAATAAACGAGTCAAGAAATAATATGCGGAAGCAATAAATCCAATGAGCAAAAACATCTGAAGAGTAAATATAACTAAACTGGATACTAACTGGATCCTCACTGCTCGGCTTAACGGCGGAAGCACTCCTGATCAGCCTGCTGCAAAGGTAGAGGATCTGGGCCATGCAAAACCCATGCGTCAGTGTGTCATAATATCAACCAATAATAAATGAACAGGATACACGAGATATACATGCATGAATTATAAACAGTAACATGAATGTAATAAGTAAACGCGGATATAGAACAGTGAAATGTATCAATATATGTGACGTGCAGTGATTAATCTAAACTGTGCTACTGGGTTATCTATTCTAAAGTTGTTTGAAATCAATTAATGTAATCCTCCATGTAACTCAAAGGATATGTCCCGTTATCTCCCGGGACCACGGATCAGGTAGTGGGAGTCATGAATGACTCTGTCCCGTTATCCCCCGGGACCTCGGATCAAGTAAGAATCACGAATGATTATGTCCCGTTATTCCCCGGGACCACGGATAAGGTAATACCCTTATAAGCTACACTTTAGTTTACACTTTTGATTTCCCCATACCCCCAAGGTTATGTGTTCAAGTCAGGTATTGATAAATCTAGAGCTAATGCCAACACAGGATCAAGCAGGTACAGATTTATCTAAATGGACAACAGGATATGTCCGTAGGGACAACAGGTCAAGATTGTCGGCATTAGTAACAAGATCAGGTATCAAGTCAAGCAGTGGTGCATCAAGTTAAGTCAGGTAGTGCACATGTGTCAAGCGGTTGCTCATAATAAAACTGTAGCAAGTACGGATGCACGGTAAAAGCATGGATGCACAAATATTTTGTCATGGGTTACATCATGACTATGTAGAATGCACATTATCAAGCATGGAGTGCTAATACAACAATAATATGAAATAATGTGACATGGCATGCAAGTTGGTATATAATTAATGGTATGGATGCACAAATATCGATTAGGGTTACATTTACAGTTCCAAAACTAAGTGGGATGCACATTATTAAGCATGGGGTGTTACTACAATAATAACATGAATTAATATGATCTATAGATGCAGTTATATATATATTTTAAATGATATGGATGCAAACGGGTATCCGAAAACAGTAAAAATTTAGTATGGATGTATAATGGGATGAACGGGTAACATTTACTCATATGGATGCATAATACTATACCTAGCATGTAGCAAGATGATTTAGCATGCGAATAAATATGTAAATACTGATATGGATGCATACGGATGTCATATAACCGTAAAATGATAAACTGGTAAATGCGGGATGCACAACTAAATAATATGAAATGGAAATATTCAATTGGATGCAGTATATTGTAGTATAGTATGTAACAAGATAAGTTTGCATGCACTATATATAAAATAACTTGCACGGATGCACACGGATATCCGAAAACGGTGAAACATGCAAAATGATAATGTGGGATGCATAACTAATCATTATGTGATACTATTATTCAAATGAATATAGAATATAGTAGTATAGCATGTAGCAAGATTAACTTGCCTGAACGGATCTCAGACGGGGTGCGTACGCCGCGTACGATGTCGGTAAATGTCTCGATGCACACGCGCGCGTACGGAATAGGACCAGGCAATGAAAGAGAGTGAACACGCTGGCTGGGAACGTCTACTGGGTTGCTCGGATCGTTGGCAGCGGCAGGGCTCCGGCGGGTGACCGGAAAGAACAAGAAATCAAGAAAGAAATAAGAAGGAAGAAGACGAAGAAGAAAGGGAAAGAAGAAGAGGGTTGTGTGTGTTAGGTGCTCTGGGTTTAGAGGAGATGGTAATGGGGTGAAGTCGATGATAGGCTGTCGAGGGTTTTCCGGTGAGGTTTCACAGTGATGCAGCTGTGGGTTTCTTGAAGTCAGGTGATCGGGGTTCTTGTGCAGGGGAGAGATTCAGGTTAGGGGAGTAGGAGATAGGAGAGAAGGGAAGAAAGTGGTGGCAAGTATGATGTGGTCGACGGGGAGGCGAGCTCCGGCGAGGATGCAAGTGAAAGGTGCAGGCGAGGGTTTCTGGTGTTAGGTTGGGATGGTCGACGAAGAAGGTGAGGGTGGTGTCGGGAGTCGGAGGTAGAAAGGAAGAGGGAGGTAAAGACGGGGATGTAGGCCGACGAGGGTGCCGGCGACGTAGGGAAGATGGTGCAGGTCGGGTTGGGTTCTTGGGTTGCGACGGGAAGGGGAGTGGGTTGTGCAGGGGAGAGAAGGTGACGTCGAGGTGCAGGCGAGGTCGGAGGGAGAAGAGGTGAGGTGAGCGGAGAGAGGCGACGACGGTGACGCGCGGCGAGCACGAGGCAGGGACGTGGGTTCGAGCGCGCGAAGGAAAAAGAAGAAGAAGGAAAGAAAATGTGAGGGGGGGAGAGAGACGTGAGGGGTAAGTTAAAAGAAAGATTTGTATATAATATATATATATATATATATATATATATATATATATATATATATATATATATATATGGAGGAGAGAGAGAAGAAAGAGAAGAGAGCAAGAGGAGAGAGAGAGGGAGAGAGAAAGAGAGAGAGAGAGAGAAACAGTAAGAGAGAGAGAGGAGGGAGAGAGATAAAGATTTGTTTAATATATAAAAATATATTTTTGGTTAAAAAATCTTATATAAACTGTAGTGATATAAAATGAATAAAATATTGAATTTATTTGAGATTTGGTTAATACAAAAATAGTCCAAATCATACCCGGGTTGGGTCTAAAATTACGGTTTGAAAATACGGATAATATACGTGTCAACCAAAACTAAAATACGATATCCAGGTAACGAAAATGCATACCCCCACGGACGGATGCACGTAGCGTGCACGTAGCCATCCAAACGAGTCTGTTTCACTAAACAGGACGAGAACAAGAAGCGCGGATGCCACGACAGGGTTAGGGGTAGCAGGCATGCCATGCAATGTATTTTTAAAATATTTTACTTGATTTTAAATGTTATATTAAAGAAATTCAAATGCCAGATATAATTCCAGTATGCAATATATATAATATGAAAGTGCACGGATCCACGTAACAAGCCAAGATAAATCATAAAAAGGAATCAAGACGGGTTTCTAGCAAGCGGGTCTGGTCGGATGCAAATACAGATATCAAATACACTATTCGCACCCAAAACACAATAAATCAAGAAAATACCATAAATAAAGAAATACTCGAATTAGAACTGGTATAAATGAACTAGGGTGTTACATTATACCCAACTACAAAAAGAATTTCGTTTTCGAAATTCCCAAAACAAGAAAAGATAAACAAACATGAAACTACAGGAAGAGATCTGGAAACTTCTGTCGAATCTCGTCTTCTCGTTCCCAAGTCAATTCTTCGTGCGAGCGATTCCCCCATGAAACAAGTACGAGAGGGATAACCTTGTTCTTAAGGACCTTTTCTCTTCGATCAACAATCGACATCGGTCGTTCCTCAAAGGTCAAATCCTCTCTTACAGTCAGCTCCGAATGATCCAGCACGTGTGTTTCATCTCGAACATACTTACGGAGTTGAGATACATGAAACACGTCATGAACATTCGCCAAAGATTATGGTAACGCCAATCGATAAGCCACTTCTCCAACACGCTCCAAATTCTCGAAAGGCCCCACGAATCGAGGACTAAGCTTGCCTTGACTTCCAAAACGAATTACTCCTCTAGTTGGTGATATCTTAAAGAATACAAGATCACCAACAGCGAACTCTAGAGGTCTTCTCGATGTGTCGGCCCAACTCTTCTGCCGATCTTGTGCTGCTTTCATATGATTACGGATTGTATTAACCTTCTGTAACACCTTAGGTTGTGTTTAGGGGTTAATTATATTTTAATATATAGTTTTAATAAAAAGTTTACCAAATTAAGTTTCAAATATTTTATCCTAATTAATGAATATTTTATTAGGATTTTTCTAGGCACACACACACTTGTGCATGTAAACTAGGGTTAAGAGATGGGGTTAAACCATGATTAACAAGCATGGTGGACTAACCATTCTCTTAAGCCATTTTAAGTTTTGTATTAAATTATTTTGGGTTTTAATTATGGTTGTTGTGTTGATTTTCTTTTTTTTTTGGAAATGTTTTCTTTGTTGACTTAGTGAGAGAGAGGGAGTATGGGCAAATGGCATGAGCTATGCTCATTAAATGAAAAGAGAGGGAGAGAGGGGGGTGTTTGACTTGTGTTCTCTCACTCACTCTCACTTCTCACTCCTCTCACTCTCAACACACACACTCACACCCTCACAACAAGCAGCAGCAGCAGAAGAAGCACCAGCAGCAGAAGAGGCAGCAGCAAGCAGCAGCATCAGCAACAGCATGGAGCAGCAGCAGCAACAGGAGCAGTAACAGCTCCAGCAGCCTCTGTAGCAGCTCCAGACCTTCTCCTTCCTCTCCTTCCTGCACTCTAAGATCTTTAAGTGAGGTATGATCTGAGCCTAACTTCCTTGCTTGCTAAACTAGTGATTGTTAAGCTTAATTAGTGTTAAAAAGTGAGTGTTGAGCTTGTAATGGTGATTTGTGTGGCCTTTTGGTTAGGGGATGGTTTTGTTGGTTAACCTAGCCTAATTAGATATTATTAAGGTCATGTAAACCTAGTTAGACCCCAGATTACACAAAAATACCATAGGGTTTCAAATTTGCAAAATTTAGTGTTTTAAGGTGAAATTTTGGCTCTCTGTGATCTGCTATAGGCCCGAGTAGTTCAGGTTAAAATTGAGTTAACTAGAGCACACTAGATATACCCTGACCACACCACCAGATCCCGAGACCCCCACCCCATAGCGAGGCCGCCGGTTTATTCTTTCTGGCTGCAATTTGCGGCCAGATGAGGGAATTTTTGGGTGTAGTTTGGGTGGGTAGGAGTCTGCTGTTATTTTAGGGCCAGTGGTATATGCAATTTTGTTAGTTTCTCTCTGTAGGAAAATCTGGGACGTTATATCGTATTTCTAGTATGTTTGGGTTCGCGTGATACGTGCGATACGCTAGTGGGTTCTGTGATCCAGCGCGTCGCGACGTGTCGGGTTAGCTTTAAACGCGTATACACGTTTTAGCGTATCGTACGCACGCGCGTTTAGTTCGCGACACGAGCATATCGTTTGGCTTAGACATTGCGTCTTGCGAAATGGTTGCTTATATATGGATTCTTGTGTAAATTCCAGGTTCGCAGGCGGGTACGTCGGACGAAGCTAAGATAGGAAAGCAGGTCGGCTACGAGTAGCGCACGACCAGGTGAGTAGATTTAACATCTACGGGGAAATCGCCCGTATGGCGTTAAGCGTCGGGGCGTATTAGGATATTAGATTGTAGATGTTCATATGGACTGTACTAGCATACCTTATTGTGGCATGTAGAAATGATAGCATAGAACAGTGCACTGTCACTAATGGTTCAAGATGCACGAGCACGATTTATATGCTACACTCACACCGTTAGTGATTGCCATGCCACTCACATTATAAGTTTGCTATAAATCATATATCATACTGATTCCACTTTATTGAAGTTGTCATGATTTGCCATATACATCACATACCCATACTTGTATACTCATACCAGTGCACACATATATTGATATCTTCATACCTGCGCACATGCACACTGTATACTCATACCAGTGCACACATATATTGATATCTTCATACCTGCGCATATGCACACTGTATACTCATACCAGTGCACACATATATTGATATCTTCATACCTGCGCACATGCACTCTGTATACTCATACCAGTGCACACATATATTGATATCTTCATACCTGCACACATGCATACTGTATACTCATACCAGTGCACACATATATTGATATCTTCATACCTGAGCACATGCACACTGTATACTCATACCAGTGCACACATATATTGATATCTTCATACCTGCGCACATACACATTGTATACTCATACCAGTGCACACATATATTGATATCTTCATACTTGTGCACATGCACACTGTATACTCATACCAGTGCACACATATATTGATATCTTCATACCTGCGCACATGCACACTGTAGACTCATACCAGTGCACACATATATTGATATCTTCATACCTGACCACATGCACACTGTATACTCATACCGGTGCACACATATATTGATATCTTCATACCTGCGCACATGCACACTGTATATTCATACCAGTGCACACATACATTGATATCTTCATACTTGCTTAGATTACGCATTGAGATATATTGTTTCCATGTTAATTTTGGATTTGGGGAACCGTGGATATTTCAAAAGAGAATAGTTAATTATTTAAAAACCCGGTTTCCCTTGATATGATATTTCGGTGCGTCCACCATGTGTTTTCTCGATACCAGAGTGATATATGTGAACCCGAATCGAGGAGTTGGATGAGGCCGATTACGGGTACATGGTGGACCCGGTATGGTACCCCGGGGCGAGAACGGTTTCGCTGTGTAGTAGACGGTGAGCCTGGCAGAGGGACTACTACCTACCGGTGATTGGTTGGACCTGGCGGTTATCCGGAGGATACTGCCAGAGTCGATTGATGGATACGGGACAACTCGTACTGCCGGGGCCGAGGGCCGTTACCGCAGACAGAGCCCATTGGCTGACCCGGACTGACGGATGCCCGATATGTGAGGATTTGCGTGTCGATGCTTGGCACGAGTATTTCTTGATATTTTGGGTGCCGATGTTGGGCACTCAAAATTATATGAGATTTATAGGATTTGAGGACCGAGGAGGATGAAGACGCCTAAGTAGTATTGGGATTTGGGTGCACTGATGGGTACCGATTATACTTTCCACGATGACATTCCGTGTAGATGTTATATTTCCCATGCTCAGTATGTAGTAATTGATATCTCATCATGTATCTATTGTACTTGATATAGTACACATGCTTGCACGACCATTGCATACCCTGTTCATTCTATATAGGGTGGTTAGATTGCATTGCTATACCTGATTATCACATATCTTTCTCATCAAATGGAGATTTTATTAGATCGCACTTATTGTATGATTTTGAGCATCCAGTTCATCATATAGATGTTATCTGTTGGCATAGGTTAGAGTATCGCAGCACGTGCATACTCGCGATTACCTTTATATGTTATCTTCTATTCACGAGTTGGCAACTTACCCCCGTTGTGCCACAGTGTTTGCAGGTTGCCCTTCAGAGTAGTCGCGGCAGGCTGCGTTCTTGCATCTTTTGACACAGATACCCCTACAGTTGGTGTACTAGCTCTTCTGCTGATAGGTGGGTTTTGTGCGGTATCTGTTTATCTTTCAGTTATGTACATTGTTGTATCTAGTACTCTCCATCTACCATTTATGTATTGATTCAGAGACCAGTTGTGAGGACGATGTATATTATTTTGTATTCTGGTGTCGAGCTCGTTGTGAGCCGACTTTACTTATGCAGCATTCTATCTGTGATGTTTCCCACTTGTTGCTCATTTTCTTCTCTACGGCGTCGTATATTGTTATCCTGGTGATTGTCTACTTAAGGTTTCTTAACATCTTAGTAATTGGTTCTATTAAATGCTTAAAACACTCTATACTTTTACTGGTTTGATTTCTGGGTTTTCGGCTTACTTAGTCGCGTTACGCCTGTAGACGTTATGTGGTTAAGTGCCGGTCATGGGCTAAACTTTGGATTGTGACAAAGTTGTTATCAGAGCGTAGGTTTTACCTTTGGAGTGTAGGATGACCCTGGTATGATGGAGTAGGTAGCTGCAGCAGAGTGGCATAGCGTGCGTATGTTCCGCGGCATACTCACGACACGGTACTCCGCCTAAGCGACCTTATGACTTATTGATTGAAATTCCCTTATGATTGTATACATCCTTGCGATTCGATTTTCGTATCCTCATCGAATCCTACCTTCTTTTCAGCCATTATGCCGCCAAGGACTACGAGGGTGCAGAGAGCGGTCGTGAGAGCCGAGGTTCGAGTTGATTCATCTGAGACGAGGACTGATCCGAGTAGTACCCCTGTTGTACCTGGACAGATTGTTCCTCCTACGACAGATCAGATCGCTAGACTAGTGGCAGAGATGCAGGGCTTGCGCCAGATAATGAGCTCATTGGTGGAGGTCGTTCGAGCGCAGCGACAGGTGGTTGTTACCCCTGTTACCCAGTTGTTCCTTGCGGTCATCATGCAGTATTCCATTCCCTACATAGGCAGCCCCAGTTTACGAGACACGTCTTCCAGAGACCGTGAGAGTTTCGGAACAGTTGAGGAATCGTACTGGTGTACCAGCCCAGAGCAGAGGCTTAGGACGAGGACAGTCGTTTGGCTCTCATCCCCAGGCAGGACAGCAGTCAGCGCGTAGATGTTTACGATGCGGAAGCCTTCAATACATCATCAGGCAGTGTTCCTTCACACCACGTCAGGGTCATATTCTGAGATGTCGTGGACGCGGAGGGTTCGCGCAGAGGGGTCAGGCTAGTAGAGGAGGAGTTCGATCAGTCGCAGACGAAGGGCAGACACAAGTTTTCGTTTTGACCCATCGGGACGCGAGGGCGTCCAACGAAGAGCTTGCAGGTACTCTTTCAGTATGTCCTTTTTTTTGCACTCGTATGTTTCCACACTTCGTGCCGAGTTTAGGACGAGGGTCGTGCTAGGTAGATCAGCCATTTGTTGTGTTAATTTCTGTCAGCGATTCTTTTGTTGCGCGACACGTAATTCGGTCGTGTGCCAATCAGATAGGAGATAGAGATTCGTCTGTTATTTAGATCCTCCTAGAGATGTTGGACTTGGCAATCTCCTGGGCACGGACTGGTTAGCTACGTGCTAGGCGTTGTGGACTACTGTGAGGAAACAGTTAGGTTTTGTTTTCCTGGGCGAGTCAGTCTTGTGGTGCTGGCGGATAGTTGTGCCGCCTCTCCCAGCTTGAATTTAGCCTTTTTCGCTAGTCGGCCTTTAAGGAGATGTCGTGGATTCTTGGCGTTCATTCGTGATGCCGTAGCCACAGTTGGTTTGTTGGACCGGTTTTCTTTTGTGCGAGAGTTTTCCGACGTCGTTCCAGATGAGCCGGTGAAGCTTAAGGAGCTAAGGATCTGCTGCAGAGTGGTTGTTGAGGGAGTTTGTGCGTCTGAGTATTTCGCATTAGGTAGCTCCTATTTCTGTTCGCCAAGGAGAAAGACGACAGATTGAGGTTGTGTATTAATGGATCGTCACTTGAACCGGCTTACGGTGCGGATAAGTATCATGTACCTCGCATTGACGATTTCTTCGATCAGCGTCAGTGCGAGACTTTGTCTAAGTTTGTTTGGGATCAGGTCATCATTGTTGCGGGTTCGGAGTGATGACATTCCGAAGACTGTCTTGTGCGTGCTACGGGCTTTGTGTGTTTTGGGTGTGTCACTGGACTCACCAATGCTCTAGCAGCATTCGTAGGTGTGATGAACCGGATTTCTTCGGGCCGTTCCTCGACCAGTTATTGTTGTGTTATTTACGACATCCTGGTCTCTGTAGTGTGCCTTGAAGGATAGGGTAGCACTTGAGGATCTGTTCTACAGATACTGGGAGAGCCCCAGCGGTTTGCTAGATTCTCGGAGTGTCCCTTCAAGCTTGTTTGTATTGACTCCTAGGTCTTGTAGTTACGGAGACGAATTGGTATGGTTTCGAGGAAGATCGTGGCCGTACAGCTTAGGCCCAGACTTACGAGCAGGACGGAGGTCCGCAGATTTTTGGCTTAGCAGGTTTTTACCGCCGTTTCTTGCAAGATTGCTAGTATAATGCTGCACCGTTGACCTAAATTGACCGGAATGGAGGTTTCTTTTCTTTGGACTGAGGCTTGTGTACGAAGTTTCGGCAGTTGAAGATTCGGTTAACAACTGCATCAGTTCTTTCTTTGCTTGTTGGTTCGGGCGAATTGGTGGTTTAACTGTGATGTTTCGTGAGTAGGGATCGAATGTGTACTGAGGTGACACAATGGAGTTATCGCTTTTGCTTCCCTACATTTGGAGGAAGTACGAGAAGGATATCCCACACATGATCTGGAGATGGCCGAGGTGGTTTTGCATTGGAGATTTAGAGACACTACTTGTTTGAGAGTCGTGTTAGATTTTCATGGACCACCAGAGTTAAGTGTACATCTTCCTGCAGCGGGTTTTGATTGTTGCAATGGTCCTCCGCAGATTTACAGTTCTTGTGCAATCGTTGAGTATAGCTTAAGTTCGTCTCTACGGAAGAGACAGCTTACTCATGTCCGCGCCCGACCACTTTTCTTAAATCGCTTTCGCGAGACACTGCCCGCCGACGCTTGTTCGTCAGAGATACTGGAGCCTACTCGGCTGGGTAATGATTGGGAACCCTTGACTTGTGACAATGGTGTGCTAGGTTAGGGACACGCTTGTGTACCTGATATTATGGGATAGAGACGTGGAAATCCTAGAGTAGGCACATCGGTCAACTCTCTGTACTCATTCAAGTCCCACCAACTGTTAACGTGACTTGTGAGGTAGTTACGGGTGGGCAGGGACAGAAAGAGAAGTCTCGGGATTCGTTTCAAAGTGTCTGTCTTGTTGTGTGCTTGAGTTGAGCAACTGAGACCGGCTGGAGAGTTGCAACCTTTAACCGTTCCGAAGAGGGAACGAGAGCAGATCTCCCCGAAATTCGTTATGGTGTCCACCCAGGTTTAGTTAAGATGCGACTCCATTCGGATGCTTGTCATCCGGTGATACTCAGTTTGCTCAATTGTTCTTGTTAAGTTGTGCGTATGTAGAAATTGTTGTCGGCAGTTGGGGATCGTCGTTTGCCATCGATAGGGTTCTCCTTTGATAGCAGTTATCAGGAGACACTCCAAATTGGTAACCTTTAGGTTTAGAGGTTAGGTTGTGTCGATCACCAGTCTGTTTTCCTAACTCCGTGTTATAGGATTATTGGACCTCAGCTAGTTTAGAAACTTCGGAAATGATCCAGTCGTTTTAGGTCAGGATGAGAATTGTTCATTGCGGATAGAGATCAGATGCTGCCCAAGATGGTCACAGATTCGAGTTCGCAATGGCAGATCATGTATTCCTATGGAAATTTCCGATAAATGACATGTTGAGTTTTAGGAAACTTATTCCAGGATAGTAAGTCTTTTTAGGATCCTTAAGGCGAGTTGGTTCGTTGCCTTTAGTTTGGCACTTCCACCCAGATTATTGAGTATTCACCCCGTATTCCCTATGTCGATACTTTGCAATTACCTTCATGACCTTTCTCATTGGATTCAGCGCCAGACCATTTAGTTCGAGCGTGATCCTTCGTTCACCAAACAACCAGTCGTAATTTTGGACCGGCAGGTGAAGAAACTTCGATCGAAGGTCTTGCTATCAGTGAAGGTATTTTGGTGCATCCCAAACGGTGAATAGATCATTTGGGAGGCCGAGGGCGAGATGCGGAAGAAGTTCCCTCATCTCTCTGAAGGTAGGCGTAGCTTTGTATTTTGAAATTCGGGAATGAATTTTCTTTAAGGGGGAAGATTGTAACACCTTACGTTGTGTTTAGGGGTTAATTATATTTTAATATATAGTTTTAATAAAAAGTTTAACAAATTAAGTTTCAAATATTTTATCCTAATTAATAAATATTTTATTAGGATTTTTCTAGGCACACACACACTTGTGCATGTAAACTAGGGTTAAGAGATGGGGTTAAACCATGATTAACAAGCATGGTGGACTAACCATTCCCTTAAGCCATTTTAAGTTTTGTATTAAATTATTTTGGGTTTTAATTATGGTTGTTGTGTTGATTTTCTTTTTTTTTTTGGAAATGTTTTCTTTGTTGACTTAGTGAGAGAGAGGGAGTATGGGCAAATGGCATGAGCCATGCTCATTAAATGAAGAGAGAGGGAGAGAGGGGGGTGTTTGACTTGTGTTCTCTCACTCACTCTCACTTCTCACTCCTCTCACTCTCAACACACACACTCACACCCTCACAACAAGCAGCAGCAGCAGAAGAAGCACCAGCAGCAGCAGCAGAAGAAGCACCAGCAGCAGAAGAGGCAGCAGCAAGCAGCAGCATCAGCAACAGCATGGAGCAGCAGCAGCAACAGGAGCAGTAACAGCTCCAGCAGCCTCTGTAGCAGCTCCAGACCTTCTCCTTCCTCTCCTTCCTGCACTCTAAGATCTTTAAGTGAGGTATGATCTGAGTCTAACTTCCTTGCTTGCTAAACTAGTGATTGTTAAGCTTAATTAGTGTTAAAAAGTGAGTTTTGTGCTTGTAATGGTGATTTGTGTGGCCTTTTGGTTAGGGAATGGTTTTGTTGGTTAACCCAGCCTAATTAGATGTTATTAAGGTCATGTAAACCTAGTTAGACCCCAGATTACACCAAAATACCATATGGTTTCAAATTTGCAAAATTTAGTGTTTTAAGGTGAAATTTTGGCTCTCTGTGATCTGCTATAGGCCCGAGTAGTTCAGGTTAAAATTGAGTTAACTAGAGCACACTAGATATACCCTGACCACACCACCAGAGCCCGAGACCCCCACCCTATAGCGAGGCCGCCGGTTTATTCTTTCTGGCCGCAATTTGCGGCCAGATGAAGGAATTTTTGGGTGTAGTTTGGGTGGGTAGGAGTCTGCTGTTATTTTAGGGCCAGTGGTATATGAAATTTTGTTAGTTTCTCTCTGTAGGAAAATCTGGGACGTTATATCGTATTTCTAGTATGTTTGGGTTCGCGCGATACGCGCGATACGTGAGTGGGTTCTGTGATCCAGCGCGTCGCGACGTGTCGGGTTAGCTTTAGACGCGTATACACGTTTTAGCGTATCGTACGCACACGCGTTTAGTTCGCGATACGAGCGTATCGTTTGGCTTAGACATCGCGTCTTGCGAAGTGGTTGCTTATATATGGATTCTTGTGTAAATTCCAGGTTCGCAGGCGGGTACGTTGGACGAAGCTAAGATAGGAAAGCAGGTGGTCGGCTACGAGTAGCGTACGACCAGGTGAGTAAATTTAACATCTACGGGGAAATCGCCCGTATGTCGTTAAGCGTCGGGGCGTGTTAGGATATTAGATTGTAGATGTTCATATGGACTGTAGTAGCATACCTTATTGTGGCATGTAGAAATGATAGCATAGGACACTGCACTGTCACTAACGGTTCAAGTCGCACGGGCACGATTTATATACTACACTCACACCGTTAGTGATTGCCTTAACACTCACATTATAGGATTGCTATAAATTATATATCATACTGATTCCACTTTATTGAAGTTGTCATGATTTGCCATATACATCACATACCCATACTTGTATACTCATACCAGTGCACACATATATTGATATCTTCATACCTGCTCACATGCACACTGTATACTCATACCAGTGCACACATATATTGATATCTTCATACCTGCGCACATGCACACTGTATACTCATACCAGTGCACATATATATTGATATCTTCATACCTGCGCACATGCACACTGTATACTCATACCAGTGCACACATATATTGATATCTTCATACCTGCGCACATGCACACTGTATATTCATACCAGTGCACACACACATTGATATCTTCATACTTGCTTAGATTACGCATTGAGATATGTTGTTTCCATGTTAATTCTGGATTTGGGGAACCGTGGATATTTCAAAAGAGAATAGTTAATTATTTAAAAACCCGGTTTCCCTTGATATGATATTTCGGTGCGTCCACCATGTGTTTTCTCGGTGCCAGAGTGATATATGTGAACCCGAATCGAGGAGTTGGATGAGGCCGATTACGGGTATATGGTGGACCCGGTATGGTATCCCGGGGCGAGAACGGTTTCGCTGTGTAGTAGACGGTGAGCCTGGCAGAGGGACTACTACCTACCGGTGATTGGTTGGACTTGGCGGTTATCCGGAGGATACTGCCAGAGTCGATTGATGGATACGGGACGACTCGTACTGCCGGGGCTGAGGGCCGTTACCGCAGACAGAGCCCGTGGGCTGACTCGGACTGACGGATGCCCGATATGTGAGGATTTGCTTGTCAATGCTTGGCACGAGTATTTCTTGATATTTTGGGTGCCGATGTTGGGCACTCACGATTATATGAAATTTACAGGATTTGAGGACCGAGGAGGATGACGACGCCTGAGTAGTATTGGGATTTGGGTGCACTGATGGGTACCGATTATACTTTCCACGATGTCATTCCGTGTAAATGTTATATTTCCCATGCTCAGTATGTAGTAATTGATATCTCATCCTGTATCTATTATACCTGATATAGTACACATGCTTGCATGACCATTGCATACCCTGTTCATTCTATATAGGGTGGTTAGATTGCATTGCTACACATATCTTGCTCATCACATATCTTGCTCATCACATGGAGATGTTATTAGATCGCACTTGTTGCATGATTTTGAGCATCCAGTTCATCATATAGATGTTATCTGTTGGCATAGGTTAGAGTATCGCAGCACGTGCATACTCGCGATTATCTTTATATGTTATCTTCTATTCACGAGTTGGCAACTCACTCCCGTTGTGCCACAGTGTTTGCAGGTTGCCCTTTGGAGTAGTCGCGGCAGGCTGCGTTCTTGCATCTTTTGACACAGATACCTCTA
Organism: Agapanthus africanus; assembly: GCA_030015575.1. Lineage (NCBI taxonomy): Eukaryota > Viridiplantae > Streptophyta > Magnoliopsida > Asparagales > Amaryllidaceae > Agapanthus > Agapanthus africanus. The sequence continues at coordinate 28,854,541 of CM057350.1, forward strand.
CAGTTGGTATACTAGCTCTTTTGCTGATAGGTGGGTTTTATGCGGTATCTGTTTATCTTTCAGTTATGTACATTGTTGTATCTAGTACTCTCCATCTACCACTTATGTATTGACTTAGAGACCAGTTGTGAGGACGATGTATATTATTTTGTATTCTGGTGTCGAGCTTGTTGTGAGCCGACTTTACTTATGCAGCATTCTATCTGTGATGTTTCCCACTTGTTGCTCATTTTCTTCGCTACGGCTTCGTATATTGTTATCTTGGTGATTGTCTACTTAAGGTTTCTTAACATCTTAGTAATTGGTTCTATTAAATGCTTAAAACACTCTATACTTTTACTGGTTTGATTTCTGGGTTTTTGGCTTACTTAGTCGCGTTACGCCTGTAGACGTTACGTGGTTAAGTGCCGGTCACGGGCCAAATTTTGGGTCGTGACACCTTCTATACTGTTTGCATGATTAAATCCGGTCCCAACAATCTTCGTTCTCCAATATCGTCCCAACAAACGGGTGAGCGACACTTGCAACCTTACAATGCTTCGAATGGAGACATCTGAATAGTCGCCTGGAAGCTGTCATTGTAAGAAAACTCCACCTGGTGTAGATGATCCTCCCATGAACCCTTGAAGTCTAACATGCAAACTCTCAACATATCTTCAAGAGTTTGGATCGTTCTCTCCGACTGGCCATATGTCTGAGGATGATAAGCTGTGCTAAACATCAATCGCGTCCCCAAACTTTCTTATAAACTCCTCCAGAAGTGCTATAAGAATCGGGTATCACGATCGGAAATGATGCTCACAGGTACTCCATGCAATCTCACAATCTCCTGCATGTACCGTTCAGCTAACGCTTCCGTTGACTGACCAACTCAAAATGGTATGAAATGAGCTGCCTTGGTCAATCGATCAACAATCACCCAAACTGCATTGTTGCTTTTTGGACTCCGCGATAAAGCTGTCACGAAATCCATAGTTATATGTTCCCACTTCCATTGAAGAATCGGAAGTGGTTGCAATAAACCAGCTATCCTTTGATGTTCAGCCTTGATTTGCTGACACACCAAGCACTTCGCTACAAAGCGAGCAATCTCCCTTTTCATGCCTTCCCACCAGAAATGTTGCCGTAGATCACGGTATATCTTCGTGCCTCCTGGATGTACGGAATATGCGGAACTGTGCGCCTCCTTCATAACTTCTTCATGAATGTATCCTTTCGGCACACACAAACGGCTACCATATCGCAACGAACCATCTTCATGAATCAACAACTCCGTTCGAAGTCCTGCTTCAACCAGTTCTTGAAACTTCTGCAATCTTGGGTAGTGCGACAGCGCTGCTTTAATATTATTGATCAATGACGACTGTACTTTGTAGGGTTGCTAGGCACGCGCATAAGGGTCTATGAGGTATCAACCATGTCCGATTAAAATTTTAGCCGTGCCGAACAACCCGAAGCCGGATCTTTAAACTAGGGTTTAGGCGAAAACAAGTATGTTAAACAGTTTAACACTAAGTGAGAGGGATTACAACCTTTGTAGATCCGGTCATTCACTTCTTAAGCTCCGTGTTGAGGTCCCTTCGCTGCGATCATCGTGTTCTGGACTCTCGAGAGGCTTCACGAAGAGAATGATGCAACCTTGCTTCCGATCTTCGATAACATAGATGATCTACCTTGAAGTTTCCTTAACCCAAGCTATCACTCATGAAATGATGTGAACACTCTCATCTAAATGGCAAGGATAGATGAGGATGATGAAGTAGGATTTTTGCCCTCATTTATAATCTTTTTCTCACTCACTTTCATCACAAAAGAAAACTATTTCAAGAAGGAACTCAAGGAAGAAGAAGATGAATATCATAATCCTTTTGTGATGAATAATGAATTATTGTAGTGGTTACAAATCTAACCAAGGGTTAAGCATGAAAGAGTTAACCCTTGTAGAGAGTTAACTAGAGTTAATGGTTTGGATTGGGTTAACATAATATCTTCACAAATTATCAAGCAACCACAAAGTCAAAGCTTCATGAAGCTTCATGGAAGCTTCATGCAAAAGCTAACCCTAATCCAAACCCTAACCAAGTTTAAACCCTAAACCATTGTTAAATTTGTAACCCTAACATGTTACAATATTTTATATCACATATACAATATATTTTGTAACAATAGAAAATAATACAATTAACATATATCGCATATATATCAATGTATTATCACGTGAGAAAATGAATCTTTTAGTGAGCTAATATTAGTTAATGTAATTTAATATATCATATATATTATTATACATTAAATCATCGAAACAACACTTGATCCGACAATCCGGCTATATCGCATATAACCGACTAATACGATGACCCGGCTATATCACATATACCCGGCCGATATCTCATATCGCGAGAATCCAATACGGTATCACATACCGCATTATCCTCGGTCCCGCACATATCACATATGTGCTCCTACTCCATTTTGCCTGAGCCAAGAAACCTCTGTGTAGGACTCTAAAGAATCGTCAATACGCCGGCAGTAGGTGATGATCATATCAAACACCTACAAGCTGCAAGCGGTCAGCTAAACGTAACAGCCACCCAGGTATTAAGCGCTCAGAAGATCAACAAGCAAGCCTGTACATTCTCCTGTGAATCCAATCAGTAACACTCCCATATAGTCCGGTCTCGTCGTCTGATATGTCGCATATCTCGCCTAGGGGTGGTAAACGTCAGACCCTGGTAGCTCGATAAGTCGTTTCGATATGAGGTCTATAACAGTTCGAGAAACTACTGATAACACTTACCAGTAAATCTCAGCAACCCTGGCCAGGGATTTCCGGTTATAGCCAATCGAACACAGCACAACATCAACTCCCTATACTAGGAGAGACGAATCCCCTCCTATCGCTCATTGCCTCCATGTGATTCGGGACTGTATCCAAAAGCCACCTTTTTGCACGCTCTCTTGGACGTGGTATGATGGAAATCAAAGCACAGTGGGAATCACACAAGACTCTATGACGATCTCGGGTCAACAGACTATTCTGTACCAGTGTGACCGGAGAACTGCCATCTGACGTGAGGTATAATACTGTCACGCCCCGCTTCCCAAAATACGGAATACGAGGGGTTGACAAGGCCAGCCATGTGATTCGGCTTCTAGTTTTTCATGGTAAACAGTAAATGATGCGCAGGTAATGAGAAATGCAATAACTGAATGAAACAATGTAAAGAACTGACCTGAGGGGAAACAAACGAATATAACTCTGGATAGCAAGTCGAGGTGTCTGTGATATACGTCTAGTCCTGGTCCAGGCTAAATCCTCTCCTCACACTGAGCATGCATACTCAGGTCGTCAGAGCGACACAATAGTAATATAATATGTATAAACAAGTGATAACTCTAACAGCGATAATAAATATATATAACAATAAATTAATGACGGTACAGGTATGAACATGCAGTAATCAATGCAGTGGAGCAGTAAAAGCAATAGAATGATATGCCACGTATGTCAACACAGTAAGTATGTATATCGATGCTATCATCCCTATTAGTCTCTAAGTCTCACTGTACAGGTCACTTAGTCTATCGTCAGTCCAAGTGTGAGAGTCAACCACTCGCGAGTGTCCTCCACCCAAGGGTAGAACCCAAGGGCAAGGGACCACGGGCCCAACATGTAAATCACGGTAATAATCATGTACCCTGTAAATCTCCATATATCTCCCTAAATATATAAGCCGGCATGGGACTCCCGAGATTCTGTTGAACTCACACTCAAACTACCCCACACCCCGTGGTCTACATCAAACGCTAACCATGACCCTAAATATCAATCGGTCTGTGACAAGTCTGCGTGAGAACTGGAGGTAGGACCTCCATCAAGCACGTCCCGACTAATACCTAAGATAAATGGCAGAGTCTGGTGCCTTATCTGTGACACCCGTGCAAGAGCTTCCATAAGTGTCCCATACCACTTATAGTCACACGTACACGCGTCCCACAGACGTCGACAATGCAATAGAATAATAAGGTTCACTGATTGTGTACAAGTACGTGTCACTTTCACTTATTCACTTATACACGAACACTAACATACTTGCCACAATCATCACTAATACCTAACACTGGGCAATGCATGTTATCTCTAGGTTATCAATGCAGTGACATGTGTATGATATGATGCGTAAACAGTATGTAAAGCATGATTAGGGTGTCATGAATCAGTAATCTACTACTTGCATAATTTATCATAAATCATACGGTTATAGTTTAGTGAAACGATGAACGGGGAATAAATAGTATGCTCAGTTATCTATCCAGCGATTTTGATTTCATGCCAATCGGGTTCCAGGATCATTAATTATAGCCATTTCATTTTAAGCGTTCACGGCTGGAAATCCGGTTTCAGAATCGGAAGTCCGTTTCGCAACGCATTTTAATCCCAATTGGGATCATATTTTAGCGACGCTAAAGTTGAATGAAATCTAGGGTTTTCAGTAAGGTTTTCAACGCAACAGACGGATCCTCAATCACGTCTGTACGTCAGGAGATATACACTGTTCAATACTAGTATGTTAATTCTGATTCTGTTGGGACTGTTATACGTTCCCATCTATTAAATTACAGATTAAATAACAAACGATAACGAAACAGAATGAAACCAATTGTGTTGTCTAGATAACAGGCTCACCTTTAATAAACAGTGGAGTTCCGCAACTTACGAGTTAAGGAAACAGTGTGGTACCCATTACGGGACAGCACACTGTAAACAAAGTCGCTCTGGACTGCAGTCCAGAGTCGCACTCCGATCCAAGTATCATCACAATTGAAGTACAGAAATCATTAGAAACTTGTATAGGGTTAAAGTTCATCGAGTCTTCTTCGATTTGAGCCCTCGAGCGCATCATTCCAGTATGTATATAATTTATGGTGATTTTAACGGTTTTAAGGTACAGGAAATTTCCGGTTTTACTGGTAAACTTGGGGGTAGTCGTTTTAGTCGTTAACGGTCATATTATCCAACGAAATTCACACACTAGATTCACAGCCATACGGGCCAGCTTACACAATTGAGTTCTGTCAAAATAAATGATAATTTCCTATGAGAACATGTATCGAACAGTTACGTCGTAATATTTAACAGAAAAGTAAAGCATAGGATATACACGATTGTAATTTGTGACTATCATAAAGTAGCATGTAGCAAGTAGAGAACTTTCCTGGACACGTCTCGGTGATGTACGGTGACGGTAACGTCACGAACGCGCGACGAACGGTGACGGCAGCGTCTCGGAATGAGCTTGGGTCGGGTAGGATGCAGCCGAGGCTCATGGATGTTGGGGCTCGTGCTGTTGGTAGTCGATATGGAGGGCAGTGGTGTAGCGGGGAGATGAATTCGCCGTCTAGGGTTTGAGGGGGAGAGAGAGATATTTAGAGATATATAGAGAGAGAGAGAGAGGATGAGAGAGGTACAGAGTGAGAGAGAGAGGTACGGAGTGAGTGATATAGAGAGAGTAGAGGGAGAGGGAGACAGAGAGTGAGGGAGTGAGATGAGAGGGAACCGAGAGAGAGATTGAGAAAGAGAGGGAGAGTTAGAGAGAGAAAAAGTTAGAGAGAGAGAAAGAGTTAGAGAGAGAGAAGGTGAGGAAGAGAGACCAGAGAGAGATTAGAGAGAGCAGAGAGATCAGAAAGAGAGAGAGTAGAGAGATTACGACGACGACGACGATGATGATGTTGACGAGGAGGGTGCAGGGGAGGCTCGCCGGCGTCGTGGGTGCCGGTGAAAGGCGCGGGAGTTCGATCTTGGGTGTGCAGGGGGTCGTCTCGAGCTCGAGCTCCGGTGATGGAGGGTGTGTCGGCGAGGGAGGAGGTGGATGGAGAGATGAGGTGGTCGGTGATGGTGGTTGCTGCCGACGACGATGGTGGCTGAGCTCGGTTGCGGGGATGGGTTGCAGTGGGTTTCGTGGGAGAAGTTTTGAGAGTAGAGAGAGAGAGAAGGAGATGAGTGCGACGGGGTTGGAGAGGGGAGTGCGAGGGGTAACGTCGCAGCGACGTGGGCGCGAGCGCGGGCGTGGGCGGAGGCGACGAGCGCAGATCAAGGGACAGCGGGCGGGAATCTTGGGAGAGAGCCGTTAGAGAAGAAGGGTTTGGTGTGGGCCGGGTCGGGTTAGGGAGTTGCGGGCCAAGGGAGTGGGCTGGGATTTGAAATAAGGTAAAATAATTATAATTATTGGAAGTGGGCCGGGCTGCTGGGCTCGGGGAAATGAAGAAAAATGGTGGGAAAAGAAAGTGGGCTGCTGGGGGAAATTGGGCTGGAATTTTTATTTCAAAAGCTTTTATATTTTACTTGGGCTTGGAAATAGTTGATAGGCTGAGTGAAATAGTTTAAATGCCTTGGGGGAAAATGGTTGGGCCGAGGAAATTAATATAAAGGGAGAACTGGAAAAGGTCGGGGTGGGCTGAGGAGGAAGAATTTATTTCCTTGGCTTAATAATTTATTTGGGTTGGGAAAATGCTTGGGCTGGCTTGGAAAGTTGAGAAGAGACAAAGGAGTGGGTTTTAAGAAAAGAATTTAGGGTTTGGGGTTTTTTTGGGTCTAATGGAGTTTCTTTAAAATAATTAAATACTTAAAAATAACAAAATTTATAGTTTAAAGAAAAATACGGATTTTAGGCGTATATAAAAGAACCGGGTATTACTTCATACCACCCTTACAAAAATTCCGTCCTCGAAATTTAAAATAAACGATAAGTCATACAACCATAGACGGAAGCTATTATATTACACACTAACACATGAAGATTTACTAGAAATACGTGGACGAAGAAATTTGAATGTATATATAAGTAAGAACTACATACGAAAGATAGGTCTAATAGGTATAAGACAGGAACAACTATATTGGTAACTACAAGTATACGACAATTTAGATAACAATAGCGAATAATGATAATCAAGGTGTATTCGATAGAATCGAACCCAAATATGTGTACATATAAGTATATTAAAAATAGCACAGCAGAAATAATGAGTATAAAGCACAATCATCTATAATAGTAAACATAGGCACCACACCCGAAAATAAAGTAACGATAATAACATAGTGAAAAATTTGTCGGTAGATGAAAACATTTTAGGATGATGTATCGATCAAATAGTTTTAAAATAACTTAGAAAACTCATATAGTGAAAGTAAGAAACATGGAACAAAATATGCGCGGTGTAAGGTTGCGCTACTGAAAATAAGAATAATAATAATGTATTTAAAATACATAAAACGGAGTAATCAATAACACGCACTCTTTGATAAATACAAAATACTGAAAACTAAATTTTCGAATAACAGCGTCCCTAAATATAGTTAGGGTAACAGGAAAAACACAAAGAGGTATAGGGCTAGTTAGGGCGATGATTACAAGGAAGGGTGGCTCATTCAGAAGGTAGGAGTGTGTCGGCTTTAGGCTAAAGTTCAAGGAGATTGGGATCGGGTCAGCACAGGAAGTAAGGGTGAGCAACAAAGAACTACAAGGGAAAAGTATGGGGAGGATAACGGTCGGTAGGTCATATGAATCAAAAATTTGAAGAGTTAACTAACTCGGAATCTCACAAGAAATGTTCTCCTCCCAGAAGGATCTCAAACGAGGCACAGACGAAGGATGAAAGATGGCCTATTCCAAAGATCAGGGTGCGGTACTAGTTAATCTCAGTGAGGGTTAAAACAATGTAAGGAGTAGGGGTGAACAGATCTCAGTAGGAAAATAATTGTTTAGTAGAAATAATCAAGCTTCAAGGAGACTAAGAAGATCGATAGATTAGCAAACTCAATAATTTATTTCATTATAGAAAATTCTAAACAAAGCATTCCCAAAAACGAAAGGTGGCCCTAAACTATACACAGATTTATTTGGCCAGAGAAGACAACATCTAAAAGAAATCCCGTCAGTCGCGGTTGTGGAGATTCAGCAGGTTGCGGTAGACTCGCGCGCTCAGGTAGGGGCGTCCATTCCCATATCGCCTCATAGGGATCGCCATTGGGAGTTCTTCCACAGCAGGGTCTTGATCTTCTGGTCCTTCTTCCTCGGCTGGAGCTTCTTCATCGAGGTCTGATTCCATGTGATTCTCTTCGTCTGGATTCTCTTCCATTGGATTTTCTTCTATCGGTTCTTCCTCGGGGTCTTCCTCTACCGGGTTCTCTTCGGGATCTCCTTCCTCTTCGTCGGAATCAGCTATCATGTTAAGCTCTGGGGCGGCTGCTCCTTCATCTTCGGAATCGCTGTTTTCGCCAATGACCTGGGGACCGTTGATCTCATCGTCAGAACTCATCAGCATGCGGTCTAAGGAAACACATGACTGTGCATCCTCATCTAGATGCGGCGCTGCTCCAGGGTGGGCCATGGCCTGGAAAGAAAGAGTCATGATTAAACAGTGGAATACATCAAGAAGATAGCTAAGTGTACGAAGTATAGAAAGATATGCGGTGGCAGGAATTGAAAAATCAGGATAATAATGCTGTGATAACGAATAGTATGAATAAGGGGAATGACATGAGAATGATACATATATTACGATTCAAGTTTTATTGCATTCAACTAAAAGTTCGACGGATACAAGATTTCAAATGGAAAGAAATATTTATAAGAGGATGACAATATTATTACTGATATTAGAAAACATGAAGATTCTTCTTTGATTGCTAGACCGCTGCCTTCTCGTCACGCGAGTTGAATCCTGTGTTGAGTCCGCTTTATTCTCAAAGTTCGAACTACGCCATAATCATCACTTGACAGAAGTGAGGAGTGTGGACGAATCTCCTCCCTGTAGCTCTTTCCTTTTTGGGCAACCGTTGATAAGATGTTCGCTGGATCCGCAAATCAGACATTTCCCTTGGGCACGGCGACAATCCTTCTGAAGATGTCCTGGCCTCCTGCAGTATCCACAACATGGGGTCTTCTGCTGCTTCTGTCGCGGGGAAACAAATTGGCGCTTCATCTTCTTCTCTTTTCCTCGTCTAACGGGGATTCCTTTATGATTGAAGACTCCCGCTGGTGCCTGATTCACCTGCCTTCTCAATCCTTCAGCTAACAAGTCGTTTGTTCACTCCTGGGCTTCCTTTAAACCTTGCAGTACATTCAGGATCTCAACAGTCTGATTTTGGGGAGTGGAGATAGCAGAAGAGTCGTTGGAAGACATGATCCTGAAACAATAATGTTGAGGATGATATAAGGCACAGGCTATAAGAATCAAGGTATAATATGGATTGGACAAAGATTCAAGAATATCAGATGTGATGAAATTCATTGCAATTGGAAAATCATCTGTATGACTCTAAGTCACTTAAACAGAGTATGGTAATGTAACTGTGATGTATTTCACAATTACAACCACGTAATTTTGCCAAGTCACCTGAAACCCTAGCGAATGGATAGCAGAACACTCAATGTGAGTATGGATCAAGGATATCAAGTTTACAATCTAGACTGAGGGATGTCTTAAACTGTCAAGCTCTACACGGAAAACTGCAATCCCAATCGAAACAAAACCTGGGCTCCGATACCAACTAAACCATGTCACGCCCCGCTTCCCAAAATACGAAATACGAGGGGTTGACAAGGCCAGCCATGCTCCTACGGTCAAGGAAATATCCTGTCGTAGTCACATTTCGGCTTCTAGTTTTTCATGGTAAACAGTAAATGATGCGTAGGTAATAAGAAATGCAGTAACTGAATGAAACAATGTAAAGAACTGACCTGAGGGGAAACAAACAAATATAACTCTGGATAGCAAGTCGAGGTATCTGTGATATACGTCTAGTCCTGGTCCAGGCTAAATCCTCTCCTCACACTGAGCATGCATACTCAGGTCGTCAGAGCGACACAATAGCAATATAATATGTATAAACAAGTGATAACTCTAACAGCGATAATAAATATATATAACAATAAATTAATGACGGTACAGGTATGAACATGCAGTAGAGCAGTAAAAGCAATAAAATGATATGCCACGTATGTCAACACAGTAAGTATGTATATCGATGCTATCATCCTTATTAGTCTCTAAGTCTCACTGTACAGGTCACTAAGCCTATCGTCAGTCCAAGTGTGAGAGTCAACCACTCGCGAGTGTCCTCCACCCAAGGGTAGAACCCAAGGGCAAGGGACCACGGGCCCAACATGTAAATCACGGTAATAATCATGTACCATGTAAATCTCCATATATCTCCCTAAATATATAAGCCGGCATGGGACTCCCGAGATTCTGTTGAACTCACACTCAAACTACCCCACACCCCGTAGTCTACATCAAACGCTAACCATGACCCTAAATATCAATCGGTCTGTGACAAGTCTGCGCGAGAACTGAAGGTAGGACCTCCATCAAGCACGTCCCGACTAATACCTAAGATAAATGGCAGAGTCTGGTGCCTTATCTATGACACCCGTACAAGAGCTTCCATAAGTGTCCCATACCACTTATAGTCACACGTACACGCGTCCCACAGACGTCGACAATGCAATAGAATAATAAGGTTCACTGATTGTGTACAAGTACGTGTCACTTTCACTTATTCACTTATACACGAACACTAACGTACTTGCCACAATCATCACTAATACCTAACACTGGGTAATGCACGTTATCTCTAGGTTATCAATGCAGTGACATGTGTATGATATGATGCGTAAACAGTATGTAAAACATGATTAGGGTGTCATGAATCAGTAATCTACCACTTGCATAATTTATCATAAATCATACGGTTACAGTTTAGTGAAACAATGAACGGGGAATAAATAGTATGTTCAGTTATCTATCCAGTAATTTTGGTTTCATGCCAATCGGGTTCCAGGATCATTAATTATAGCCATTTCATTTTAAGCGTTCACGGCTGGAAATCCGGTTTCAGAATCGGAAGTCCGTTTCGCAACGCATTTTAATCCCAATTGGGATCAGATTTTAGCAATGCTACAGTTGAATGAAATCTAGGGTTTTCAGTAAGGTTTTCAACTCAATAGACGGATCCTCAATCACGTCTGTACGTCAGGAGATATACACTGTTCAATACTAGTATGTTAATTCTGATTCTGTTGGGACTGTTATACGTTCCCATCTATTAAAATACAGATTAAAAAACAAACGATAAAGAAACAGAATGAAACCAATTGTGTTGTCTAGATAAAAGGTTCACATTTAATAAACAGTGGAGTTCCGCAACTTACAAGTTAAGGAAACAGTGTGGTACCCATTACGGGACAGCACACTGTAAACAAAGTCGCTCTGGACTGCAGTCCAGAGTCGCACTCCGATCCAAGTATCATCACAATTGAAGTACAGAAATCATTAGAAACTTGTATAGGGTTAAAGTTCATCGAGTCTTCTTCGATTTGAGCCCTCGAGCGCATCATTCCAGTATGTATATAATTTATGGTGATTTTAATGGTTTTCAGGTACAGGAAATTTCCGGTTTTACTGGTAAACTTGGGGGTAGTCGTTTTAGTCGTTAACGGTCATATTATCCAACGAAATTCACACACTAGATTCACAGCCATACGGGCCAGCTTACACAATTGAGTTCTGTCAAAATAAATGATAATTTCCTATGAGAACATGTATCGAACAGTTACGTCGTAATATTTAACAGAAAAGTAAAGCATAGGATATACACGATTGTAATTTATGACTATCATAAAGTAGCATGTAGCAAGTAGAGAACTTTCCTGGACACGTCTCGGTGATGTACGGTGACGGTAACGTCACGAACGCGCGACGAACGGTGACGGCAGCGTCTCGGAATGAGCTTGGGTCGGGTAGGATGCAGCCGAGGCTCATGGATGTTGGGGCTCGTGCTGTTGGTAGTCGATATGGAGGGCAGTGGTGTAGCGGGGAGATGAATTCGCCGTCTAGGGTTTGAGGGGGAGAGAGAGATATTTAGAGATATATATATAGAGAGAGAGAGGATGAGAGAGGTACAGAGTGAGAGAGAGAGGTACGGAGTGAGTGATATAGAGAGAGTAGAGGGAGAGGGAGACAGAGAGTGAGGGAGTGAGATGAGAGGGAACCGAGAGAGAGATTGAGAAAGAGAGGGAGAGTTAGAGAGAGAAAAAGTTAGAGAGAGAGAAAGAGTTAGAGAGAGAGAAGGTGAGGAAGAGAGACCAGAGAGAGATTAGAGAGAGCAGAGAGATCAGAAAGAGAGAGAGTAGAGAGATTACGACGACGACGACGATGATGATGTTGACGAGGAGGGTGCAGGGGAGGCTCGCCGGCGTCGTGGGTGCCGGTGAAAGGCGCGGGAGTTCGATCTTGGGTGTGCAGGGGGTCGTCTTGAGCTCGAGCTCCGGTGATGGAGGGTGTGTCGACGAGGGAGGAGGTGGATGGAGAAATGAGGTGGTCGGTGATGGTGGTTGCTGCCGACGACGATGGTGGCTGAGCTCGGTTGTGGGGATGGGTTGCAGTGGGTTTCGTGGGAGAAGTTTTGAGAGTAGAGAGAGAGAGAGAAGGAGATGAGTGCGACGGGGTTGGAGAGGGGAGTGCGAGGGGTAACGTCGCAGCGACGTGGGCGTAAGCGCGGGCATGGGCGGAGGCGACGAGCGCGGATCGGGGGACAGCGGGCGGGAATCTTGGGAGAGAGCCGTTAGAGAAGAAGGGTTAGGTGTGGGCCGGGTCGGGTTAGGGAGTTGCGGGCCAAGGGAGTGGGCTGGGATTTGAAATAAGGTAAAATAATTATAATTATTGGTAGTGGGCCGGGCTGCTGGGCTCGAGGAAATGAAGAAAAATGGTGGGAAAAGAAAGTGGGCTGCTGGGGGAAATTGGGCTGGAATTTTTATTTCAAAAGCTTTTATATTTTACTTGGGCTTGGAAATAGTAGATAGGCTGAGTGAAATAGTTTAAATGCCTTGGGGAAAAATGGTTGGGCCGAGGAAATTAATATAAAGGGAGAAATGGAAAAGGTCGGGGTGGGCTGAGGAGGAAGAATTTATTTCCTTGGCTTAATAATTTATTTGGGTTGGGAAAATGCTTGGGCCGGCTTGGAAAGTTGAGAAGAGACAAAGGAGTGGGTTTTAAGAAAAGAATTTAGGGTTTGGGTTTTTTTGGGTCTAATGGAGTTTTTTTAAAATAATTAAATACTTAAAAATAACAAAATTTATAGTTTAAACAAAAATACGGATTTTAGGCATATATAAAAGAACCGGGTATTACAAATACCATCTGGGAGTTCTCGACGAGTCCGTCCAGTGTATCCAGTCTCTACTGAGCACCCGTACACCATCCTTGATATCAAACACCGATGGATATGGGATCATCCATCGCCCATCATATGGGTCAAGATGCGTATACGCTAGTCTACTCTGGTGTATCGATGCCCTGTCTCGATACACTCTCGACTAGGAACAGTTATAGGATGTACTAGTCGACTACCGTGGCCCCACTAGTATGATCTCATCATGGTCCCAGTAGTCGAGTACATATCCTAAGGGCTTTATCAACATGTAACATAGATACAATCAGAGTACATGTTAATATAAAGTACAACCAGATAGCATACTATTATGTCGAGCAAGAAAGTCCTCTCTATATATGTCCTAGTATCCACTACAATATACATCGTATGTACAGTAATGGCCTCTAGGGCATACATATAACTAATAATCTCCCACTTATACTAGGGCCATCTGTTGTGGTATCACATACCCAACAATTAGCTGCGGTTGAAGTATATCATATTCAACCATCCCATAAAAGTCTCTACTGGGAAAAAGGCCTTTATGAGTGGATCCGCGCTGTTGTCCTCTGTGTTTACTCTCCTAACCTCGATCTTCCTGGAGATCAACAATCTCCATGATCAGGTGATACTGCCTAAGAATTATATCTGGATTTCTGATGGGACGGGGTTCCTTGGCATAAACCACAACTCCATTGTCATACAATGGTAGGAACGAAGTTCCTCTCATGAACCTATATATATCCAGACCGCCTCTTTGGTAGCATGCTTGGTAACGATGTATCTTGCCTTTTGTAACGTTTTAAAAATAATTAAATAAATAATTAAATGAATAAAAGTGTTTAAGTGAATTTTAGGATTTTCGGTAAAGTAAAACGTATTTTTCGTAAAACCAAACCGTGATTGTTTTTCATTATAAATTCAAAAATACCTATTTAATTATGTAATTACTATTAAATAGTGTTTATTTAGCCACTTATAAATTTTTAGTTTAATTAAAAAAATTTCCTAAATTAATTATTTTAAATATTAACATAAGCTTTATTTTTACACTAAATTAGTATAAATTACAAATTTAAATGGTTTTAATTTGTAAAAATGAACCATGGCATATTAGAATTTAGTGTGTATCATGAAAAAATTATTTGCAAATTTTTCCTAATTTCTAGAGCTTTCTTGAGTTGCTATAGTAATTAAATAAATAAATAATTAATTAAACCATGAAAAGACTTTAAATGATGATTCTTTCTTGAAACTTCCACACTTTTCTTCACTCTTTTCTCTTTCTCCCTCCCCATGGCCGGCCACAACTCATCCATGGCAGCCCCCCCCATTTTCCACCTCATTTTTATTCAAAAATCATCAAAAATACATCAAAAATTCAATTAAAATTCCACAAAATCATATATATTTTCATACCCTTTATTCTCTACTCTTCTTTACATGGAATTTGGAGTGGGAAAGCATGTATTTTTGAGGCTCATTTTCAAGTTTGGACATGAGGTTGTGGAGGTATAAATCCTTCTCTTTTATTTTATTTCTATTAGATATTTCTTTTAAAGTTTAATTAGATTTAATCTATTAATTCTATTTACTAGTTTTAAAATTCAAGTTAGGGTTTGAAAAATCAAGTTGTGATTTTTATTAATTAATGAGGGTTATAATCACTAGTTTAACATATTTAGAAGTGGAAATTCTTATAGGGATGATATGTTGTAAATTGTTAACCTAAAATTGATTTAATTATACTTTTTAGCTAACTAGTTTTTTATAAAATATGTTTATGGGTAATATAAAATTCCAATTAAGATTTCTATCATTAGATTGTAGTTTTAGTGAGCATATTAACATGTTAATGGAAAGAAAAACTTAGTTTGATCACTAGATTCAATTGATAATTGGAAAATAGTAATAAAATGCTATTATTTTGTTAACTAGATTTTGGAAAATTCTAAATAAAAGGGATTTAAAATATAATATTGGTTTCATTATATCATTATCATCATAAATTATGGTTTAAGTCATTAATTTATGCAAAATCATGTTTTGAGGTGGAATTGTGGTATTTTGCTTGGAAAATGTTGAAAATTGTTAAATGTTGTAAACTAGAAATTTCAAATTTATATAAATTTGTGTAATAAAAATATAGTAATGGTTTGTATAGTCTAGTAATGCTATTTAATGAGTTTTATGACCATTAGTTTCATTTAAATGTCAAGTTTTGATGAAAAACGGTATATTGGCATTTTCGGGTTTTTGCGAAATTGGACAGTTTGATAGATTTTAGGGTTTCGATGGATTTAATCGTGTTTTATGGTATAAGTAATGTGTTTTTAAACTACAAGTTGTTTGATGATGTTATCTCGATCCATCGGAGTTTGTACGCCGATATCGAGCGGTATTTGGTTCTTTTGCGTGGACGGGACATAGGTTTTAACCTATGCTTGTTCTTTGTATCGTTTGACTTTTGTATGTGATTCAGTTTACGATGCTATTTAAATGTTTGCGTCTAGGTACCCCTCACGTGGACTGCGGGCGATGAAGAGGAGGATGGCAACACTGTCTTCGGCAGACATGGACCAGGTGAGTAGATGTATATCTACGGGGGGAAGTCGGGTGGATGGCGTTTAGCACCCCCGCAACGTAGAATAGGAATAGTACTTAGTGACATTAGGAAACCCGATGTGACCCTAGATTCTTACCGAGCAGGACCCTAGTAATGACCCTAGGCGGGACTAGACTGATTTAGGAAAACCATACCTGAGGATGAATACTTTGGGAAAGGTTCGTAGGTTTCTGATAGAAACATACACGCACACACTAAAACTTGACTTGGCGTATACGTATATGTGTGTATATATATAAAACTAGGTATAGGTGTATATATATACACCACATGTATATGGGATTCATTGATGTGATATGATATCCGAGGTATGATGAAACAGTATAACTGGGCTTGATGCCGTGATTCTTGACTATACAGTCGTAATAAAGTGTTAGCGGATCATTAGAGAATGAGATAATGAACATGCATATATAAATTATAAAGAGTGGTGGTGATATTGATGTACATGGGACGCTAGAATAGTACCCGGACTGTAACTGGTGACTGATCACGATATGATATATGTATAACTTGATTACGACATGATATTTCTGAGGATAAACTAATGATGCTTATCATGATGGCAATGATATATGATTGATGTATGCGATCACAGTTTAACACCTTGATCATGAGATGTGCTGATGATGACATTATACGAATGAGGAGACACCTAGGAGATACTTGACCGTACCCCGATATTGGGATGCCGTACGATGGATTTTACCGTACGAGGCTTAGATTTGATGATTGATCCGCACTCTTGATTCGAGGAAGCCGTACTACGTACGTGACGCTATTGAGGCGGGATCGCCGACTATTAGAGATATTGATTAAGACCTTAGGTAGACTCTAGTTTCTTACTGACTAGTCTATTAGGTTTAATTCCTTAGGATGTTAGATGGACAATGGTTTAGGTTCGACTCACATAGTGGTAGTTGTACTCGTATCTCGCAGAGGAGTGGATAATGCACATCTGTATTTACATTCATACTGTAATCATCATGGTGCATGTTCTTTTATATGTTGCTATAATCAGTATAAACTTTACCTGTTAGGACACCAGCACTATTACCGATGATGCGCATGTTCCACGCACACTTATTTGCCGGCTCACACACATCATCATCGGTAATTGCTATGTCACGTACACTTTAGATCATATTGTCTTTTATGGATAGAATCAGTTAGCAACTCGACAGATATAATATTGTGATTATTTTCTGACATTAGTATAAGACATGATATTTATTACTTAGATATTGATGCATTCATATTTCATGTTATCGCACAGTAGTATGGGCATATGCTGACACTTATCATATACTTACTCATGATTTTGAGATTTGGATTTCTATGAGATTTCTGGATTTTTGGGGAAAACCGCAAAAATATATAAAAACTTCTCTCTCTCTCCTCTTCTCTTTTTAAATAAGATGCGGTTTTCTCGTGATGTATGAGTCGTCCACCATGAGTATTTCATGTTTTCTGTTGGATTTCGAGACCCGATTCGAGGAGTGGATGAACCGTCTCGGGTACATGGTGGGCCCGGTATGGTACCCCGGGGCAAGAAGATCGAGTTGTAGACGATGAGCCTGTCAGGGGAAGGCTACCTACCGGTGATGTCTGGCGCGGCGGATATCCGGAGGATACCGACCGTTGTCGTGAGATTTGATGATATAGGCCGATCCGGACTGACGGAGCCCGAGATATTGAGACTTGAGATTACATGTGTTGTGTCGATGTTTGACACGAATTTCCATGGGTTTCATTATTCAGATTTCAGATTCTTATACACATTCTACTATGATAATAGCTAAAGATTTTTTTATACATATATATCTGGATTTCAGGATTTGTTACTTTACCTTCATGGTGCATGCATTTCATTCATATGACATAGTATTATATGAGGCACTGACACGACACGAAGTATTTGCACTTACACGTAGTATTACCCTGCTATTACTAGATGATTGGGATATTATAGTGTATTATTATTATGACCTAGGATAGCGTCGTGCATTCGATTTCTTTTCATAGATGTCTTCTACTCACGAGTTGGCAACTCACCCCCGTTGTGCCAAATTCTTTACAGGTTCGATGTACAGGATTCCGTGGCAGCTTGTTGGCACATCTTTTCTTCAGGGTGATTTGCACGGTAGGTTGGTTCACTTGTATCCGAACCACCATTGTACTTTTATTCATTCATTTGTATCTAGTAAGCTCCATCAACCATATTTGTATTACTTGATAAGTTTATTGGACCAGTTGTTTATTTCGACCTTAGAGTCGCGCATGTGTTATTCAGATCTGGTGGTTTTGTTTTCTTTTGAGTTTTGAGCCTCGCCTATTGGCGTTGTATATTATTGTGCTTGCTGTGGTTGTTTCCGCCTGTTGGCGTTGATGCTAGCTCCCGTTTGGGGATGCTTTTTATTGTTTATGTATATTATACTTGTTGTACCCGTTTGGGGGCCAGTTTTTACAGAGGAGACTCTGCCGAAATTTTTGGGAAAATTGCTGATGCTTTTAAACTTGTTTTCTTTTTCTTCTTCTTCTTCTTCTTCTTCTTCTATGGTTTAGATTTCTGGGCTTCGGCTTACTTAGGTTACGTGGCGCCTCTAGACGCTTCATAATCTAAGTGCCGGTCACGTTCCGTACTTTCGGGTCGTGACACCTTTAATCGTCTAGTAAGTCACGGTATCTAGCTTGGAACTCTTCCAACATACCGTCCCTCCACTGAGGGTAAAGACAATGCCTGCGACTGACATTCAGTCGTCCTTATCACCCTGGAACCTTTCCAGTGATTCTCCCCAGGATCGATTGATACCATCTCACTACAACTAGTGAGTATCCTAACATCCAATTAGATCTATCTCATAAATCCAAAACCCAGGATTTAGTAGGTATCACTTTGATCCTATATGGAGAATCCTTGTGATAAGCGGAGATTGACCGAGCGTAGCATAGGAAACTCCTTCCCTATCAAGAGTATGACATCCATGTACTCTATGAGGATCACCACCATACTCTCTACTACCTTTTTGTATATACAAGGTTCATCTACCATTTTTATGAAGTCAAACTCTTTGACTACCATATCAAAACAGACGTTCCAACTCCGTGATGCCTGTTTTATTACATAAAACATCCTGCACACGTTTCCGCTGCTCCCACTGTCTACGAAGCCCTCTGGCTGTGTACTTATAGACGCTCTCTTCCAAATCATCATTTAGAAAAGCAGTCATGACATCCAACCGCCAGATATCGTAGTCATGGTATGTAGCCGTGGCAAGTAGGATCTAGATGGACTTAAGCATAGCTTTGAAAGTCTCAACTTTTCCATATACACCTAGTAATCTTCTCAAGATATACTTGCTCCTAATGGGGATTTAACCCTTCAGATAGAGCAACCAAAGTCCATACTTTGTTGATGTATAAGAATTCCATCTCAGATCGATAAGCATCCAGCCATTCTTACAGAGTCCTACTCCTGATGGCCAGCTCGAAACTAGTTGGGTCATCATCTCATGATGCAATCCTCGCTCCCACTGTCATAGAGAAACCGAAGTATCTCTCAGGTGGGTGAGGAACCCTACTAGATCGGCGGAGAGGCTGAGGTTCGTTGGAAACTATTGAATCCTTTGGTTCTATCAAATCATCTGCTGTAGTTTGTATAGCTGGAACATTTCCAGTTCTACATAACAGACCTTGCCTCGAGCTTGTCCGGATTTTGCTTTTAGACATAGGCCGGACAACCCCAAATCTTAACCAACTTAAGATATAGGCTCTTCCCTTTCCATATCACATATGAAATGGTAGGCAACTGATTTGATTTGAACCCTATTCAATAGGTATGCAGCTTCTCAAGTGCATAACTCCCAAAAGGAAATAGGAAACTCAGTAGTACTCATCATAGAGCACACCATATCAAATAGGGTGCTATTGCTCCGCCCCGATACACCGACGTGCTGTGGTGTATACGGAGGAGTAATGCTGAGAGAGAATCTCATTCTCCTTTAGAATAGTCCAGGAATTCCGTGCTCAAGTATTCTCCTCCTTCATCTCATCAAAGGACATAATACTTATACCCGTTTTTGGTTCTCTTCTTCTAACTTATATTCTGTGAATATCTTAAAAGGTTCGGACTTGTGTTTCAACAGGAACATATGACTGAATCTTGAGAGATCATCAAAGAATGTAATGAAGTACAAAGAACCGGTCTTGGCATGTGTAGACATGAGACTTTCATACATCAGCATGTATCAATCCCAAGAGTTCACTAACTCTTTCTCTGTTTCCAATAAACAGAGCTATAGTCATCTTATCTTTGTGACATGACCGGCAAGTTTCACAAGATGTAAATTCAAACAGATTTAAATATGCATCTAAATATAACTTAGCTAGTCGGGTCGCATTGATATGACCTAGTCTACAATGCCTCAAGAAGGATTCGTTCATTTCTGAACTCTTCCTCTTGTGTGTGTTCTGTATACTAAGAACTGTAGTTTGATTTAGAACGTCAATGCTTTTAGATAATGTGCCTGAACCGATCAACTCTTGATATAGGAAATGTTCAAAACATTATCCAACAATACAAAATTATATCCTTTCTTTACTAATAAAGAGACTGATATGATGTTGTATATCAGGTTCGGTATCTAATAACATTCGTTCAGAATCAATGTATTCTGGTAATACAGGGTGATAGTGACCAACAGACTTGGCTGCAACACTTGCACCGTTTTCTATCTCATGAAACTTATCACCCGTTCTCAGTTCTCTACCTATCTGTAGCCCATATAACAGATTACATATGCGGGATCCTGATCCAGTATCACATACCCAAGACGTAAAGGATACTGAGAAACAGTTCTCTATAATGAACACACCCGAAGATGATGCATCAACATGCACTTTCTTCGTTTGGGCGGCACGGGAAATCTGGTATTCCCCAATTTCCTGCTCTATCTTATAACAATTATAAGTTGAAGCGGGACCAACGTTCCCCAGCTCAGTATAACAAGCGGGTTCGGTCAATACATCCGTATTATTATCTTGATTAAGGCGTGATATGGTCGCTACCTGGAGAGAGAGAGAAGAAAACACTCAGCGTATGCTCTTGCAAGATTAGATTGGTTATCTAATATATCTAATCAGGATGTCTCCCACTGTTTTAATCAAATCTTCCTTCAAACCCTAAAAGGAAAGACTAGCCGGGATTAATTACACGCTACAAGTTCGCCAATCTTTCAGCCAGGCCAGTGTCGGTACTTTGAGGGAGGTTTCCCGTGCTTTCGCATGGACCTAATTAAAGTAAACCTCATTTCCCCAGAGGTGTAACCCCGTTAACACCTTTCTAGACACCTACTTGATCGGCTAATTGTAATGTGTAAAACTCTCCCAGGAGTAACTCTTACTCGCAGCGGGTATCGGGATCCAACTATCTCATAGAAGGTATGCAATCTCATTGCAAATTTCAACACTTGAAATTCCCAATAATATTTTACCCCTAGCGTCCTATGACCTTGACAGAGGTCAACAAACCATAGGCTGCTAGTCAAGTTCAACCCGTCATTTTCTGATTGAAGTAAACCCACCCGCACGACCCTTGACAGAGGTCAACAAGGTCGCACGACTACCCTAAATCAATCACATCATATATTTATACAGATAAGCACTAATCAGCTACCGCACACTACGCCTTGACAGAGGTCAACAAACGCAGACGAATACTAAATATTACTTATCTGAAATGACGGAGGGCTACGACAGGTTTTTTAGAAAACCCTTTGCGTAATGAATTTGATATCGTTGTAGAATCGAGTGATTTTAAATGGAGTGTTTTTGAGGCCTTTCTAGTTTTGCTAAAGGGGTCACACCCGGTGAAAAGATCGTCGGCCCTTTCCTCATCGAATAAGGTGCAGGATATTTCACAAATATCACTATGCAAAGCAAGAACTATAGAAGCAATCAAAAGACAAACCGAGTTTGTAGAATCTGCTAGTTTCACTAAAGAGGTCACTCCCGGTGAAAGGATCTCGGCTCTTTCCTTATCGAATAAGGTGCTGGATGTTCTACAAGGAACACCGCTATGCAAAGCAAAAACTAGAGCTACCAGTTTTTAAACAAGTTTCTACAACATCTTAGGTTTCTTTTAGTTTCATTAATCTCATTAATGAAGTCCCATTTTAATTATGCTTCACAAGCACCACATTTGAAACGAAATCTGTAATATAACATATATCTCATATATATAATATAAACATTCGTCTCAGGCAGTAATATGATCTCATCACAGAACATTGCAGCAGAAGAACATATATGAAATATTGGATATACTAGGACGTCCGTGTTTTAATACGAGCCTGTATAAAACACGGATTCCACGGTCGTGATGAATAGCCAAACTCACATCCCTAGACCCCTACGAAAGCGGCAAGCAATACTGCCAATTCTAAGGTTAGGAGACCCGGTCTCGACTCCTCGAGATGGTCTCCCACTGGACCCTAGAACCCGGTTACTTGTGCTCCCCGCCTTGGGTCTACCCAATGCGGAAAAGTAAATAATATACAATGGTGACATCATCCTCAGTTCGGAAGTGCCCTAATAAAAGAATATTATATACAAATGAATTTTACATGAATGAAAATAAAAACCCTCATCTCACATAAAACCCCCGGCTATTCATAACGCGACGATCCAATATACATATCACAGCAACACATAATATCTCATATCATCAACATAAGCAAGTATGCATATCCCGATTGTCGTTGATGTATAGCAACGAAGCCGGCGATACACCACATACTACGCTTACGGTCACAGAAAAGAAAGTGTAAAACTACAACAGTTGGAATCCGCAACCTCTTTAGACATCGCATGCCTAACCAAATGAATTCCTTAGACAACGCATGCCTAACAATTATAAACCCCGCATTTTAGTATCATTATCAAAAACTCTTTTCAATATCAAGTCGGGCAATTCAACAAGATTCCCGACATCCTGATCGAATGCTCGTCGCAAACTTTAGTAGACGGCTGCACCCCCGGATGCCGTCGACGAAGTGCACTAAGGCGGAACACCGCTTCCGCGAGCACCCGAACGGATGCTTTTGGCGACGGGGTTCTCCTACAGTCACTTGGTCGGGGCTATGGGGCGTGGCTGTCTGTTAAGTTTACCCGTCGAGTATCCGCGTACGCTACGTGATTGCGACGGACTTTTGATCACATCAAAATTCCGTGGCAACCGATCATCTGAGACTGAACTGCTAGATTTATAACATTCAAATTAGTTATCTTATAACTCCATGTGGATTCTAAATATTGTATCACATTCCAGATAATTAGACAATGTTAAACTTTCTGATCGAATAATCAAACACCCAAGATTTCCCCAATATATTTAACACTTGAAATCAGTTTAAAAACATCCATCACATGCCACAATACCAATGGTCCAGCCGTAGAAGGGTCAAGCCAACGCCTCACATGTGGCACGCCGTACTGCCCCAAACCCTAAGGTTTTAGAGGCAGTTCAAGACGGTCACATAATCGAGTTAAGGTTTTTTGTCTTCTAGAGGGTCCACCGCGTTACTTGCACGACTTAGAACGTTCTTAAACTCGAGAAAAAATCCAACTTTTGAAAAAATTTCCGACAGGGGAAAAAGTGAGTTATTGATATCCGTTCGAACTTTTTAACAGTTTCTAAAATTTATCCGGACAAAACTAAACAAAGTTAAATTATCTGATCGAAACAGCGAGTCCCCAATACAACCTTAGAAAACTCAACACTTGAGTGAAATTAAAAAATTCCCAGAAAAAAATAACAAGAAAGGACCTAAGAATAAATATATGAAATTCCAAGGACTAAGTCCAAATTTTGGCCGCGGAACCGCCGCCAAACCCTTGGTTTGGGCACGGTTCCTCGGTCAAATAATTGACTTAGTGGACCGTACTTCACAGTAATTCTTAGTTTTTCCTTCTTGTTTTTCTGAGAATTTTTAATTCATAAAAAATCAAATTTTTGAAAATTATCCAGAGAGGGGTAAACATCGGGGTATCCGGGTTCGATCGGACTTTAAATTTCGCTCAGACTTCGCCTAAAGCTCTAGCTTGGCTCTGATACCACTGTAGGGTTGGTAGGCACGCGCACAAGGGTCTACGAGGTATCAACCATGCCCGATTAAAATTTTAGCCATGCCGAACAACCCGAAGCCGGATCTTTAAACTAAGGTTTAGGCGAAAACAAGTATGTTAAACAGCTTAACACTAAGTGAGAGGGATTACAACCTTTGTAGATCCGGTCATTCACTTCTTAAGCTCCGTGTTGAGGTCCCTTCGCTGCGATCATCGTGTTCTGGACTCTCGAGAGGCTTCACGAAGAGAATGATGCAACCTTGCTACCGATCTTCGATAACATAGATGATCTACCTTGAAGTTTCGTTAACCCAAGCTATCACTCATGAAATGATGTGAACACTCTCATCTAAATGGCAAGGATAGATGAGGATGATGAATTAGGATTTTTGCCCTCATTTATAATCTTTTTCTCACTCACTTTCATCACAAAAGAAAACTATTTCAAGAAGGAACTCAAAGAAGAAGAAGATGAATATCATAATCCTTTTGTGATGAATAATGAATTATTGTAGTGGTTACAAATCTAACCAAGGATTAAGCATGAAAGAGTTAACCCTTGTAGAGAGTTAACTAGAGTTAATGGTTTGGATTGGGTTAATATAATATCTTCACAAAATATCAAGCAACCACAAAGTCAAAGCTTCATGAAGCTTCATGGAAGCTTCATGCAAAAGCTAACCCTAATCCAAACCCTAACCAAGTTTAAACCCTAAACCATTGTTAAATTTGTAACCCTAACATGTTACAATATTTTATATCACATATACAATATATTTTGTAACAATAGAAAATAATACAATTAACATATATCGCATATATATCAATGTATTATCACGTGAGAAAATGAATCTTTTAGTGAGCTAATATTAGTTAATGTAATTTAATATATCATATATATTATTATACATTAAATCATCGAATCAACACTTGATCCGACAATCTGGCTATATCACATATAACCGACTAATACGATGACCCGGTTATATCACATATACCCGGCCGATATCTCATATCGCGAGAATCCAATACGGTATCACATACCGCATTATCCTCGGTCCCGCACATATCACATATGTGCTCCTACTCCGTTTTGCCTGAGCCAAGAAACCTCTGTGTAGGACTCTAAAGAATCGTCAATACGCCGACAGTAGGTAATGATCATATCAAACACCCACAAGCTGCAAGCGGTCAGCTAAACATAACAGCCACCCAGGTATTGAGCGCTCAGAAGATCAACAAGCAAGCCTATACATTCTCCTGTGAATCCAATCAGTAACACTCCCGTACAGTCCGGTCTCGTCGTCTGACATGTCGCATATCTCGCCTAAGGGTGGTAAACGTCAGACCCTAATAGCTCGATAAGTCGTGTCGATATGAGGTCTATAACAGTTCGAGAAACTACTGATAACACTTACCAATAAATCTCAGCAACCCTGGCCAGGGATTTCCGGTTATAGCCAATCGAACACAGCACAACATCAACTCCCTATACCGGGAGAGACGAATCCCCTCCTATCGCTCATTGCCTCCATGTGATTCGGGACTGTACCCAAAAGCCACCTTTTTACACGCCCTCTTGGACGTGGTATGATGGAAATCAAAGCACAGTGGGAATCACACAAGACTCTATGACGATCTCGGGTTAACAGACTACTCTGTACCAGTGTCACCGGAGAACTGCCATCTGACGTGAGGTATAATACCATCTGGGAGTTCTCAGCGAGTCCGTCCAGTGTACCCAGTCTCTACTGAGCACCCGTACACCATCCTTGATGTCAAACACCGATAGATATGGGATCATCCATCGCCCATCATATGGGTCAAGATGCGTATACACTAGTCTACTCTGGTGTATCGATGCCCTGTCTCGATACACTCTCGACTAGGAACAGTTATAGGATGTACTCGTCGACTACCGTGGCCCCACTAGTATATCTCATCATAGTCCCAGTAGTCGAGTACATATCCTAAGGGCTTTATCAACATGTAACATAGAGACAATTAGAGTACATGTTAAGATAAAGTACAACCAGATAGCATACTATCATTTCGAGTAAGAAAGTCCTCTCTATATATGTCCTAGCATCCACTACAATATACATCATATGTACAGTAATGGCCTCTAGGGCATACATATAACTAACATATTTGCAGCTGCATCAACTGTCCTAAAGAATGCGGTAGCACGATCACCAACTCGAATCTCCGAAAATCTTCGATAAGCTTCTTCTGTGCAGTCAACATCCGAATTGCTGGCAACCGACTAAGCGCATCCAGCACTACATTAACCTTCCCTGGATGGTACTTAAGATCAAGATCGTGATCAGCCATCAGCTCCAACCATCTACGCTGCCTCATACTAAGCTCTTTCTGCGTGAACACATATTTTAGGCTTTTGTGATCGGTGAATACTTCGACCCTTTTGCCTAGTAAGTAGTGTCTCCAAATCTTCAAAACGAAAATCACTGCCGCAAGCTCCAAATCATGAGTTGGGTAATTCTTCTCACGGGTCTTCAACTGTCTCGATGCATAAGCTATAATCTTTCCATGCTGCATCAGAATACATCCCAAATGTTTCCCAGATGCGTCGCTGTGAATCACCAATCCTCCGGAACCGCCTGGTACGGTCAAAATAGGAGTGGTTATCAATCTTTGCGTCAACGCCTCAAAAGCTGACGCACAACTATCCGTCCAAACGAACGGTACATCCTTCCGTGTAAGCTTGGTCAAAGGCTCAGCCAAACGAGCAAAATTCTCCATGAACCTTCTGTAATAGCCGGCAAGTCCAAGAAAACTTCTGATCTCTGCTACGTTCTTCGAAATCGGCCAATCTTGAACTGCTGCAATCTTCTCAGGGTCAACGGCGATTCCATCTCCAGATACGGCGTGCCCTAAAACTTCACTTCTTCAAGCCAAAACTCGCACTTGCTCATCCTTGCATACATTCTTTCATGCCTCGATGTCTGCAATGCGATCTTCAAGTGTTCTGCATGCTCTTCTAGGCTCCTCGAGTAGACCATAATATCATCGATGAACACCACTATAAACTGGTCCAAGAATGATGAAAAGATTCGGTTCATCAAGTCCATAAATATCGTCATTGCATTCGTGACTCCGAATGGCATCACTAAATACTCGTAATGTCCATACCGAGTTCGGAACGCAGTCTTGCAAATATCTTCTAATTTAACTCGAACCTGATGATATCCGGATCACAAATCCAGCTTTGAGAATACCCTCGCGCTACTAAGTTACTCGAACAATTCACCAATGCGAGGGATCGGGTAATTGTTCTTAATAGTCACCCGGTTTAATTCTCGATAATCGATGCACATCCTCCTTGTTCCATCTTTCTTCTTGACTAGAAGAACTGGAGCTCCCCAAGGTGAATTGCTGCTATGAATCCAACCCTTCTCAAGCAATTCGGTAACCTGCTTCTTGACTTCTTCCAACTCCACTGGTGCCATCGGATAGTGCGCCTTTGGATTGGCGTTGCACCAGGAACAAGATCGATCGCGAACTCCACATCTCATTTTGGCGGTAAACCCAAGATGTCCTCGAACACGTCCATGAACTCTCGAACTGCAGTTGGCGCTTCCTCCTTATCAACTTCCATCAACGAAAGAACACTGTTTGTCGGCCTAGCCCTAAACTCGACTGTCCCGACAGAACTGCTACCTCCAGCAAAAACAAAATTCGGATGTCCGGGAATCTGGAAAATCACTTTTTTTTGCCCTACAATCAATGTGAGCGTGGAAAGTGCCGAGAAAATCCATTTCCAAGACAACTTCATAACTGCCGGTATCGATCATCAAGAAATCTGCAAAACATGAACTGGTAAGCAATGAAACCGAAAGAAGGAAGGTAATATAACGACCATAAAACAAGGAGATGAATCAAGACTAGGACTCCAAGTTACTTAAATAGAGTACCGCATTGTAACCATGCTGCATTTCATAGTTACGATCACATAACTCCGTTCAAGTCGCCCAAACCTATTATCACAATCAAAAGAATAGGACGAGAGAAACAACAAGGAACCAAAAGGATTCAAATCGAGATGCAAAATTGTTTGCATATCGTCAAGACCAGGGTCAAGAGAAAGATATGATTTAAGAATCACGATAACAAGGTGGCAGGACATGTTCCTAATCACGGATTTTCCGATTCGTGTATTGGGTCCAATACCCAACTACAAAAGAATCAAATCCGATTAACCTAAATCCTATGGCTTTGATACCAAACAAACCCTGTCACGCCCCGCTTTCCAGAGTGCGCTAAAATCGGCACGTGACAGAGCCAGCTATGCTACCTGTGGATAGGAAACATCCCTCCACAGTCACATTACGACTGTCTAGAGATATCAAGAACAGTAGAAATAAAATAAACTATCTAGTACATGTCCATGAGCCAGAATAAACGAGTCAAGAAATAATATGGGGAAGCAATAAATCCAATGAGCAAAAACATCTGGAGAGTAAACATAACTAAACTGGATACTAACTGGATCCTCACTGCTCGGCCTAACGGCGGAAGTACTCCTGATCAGCCTGCTGCAAAGGTAGAGGATCTGGGCCATACAAAACCCAGACGTCAGTGCGTCATAATATCAACCAATAATAAATGAACAGGATACACGAGATATACAGGAATGAATTGTAAATAGTAACATGAATGTAATAAGTAAACACGGATATAGAACAGTGAAGTGTATCAATATATGTGACGTGCAGTGATTAATCTAATCTGTGCTACTGGGTTATCTATTCTAAAGTTGTTGAAATCAATTAATGTAATTCTCCATGTAACTCAAAGGATATGTCTCGTTATCCCCCGGGACCACGGATCAGGTAGTGGGAGTCATGAATGACTATGTCCCGTTATCCCCCGGGACTACGGATCAAGTAAGAATTACAAATGATTCTGTCCCGTTATCCCCCGGGACCACGGATCAAGTAATACCCTTGTAAGCTACACTTTAGTTTACACTTTTGATTTCCCATACCCCCAAGGTTATGTGTTCAAGTCAAGTATTGATAAATCTGGAGCTAATGCCAACACAGAATCAAGCAGGTATAGGTTTGTCTAAATGGACAATAGGATATGTCCGTAGGGACAACAGATCAAGATTGTCGGCATTAGTAACAAGATCAGGTATCAAGTCAAGCAGTGGTGCATCAAGTCAAGTCAGGTAGTGCATATGTGTCAAGCGGATGTTCATAATAAAACTGTAGCAAGTACGGATGCACGGTAAGAGCATAGATGCACAAATATTTTGTCAGGGATTACATCATGACTATGTAGAATGCACATTATCAAACATGGAGTGCTAATACAACAATAATATGAAACAATGTGACATGGCATGCAAGTTGGTATATAATTAATGGTATGGATGCACAAACATCGATTAGGGTTACATTTACAGTTCCAAAACTAAGTGGGATGCACATTATTAAGCATGGGGTGTTACTTCAATAATAACATGAATTAATATGATCTATAGATGCAGTTATATATATTTTAAATGATATGGATGCAAACGGGTATCTGAAAACAGTAAAACTTTAGTATGGATGTATAATGGGATGAACGGGTAACATTTTACTCATATAGATGCATAATACTATATCTAGAATGTGGCAAGATGATTTAGCATGCGAATAAATATGTAAATACTGATATGGATGCATACGGATTCATATAACTGTAAAATGATAAACTAGTAAATGCGAGATGCACAACTAAATAATATGAAATGGAAATATTCAATTGGATGCAGTATATTGTAGTATAGTATGTAACAAGATAAGTTTGTATGCACTATATATAAAATAACTTGCACGGATGCACACGGATATCCGAAAACAGCGAAACATGCAAAATGATAATGTGGGATGCATAACTAATCATTATGTGATGCTATTATTCAAATGAATATAGAATATAGTAGTATAGCATGCAGCAAGATTAACTTGCCTGAACGGATCTCAGACGGGGTGCGTACGCCGCGTACGATGTCGGTAAATGTCTCGATGCACACGCGCGCGTACGGAACAGGACCAGGCAATGCAAGAGAGTGAACACGCTGGCTGGGAACGTCCACTAGGTTGCTCAGATCGTTGGCAGCGGCACGGCTCCGGCGGGTGACCAAAAAGAACAAGAAATCAAGAAAGAAAGAAGGAGGAAGAAGAAGAAGAAGAAAGGGAAAGAAGAAGAGGGCTGTGTGTGTTAGGTGCTCTGGGTTCAGAGGAGATGGTAATGGGGTGAAGTCAATGATAGGTTGTCGAGGGTTTTCCGGTGAGGTTTCACGGTGATGCAGCTGTAGGTTTCTTGAAGTCGAGTGATCGGAGTTCTTGCGCAAGGGAGAGATTCAGGTTAGGGGAGTAGGAGAGAGGAGAGAAGGGAAGAAAGTGGTGGCAAGTATGATGTGGTCGACGGGGAGGCGAGCTCCGGCGAGGATGCAAGTGAAGGGTGCAGGCGAGGGTTTCTGGTGTCGAGTTGGGATGGTCGACGAAGAAGGTGAGGGTGGTGTCGGAAGTCGGAGGTGGTAAGGAAGAGGGAGGTGAAGACGGGGATGTAGGCCGACGAGGGTGCTGGCGACATGGGGAAGATGGTGTAGGTCGGGTTGGGTTCTTGGGTTGCGACGGGAAGGGGAGTGGGTTGTGCAGGGGAGAGAAGGTGACGGCGAGGTGCAGGCGAGGTCGGAGGGAGAAGAGGTGAGGTGAGCGGAGAGAGGCGACGACGGTGACACAAGGCGAGCACGAGGCAGGCCCGTGGGTTCGAGCGCGCGAAGGAAAAAGAAGAAGGAAAGAAAATGTGAGGGGGAGAGAGAGACGTGAGGGGTAAGTTAAAAGAAAGATTTGTATAATATATATATATATATATATATATATATATATACACACACACACGGAGGAGAGAGAGGGGGGGGAGAGAAAGATTTGTTTAATATATAAAAATATATTTTTGGTTAAAAAATCTTATATAAACTGTAATGATATAAAATAAATAAAATATTGAATTTATTTTAGATTTGGCTAATACAAAAATAGTCCAAAACATACCCGGGTTGGGACTAAAATTACGGTTTGAAAATACGGATAATATACGTGTCAACCAAAACTAAAATGCGATATCCAGGTAACGAAAATGCATACCCCCACGGACGGATGCACCTAGCATGCACGTAGCCATCCTAACGAGTCTGTTTCACTGAACGGGACGAGAACAAGATGCGCGGATGCCACGATAGGGTTAGGGGTAGCAGGCAGGCCATGCAATTTATTTTTAAAATATTTTACTTGACTTTAAATGTTATATTAAAGAAATGCAGATGCCAGATATAATGCCAGTGTGCAATATGTATAATATGAAATTGCACGGATCCACGTAACAAGCCAGGATAAATCATAAAAAGGAATCAAGACGGGTTTCTAGCAAGCGGGTCGGGTTGGATGCAAATACAGATGTCAAATACACTATTCGCACCGAAAACATAATAAATCAGGAAAATACCATAAATAAAGAAATACTCAAATTAGAACTGGTATAAATGAAGTAGGGTGTTACAATCTTCATATGCTCCAATTGGGTTGGACTCCATTGTAAGATCTTTGAAACTCTATGGAATATGCTTGCAAGCCCACCTCCGCCATCGAAGATGATCCACTTTGAAAGCTCAAGAACTTTAGCTCCAATCTCAAATTGAGACAACCTAAATAGTTAGGTTGCTAAACAATCTAGTCAGGAGTTGTACTTTCTTCTTCACCATAATTTTCTCTCATATTTTTACTTTTTCTAATTTGTTTTCTCATAAAAGTGGAGGGGGAGATGAGAGCTTCATGGCTAAAAAGAGGAAGAAGTAGAGAAATGAATCAGTTAACTATTCACTTAAAAAGAAAATGGTTATTGTTCTCCTCCGAAACACAGAGACACGACCGCGTAGGTCCGTCTTGCCTGAATTTGGGGGAAGATGCTAATTGGTGCTATCCGTCCACCTCTCCGAAGATACCAAGTTGATTTATGACACCTGTATCGAAGGTTTAAATGGATGCGGCCGATATAGCAGACTTCGTCAGATTCCCCCTCATTGAGGGGTTTTTGATTGTGGGGACGCTCTTCCCTACAGACGCAAGCCCCTGCAGTTAATACGCTAACGCATCGCGGTAACCACTTTCTCCTTCTCTAGATGGTCAATTCGTGTCGTGGGTGTTTGTTTTGTTTTTGGTTGCCCGTGGATTGTATACGGAGACTAATTTATGTTGTCGCCCGTAGGGCGTGGATTAGTCCAAATCCGTATTTTCTTAGATTTGGGTTTGGGGTTGGGTTTAAGGATACGTTAGTCTTATTTGAAACTAAGATCAACTTAAACGTATGTTAAGGATACGTTAGTCTAATTTCATACTAAGATCAACTTAACGGGATCGTTTAGATCCAACAACAGAGCATTCGGGCTCTATTGTTTAGTTTAGGGATATTGCGGTCGATTACCAATTTAAGGACATGGTGGTCCAAGGTTAAGGACATCATAGTCCATGGGTTTAAAGGACCCCACAGTCCAAGGTTAAGGACGTCATAGTCCATGGGTTTAAGGACCCCACAGTCTAAGGTTAAGGACATCATAGTCCATGTAAAATCTGGTTGTCAGGACCCGTCACCTCTCTGAAGACGTTGAAGGATTACAACAACATATATCAGAGGAGTGAAGAGATGTACCCTTAAACCAATATTGGTTAGGAAATCTGTAATTGGATTGATTTAAGGATCGTTAATCTCGTTTGAGATTAAGATCAACTTAAACGTTTGTTAAGGATATGTTAGTCTAATTTTAGACTAAGATCTACTTAACAGGATCATTTAGATCCAACAAAAGAGCATTTGGACTCTATTGCGGTCCAAGTTCAGATGCAAGCAGGGGTTTGGAAATGCACCAAATAGTTATTAGTCATCGGGACCCACCACCTCTCTGAAGACATTGAAAAATTACAACGACATGTATCAGAGGTGTGAAGAGATGTACCCTCGAACCAAAGTTAATTGAAAGGGCAATGTCATATGTGATGACCAATTTTGGAAGACAAAAGTGTGTTTGAGGTTCAGTCAAAAGGGGAATCTCGCCTCTGGAAGATTTAGCCAATTTAGGCTAAGACTGATTTGCAAATAGTGTTAAACACTAGCACATATTTGGCGATCACGTGTTCCCACGTGATGCATTTAAAATAGTGTTAAACACTAAGGATGCAGTGCTAAAATAGTGTTAAACACTAAAAGTAAAGCGCTCACGTGGGGTCACGTGAGGCGCCCTAGGATTGGGTCAAGCCTCCCTTATTTTATTCTCAGAATAAGTGTTAAACACTTTTAGTCTTCCAGGCCATCACGTGTGGGCACGTGATGAGCATCCATGCACTGGATATTAAAGGGATTTGCTAGGGGTCACGTAGGGACACGTGAGGGCGCCCATGCATTGGATTTTAATCCTTCAGTTCTTTCCATCTTCTCTTTTTTAAAGAGGTGTTTGTCAGGGGTCACGTGGGGACACGTGAGGGCGTCCAAAGTCTATTCTGCCTTTATTTTTGAGAAGTTTGTTCAGGGGTCACGTGGGAGCACGTGACCCGATCTCATTCATTCTATTCTGACCATTGAGGGGGAGGGTCACGTGTTGCCACGTGATCAGGTTTACGTGCATGGAGAGTATTAAGTCTCTTGTTTAAGAATTAAATTCTGTGGTAGGGTTAAACCCTAATTTTGTTTAAAGGAATTAAATTTCTATGAATATGGAAGAATTAAATTCTTTAAACCCAACTCTCCCTCTAAGTTTTGGCTTTGCATGGCAGAATCTCCCCGATGAAAATTAAATTCTCAACTTATGGGGAGATCTGCTTTTGCAGATCTTCAACCATGAAGAAGAACTAAGTTCTTGTTTTAAGGGTTAAACTCTGTCTCTATTGGAGGAATTAAATTCCTAAGTATTTGGAAGAATTAAATTCTTCAAACTCAATTCTCCCTCTAAGTTCTGGATCTGCATGGCAGAATCTCCCCGATGAGAATTAAATTCTCAACTTATGGGGTGATCTTCTTCTGCAGATTTTCAACCAAAGGAAGAACAAAGTTCTTATTCAGAAGAGTTAAACTCTTAGTTTGAGAATTAAATTCTCTTTTTGTTTTGTGGAGCTTATGATCTCTTTCCCTTTCTCACCTAGGGTTTCTTTCTCTTCTGAGGAAATCTTCTTTTCTCTCTGAAGAATTAAATTCTCTTCTTTTTTCTCTCTGTTCTTGTATATCTTTTTTCTTTCCTCTTGGCTTTTATTTATAGGAGAAAGAAAAGAATCAGTTTGTTTAGTAAATCTTTCATTGAAAGATTTTAATTGATTTTGTAACCAACATGATCTTTTAGATCACTCAGTGAATTTTATTCACCATTGGATTTTTAATCCAAAAGATCTTTTATCTGTTATTCCTAGCAAATTTCAGGGAAATTTTTCCTTGTATAGAATTTTTCTATAAATTGATGATTTTTAATCACCATTGGATTTTTAATCCAACAGTGCTCCACTTTACCGAGCACAATCTTTTTGTTTGGAAAGATCCAAGGAAATATTTTTCCAATTAGGGTTTTTGATTTCCCTTAATTAGAATTTAATTCTATTAGTTCAGAAGGTTTAAGAGCCTATCACATGTTATCACATGACCCCACTGATTGACTAATTAATTAGAATTTAATTCTATTGGTTTAGAGGGCTCAGGAACCCATCACGTGTTGGCGCGTGACCCCACTGATTAATTATTTAATTAGAATTTAATTCTATTGTTTCAGAAGGTTTAAGAGCCTATCACGTGTTGGCACGTGACCCCACTAATTAATTATTTCCAATTAATTATTTATTTTATTCAATGCCTACAGGCTTTGCCTGTAAATGGTCACGTGTCTGCACGTGATGCCCGGTCACGTGTGGGCACGTGATGCTTCATAACTTTTGATCCCGGATGAATTATGAGGCCCATAATATATCAAATTGAAGGATTTTTCGAGAAGCTTTCGATACCATCAGAATTTAGCCGTTTCTCATTCGAGAGTTTGTTAAAATGCTGCCCGGAAAATACTGGTTCGCATTTTCTTCCTTAGATTACACGTGCATAGCATATTTGCTTATAACTTTTGATCCCAGATGAATTATGAAGCCCATAATATATCAAATCGAAGGCTTTTTCGAGAAGCTTTCGATACCATTAGAATTTAGCTGTTTCATATTCGGGGGTTTGTCAAAATACATCCCGGAAAATACTGGTTCATATTTTCTTAAACGTATCGCTGCCATTTGATACCTTGGGCTCTTTTGCGAAAAAAAATTTGGCGGGAACAAATGCCCCCCACTACTTTGCCCATGTAAGTATATACGTGGGTGAAGTAGTGCAGAGTAATTCATAGCGTTTGACCAGTTTTGAGTTGGTATATAATTTTCAGAATCTTGATCTGAGAAGATAACGAGCAGACACAAGCGTCGCCATTTATCATTGACTCAAATCTCGACTCTTAAGGGATATATTTCCAAACCCTCAGCTCCATGAGCCGCACCCTTCTATTTCTTTATGTTTTACTCTGGCGTAAAGTAGTTTATATGCTAATGAGTAACTTCTCCATTTCAGTGACATGTAGCTTTGGCAAGTATGGCCCATAGATGGTAGATAACAGCTCATCTTGAACTCTTTATAAGGTAGCGATGGCTTAGGAAACAGGGTTAGGATCTGTTGCCTAAAACTTTTCAACTTTATGAGCCGTGAGGGTCTCATAAAGACTTTTCTCCCTACGGGTCGAGAGGATCTCGTAGGTGTATTTTCTCCTTAGGAATCATGAGGATTTCTAAGTGTGCTTTCTCTTGAGAGTCGTAAGGATCTCACAAGAGAATTTTCCCGCTTATAAGTCGAGAGGACTCATAAGTGGTTATTTCCATCCTCGTCGATATTCGACTTCGGAGAGTGTGGCCTGTGGATAGTCCATGTTGACCTCTTTGCAGGGCAGTGATGGCTTGGGGGACAGGGTTATGATCTGCCACCCAAGACTTTTCAAATTTATGAGCCGTGAGGGTCTCACAAAGACTTTTCTCCCTATGAGTCGAAAGGATCTCGTAGGTGTATTTTCTCCTTAGGAATCGTGAGGATTCCTAAGTGTGTTTTCTCTTGAGAGTCGTAAGGATCTCACAAGAGAATTTTCTTTCTTACAAGTCGAGAGGACTCGTAAGTGATTGATGAGTTGACCTACTCCTGAGTCAAGGCATTGCTTCAACAGGGAGGTCAAGGGTTGACTTTGGTTTGTCTGTGTACCTCCGAGTCATGGAACTGGGAACTTTGTCGCGGCTCCGCTTTGCTGACATTGTATATTCCTGCAGAGACACTGATTTCTCTGCGGGTTGGCGTGAATCGAGATGTTCTCGTCAAGGACACTGATTTCCCTGAATCGAGGTTTTGCCAAGGACATTGATTTCCCCGGAGTCGAAACGAATCAAGATATCCCTGCAAAGACACTGATTTCTCTGCGGGTCGACGCGAATCGAGGTGCTCTCGTCAAGAACGCTGATTTTCCTGAATCGAGGTTTTTGCTAAGGACGCTGATTTCCCTGGAGTCAAAACGAATCAAGGTATTCCTACAAAGACGCTGATTTCTCTGCGGGTCGATGCGAATCGAGATGCTCTCGTCAAGGACGCTGATTTCCCTGAATCGAGGTTTTTGCCAAGGACA
The DNA here is from genome assembly GCA_030015575.1 of Agapanthus africanus. Taxonomy (NCBI): domain Eukaryota; kingdom Viridiplantae; phylum Streptophyta; class Magnoliopsida; order Asparagales; family Amaryllidaceae; genus Agapanthus; species Agapanthus africanus. The sequence continues at coordinate 28,891,246 of CM057350.1, forward strand.
TTGATTTCCTCGGAGTTGAAACGAATCAAGGTATTCCTGCAAAGACACTGATTTACTTGTGGGTCGACGCGAATCGAGATGCTTTTGTCAAGGACGTTGATTTCCCTGAATCGAGGTTTTTGCCAAGTACGCTGATTTCCCTGGGGATTGAGACGAATCGAGGTGTTATCGCAAGGATGCCCTAACGTCACAGTTAATCTCTGCTCTTTACGACAGAGGTCCGTTAGGGTTTATGGTACTAAGGTTTTGTCCGTCGTACCGTCGTATTGGCTGATGTATTCCTCGATAGGCAATCTTGCTGTTCGAGTAGCCTTGCAACTATCGTGTCTCTGATCCCTTCGGGGGCTGGACAAGATGTCTTCAAGCAATCTTCCTAGGCAGTTTAACCGTCGGAAGAGCAAGCGTTAGGAATTTTGCCATGCCGCTTTTTACTTGAGATTAGGCTCGGTTTGGGGAGCCCCGATGAGTATAACTACTCCGCGCTGGTGTGGGATGATCTCCGATAGTCTTTCAAGTTTTATATGAGTTGCCGTCAAGACCCTGAAGCTAGGAATTTGGCCTTTGCTTTGTGTGCCGGCATTGCGTCTGCTGTATCGAAACGAATGTCGCGGTTGTTTCTAGGTTGTTGGTGAACCGTCAAGGATTGGAACTAGGGATTTTGCCGTGGCTCCGTTGTTTGATTGCCGCGTCTAAATTCTGCTGGAGGAAGAACGCTATGGTGATATCTCGTCTGCTGTATCAAGACGAACGACGAGATGGTGACCACTCCGCGCTGGTGTGGGATGATCTCCGATAGTCTTTCAGGTTTTACATGAGTCGCCGTCAAGACCCTGAAGCTAGGAATTTGGCCTTTGCTTCGTTTGCTGGCATTGCGTTTGCTGTATCGAGATGAATGTCACGGTTGTCTCTAGGTTGCGCGTGAACCGTCGAGGCTTGGAACCAGGGACTTTTCCATGGTCCGTTGTTTTGACCATGGGGTGACATTGCGTCTGCTGTAACGAGACGAATGCTGAGGTGGAGCTGGGATTTTTCCATCACTCCGCTTTGTTTCGATCATGAGGTCTTTCGTTGACGTTGCATCTGCATCCTGCTGGACTGCGAAGGAATGTCGTTGTTGACATTGCGTCTGCTATAACGAGACGAATGCTGAGGTGGAGCTAGGATTTTGCCATCATTCGGCTTCGTTACGACCATGAGGTCTTTCGTTGACGTTGCATCTGCATCCTGCTGGACTGCGAAGGAATGCCGTTGTTGACATTGCGTCTGGTGTAACGAGACGAATGCTGAGGTGGAGTTGGGATTTTGCCATTACTCCGCTTTGTTTCGACTGTGAGGTCTTTCGTTGACGTTGCATCTGCATCCTGCTGGACTGCGAAGGAACGCCGTTGTTGACATTGCGTCTGGTGTAACGAGATGAATGCTGCGGTGGAGTTGGGATTTTGCCGTCACTCCGCTTTATTTCAACCGTGAGGTTTTTCATTGACGTTGCATCTGCATCCTGCTGGACTGCGAAGAAACACCGTTGTTAACATTGCGTCTGCTATAACGAGATGAATGCTGAGGTGGAGTAGGATTTTGCCGTCACTCCGCTTTGCTGATGTTGCATCTGCTGTAACGAGACGAATGTTGAGGTGGTCTCTAGGTTGTCTGTAAACCGTCGAGACTTGGCTCTCTTTCGGATGGAGCCTGGAGGAAGGTATGGTTCCCTTTTTGTTTGTGCCCCTGGATTGTATACAGGGATCGATGTGATCTTACCTGTAGGGCAAAAAGTTTCATTATATATATATTTTTTCTTTCCACGATGCTCTATCATTTCAGATTTTATATCGTGAAAGTCGCGATTGCCCAATCATTTTGGCTATTTTTCGCGGTGCCCAATCATTTCGGCTATTTGTTTTATTTACTCGCTGCTTTTTATTGCGAGTTGCCCAATCATTTCAGCTATTTTATATGCATACATTTTTTTACTTGCTGATTTTTATGCAAGTTGCCTCATCATTTCAGCTATTTTATATGCATACATTTTTTTACTTGCTGATTTTTATGCAAGTTGCCTCATCATTTTGGCTATTTCATATGCATTTATGGCTTGCTGGTTTTTCGCTGCGAATTTGTGATTTGATACCGATTCAGGCATTAGTATCGCTACAACTGGGATATTGCCAAGAGCGAATCTTCATTTGCCTTTGTGGATGTCGAACAAAGGTGGCTTAGTAAACAGGGTTAGGATCCTGTCGACTAAGACTGTTGACTTCATAAGCCGTAAGGGTCTCATGAAGGTATTTCTCCCTACGAGTCGTGAGGATCTCGTAAGTGAGTTTTCTTCTTAAGAATCGTGAGGAATCTTAAGTGTATGGTCTCTTACAAGTTGTAAGGATCTTACAAGAGTGCTTTCTCCTTATAAGTCGAGAGGACTTATAAGGGTTGTTCACCGTGTAGACATATCCCAAGTCGCTGGTGGGACTTTATTAGGGAAATGTTTATTCATGCCCGTGGATTGTATACAAGGGTCGAGACGCTTGTAGGGCAAAATTGGAGATTGTGATGGCTTAAGAACATGTTCAGATCCCTGTAACTTAAGGCTTTTGAGCCCTATGAGCCGTGAGGGTCTCAAAAAGGAATTCTCCTAATGAGTCGTGAGGATCTCATAAGTGTAAGTTCTCCTCAGGAATCGTGAGGATTCCTAGGTGTGTTGCTCCCTTGTGAGTCGTAAGGCTCTCACGCGGGTGGTTTCTCCTTACAGGGTCGAGAGGACCTTGTAAGTGTCTTTTAACGGGATTGCGCCCTTTCGGGTTTCCACAAAACTCGCTGGTAGTCCTGCTGTTTTTACTCATGGAGCCATTTCGGGTTTTCATCCGTGCCCATCTTGCTTGTGGACGTACCTTTTTTACCATGTCAGCCTGGCGATGACGCGGGTTTGTAGTAGTTTAAAGACGTTTCGGTCATAGGTCCGAAATTTTTCGGGAAACGTACGATTACGCAGCTAGATTTTCTCGCAAGTCTTCGCATCTTTTGCGTCGGAGGTGGATTCCTTAAAGAGAGGGCTGGGGGCGATTTCTTCGTAAGAGTCGCTTCCAAAGGTGATAACTTGTGATCCCTTGGTGTCGGCTATATGACAGTTGCCAGCGGCTCTTTTGTCCAAATCCAAATCTTTTGGGAGTTTAACTCCAAATCTAAACCTAATTCCTGTTTAGGAGTTCAACTCCAAAGCCCCTCAGGAGTTCAACTCCCAGCACAGGGGCTAAGCCCTTTTCTCTGCCGGTGTTTCCAGCAGTCGCGCGCCCAGGGGATAAGCCCTTTCTCTGCACGTGACCCGCTGGCGCCCATCAGCCACGCGCCGTGCACGTGACCCGCTAGCGCCCAGCGGCCACACTCCAGGCACGTGACCCGCGGGCGCCCGGTGCCCACATGCAGGGCACGTGACCCGTGGGCGCCTACACGCCATTCACACATCCTTAGGACGCTCCTCACCTCTCTTTTTCCCTCACGTTCCACACTCAAAACACGTCCCCTGTTAGAAGAAATTTATAACCGGGCGTTGCTAGCCCTCTTGACCCCTAGCCACTATCCGGGTAGCGGGACCCCGTAAACTCTACGAGGAACACGATACGTCTAAGTCCCCTTCAAAACACAATACACGCACACTGCACATTAAGTTCGCATGACTTGTTTCACCCGTCAATTGGAGGTTCTCTAGCTCCAAAAGCGAGGGGTAATTAATGGCAGTTTAGTTCGCGGCTGTCGGAGATTCGGATCCCCACAATCAATAAACCCTAGCCTACCTCAGACAGGAGGAATCTGTAATATGCCTGACAAGTGACGTGTATTTCCCATCTCAATGGGTGACGAAAAACACCCTACACACACAAGACAAATGAAGATCTTAGATCGACAGACTAACCTGTACTAATGCCACCAGAGACCTGCTACCTGACGATAGGTATATTACCATCTAGCATGATCTTGGCGAGCCTGTCCAGTGTAACTCATAACCCAATGAGCACCTGTATACAATCTCGGTGACTGACTAACACCAATGGCTGTAAGACCGGCCATCGCCCCTCATCGAGGTCAAGAAACGTATACACTAGTCTACTATGGAATATCGATGCCCAGTCTCGATATTCCCACGATTAGGAACATTTAAGGATGTGCTTATAGACTACCCAGTTCTCATAAGTGTGATTGCCACAATAACCCTGGTAGTCAAACATAAATCCTATGGGTTCTATCAACATGTAATAGTGATATGCAATACCACACAAGATATTTACATGATGATAAAGTCAAACCAGATAGCATACTATCATCTCGAGTGAGACTATTTTATCTATATAGGTCCACCCTCAATCATCATAATCGCCTGCTTACGATTACAATAATTGCCTTAAGGGCACTATATCCAATAATCTCCCACTTGCACTTAAGGCTAATTATTGCGGTATTGCGTACGCACAGTCCGTGTATTACCGAATACCCAACTTCTCTACTAATCAGTTTCGCAAACCAATTTTGAAGAAACAATCGTGTTCAAGAAATAGCCTCAGTGAGTGGATCCGCTCCATTGTTTCTATCTGTATCTCTATATATCTCAATTTCATGAAGAACGAACATCTCCCAAAATGAGTGAAACCTGTCTCAGAACTTGTCTAGATATCTGATGAGACCAAGTTCATAATATGAACACCAAATCTAACAAATTTCTTAGACAGAACCATCCACTGAATTTAATCAATATCCTGCGCCATGCCTACTTCAGTATCCGCTTGGATCCCTGTCCAATATACTGCCCCTCAGAAGAGGGTAAACTTATAATTCTGGCAGTCGCTCTGTCATCTATGTCACATTAGAAGCCACAACCGGTAACCGCCTCCAGTAGGAAGTTGCCATTACCATATAACAAGAACATTCTCTTATGTTCATAACTGCTTCCCTTTATTTCTCCAGGATTGGATTAATATCTGCTTACTGCAGCTAGTGCAAAAGCAACATTATCTATGTCTTGTATGTAGAAACACCTGTGACAAGCACAGTTTAACCGATTATAGTATAGGAACCACACTTTCTATCCGGAATATGTCATCGAAATCTCTGGACAGTACTCCCTACTACCTTCTTACCAGGTTTATCTGTTGTTTTGATAAAGTCAAACACTATGACTGTCACATTAAAACATATGATCTATCTCCGCTATACCTACTGTAGTCTATAAATAGATATAAGCACCTTTCCCACCACACTTCCACTGCTCCCACCGACTACAACAACCATTTGGTAGAGTCATATAAACGTACACTTCTAAAAGATCATTTAGAATGACGTTTTAGTCATCCACCTGCTAAGTCTCATAGTCAAGGGCGGCAGTAGAGGTAAGCTTCGGTCACATACCATGATGCAAACCTCCATGCCACCGTCTATGAGGAAACCGAAGTACCTCTCGGATGGCTGAGGTTACCCACTAAATATGCGGAGTGACTTACGGATCGTCGAATCCAATTGAATTCTTAAGTTCTGCTAAATTTTCAGTAATCATTTGTAGTTCTAGAATCATTTCCAGTTCTACTATACTCCCACTAATATTTTCTGAAAAGAATCCATTTTACTAAAACCTGTGGTGAGTCAAGAGCAAAATAAATTTTGATATTGCAAATGGTAGAAAGTTAATCCCTTGCCTATGCCCGGGATAACCCATAAACTACCATTATTAAACGTGTCTTGAGTTTATCCGGATTCTGGTTTTAAGCATAAGCTGGAAAACTCTATATACCTTAATATCGTTAAGATATGAACCATTCCATATCCATATAGAAACCGAGACACTAATTTAGATGGAACCAGATTCAAATAGTATGCAGCAGTTTCTAGTGTACAGCCACCTTAATGGGAGAGGGTCCTTACATCATTACTCATCAAGGAGCGCATCCACAGATGAGTAACCTGTCTAAGAAACAATACTCTCAACATCACTATAGTGGAATACCTAGCAGAAGTATCTACATCTTTGATCATCTCAAAAAATCCTGACACCTCCAATGTATGGTTCTCTACTTTATTCTTGTACCTATGAACTTTTCTAGATTTTGGACCCTGCATAAATGCATGCCCAGAACAAGAGAAATTATAGGTTAATGGAATACAGTACGAGTATCAACCCCTTGTCCTACTGACACCAAACAACATACAATGCTTTGTATAAGTCTCTTGAGTCTACTAACTCAAACCCTGTGTGTCGTAAGTTGAAAACTCTATTTTGGTTAAGAAGAATTACAATGTTATTGAATGCACCTTAGCTAATCATCAACTGATAAAGGTAAATGTTATAAACATAATATCAAAAAGTTATATCTCACTTTATAAAAAATAAAGATACAGATATATCGGTTTGAAATTGGTGCACAATAACGGATATTCAAAACCAACTATTTGCCATCAGGCTAACCAAGGCGATTTTCTCAAACATCACCAATTCCAAAGAATTTTGACATCGAAGATCTAATCACCCAATTTCCAATATTCTGCTCCCACTCATCATCTGTAATACTATACAGATATGAGAATCCAGTCTGGTCAATACATACCCTGGAGTCAGAATCAATTGGAAAAGCAGTTTTTCAATTACAAGTGTACAGGAAAAGTCAAACATTAAAATGTTTCGAGTGATGGCTGGGTATTCCTTGTAATGCCTCTTCCATTATCTAGATCCATGAAACTAGTTGCAATTTCCATTGCTCTCACTTCAATCTCTTCATTTGTCTTTACTTCTTACTTTCTGTACACTGTACTTAGGCTAATTTGTTTTCTTCCTTTCCTAATTTTGGGCACCTACCTAACGTTTGGAAGAAGACTATCCAATAAGCATAATGGGTGTACTCTCCTAATACTAGAAGCTCTCGCAATATAAGAGAAGGTAAAGGGTAAAGACAACCGAATAATCTTGTTCACTTTCCCTAAAACCGAAATCCATCCTCGAACTGAAATAAATTTCTGGGAGTTCGTATGTAACTATACGATATGGTTTTATCCATTTTATATGGATCTTTGTAGTGATACGGAATGTTCTGGAGAAAGCTAAGGGTAAAGTAGGAGGGATATGGATATATGCGACTTTTTCGTGAATCTAGACGATCCAAAGTCAAATGGTAAAAGGTCCGATTTAACTTGGTTTTAGAGTTTTTAGTTTAAGGGGGTCATGGTCGCAGCCAAAGAGAGAGAAAAGAACACTCAGCGTGCACTCTAAGCTAGATTAGATTGGTTAATCATTTTATCTAATCAGGATGGCTCTCACTGTTTCCTCGAATTCTCCTTCAAATCCTAAAAGGAGAACTGGTTGGGACAACCCGAGGAGTATTGCCTACTCATCAGTAGGAATCACGACCCAACTATCATCGCGTAGCAACATGATGGAATACACTCATGTCACTACACTCCAGAAGTTATGCGCATACTTGACAAGTTTCATTTATGTTTGAAACTCTTGATGTGGTTTTTATCCCTAACGGCTTATTGTAGGGTGTTTTTCGCCACTCCATTGAGATGGGAATGTGCGCGCTTGTCAGGCATATACAAATTCCCCTTTCCTAGGGTAGGTTGGGGTTTATTGATTGTGGGGATCCGAATCTTCGGCAACTACGGACTAAGCTGTCGTTAATTACCTCTCGCTTTTGGAGTGAGGGAACCTCCGATTGACGGGTCAATTTGGTCATGCGAACTCAATGTGCCGTGTGCGTGTGTTGTGTTTTGGAAGGGACTTGGATGTATGGTGGCCACGCAGAGTTTACTTGAGTCTCGCTATCCAGATAGCGAGCTAGGGGTTAAGGGGGCTAGCAGTCCCCTTGCGAGATGCAGGACAGCGTCCCGTTAGAAATTTTTTCTAACAGGGGACGTGTTTTGAGTATGGAGCGTACAGGAAAAAGAAGTGAGGAGTGTCCCAAGGACGCATGAATGACGCGTGGACGCTAGGTGCCTGCGGGTCACGCGTGAGGCACATAGGCGCCAGCGCCTCACGCGCCCAGCACGTGGGCGTTGGGCGCCTGCAAAAAAGGGGGGCTTAGCCCCGGGACCAGGAGTTAAACTCCCGAGAGAATTTGGAAACTCTTAGAAAAAGGGAGGATTCTTATTTTGATTGGAGTTAAACTCCTAAAAAGGTTTTGAGTGGAGTTAAACTCCCAAAAGGATTTTATTTATAGAGTTAAATTCCAAAAGATTTTGACAAATGGAGTTGAACTCCCAAAAATCTTCGGGGATGATCAAAGGGGACCCCTTTCTTCTTCCTTGAGCCCTGGATCCTCTCTTAAGCCTCGGATCTTCCCTAAAGTGGGATTTTTGGAGATGGGTCTCCTTCTTCCTCCTCTATGTTGGCTGGATCTTGGAGAAAATGGGGTGAGACTTAAAAATCTCCCCTTTTATAGATTTGATGGGAGATCTAAGCTCCCTTTCGTGGGTTTTATGGTAAAAAACTATTTCTTTTTGGAAAAGAAAGAGTTAAACTCTTGATTTAATTCAGAAAAGAGAAGAAGGTTTAAAACCTTGAGTAAGGAGAAGGAGGCACAGAACCTTAATTTTTGAGAGGAATGAATTATTGTTCTTCATTTCATTATCATGTTACCTTATATAGGCATACAAGTTTACATATAACCCCTTGGGTTTTACAAATGGCATTTTACCCATCCCATACCTCATGTGCGTACTTCTTTTGTACATGAGCCATGAGCTTTACAAAAATTTGACTTTATACTCATTTTCCTTATATTTATTCATAAAAATTATATCAAAATTATTTATTACATAATTTTCATTTTGGCATAGGGCAGGCCGGCCGCGGGGCTCGACTTGAGCATGGACCTACTTGACCTGGGCTTGGGACCTCTTACTTGAGGTTGACTTTGACTTTGACTTGGTCAACAGGGGTGTAATTTTTGACCCCAACACTTATGATCTTGAGTAGGTCAACAAACCATAAATCGCTAGTCAAGTTCAACCTGTCATTTTAACCCACCTGCACGAGCCGTTAACTAGGTCAATAAGGCCGCACGATTGTCCTAACCAATCACATATCTATGCATGGAAAAGCACCACCTACCTACCTCATACTACGCCTTGAACAGATCAACAAACGCAGCACAAATACTAAATACTACTAATCTGAAATGACGGAGGGCTACAGCTGGTTTTTGGCGAAAAACCTTTAACGTAATGAACTTGATAGCGTTGAAGGAACTCGGATAGTTTTGAAAATGAGTGGTTTAGACTCTGCTTTTAAAATGAGTGGTTTTGTAGAAAACCGATGGTTTTGAAGAAAACCGAGTAGTTTATAGTCACATAAACTTTTACCAAAGAGGTCACTCCCTGTGAAGGAATCTAGGCTCTTTCCTCATTGAATGAGGTGCAGGATATTCCTAACTGAATACCTCGACGCAAAACAAAAAGAAACGCTTATAGTTTTCGAAAATTGGTTTCAACAATATCATTTAAGTTTATTTTTCTTGCATTAATCAGAATTAATGCAGTCCTATCAATTAATCATATCATACCAAAAAGAACGAAAATAGACACGCACATATATGTCATCTGCATTCGCCACAGGGTCCCGGGTCTTCACCGTATGGTTACTTAACTTATAGCATGGCGGGGATAGGACTAACACGGAGCAAAACATATATAACGTCTACTAAATATATATATAATATATAAATATTTGTCTCACGCCTGATATCAAGCAACATCACAGAAGCATCACACAGAAGCAATCACAATATGGAAATGCGGATAAACTAGGAAAAGTACATTTCAATGGAGCCAAATATGAAATGCAATTTTTGTGGTCATGTGGATAGCCCGTAGTATCAGATCCTAGACCCCTAAGAGTGCGGCAAGCCACCCGCCAATCCCAGAAATGAGGCAATTCTAATCAACGAAGTGAATGGGCCACCCGGCACTTCCAGAATCCGGTGACATGGGCACCCTTCCGCAGGTCAATCCTATCCCCCTATGAGTGCGGCGAGTAGCCCGCCAATTCAAGACTAAGGAATCTCGGTCTCAACACCATGATATGGTGGCCCGTTGCCCTCTAAAACCTGGCTACTCGAGCACTCCACCGCGGTGTAAATCTAGCACCAGTAAAGAATACCTGAATGTACAACGGTGACTACGTCCGCAATCAGGACGCGCCCGAAAGAATAATACAAGCCGCAATGACGGCAGTCCACATGTCGAACGCTCACCATGTAATATAAATATACGTTACATCACAGAGCTATCTAATACTACGTACACCGGGCTATCCATCACGACAATCCAACAAACCATAAACACAGAGCAATACAGAACATCAATGCGAGTATCAATTTCGTAACCCTGTCTAATTAATACCTATAGCAATTAGACGACGTTTTACCAAACGTTATGATACTCAAAGTCGCAGAATAAGCACGCATCAAATCCGTAACCAAACTATCACTAACCCGTAAAGTTATACGTTCAAAATTCCAAACAATTTGAACTTCAATCGCAAACTGACGCATCAAAAACCTCTCATTTTTGCACGGAAATGAAACCTGTTAAACCCCAAACCCCCCAACACAATTTCCTACAAAATTTGAGCCTTGATTTAGCCCTGAACAGAGCTGAATCAAGGATGGAATCGGCCCTGAAACGGGGCTGGAACAGCCTCGGAACAGCCACAATTCGGGGCTGATCTAGGCTGATTCCAGCCCCCGTTTCGGGCTGTTTCGACCTTGGTTCAGCCCTGTTTCGAGGCCGAAACGAGCAAAAATCGGATGGGTATTTGGCAATTATGTGCCTACACAAAATTCATGGTCTGGATCAAGAATTTGGTGGCTCTGACACAACAAAATCGAGAGCTTTTCAAGTAAGTTTTCAAAACAAGGTTTTACTAAAAAGGGTTAATGAATTCTTTCGGATACAAATTATCAAGTTTAATTCTTTAGTTTGGCTCTGATACTATGTTAGGAGACCTTGAGCTCACTACTAGGATTTTAGAACATACAAAACTAGGTTTAAAAATTTTATAGTAAGCTCAAGTCTACATAAACTAGGATCTAGGCTAAAGAATTCAACATAATAAAAACCAAGAGTTTTCATTCAAGGTTAGAACCATACAGCCTTTGAAACATTTTCATATGTTCTAATTGGGTTGGACTCCATTGTAGGATTCTTGAAACTGTCACGACCCGTAATTAAGCACGTGACCGGCACTTAAATTACGCAGACGTGATGTAAATCAAGTAAACCGAAGCACAGAAAATCTAAACCGTTTTGCGGAAAATAGTGGGGGTGCAGTTTTGAAATAAATGTATAATGAATCATGTTTTGTCTTTTAAAATTTCGGACAGCACCTCCCTTGTATATTTTGATCCAAAAACATATACACAACAATATATAGGCATCCCCAAGCGGGAGCTAGCTCTTCACCAACTGGCAGAATCACAACCACGCAATAACATATATACGACGTCCAACGGCGAAAAATCAACCCAGAAAGAACTAATAAAGAAGCAAGACATCAAAACTCAAGAAAGCGATCAAAAACACATCGCTCTAAGTCTCGCACAAAACCCAAGTCTGATTAGGTCTACCAATATACAATTTCTAGTCTCTGATCTGATGGAGTTTATCTAGATACAATAGAGTATAACAGTACGAGAGTGGGCACGATCCAACATGTATCCCATCTACCAAAGCAAACACCATGGATGAAGCTGTGTGCCAGCAAAACCGCAACTGATCCCAAGCGGTCAAACCTGCAAGAACTGTGACACAACGGGGGTGAGTTGCCAACTCGTGAGTAGAAAATATCAGCAAGTAGAAATCGAATAAAACAATGATTTCCTAGGTCACTATATCCTGAAGGTAATACTATGATATCTAGGGTGACCAAGTATGCATATATGTCAACAATCGAGTCAATGCAATGACATATATAAATAAACATCCGACATCATATACCTGTATGCATGTGGATATCATCCACGTGTCCATCAATGACAAAACAATATCATGGGACCTGAGTGTCCAACACCAACACTCGAAACATCATGATAACATGTGTCTAATATATATGAAGATATCAATCACGTGTATCCATCAACAACACATCAAAATCATGGAACCTGAGTGTCCAACACCGACATTCGAAACATCATGAAAACCCGTGTTCAGTATCGACACGTAAATCCTCATATCTCTTTCCCTCGGACTCCATCAGTCTGGATCGACCTACGGCTCTCTTAGTCCGGATCGGCCCATATCATCTCACGACTCCGATCGGTATCCTCCAGATATCCGCCGAGTACAAAACTATCACCGGTAGGTAGTGCTCCCCTGCCAGGCTCATCGTCTACATCTCGAGTTTCTTGCCCTGGGGTACCACACTGGGTCCACTATGTACCCGCAAACGGCCGCATCCAGCTCCTCGAGTCGGGTATCACATAACTCATAACCGAGAAAACACATGGTGGACGTCTCGAAATATCATATCAAGAGAAACCGCGTAATTAAAATAATACATAATTTCTTTTGAAATTAAACTGCGGCTCTCAAATCCAGAGATCTAATAAAAAAAGCATCTCAATGCATATAACCATAAAGTACAATGTATGCAACATAGAATAGTAATATGAACATATCGGGTAAATCATCCAAGCATATAACCATAAGGTGCGATATATGCTGTATAGAGTGGTAATATGAGCATATCGTGTATATCATGCAAACATATAACCATAAGGTACGATGTATGCAGCATAGAAGAGTAATATGAGCATATCGTGTATATCATGCAAGCATGTCAAGTGATAGTACTGAACAATGAGTGTACTTTTACTTTTAAGATTTATATCATGATAGAGCAGTTCTCCTGTATAAAAGGCACGAAAATTCTACTGTATAAGTGACATGGCAATTCTACTGTATAAGTAACATGGCAGTTACCGATGAAGAATGTGTGTGAGCCGGCAAATCGGTGTTTGTGTAACATGTGCATCAACGGTAATTATGCAGGAGTACTAGCAATAATATCATATAGCATTAAATATCGGCACGTGGTATGTACATCACGAGGGGTAATATTCTACACAACATAAACAATAAATGAGTGTATCTATCTACACAAGAATCATATGATCACTTTTAAACGATACACATCGTCACTTTTAAAACAGGTATGGTTCAGGTGGCAATCTTTATATCGGCGATCCCACCTCATAACATCCGATATGACAATAATTCTCGATCATCATCCCCAAATCACTAGCGCGGATCAATTATCCGGTACATCTCATCACGTACGGTAATCCGCCGTACGGGGTCATCAAACAAAATAGGGAATCTATCGACCTATACAATAATGAGGGTACGGATCTAAAGTCTCATACGGTATATTCCTCATTATACACATAAATAGATATATACACATATATCTCAAATTATATTTGTATAAACGTCATATCTTATTAATTCCGCAACACCTCTATCTCAATCTCGTGTCGTGTTTATCGATCTCGAACTCACCTCATACTATTATCAACTCATACTTGTTCTCTTTCAGTTCGTACCTATCATGATTTACTTCTCATTTCGTATTCTCATATATTAATATATTTATTAGTGTCAACTTAATCATATCATATCTTACTAAATCCTATAATCATGTCTATAGTATATCCTTTATCAAAATATAATTATTAAACGATCTTCCATATCAATGTTTGTGGGGGTGCTATATGCCGTCCACCCGACTTCCCCCGTAGATATAATCTACTCACCTTTAAACTCCTCGCTTAGCCGAAGTCGATGTGCTTCGTCGTCTCGAAAGTCCACACGAAGTACCTACAATTTAACACACAATCGCAATGCAATTAAAACCAATCCGAAAACCGATACGGCACACGGTTCGCTCGTAGGTTAAAACCTATAGCTTCGCATGCAATTTCAACCAAATAACCCTCGTCCGTTGACGTATAAACGTCCAACGACGAAATCTAAACTCAAATCTAAAACCACGTTTTAGAAATCGGAAAACGAAATTCAACAACTAAGGAAATCTATCCCAGATTTTGACTAAGGTAAAATTAGCCAATTTTGCATATCAGGTTGCTCTAGATATAGGATAAGAAAGCTACAGAACAAAAATCACATGATTCCACTCCGATGTGGCCGCAATTTGCGACCAAAATGAATTAATTTGCGGCCAGAACTAAAGATAATGGGCTCGGGTTTCAAGGGGTGCTTCTAGGTTGCCTGCTCATCTCTCTGTGTTTGCTAAATAATTCTCAGGGTCTCCGGGTTGTAGAAGATCTCAGAATATCATCACAAATCACACAAAATACGATATCGGGGAAATTCTAACTTCGTATTTTGGGTTTTAAACTCATTTCCAGGCCATGAAATCAATCCCCAAGGTCTTGTAAACACTCACTACACCTCAACTTATCATTTAACAGCAACTTATAATTTTCCAAGATCACAAACCTAATTAACTCCAATTCTAAACTAAAATACGATATTTAACACGATTACAATCTAAAAGTGAAGAGATATACCTCATTGGCCACCTAGGAAAATTCTCGAGTTTCCTAAAATCTTCAAAATCCATACTTGATTGGTTCTAGGGGTTTAGAATGGATGTGTGCATGTTTTGTATGAAGGTTGCATAGGGTTTTAACAAGGAATTGGAGATGGTGTATTAGGGTAGTGAAAGAATGAATGAGATGAAGAATTGAGAAGAAGCAATGGGGAATGAGGAATGGGCTGCCAAGTCCTAGCCTCTCTCTCTCTCTTAAGCTCACCCTCTCTCATAATATTTCCCCTACACTCACTTTCTCACAACAAATATCTATTTTGTTTTATATCCATAACTCAATTCACACACAACTCTTTTCATTTCCTTTTCTTTTCTTTATTTCTCATTCTCTTTTCCTTATTCTCACAAGCCACAAACACAACTCACAAAACCCACATGCACATGACATGGTGCACATGTGTTAGATATTGTTAGTTGTATGTATGCCCTGGAGGCCAGTATTGTACAGATGATGTATATTATATTGGATGCTTGGACATATATAGAGATGACTTTCTTGCTCGATATGATAGTATGCTATCTGGTTACTCTTTATCTTAACATGTACACTTGTCTCTTTAAACTGTCTTATAGTTATATGTTGGTAAAGCCCTTAGGATGTGTACTTGACTACCTGGACTATGATGCAGATCATACTAGTGGGGACATGGTAGTCCATAGGTACATCCTTCAAGGTCCCTAGTCGTGGGTGTATCGAGACGGGGCATCGATATACCAGTATAGACTAGCGTATACGCTTCTCGACCCATGAGATGGGCGATGGATGATCCCATATCCATTGGTGTTTGACATCAGAGATGGTGTACGGGTGCTCAGTGGAGACTGGGTACACTGGACGGACTCGCCGAGAACTTCCAGATGGTATTATACCTCACGTCAGATGGCAGTTCTCAGGTGACACTTGTGCAGGTTAGTCTGTAGACCCGAGATCGTCATAGAGTCTTGTGTGATTCCCACTGTGCTTTGATCTCCACCTTACCACGTCCATGAGGCCGTGCAAAACGGTGGTCTTTGGGTACAGTCTCGAGTCACATGGAGGCAATGAGCGATGGGAGGGGTTTCGTCTCTCCCGGTATTGGGGGTTGATGTTGCGCTGTGCTCGATTGGCCGTAACAGGGAAGTCCCTGGCCAGGGCTGATCAGAGATTTGCTGGTAAGTGTTACCAGTAGTTTCTCGACCCGTTATGAGCCTCACATCGGCATGACTTATCGGTTATTGGGGTCTGACGTTTACCACCCCTAGACTTGATATGCGACATATCAGACGAACCGACCGGACTGTACGGTAAGTGTTACTGGTTGGATTCACAGGAGTGTGAGCGGGCTAGCTCGTCGATCTTCTGATCGCTCAATACCCGGATGGCCGTTACGTTTAGCAGACCGCTTGCGGCTTGTGGGTGCTTGATATGATCATCATCTGCTACCGGCGTATTGACGAGTCTTTAGAGTCCTACACAGAGGTTTCCTGGCTCAAGCGAAACGAAATAGGAGCGCATATGAGATATGTGCAGGACCGAGAATAATGCGTGTATGTGATACCGTATTCCATTCTCGCGATGAATATATCTATTGGTTATATTCGATATAACCTAGTTATCGAATCATTGATTCGATAAATCGATACATTGTATACTAGTCGGTTATGTGCGACATGACCGGATCATTGAATCAAGTGTTGATTTAATGATTTAATGTATAATTATATATTTGATATATTATTTTGCATTAACTAGTATTGGTTCATTTTAAATGGATTTTCTCACTTGATGTGCAAGTTGTATATGTGATATATTTTTTGTGCACATCTTTGTATCATGTTTGATGATGCTTGCTCTTTTGGTTAAGTGTAAAGAATTAAACCTAGGTTAAGAAAGTGATTAGGGTTTTAATTATCCATTCTTTTATTTATTGATTTTGGAAAAAGAATGGGATAAGAATACAAAATGGTTGCTTTCATTCTTGAACCTTTGTGAAGCTTCATGAAGCTTTGACCAAAGTGACCAATTTGTCTTCATGCTTAACCCTAACCACTCTTCTAACCTTGGTCAATTCTCTACACCTAACCATGGTTCCTATTATGATAAGTATTCATTTCTTTTTCATTTTTGATTAACTTATCATAATATTTCCTTCTTCTTGATCTTCTTCTTCAAGAAAGAAAGCTTGATGCCATCAATGGCAACTTGAGTTCTAAAGTGAGAAATCCAATTCTAAAGTGAACCCACCTCCTATTTCTTCACCATCTACCTCTTGCCAAGTTGTTTTGGGTGTTTTCTTCACATGTTTCACAAATTTGTGAAGTCGGAGCTTGAACTTGTGATGCCTCGATGTAGATCATCTTCAGCACGAAGCCGACGACCTAGTCCGCCCATTTCTCCGATCAAGCCGACGATTGAGTCCGGGATTCGAGATGGACAGCGAGAGGACGCCTACGTGGAGCCAAGGAAGTGGATATCCGGATCTACAAAGGTTGTAGCTTCTTATCTTTAGTTAAGTTGTTAACTAGATTCGTATTTCGCCTAAACTTCTAGTCAACGATCCGTATTAGGGTTTCTCGGCACCCGTAAAATCTAAAATTGGCATGGTTGATGCCTTGTGAGACCTCTTGAGATATATATACGGTTTGTATAATACATTTTGGAGGCTTGGGATATATATACGGTTTTACGACAGTCTTGCTCGATATAGTAGTATGCTACTTGGTTTGTTTCTATCTTAATATGTGTATATGTTTCTTTTAACATATTGCTGATACATATTGATGGAGCCCTTAGGATCTTTGCTTGACTACCGGCGTTGTAATAGCGATCACACTAGTGGGGGCTGGGTAGTCTATAAGCACATCCTTATTTTGGTCCCTAGTCGTAGGATTATCGAGACAGGGCATCAATACTCCAGAGTAGGCTGGTGCATATGCTTCTCTTCCCAGCAGGGGAGATGGTCTGTCCCACAGCCATCAGTACGTCGTACTGGAGATAGTATGCAGGTGCTCGTTAGGTTACGAGTACACTGGACAGGACTCGTCGGGAACTGTTGGTTTGTATTATACCTATCGTCAGTTAATAGTTCCCAGGTGACATGAGTACAGCTTAGTCCGCCGACTTGATACTGTCACTTCGCCTCGAGTGTGTTCCCACTATTCTTTGATTACTACCCTACCACGGCTCTACTGAGTCGTGCAAACAGGTAGTAGTTGGGTGCAGTCCCGAAGCACTTGGAGGCAGTGACGGTTAGACAGGATTCGTCTCTCCCTGTATTGGGAGTTGATATCGCGCTGTGTCTAGGAGAGCCATTACACATAGTCGTCCCTGGCCAGGGCAAGCGAGATATACTGGTCAGTTTCCAGTGTTATCTCAGGGTGTTCTGGGCTACACTCCGACACAACTTGTACCGCTATTAGGGGACTGACGTTTACCACCCCCTAGGCCCACCATGCAATATTCTCAGACGAACAGACCGGACTGTACGGAGATTGTCATATACAGGCTCAGTAGGAGTTCGGATGGGTTCACCTCATCAGTCTTCTTATCGGCATCTACCTGGGGACCGTTACATACAGCTAGTGCCGCTTGCGGTCTGTGGTTAACCCCACTGCCAGCGTAGTGTCGAGTCTTTAGAGTCCCACACAGAGGGTTATTCGCCTTTGGGCAAAATAGAGTAGAGGTCGCATGGTTTTGTGACAGGGTTCGTTCACATCCGCGCACTTGTGCACGTTTGATGTCCGGACAGTTATTACTAGCGGGCTTTGGTTTAAGCCAGATCCTTGTTAGTTATATGTATGCCCTAGAGGCCATTGCTATACATAGGATGTATATTATAGTGGATGCTGGGACATATATAGGGAGGACTTTCTTGCTCGACATGATAGTATGCTATCTGGTTACTCTTTACCTTAACGTGTATACTGATTGTCTCTCTGTTACATGTTGGTAAAGCCCTTAGGATGTGTACTTGACTACCTGGACTATGATGCGGATCATACTAGTGGGGACATGGTAGTCCATAAGTACATCCGTCAAGGTCCCTAGTCGTGGGTGTATCGAGACGGGGCATCGATATACCAGAGTAGACTAGCGTATACCTTCTCGACCCATACAGATGGGCGATGGATGATCCCATATCCATTGGTGTTTAACATCAGAGATGATATACGAGTGCTCAGTGGAGACTGGGTACACTGGACGGACTCGCCGAGAACTCCCAGATGGTATTATACCTTACGTCAGATGGCAGTTCTCTGGTGACACTGGTACAGAGTAGTCTGTTGACCCGAGATCGTCATAGAGTCTTGTGTGGTTCCCACTGTGCTTTGATTTCCACTTTACCACGTCTAAGAGGGCGTGCAAAACGGTGGTTTTTGGGTACAGTCCCGAATCACATGGAGGCAATGAGCAATAGGAGGGGATTCGTCTCTCCCGGTATAGGGAGTTGATGTTGCGCTGTGTTCGATTGGCTATAACCGAAAATCCCTGGCCAGGGTTGCTGAGATTTACTGGTAAGTGTTACCAGTAGTTTCTCGAACTGTTATAGACCTCATATCGACACGACTTATCGAGCTATTGGGGTCTGACGTTTACCACCCCTAGGCGAGATATGCGACATATCAGACGACGAGACCGGACTGTACGGTAAGTGTTACTGGTTGGATTCACAGGAGTGTGAGCGGGCTTGCTCATCGATCTTCTGATCGCTCAATACCCGGGTGGCCGTTACGTTTAGCAGACTGCTTGCGGCTTGTGGGTGCTTGATATGATCATCATCTGCTGCCGGCGTATTGACGAGTCTTTAGAGTCCTACACAGAGGTTTCCTGGCTCAAGCGAAACGAAATAGGAGCTCATATGAGATATGTGCGGGACCGAGAATAATGCGTGTATGTGATACCGTATTTCATTCTCGCGATGAATGTGTCGAATGGTTGTATGCGATATAACCTAGTTATCGAATCAAGGATTGATTCGATAAGCCGATCCATTGGATATTAGTCGGTCATATGCGATATGACCGGATCGTTAAATCAAGTGTTGATTTGATGATTTAATGCATAATTATATATTTGATATATTACTTTGCATTAACTAGTATTTGTTCACTTAAGATGGATTTTCTCACTTGATGTGCACATTGTGTATATGATATATTTTTGTGCACAAGATTGTATCATGTTTGATGATACATGTTAGTTTGGGTGTATGTTTGGTTTAAACCATGGTTGGTTAATGGTTAGGGTTTCACTTGATTTATTTGCTTATTTATTTATTTATTCATTCATTTTGGCAAAAAGAAAAATGGTGGCTTTCTTTGTTTGCTTGTTGAAGCTTCATGAAGCTTTGAACAAGTCCACCATCTTTGTCTCTTGCTTAACCCTAACCATTCAACCTAACCATAGTTTATTCTCTACACCTAACCATGGTTGCTAGATGATAAGTATTCATTTAGTTTTCTATTTTGAATAACTTATGATATTCTTTCTTCTTCTTCATCATCTTCAACAATGAAGAAAGCTTTGCCTCCATCAATGGCAACTTGTGAAAATGAGTGAGAAATCCAATTCCAAAGTGAACCTACTTCCTATTTCTTCATCCTCTACCTCTTGCCAAGTAGTAAAGGGTGTTTTCTTCACAAGTTTCATGGCTTGGTGAAGTTGGAGCTTGATCTTGTGTTGCCTCGACGTAGATCATCTTCGGCATCGAAGTCGACGACCTAGCCCGCCCATTTCTCCGATGAAGCCGACGCTAGAGCCCGGGATCTGATCATCGCAGTGAGGGGACTTCATCGCGGAGCTATGGAGGTGGAGGACCGGATCTACAAAGGTTGTATTTTCCGTTTACTCTTAGTTAAGTTGTTAACTAGTTATCGTTTTTCGCCTAAAATCTAGTTAACGATCCGTATTAGGGTTTGTAGGCACATGAAAAATTTTAAATTGGCATGGTTGATGCCTTGTGAGACCTCATTAGGGTGCTTAGGAACCCTACAGTGGTATCAGAGCCTAGCTAGAGCCTTAGGCGATGTGTTGACGAAGTTAAAACCCCGATCGAACCCGTAATCGACAAAATAAAACGCTCTCTCTACATTTTTTAAAATTTGGGATTTTTACAAATTAAAAATGCTTAAAAAATTCAGCAGGGTATTCTAAGAATTACCATGAAAAACGAGCCCCTAACTCCTCTACATGGCCGCGGAACCGCGGCAATGACCCCCCTTTAGCTGCGGTTCCGCGGCAGTTTAATGGAATTAGCGACGGATCTCTTCACGGTAATTCATAGCTCTGTTGTTTCTATTTTCTGGGTATTTTTAACACTGACTCAAGAGTTGAGTATTTTGGGGTTTATTTTGTAGTCGTTGTTTCGATCGGAATTTTTAATTTCGTTGGCTTTTCCGGATATTTAGAATATGTTAAAAAGTTTGACCGGATATAAATACCTAATTTTTCCCCTGAAGGGAAATTTCCAAGTGTTGGATTTTTCCGTGGTTTAAAGACGTTCTAAGTAGTGCAAGTAACGCGATAGACCCTCTAGAAGACAACAAACCTTAACTCGATTATGTGACCGTCTTGAACTGCCCTTTGAACCTTCGGGTTTGGGGCAGTACGGCGTGCCACATGTGAGGCGTTGGCTTGACCCTTCTACGGCTGAACCGTTGGTATTGAGGCATGAAGTGAATGTTTTTAAACTTATTTCATGTGTTGATCTGTATCGGGAAAACTTGGGTGTTTGAATGTTGGATCGGAAAGTTTAATATTTTCTAATTATCTGGAATGTGATACAATAATTGGAATTCACAAGTAGTTATGAGATAACTGAATGAATGTTATAAACATAGCAGTTTAGTCTCACTTGATCGGTTGCTACGGAATTTTGATGTGATCAAAAGTCCGTCGCAATCACGTAGCGTACACGGATACTTGCCGGATAAACTTAATAGACAGCTACACCCCTTAGCCCCGACCAAGTGACTGTAGGAGAACCCCGTCGCCGAAAGCATCTGTCTGGGTGCTCGCGGTAGCGGTGTTCCGCCTTGGTGCACTTCGTCGACGATATCGGGGGTGCGGCCGTCTACTAAAGTTTGCGACGAGCATTCGATCAGGATGTCGGGAATCTTGTTGAATTGTCCGACTTAATATTGAAAAGTGTTTTCGATAATGAGACTAAAATGCGGGGTTTATAATTGTTAGGCATGCGATGTCTAAGTATTTCATTTGATTAGGCATGCGATGTCTAAAGAGGTTGCGGATTCCAACTGTTGTAGTTTTACACTTTCTTTTCTGTGACCGTAAGTGTAATATTTGATATCGCCGGTTTCGTTGCTATATGTCAACGATAATTGGGATGGGCATATTTACTTACGTTGATGACATGTGATGTTATGTGTTGCTGGATATGTTATATTGGATCGTCGTGTTTGAATAGCCGGGGGGGTTTATGTGAGATGAGTGTTTTTTCATTTTCATTCATGTAAAAACTTGTATGTAATATTCTTTTATTGGGGCACTTCCAGGTTGCGGAAGATGTCACCCTTTGTATATTATTTACTTTTCCGCACTAGGATAGACCCAAGGAGGAGGGCACAAGTAACCGGGTTCTGGAGTCCAGTGGGAGACCAACCCGAGGAGTCGAGTCCGGGTCTCCTAACTCTAGAATTGGTAGGGTTGCTTGCCGCTCTCGTAGGGGTCTAGGGGTGTGGGTTTGGCTATTCATCTCGACCGTGGAATCCGTGTTTTATACTGGCTCGTATTGAAAACACGGACGTCCTAGTATATCCAATATTTCATATGTTTCTTCTGCTGCGATATCTGTGATGTGATCATGTGATGTTCTGTGATAGATACAGTATATAGTATATATGATATATTATATAGGCGTTACTTATGTTTTACACCCGCGCTAGCCCTGCCCCGCTCTGCCGTTAGTTACCTAACCTAACGGTGCACGAGGGGACATCGAGGCGAATGCGGATGGCATAAGTGTACGACGTATTTATCTGTGATGTTTAGGTATTTAAATGATGGGACTTCATTAATGAGATTAATGAAATAAAAGAAACCTAAAGATGTTGTAGAATCGAATTTCAAAAATAAAACAGGTAGCTACAGTTCTTTCTTTGCACAGTGGTATATATGATATATTCTGCACCTTATTCGATAAGGAAAGGACCGAGATCCCTTCGCCGGGAGTGACTCCTTTAGCAATAACTGGCAGATGCTACAACCCTCGGTTTGTCTTTTGATTGCTTCTATAGTTTCTGCTTTGCACAGTGATATATATGATATATCCCGCACCTCATTCGACGAGCAAAGGGCCGACGATCCCTTCACCGGGAGTGACCCCTTTAGCAAAACTAGAAAAGCGAAAACACTCCATTTCAAAATCATTTGATTCTACAACGATATCAAGTTCATTACGCAATAGGTTTTCAGAAAAACCTGTCGTAGCCCTCCGTCATTTCAGATAAGTAGTAGTTAGTATTCGTGCTGCGTTTGTTGGCCTTTGTCAAGGCGTAGTGTGCGGTAGCTGACTGGTGCATATCTGCTTATGCATATGATGCAGATTGGATTAGGGTAGTCGTGCGACCTTGTTAGCCTTTGTCAAGGGCCGTGCGGGTGGGTTTATTTCAATCAAGAAATGACGGGTTGAACTTGACTAGCAGCCTATGATTTGTTGGCCTTTGTCAAGGTCATAGGAGGCTTGGGGCAAAACATTATCGGGAATTTCAAGTGTTGAAATTTGCAATGAGATTGAATACCTTCTATGAAATAGTTGGATCCCGATACCCGCTGCGAGTAAGAGTTACTCCTGGGAGAGTTTTACACATTACAATTAGCCGATCAAGTAGGTGTCTAGAAAGGTGTCAACGGGGTTACGCCTCTGAGAAAACGAGGTTTACATTAATTAGGTTCGTGTGAAAGCACGGGGGACCTCCCTCAAAGTACCGACACTGGCCTGGCTGAAAGATTGGCGAACCTGTAGCGTGTAATTAATCCCGGCTAGTCTTTCCTTTTAGGGTTTGAAGGAAGATTTGATAAAAACAGTGGGAGCCATCCTGATTAGATAAAATAATAACCAATCTATTCTTGCAAGAGCGCACGCTGAGTGTTTTCTTCTCTCTCTCTCCAGGTAGCGACCATATCACGCCTTAATCAAGATAATAATACGGATTATTGACCGAACCCGCTTGTTATACTGAGCTGGGGAACGTTGGTCCCGCTCCGACTTATAATTGTTATAAGACAGAGTAGGAAATTGGGGAATACCAGATTTCCAATGCCGCCCAAAAGAAGAAAGTGCATATGATGCATCTCCTTCGGGTGTGTTCATTACAAAGAACTGTTTCTCTGTATCCTCTGCGTCCTGGGTATTTGATACCGGATCAGGATTCCAGATATGTAATCAGTTACATAGGGCTACAGAAAGGTAGAGAACTGAGAACGGGTGATAAGTTTCATGAGGCAGAAAACGGTGCAAGTGTTGCAGCCAGGTCTGTTGGTCACTGTCACCCTGTATTACCTGAGTACATTGATTCTAAACAAATACCATTAGATACCGAACCTGATATACAAAATCATATCTGTCTCTTTATTAGTAAAGAAACGATAAAAATTTTGTATTGTTGGATAATGTTTTGAACATTTCCTATATCAAAAGTTGATCGGTTCAGGCACGTTATCTAAAAGCATTAATGTTCTAAATCAAACTACAGTTCTTAGTATACAGAACACACACAAGAGGAAGAGTTCAGAAATGAACGGATCCTTCTTGAGGCATTGTAGACTAGGTCATATCAATGCGACCCGACTGGCTGAAGTTGCACATAGATGCATATTTAAATCTGTTTGAATTTACATCTTATGAAACTTGCCAGTCATGTCATAAAGATAAGATGACACCAGCTCTGTTTATTGAAAACAGAGAAAGAGTTAGTGAACTCTTGGGATGATACATGTTGATGTATAAAGATCCACTGTCTACACATGCCAAGACCGGTTCTTTGTACTTCATTACATTCTCTGATGATCTCTCAAGATTCAGTCATATGTTCCTGTTGAAACACAAGTCCGAACCTTTTGAGATATTCACGGAATATAAGTTAGAAGTAGAGAACCAAAATGCGGGTATAAGTATTATGTCCTTTGATGAGATCAAGGAGTAGAATACTTGAGCACGGAATTCTTGGACTATTCTAAAGGAGAATGAGATTCTCTCTTAGCATTACTCCTCCGTATACACCATAGCACGATGGTATATCGGGGCGGAGCAATCACACCCTATATGATATGGTGCGCTCTATGATGAGTACTACTGAGTTTCCTATTTCCTTTTGGGAGTTATGCACTTAAGAAGCTGCATACCTATTGAATAGGGTTCAAATCAAATCAGTTGCCTACCACCTCATATGTGATATGGAAAAAGAAGAGCCCATATCTTAAGATTGTTAAGATTTGGGGTTGTCCGGCCTATGTCTAAAAGCAAAATCCGGACAAGCTCGAGACAAGATCTGTTATGTAGAACTGGAAATGTTCCAGCTATACAAACTGCAGCTGATGATTTGATAGAACCAAAGGATTCAGTAGATTCCAACGAACCTCTGCCTCTCCGCCGATCTAGTAGGGTTCCTCACCCACCTGAGAGATACTTTGGTTTCTCTATGACAGTAGGAGTGAGGACTGCATCATGAGATGATGACCCAACTGGTTTCGTGCTGGCCATCAGGAGTGGGACTCTGTAAGAATGGCTGGATGCTTAGCGATCTGAGATGGAATCCTTATACACCAACAAAGTATGGACTTTGTTTGCTATATCTGAAGGGTTAAATCCCCATCAGGAGCAAGTATATCTTGAGAAAATTACTTGGTGTAGATGGAAAGGTTGAGACTTTCAAAGCTAGACTTGTTAAAGGTTTTCGTCATCGACCAGACGTGGATAATGATGAAACCTTTTCCAGTGGCTATGCTTAAGTCCATCCGGATCCTACTTGCCACGGCTACATACCATGACTACGATATCTGGCAGTTGGGTGTCATAACTGTTTTTCTAAAAAGATGTTTTAGAAGAGGGCGTCTATAAGTACACAGCCAGAGGGCTTCGTAAACAGTGGGAGCAGCGGAAACGTGTACAAGATGTTTTATGTGATAAAGCAGGCATCGCGGAGTTGGAACATCTGTTTTGATGGGTTAGTCAAAGAGTTTGACATCATCAAAATGGTAGATGAACCTTGTATATACAAAAAGGTAGTAGGGAGTATTGTGACGATCCTTGTAGAGTACGTGGATGACATACTCTTAATAGGGAAGGAGTTTCCTATGCTACGCTCGATCAATCTCCGCTTATCACAATGATTCTCCACATAGGATCAAAGTGATACCTACTAAATCCTGGGTTTTGGATCTATGAGATAGATCTAAATGGATGTTAGGATACTCACTAGATATAGTGAGATGGTATCAATCGATCCTGGGGAAAATCACTGGAAGGGTTCCAGGGTGATAAGGACGACTGAATGTCAATCACAGGCATTGTCTTTACCCTCAGTGGAGGGACGGTATGTTGGAAGAGTTCCAAGCTAAATACCGTGGCTTACTAGACGATAAAGGCTGGATATATCGCTACATAAGATGCTACCAAAGAGGAAGTCTGGGTGTATATTAGTTCATGAGATGAACTTCGTTCCTACCATTGTGAGACAATGGAGTTGTGGCTTATGCCTAGGAACGCTCGTCCCATAAGTGATCCAGACATATTCTAAGGCAGTATCACCTGATCATGGAGATGGTTGATCTCCAGGGTGATCAAGGTTAGGAGAGCAGACTCAGAGGACAACACGGCGGATCCACTCACAAAGGCCTTTTCCCAGAGAGAGACTTTTATGGGATGGTTGAGTATGAGATACTACAACCACTGCTATCAGATGGCCTTAGTGTAAGTGGGAGATTGTTAGTTATATGTATGCCCTAGAGGCCATTGCTATACATAGGATGTATATTGTAGTGGATACTGGGACATATATATGGAGGACTTTCTTGCTCGACATGATAGTATGCTATCTGGTTACTCTTTATCTTAACGTGTATACTGATTGTCTCTCTGTTACATGTTGGTAAAGCCCTTAGGATGTGTACTTGACTACCTGGACTATGATGCGGATCATACTAGTGGGGACATGGTAGTCCATAAGTACATCCTTCAAGGTCCCTAGTCGTGGGTGTATCGAGACGGGGCATCGATATACCAGAGTAGACTAGCGTATACCTTCTCGACCCATACAGATGGGCGATGGATGATCCCATATCCATTGGTGTTTGACATCAGAGATGATATACGGGTGCTCAGTGGAGACTGGGTACACTGGACGGACTCTCCGAGAACTCTCAGATGGTATTATACCTTACGTCAGATGGCAGTTCTCTGGTGACACTGGTACAGAGTAGTCTGTTGACCCGAGATCGTCATAGAGTCTTGTGTGGTTCCCACTGTGCTTTGATTTCCACCTTACCACGCCCAAGAGGGCGTGCAAAACGGTGGTTTTTGGGTACAGTCCCGAATCACATGGAGGCAATGAGCGATAGGAGGGGATTCGTCTCTCCCGGTATAGGGAGTTGATGTTGTGCTGTGTTCGATTGGCTATAACCGAAAATCCCTGGCCAGGGTTGCTGAGATTTACTGGTAAGTGTTACCAGTAGTTTCTCGAACTGTTATAGACCTCATATCGACACGACTTATCGAGCTATTGGGGTCTGACGTTTACCACCCCTAGGCGAGATATGCGACATATCAGACGACGAGACCGGACTGTACGGTAAGTGTTACTGGTTGGATTCACAGGAGTGTGAGCGGGCTTGCTCGTCGATCTTCTGATCGCTCAATACCCGGGTGGCCGTTACGTTTAGCAGACTGCTTGCGGCTTGTGGGTGCTTGATATGATCATCATCTGCTGCCGGCGTATTGACGAGTCTTTAGAGTCCTACACAGAGGTTTCCTGGCTCAAGCGAAACGAAATAGGAGCGCATATGAGATATGTGCGGGACCGAGAATAATGCGTGTATGTGATACCGTATTTCATTCTCGCGATGAATGTGTCGAATGGTTGTATGCGATATAACCTAGTTATCGAATCAAGGATTGATTCGATAAGCCGATACATTGGATATTAGTCGGTCATATGCGATATGACCGGATCGTTAAATCAAGTGTTGATTTGATGATTTAATGCATAATTATATATTTGATATATTACTTTGCATTAACTAGTATTTGTTCACTTAAGATGGATTTTCTCACTTGATGTGCACATTGTGTATATGATATATTTTTGTGCACAAGATTGTATCATGTTTGATGATACATGTTAGTTTGGGTGTATGTTTGGTTTAAACCATGGTTGGTTAATGGTTAGGGTTTCACTTGATTTATTTGCTTATTTATTTATTTATTCATTCATTTTGGCAAAAAGAAAAATGGTGGCTTTCTTTGTTTGCTTGTTGAAGCTTCATGAAGCTTTGAACAAGTCCACCATCTTTGTCTCTTGCTTAACCCTAACCATTCAACCTAATCATAGTTTATTCTCTACACCTAACCATGGTTGCTAGATGATAAGTATTCATTTAGTTTTCTATTTTGAATAACTTATGATATTCTTTCTTCTTCTTCTTCTTCATCTTCAACAATTAAGAAAGCTTGCCTCCATCAATGGCAACTTGTGAAAATGAGTGAGAAATCCAATTCCAAAATGAACCCACTTCCTATTTCTTCATCATCTATCTCTTGCCAAGTAGTAAAGGGTGTTTTCTTCACAAGTTTCATGGCTTGGTGAAGTTGGAGCTTGATCTTGTGTTGCCTCGACGTAGATCATCTTCGGCATCGAAGTCGACGACCTAGCCCGCCCATTTCTTCGATGAAGCCGACGCTAGAGCCCGGGATCTGATCATCGCAGCGAGGGGACTTCATCGCGGAGCTATGGAGGTGGAGGACCGGATCTACAAAGGTTGTATTTTCTGTTTACTCTTAGTTAAGTTGTTAACTAGTTATCGTTTTTCGCCTAAAATCTAGTTAACGATCCGTATTAGGGTTTCTCGGCACCTGTAAAATTTTAAATTGGCATGGTTGATGCCTTGTGAGACCTCATTAGGGTGCCTAGGAACCCTACAATCCTAGTATATGTTTTGGGGTTAGTTTTATCTCATTGTATTCATGTTCCTCGGAACACTGATGCGGGTGTGTATGCACAGTTGACTGAGACAGAGGCAGAGGATTCTTATTAGGGTTATGGTACGGGTGTGTATGCACAGTTGACTGTTGTCTTTTTCCAAACCCTAATGAGAATAGGAAATATGATTAATAATATTAGTTAACAATTATTGTGCCATGGTTGAGTTGAATTCTTGACTTTTGTTGACTTATTGACTTTTGTTGACCGGTTGACCAAAGTAGACTTGTTGACCATCATCATTTGTTTTCAAAGATGCTTCTTATTTTTTGCACAAAGCATTTAATGAATGAAATGATAATGGTCATTCATCAACTCACCATCACAAATTGTTAATTATTATTATTAGTATCATTTTTCTAAAAAATGAGAGCATGGTTGTAAAAATGGTATCATTCTTACTTGCATCTTCTCTCTCATCCATAGCTCGCATGTTCTTCCTCTAGCACAAGGAAAAATCCCTCTCATGAGTTGAGAACCATTTTCCGTGGAGATAAAACACCAAAACTACTCTCTACTCATCCTAAGGTTGAAGGTCTAGCAAACCTAACACTTTAGTTACCTCAAGGTTGAGGTAGGAGCTCAAGTTCGAGGCCCTCGGGTGGATCTATCTTCGGCAAAGAGGAGACGGCGAGGAGGAGCCATTCAAGCTACTAAATGGAGCTAGCAAGGAGGAGAACAACAAGAAGAGAAGGAGTTCAAGACTAGGTATAACCCCCTAACCGAGTAGGTAAAGCTCGTAGTTGTTGCTAGTGTGTTATTTAGCAAAGATCCGGGTTTTCTAGTCCATGTTACCCTAATCCCTAAAAATTGTTTTTCACCATTTCCGCAACCCCGAAAGGACCGGGACAGGTAACGTGGACCTAACAGTGGTATCAAAGCCAGGCTAAACACACACTAGCATGTTAGCAAAGTATCTAGAATTTCGATCGGAGAAAAAACCGCAAAACACGCACAAAAGGTTAACTTTCTGCCGATTTTTAGATCTGTTCAAAAAAATAATAAATCACATACTAAAAATCGGCTCAGGGTTTTTACAGAACAAGCAAGAAATTTGGTCCAGTGAGTCTGTTAACTCGCCGTGGATCCGCGGCAAGAGCAGGGTTTTTATAGAACAAGAAAGAAATTTAGTCCAGTGAGTCTGTTAACTCGCCGCGGATCCGCAGCCGAGTTGACTCGGCCGTGGGTCAAACTTCTTGCAATGTTCTGATAGTGGTGTTTTGGGATTTTTAGGATGGTTTGTTTCTGCCCAGAATTTCCAGAGAACAAAATTTGTTTTTGGGGTGGTTACAAATCCGTATTTTGATCGAATTTCTGTAGACTTTGACTAATGGGTTATATCTGTGATGTTATATATGTATTGAACGTCTGCTAATCGCTATACGTCGATTAGTGGGGGTTATACATATCTGTGATCTGTAATGTTGATGGTTTGTGTATATGAATTCGTTGGATTGTCGCGGATGAATAGCCGGGGGTTGTGAGATGAGAGTTTTATTTATCTTTCAATTCATGTAATATGTAAATTGATGTAATATTATTTGTATGGCCACACATCTGGGATGAGGTTGTAGCCGCCATTGTATAATTTCTTTTTACTGTTTTTGCTCCTAGGATAGACCCAAGGTGGGGTGCACAAACTACCGGGTATCTTGAAGTGCCGAGTGGCCTACTCACGTTGTTGAGGGAGGTTGCTTCGCTTCGGGTACTTGGCGGATAGTTTGCCACACCTGTAGGGGTCTAGGGTGGGGTATTTGGCTATTCATCGCGACCGTGTAATCTGTCTTTCGTTGCAGGCTCGAACGAAATGCAGATTCCTAGCATATACAATGTGTTCATCTGTGATCTGGAATGGCTATCATTGCATCTGACGAATGTGTATATATCTATATATAATATCTATTTAGGCGTTGCTTATGTTTTGCATCCGCGCTAGTCCAGCCCCCACTCTGTCGTTAGTTAAGTAACCTAACGGGTGATGACGGGCCCCGTGGCGAATGCGGATGGCATAAGCGTACGCCATATTTTCGTTGTTTTCTGCAATGGTAGGATTGATTGATGGGACACATTAAATTAATGCAAGAAAACGAACCTAAAAGACGTTGTTGGAACAATTTTTAAAAAGCTATTATTGCAAGGACGTTCTCTTTTGTTTTGCACAGAGGTATTCGGTTATGAATGCCCAGCACCTCATTCGACGAGGCAAGGGCCGAGATCCCTTCATCAGGAGTGACCCCTTAGACAAAAGTTTGCGTCATGGTAATAACTTCACTATAGTCGATTATTCTTGCTTTGCATCGAGGTATTCAGCTTAGAATATCCTGCACCTCATTCGACAAGGAAAGAGCCGAGATCCCTTCACAGGGAGTGACCTCTTTAGCAAAAGTTTTCGCCACTATATTTTCAAAAGGGTATCACGTTCCTTCAACGATATCAAGTTCATTACGTTAACGGGTTTTCGCCAAAACCCAGCCGTAGCCCTCCGTCTTTTCGGATTGGTATTGCTTAGTATTCGTGCTACGTATTTCGTGCTCAACCGAGGCGTAGTGTACGGTAGCTATGTAATATTTTTCCGTAGGATACAATGTGATTGGTTGGGACAATCGTGCGGTCATTTTGGCTCAGTCAAGGACTCGTACGGGTGGGTCTAATGCAATCAAGATAATGACGGGTTGAACTTGACTAGGATCCTTTGATATGTTGGCTCAGTCAAGGTCACTTGGGTCTTAGGGGCAAAATCCACATCGGGAGTTTCTAAAGAAACTGAAACTTGCAGATTTAGCATACCTTCTGGAGTGTGGTGACTAGAGTGGATTCCATCTAGGTCATCACACAATTATAGTTGAATCCCGATCCCACTGATGAGTTGGATTACTCTCGGGAGATTATTTCACTTAACAATCAATGCTATAAACCAAGTAGGTGTCTAGAACGGTGTTAGCGGGGCTACGCCTCCAGGGAAAAGAGGTTACTTAATTAAGGAACCTACACTAGCCTGGCTGAAAGGTTAAACAAGTATTGTGACGTGCAATTAATCCCGACCAGTTCTTCTTTTAAAAGGTTTTAAGAAGAATTTGAGGAAACAGTGGGAGCCATCCTGGTTAGATAAACTAATAAACCAATCTAATCTTGCAAGAGGACACGCTGAGTATTTCTTTTCTCTCTCTCCAGGTAGCAACCATTTCACGCCCTAATTAAGATAATAAAATGTATCGCTTGACCGATCCGAATTCTTATTCGGGGCTGGGGAACGTTGGTTCGACTCTTACTTGTGACAACAGTCATAAGTTTGAGCAAGAGAAAGAGGATTGTATGGATTCCAAGGATACCCAGTTGAAGAAGAAGTATGGTTTTGCATCTACTTCAGGTGTTCTTGTAATTGAGAACTGCTTTACGGTCAGCCCTACCTCCTGGGTACTTGATACCGGATCAGGATCTCATATCTGTAATTTATTGCAGGGACTGAGAAAAAATAGGAAAGTTGCACCTGGTGATATGTCGCTCAGAGTAGCGAACGGAGCACAAGTTAATGCTGCAGCCGTCGGTGAATATCACCTAGTGTTTCCAAATGGCAATACTATGATTTTGAACGATTGCTACTATGTACCTTCCATGGTTTGCAACATCATATCAGTTTCTTTACTCGATAAAGATGGATATAATTTTGTTCTTGATAGAAATATCATAAGGTACTGGTTGCAGAAGGTACACTATGTAATGGTATCTACGTTCTAAATCAGAATACAGTTCTCAATATACAAAACACACGCAAGAGGAAGAATTCAGATACGAATGAATCCTACTTGTGGCATTGTAGACTTGGTCATATCGGAGAGAAAAGACTAGTAAGTTGCATAAAGATGGACTCTTGAATGCGTTCGAGTTTTCATCTTATGAAACTTGTCAGTCTTGTCTCAAAGGGAAGATGACCAAATCTCCGTTCACCGGACATGGAGAAAGAGCAACAGAGCTCTTGGGACTCATACACAGTGATGTATGTGGGCCGATGTCTATACATACAAGGGGTGGGTTCTCATACTTCATCACATTCACTGACGATCTCTCTAGATTCAGATATGTGTATCTTATGAAACACGAATCTGAAGCTTTTGAGAAATTCAAGGAATTCAGAAACGAAGTAGAGAACTAGACTGGCAAAAGTATCAAGATCCTCCGGTCTGATAGAGGAGGGGAGTACTTAAGCACGGAATTCCTAGATTACTTAAAAGAGAATGGTATTCTCTCTCAGCTTACTCCCCCTTATACACCACAGCACAACGGTGTATCGAAGCGGAGGAATCGTACCCTACTGAATATGGTCCGCTCCATGATGAGTAATGCCGAGTTGCCTCTTTCATTTTGGGGACATGCGCTATTGACAGCGGCATATCTATTGAACGATGTTCCGTCTAAATCTGTGCCTAAGACACCATTCGAGATATGGAATGGTAAAAGGCCGTATCTTAAACATATTAAGATATGGGGTTGTCCGGCCTATGTAAAAGTACAAAATCCGGACAAACTTCAGGCACGTTCAGTTCTATGTAAATTTGTGGGATATCCTAAAAACTCCATAGGATATCTGTTCTACCACACCGAGGAACAGAAGGTGTTTGTATCTCGCCACGCCACCTTTTTAAAGTGGCAATTTCTTGCAAAAGAAACAAGTGGGAGTTCGGTAGAACTGGAAGAAATTCAGCAACCACAAAATGAAACTGAAGATTTGACAGAACCTCAGAATTCAATAACCCCAGACGAACCTCAGCCACTCCGCAGATCTGGTAGGATTTCTCATCCACCCAAGAGATACTACGGTTTTCTTTTAGACGGGGATCGCGAGGATTACATCTTGGAAGAAGATGACCCTACCAGTTTCAGGCAGGCCATTATCAGTAGGGACTCTGATAAGTGGCAGGAAGCAATGCAATCCGAAATGGAGTCCATGTACACCAATAAAGTGTGGACCTTGGATATTGCTCCACCTGGGGTAAAACCCGTTGGATGCAAATGGATCTACAAAAGGAAACTTGGTGTAGATAGGCAGGTGGAAACCTATAAGGCTAGACTCGTTGCAAAAGGTTTTCGTCAAAGACCTGGTGTGGACTATGACGAAACTTTTTCTCCGGTGGCTATGCTCAAATCCATTCGGATCCTACTTGCCATTGCTGCCTTCCATGACTATGAAATCTGGCAGATGGACGTTAAAACGGCTTTTCTAAATGACTGTTTGGAAGAGTGCGTTTACATGGATCAGCCAGAAGGTTTCGTAGACAATAGGAGTAGCGGGATGGTGTGCAAGTTGCTTAAATTCATTTATGGATTAAAGCAGGCATCGCGGAGCTGGAAAATCTGTTTTGATGAGGCAATCAAGGAATTTGATTTCATCAAGAACGAATATGAACCTTGTGTCTATAAGAAGATTGTAGGACGAACTGTCGTATTCCTAGTCTTGTACGTGGACGACATTCTTTTGATAGGAAATGACATTCCTATGCTACAATCGGTCAAGCTATTTTTGTCACAACGGTTCTCCATGAAGGACCTGGGTGATGCCTCGTACATTCTGGGGATCAAGATCTACAGAGATGAATCCAAGAGACTACTGGGACTTTCGCAGTCCAGGTACATAGAGACCGTACTAAAGAGATTTAATATGGAGGATCCCAAGCACGGTAACATACCCGCATTGCACGGAATTACCCTTTCCAAGAAGATGTCTCCTAAGACTGACGAGGAGAGGGTTCGCATGAGCACTATACCCTACGCTACGGCGGTAGGATCTATAATGTATACGATGCTATGTACAAGACCAGATGTAGCTTACGCGCTGAGCGTGGTGAGCCGGTATCAGTCATACCCAGGTGAGAACCACTGGACGGCGGTGAAGAACATTCTCAAGTACCTAAGAAGGACTAAGAAGATGTTCCTGGTTTACGGTAATGGAGATCTCAGGGTCGAGTCCTTTACCGATTCAAGCTTCCAGAGTGACAAAGATGACAGCAAATCTTTCTCGGGTTTTGTGTTTACCCTCAACGGAGGGGCGGTGTGTTGGAGGAGTTCCAAACAGGATACCGTCGCAGACTCGACGATGGAGGCTGAATAGATTGCTGCAAGCGATGCCGCAAAAGAGGCGGTCTGGATGAAGAAGTTCATCAGTGAACTTCAGGTGGTTCCGTCCATTGTTGACCCAATACCTTTGTATTGCGATAACAATGGGGCTATAGCTTTAGCGAAGGAACCAAGGTCCCATCAGAAATCCAAACACATCTTAAGGCGGTATCACCTGATCAGGGAGATCATTGATCGCCAGGAGATCGAGGTACGGAGAGTGGACACAAAAGACAACACGGCGGATCCATTCACAAAGGCCCTCCCTCAAACACAGTTTGAGCGACTTTTTGAGCTATTGGGTATGCGGTACGCCAGCAGCTGGCCCTAGTGCAGACGTTGGGTATGCGGTACACCAATTACTGGCCTTTAGTGCAAGTGGGAGATTGTTAGATATGTATGCCCTAGAGGCCATTATTGTATAGTACTAGTTTGTATAATACATTTTGGAGGCTTGGGATATATATACGGTTTTACGACAGTCTTGCTCGATATAGTAGTATGCTACTTGGTTTGTTTCTATCTTAATATGTGTATATGTTTCTTTTAACATATCGCTGATATATATTGATGAAGCCCTTAGGATCTTTGCTTGACTACCGGCGTTGTGATGGCGATCACACTAGTGGAGGCTGGGTAGTCTATAAGCACATCCTTATTTTGGTCCCTAGTCGTAGGATTATCGAGACATGGCATCGATACTCCAGAGTAGGCTGGTGCATACGCTTCTCTTCCCAGCAGGGGAGATGGTCTGTCCCACAGCCATCAGTACGTCGTACTGGAGATAGTATGCAGGTGCTCGTTAGGTTACGAGTACACTGGACAGGACTCGTCGGGAACTGTTGGTTGGTATTATACCTATCGTCAGTTAACAGTTTCCAGGTGACATGAGTACAGCTTAGTTCACTGACTTGACACTGTCATTTCACCTCGAGTGTGTTCCCACTATTCTTTGATTACTATCCTACTACGGCTCTACTGAGTCGTGCAAACAGGTAGCAGTTGGGTGCAGTCCCGAAGCACTTGGAGGCAGTGACGGTTAAACAGGATTCGTCTCTCCCGGTATTGGGAGTTGATATCGCGTTGTGTCTAGGAGAACCATTACACATAGTCGTCCCTGGCCAGGAAAAGCGAGATATACTGGTCGGTTTCCAGTGTTATCTCAGGGTGTTCTGGGCTACACTCCGACACGACTTGTACCGCTATTAGGGGACTGACGTTTACCACCCCTAGGCCCGCCATGCGATATTCTCAGACGAACAGACCGGACTGTACGGAGATTGTCACATACAGGCTCAGTAGGAGTTCGGATGGGTTCACCTCATCGGTCTTCTTATCGGCATCTACCTGGGGACCGTTACGTACAGCTAGTGCCGCTTGCGGTCTGTCGTTAACCCCACTGCCAGCGTAGTGTCGAGTCTTTAGAGTCCCACACAGAGGGTTATTCGCCTTTGGGCAAAATAGAGTAGAGGTCGCATAGTTTTGCGACAGGGTTCGTTCACATCCGCGCACTTGTACACGTTTGATGTCCGGACAGTTATTACTAGCGGGCTTTGGTTTAAGCCAGATCCTAGTATATATTTTGGGGTTAGTTTTATCTCACTGTATTCATGTTTCTCGGAACATGGATGCGGGTGTGTATGCACAGTTGACTGAGACAGAGGCAGAGGATTCTCATTAGGGTTATAGTACGGGTGTGTATGCACAGTTGACTGTTGTCTTTTTCCAAACCCTAATGAGAATAGGAGATATGATTAATAATATTAGTTAACAATTATTGTGCCATGGTTGAGTTGAATTCTTGATTTTTGTTGACTTGTTGACTTTTGTTGACCAGTTGACCAAAGTAGACTTGTTGACCATCATCATTTGTTTTCAAAGATACTTCTTATTTTTTGCACAAAGCATTTAATGAATGAAATGATAATGGTCAATCATCAACTCACCATCAAAAATTGTTAATTATTATTATTAGTATCATTTTTCTAAAAAATGAGAGCATGGTTGTAAAAATGGTATCATTCTTACTTGCATCTTCTCTCTCATCCATAGCTCTCATCTTCTTCCTCTAGCTCAAGGAAAAATCCCTCTCATGAGTTGAGAAGCATTTTTCTTGGAGATAAAACACCAAAACTACTCTCTACTCATCCAAAGGTTGAAGGTCTAGCAAACCTAACACTTTAGTTACCTCAAGGTTGAGGTAGGAGCTCAAGTTCGAGGCCCTCGGGTGGATCTATCTTCGGCAAAGAGGAGACGACGAGGAGGATCCATTCAAGCTACTAAAAGGAGCTAGCAAGGAGGAGAACAACAAGAAGAGAAGGAGTTCAAGACTAGGTATAACCCCCTAACCGAGTAGGTAAAGCTCGTAGTTGTTGCTAGTGTGTTGTTTAGCAAAGATCTGGGCTTTCTAGTCCATGTTACCCTAATCGCTAAAAATTGTTTTTCACCGTTTCCGCAACCCCGAAAGGACCGGGACAGGTAACGTGGACCTAACAACATGTCACGGAAAAATGCAAAAATACGGATTTTGCCAAAAATCCAATAAATATCATTAAAATAAATAAATCATTTTAATCTCCGATAAATTTCCAAATATTGGTATATACTTATACCATTTTACGAAAAATCCATATTCGCAAATCGAATAGTTTTCGCCAAATATATTATTTTAATATTAAATTTCCAAAAATAATATTTTTATATTTCTGAAATGTTACAGAAACTCCATGGAATATACTTGTAAGCCCATCTCCTCTATCGAAGATGATCTATCTTGAAGGCTCAAGAACTTTATCTCCAATCTCAAATTGAGATAACCTAAGTAGTAATGTTGCTAAACAAACTAGGTAGGAGTTGTAGTTTCTTCTTCATTATAATTTTCACTCATTTTTCTTTCTTTTTTTTCTAATTTGTTTTCTCATAAAAGAGGAGGAGGGAGATGCGAGCTTCATGGCTAAAGAGAGAAAGAAATAGAGAAATAAATTAGTTAATCATTCACTTAAAAAAATGGTTACTAATAAAATATTCTCTACAAAATCCTAGCCATAGGATTTAATCAAGCTACCAAATGTCTACCCTCTTCTCTCC
Source organism: Agapanthus africanus (assembly GCA_030015575.1). Taxonomy (NCBI): domain Eukaryota; kingdom Viridiplantae; phylum Streptophyta; class Magnoliopsida; order Asparagales; family Amaryllidaceae; genus Agapanthus; species Agapanthus africanus. The sequence continues at coordinate 28,929,233 of CM057350.1, forward strand.
TCTCCACATGTCACCCTAAAGGGTGAGACAAAGGTTATGTTATTCCCTTGGAATAACATAAACTAAAGAGAACAAAAGAAAAAGAATAAATTATATATAGAGACACACACACACACACTTGCAATTGTTATCTGCGGTATTTAAAATACATAAAAAAGAGATTAATTAATAGTGATATAATACTAGTCAATAAATATACAATATATATATATATATATATATATAGAATAATGGAGGAAATATGCCATAGAAGGATGTATATAGAGAATAATGGAGGAAAGATGCCATAGGAGGGAATTTCCTCCTATGGCGTCGAAAAAACACGCCATCCATTATGTTTTCCGACGATCGGAATCCATCATCTTCATTGTTATTATCTAAGATGTGGGTTCGCCAAATTTCATGTTATTCTACTACTTTTTCACCGTTGAATTAGTGGGTTCAAAATTAACGGTTTACCGACAATAGAACTTTTTACATTGCTAAATCAACGGTGAAAAAGTTGTAGAATCACATGAAATTTGGCGTACCCACATCTTAGATGATAACGATGAAGATGATGGATTTCGATCGTTGGAAAACACGATGGATGGAGTATTTTTTCGACGCCAAAAAAGGAAATTCCCTCCTATTGGCCTCTTTCCTCCATTATTCTCATGTATATATGTATATGTGTATGTGTATGTGTATGTATATATGTATATATATATATATATATGTGTGTGTGTGTGTGTGTGTGTGTGTGTATATCTATGTATGTATATTTGTATATATCTATGTATGTATGTATAAAATATTAAATCGGCACCCGATTTAATATCCGTCTTTCCAAAAAGACCAGCTAGTATTACAACCGTTCGATTACCGTCAGTGTATAAAATACACTGGTTTTAATCGAACCCTGGCGCATACAAATGTACTGCAACTACAACATTTCGCCAAAACTGGAAACCCTCTGTGTGGGACTCTAAAGAATTGACAATACGCTGTCAGTGGGTTTAACTACAAGCACATCAGCGGCACTAGCTGTACGTAACGGATACCCAGGTATTGTCGAAAAGGAGATCGACAAGCAAGCTAGTCTGAAACCCTACTGATCCTATCAGCGACATGTACCATACAGTCCGGTCTGTTCATCTGAAACTGTTGCATATCGGGTTTAGGAGGGTGGTAAACGTCAGACTCCTGATAACGCAATAGGTCATGCTGATATCAAGCCATCACCATCTGAGAAACTACTGATCCAAATTAGTAAATCTTAACTGCCTGGCCAGGTCTTATGGTGATGGCCAACCGGGCAAAGCACGACATCAACCCCCAATACCGAGAGAGACAAATCCCCGCAATCTGCTCACTGCCTCCATGTGGTTCGGGACTGTACCCAAATAAAACCTGTTTGCACGACTCCTTTAAGCCGTGATATGATAGTAATCAAAATATAGTGAGAACTCACACAAAACAAATGACGATCTTGGATCGACAAACTAATATGTACTAATGCCATCAGAGACCTGCTACCTGACGATAGGTATAATACCATCTAGCATGATCTCGGCGAGTCCGTTCAGTATAACTCATAACCCAATGAGCACATATATACAATCCTGGTGACTGACTAACACTAATGGCTGTAAGACCGGCCATCGCCCCTCGTCGGGGTCATGAAACGTATACACCAGTCTACTCCGGAATATCGATGCCCAATCTTGATATTCCTACGACTATGGACATTTAAGGATGTGCTTATAGGCTACCAAATTCTCATAAGTGTGATCGCCACAATAATCCTAGTAATCAAGCATAAATCCTATGGGCTCTATAAACATATAATAATGATATGCAAACCACACAAGACATGTATATGATGATAAAGCAAAACCATATAGCATGCTATCATCTCGAGTAAGACTATTCTATCCATATAGGTCCACCCTCAATCATCATAATCGTATGCCTGCGATTATAATAATTGCATTGAGGGCACTATATCCAACAAATATAAATATGGGTATTTGTATCTTTATATGAATATGGGTATTCGTATTTTATACGAGTACTGTATTCATATTTTGATACGAATACGGGTGCATGTATTTGTAGCTTATATTTGCATTAGTGTATTTGTGTGTATTTATATACACACTTATACATATGTGTATGTGGACAGGTGAGATGGCTCACTCTTTTCTTCTCATCTTTTCTTGAGTTTGTGAGAAGAGTGTGGTTTTGTGACTCACCATGGTGAGTCGCAAGTTCACCTACTCTCACAACAAAAGAAATAGATAAGAATGAAATGAGTGGAGATTTTTCTTTAGTTGTCATTCTCAAGTTCACCATCATTATCTTCTTCTTCATCTTATCTTAAGTTTTCTTTAGTTGAGATAGAAAAGAAAAAAAGAGAAACACTTAGAGATTAAGCTACTACATCTTCAAGTGAGCTATTCTTAACAAGTTTAGTTCATTAGTTTCTTCACTTGGTTTTTAGTGTGAAGATATAATCTTAGTTAGGGTTCTCTTGGGTGGATTTTCTTCGACAACGAAGGCTGGTATCCAAGCTCGTTCCCGGAGTCCCTAAGAGTATAAGAAGTAGGAAAGAAGACAAAGGAAACGACTACAAAGGTAGTTAAACGTCTATCCGAGTAGTTAATCTTCTCAAGTTTACTAGTTTAGTATTTGGTTTCGATTCTAGCTCGTAGAAGTTCATGCTCTAGTTATAGAAATTTTTGTTTTGTATTTCGCATTGGTCGCTGGTTTGCGACACGAGCACGAGCATCTACTTATAGAAAAGACAATTCAGATCCTAGAATACATGCTCAGGGCCTGTATGCTCGACTTCGGAGGATCGTAGGAAGATCACATGCACCTTGTAGAGTTTGAATACAACAACAGCTACCAGGCCAGTATTGGGATGGCACCGTTTGCAGCACTCTACAGTTGTAAGTGTCACTCCCTTCTAAGTTGGGACGATATTAGAGATCGAGAACTCCTTTAGCCAAAGATGATTATAGTAACAGTTGATGTAGTTCGCACGATCAGCGAAAAGATGCGAATAGCCCAGGACCGACAAAAGTATTAGGCAGATGCGAAATGCAGACTCTTGGAGTTCCAACCTGAAGATCTTGTGTTTCTCAAAATTTCTCCAAACAGAGGATTTATTCGTTTCGGTAGACGAGGAAAGCTCGGCCCAAGATATATCGGGTCGTTTGACATATTAGAACGGGTAGGAGATGTGGCGTATCGTTTGGCACCACCATCCTTGGAAGGAGTGCACAACGTATTTCACATATCTCAGCTATGCTGTTATGTGAAGGACCTCAGCCACATACTTGATCACTTGAAACTCACTATGCAACCGACCTGTCTTGTGAGCAACAACCAATCGAGATCTTGGATTGAAAAGAGAAGACTTTATGGAACAAGGTGGTAAACTTGGTTTGTTTGATATGGGGAAAGGATTCAACAAGAGAATCAACTTGGGAACAAGAAGATGATATGTGTACACAATACCCTCATCTATTTAAAGTTTAGTTCCTTTTGTAAATTTTGAGAACGAAATTTTTATAAGAAGGGTAGGATGTAACAACCCTGATATACCTATACATTTATAACAATTCGATGTTATATGAAAGGGGTATTTCTATTTCCGATTCCAAGTTATAAGTAGATTTTGATAAAAGTCAATAAGAAACTCCTTGTAATTCACTGATTAATACTCTCCACTGTTGTTTCTTAGTCTGTGTGTTTGAATCTCATCAGCCCGAATTATTTTAATATTTTTTCTTTTTAACATTTTGGAAGCCTAAAGGTTTGCACGAGCTTTACACGGGTTTACCAAACGTTGCAACAGAAAAGAAGTACTAAAATGTGACCTTTAAACCCATTTAAAACCCTGGAATGAACCCCGAGGCCAGAGGCCAACTTGGGGCCGCCATTTAGCCGAGATCGGTGGCCAGGATGTGCCAGATTGGGTCCGTGTTGGACCCATGCGATCTTTGGCCTTCCCTCAACCCATTTTGAAACTTTAAAATCTCTGAATTAAAACAGAGAACTGAAGACCCTTCACCTAGCCGATTTACACAATTTTAATTCAATTTTTAATTTTCTTTTTAACACGCCCTACTTCTTAATTCTCCTATAAATACCAAGCCATTCGAGCCTCATCCTCATTTTTGAAAAATACTCTAAATTCCTCTCAAAACTTCCTTCTCTATATAAACTCAAGTCCAAGCCAAACTCAAAAGGTTAAGCTCACCTTTCACCTTACGTCGTTGTTCGCTCGAGCTCGTTCCGCCATTACATCATTGGTCTCGGTTCTTCCAACTGAGATTTTACACCTTCTCTATTACTATCTAATCTAGATAGCGCAACCCGTAAGTCTCCTTCAATCTCTCTCTCTACCCCGCAATAGACATAATAAAATTTTAGAAAATAAATTTTTGTAAACTTGAAATAACCGTTATCATGGGAACATCTTTTACCTACCTATCATATCTTTCTTTCATGCCATGCCACATTAAAATTGTACATGAATTTAAAATAATTTTGCTATGTCATATAATGCTTAGAAAACAAATTAACAAATAAATACCACATCCTTATTTTAATGGTAGTTTATTGTTAACCTATTAGATAATATCATACACATGGTAACGGCCTACCCTTCACGTACACATGGAAAATATAGCATGATTCCATTTTTATAATATTTTTCGAAAAAAACGTATTACATTAAAATACCCTCAAATTCAAAAATACGGTTTTTAAATCGATATTTTTATCCTTTGCAAATACGCCTCTACAATCTCGTTAGGGGATCCGTTTATGGATAGTGCGGATTATCGCACATTCTGAAGATAGTAGAGTGAGATGCAGAACTCCTCACAGAGAATTCGGTCTCGAAAAAAAGAAAATACGGTTTTAAAGAAAATACGAATTTTTTAAAACAATGTTAAAACAAATTGAAAATAACTTAAAACATATATTCGTAATTTCAAAGAAAAACAAATTTGTGAAAATTAGATAAATACTCTAAAATAAAAAGATTAAAGTTTTTAAAAAAATATTCTCAAGTTTCCAAAAGATAGATTTTTCATAAAAATACCATAAAGTTTTAAAAGCTTGGTTTTGACACTAAAAAATCACAAAATATAAAATATGTTTTATGAAAATATTGACATTTTAATCAACATGTTTTTATCAAAACACTCTCGAGATTTGTTTTAAAAATTAAAACATTTTACATAAACCCTATCGGGAAATACAAATATGTAAATACATATAATAAACAACTTGATAAATATTTAAAAACTTTAGATTAATAATGGGTTAAGCAGTACCAATTCTCTTGGCCTCGGGGAGCTGGAGAAAGTGGGTGCTTGCCTATCCAGTTTAGATAACACTGCAAATTAAAGGAATTATCGATGGAAATCGTCTTTGAAAAAGTCACAAATCCTGCCTTCCATGTACAGTGGTTGCTCGATTGTTCACAAACTTAAGAATTTCAAAAGATAAATGTTTTTAATAAGATATGATTAGAACTTGAACTCGAATCCGAACTTGATTTGAATTCCAATCTAACTTGAACTTGAACTTAAATTCAACTCGACTTGAACTTGAAAACTGGAACTTGACTTTAAACATAACTATACTTGAAACTTAACATGAATACACGAACCCAACAAGTATACCTGAAACCAACTTGACTCGAACCATGAATACAAATAACATGACTTGCACTTGACATGACTACATGGCTACATTAACTCAATCTTGATATTAATTACATCACCCTTTGTATTCATGAACTTGATCAAGACTCTTAACTTAATCATAGATTAATATACACGGGGTGTTGTGCTAGTTCAAGTGTGAATCCAACGAAATCTCAGGAGTCTCCCTAGTTCATGAATACATGTCTACCATCACATGCAATCTATTATAAGAGCCTGTGTTTCCAAGCCTCTGAAGCCCTACTTCAACACTAGGTTGAAATTCTATTACTAACACTTGATTTGGTTCCATGATTTCTTGCTCCTAGGGCCTTACCCTGGAGTTCGAAAATACTCTTGAGATTGGTCGACATTCACATTTGGACTGACATTAAGTTAGAAGACCTTATAGAGACATGTTAAGACACATACTCATACTCACTCACACACACTTAATACCTGTTATATTATACATGCCATTTTACATTATTTTTGTACATTTTAAATATTATAATTCCTTTGGAGACTTACCGGGCACAAATTCGCTGACGGGCATTTCACCCACGTTTATCTTTAGAATATTCGTCAGATAATTTAGAGGCTGAGAAGGTGGATCCGAATATCGAGGACTGCGACCAGATCATAGCCCAAACCGACCTTTAGATTTTCTGCTCAGCTTTTCATTACAAGTATGCCACTTGGTTAGGCATTTCATATTATTTGCATATTCTTTTCAGAACATCTATCCATGCAATTAAAATTTGTTAAATGAATGTAAATAAATTAGTTTGTTGAAAATTTCATGTTCTTATTATTCTTGTACTGTGTATAATTTCTTATTTACATTTAACATATTTATTTTTAGAAATGGCCTTAAATTAAATATGTGCGGGTATGTCACGTGTCCGTTGCCGTCCATTGGAAAGCGGGGGCTGACAATAATAAAAATTTGAAAGAAGTAGAAAATTTTGAAGAAGTCACGATTTACGTGTGCTATATAACATAAAAAATATTAAAACTGAAGAATATAGAAAATTTTGAGTTTATTGGAAAAAAATTTCTAATTTCGTGTGCTGCAAAATATAGAAAACTAGTAGAAAGTTGAAAATTTTGCGATTTTCGTGTGCTATAACGAACATAATATTGAAAAACAATGAAAACGAAAAATTTGAGATTTTGAAAATTACGTCATTTTTGTATGGCGGCGTTTAAAATATTGTAAATTTGAAAAAAACGAATATTTTTTTGGATTTTTGTGTATAAAATGCAAAATATTAGGGAAAAAAAGAAAAATTTGATATTATTGAAAATTTCATGATTTTCGCATGCTACTGCATGCACGATATTGAAGAAAATAGGAAAAAAATTATATTTTAGAAAATTTTGCGGTTTTTCATGTGCTATTCAGGAAAATTACTTTAAAAAACCAAAAAAAATATATTTTTGAAAATTTAATGATTTTCATATACTATATAAAAAAAATATTAGAAAAAACGAAAAAAAAATTAAATTTTGAGATTTTAAAATTTCCCCATATTAGCATATAAATGCTGCAAATTTTTAAAAAACAAAAAAAAATGAATTTTTATACTTTTTTTATTCCCGTATGCTATAACAAGTAAAATATTGATAAAAGAAAATTTTGAATTTTTTAAAAAACTTTTGCGATCTTTTTATGCTATAGGAAAGAAACTATTGAAAAGCTCAAGAAAATACTAAAGTATTTAAAAGTTAGCCTTTCATATATATTTACATCTGAAGTTCATAAATATGAGATATTACAATTTATAAATTATATAACTATAAACTTTTAAATTAATATGATTTTTCTTGATCACGAACTTCGTATATATACATTGTGTGGAGGCCATTGCTGGCTGTAGGATAAAGATAAATGAGAAATAGAATAATTACTTTCAAATATTGAGAGGGAAAGAAAAATAGAGCACATGAAATCATTAAAATATTCCGAAACACTAAGCCAAAAGGAAAAATTATATGTACACACACAACTCCTTGTTCTATAGGTGCTAGTCAAATCAAACTTGTTCAATAGATGCTAGTCATATCAAACTTGTTCAATACACTTTTAATCTTGGGTTAATTTTAGGGAACTCCATCTTAGCTTGTCTAAATCTAAAAATACTCTCTTATAGTTTTAATTAAACAGAAAATTGTTCTATTTGACCGTGCTACAGTAACATTCGTTAAGAAAATCCCCAAAATACCTTTCTCTTTCTTCTTTTGTCTCAAAAAATATATATACCATCTCTCTGTCCTGGCCTTAGCTTATTTGATAGCGGCGGCTGTTGGTGGTGAGGATTTAGAGTAAGAAAGTGGTATCGGTGATGGTGGGGATTTCAAGAAGGATAATGATGGTGGTAGTGGTGATAAAGAATTAGAGGAGGAAGATGGTGGTGGTGGTGGTGGGTATTTGGAGGAAAATAGTGGCAGCGGTGGGGATTTAGAAGAAGCCAAGAAGGTGGTGGTGGTTTGAAGGAAGAGAAAAAATATGGGATTGGAGGAGGCAAAAAATGATTGTGGCCGTGGGGATTTGGAGGAGGAAGATGGTGGTGGTGATGAGTATTTAGATGAAGAAGGTGGTAGGGATTTGGAGGATGAAGATGGTAGTGGGGGGCATTTGGAGAAAAAGGAAGAAAATGAGATTTGGAGAAGGAAAAAAGAGGTGGTAACGCATGGTGGGATTTGGAGGAAGAAGTTGATGGTGGTGTGGTGGTGGGTTGAAGGAGGAAGAAGAAGATGATGGTGGCGGGGTTTGGAGGGAAAAAGTGGTGGTGGTTTCGGGGAAGGGTTTGAAGTAGGAATATGGAGACTGTGATGGTGGTGGTTCGAAAGAGGAGGAAGAAGAAGAATATGGTGGTCGGGATGGTGGCGAGATTCGTCGACGGGCGGGGGTGACGGTTCTGGGGCTGCATCGGCGACGGTTGGCCAGGTGAAGGAGGAAGTGTTAGGGTCAAAAATTATACACAATTGTCAAAATCGGAAATCAAATTCAAATTCAAACTCAAAATCAAATTTAAAAAATCAAAGTCGGCCCAAGCCCGAGCCAACTGAGCCCGAGCCCAAACATGAGGAAAGGCCGGCCAAAAGAGAAGAAGAAAAGTAAAAGATTAAATGTAAATTTTGTTCTAATAGGCAAAAACCAATTTTGTACAAACCATGAAACTAAATGTACAAGATATAAGTCTATTGTCACGCCCCGCTTCCCAGTATACGGGCAGAGAACGCGACGAGGCCGCTACGTATTTACTCTGAAGAAAACACGCTAAGCATATCTAAGCAATATAAGAAAAATGCACAAGAGACAGTAACAATAGATATAATTGAACATCAACTTTATTTATTAACATTCTTTTTACAATACATCTGAAAGGTAAATACATGGAATGGAAAGCAATGTCTAAACAGTGGCATAACAGAAATGGAAAATACAGAATGTAAATGTGTACAAGGAATCTAAAGCTCTGGATCGAAAGCTAGCTGGTCCAAATCCTCGCCGATGGGCTCGATCTCCAGTGAGTCCGAATCACCTGACGACATTCCAAAGAAGAAGAAAGAGAATATCGTCAGCAAACAAATCGCTTGATAAGTCACAAAGAGAGAGAAGTAGAATAGACAGAAAGCGGGTATATCTATTATAATATTGATTGTTATGTTAACGTAGTTGTTTGTAGTTTGGTATAGAAGATGCCAGTGTATACGAGAGGAGTCTCACTTTCTCCGGAGACTAAGGTATCAGGAGTACAAGGCTCCGTCGATAATACCACGGAACAACGACATGGATATAATTACGTCTTAAGTGACCACCTCGTGTTACTTTTAATATGTTTCGTACTAGTCTACCCCTTATAAACCCCGCGATATCTTATTTGTATTGTATTATCTTGTAAATTGAATTGTATAGATGGATGACTTGCCGAAACCATGATATCAGTAATGAAACGGATATAATGGATGAACATGTAAATGGAATATATCCGTGGTTCGGTTCGGTCAATATAGATTGATTAGATTGAATAAACGGATTCATAGATCCATGTTGTATTGAAGTTTGATACTTGAATCATATTCAAGTCAGATTTATTATATCGAGACTCGGTCTGAGTCGTATAATTAGAAAAGAAATTGAATCCTGAATTAGGTTTTGGTGTTATCGGTAACTGCTGCACATGGACAACAGGATTTGTGTTTTTTTCAAAAACAATTACCGTGTTGATAACACCGTTTGTTAAGTTGTCTATCTTAAATAGGCAATCACCCATATCTTCGACTCCCTGAGGCTCAAAAGACTGGTCCCGCTTAAACCTATGTTTACTAGGGTCCTTATTGTAAATTGGTATAACTTGAGGGGGTTTTATGTAAAAATAATTTTGTATAATTTTCAAAATACACATCAAGTATTTTATTATCGTCTTTAGAGTTTTCATGGATATATATTTTATCAATGTGACATTCTTAGTGAATAAAACCTAATTTCATAATATATGGTATTTATTTGTAATATTGGAATTGTATGGTATTTTCTTGTAAATGGAATGTTTTTCTTGAATTTTGGAAATGTGGAATATTATAAATATTAAAAATAGATATTTTGATATTAATTACATATATATTTATTTATTAAAAATATAAGTTTTATTTATAATAGAAATCACATTTTCTAAAGAAAATTGTATTTTAAATCTTTCGAGATCGTATGCTCCTTGCGGAGGTCTGCATCTCACTCTACTAAGCTCGATGATGTGCGATAATCCACATCATCTCGAACGGGTTTCTCAAAATGGGTTGTAGAGGCGTAATTGCAAAGATTTGTTAAAATACACATCTTGTAGAAAAATGTTTTTATAGGTCGGAGGCAGTTATGTGTAAAATCGTATTTTTCCCAAATCTATATTCCCAAATGTCATCGTGCTATGTTAGATATGTGTGTTGTGAGGATGTAGTTCATTACCTCATGAGTGTAGGGTTCCTAGGCACTCTTGTGAAGGTTCATAAGGCATCAAACATGCCCGAATAAAATTTTAGACGTGCCGAACAACCCAAAACCGGGATCTTTGCTAGATTATTAGGGTTTAATATGCAAGTAAACATCTTTACCACTAAGTGTGAGGGATTACAACCTTTGTAGTCCGCTCCTTCTCTACATAAGCTCCGAGTAGAAGTCCCTTCGCCGCGATCCATGATCTCCCGGACTCAAGAGAGGCTCCACGACTCGAACGATCCATGCTAGCTTGTAGTGTTCCGTTTCTCCGATGATCTACGTCGAAATTGCTATAACTCAAGCTCTCTCACTCTAATGAGGTGAACACCCTAATCTAATGGGCTAGATTAGATAAGGATGATGGAGTAGTATTTATGCTATCTTTTTATATCAATTTCTCACAAGAAATCATCACCAAAGGAAAATCTAGTAAGCTATTTCAAAAACTCAAGAGAGAAGAAGATGATGAATAATGAGATAATCCTTTCGTGATGAATAATGATAAGAGTATATCAATAATAATGCAACCATGGTTAATGATGACAAGGATAACCCTTGTAGAGAGTTAACTAAGGTTAGGGTTTGGTTGGGTTAAGAAATGAGTCATAAGAAAATATCTATCATAATATCTTCTTCATGACAAAAGGAAAATTTCTAGATGGTGCAAGAAGGTGCTAACCCTAATCAAACCCTAACCTCATTTAATCATCACTAAACATGTTTCATTATTAATCATATCATGTTACTATAATATATATCACATATATATTATATATTTGTAACAAAAGAAAATAATACAATTAATATATATCGCATATATATCAATGTATTATCTGGTGAGAAAATAAAATAATAAAGCGAGCCAATATTAGATAATATAATACAGTATATCATATATATTATTATACATTAAATCATCGAATCAGCACTTGACTCGACAATCCGGCTATATCGAATATAAAGGACTAATAGATCATGTACCGATTCATCGAATCAACACTTGATCCGATGACCCGGTTCATATCTAAATATCGTGAGAATATAGTACGGTATCACATATCGCATTATCCTCGGTCCTGCACATATCACATATGTGCCTCTACTCCGTTTTGCCTGAGCCAAGAAACCTCTGTGTAGGACTCTAAAGAATCATCAATACGCCGGTAGCAGGTGATGATCATATCAAACACCCACAAGCTGCAAGCGGTCAGCTAAACGTAACAGCCACCCAGGTATTGAGCGATCAGAAAATCAGCAAGCTAGCCTGTACGTTCTCCTGTGAATCCAATCAGTAACACTCCCGTACAGTCCGGTCTGTTCGTCTGATATGTCGCATATCAAGTCTAGGGGTGGTATACGTCAGACCCCAGTAACCGATAAGTCGTGTCGATGTGAGGCTCATAACGGGTCGAGAAACTACTGGTAACACTTACCATTAAATCTCTATATCAGCCCTGGCAAGGGACTTCCAGTTATAGCCAATCGAACACAGCACAACATCAACTCCCTATACCGGGAGAGACGAATCCCCTCCAATCGCTTATTGCCTCCATGTGATTCGGGACTGTACCCAAAAACCACCGTTTTGCACGCCCTCTTGGACGTGGTAAGGTGGAAATCAAAGCACGGTGGGAATCACACAAGACTCTATGACGATCTCGGGTCTACAGACTACCCTGTACCAGTGTCACCGGAGAACTGCCATCTGATGTGTGGTATATCACCATCTGGGAGTTCTCGGCGAGTCCGTCCAGTGTACCCAGTCTCCACTGAGCACCCGTACACCATCTCTGATGTCAAACACCGATAGATATGGGATCATCCATCGCCCATCATGTGGGTCAAGATGCGTATACGCTAGTCTACTCTGGTGTATCGATGCCCTGTCTGGATACACCCTCGACTAGGAACAGTTATAGGATGTACTCATCGACTACCGTGGCCCTACTAGTATGATCTCATCATAGTCCCAGTAGTCGAGTACAGATCCTAAGGGCTTTATCAACATGTGAGAGAAAGACAGTAAACCAGTACAAGTCAACATGTTAAGATAAAGTGAAACCAAATAGCATACTATCATGACGAGCAAGAAAGTCCTCTCTGTATATATCCAAGCATCCATCATAATATACATCATATGTACAATAATGGCCTCTAGGCATATACATAACTAACAATGAGTTTTCTAAGGTAATACGGTTAAAAGGTATAAACATGTCGATATGAAACATAAAGGTATTTTAATGTAAAAATGGAATAAAACTTGTTACGGTTATTATTTTGATGGCAAACTTGTTCTATTATCTTTGTTAATGTTTAATGGTCATGTCATAAGAGTTTGATATTACTGTGTTTAAGAAAAATAGAACTTTTTAAGGAAAAACCGAATCGGAAGTCGGATTAACTCCGCTTCCGTTGGGTTTTAGTTTTGAATGTTTTTAGAATAGAGAAAAGAATAAGAATTAGGGACTTACTGGTTTTGTGACTAGAAGAGAGAAGGAGGAAGAGGTAGGAGGTGCCGGTGCATCGTTTCGTCGTCGGAATCTCCTCGGATCGTCGTCGGAAGTTCGTCGGAGTTTCGCCCTTTGCTAACTCCACTTGCACACAAAAAGTCTTGGGAATTTTCTTGAGAGTTTGGGTAGGGATTTGTGAGTGAGGGGGGTGATTTGAGGGGTGGTATTTATAGGAAAAATCTAGGGTTTAGGGTAGTGAAAGGGTGTGATAAAAATTGTATTTAAATTTGCATTAAAAAGGATTAAAAGGGGTATTTTAATTTTCTGGTTAATTACAGAGAATTTAAACAGTGCAGGGGGAGTGGGATAGGCTAAAGGGTACAGGGGGTTAAAGAAATTTAGGGATCAGACCGAGTTGGACCGGCGGCGCCGGCTGAGTCAAGCGGTTCGCCGGCCCGAGTCGGGCGAGTCGGGGCTCGTCTTGCTGCCACGTATCCCCGACGATTGGTCTAGCCTCGTAGTCACATTTATTTATTATGTAACTTATTCTATTACGTGTAGTGCACGTGTAGACTCTTGGGCTTCTAAAAGATTAAAAGAATTTAATTAAAAAAAAGTGTGGTTGATGGGATTTGAACTCTGGTACTTTGGTTCAGCAGTGCAAGGTCTTACCAATGAGCTACAAGCTCCTTCTTGCTGTTCAAAAGCAAATCAGACTTATAACTTATGTTCAGGCTCAAGTATCCCTTTCTGTATTTTTGAAAAAATTTATACAGAAAGTTTAGGGTTGTTACATTCTACCCTCCTTATAAAAATTTCGTCCTCGAAATTTGTGAAAGGAAAGTGTAACAGATTCAAGGAAAGTTTGGTGATAGAAGTACTGATAGTGTATGAAAAATAACAAAGTGGTACAAGGGTTTGAAAAGGTTGAAGAGAATTACCAGTGTTACCTTGGTTTACAGCCTCTGCTTCTTCGGCCGCTAAAAGGAAAGCCTGACGCCGTAGTTTCTGGAGGCACATTCCTATGTCCTTAAGGCATGTTTCTCTGCCCTCGAGGCATGTTCCTCATTGTCTGATGGAATTGGCGAGTAGGATGTGCAGGTGGTGGAGCAGGGAGTGCAAGGCGAGGTGCAGGAGCCTGGATAGCCGGCCGCTGCGGGTAGTTGGTGGGTGTGTGAGCTGGATTGCGTCTATAAGGACAGTTTCCAATCCCATGATTGGATGCGCCACAAACTAGGCACAAGTCTTTTTGCGCGCCTACAGTCCTTCCACAAGTGTCCATCCTTCTTGCAGTAGAAACAAAAACTTGGACTTGACTGGTTAATTGTTTCTTTCTGTCTCTTGGGTTTTGAAGGTTGTATAGGATAGGCTCCTCCTGCTATCTGGGTGGCAGAGTGCTTTATACCGGTTGCTTCTGCTTCTGGTCAGTTCAATAATATAGCAGTCTGCTGCTGCAGTCCTTCCAGGAGGTTTCGGATTGCCTCAAGCAGAACCGTCTGCTCGTTGATCGGAGCAGCGACGGCAGGTGTGAGTGGTAATGGTGGGGGAGTGTTGTTGACATTTATACTGGTGTTGTTTGGGGAATCCATAACCTTGGAAGAAAGATTTAGGTTAGGATAGATTCAAAATATATAAAATTGGAAGATTAAAGGAATTTTAATTGTAAAGAATGTTTTCAGTTGCTGGTTCTTGTGTTATATTGCTTAGGTTGTCCATGCAGAACTGAACTGCATGGTAGGGTTCCATACAGCTCTGACCTGCATGGGCCGCCAACAAAATAAGTCACGCCCCGCTTCCCAGTATACGGGCAGAGGATGCGACGAGGCCGCTACGTATTTACTCTGAAGTAAACACGCTAAGCGTATCTAAGCAATATAAGTAAAATACACAAGAGATAGTGACAATAGATATAATTGAACAACAATTTTATTTATTAACATTCTTTTTACAATACATCTGAAAGGTAAATACATGGAATGGAAAACAATGCCTAAATAGTGGTATAACATAAATGAAAAATACAGAATGTAAATGTGTACAAGGAATCTAATGCTCTGGGTCGAAAGCTAGCTGGTCCAAATCCTCGCTGGTGGGCTCGATCTCCACTGAATCCGAATCACCTAACGGCATTCCAAAGAAGAAGAAAGAGAATATCATCAGCGAACAAATCGCTCGGTAAGTCCAAAGAGAGAGAGAGAGAGAAGTAGAATAGACAGAAAGCCAGTATATCTATTATAATGTTGATTGTTATGTTAACGTAGTTGTTTTTAGTTTGGTACAGAAGATACCAGTGTATACGAAAGGAGTCTCACTTTTCCCGGAGACTAAGGTATCAGGAGTACAAGGCTCCGTCGATAATACCATGGAAAAACGGTATGGATGTAATTACGTCTTAAGTGACCACCTCGTGCCACCTTTAACATGTTCTGTACCAGTCTACCCCTTATAAACCCCGCGATATCTTATTTGTATTGTTTGTATTACATTGTCTTGTAAATTGAATTGTATAGATGGATAACTTGCGGAAACCATGATATCGGTAATGGAACGGATATAATGAATGAATATGTAGATAGAATATATCCATGGTTCGGTTCAATCAATATAGATTGATTAGATTGAATATACGGATTCATAAATCCATGTTGTATGGAAGTTTGATACTTGAATCATATTCAAGTCAGATTTATTATATCGAGACTCGGTCTGAGTCGTACAATTAAAAAAGAAATTGAATCCTGAATTAGGTTTTGGTGTTATCGGTAACAGCTGCACATGAACGGCAGGATTTATGTCTTTTGCAAAGACAATTACCGCGTTGATAACACCGTTTGTTAAGTTGTCTACCTTAAATAGGCAAGCACCCATATCTCCAGCTCCCTGAGGCTCAAAAGACTGGTCCCGTTTAAACCTATATTAACTAGGGTCCTTATTGTAAATTGGTATAATTTGAGGGGGTTTTATGTAAAAATAATTTTGTATAATTTTCAAAATACACATCAAGTATTTTATTACCATCTTTAGAGTTTTCATGAATGTATATTTTATCAATGTGACATTTCTAGTGAATAAAACCTAATTTCATAATATATGATATTTATTTGTAATATTGGAATTGTATGGTATTTTCTTGTAAATAGAATGTTTTTCTTGAATTTTGGAAATGTGGAATATTATAAATATTAAAAATAAATATTTTGATATTAATTGCATATATATATATTTATTAAAAATATAAGTTTTATTTATATAAAAATCACATTTTCTAAAGAAAATTATATTTTAAATCTTTCGAGATCGTATGCTCCTTGCGGAGGTCTGCATCACACTCTACTAAGCCCGAGAATATGCGATAATCCACACCATCCCGAACGAATTCTCTGAAATGGGTTGTAGATGCGCAATTGTAAAGATTTGTTAAAATACACATCTTATAGAAAAAGGTTTTATAAGTCGGAGGTAGTTATATGTAAAATCGTATTTTTCCCAAATCTATGTTCCCAAATTTCATCATGCTATATTAGATTTGTGTGTTGTTAGGAGGTAGGTCATTACCTTATGAGTTTTCTAAGGTAGTACGGTTAAAAGTTATAAATATATCGATATGAAACATAAAGGTATTTTAATGTAAAAATGGAATAAAACTTGTTACGGTTATTATTTTGATGGAAAACTTGTTCTATTATCTTCGTTAATATTTAATGGTCATGTCATAAGAGTTTGATATTATTGTGTTTAAGAAAAATAGAACTTTTTAAGGAAAAACCGAATCGGAAGTCGGATTAACTCCGCTTCTCTCGGGTTTTAGTTTTGAATGTTTTTAGAATAGAGAAAAAAGAAGAATTAGGGACTTACTGGTTTTTTGACTAGAAGAGAGAAGGAGGAAGAGGTAGGAGGTGCCGGTGCGTCGTTTCGTCGTCGGAATCTCCTCTGATCGTCGTCGTAAATTCGTCGGAGTTTCGCCCTTTGCTAACTCCACTTGCACACAAAAAGTCTTGGGAATTTTCTTGAGAGTTTGGGTAGGGATTTGTGAGTGAGGGGGGTGATTTGAGGGGTGATATTTATAGGAAAAATTTAGGGTTTAGGGTAGTGAAAGGGTGTGATAAAAATTGTATTTAAATTTGCATTAAAAGGGGTATTTTAATTCTCTGGTTAATTGCAAAAAATTTAAACAGTGCAGAGGGAGTGGGGTAGGCCAAAGGGTGCAGGGGATTAAAGAAATTTAGGGATCGGACCGAGTTGGATCGGCGGTGCCGGCCGAGTCAAGCGGTTCGCTGGCCCGAGTCGGGGCTCGTCTTCCTACTACGTGTCCCTGACGATTGGTCTAGCCTCGTAATCACGTTTGTTTATTCTGTAACTTACCCTATTACGTGTAGTGCACGTGTAGACTCTTGGACTTCTAAAAAATTAAAAAAAAAGTAATTAAAAAATTATGTGGTTGATCGGATTTGAACTCTGGTGCTTTGATTCAGCAGTGCAAGGTCTTACCAATAAGCTACAAGCTCTTTCTTCCTGTTCAAAAGCAAATCAAAGTTATAACTTGTGCTCAGGCTCAAGTACACCTTTCTGTATTTCTGAAAAAATTTGTATGGAAAGTTTAGGGTTGTTACACCTATAAAAAGGCCTCTCATGATAATTAAATAACTAATATGAATCTTAATCTTGAATCCAAAAAAAAACCAAAAGCTTGAGTTTTGAACCATTTTTTATCGCGCAAGTCTTTTTCTCCTTCCTTTTTTCTTTTTTTCAAAGTGTGCACATCAGGAGGCCTCAAAAAAGGGAAAAAGAGCCCTTTTTGATTTTCAAAAGTCAAAATATTAGGGCTTTGGAGTGTCGCTTCATTAGATTTCGACCCTACTTGTGCCGTTCTAGGTGCCCGTTTGGTTAGGTGCGCACCCCGTTAGGTGCACATCAAGCCAAGTGCGCACCGGCCCATGTGCACACCTCGCTGGGTGCGCACTTTCCTAAGTGCACATTTTACTGGACCTTTTGGTCCATTCGCGACCCTTTGGCACCCTTCACTCCCTCGCGCCTTACCAAATGCGCACCTTACTAGGTGCGCGTCATGGCAGATGCGCACTTGTCATGCGCACCCCTTGCTAGGAGCGCATCTCGTTAGGTGTTTGTTTTGGCAGGTGCGCATCTTGCCACGCGCGCACTTGATATATACACACTCATCACCTTTCCCGTTAAAAAAAATTATAACGGGACGCTGCCCCGCACCCCGTAAGGAGGCTGCTAGTCTCCTTGACCCTCAACTCGCTATCCGGATAGCAGGACCTCCGTAAAATCTCTGCGATGCCTCCGACATCCCCGAACCACCCCCAAACATATTCCCAAACGCAACACGCATATATTGCATATTGAGTTTGCATGATTTGTTTAACTTGTTAATCGGAGGATCTCTCGCTCCAAAAACGAGGGGTAATTAACGGCAGTTTAGTCCGCGCCTGCCGGAGATTCGGATTCCCATAATCATTAAACCTCAGTCTACCTCAGACAGGGGGAATCTGTAATATGCTTAATAAGCGACGCGCATATCTATCTCAATAGAGTGACGAAAAAACCTATACAGGAAGGAGAATATTTTGGGAGACAAAGAGAAAGAGAAGAAAGGTATTTTGGGGATTTTTTCACGATATTACTGTAGCACCGTCAAATAGGATAGTTTTCTCCTTAGTTAAGACTATAAAGGGTATTCTGAGATTTGGGCAAACTAAGGTGGAGTTTGGTGAAATGATCCCTTTAATCTTTGTCCTAACTTGAGTCCAGATTGGTTTTGTTTTGGAGCTAGATTGAATCGGTTCGTGTTGATTTTGTTGTTCCGAGTTAAGTTTCAAGATAGTCATGCGTTATATAACAAGAAAAATATTGAAAAATTGAAGCAAATAAAATGGTTTTGAATTTTTAATAAAATCCGAGCTCTTCGTGTACTATGCAATATAGAAATTTAAAGAGCTGAAAATATTGATAATTTTGAAAATTTCATGATTTTCGTATGCTGAATATTTGAAGAAAACAGGAAATTTTTGAATTTTTAAACAAAGTTGCAATCTTTTATGTTTTTATGCTATAATATGCAAAATATTGAAAATTTGAAAGAAATAGAAATTTTTTGAGATTTTTGACAATAGCGTGATTTTCACGTGTTATAACATGCAAAATATTGAAACTGAATAGCATAGAAATTTTTAGATTATTGAAAATTTTTGCGTTTTTCATGTGCTCTACTATACAGAATATTGAAAAGTTGAATAAAGCAGAAAATTTTCGAACATAATATTGAATAACCGAAGAAAATGAAAAAGTTTGAGATTTTGAAAATTATGTCATTTTTATGTGGTAGTGTGCAAAAAATATTGTAAATTTGATAAAAACAAATATTTTTTGTATATAAAATGCAAAATATTATGAAAAAAAAGAAAAATTTTATATTGATGAAAATTTCTTGATTTTCGTATGCTATAACATGCACAATATTGAAGAAAACAGAAAAAAAAATTATATTTTTGAAAATTTTGCAATTTTTCATGGGCTATTCATGAAATTATTGAAAAACCGAAAATAAATTATTTTTGAAAATTTAATTATTTTCATATGCTATAACAAACAAAATATTGGAAAACCGAAAAAACATAAATTTTGAGTTTTTAAAATCTCACTATATTAGCATACAAAATGTTGAAAATTTTAAGAAAACAACTTTTTTTTGAATTTTTATACATTTTTTTATCCTCGTATATATACTATAACAAGCAAAATATTAAAAAGAAAATTTTAAATTTTTTAAAACTTTTGCGATCTTTGTATACTATAGGAAAGAAACTATAAAAAGATGAATAAAATACCGAAGTATTTAAAAGTTAGACTTTCATATATATATTTATATGAAGTTCATAAATATGAGATATTACAATTTACAAATTATATAACTATAAACTTTTTAATTAATATGATTTTTCTTGACCTCGATCGAACTTCGTATCTTTACATTAAGCAGATGCCCTTGCTGGCTGTAAGATAAAGGGAAATGAGAAATAAAATGATCACTTTCAAATATTGAGAGGGGAAAAAAAATAGAACACATGCATGGAATCATCCAAATGCTCCGAAACACTAAGGCAAAAAGAAAAATTGTATACACACAGCTCCTTGTTCTATAGCTGTTAGTCAAATCAAACTTATTCAAAGTTTGACACTTTTAATCTTTGTCCTAGCTTGAGTCCAGATTGGTTTCGTTTTGGAGCTAGATTGAATCGGTTCCGTTGATTTTGTTGTTCCGAATTAAGTTTCACGTCGTGCGTTATAGCATACAAAATATTGAAAAAAAAATAAAAAATAGAAAGGTTTTGAATTTTTTTTTTAAAAACCGTAATCTTTGTGTACGTACTATGCAATATTGAAATTTGAAGAAAACTGAAATTATTGAGATTTTTGAAAATTTCATGATTTTCATATGCTGAATATTGAATATTTGAAGAAAATAGCAAGTTTTGGAATTTTTAAAGAAAATCGCGATCTTCTATATTTGCATGCTATATAGCATGCAAAATATTGAAAATTTGAAATGAATAAAAAAATTTGCAATTTTTGACAATATCGCGATTTTCATGTGTTATATAGCATGAAAAATATTGAAACTGAAATAGTATAGAAAATTTTGAGATTTTGAAAATTATGTCATTTTTATATAGTTGCGTGCAAAATATTGTAAATTTGAGGAAAACAAATATTTTTTTTCGATTTCTGTATATAAAATGCAAAATATTAGGAAAAAAAAAGGAAAAAATTGATATTGTTGAAAAATTCATGATTTTTGTATGCTATAGCACGCACGATATTGATGAAAATGGAAAAAATTATATTTTTAAAAATTTTGCGTTTTTTCGTGTGCTATTCATGAAATTATTGAAAAAGCGAAAAAAAAATTGGTAAATTTAATGATTTTCTTATGCTAAAACAAACAAAATATTGGAAAAATGATGAAAAAATAAATTTTGCGATTTTAAAATTTCACCATATTAACATACAAAATGTTGAAAATTGAAAGAAAACAAAAAAATAAAAAGGAATTTGTATACATTTTGTGATCTCCGCATGCTATACAACCAAAATATTGGAAAAAGAAAATTTTTAATTTTTAAAAACTTTTGCGATCTTTGTATGCTGTAGGAAAGAAACTATTGAAAAAATGAAGAAATGCTTAATTAATTAAAAGTTAGACTTTCATATATATTTTACATAAGAAGTTCATAAATATGAAATATTACAATTTACATTTTTTTTTGGGGAGAAGAGCAGGGTTCCAATTATGGAGCTCATCCCATAAAATTTTATTAAAAAAACAAAAAGAAAAAACTATAACAAAACTACACAGCCCTTGCACAAGGTCCTCCACGAGTAACAAGCACATACTCAGAGGAAAGAAAGTAGAAGAAAAAAGAAGAAGGAAAACCAAGAAAAATGAAAAAGGAGGGAAAAAAAGGAAAGAGGGAAGAAGCACCCTTTTTGTACCTGGTCCCCTTTCTGAATCCAGCAATGGTATTAGAAAACGGTCATAATTTCTACTATTGAACTCATCCACGTTACCAGTACACAAAATTTGAAGATTCTTAAACTCAAAAGAGGCTAAAATGACATTTCTATTCTTGATATAAATCCCCCCTACCCAGTTAAAAGAAGATAGAGAATAGTGCTCATATTCAGTGAATGTGTGCAGTTCACATTATTGGAAGTCTTGTTATTTCTGCACTTTCAAATGTTCCAGCGGATAGAATACAGCAGCGGATAGAATACAGCAAAAGAATCCACATATAGGCAGGCTTAATAAGCATCAATGTTCGTGATTTTCCAGTTATTTATAACATGAATAAAAAAAACCAGAAATATTATGAGCATTAATAACCTACAGAAGATCCTTCCAAACATGTCAACTTTGCACTTTAAAAAAAGGGTGAGCGGAGGTTTCAATCAAACACGAATCAAAAATGCATGCAGCATTTTTGTACCTATAAACTTATATACTATAAACTTTTAAATTAGTATGATTTTTCTTGACCTCAAACTTCGTATCTGTGCATTATGTGGAGTCCCTTGCTGGCTGTTAGATAAAGGGAAATAAGAAATAAAATGATCACTTTCAAATATTGAGAGGGAAAAAAAGAATAAAACACATGGAATCATCCAAATATTCTGAAAAGGATTTTTTTTTTGAAATAGGGTATAATAATATTAAAATTATTAAAATAAAATCATTTTTTTTACTTATCAAAATAGGACGGTTTCACACCTCCACCCGCCCACCCGCACCCGCAGCAAGTAAAGAGCGGGTTTCAAGAACCCGCCCCCACCCTCTAAAGAAGAGGGCGGATTCTAGGAACCCGCCCTCTCCTATAGAGGGTGGGGGCGGATTCCTAGAACCCGCCCTTATTTTTTTAAAAAAAATTAATTAAAAACAGAATTTAATAAATATCAATTAAAAAATTAATAAATAATATTATTGTTGTTTAAATATGAATCTTGTATACACTTTAATAACAAAATGAATCCGTCAAATTTATAATACAAAAAAATCATCTGTTTGTAAAAGTATACAATTATCGTTTTCCCTTTCCCTTTCCCATTCCCAATCCGAGGAGGCTTGAAATAAACTTATGCCTCTTGGGATGACTGGACGACCCTCTCGTTTCTTGGGTATATGGCGGCGGCGGCTCTTCTGCTTCGTCTTCTACTTCGTCTTTAGTATCGTCTTGGACAGGCTGTTGTTCCGCAAATCCTGAATGTGAGATAGGTGTCGGATATGTGTTGCCTCCCAACAACTGTATGTAGGACGAAAAATCCTTCAACCAACTGGGCTGTTGTTGCGAAAAACTTGTCCTGCTTTCATGCTGCTGATGTTGCACAAAACGTGACCCCCATGGCTGCGCAAATCCTGACCCCTAAGACTGCTGTTGTCGTGCAAAACCCGACCCCCAAGACTACTGTTGTTGCGCAAAACATGTCCCCCAAAACTGTTGTTCCTCCAATTGTTGTGCTTGTTCAGTATGTCAGAGTTGTTGCTGACAGTATGGTGTTCCAAACCACTGATCCCGCTACTATGGATCTCCCAAATACTGCGGCTCTGGTGCCGGCTCATGCTGCTGCTCTGGTGTCGGCTCATGCTGTTGCTCTCACGATGACGATAAATGTGGAAGCGTATTATATGAACCGAATATACCACCAATATATGAGTCTACAGTAGAAAATAAAGCATAAGTTTCTGGACCAGCATCAGTCGGATATGGATCATGTATCATTGATTGCGTATGATGCAACCCACGAGCCTGTCGTTGCATTAAAAATAAGAAATAATTATTGACTCATACCGCTGGATATTAAAAACTAATATAATTTAAAGAATTTAACTTATCATTTCTCGTTCTACGTGGCCTCTAGGCTCGTACTGCTGGATGTTTGAAAATTCGTTAGAGGGATGTTTGGAAAGACGTTAGGGGGAGCAGAAAGATATCTTATAGTGACACGCTTATACCATTGTAGATATTTTTCTGTAGCATCGGTGGTTGTTTGGTCACCTATTTGCTGTAAGGCAATATTACGCTGCCTATACTCCCATCTCAGCAAATATTGATGATGATGCTCCCTCCAATCACACTCCGCCTTTCCTCCTCGCGTGTCCCCCTCTATTACCATAGGCGCAGGCGGTGGAACAGGAATATGTTGCAATCTACTGAACTGTCGCAACACCCAGTCCGGTGGGTGCATGACCACGATATTAATGCAGAATAGTGGGCATCGAGCCCGCCAAACCGGCTCTTTTTCGATACAAATGTCGGGTAATCATTGTAGACGATATGCTGTATAAGGCATCCACGTGAACTGCGCAAATAACATAGTACAAAATTGTAATGAAGCTAATTTAAATTTTTAAACAAAGTTAATTACCTAAGGTATGATTACCTGAGTCGCCTCCATGCGATCCAACTCATCTCTATAATACTTAAGTACTCGACGAGGAGCCTTATAAGATTTCTTATCACTCCACCAAGAGCCGAGAGGCTTTCCAGGGGTATCCACGGCAGAAATATTAATGCGATCTGGTCTTGCCATACATATGTGCTCCCATGACCAAATCTATATATAAAGTGTCAAATGATAAGAGAAAGAACCAATATTACAATTTTGCAAATGTCTAGCTGTTAAAAACAAGGATTGTACCTGAAGTAATATAATGCAGCCACAAATTTTATTTTTCGTAGGAGCACATGCCTTATCTAGTTCCTTGTAAAGATAGGCCATGACCCCATGCTCCCCAAGTATACTGATCACACACATCAAAGTCTGTAAGAAACCCAAGATATAAAGGATGGACATGCGTTGTCGATTGGTCCGGCATCAACCAAGAACCGATCATGTACAGAATGTAGACACATGCATGTCGATTCAAGACATCATCGGTAGCTTCATCAGGGATATTAGTAAATGTATGTTTAAGCCAGTTTAAACTGATCTTATACCCCTTACTATAGCCTCCTGGTGCCTGAATTTTACAAATAATTGTTAATTAATATCACTGTAACATACTTATACTTTTGATTTAAAAAATTATGAATTATACCTGTCCGAGAGCAGACTCGGCATATATATCCCAGTATGGGTGCTCGGTACCTGGACCCATAATTTTACCTATCCAAGCCCATTCACCCTTAAACCAAGTAAGAGACCATATTCTGGAGTGTGATAGTGGCATCACCCCATCTAAGATGAAAATTGTGGGCCTCTTTTCTCCAACACTCAACAAGAGAGGTAACGAGACTGTGGTCGATTTGGATATGACGAAACAATGAAGTTTCATAAAATCCAGCTCTTCGAATCCGCTCGATTATACGATAATTGGTAACTTACTACTTGTCAGAACTATGACTGACGACTGTAAGATTATCTCCACCCTTCAAAATTTAATCATATTATTTTCAACTATTAGAATTAAAATAAATGGGGAATTAAAACAAATTTAATAAGTTTTGAATCTTTCCTCCCAGTGTAATATACTGAAAGATCTATGTTTGTTTTGATTTACTAGCAATGATTTGTCGAATGGTTGATTCTCCATTGAAATTATTTTGATATTACAATTACTGAAAGATTGAGACAGTTGGTGGGTTTGGAAGGGAATTTGGATAGAGATAGTGAAATATAGATAGTGAAAATCAGAGTGAAGAGGGCGGGGTTTTATAGGGAAAGGAGGGCGTGTTCTGAGAACCCGCCCTCATCTTTGCCCACAAAACGATTATGTTTTTTTCCATATTGTGTTGTCAAATCATATTGTGTTGTCAAATTTTACTTTTAAAAATGAACACATCATTTTGCAAAGAAGAGAGCGGGTTCTTAGAACGCGCCCTCTTCAATTATTTTATGTCAGCGGGTTCCAAGAACCCACCCTCATCTCTTCTGTTTTTTCCTGTCGTATGTTGTCAAATCTTTTGTTTTTTTCTTAACATATATTGTGTTGTCAAATCTTACTGATAATAATTATATGTGGTCATATCATTTTGCAAAGAAGAGGGCGGGTTCTTAAAACGCGCCCCCTTCAATAATTTTATGCCAACGGGTTCCAAGAACCCGCTCTCATCTCTTCTGTTTTTTCCTGTCGTGTGATGTCAAATCTTTTGTTTTTTTCTTAACATATATTGTGTTGTCAAATCTTACTGATAATAATTATGTGTGGTCATATCATTTTGCAAAGAAGAAGGTGTGTTCTTAGAACGCGCCCCCTTCAATAATTTTATTCCAGCGGGTTCGAAGAACCCGCCCTCATCTCTTCTGTTTTTTCCTGTCGTGTGTTGTCAAATCTTTTGTTTTTTCTTAACATATATTGTGTTGTCAAATCTTACTGATAATAATTATGTGTGGTCATATCATTTTGCAAAGAAAATGGCGGATTCTTAGAACGCGCCCGCTTCAATAATTAAGGAGAGGGCGGGTTTTTGAAACACGCCCTCCTTAATATTTTAAATAATTTTAATTAATCCAAGACAAACCCGTGACCTCTTTATCACCAAATAAACACCTATAAAAACAGCTCTCTCTCCTCTCCGTTTGCTCTCCATTCCGCTCCAATTTGCATCTGCACTCTCCTCCTATTTGCTCTCCATTCTGCTCCGATTTGCCTCTACACCTTCTACAAAATCTCATCCTGCTCCGATTTGCATCTGCACCTCCTACAAAATCTCATCTGCACACCTTCAAATGTGCGTAAATTAATTTTAACATTTATTTATTTTTCAATGAATATAATCATTATATAAGTTGTTAACGCTTTTTTTTATTGTTGGCTTGATATTTTTTGATACAGATAGTGACAAGTTCAAGTTTATTTGTTGTATATAAATACGATGGCCAGATTGTCACAAGTGCACAAGGTCCCGAGTATATGGGCGGGTGCGCAAGAATTATGTAATTAAAACCATCAACGACTTATACTGAAATTCGAGAATAAAGTATTTAAAATCACGAAATACGATCCCCGTGAAATTAAGCTTAAGTTAAGTTGTATATGGCCTATGTTTAGTGGAAATGCATTGTTAAAATTATAGACGATGCATCAATATCTTCAATGATAGACTTTGGTCTGGTAAACACCAATCATTCTTTTGAATTTTTAGTTCAGAAAGAACAATTGGAAGTATCAAATATCGCTCTAACGGGTAATTTTGATGGTAATGCTGGAGGTAGTTTCTGGGGGTACTGTCTCATGGTTAACGATGATACCGTTAGTTTCAGTGGATACGACTATACACAATATTATTCATACCTTCAAACTCAAGGGTAACCATTTATAAATCCATTTTTTGTAATACCAAAATACTAATATATTTTATATATTAAATACAGATTTTCCCAATCGACTGCTGCAGTTACATGCACTCCTGAAGAACAACAAGGATTACCATATATAATCTTCCAAAGGTAAATAAATCTGAAACAAGTGGTGATTATGTTTATATTTTTCGTAATACGAAAATATTAAGGAAAAATTATATAAGAACAATTTATATACTAAACGCAGATTTTCCCATACCCCCGCATCATTCCAACACGATCCAAGTAGTGCATTCCAAGCATGTCCATCCATATCTTTCCGGTCTTTTCACCCCGAACCATCCATATTACACCGACCTCAACCATCATATATTGCACCCGAGTCTTATGTTGCTACGGGTGACATTGATATGTGTGGCTGTGATAATGATGAAACTGGTGAAGGTCATCAAGGGGATGATAGTGTAGAATATGCCGCTGGATTGAATGAAGTAGCATTGATTGATGATATGGCTACGAATAATGATTTTGTCGAACTAGAAGATCCCGGCCTTGATCCGCTGGAAAATGATAGTTGGGTAGACTTAGCCGTGGCAGAAGTAAATACTGAACCCTATTTAGAAGCGACCGTAGCAAGCGAAGATTGCGTCACTGTTGGAGATATGTTTCAGGAAAAAAGAGATCTTATTTGTAAGCTGAAGTCGTGTGCTATTAAAAAACATTACATTTAAAACCGAAGAGTCAAATAAGACGTACCATACCGTAGTATGTACAAAAGCTCCTGAATGTAAGTGGAGATTGCATGCATGTTGTTCCAAAAGAGCCAAAACTTGGAAGGTCACGAAATACAACCAAGAACATACTTGCATCAATTCTATTATATTAAAAGATCACACGAATTGCACTTCATCTTACATTTTCTCACTAATCATGTCACTAATCTGTACAGATGTGGCGATGACTCCCCGAGAGATACTGCTCTACGTCAGCGGAGACACAAAATTCAGATTTTGTATGTGAGGGCATGTGATCCTCATAGAAAGGCTTTATGCAAGAAAATTAGGCATTGGGAAAGCTCGTACAACTCACTAGTCTCTTTTATGAAAGCCATGAAAGCATCAAATCCGGGGTCCGTATACTGGTTAAAAACCACAGAAACAGATGTCGATGGCTATGTCAGGTTTCAAAGAATTTTCTGGTGTTTTGCTCCTTGTGCGGCTGGTTTCACACACTGTCGGCCGGTATTGTGCGTGGATGGGACGTATCTATATGGTAAGTACAGAGCTTGCATGTTAATTGCTACAGGTGTTGATATTAATAACGGTATATTTCCGTTGGGATTTTCTATTGTCGATGGTGAAAATACATCATCCTGGTCATGATTTTTCCGTCAACTCAAAATTATCTCATATGTTATTGATAAAACAGATTTATGCATCATATCTGATAAACATCTAGGAATACTAGCTGCAATGAGAGCTGTATTTCCGACGACCCCACATAGGTTTTGCCTGCGGCACTTCAGGCAAAATTTTGATAGAAAATTTAAAAATTCAGATCTACATAAGCTTATGTACAAAGTCGGTGAAGCGTCTGACCCTAATGTTCATGACATGTACATAACGAAAATTGGAGAGATGAGTCAAGCCGCGAAAGCGTGGTTAGATGAGTATCCAGTACGCATGTGGTCACAAGCACATGATAATGGATGCAGATATCTACTAATGACCATTAATATGTCTGAAAGCTTCAACGAGGTCGTTAAAGGTGTTAGAAGCTTACCGATACAGGGGTTGATTGTTCGAACCTTTTTCAGAGTGAATACTTACTTTGTGCAAAGAAGGGAAAAGTTCTTGGCGATGGAGACTCCACTCACCGCGTATTACGAAGATATATTCCGGAAAAGAGAGCGCAGAGCACAATACTACAGATCTGAAAGGTTTGACACAGCGGAATTTCAAGTTACGGGAAGTAATGAGAATCAATATACCGTAAATTTTAGAGATGAAGGGCTCTCTTCGTGCATATGCGGTGTTTTCCATCAACAACATTTACCTTGTGCCCACGCAATTGCTGCTGCGAGCGACATGCATAACTCACATTACAATTTTGCTTCCCGTTACTATATAGTTTCCAATTACCGAGACGCATACGATCCAAAATTCCATCATATACCAGACAGTCGCTATTGGCACTATTATACTGGGAACAGACAAACATTGACTGTATTACCGCCAGACAAAAATATAGGACCCGGAAGACCTAAAGTGCGTCGAAATCGAATGACAATGGATGTTGATCCTCAGCAAAGGCACGGCAGATATAGCTTATGCAAACAACCAGGTCATTATAAGACCAGATGTCCAGGACAGTCAACAGGAGCGGGACCTTCGAGATCGTGACAAGTGCACCGAAAGAAAATCGGTTAGCGCTTGTAAAGAAACTTGTAGAATTTACCTTTTACAAACAGATATGATTTTTTTGTATTATAAATTTGACTTATTCATTTTGTTACTTGGGTGTATACAAGATTCATATTTATAGTAATTCTATATGAACTGTAATTACAATTGTCCGGAACAAAAACAACAATAAAATTATTTATTAATTTTTTTAATCGATATTTATTAAATTATGTTTTTAATTTAATTTTTTTTTAAATTAAGGGCGGGTTCTAGGAACCCGCCCCCCATCCTGTATAGGAGAGGGCGGGTTCTCCCACCCTCTATAGGCTAAAGAAGGTTAGTATGAGAGACGGAAAAATTCCCTGTGCTTCTCTTCGCCAAACACCTTGAAACGAACCTAGACCAAACAAACACAGCCCTTTCGCTTAGGCGCGCTATACGTGATATATAGCTGCGACCTAAGTCGAGAAGTCCTTTGGGCGCACTACAACGTGACATGTAGTTGTGATTTAATTGGATATATGGTTGTGGATGTTTGGCCTAGGCTTGGAAATAAGCGCACGTAGCCGAAGGACAAGGGGAACTAGGAATGGATTTAGCGTTGGAAAGATTGCTTAAACTCACAAATCCCATTCCTATATCCTCCTAATCCCCGCTACGTTCGATTATCCCAATATCGTTTAAAGAATGGTAAAAGAAAAGCACAAGACTAATCCTAATTTTACTAACCAACCTTAACCCTAACAAGCTTACTTGAACATAAATACGAACACTTAGAATAGACTTGAACAAATATATACATTCTTTAATTAACTCGTCTAAGACAAGAACGGACATACAACCATCTCCCCGTGGAAGGCGGAAGAAAGCCGTCTTGATCAACCTATCGAATGGAAGACTTTCCGGGACATGTTCGACGCAAAGTACTTCCCTGAGACTGCCAGGTTCGACATGGAATAGCAGTTCATCCATTTACAACAAGGTTCAATGTGGACCAAGTCGGTAGATGAATATGACGCTGAGTTCACCATGCTCAGCAGGTAAGATATGTCTTAGTGTTCGATTTTATATCACATACTACACAGCTAACACAAGACCGTAACAAGTTTGCGGCCCATCTCATACCGAATGCTGAGATCAGAGCTAGAAGATTTCAGCAAGGATTGGACCCGGAAATCCAAGCTGC
Organism: Agapanthus africanus; assembly: GCA_030015575.1. Lineage (NCBI taxonomy): Eukaryota > Viridiplantae > Streptophyta > Magnoliopsida > Asparagales > Amaryllidaceae > Agapanthus > Agapanthus africanus. The sequence goes on from CM057350.1 coordinate 28,959,805, forward strand.
ATTAGCTACAGGGAATTTCCCAACCTATGATTTGGCTTTGAAGGCTGCCCGAAGATACGAGGCAGTGGTGAAGAGGAAGGGCGGACCTCAATCTGCCGGTTTGAAGCGCCCTGCCACTCAAATGGCAGGAGGAGCATCTTCCAAGCCATCGTTCGAACCCAGGAAAACTGAAGAAATCAATAACCAGTCGAGTCCAGACTTTTGCTACTACTGCAGAAGAAAGGGACACTTGTAAAAGGACTGTAGGCGCGCAAAAGGCATGTGTCTAATTTGTGGCGCATCCAATCACGGAATTGGAAACTGTCCTTATAATAGCAACCCAGAACACACACACCCCAACTACCCGCAATGGCCAGCTATCCAGGCTCCTGCAACTTGTCCTGCACTCCCAGCGCAACCTCCACGTAGATCTCCTGCACAGCCAAATCGCCAATTTCATCAGGCACTGAGAAACATGCCTCGAGAGCAGAGAGACATGCCCCAAGGACAGAGAAATGTGCCTCCAGCTATAAGAAACGTATCCCGGCGACAGGCTTACACTTTAGCGGCCGTAGAAGCCGAGACAGTTGACCAAGATAACACTAGTAAGTCTCTTTCACATTTTTAAAACCCTTGTATCACTTTGTTATTTCAGTCACCAAACTTTTCTTGAATCTGTTACACTTTCCTTTTACAAATTTCGAGAACGAATTTTTTATAAGGAGGGTAGAATGTAACAACCCTAAATTTTTTGTACAACTTTCTGTAAAAAAAAATTCAAAAATACAGAAAGGGGTACTTTTGCCTGAGCACAAGTTATAAGTTTGTTTTGCTTTTTAATAGCAAGAAGAAGCTCGTAGCTCATTGGTAAGACCTTGCACTGCTGAACCAAAGCACCAGAGTTCAAATCCCATTCCCCATATTATTTTTAATATTGTTTTCTTTTAATATTTTTAGAATTTCAAGAGTCCACACGTGCTAAACCCATAAAACCAAAAGTCACATATAAAACAAACTACCCCACTGTGCAAACCAACCGACGAGCGACCCACGGCGACAAACCCCGGCCCGACTCGCCGTGACTCGGCCGGCGGCACGGCTGACTCGGCCGCCTAGGCCGGGTTGACTCAGTCAAATCCGAGTTGACCCTTCATGACTTCTCTGCCTTTTTATCTTCTGGTAACTCCTACATAGTTTAATTTCTCTGCACATTAACAGAAAGAGTAAAAACCCCATTAAACCATATTTTTAATACATTTTCAATACAACTTTTCATCTACCCTCAACCCTAGATTACCCTATAAATACCACCCCTAAACACACTCCCTCACTCACAAACTCTGTCCAAAACTCTCAAGAAAGCTCTCTAGAATTTTGTGTACAAGTGGAGTTAGCGAAGGGCGAAGCTCCGGCGAATTTCCGACAATGATCCGAGGAGCTCCCGACGACGTAACGACGTATCGACGCCTCTCACTTCCTCCCTTTCATATTCTCTAAACTAACAACAAGTAAGTCCCACCTCCCTCTTCTCTATTCCAGTCTAAAAATTTGTAAAACTAAAACCCGACGGAAGCGGAGTTAATCCGACTTCCGATTCGGTTTCCTTTAAAAAGATCAACTTTTCATAAATACAACTATACTAAACTCTTACATCTTGACTGTTAATCATTAACAAAACATGTGAACAAGTTTCATAGCAAAATATTTCATATTGCAATTTTTATCATACATTTTCACTAAAATACCATATAGTTTAGTTTCGACTTTAAAATATCATTAATCTTGTTATACCTTTAGATAGATCATAGGGTAATGACCTATCTCCTCACAACACTCATATGCAATATAGCACGATACCTTTTCGAGAACATAGAATACGGGAATACGAATTTACAATTAAATACCTTTTACTATTAAAACCGTTTTCTACAAGATTACGTATTTTTTTTACAAATCTTTGCAAAGCGCCGCTACAACCCATTTTGGGGAACCCGTCTGGGATGGTGCGGATTATCGCACATCCCTGGGCTTAGTAGTGCGAGATTCAGACCTCTGCAAAGAGCATTCGGTTTCGAAATATTTAAAAATACAAATATCTTAAGAAAATGAGATTTCTATAAAAATAATAAATTAAAATTATTATTATTATATATATATATATATGTATGTATGTATGTATCATCAAAATATCTAATTTTGATATAATATAAATATTCCAACTTTTCTAAATCAAAAGAATCACTTTACATGAAAATACCATGAAATTCCATACAAGTTCAATACTTTACAATTAAATACCATGTATTATGAAAAATAGGTTTTATTCACTAGAAATGTCACAATGATAAAATCTACATCCATGAAAACTCTAAAGACGATAATAAAATACTTGAGATGTATTTTAAAAATTATACAAAAGTATTTTTACATAAAACCCCCTCAAGTTCTATAAATTGCCCTAAGCACCCTAGTAAACATAGGTTTAAGCGGGACCGGTCTCTTGAGTCTCAGAGAGCCGGAGATATGGGTGCTTACCTATTTAAGGTAGACAACTTAACAAACGGTGTTATTAACACGGTAATCGTTTTTGAAAAAGACACAAATCTTGCCGCCTATGTGCAGCGGTTACCGATAACATCAAAACCTAATTCAGGACTTCAATTTCTATTTCTAATTGTTCTCACTCAGACTGGGTCTCATTATAAATAATCTGACTTGAATATAATTCAAGCACAAACTACAATTCAATATGAATCCATGAATCCATATATTCAATCTGTTCAATCTATCAATTTATACAACTTGACTGAACCGAACCATAGATATACTTCCATTTACATGATTCTCTAGTTACATCCATGATTCTCCAGTTACATCCATTTACTGATATCATGGTTTCGGCAAGTCATCCAATTATACAATCTATATTACAAGACAATACATGTTGCAATACAATACAAACAATACAATCAAGATATCGCGGGGTTTAAGGGGTAGATTGGTACGGAAGGTGTTAGAAGTGGTAAGAGACTGCAAGCATTAAGACACCTAACCTGAATTCAATCGTCGTTGTTCTGGGCATTCTAACGGAGCCTTGTATTCCATTTGCCATTAGTCTCTGACATATAGAGACTCCTCTCGTATACGCTGGTATTCTTCTGTACCAAACTACAAACAACAACGTTAATACTAAATACAACATTATAACAATATAATACAATTTTAAAAGTTACACTCTCTCTCACTCTGTCTATTCTACTTCTCCCTTATCTTTGAGACTTACCGAGCGATTGTTCGCTGACAACATTCCTTCTCTTTCTTCTTTGGAATGTTGTCAGATGGATCGGACGCAGTAGAGCACGAGACCATTCAGGAGCATTCGGAGCAGGCCCTTGAGCAGTACACCGAAGACCCAGAGCTGTATCCACTTGTACTTATTTCATTTCAGTACTTTCCATTTTTGTTATGCCACTGTTTAGGCATTACTTTCATTCAGATGTATTTACTTTTCCATGTATTGTACAAAAGAATATTAATAAATAAAGTTGATATTCATTGCATTTGTCTCTTGTGTATATTTCTTTTATATTGCTTAGTTACGCTTAGCGTATTTATTTCTGAGTAAATACGTAGCGACCTCTCGCGTCCCCTTCGCCGTACACCGGGAAGCGGGGCGTGACACCTTGTGGAAGCATTGTAAGCTCCCACGTGCCATTCTTCTCAATTGCTTTGATTTCTTCATCCATCGTTGCTTTCCATCTTTTATCTCAAACAGCTTATTCAAAATCTAGAGGCTCACAATCGATAAATAAGCAAAATAATGTTAAATCATTTTGATTTTCAGTTACCTCATATAATTCTTCTAAAGATCTAATTTTCCTTAGAGGTGAGCTTGATAAGGTTGAGAAAAAGAAAGATGCCGGAGAGTGGGGTGTTAATGGTGGTGATAGAGTATATGCTTGAACTTCTTTTGGAATCTCAACTTCTTCATAAATAATATTGATCGAGTTGCTACAAACTTCTCCTTTGCTCATTTCCTATGATTTTTCCTCGTCAAAATGCACATCTCGACTAATGACAAGCTTCTTGCTACAAGGATCATATAATTTGTATTCTTTGGTTCGTGAATCATAACCAACGAATACATATAGAACGCTTCTACCATCCAGCTTTTTTCTCTTCTGATCAGGAACATGAGTATAAGCAATACTCCCAAATACTTCGAAGTGGCTCACATCGGGCTTGTAATCGGTCCAAACTTCTTGCGGAGTGATGTTGTGGAGATGTGAGTAGGACACCGGTTCAGGATGTAGGTGACATAAGCAATTGCTTCAGCCCAAAATATCTTAGGCATTTTCTTGCTATCAAGCATGCTTCTTATCATATCCAGAATTGTTCTGTTCTTTTTTTTGGCAACTCCATTTTGTTGAGACGAGTAAGGAACCGTGAGGAAGTGTCGAATGCCATGTTTTCACAATATGCTTCGAAATCCTTCAAAGTGAACTCACCACCTCGATCTGACCTGATAGCCTTATCATAATAACCACTTTATTTCTCTACATTAGTTTTAAATCTCTTAAATATATTAAATACATCGGACTTATTTTTTACAAAATACACAAAAGTTTTTCTACTAAAGTTATCGATAAAAGTAAGAAAATATTTGTTCTCACCGAATGAGGTAGGTGTGATCGGCCTACACACATCCGTATGCACAAGTTGAAGTAGTTTTGATGCATGAAATAAAGATTATTTATGGAAGCTGGCTCGGTGATGCTTTTTAACAAGACATCATTCACAAAGTTGCTTATGATCAATAAAAGGCAACCCTCTCATTATTTGTTGTTTTGTCAATATTTGAAGACTATCAAAATTGAGATGCACGAATCTCAAGTGTCACAACCATTGGATCATTGATATTCGTCTTCAAGCATTTCACATCTTCACTTTCAAGATTAAGGATGAACATTCGATTTTTCGACATTTGTATATTTGCAATTAATCTATTCTTCTAATCTCTAAGAAGAAGACCACGATCTTTCATATGAATATTGTAGTCCTTTTCTAAGAGTTTCCCCAAACTTATGGTATTGATTTTCATATTTGACACATAATAAACATTTGAAATAAATTGATTTTCTCCATTCTTGAGGCGAATAAGAATTTTACTTCTTTCTTTCACTGGAACTTTCGACGAATCTCTGAATGTCACTTGGCGATTCACTGATTTATCCATATCAACAAATATGCTTCTTTTTCCATACATGTGATTGCTAGCGCCGGTGTCGAGATACCACACCTTCTTTATCTTCATCTCCTTTAAGTGCTAAAAGAAGAATATTTTCTTCCTCATCTTCTTTCTCGGCATAGTTTGCTTTTTCCTCGACTTGGCTAGGACTCCAACAATTGGAAGCATAATGACCATATTTGTTGCAATTAAAACATTTAATTTGAGATTTACCTCGGCCACTATTGAATCTTCCTCGACCTCGGCCTCCATTGAATCTTTGATTTTGATCTTTTTCTTCAAAATTCTTGTGTTCTCTTCCACCATAGTCTTCTTGACCATGGCCTCGACCTCGAGCTTCTCCATGATCTCGACCACCCTGGCTCCTTTCTTTCAAGTCTTCTCGAGAATTCTTCAAATTAACTTTTGCTTGAAGAGCTTTTTCCCCCGGCTCTTGCCTCTTGTCTCATCTCTTCTCGTGGGCACTTAAGGAATCCATGAGCTCATCGATTGCCATTGTGTCCAAATCTTTGGAATCTTCAATAGCACACACAATATAATCAAACTTTGAAGGAAGTGATCGAAGTATCTTCTCCACCACACGAACATCTTCAATTTTCTCGCAATTTCTTCGAAGTTGATTCATAACGGTCAAAACTCTTGTGAGCAGTCCTCCATCTCTAAATCTTCGAACTCCTTTCGAAGTGTTTGAAGCCGAACCTTCTTCACCTTCTCCACCCCTTTAAAGGAGTTGAAGTTTCTCCCATGCTTGTTTCGAACTCGTCGCATTAGAAATTTTCTCGAACGCCGATTCATCAAGTCCTTGATAAATAAAGTATAAAGCTCTACTATTTTTCTTGCTCATTTCACGAAGAGAATCTCTTTGGGCCGTCGTCAACACGATCTCATCTTGAGGCCTAGGATGAATAAAGTAGAAAGCTCTACTATTTATTATCATAGCCACTCACAACAATTTCCCAACAATCTATGGATCCCAACAACGCCTTCAATTGGATACACCAATTTTCATAAATTTCCTTCATGAGACGAGGAGCTACGAACGAAAAATTGCCATCAGCATTCATCTTCACAACCGTGCTTTGATACCACTTTGATAACAAATAAATTTGAGAATAATGTTTTATAGAAAGGTGGATGGAAGAGTATGAAGATAAACTTTATATTGACATTTGTTTTTGCACACTTTACTCTTTACATATAACCCACTTATATAGATTTTACAATAACTCTTCACATAACCAAGACTCTTTAACTTCATACATTGAATTTGATATAATAAATAATAAACTTAAATTAGATCCATGTAAGTTCATGCACATCATCTCTAACTCTCTTAGACTTCCCAATAACTCATCATTATCAAATTTATGATATTTCCAACAAAAGGAACAAAGAGTTTCCTTAATTAGTTATGTATAACTTTTTTTATTTCAAATTCGATCCCCTAATAAATGAACTTACATGAGCGATCAATCAGCTGTAGCCGAAACTGGCTCGATTCAGTTAGCAACTTCATATCTTCTTGCCGGTATTTCTATCAATCTTTTGTACGTCGTTTTGGAAAGATCTATAAATATATAAAATACATACAACAAGTTAAGAGAATTATTATTAATCAGATTTGTATGAAAAATGGATCTAGGATCCTAGCTATTATTTTCCTCCTGCTATTTTATACTGTTAGTTTGAATGTTTTTTATCTGTGATGTAAGCCGTTTAGATCTGGTGGAAAAAAAACACGGCAGAGAACAATAGAAATATGTGAGAAATGAGAGGTTACTGTTTTTGACATTACAAGCAACAGAACGAATCTGCGCCGTTGGTTCTGACCAGGCTTTAATTAGTGGGTCCCACAACGTAACGGCCTATCTTCCCACGTGCCAATATGGGATTAGTCACGATGACGTCACGCAGTCATCAGCTCCTTGCCCTCGCTTAGTCTAGTCGTGAAAAATGTCTCATCGTGCCCATACTGTGAGTTTTCTTTAATGCAAGCAATGCCTTCAAGAATTAATCAAACCTGTTTACTTGTGATTTTGGAAAGAAAAGATTCAAGCTGTAAGTTGTATTCAATTAGTATTTTACCATATTCTTCTGTTTTATATGTAAATCACATCAAATATGTATGAAATTTTACAGATACATGCTGATTGGATATCCGCTATATAAACAAATAACCCTATAGAATAAATTAAGTGCATTTACTTTTGCATTATTTATGATTAAATATTCAAACCAAAAACCTTAATTATGTATAACTAATTCTAAAAAGAAAAATTAGATTAATAAGGTCCTCAAGTTGTGTTGACCTTGATATCTTATGCGAAAATTCAGAAAGGCAGGTAGTATTAAACAAATATATTACATGCACGTATATATTAATAATATATATTTCACTACCGTCTCCACAAAACAAAACAAAAAAAATAAAAGGGAGAGAGAGAGAGATGCAGTTGGTATTCGGCGATTTTTGTCATATATTTTCTAGGTCGGTGAGCTTACCCCCATCCCCTCATCTTTTCTAAGTTTCCTTTCCCTAAGTCTTCAATCAAAGCTTTCGTTTTATGAAGAAGAAGGAGCTACCTACAAGCTAAGTAAATAAATATATATTGAAAACAAGTTGATTGATCATCAAATTATTAATATTTAATTTGATGATCATGGATGAAGATCATCATGATAGAGTTTTTCATGGCAGCTGCTCACAAGATCATCAAATTCGTTCTTTTGGGATGATGCAATCATCTGCTTCTTCCTCCAGCCATGCAAGTCCCATGTAATTTTTACTATCACATGCATCAAAGTTTAATTATAATATTGTTTTTAAGTGATCATAAAAACAAAAGATCACATACAAACTTTGTTTATTTCCTTTCTTTTTTTTAAAATTGATTTTGCATGTCATATATGTGATATAAGAGTTTGCAGATATTTTTAGATCAGTATGAAAAGTGTTTTATATGTCTTGATTATCTCCATGCAATATATATATACCCATATAGTGATCAAGATGGGTATAAATTCTCTCTCTATCATTTTGCGCATACCTTATTATTTTGCAATTATATAGAATATAGATATCAAAATTAAACACCCACGAATTGAATAGAATCCTATATTCTTTTGTGATGTATGAGATTGATGGGGCAATAAATGTTTTGGAAGTAAAATGTTAATATAATTAGGTCAAGCTAACTAGTTTATTAAGTTTAAATTTTATTTTATCTTTATATATGTATACATATACAATTCCTTCGATATTTCATTATAACAGGCTTAAGGAGGGAGGAAGTTATGAGATGGGGGAGTTGGATCAAGCTCTTTTCTTTTATTTTGATGGCCATGATCGCTCAACATTTCAACAACATAAGCGTAATTTTCTTTCTTTCTTTCCCAATTTCTTTTGTTCTTTTTTTTCCTTCTTTTTTTGGTTTTTTTTGCTTCAATAGTAATTACTAATTATATGTTACCCTTGATTCTCTTCTGTATCTCATGTTAATGCATGCTAGTTGTTTACGTATGGGCCAATTACTTTCCTTACTTAACTCCGCGGACTTGAATTTGTTAACATACATATTATTTGAGAATTGTAGCTAGCCAGCCTCATTATATAAGCTTGCAGGAATTAATTAATTTATGTATATATGCAGAGACTTTGAACATATTCCCCTCTCAGCCCATGCATGAAGATCATCTATTATCAACCAAGGTAATTTGTATATATACATATTAATCAAAAGCGATCCCTTGTCTACTTTGATGTAATGTGCATATATATCTTACCCTATCATTCTCTTGATGCGACTCTCCATTTGCTTAAGCTATAACTTTCTTTCTTTTCTCATATAGACCGGAGATGATTTGAGTTTACTCCCTTCAACAAGCGATACTTTTAGGAGATTAGATGATCAATCAATGGAGCTTGGAAAAGGAAAAGATATTAAAATTTCACTCAAGGCAAAAATACATATATATACATATACATGTTCATATTTCTTAAATGAGAATAATGGAGAAAAGATGCCATGGAGAGAATTTCCTCCTATGGCGTCGAAAAAATACCTTCTTCCTAGTTTTTTCCGACGATCGGCACCCACCATCTTCATTACACCAAATTTCATGTGATTCTACAACTTTTTCACCGTTGATTTAGCAATGTAAAAAGTTCTATTGTCGGTAAACCGTTAATTTTGAACCCACTAAATCAACGGTGAAAAAGTTGTAGAATCATATGAAATTTGGTATACCCACATCTTAGATGATGACGATGAAGATGGTGAGTGCCGATCGTCGGAAAAAACTAAGGAGGGGGTGTTTTTTCAACGCCATAGGAGGAAATCCCCTTCTATGGCCTCTTCCCTTCATTAATCTCTTCTTAATTTTTCTTAATTACTTCGTTATCATAATTATTAAATATTTTGTTTGTTATATTATTGTTTTGTTTTTTGGGATTTTGGTGAGAGTAGAAGGAAGAGAAGGAGAAGAGCACAGCATCTTCAAGTTCAGAACATAATCAAGGACCTAAAACACCAGATGCTAAGGTGGCTTAATTCATACACACACACTTGACCATTTCATGCAAAATTAATAACAAGAACATGGTTTCCTTAAATTTTGGCCAGACTTTAAGAAGGCTTGCTCAGAATAGGGAGGCAGCAAGAAAAAGCAGGATCAGGAAAAAGGTAACCAGTATAGAGAGAGTGTGTAATGAAGAAAAGAGGCGCAGCTAGAAGGCCTTTTCATCATGTAGCGTCAAAAATCTATATCTTGCATGTTTTTTTTCGATGATCAACACTCATCATCATATTTATTATGTAAGATATTGATACACCAAATTTCATTTGATTCCACCATTTTTTCATCGTTGAATTGACAATATAAAAAGTTCTATTGTCGGTAAACCGTTAATTTTGCATGCACCTATTAAATCAACGGTGAAAAAGTAGTAGAATCACATAAAATTTGGTATGTCCACATCTTAGATGATAATGATGAAAATGATTGGTGCCAATCGTCGGAAAAAATTATGGAGCGCATATATTTCGACGCCATAGGATGAGGGCATATTTTTCTACGCCATAGGATGCACCTTTCCTCCATTATATATATATAAGGGAGTGATCGGTTGCACCGGGTTGCACAATAAATTAAAAAACGTGAACTTTTAAACGACGCAAAATTTGAACGATCCAATCCTTACTTTGTTTAATCCATACTCTAAAATTTTTATCTATGAAATATCAAAATATTTGGATATGCCTCTAACCTACCGAGTTACCAACCACACTTGTTAATTTTCTAAAGTTTGTTTCTCATTTACGTTTTCCTCTCTCTCCTTGATTTTTATTACTCTAACAGGCTTATATTCAACAACTAGAGCACAGCAGGATAAAGCTACTTCAGCTTGAACAAGAGCTCCAAAGAACAAGAACTCAGGCTCTCTCTCTCTCTCTCTCTCTCTCTCACCCTAATCTTGCATTGCATTGCTTCTCTCTAACCCTAATCTTGCATTGCATTGCATTGCTTTTTAAAACCTTTTTCTTTTCTATAACATGCACCCGGCCCTGGCCCTGGCCCTTTTATGTATATATATCTTATCCAGCACTTATAATCTCTCAACCGGTATATGATATCACCATGAGTCACACTAATTAATAAGTGGGTTTACAAGTTGCAAGTGTTAGATGCGATATATAGACGAAGGGTGCTAGCTAATTATGCAACTAACCCTTCTTTCTTTTATATTATCAATAATATTAGTATGTTCTAATTATCTAATCATGTCTTCATACTTCAATTAGGGTACGCTCTTAAATGGTGGAGAACGAAGCTCTTCCTCAGGTGCTATATATATAATCCGACCCAAGAAAAGCTACCTCATTATACATAAAATGATGCTATTTGAAAAATTCTAATCATCATCATCATATTTCACTAGATGCTACCATGTTCGACATGGAGTACGCGAGATGGAAGCAAGAACACCACCACCTGGTATGTGAGCTACAGACGGCGGTTCAAGCACAACTGCCAGATACTGAGCTAAGAATCTACATTGATAAATGCATAGCGCATTACGATGAGATGAGGAGCCTTAAGAATGCGTTAAACAAATGTGATATCTTTCATCTTGTTTCGGGGATGTGGGTGTCTCCTGCAGAACGCTGCTTTTTTTGGATCGGTGGATTTCGACCTTCTCAGATCATCAAGGTTCTTAAAAACCCTAACCCTAAAGTTTTTATTTCTTAAAAATTAATTGAAACCCTAAATCAAAATCATTACTAGTCATTCTTGCTTTTACATGAACATTTTCTGTTTTTTCTTCCTTAACTTTTTTTTAAAGAAGTTTTATTTCATATCATCAAACCTTTTGCATCCGAAAATATGACAGTCCCCATTTATCTAACTTACAAATATCTTTCAACTATATGGATAGAGACTGACAATCATGAAACACAATAGCGTTTTTTTCCTCACAACCAATATTAGCTAGATAATCTGCCTCCTTATTTGCTTCTCAAAAGACACGAGATCCGTACCTCAAACATCGAAAGTAAACTAATAATCTCCTCCACCAGCTCCTCTAGCCTCCAAGAACACATGATTTTTTTATTTAGAACATCAACCAAAATCTTGCAATCCAAATCAATTTCAAATTTTCTATATCCCAACAGCGCGGCATACCATAATGAAAATAATAATGATTTGCCTTCAGCTAAATTATTTATTCCATCTTGAAGTCTATGTGCAAAGGCCAATAATAACAACGAATGATGATTTCGAAATATACCTCCGGCACCAGATCTTCCTGTATTCCCCTTGGACGCACCATCCGTATTCAACTTTACCTAATCTACAACATGAGGCAACCATCTAATCAATGTCACTTTTCTCATATTTTTTTACCTCTAACCCCATCATTGAGCTATGATTTTGAAATACCCATCGAATAAAAAACTCCACTTTGTTAATTGATGAGTTAACATTAAGTGGTATATTATCAAAACGATACGCACACCGAGCTTTCCAGATCTTCCATGTCACAATAATTGGACAAATATTCCTCAACACACACTGGATAGATTAGAGATGTAAAAAACTTACGAAATCGTTGCTCTATCGGATCAGTCACGGATATATGAAGTAAGAAATCTTAAGCAAACTTTTGCCAAATATCCTGTGCAAACTCGTTTGCCACAAACAATTATATGGAGAATTCTCTACTCTGCCGCGAAAGCAACAAACGCAATGCAAAAACAAGCTGAACACATTCACTTTGCACTGAGTAGTCCAACGGAAGACGATCCTGAAGCAATTGAACACCAAAAGTACTAATCTTAGGCTGCAGGAGCGGACTCCAAATCTGATTATACCATTCCACCCTTGATAACTTTACACTCACGATGCTCCATGCCGAGCCAATGCTAAACTCCTCTGGTTCAATCGTTGTCCACTTTTGCCCTGTTCTGTCTGATTTTATATGCTGAAGAAAAATGTTTTTGACATTTAGAATACGATGCCAGCAAGTTGAAGAACCCAATCGAACGGTAATATCTTTAAAGCTTCTAGTGGAGATATATTTCTTGTTCATAAACTCGGCCCATAAACCCTCTCTACGCAACACATTCCATGCTAATTTGCAAGGAAAACTATCGACAATATCATGAATCCGCCTAATCCTAAATCCTCCCTCCTCACAAGGCTTACATACATTATTCCATCATATCTAATGAAACCTTTGTCCCCGTTAGGTCTCTCCTCATAAAAGTCAGCAAGCATCATCTCAATTTTACGGATAACTGATTTAGGAATATCGATGATTGATAATAAGTAAATAGACATGCTCATAAGCACTGAGTTAATAAGAGAGAGCCTACCTCCCATACTCAAAAGGTGCTTGTTCCAACCTTAAACCTTGTTGTGTATTTTATCCATAATCGAGGAAAAAGAATTTCTTGGACATCGACCAACATTCAATGGTACATCGAGATATCGATATGGTAGTGTAATTTTAGAGAAGCCTGTAATACTATGAATAGCATCCATTGTATCACCACTGCTATGTTTACCCACTATAAAGCCACTCTTCATCTTAATAACCTTCATACCTGAGCAATTTTCATGTAATTCAAGAAATTCCATCATACATCGCACCGTTTTTTTAGCACCGGTAGTGACGTGTGTCGTATCACGTCAAGATGTTACCTTCCGCGGATCTGCTGTCGAGCGACGATGGATGGCTGAGATTGATTTGGAGGTCGACTCCTGAAGCGTGTGGATTCTCAATAGGTTTTAGGTTGTGGTGGCCGAGCTACCTGCAAGGAAGTCCCGGGCTGGTTGTACCACCGATGAGGACCCTACGACAATCAAGTTAGTGGTGCAATTTGGGCAGAATAGCGGCTTAGTGAGGAGAGAATTGCGTACCTTGATCGTCTGAGAGAGGGGTTTATATAGCGGCAGCGATGGGCAGGCATGCGCGAGAATCACGTCGGCCGTTAGCTCCCGACGTCACGCCCGCGTGATAAGCGGGATCCCGCGTTAATGGCGAGACAGCCTCGTTAATGGGGGATCGTGATGGCGTAGAACGTGGGATCGTGGGAGGCGGATATCTCGCGCATGGCGAGATTCACGGAGCCGTGGCGTGGGAGCCTGTGATCAGCGCTGCGAGTTGGTCAGGATGAGACCGAGGAGGATTAGCTCAACGGGGAGCTCGGGGATGAGCGGGAGGCCGAGATGTCCTAGTTCTGCTAAAACCCGGAGACGAGCTGGGAGGGCCAAGGATGCCAGTTGTGCAGGGGGCTCAGAGGTGAGCCGACGGTTGTTTGTAAGGCGGGCACAGGAATGGTGTGGTCAGTAGAAAAAAGTCGACCATGTCCATGGGCCGCAGACCCGGGGTATTCTACCGACGTACCCTTCCCGATCCTCTCTTATTAGCTTCGGGACACGTTGTCTGCCACGTGTCACAATCTGGGAGATCATCGATATCGAGCATCATCATTAGCCCCCACCCTCGTCCCGACCCGTTCACGGGTCGGGTCGAGAGTGGTTTGTCGGGTCGGTCAAGGTGAGCTCCTTTTCGTAGATAGCGTAAGTGTGCATTCCCGGGCAATCAGCTGTATTCTCTTGACAACATCAGCAGATCAGAGGCCAGATCCTGCATTAAAGAGGATGCACCGGATCGTGCGTATGTTCACCGAAGCAACAACCCATGTGTCTTGCGATGGTTGGCCGACGCGACGGGCCGTAGATTTCTGGCGTCCGATAGGGTGCAATCAACGCACGTGCGACAGGTGGAGCGATGGAGGCCGTCGAATGTGATGAGTCGTTTTGGCGGGAAATGACTGTCGCCGTTGGATGTGTACGCCGGTAGCTATAAATAGAGGTAGGGTCCTCATCAGGGCCCATATCTCTTCATACTTTCCTTGTCCAGAGTCTTGTTAGCTCGGCGCTCTTCTCCTCAGTTCGGACTCCTCGCTTTTGATCTTTCGAAGACACCTTTCTTCAATCAGGTTAGATATCTTCTTCTGAGGAGTCTGTAGATGTAGTGCGGGTAGAGTCTAGGTGGTCCTCTGAAGCTTCATCTTCTACTTCTTCCTCTTCTACTTCTTCCTCTTCTCCCCCTGAGCTGGAGTTCACCCGAGAAGATAGGGTGGCCCCCAGAGTTCAGGCCGCGGGTGTTCTTGGCGTGCGATCCTCGTTGAGGCGCGCGGAGGAGCTCGCTAACATCAAGACCCATTTCTTGATCCCTCCAGGCTATTCGCTTTGTTTGGCCGAGGAGGGGGAGAGGGAAAACTAGATACAGGGCAAGGAGATTGCCGTGTACCTGGAGGCCTTTTGGGCCGGGGTGCGTCTGTACTTCTCCCCTGAAGTGAGTGAGGCGTTGAATTGTTTCGGGTTAGCTCCAGGCCAGCTAGCGCCGAACTCTTAGAGAATCATTCTCGGGTTCCTGGTCCGGTTGAAATTGTGTCAGATCCCCTTTAGCCTGAACCTTCTCCTCTCTTCTCTTCGCTACAAGAACCACCCCGGCGCTCGTAGAAGCGGGCCGAGCTGGGTATACCTCTCCTTTAGAAGACGGCGGAGAGACGTCCCCGGGTCGGTGGTTGTCGTAGTGCCTTCTTCTATTCACGAATTGAAGAAGAAGTTTTTCTTTATCGTGTCGTCCGAGGGTGAGGATTGGTCTGTGCCCACCCTGTGGCAAAGGGCTAGCTGTCCGCGGGTGAGGCGGTCGATTGATCCCGACGCGGTGGCAGTGTCGAAGTGGGAGCCCCTCCCTCGGGTTGACGTGCTGCTGTCTAAGCGGGCCCTCAGTTGGGCCGGGCTCAGCCCCGCTGAGTACGCGGGTAAGTTGGGAGCTCTCAGGCGACCAGTTTAGACTTGTGCCATTTTTTCATTTTTCCTGGCATCGCTGACTCCTCGTATTTTTGTCTTATGCAGGACCCATAGATATGAGCAAGTTTCGCGCGACAGTGGTCGACGCGAAGAGAGGGAAGAAGTCCAAAGGCGCCGGTCCTTCTCGCCCGCCGTCCGTTCCAGCTCCGCCAGTGGCCCTTTCACCCAGGTGCCCCAGCGAGCCCCGGGCCCCCGAGTCTAGTCGTGAGCCGGTTCGAAAGCGTGCCCGGGCGCAAGAGCCTCGGGCCCCCGAGGTGGGAGACGAGGAGGGTTCTCCTGCGCTGTCCCTCAAGAGGTCTCACAGGAGGGCGCCCCGCTCCCCGACTTCCCTTATCCTTGTGGATGATGGGGAGTTTCGCTTCGAGGTACTCTCAGTTATTTCTGTCGCCGATAGCTTGCTCTCGGATATGGAGAGGTCAGCAGGAGGCAGGGTCCCTCGAGGAACTCTCCGGGCCCAAATGGCGGCGATAGCTCAAGAGGCCGTGCAGGTTAGTGTTCGCACCTCGTCTGTTTTTTCATTCAGCACTTTTGTCTACGTGGTCGGGTGTTTTCCTCCCCCTTTTGACCCTCTTTCTTTCTACAGGTCCTCCAGCACATTGCCCTCGTCGTCCACATGAAGGACGAAGAGATTGTTCCGGCGATGTGGGCCGCGAGCAAGTTCTTCTTGCGGGAGAAGAGCTTAAAGCAGGAGCTGGAGGCGGCGATGGAGAGGGCGGCTGCCCTTGAGGACCGGATGGAGGCCGGGAATAGGGAGTTCGCTCGGTACCGAGAGGTCGCCCGAGCCACCGAGTCCTAGTTGGAGGACTCCCGGGTGCTCGTTGCCACTATGAAGAAGACGGTGAGCACTCTCCGGAAGGAGAACGAGGCGGAGAAGGACCGGGCGCAGAAGACGGTGGAGAGCTACAAAAAGTCGGATCAGTTCTACGCCGACCTTGCCAGTGCCGGGGGTGTCATTTGGCACGACGCCCTCGACTCTGTCAAGGATCAGATGCTGCAGTTCCTTGACGCCGAGCTCCGGGCCTTATACCCTCTCCCAGATGACGAGCAGGGGATCACCCCCGGACATGATGCAGGGAAAGCGGCCCCCGGTGGGAGTGCGAGGGGTAAGTCGGTCGCCCCTGCTGCCGGTGCCGAAGTTCCCGCCGGAGGTGCCGCCCCAGTGGTCGCAGGGGAGGCGCCGCCCGCCGAGGTTGTGCCCGCCCCTGTGGCTTGAAGCCCCACGTCTCCTTATTTCTCTCTTTTGCTCTGAAATTTTGTAAGCCTCCAGGCACTTTTGTTAGGCTGGAGAGCCCATAATACCTTTGTAGAGACTTTGATTTATGTGAATAAAAAATCTTTTTGCTGCTTCTTTGCGTATATATTTTCCTTTTGTTTATGGAAAACATTTGTATTTGCACGGTCCAGCTTTCACGTCAGGTCGGTTCTTCGTCTGGCGATCGCACGTCGAGTTGAATTCAACTATTTGCCAAGTGTGGAAAGACCGGTGAAGGGTCGGTATCTCCATGGCTCCGAAGTCGAGGTAGGGATCGCTTAGACGTGGATGGTCTCTTGGCGGGGGCTTGGACCGTGGCGTCGGCGGTTTGTAACACCAGCTATGAATGACCGAGCATGGTAGCTGCTCGGTTGCCTCCTGGCGAGGGCTTAGGTATCTGGCTTCATAGGGTAGTGAACGACATCCATCATAACCGAGCATGGTAGATGCTCGGTTGCCTCTTGGTGAGGGCTTCGATCCTTAGCGCTAGAAAGGCCGTAAGAGGTCGGCCAAGGATGGACCGAGCAGTGAAGCTGCTCAGTGGCCTCTTGGCGAGGGTTTCGATCGCTGGCGTTGTGGGTAGGGAACTACCAGCCAAGGATAACCGAGTAAGGGCGGGCCCGGTTGCCTCTTGATGAGGGCTTCGATCCTTAGCGCTTGAAGGGCCGTAAGAGGTCGGCCAAGGATGGACCGAGTAATGAAGCTGCTCAATGGCCTCTTGGCGAAGGCTTCGATCCTTGGCGTTGTGGGGTAGGGAACTACCAGCCAGGGATAACCGATCAAAGGCGGGCCCGGTTGCTTCTTGATGAGGGCTTCGATCCTTAACGCTGGAAAGGCCGTAAGAGGTCGGCTAAGGATGGACCGAGCAGTGAAGCTGCTCAGTGGCCTCTTGGTGAGGGTTTCGATCCCTGGCGTTGTGGGGTAGGGAACTACCAGCCAGGGATAACCGAGCAAGGGCGGGCCCGGTTGCCTCTTGATGAGGGCTTTTGATCCTTAGCGCGGGAGGGGCCGTAAAGGGCCTGCTAAGGACGGGCCGAGCAGGGTTGATGCCCGGTGCCTCTTGGCGAAGGCTTTGATCCTTAAGGACGGGCCAAGCAGGGTTACTGCTAGGTGCCTCTTAGCCAGGGCTTTGATCCCTGGCGTCGTGGGGTAGGGAACTACCAGCCAGGGATAACCGAGCAAGGGCGGGCCCGGTTGCCTCTTGATGAGGGCTTTTGATCCTTAGCGCGGGAGGGGCCGTAAAGGGCCTGCTAAGAACGGGCCGAGTAGGGTTGCTGCCCGGTGCCTCTTGGCGAGGGCTTTGATCCTTAAGGATCAGCCGAGCAGGGTTATTGCCCGGTGCCTCTTGGCGAGGGCTTTGATCCCTAGCGTCATAGGGTAGGAGGCTACCAGCCAGGGATAACCGACTAAGGGCGGGCCCGGTTGCCTCTTGATGAAGGCTTTTGATCCTTAGTGCGGGAGAGGCCGTAAGAGGCCTGCTAAGGATGGGCCGAGCAGGGTTACTGCCCGGTGTCTCTTGGCGAGGGCTTTGATCCTTAAGGACGGGCCGAGCAGGATTACTGCCCGGTGCCTCTTGGCGAGGGTTTTGATCTCTGGCATTGTGGGGTAGGGAGCTACCAACCAGGGATAACCGAGCAAGGGCGGGCCCGGTTGTCTCTTGATGAGGGCTTTGATCCTTAGCACGGGAGGGACCGAAAGGGGCTTGCTAAGGATGGGCCGAGCAGGGTTGCTGCCCGGTGCCTCTTGGCGGGGGCTTTGATCTCTGGCGTGGAGCTACCATCCAGGGATAATCGAGCAAGGGCGGGCCCGGTTGCCTCTTGATGAGGGCTTTGATCCTTAGCGCGGAAGGGGCCGTAAGGGGCCTGCTAAGGACGGACCGAGCAGGATGGTTTCCCTCACTTGTATAGCTTGAGCTTCTCAGCGTTATAAGGCCGTGGAAATTTATGCCCGTCTGCGTCTTGCAAGCGGTAGGCCCCGCCGGGAATGACCTCGGAGACAAGGAAGAGACCGTCCCATTTAGGGGAGAACTTGTGCAGCCTGCCTTGGTCGACGAATTCGTTTCGCCTCAAGACTAGGTCTCCGGTCTTGAAGAAGCGACGCTTGACTCGCGCGTTGTAGTATCGGGTGATTTGCTGCTGATAGACGGCAGCTCTGATCTGAGCCTGGTCTCGTTTCTCCAACAAGATGTCTAGGTTGGTCCGGATGGCCGTGATGTTTGCTTCGTCGTCGAAGTGTTTGACCCGGTGACTGGGTAGCCCGATCTCCGCTGGGCCCATTGCCTCGGTCCCGTAGCAGAAACTGAAAGGGGTTTCCCAGTGGGGGTCTTCTTTGACGTGCGCAAGGCCCGTAAGACCCGGGGTAACTCCTCGACCCAACCTCTTTGGCGTCCTTCTAGGCGGGTCTGTAGACCTCGGAGGACGTCTTGATTAGCGACTTTGGCTTGCCCGTTGCATTGGGGATGTGCAACCGCGGCAAACTTTATGAGGTTATGATACTCATTACAGAATTCCTTCACTTTCTCGTTCTCGAAGTTTGTCCCGTGGTCGGTGATGATACACCTCGGTATACCGAACCGGAGTATCACGCTGTTCTGCAGGAACTTGATAGTCACGGTGGCATCCGGTTTCCTGATAGGGACGGCCTCAATCCACTTCATGAGGTAACCCACTGCAACGAGGACGTACTTTTGCCCGCTCGTATCGGTAGGGAACTAGCCTATCATGTCCACTCTCCACTGGGCGAACGGCCATGGGGAGGTAAGGGCGGTTAGCTCGGTAGCCGGAAGGCGGGGTATGCTTCCGTGGAGTTGGAAACTTTTGCATCTCCTGACGAGCTTCTGGGCGTCTTCATGAATAGTTGGCCAGTAGTACCCCTGGAGCAATACCTTCTGGATTAAGGTGCGGGCCCCTTGATGTGCGCCGCCTACTCCTTCATGGATTTCACGGAGGACGTAGTCGGCTTCGTGGGGGTCGACGCACCGGAGCACGGGCTGGGTGAAGGACTTCTTGTAAAGGTTCACATTGCTCCAGACGAAGTGATGGGCTTTGGCTCGAAGATGGGGGGCTTCTTTCCGATCTTCCGGGAACGTACCTTTCCTTAGAAATTCCACGAGGGGCTTCCTCCAGTCTTGGTCCTCTTCCTGGGCTGTGTACACATGAAGTATTGTCGCCCCGTCTTCCACGCTGGGCTGTAGCAAGATCTCTAAGAGGATAGACCGCTTGTTGTTGGCCGAGTAGGATGAAGCCGGTTTACTCAGGGCGTCGGCTTGGGCATTGAGCTGTCTGGGTATCTGCTCTACCTGGATCTCGTCGAAGTTCTTTCGAAGTCTTCTTACCTCGGCGAGATAATTCACCATTAGAGGCTCCCGAGCTTCAAAATGGCCAGTCACTTGGCCGACGACTAGGGCTGAGTCACTGCGGATTCGAATTGTTTTCAGCCCCAGCCCAGAGGCCATGCGTAGTCCAGCCAGCAAAGCCTCGTACTCTACTGCATTGTTTGAGGCCTTGAATCCTAGCTTCAGAGAATATTCCATTTCCGCCTCGTTCGGGCCTCGAATGATGAGGTCGGCGTCACAGCCTTTCTCGGTTGAGGACCCGTCGACGTAAATGACCCACTGGGGGACGGAGTCGGACCTCCCCTCGACCGAGGGTTGAGCCGCAAGGGTCGGCATGAACTCCGGTTTCTTGCTGGGGATGGTGCACTCGACGATAAAATCGACCAGGGCTTGTGCCTTGATGGCCTGTCTCAAGCGGTACTTTATGTCAAACTGGGACAACTCCCACTTCCACTTCTCTAAGCGGCCCGAGAATTCGGGTGAGGCGAGGATAGCCCCCAGCGGGCAGTCGGTAAGAACGAGAATGGTGTGCGCCTAGAAGTAGTGTCATAGCTTCCTTGAGGCCACAACGAGTGCCAAGACGATCTTTTCTATGGCTGGATACTTCGTTTCTGCGTCTTTGAAGACGTGGCTCACGTAGTACACCGGCTTCTGCACCCCGTCGACCTCTCGGACGAGCACCGAGCCCGCTGCTTGGTCGGACACTGCCAGATATAGTGGCAGCTCGTCTCATTCAACCGGTCTGGTGAGCAGTGGTGGCCTCGCAAGGTGCCTTTTCAATTGGTCAAAGGCGGTCTGGCACTCCTCTAACCATTCGAATCTCGGGTTCTTCTTTAGAGCTTTGAAGAACGAGAGGCACTTCTCCCCGGACCTCGACATAAAACGGCTCAGAGCGGCTACTCGCCCCGTAAGTCGCATGATCTCGACGTTGGTCTTGGGCGCGGCCATGTTGAGGATAGCGTCAATTTTCTATGGGTTAGCTTCGATTCCAAGGTGGGTGACCATGAAACCGAGGAACTTTCCCCTGGTGACTCCGAATGCACACTTGGCGAGGTTCAGTTTCATCTTGAACTTGTGGAGCACTTCGAAGGCCTCGCCCAGGTCCTTGGCGTGGTCGACCGACGAGACAAATTTGATGAGCATATCATCGACGTAAACTTCCATGTTCCTGCCAATCTGCGGTTTGAACATGCGGTTATCCAATCATTGGTACGTAGCTCCGACATTCTTGAGGTCGAAGGGCATCACCTTGTAGCAGTATACCCCCCGGTCCGTTATGAATACGATAAGATCTTCGTCTGCCGGATTCATACGGATCTGATTGTAGCCGGAAAAGACGTCCATGAAGCTCAATAGCTCGTAGCCTGCCGAGCTGTCGACGAGCTGATCTATTCGAGAGAGGGGATAGTTGTCTTTGGGGCAGGCCTTGTTGAGGTCGGTGAAGTCGACGCACATACGCCATTTGCCGCTCGACTTCTTGACCAGAACTATGTTTGCCAGCCACTCCGAATAGGGTACATTTTGAATGAAGTTGGTAGCGAGGAGCTGATTTACTTCGTCCTCGATAGCCTTCTGTTTGACCGGGGCGAAGCTTCACTTTTTCTGCCTGACGGATCAGGCCGTAGGATCTACCCCGAGTTTGTGAGATATGATTTTTGGATCGATCCCAGGCATGTCAGCAGGCGCC
This sequence comes from Agapanthus africanus, assembly GCA_030015575.1. Taxonomy (NCBI): domain Eukaryota; kingdom Viridiplantae; phylum Streptophyta; class Magnoliopsida; order Asparagales; family Amaryllidaceae; genus Agapanthus; species Agapanthus africanus. Next base: position 28,981,694 of record CM057350.1, read on the forward strand.
CAGACGAACACGTCAGAGTTGTTCCTGGGGAAATGAACCAGATCATCTCGCTAAGTTCCTGTCAAGAGTGACCCGATCTGAACGATTTTTTCGTCGTCCCCTTCTACGAGAGGGACCTCTGTCAATAGCTCCACCGGGGTCCCTCGGACCTCTTTTTGCTCATCTCGAGTGTCCAGGGAACACCTGATGCCGTCTTCACCTTCAACAACGTCGGTTGGCCGCCCAGACGACGATATTGCGATGAAGCAAACCTTTGCAATCCGCTGGTCTCCATAGACCCGACTTATCCCGCCCTGATCGAGAGAGAACTTCATCGCCAGGTTGTAGGTCGATATCTGGGCCCGGAGGGAGTTCAGCGTTGGGCGGCCGAGGAGGATATTGTAGGCCGATGGGATTCTTGCTACGATGAATTCCACAGGCACTGTTCGCGTACGGCCGGCCTCTCCGACATTAAACCGCAAAGTGATTACCCCTTCTGCCGGGATGGAGTGGTTGGTGAATCCTGAAAGGACATGGGAGGTCGGCCTCAAGTCTGCTGGGGTGAGCCCCATGCACAGAAAGCAGTCGTAAAAGAGAATGTCCGCCGAGATTCCCGAGTCGACCAGTATCCTGTGCACCTCGTATTGGTGGATCCGAGCGGTGATCACCAGAGGGTTATTATGGGGCAGGGATATGCCGTGGAGGTCCCCGTTGTCAAAGATGATCGGCTCGGTCTCCCTGGCCTTCTTCCATAGACGGCTGTTGGCCTCTGCGGCCGGCGTAGGGTGCTGTGTCTCGTAAGTACTCGGCGTACCCCCCGCGGACATGACCATGATTTTTGATGAGCCCCGGTTCCTTTTGATGAGGTTCCTTAGGTCGCCTGGCGAGGTAGTCTTCGAGCTGCCGTGACGAGTTTCGTCCGCGCGACCCCGTCGAGGGAGGAGCATCGGTCATACCTGGGAGCAGGTGAGCTGACCGACATCTCCTCGGAAGGGACAGGAGCACATAGGGGCTCGGGGCGAGGCGCTCAGGCGACATACCTCGGTGTTGAACTGTAGGACGCCCAGCGGGTCATAGAATATATTGGCCCGGGAGATCGGCGGCCGTGGGAGGCATCGAGGCGGTGGTCGGCTGTACGCGTGCAGAGACTTCTCTCCCTCTGTAGGGGTCCCGATCCCGAGGTGGGAGAGCGGCGACCTGGGGAGCCTGGCCCGCTGCTTGGACACGGACGAGTGCATCCACGACGGATGCGAGTCGATCTATTCGGACGGCTAGGGCATTGATGGCGTTTGGGGGAGGAGATTCGTCTGCGCCTCCGTTGTGGGGGAGGTGGCGGATAGTGCTTGGATCGTCGCGGTGATCGCTCGCCATTGAATGGAGATCGGAAGATGAATTTTGTTCAGTGGAATCAAGAAGTTCCTACAGACGGCGCCAGCTGACGTACGTCGTATCACGTCAAGATGTTACCTTCCGCGAATCTGCTGTCGAGCGATGATGGACGGCTGAGATTGATTTGGAGGTTGACTCCTGAAACGTGTGGATTCTCAATGGGTTTTAGGTTGTGGTGACCGAGCTACCTGCAAGGAAGTTCCGGGATGGTTGTACCACCGAGGACCCTCCGACGATCAAGTTAGTGGTGCAATTTGGGCAGAGTAGCGGTCTAGTGAGAAGAGAATTGTGTATCTTGATCGTGTGAGAGAGGGGTTTATATAGCGGCAGCGATGGGCAGGCAGGCGCGAGAATCACGCCGGCCGTTACGCTCCCGACGTCACGCCCGCGTGATAAGCGGGGTCCCGCATTAATGGCGAGACAGGCTCGTTAATGGGGATCGTGATGGCGTGGAACGTGGGATCGTGGGCGGCGGATATCTCGCGCATGGCGAGATTCGCGGAGCCATGATGTAGGAGCCTGTGATCAGCGTTGCGGGTTGGTCAGGATGAGACCGAGGAGGATTAGCTCGGCGGGAAGCTCGGGGACGAGCAAGAGGCCGAGGTATCCTGGTTCTGTTAAAGGCCGGAGGCGAGCTGGGAGGGCCGAGGAGGCCAGTTGTGCAGGGGGCTCGGAGGTGAGCCAACGGTTGTTTGTAAGGCGGGCACAGGAATGATGTGGTCGGTAGAAGAAGGTCGGCCATGTCCATGGGCCGCAGACCCGGGGTATTCTATAAACGTACCTTTCCTGGTCCTCTCTTGCTAGCTTCAGGACATGTCGTCTGCCATGTGTCACAATCTGGGAAGTCACCGATATCGAGCATCATCAGGTAGAGAAGATACAATCATCTGCAAACAGTAAATGACTCGCTGTTGGACAACCTCTGGGCATCGAAAATACTTTTGCCTTCTTTGATGCAAGCCATAATGGAAAACTTCTACTGAATGCAGCTTGAGCCAAAATAAATAAACCTGGGGATAAAGGATCGTCAGGCGCAATCCCCTTGAAGATTTGAAACAGCCTGTTGCAATGCCTTCAACGAGTATCAAGAACCAGCAGTCGACAACAATTCCTATAAGAAAACTAATACTTCTTTGGCTAAATTCAAATCTGCACAAAACATACTGAATAAAGCTCCATTTGATCCGATCATATACTTTCAACATATCAAGCTTGAAAATAACATTAGAAGTGCGAACTTTTTTCCTTAATTCCAAGGACAACTCCTGCACAAGCGAAATGTTTTAAAAAATACTACGACCTTTCACAAAAGCACTTTGTTGGGGAGAAATTAGGCGAGGCATGAAAGTGGCTAGCCGATCATTCAATATCTTAGATATTATTTTACATGAAAAGTTGCATAAACTTATAGGTCTCAAATCAGTTCTTTCTTAACTTTTTGGGGATTAATAATAAGTAAAAATCTTAAATAATTAATTATAAAAAATCACATGTACATAGTTACATTTCAAAAGCATGCAGGTATATGTACACATTTGTATATAGATAATGGGGTTTTCTTTTCCCATCAAATTGTGCTCTCTTCATGAAAAATTCCACAAAAATGTATGATCAATTAGTCTGATGGCAACCCTCAAATAATTCAAAGAGATAGACGAGTAGTTGGCATTGTCAAGCTAGGTTGAAAACTAGAAGTTGAGAAACAAAATATATCATAGATTTTATTTAGAAATATTTGTAAAGTTTCACAATTGTAGGGGTGTTTTAAGCCAAAAATATATATCAGCTAGTGGAATAGGTACTAATTAAATTTTAGGTGAGGAATATAATGGATGTATGAACTAATTTTGGTGCAAGGTCTAAGTTTAGCAGGAGGTGGTTTTCTGCATGCCTTTTGAATTAGTTAGCATTGGATTGTTAATGATGGTACAAGGACTTTGTCATGGTTCTCTTGTTTTTTACTGCATATTCTTAATTAATGTTGAAGCTGGTGAAGGGAGTAGTTGTTGGAATATGATATGCATTAGTTAAGATTGTTGAATTTAGGAAGAGACTTGGAGGGTGGGTGTGTGTGTGTTAGGTTTTCTATTATATATATAGATGAATTAAACATTTCATATTCAATGTATTAAGTATATATGTTTTTTTCCTTTTTACCAAAACAAGAAAGATAGATAGAAATCTTATACAGTTTATTATTGATTTAGTGACAGCGATAAATTTAAAAGTGGTAAAAAGTTGTCTAATTTTTCTCTCTAACATAACCAGAAAACTAGCCAGGAGACCTTGTGGCACTTTCTATTTTAATTTTTTAATTTTTTAAAAGTCAACCACAAGGTTTAAAACTAGCCAAAAAATAGGATGTATTAAATATCCATTAGAACTTTCGAAAAATATTGGGGCAAAAACTTTATAATGTATACATGATATCTACATATGTTCACCTGCATGTGAAAAGAATTTAAATATGAATTAAAATTTATGTACATTCTAATGTCTTAATGTAGTGAATGAAGTACCTTAGTGTTTCATATGAGAAAAATGTCATGCCGAGCTTATATACCTGATATTATTTATGTGATTCAGATCATCTTACGGCACGTTGAGCCACTATCTGAACAGCAAATGCTGGGGATCTGCAGCTTGCAACAATCAACACAAGAGACAGAAGAAGCACTAAGCCAAGGACTTGAAGCCCTTCATAATTCTTTGACAGAAACTATAATCTCTAGTGCTCTCGATTCAGTCGACATGGCGAATTACATGGGCCAGATGTATGTCGCCATGAGCAACCTCAGCAACCTGGAAGGTTTCGTTACACAGGTATGTATAAAGCTAGCTTGCAGTTATAGCTCGCTCCTTAGGTTTTCCTATGTACATACCATCGTATAAGAATAATATGTGATCCTAGGTAGTAGGCATGTGGCCGACTGCGGCTAACTCGATAGTTATTTGACCTTAATTTGAACTTCAAAGTTGAAGAAAAAGAAATATATATTGATCGAGGAAAATGGGTCCGAGAACGTTCTATGAAAATGTGAGAGTGAGGGGGTGGATCCGGTGGGTCGCACCCACATGGGGATCCCACCTAACATCACTCTTTCACATTTTCAAGAAAATGGGGCCGAGAATGTCTCACCCCGTTTCCTCATGTTGATTTTGACGAACATGTGCAAAATGATAATTTTGAGGAATTTGCAGGCAGATAACCTACGACATCATACAATCCATGGGCTCCACCAGATATTGAGTACTTGCCAAGCTGCTCGGAGCTTGTTGGCCATGGCTGACTACTTCCATCGTCTTCGTGCCCTTAGCTCGCTCTGGCTGCAAGCTCATTCGCAAATTGCATGATCGATCGATATTCTATTAATGCCAATGAAGAAGATTAAGATCTCATGTCATCATTCCCATATTTTATTTTCAATATTTGTAGTGTGTAACTATATCATGTAGAATTTTTTGTATATTAGAAAATGTGTAGATATATATGAAGAAAGAATAAAGAACACTGGCTATAATTCACATCTTTTTTCATTTTTTTCCCCACAAATTCTACTGAAAATGCTTAGCATGAATATTTTTTAATACCTTGATCGGTGGCTCGCAACTTATCCATACTTCCGTATTTAGCGTATATATTCGTCAAGTCTCAAGAGTTTGTTGTATAATAATGGAAAGAATTTAGATCCACACAAATTCTTTCATGGATGGTCCGTTCCTGTCTATTGGACCGATCCGTTTTATTTTTCTGAGATAATAGATGGAATAAATTAGTCATCTTTTTATTTATTTAAGGGGAACACGGGCTCAAACCCTTTTGGAGACCTCTATTTTACATCATGCCCTTAATATAAATTCTCCATTGGAAAGGAAGGTAGAAAAAAGCCTATTATTCATGGACTTTTTGGCAGACATTTCACAAAATACAAAATGAACGGTTTTGATCAGAGAGCTCTCTACCTCTTTAACTTTTAGGTTGATAAAAATCGGTCCTTTTTCCTAGGGTTTTTTACAAATCCAACCTCCGATTTCCTCAATTTCTCGTTTCAGACCGCTCAGCAATGGCAGCAAAGAACGGCGGCGGTGGCGGCGCCCAAGGCCAAGGAGAAACCCACAAGTTAGCAAAGCTCAGGCCTGGTCCCAATCGATGCCCTTATATTTAGTTTAGGGTTTTGGGGTTTTATTAACTATATAGTTAATGCAATGATATCTTTAAAGATCCTAACTTTTGTTTAATTGGTGTTTGATTGAATCGTATCCTAACTTTTTAGGTTTATTTTTCCCAACAATAATAGTAATTTGGAAGATTGCAAGTTAAGTTTAATTAGTTGGGCTCATCATTTTATTTTTCATTAACATGATTAATTCATTGTTTACGAATTTAGCCATCTTGATGTGCATGAATATTCTTCACTTTTGATGAAATGACATGATAATCGCATTACTTAATATTCTACAACATTAGTCCTTCTCAATGTGTGATATATGACCCACCCTTTTCAAGATGTTCATGATTTTCTCCCTATTTGAAACTCCCTTTTGGCTTGTTTGCTCTCCGTTTTCTCGAATTATAGTCCGTTTCTACAAGCCGTTTTAAGATCGTTGGAGTACCATTGTGCCGAGTGAATCAGTCATATGTTGTTGGCACGCTGCAAAGGTTGATATATCGGCCTTTGATGTTGAGAATTATACTCAAAGGTTGATATATCGGCCGTTGATGTTGACAAGTACGATGACCAATATTTTGCATAGGAAGCTAACAAGGAACGGAAGAAGGGAGGAGGCGAATTTCTTTGAGACTGAGATAGAGGTATATATTTAATGTTTTGCTCTTGTTGTTAGGAATCATTACGTTGTCTTGCTACTTGGTTATGTAATTACAAGTTCATGTTCTCATTTCCATTCAACCGTAAATTTAGGGGGGAAACGAAAGAAATCCCACAAGAGAAGAATGATGATCAGAAGGCTGTTGATGCCCAAGTCCTGAAAGCAATCGAAATAGTCCCAGAACCGAGCTCTTATTTAACTGCAAGGCTTTCGCTTCGGTCAGAAATGAAACCTCATGAGCTTGTCGTTAAGCCAAGTTCCCGCATATCATTGTTGAATTATTTCTGAAACCTTATGTTTTGATTTAGCAGTAAATTTATCCGCTTGAAGTGCTTATTAATCCATTTTCGACTTTATCAGGTTAAATTATAGCAGTTGTAGCCCATCATATCCCGGAACCAACTAATGCACAAACTATATATGTCCCTTCATTAGTACCGGAAGCTGCTACATCACATATCATGTTTATTAGCCATTAGAGCAACAAGTCTAATATATCACAATGGGGCATAAATTATTATCATTAATAATGAGGATTTAACAGTACATCTTAGGAGGCAACCTCCTTATGACATCAAGCTTGTACTTTCCTTGCAAAGATTAATCCTTGAAAAAAACACTCAACCAAACCAATTAACCTAGACTGGAAAATATTTACTCCTCAAAGCATACCATCTATCTTTGATGGCAACCTTCTGAAGAAATTGCTTGGAACTGACGGCGTCCTACTCCGAAACCTTGGATGCCTCATCTTATACAACCCTGTGGCCATGACCACAACCCTAAATGGAACGACGTACAGAATAACCGCACCCAAGAGGCAGAAACACACAAACAAACCCGTAGCCCTAGTATCCCGCCAGCTCAGCAATCTGTGCACCCTCTCCCCCTGGGTTGCTACATCTCCGACCACCGTCTGTACTCTCCCTGCTACCGTTCTCAGCCTATCATACCTAAAGTCATCAAAAGTACAATAGAATTATAGTTAGCAAACTTGTGAGAAGAAATGAGTGTGCAGTGTATATTTGTGGCCAAAATATGTCTAGGATGGGCATATATATTTGTTGTTTAGGATCAATATTGATCTTGATAGAGATAGAGTATGATGTGATTTATCGGATCTAACTAGATGGTTGAAATGGAGCTTCTGGTTTGTTACATGATCATGTAATACCTATGAAATTGCTTGCTAGGTAAATTATGTGTCAGAATGTTGATCAGCAACTGACAAGAACAACATGTGCATAAAATGAGCGTGGATGAAATAAGGATGCTGAAGATGAAATGAGGTTAAAGTCGAGAACTGCTTTTGGTTTGTTACGTGATCATATAATACCTATGAAATTGATACATAAATCCTATAGAAGGAGTAAGAATGTTGATCACTTAAGAAACCATATATGTGCATTTTATCGGATGAGGGAAGCTGATATGAGGATTCTGGGATAAATATTTGACAATAGTCACGATATATACAGAACACTTTAAAAGATGATATAAGAAATGAGTGCATTGGTAAGAAGTTGAAGCCAGCTTGTTTGTTATTATTTCAGGACAAGGGTGTCTTGTTTGTTATTATTTCTAGCTCATTATTATTTGTTAGAAAATTAATCCACCCTTTTGTTATGTTTCAAGCTATTTGTATTAGATCAGTATGACAACACATGGTATAGATTCCATATATACCTCATTCTCACCAACTCGAACGACCTTGTGGTCGGAAACGTGTCAAATTCCTCATCAAGCTCATCTGCGCTTGCTGCCTCTGCCCACGACATCCTCACATCCACCTCAGCTGGCCCCCGAGGCCGACCCCTAAACCTCCATACCCCAATCACAACCATATACATAAACACTGTTGGCAATATCAACTCTGGGCACCTAACCAATATCAAGAACAACACGTGCACTAGAACAGTCGTGATCGGGTTCGACCACCTGCAAACCTCACCAAACCACCGACAAACCCCTATAGCCCCCGATAGCAGAGCCATGATCCGAAAGAAATTGGCCTTGCTCCTCCTCATGCTCCATATTTGCACGTCTACACCTAGCATGTACTCTATCACTTCTTTTCTTAGTGGCGGTTCTGCTCGGCCTAGCCTTGTCGCGACGATGCTCGTTGCTTGATTCCGAAGGCTGGTTACTTGAGTCATGGTCAAAGGATACACATAGTGCATCTTCGGTAGCAGTGGCTCGCTATAGAGATGAACCATGTTAGCAAGAGATAAGCAGGTGAACCTCATGGTCAACTGAAGCTCGCCCATCGTTCTAACTCCAGTTGTCGATGGATGAAGCACTATTAGAGGGTAAGATTTGGTGTACACTCTGCCTGACTCCAAAGTCGATAATCTGATTCTTATTTTTCCAATTTTTGAATCTCTTCCTGTAGATCCACCGATATTGCAGTTGTCAAATACTGCAATGGTCATCACAGTGCACGGATCGTACACCTCCCAGGTGTACTGCTCGTTCCAATTCGGATTGGCAGATCCGATAACGGTTCGAGTCCGGACCCATTTTTGCCCGTATTTTGCAACACAGTAAGCATCAGTTATGCCTCTGCTGTCTCTTTGGTGCCTTATCTTCATCAGCGCTAGATTTTTGGCACCGACAATGCCGAGCTCTAACATTCCTACTGGTGGCTTCCAGAGTTGTCGGGAAGTAGGTTGAGTATCACTTATGTAGATCATGGATTCGTCCATGACATGATAAGCTCCTTCGAGGCAGACTCGGAGGTGGATTCTGCTCGAGAATCTCATCTCCTTTTCTTCAAGTAGACCCAACCCGAACTTTTCTAAATCGAACCATCTCGAATTCACTACTGGTTTATGATCTAGTCTCTTTTCGAAGACTGTTAAGGGGAGAGTTAGCTTTCCGAGGACTTCATCCTTCAGTGGGCTGACCCGATTCTCGACTGTGAGGACTAGTTGGTCCTCGAAGGGCTCAGCTGCAACGAAGATGAAGTCTTCGTTCCAAAAGGGGTTAGCACTGGTATTTAACAAGCATGGCTTGGTTTTATAAACTTGGTTGCTAACTTGGGCTTTGACGAAAAGCTCTGGATGGCTTCGGTTAGCGTTGCTTGGTTCGATATCTTGAGCTTCGATTATGTTGACGCGGAGGTACCAAAGCTTAGGGGACACATAGACTTTTGATCGAATGTTGATCATTCCTTCATTGTTGCTGATGCCAGCGGCTTCAGAGTGCCATGCCTCTGAAAATGCCTCATCGGCTTGTGTGCCTATCCAAACTGCAAGCATGATCTCTGCCCTTGCCTTCAGCATTAACAAGATCAACATCAGCACGAAAGATTTCATAATGTGAAGGCTATATTATACTAAAATTTCCTTAACTATATATAGTTGTTTTCTGCTAAACTACCTTGAAGTTTTTTTAATTACAGTCAAGTCCTTTAAAAGTTTTAAAGGGTTTTTTATCACCAAATTACTCTTAAACACAGCGCTTTATGGTAGCTTTTTGTGATCAATAAAACCTTATGGAAGTTTAGTGAAAACATTTATAGTTAAGGGTGGTTTCATGTAATTTAGCTTGATGTACATAGACATGTTTTCAGAAGCATTTCTACGAACTCTCACCTTTCCATCTCCTCGTCGATCCAGTAACAAATACCACTGAGGTGCTAGCGGGCTATCTGGTGGCACTCGAATCGGCACTTCATTGAGATCGAACACAACCCTTCCTATATACTCATCTCTTCCCATCATTTCCTTGTCTTTCACATAAACCTCCAGTGTCGAAGACTGGATGCTGTTCTTGGAGAAAGCAAACACTTGGTTCCATTGAGGATTAGACTTCCTGTCGAAATATTTCGTCGCCCCGTTGTAGTTGCCGAGCTTAACCTCGACATAAGGATCACAATTTGGATGAAGATTTCTTGCCTTGTCAACACTGACATATAGATATTGCATTTGCTCAACAAGATCATATGTTGTGGTGGTTGTGAGGGTGGTCTGGGTTCTTCTGCTGTCACCGGGCCATTGATTATTAGGGTTTGTGCTCGGATGTTTTGAGTTTTGGGGGTTGAGGTTCTTCTTTCGAGCTCGGAGATTCATTGTTTTTCTGATGAGGGGTCCTGAGTTGTATTTGTCTGCTGAAGTGATTTGGTTGTAGTAGAGACTGTAATGTTAAGAGCCAAAAATCTCCTTCAGAGATATAATTATAGGGAATAATTATAGGGAATCATCATGAGGAGTGTACTTGGCCATGCAAGGACTAGGGAGAAATTTGTAGCGCATGTTAAATGTTATGATCTCATCTCAAATTTGATATGGGAAATATTTTCTCACGGGCATGGGAACAAATGTTGCATTTTTCTTTTCTAATAAACCAAACACCATAAGATAAAACAACAGTATCTTTAATGTGAAGTAGTATCATAAACCAGAATAAGATCTAACGGTACGAGGAATTTGTAGCTTGTAGATGCTCGAGCAATAAAAATACTAGAAACTCGAATTCTCACCTTGTATGAAGAAGTGATGGTTATTGATTCATGAAGAGAGTAGACATCCTTGTGACTTGCATTGCGCTTTTCAGTGTCGATATTGAAGGAAGGACCACATTGATCCTTTTGTTGTCATTGTAGAGCGAAAAAAGATGTGGAATGTTTTTTTTGGTTTCAGTCAGCAAGTAATCTGAAGCCTGATTCTGAAGCAAGGTTTGCATGAAGCTCAAGTGGAAGGAAGGAATAGCACTTGTGCATCATGTGAAGGTCTACATTTTCTTTTTTCCCTTTTGGTGATTTAATATGGAGGCTTCTCTTTTTGTATGCTTCAGTGTTTTGAGTTGTCCTGTAAAAAATTTGAAATTTATTTTGATTTTGATTTTGATTTTGATTTTGATTTTATCTCTTTCTTCTCTGGGCAGCAATGCCATACTGTAAAGCATGGTTGAGAATTAAAAAACAGAAAGATGTGTTTATAAAATAAATTAACAAAACAAAAAAGAACAGTAAACTCAGAGCAAAGAGATTTTTGAAAAGGGACATGCAGAACCACCAAAAGGTTCATGGGCAGGAGGCTGGTGAAATTTCTTTCTCACGTTTTAAGTATTTTGCACATCCAATACACGTGTAAATTAAAATTACTATTTGATGTATATCTTCTTTAAAAATCTATTATCGTAACTAAAAACCTTTTAGAATCTGGCTATTATGTTTAACATATATCATGTGCTTTGCACGTGCAGAAATCCGATGTAAACCATCTAAGAATTAAGGATTTTCCTTGTTTTTTTTTCCAAATATTTGGTAACAATTAATTATGAGGGCAACACATGCCTTCTTCTTTCCTACCCATTTGATCTTCTTTCCCATCCTTCTGATCCGATTATAATAGAGAATGACGGATTTTTTTTGTGGGAACCTAGACCAAAAGCCTAAAACATGCACACAACATATCCATACACGGCATACGCATCCGGAGGAAGTGATAAATTATCACCACTTTCCTGGATCGAACCCGGCACCTCCCTCAACGCACACCTACTAAGCTATTAGTGAGATTTGACAGATTATGTGCTGCAAAATAAGCACAAATCTCACCGCATACAGGAAAGTACAATTACATGGAAAAACTTCACTTCTTTAATATCTTTTTCATCCTTCCAAGCAAAACTTAAACATGCTGCATACAGTTGTTACCTGTGAGTAAAAGCCATCACACAAAGGTACTCGTATCCGAATTTTACTCAATAATTTTCAACTGCATTAATGGGCTATAAACAGATAACTGCTCAAAGATCTATAACAAGTTTTTTTACTATTTGAACCCAACGAAGCCCACCGGTCCAGCAGACCTCTCTCAAAACACTAAATGGAAGATCCCAAGTTTGATCCCGGATCTCTCCCCTCCCCCCCCCCCCCTGCCTACAAACTCCTACTGCTCACCATTGGACTATGTACCCCGCACAAGATCGATAACAAGTTAATTGCTCTTAAACAAAGCATACAGATTAACAGGCACAATAAAACCATGGCCTTGCACAAGAAACTGTGTGGGGAGAGAATGCTCAGAGATAAGTTCTTTTTTGAGCACAATTATTGATCACTACAAGGCATGTGGTCAAATTATAATGACCGGTTGAGCATTCGAGGTTTCCTCAAATCTGTTAATCCTTCATGGCGCATTCTTACTCTTTTGCTTCTGCTTCTTCGAATCTAGAGAAGCCAACCCTTTTCCCAAGCCCGCGGGCGCTCGATCATCACTTGATCCATTTGCACTTCTTTCACCAACAGCGCCACCATTAACATCATCACCGGAATCCTTAGGTTCACTCGATTGAGGAGCTTCAGTTGCTGTTGACGCATTTTTATTATTGCTGTTGATAATGTCGAGGAGTTGGGTCAGCGGTAAAGATTGAACGGGAGCACCATTTTGGGGAACGCGGAGGCCTCTTGCTGCCGCCTTTTTTCGGGCTTCTGCTGCTGCCCGTGCTGCCCTTTCATCAATATTCTTCCCTCGAGGCACACTAGGGGCTTTGTTGATCGATGAGGGCTTGGCGATTCCAGATCCTACGCTCGTGGCTTGTAATGCTTGTATCAGGTTCGGATGTGCCTGTAAAGGGACAGAAAGGACGAGCAAATAATCATGTGCTGTACAAATTGATTAATCCAAGGCCTTGTTTGGCTTGGAGTTAGGTTACGATGGCCAGAGGTTTTAGAGTTGCCTACACCTAATTCTAAATTTCAAACTAAGGTTAATTTATACCAACTCCAAAGCAAGGAAGAAAAACAATCCTTGAGTACTTTAGTCTCAAATCAAGCAACAAACATAAAAAGGAGGGAAAAGTGTTAGAGATTGAGATTTATATATGTATATTCACTTATAAGATAACCATGGTTATTTAACAACAAAGCCAAACGGTGTCTCAAAAATAGCAGATTATACTAAAGGCTCGACATTTTTATGTAACTCTTTGTTACTGACCATCTTAAAGTGTATAAGCATGTTAATTCACCTTTCATATCATTTGATTGTCTATTACAACAACAAAATGTAATCATAGTTCCATAACATATTGCTAATGTTTCATTGTTTCACTATTTAGCTAAGTATGAAATCTCTATGGTGCATAACTAGAGTTAGATTACAGAAATCAGCTTTTTGGATTGCAATTCATTGTCCAATATTTATCAGAATTCAGAAGTGAGGAAGCATTGGGTTCATATATTCTCTAGATTTCAAGATGAAAATAGAAGATGAATACAACAACAACAAAGCCTTTATCCCAAGCATATGAAACTAACAGATGGATTTACCTTCAAAATATCAATTGCCTTTTGTGCAGAAGCTGCATTCACCTCCTGTCCTTTCTGCTTCTCTGCATTAGCCTACAACATAAAGAAATTTTGTATATTCATAAAATAAAGCATGCTGAAAATCCCCAATATATTAAAGGGATTTAGAACATCCTCTTTAACTTTGTATTATGGTTCATTTTCCTGAACATACAACTATGTTTATCATGCATTGCAAATAGTTATACTTCTTTCATCTGCACAAGCTCTCTCTAGTCGTTCTTCCTCAATATCTCAAGGACACAACATTACCTACTACTTTGCACTGCTAATATTAAAAATGACCACCGAATTTTGAGAAATAAACAGAACTCCGATACAAGAAAATTCTAAGCTACCTGCATCTGAGAAATAAACAGAACTCCGATACAAGAAAATTCTACGCTACCTGCAACTCACGCATTTTAAACGCCTTCAACCAATTCTCTGACTCCCGTGTCCGTGAATCCTCCTCCCCGAGTTGTTTAACAAGTATATCATGAGTTTTCTTCTCATGCTGCAATAAGTGGGAAATCATCATAACACAATAATATTTACAAAGAAAACTCCCATATACACTGCTCGAACTAACAAAATACATGCCTGAATAGAAAGTTTGTAGGCTCCCATACAGTTGAATGCAATTGCGAGAGCATGGTAACATACTGCAGTTTGAATATGTTCAGGACCAAGAAGCCGCTCGTTCTTTTTTAAAGCTTCTTGCAAATATCTCAGCGCAGTATTCATTTTACCAAGATCTTGGTACATCTTCGCGATGTCTATGAAAATTGCTGCAACATCAGGATGGTCGGGCCCACATGATAGACTCAGCAACAATAGTGTTCGCGACATATGGCGTAAAGCCAGTTCCGTTTGATCAAGACCATGATAGAAGAGCGCCATGTTTCCATAACTAAAATCAATTTTAAAAAATCACAGGGCACATACATAAAGGATGATGAGCTTCGAATATATAAATCCAGATCCACTAAAACACCATAAACTATCATTGTATTTCAAATAAATACCATAAACTTTATAATATGCAAATAAATACCATGAACTTAGCCAGTTTCAAAGAAATATCATACACCCTTTTTCAGTTCCAATGTTGGCATAGTATTAAATTGAAGGCTAAATATAAAAAGTGGTGTTGAAAATTCCAAAATGTTAATGGTACTTATTTGCAAGTGATTAAGTTCATGGTAATTGCCTGAAAATGCTGAGATAGTTCATGGTATTGTAATGAACTTTAGCCTAAACTGAAAACACACAGAATTAAAAAGCGAAAAGCCAATACCTGTGGGCTGTATCTGGGTGATCTAGACCAAGGCAACGCTCATTTATTATAAGTTCCTTGTGTTGGTGCATGATGGCTCCGGCAAGATCACCTGTATGATACAGAACCATAGCTAGATACCTGAAAATTGAGATACTTCACGGTCAGTAAAAGAAAAGGCTCTTGGACAAGATCTTCCATATTTTATTTTTTTTCCTTTCCTTTTTTGTACGTGAGATTCTTTAATAGAAAAAAAATCACAAGAATAGCATATGACTTCTAGATATTCAAGAGGGATGTAAAATATCAACAGGTGGCTTTGATATACCATCTACGGTGAAATTATTTTTATTTCTCTAGATATGAATTGAGATTTAATATTAATGATGGTAAACTTATACATTATACAATATATCAAACAAGACAATTTGTGATTACCGGCAACAATTAGCAACTTCTCGATGCATTGGACCTGTAACCTGTAATAATTGCCTTCCAGCTATTAGAAACTAACACAATGTGTAATTACACAAAAGAAAGGGGAGTATTAACTTACTTGTTGGAGCAAGGAAAATGCTTCAGAAAATAGGGCGTAAGCTTCAGTTAGCATTCCCTACAAAATCAAGGAGCATCATATAACACAAGTTCAAAAGAAACACCCAAGTCAAAATCATCTGAAATGTACACTTGCACTTAAATATTTTGCTAAATTCTACCTCAGCCAGCTGAGATTTTCCTGCTTCCACAAGATCCCTTGCTTCTGAACAAACTGGAACTGAATGTTTAACAACTGGCTGGAGATTTAGAATATCTGAGGTTTGAAAGGGGGATGCAGAATCAAGATCATATTTTCGTGATGCAATTGATATCCCAACCTGTGAAAGTCATGAAAGTAGAGTAACATAGCATTTGAAATGCGACTAGGGACTATAAAACCATTATCAATCTGGTAACGGTTTGATTATAGAATATAGTTTCTTCAGCACCATGCACTAAGAAAAGCTCCAGTAACAGAAAATATTACAGGCTAACCTTTTGGCATAGATTTCGGATAACAGAGACCTTTTTCACTCGTAACATTGCATCCTCTGGCAATTCAAACTGCATTCAACGAAGAGTAAATTATCTCAATATTACATATAGAAAATAACAGCGGTCACAGGGATGCAACCAGTTTACAATTACCTGGTATTTGGTAACAGCAAATTCCTTAATGCATGACCAAAGTGCTTCCGTAGTCAAAGACATGCATGTGGATTGATTTGACCTACCATGGCTCCACTTCGTTTTTCCTTTACCCGTTTTCTGTGAAGAATAAGAATCATAAGCAAGAAGCAAGTACTTAATTACCTGTAAGCTATACAGAAGAAGAGGAAATATGGAGGCTAACAATTTACATAATTATTTGCAAATGGAAATAATGATATGAAAAATCTGCCAACAGTTGTGAAAGCCAAAATCATCATCAAAAGCTTTTATGAGAAAGTCAAGTCAATAGCTAGTTTAGGGTAAGTTCAATAACAAAGTACATGGAAGGTTGACCTTATCATAAGTGTAACACCTTTTCAAATGAAAAACAAGGAAACATGAAACATAATGAGTAGTTAGTCCCCCTGCAGTATATATAGGCATGTCATATGGCTTGCAAAATTCATTCTCCATAAATATTTATGACCACAGACATTGCAATGAATTCTAAATCACAAGTTTTCCTTTTGTAAACATATATAAGTAGCCTAACCTCATGCTTATTCAGAATACTAGTTAAGTAAATCCTCATATAGGAGATATTTCTTTTATCTGAAAATATAGATGCCACTATGAACCTTCTTTTCAATTATATTCATGTTTAATGCTAACTACTCCATCATCTATTAACAATTGTTTTTCGAAAATACCATGAACTTTGATTTTAAATGTGTCTCAATATGAAGCACGGATTCAGACACGAAAACGGACACGGCAAATTTATCAAAAGGATACGGGGACACGGCTATACAGGAAAAATGATGTATTAGTATATACCCTTGAAAGCAAATAAATTGTTAACATTTTTTAATTGGAGCCGGCCATCATAGACCGGGCTACATCATTCGCATCTTGGATGTTTACTCCTTTAAATTGTCTGTTATGAAAGAGATTCGAAATATTTGATATTTTTGTATTCTTAAATGCATTAAAGTTGCCCAAACATATATTCAACAGTTTTATTTTTCAACCTTTTTTGCTATATAGAAGTGCCGAGCACATCCAATATGAACGGCGCAATTGTGTCGGACACGTGTCGTGCGAAGTGTCTGAGTGTCCGAGTCGGACACGGACACGGCAAACATATAGAAGTGTCCGTACTTTGTAGGTGTCTCTCATCTTGACTTATGTTTCAACTTTCAACGTAAACCAGCCTCTGTTCAGATGTATTTCAAATTATCATCACACACTAATACTCGGTTTTACTTCAAACTCCACCATGGCAACTCCATTGGCTTCACTAATGTACTAACATACATCACAGTCCTTTCTATGATATTGGATATCGTTAAAGGACAGAGTCATTATAGCACAAGAGAAAGAATGAGAAAAAAGAGATGCAAATATGCAAATGCATCATCGCTTTTGGAGAAACATTTGATTGCTCAAAATAACATAAAGATGAACTAATCATCATAACACTTGCATCCAACATCCGAAATCAAGCTTATAATTATTAGCTACAGCATGTATACAGAGGAAAGCACAATATCAGTAACAACAAAAAGAATAAAAGAATTTGGGGTACCTTCTTTTGGACTTTTGGTTGCCCATTTTCTGTGGCACCTTTCTCACTAGTAGGTAATACATTTCCAAAAGAACAATTAAAGAAATGCGAGATGGCTGGTCCAAGATCATGATCCTGGGTATTCCTGAGCGCATCCTGCACAATCACGAAAATCATTTTATATTCATGGTAATACCTTAAATACATATCATAATAGAAAATTATGATTCTAACCGATCTTCAAGAATTATGTTTACATGGATCCTCATTTATGACATCCCAAAATTTTAAATTCTGACGCAATCATGTTGCAACACAGCAGGGTCAACTATTTTATTCAATAACTTCCAACTTCAGTCTAGCTATAAAAAGAAACATTAAAAAGAACAGAGATGTATGCTAATATGGTAAAAATTTACTTACCTTAAGGATGTGTTTTGTTGACCTTACAATGATCTCAGCACTACATAAATCCCATAAATGTGGGAGATGTTTGGTCATGTTAGCTACCTGAACACAATGAATTCAACCAGTGAAAACATGAAAACTGTGCGCTCAAATATAAAGTAATAGATGCTAACCTTTCCTAGGTAACGAATATTTATCCCATGAACATGAAGTTTATCAGCCAATGTATGACCATCCATTGGTGAAACTTCAAGAGCGCAAAGATCTTGGACAAATTTCGGAAGAACAACATCCATAAGATATGCACCGGCCTTCCTCACGCTAGCTTCATCTAAAGCAATCTCCTAAAATAGAAGTGGAAGCTCAGCAATAGATACATAATGCAACACACACACACACAAAACATAAGATGCATATACATATATATAAGGAGCCTAGAGTGTCACTATAGGGTGCATACGTGGCACGATCACACACACACACACATGCATATACGTACGTGTGTGTGTAGAGAGAGAGAGAGAGAATAATGGAGAATAGGTGCCATAGAAGGGAATTTCCTACTCGGGCGTCGAAAAAATACACCCTCCATGATTTTTTTCTGATGATCGGCACCAATCATCATCATCTTTATCATCTAAGACGTAGATACACCAAATTTTATATGATTCTACCACTTTTCACCGTTGATTTAGTGGGTGTAAAATTAACGGTTTACTGGCAATAGTTAATTTTACACCTACTAAATCAACGATAAAAAAGTGGTAAAATCATATGAAATTTGGTAATGCACATCTTAGATGATAAAAATGATGATGATGGGTGTCGATCATCAAAAAAAATCTTGGAGTGTGTAATTTTTTGACACAATAGGAGGAAATTCCCTCCAATTGCCTCTTTTCTTCATTATTCTCATATATATAGGCAAGGCTAATTTACTCTCGGGGCATAATTAGCTTAGTTATGCCATGTGGATAATTACACCAATTGCCCATCATCTATGTTTAAATGAGGGGCACTTTTGTCATTTACAAGAAAAGAGAAAGTACAAAATCCTATGAGATTTTCTCTCTCCTTGTATTAATCAATTACCTAATCAATTGCAAAGATTCTCTGCACTCTCTCTCCTTGTAAATGACAAAAAATGCCCAACATTTAAACATACATGATGGGCAAATGGTGTAATTATCGCTGGCTATGCAATGGGAGTAAATTAGCCTCCCCCTATATATGTGTGTGCGTGCGCACGCATATAGTTCGACTAGGATGTGTGCAAACAATTATGAAGGAAAGCTCTCACTCATTGCAACAAGGACAAAATTGTTTGCACACATCCCAAAGCTCCCCCCCCCCACACCCACGCACACACACATGCAAATGCGCGTGCATGCGCACGCGCGCACACATATAACAACTATAAGAATTAATACCTCTTCACTGCCTCCCAGTTTAAACTCTGTAAAGACATTGGGATTCAAAAGCACTTCTTTGGAAGATTCATTCACAGGGGAAGCACATTTTCCAGTAGCCTCTTGAGACCCTCCTGTTGATGTCTCCTATAAATAGAACAAGAGTTTATTTGATATCTTGATGTCTAATAACCCTTGTTCATGAACAGATAATGTTAGGTCAACTCTCTGCAGAGCAGCACTACCATATAGTATTTTAGTGGATTCTATTAGTCGACTGAAAAAGAGTTTAGATAAAGGGTAAGAAGACAACAATTTTCTGTAGGGTATTACGACAAAATCAATGGAAGATGAACACAAAGAGTCAAACAGAACATACTCCCATTGGATAAACTAAACCAAACACATCAAAACAAAATTCTATTCAAAATTTCAGAACCCACCGTTACACCACCAACGGTATTCTGAGAATCTGGTGTTTTAGCTTTGGATTGTGATGTCTCGGTAGCTTCAGCCTTGCTCAAAATTTAAAAATAAGTTAATCAGGAATAAAACAAGACTTATTATTAGAATACTCCGAATGAGAAAAAGAAATGTGGGCATACCTGGCAAAACAAAGTGACAAGTTCGGGCCTCAAAACACAAAATCGAGATCCAGGTCCACTATAATTTGCATCGCGAGGGGTTACCCTCATCAAGTCCAAAAGATAATGCCTAAACATGTGTAAAAAACATAGGAGATAAGAAATAGTTACTATCTCATATAATAATTGGTATTGTAAATGAGGAGCTATATTAGCATTTTTACTGCATAAAATCTAATGATTTTGTTGCACACAGGCAATCTTGACAAGCAAAGCTTGATCACCCACCCAACCCCCATGTCAACCCCCACTACACAGAGAGTGAACCACAAAAAAGGAAAAAGAAAAAAACACACACACACACACACGCACACACGGAGGAATAATAATTCTGGTATCAGTAACATAATAAATTATGAATAAGGCAACCATGAATCTTGAGGACATCTTAGCCATTCATCAACTGGCATGCAGATCTCATCATACATGAATTATAAGTCGTAAAAGACTTCTGACATTTGGAAGTTTCAAGAATCTCTCAACGGGCATGAGCAACCGGATATCAAAAAGACGCATATTTTCCGAGGGCCTCAAGCTTTTGGTCTGTTCCTAATAAACACAGCGATCCATGCTTTCAAACACATAGCCAATCAACAATGTATGATTCATAACTATCTGGTCGACCCTTCAAATATTAGATTGTATACTTCAAGATGAATCTGACTTCTACCAAGTGAATAAGTTAGAGAGATGGAGAGACTCCACCCAACACCTAATCTGCTGTTGCATCATGAATTCAATGGCTGGATGAAGATATAATTATGTGACTAAGAACAACACTTAACATGAATTGATTGTCCATCTCCTACTGATAGGCAGTCCATTTTGCAACCGGCCACATATGCGTGCAACTGTGCAAGGACTCCAAACAACATGAAATTTACACGCTCTATATTTTTTTAACTATAGAGATAATGATGAAAAATAATGATCAAGCGGTCGGCATGTGGAGGTTGGGATTTTCAACCAACAAAACAGAGGAATTTCTACCAGGTCGTGGAGATCATGATGAATCATGCTAATAGTCCATGAACTCACAAAATGTATGTAATTTGCAACTAGCTCATGCAGAAATGTGGGGTGGCGACGGCACCCACGATGCATGACCCCTTAATTCTATACTGCAGGTGACAATTTTGGAGAAGAAAAAAATGGTCTAAAAGCAATTGATGGAGTCGGTGTCACCTGTCGTCGCTGCCGACAATGCCCTTGCATTCCACTGGAGCAGCTAATCGGACTGGATTCCCTGAAGCATCTAATATGGTGTGCTCCTTCAGATGGAGGCGTTTTGCCGCCTCTAGCACCTAGCACACACGATTAGAAAGTCGAGCTTGTTATACACAAACTCGAAATATGGTATCTAAGTTGTACGAATAGAAATGAGAATATTCACATGTAATTAATTACAAGTAAAAAGTATGACATATAACATATGTAGGGAGCACATATCATTGATATGGATTTAATGGGGATCTAAAATAATGTTTGAGGCTTCTAGATGCAACACCTCATGATAAAAGAACATAACTCAGATTTATGGTTGTAATGATATTGTCAAGTAAGATAATGCGCTCATCTAGTCTTTCACAAAATAAAACACCTGCATGCAACTCACCTTGGAATGAAAGGATTCGTTCCAACAAATTTTCTTGCCATTGTCGACTGAACCATATAGAAGGGAATCAGATTTATCCCCTTGAAGGATGCCAGGTATAATGCTCTGCAACAAAAGAATGAAGTAAGAATGGAGTTAAGAAATATGAGGATCAGAAGGAATCTGCTGAAAAAGATTTAGTTGCATGGAAATGCAACGCACACAAACTTAGGAGCAGGTGGGCCGACACATAATACATTAAGAAAACAATTGAATGTATATATGATACAGAGACATGAAATAAAAGAAAGTTAAATTGGTGACCAATAATTCCACAAATTATGCCATTGTCACAATACTGATGACAACCAAGAGTTCTGCGTGGGAAAGAAAAGAGATGAAAGAAACATCGGTGCATCACATGAAACGATACACCGAATGGTGTATATGTCTGAGGGAAGTCCCTTAACATCCTGAACAAGATATATTCATGTTGCTCTGCTCTCCTATTTACCCAATCTTTCCACATTTACTGAAGGAAAATATTTTTTTCCTGCCTGCCATAAACTAGCCAATCTAAAAAAACAAGCATGACATGGTTCTCTCCAAGAATATACCTAATCAACACAGTAGGCAACTCAGACACTAGAAACTAAATCATCACAGCACACGAACCACCAAAATGCAACTAAATTAAAAGGATTGAACCACACATAAGAAGCGGGAGTTCCTCTCATACCTGTGCTATAACTCTATGACCTCTGTAATCAACTATTGCCATTGCGAGATTGTATAGTCCAGGTACATCAGCTTCTTGGTAAGCTTTGGTTCCTTTTAGATCATTATTGGCCGAAGCATATGTAGCTTGCTCGTTGTCAGCAATTTGTGACTCAGCGGCAGAAGAAGAATTATCATCAGCAGCACCCTCAACTTCTGTTTTAGCTTCACCATTTGCGTCATGCTCTGAATGAGTGGAAGATTTGGCAGAAGAATTAGATAAAGGCGCTATCTTTTCATGACGCCCAACACCTTCGAAGTTAGAATTCGTGTGGCCTTTAGATATCAGTGCAAGGTCAGCATCAACGGCAAAACTAAAGAATATGTTGTTGTGCACATACCTGGAAGAAAGACAAGAAAATAATAAACACAAGATTTTTCAAATTCTATTAATTCTTACTCTAGACTAATATGAATAATAAATAAACAGGATAGATTAATCATAAGTTGACACAACGCATATTCAGTGAGTAGTAACTTCCACATACACAATACAAAGAGCTGACAATACAACGTAATAACCGCGTGATAATGACGAAAAAAAGGGTGTGATGGAATTATTGTTCTTTTCACCAAAACAAAAGGATAATGGCATATGGATAACGACGGTCCAACAGTTAGAATTAACCCTTAAACTAGTAGAAAAAGATTCTATAAGGATGGTTATAAACTCAAGGCAGCCTATAAGTATGTATCTAAAGTACTCAATCAAATGAAAATAGCGATGTAAACAATGGATTGGTGCAATTTAAGATGAACAGCATCTTGATGCTCATCAAGTTTCAGCTTGCACTGTTTTAGCCATTTCATCATTTTTATTTGCAGAATATCTAAGGACCAGGGTTGAGACTTCGCAATTCTTTGTTAGTATTTTAAGCAGTTTAGATATCTTTCCCTTCTTCCCAGAATTATTTTTTGCAATTTAATATCCTCCATTTCACAGTCATAAGTAACGGACTCCAACATGGCAACATCCTGCTCAACTGAAAAAGTTGGCACTAGCAAGATAATTTTTTTAAAAATACATAATTATGGCCGAACCATGCATGGGAATAAATGCCACGAGTCCTACACAACACTTGTTGGCTTAGAAAGATATGTTTTTAAAATTTCAAATAAGACTAGCATCATAATATACAATACTTGAGATATAAAAACAACATGATGGAATAAACTGGTAATAGTTTATCATCTACACTTGCAAAAGTTCCACCAGACCCAAGTACCTATGTAGCACACGTTCGGATACGGATACGGATGCACGATACGGATTCACAATTTTCCCAAAACCAAGGATACAAGATACGTTTTTATATCGATTTTTAATTAAATAAATATAAATACATCATTAAGATATACATATAAATATATAATAATATAAATAAATAATGGCATTGCGTTAGATTTACAATGAACTTTCAAATTTTTGAGAGCCTTAATTCTTTAGAGAAAAAGGAAAGGCTTCAATTCGAGAGGTTTGTGAGACATTTACAAATCCGAGCGAATCCGAGAGTAACCACCGTCTTCGTCGCCGTCAGCTTTGAGGACCAAAATCACAAGGTTGGATACTTGATAGCTAAGTACAATATATAGGCCTCATGCAATTAGGACTAGCATACGAAATTCAATAATCAGCGGTGGATCCTTATTGGGGTGATGGTAACCCCCATCCCCGCAAAAAAGATTCAAGTTTGCAAAAATTGATCCAAGTGCGTCAGTTACAGTTCAGATCCATTTATATTTAAAAGGCCCTAAGTTGCCTAACCTGAATTGATTATACCCATATCAAGATACCCAACCAGTCCCTTAAATCCTTGCATCCCTAGTATACTCCACCCATGTCGCACAAATCAAAATTGCCGTGATCCTTTTGGAGAAAGCATCAATTCAAGAGAAAAAGTAAAATTAGGGCAGATCGGCCGCAACCCATACTTACAACATACTTAGTTACTCCCTCCGATCACAATTACTTCTTCTTTTAAACTTTTGCACGGCGGTTAAGGTATGATTTAAAGCTTATTTAAAAGAGAAATTATAATATTGTCATCCTAATAAATTTTACTAAATTACCCTCATATTAAATGAATGTTATCTTCTCATAGTATAAAAAACATTGAGGTTAATTTAGATATTTTACAAAAACAAAATAATAAATGTGGTGATAAATTATATATTGTTCACCTCTATATCATAAAAGGACAAGTAATTTAGGACCAAAAAGACTTCCTAAAAAGACAAGTAATTGTGAACGGAAGGAGTATCGTCTTTTATGGTTGTACAGATTCTCACATACATAACCATCGAGAAGATATGACTGCATGTTTTTCCCAACCATTTAACTAATATTTTCTATGTTTTGGGTTTTCCAAATACTGAGATTTCGAGATTCGGGATGAAGAAATGAGACTGAACCAAGATTAAGCATAAAACAATTAAGTACTTAGAGACTAGCAATATATCGCTAAACTAGTGCAAGCATTTACATCTAAATTTTATATCGGCAATCATCTTTAAAAAAAACAAATTAATGATAAGTTGGTTATGCAATGCTTTTAACAAGTTTTGTCATCTAGATTGATATTCTAGGAATGATGGTATATATGTTTTATGGTTATGTATATTTTATCAATATCTGTTTTATCTAGTGATATAATTTATATGATGTTGTTTCAATGGATAGATAATAATCATTGTTTTTGTGTATAGTTATAAATTCAAAATTTCTTAGGAAGTATGCTTCGGACAAAAGTCCAGGATCCGCCAATAATCATAAGCACATGCATCAGATGAAGCAACACATATTAAATGGACTTCTGACATGGCTTTAGGATAATCTCTGTACTACATATTTGAGAAAGCATGTACATCAGGTAAAAAAATAACAACTATATGCCATTTGCGGTTTCATGGTTGCATGTGTCAACTGCCTACTAGTCTTTAATTGGGCACCGGGGGGGGGGGGTTCATCCTGATATGACTAGATGCAATAAAGAATCTAAGAAGCTTATAATGAGGTCATGAAGAACAGCAAGAACAATCATTAATTTGAGCAATATAGATTATAAAAGCAATGATTCCCTAGATGTTCCATACAAAGAGTAGAAATCCATAGAGATACTAACATATGGAAACATTCTGGATCAGTTGGATTGATAGGGGGGATACATCTATTGATAACCCCAATGGCACCATTAGCTGCCGCATCAACAAAATCACAGGTCACTTTATATAGAGCGCGATCACGTAAGATCCTGAAAATTGAAACTAAATAAGTTTGCAATAGTTGCCAACATAACCGCTGCCAGAATAGAGGCCAAAACACAATGAAGTAATAATAAGATTAATCTAAATGGATCGATATAATGCACCTTTCCTGAAGAGTTGTATGAGGAAACTCGCGATATGATTGCAGCTCTTCGTTCCAGTCTCTCTGCATTCCAATTAGTTCACTTCCAAAGGAAAGAGTAAGCGCATCCTCTGCTCTAGCTGCATCACGCTTATGATCTGTCGTTAATTGATCGTGTGGTTATACAGGAAAAAGCTTTAAATTTTGTATAAACACCATAATAGTATGAAGTGAGACGTTGAGAAAATTTTGATAGAAGTATTTGATTTTATTTTGCTTGTTTTGTGAACAAAAGAACAAATTATCTGACAATATTCACAGGCAACACGATAAAGGGGAATCTTTGACAAGGAAGAAATGAAGCAAAGGCGGTTGAGAAAAAATCATTCCATCATTGTAAAGACAGATCTCTGAAAAGGAATTTATCCTATAGCAAAATCGCAACTACTTACCTGGGACAGGATAGACACCCAACCACAAGTTTGGTGGCAACAGAGACTCAACGTTTTCAAAAGGGTGTGCAGAGGCCTTCCGTTCTAAAAGTTCACGAAAACCTTCAAAAAGTACATCCTCAAGTGTTAGGCATTGCTAATACCTAAGTTGCTGAGTTATTCCTCTACATCAGAAAACACTTAAAAGTGATCTTGTTACCTTTTTTGAACTTGGAGCTGACTTTTTGGAGTAGGCCTACAAGGGTGGTTGCCTCAAAAGCAGGCTTAAGAGGTTTGGGGTTTAGTGTGTATCCTGTGCCTGAGTTCACATAAAAACCTTTGGTTGTTCCAGTAATGCAATATTTACTTCCTTCCAAAGTTACAGCATCGAGATAAATCAAATCTCCAACGAGCCTGACAAAGTTTATGAAAAAAGTGAGACTTTATTGATCACATAGGCATAACAGTTAAGTTATATCATATAACGGTGGAAATGCAAACGCCTAGATCCCATAGGATAACAGCCAATTTATAACTGGGAACACTAATACAAAAGAATCGGTTGCTTAAACTATTAATCACTATGCAACGGGGTTAATAATTCCGGTGACTATACTAATAAAAGTAGACATATATGTTGCTTAAAAATGAGTAAGATAATGTTTAAAGAAAGCATATTGATACAAAGTAAATTACCTCCTATAACTTGGAGGAGGGTTGAATGAAGAAAATGTGATGCTCTCCACGCATTTGATGTCTTTAGGTGACGATGTCACCAAATTGCAGAGGGTACCACTTATATCTTCCATAAAACCCAAACCTTCAGGCTCGGGAGTTTCAACTTTTGTATCTGTGACAGAGAGAATTGCAACTGCAATGAATATATAAAAATAGACATGCTGGAAAGGTTTCTGTCTAGAGAAATAATAATCATGCAAGACATAAAAAGCCAAATCGTACAATTAAGAGGAAAATCAGAAAAGAAATGTCAATATAATTCTATTTAACAGGACTAGGATCTTCAGAGAAAAGGTTGAACATATACATATATAAAATACATAAAGGGATCGACTCAGACTTCTCACTTCTCACTAAAAGAAGAAGTCACAATTTTTCATGCATGCGTGCATGTATGAAAAATAATAAAACTCACCAATACACACGTATATATTGCATGCATGTATGTGCTATAAGACCAAAACATCTGATAGTTACAATATGAATTACTTTTTTTTAAATAATAAAATTCTTATTATTGATAGTGTGACAATACAATATGAATGGCTTACTGTGTGCATAGATGTGGGTAGAGGAGTATAAAAAGTATTTCAAAAAGAAAAAACCTTGATTTTTTTTAGCGCTTTCATGTTGCAACGCTAGCGACGTGGATAATGAGGTATGGAGATTGGAAAGAGACAGTAATTCTCGTGCTCGACGAACATGTGTCCTTATAGATCTGTCATCATACAATGCTGTGCAGCCATTAAAGTCAAAAATTAATTATTGATACTTAAAATAAAATAAAGGCATAGATAAAAATAGATTTTTAAGTTGATGTATACCAGCAACCATCTCTAAGGAGCAGCCACCAACAGTAATATCTGCTACTTCGGAGATTTCATTGTAATCCTCTAAATGGTGAACAGAACCATCTTTAGTATGAAGAATCAAATTATAACACGTGACAAAACAAGTCTCTGGAGCATCAAGAAGAAACTGTCTGACATCCATCACAGTGTCTCCTGGGCTCAACTGTAGAACGGAACTAGAATTAAAGATGTGTATTATTTTAATGTAAGGCTAAGATACAGGACAAAACATGATTTGACGCTATTATTAGCATAGCTAGAAACTACAACAAGATAAAACTTTTTAAGCAGAAATTATTTGTATTTTCTCATTCATCAAATGTTCTTTATTCACCAATTCATATTGAATTTAAGTTTTCTGTATGGTTGAACAAAGTGTTCTATCATTAAACGCAGAAGTTTTCTTGGCCAAGTTGTAAGTCTAAGGCAATTAGCCATCAGACAGAACAGTTGGCCAGTTAGAAACAATTAACGGTTGAGGGCCACTTCAGAAAATTAGATAAAATATACAAAATTTGTAAGGATAATTCGCCAAACAATTTTCTAGAGACAAAATAATCATAGTAAACAAGGACAGTATACTAGATGGATATGAATAAAACATTAACTTTATATATGCTCATCGAGATGGGATGTAAATATACACGTGTACAGTTAAAAGCAATTCCGGATGTGTGATAAAAATTAAAATATTCATTTATTAAACTCATACTTAAATCGATGGGGCTAACTGATTGAGGATGACGGCTGAACCTGTTCATACTAATTATTCAAATGAAAAAATGAAGCCAACCAAGTAGTATCACATGTATATTAGATCAAGTTACCTGCAACTCTTTCCTTTCTCCAGACTGGGACTTGACAGGTATAGGGTAAAGCTGGATCTCGCCTGCATCGACAAGATGACAAATCAATTGCATTGGTAAATTCCTTGTGTTTTCAAACAAAATATATATAGATATAGTAACTAGCTAATTAAGAAACTAGTCACGCAATTCATGCAGTTGCAATAAATCTTTCCAAAGCTAAATGTTACTAGAGCTGCATTACAAAAGCATAATAAGCTATGCATAAGCTTATGCAACCAAGGAACATCCCGTTCATAATGCTCTGGGTCAAGAAATATTATATATGAAGAAGAAAGATCTTCAGGCCTCTTATCACATATTGAATTAGGATTTAGGCACACAGCCAAAGAGCGCAACTAAAATGCATTCAACAATAAAGAAGAATGATAAATCACTCATTCAACCAGGCATTCCAAATAGTCGGCAAAATGTTATGCGGCAAAAACAGAATTGAACTAATATATCAGCATTTAATACATGCAAAAACTGATTTTGAAAAAGGCAAAAAAATGGATTCATACAAAAATTAATATAAGGAAATATTTTATTAGTTATATCATTGTTGGGAATAAGCCTTTTCAACATTTTAATTTTGCATTGGTACTATGTTTAATAAGATAGAAATCTATATTTGTTCTGATATAGACAATTTTAAATATCTTTTTATTCCACATATCAAACAAAGATTTTGCTTTATATGGTAAAAAATATAGGGGGAAAACAGAAAGACGGTTGTGTAATAGAAATTGGATCCACCTCATCTAATATTGCGGAAAAAGTTGGAACAAGAAATCCAATGCGCTATAATCCATGTACAATGCCAACTAGTGTAGAAATGCATGGCTCAAAAAGGTACATGCCCTCTATGGATATGCATGTCATACAAATATCGTACACGTTTTTAACAACTAGAATTTAGAACCCTCTTATACTCTTCAAAAATAACTACCTAAATGAAAAAGTGATGCATTTAATTGGCCCAAACAAAAAATTTCATAATGCCTATTGACACAATGAATCAAATACAACAATTGTGAAGCCTATAATAATAAGCTCACCTAAGCAAGTACAAGCAATACAAGTTATTGAAATGGAGAAAAGATTGTTCACCTTCAGCCTTGTTGGATGTTGGGGCGGAAGTATCTCCAGAATCTTCCTTTCCATCTTCTACCTTGTTTTCAACAGTCTCATTAGTTGCCAAAGTAACAGAATCCGCAACTTCATTATTATCACTATTAGTAGAATCCAAGACTCCAACACCGTCATTTGAAGCTACCGGCAAATCGAGAGGCTTTATGTCCGTCTCCAACGGGGTGGGATTTGAGTTTGATGGCTTCCCTCTATTCTTGGCCTTGTTCGATTTTCCAGCCATCTCTAGGTCCTGATAAGTTTAAATTTTATCTTAATTTCAATGCAGACAATACTATTGCATTCCTCCAACTTCATGAAAACATAAGCAATTCCCCTAAAAAAGACACGCACACCCGCACGCACACACCAAAGATCTACAGGAAAATGCTCTATAAATATCTCATAAAATCTCTAATCACTGTTCTGTAAATAACCTGATGATTCATCCAAACGCATTAGGTCACGCTGGTATAAAGATTAATAGAAGAAATTCTCAAATAAAATAATAGCATATGCACCATTCAAATTTCTCTGCATTTAAGCTAATCGAAGAGCGAAACTCGATGATTAGAAGAAACTAACGAAGACGCAGTTGAGATCAAGCATCGAGACCCCATAAAAACCTAATCTTTTTCAAAAACAATAGATCAAAATCACGAGATTGAAGGTTAGAGGAGGACCTTTTAGAGAGAGAAAGCGCGAGGAGCGAGAGAGAGGAGAAGGAAGGAAGAATGAAAGAAGGCGGCGCCTGCAGAGAGGGTGATTGGAGAGAGAGCCCAAGCCCTTCTGTCTTTGCTTTTGCTTTGGGGTTGAGGGTTAAAATGGGGAAAAGACCCTTGGCTCTTTTTTTTATGTTTGTATAGTCAATCACTTGGCTTTGTTGGTACAAATCTATGGGGTTATATTTGGAATAAATGAAGGGGTATTTTAGGCCGACTTTGGGTATTTTGGGGATTTTGGACTTTTAGACGAGATGACGTCACCTTTTGGGAAGATGTATGTGATTTGACCTTTTGAGCGGTGGATTTTCTTAGGCCCTGTTTGGTTCGGATTTGGATTTACGGTTTGGATTGTAGATTTTTAAGGATTTTCAATGATTTGGTTATACTTTATTTATTTAATAATCCTCTTTATATTTATCTCTTTCTTAAATCCTCAAATCCAAATCCCACCTTTTTTCACCAATCAAACAAAGATTACAAGAATCTACAAATCAAATACTATGAATCCAAAACCAACCAAACAACAAATTACCAAATCCAGAAATTTCAACCGTACTATTTTGAAATCCAAATTTCATAATCTTGCAACCAAACAGGCCCTTAGGGTTTTGGCCGTCGGGTGAGCTTTTGAGGGTTTTATTTACTTGGACACCAAAGAAAAAGTATGGGTGGCGGTCGACAGCGGTGATAGAACGGAAAGATGGATTATGGTTTAAATTGGGATAAAATCTGAGATTGTGTTACAGAACCGTAGCATTCCTGTTTAATTTTTCTTATGCTTGTTACCCTAAATGGCCGTTTGTTTCTGAAGAATGAAAAATTAATGACTTTAAGCGAGGTATAACTCTAATAAGGAAATATTTGCCAATATATGTAAAATAATATACATGAATATAGTATTTAATTATTTCCGATATAAGTAATCTGCTATCAAATTCAGATACCATGTTTTCAGATGGTTTTTAATCGGGACATAATTTAGTAAGAATTAATGTCCCATAAAGATCAGTGTTCAAGTGCGGCAGTGAAGCATTAAAGCATGCTTAAATATGATTAATTGGCAAGACTTGTAGAAAAAATATATACTATCCTTATCGTAGTTATTTGCAAGAAAATTAAGAAGAAATAAAAAAAAAACGGGTACTAAAGTGTCACCGTCCAACTACAGCGACAAGAGTCATAACGATGAGGCCCGAATGGATATTTGCAAAGTAGTCGGGGTCTAATCGGTATAACTCAGACCAAGTTTCATCTAATTGGTACTAGCAAGTGCCCCGTGCGATGCACGGGTCCGAAGAGTTGCCCAAAAAATATGCTATCACATAAATGACCGAATCGTAACCACAGGCAAAATTTTCAAGTTATTCCCACAGAACAATTTAAAAAATTTCTTTATTCTCCCAAAACAATTCCATAAAGGCATTTGGCTTTATACATTTCTACACATTGCATATATTAAACGGACGATAAATTGCGTCTGAAAAATCCTGCCATCATCACTAATTGCATTTAAAATTTGAAAAGATTATCTCCGGAATCTTCCTGCTATCATCACTCTGATTGCTGTCGACCTCCCTCCTCCTCCAAATGACGGTTGTTTTCATATCATCATGTGTTTTTTTTACTATTTTTCATATTATATAATTCAACTCTTTGCCTTTAATATATATCTTAGAAATGTATATAGCTTTTAATATATATATTTCATAAGCTTTTTTGTAGTTGATCTGTAATATACGAATTTTCATTTCTTATAACTATTCATGTCCACATTTACATCCGCTAACGACCACATCATACGTATATGGTAACATCTGCATCCGATCTATAGCCGATCAATGAGAAAATATATAGAGTAATAGCGAAAGTTTTGATTGCAATCTTTCAAAATACATCTAAACATCGTCTAATTTTCCATGCATGTGTGTATGCGAAATAACAGTTGATGGGTTGATTGCAATTTTCAAAAGATATCAAAAAACTCATCTAATTTTCTATCCACATGTGTCCAGAGAGTAAGGATGTAAACGGATTGGATATAGGCATTAGTATATCCGTATTCGACACCTATTTACGGATGAGAATGCGGATAATATTTGTCGGTAACAAAAATTTGCTATTTGTATCCATCGCAAATCGAATACGGATACAAATTAGATATTGTAAAAATCATATTTGCTAAAATTGGATACAGATACTATTCGGATAAATATAAAAAGTCGTGATTCATAACTACAGCTAATAAAATATTTCAATAGGTTAACCAATATTTTTATATTCAAACAATCACATCAAGTCCACAAGTATTAATAGTTTCAAATTAGGACTTTTTCATGTAATATCAAATCCATGGGCCATCTAGAAGTCAAGTTATAACTAAAAGTAATTAGTAGTTAGATAGAGGATATCATTCATCCGAATATCCGGATCCGATTAATTCAAATATTTTTGTGGTGTCTGATCCTGTTAAGATTTGTTATGCATTCAAATCTTTTAGGAGAGAAAGTTACGGATTTAGATTTAGATTAGATCTAAATTTAAATTGTTAGTTGAATGAGATTAATTATGAAGATATTTGAATATTTGTTTAGAGATAAGATTTAGTTAGTTATTTAGAGATAAATCTTAATTAAATCATTATTATCTCTAAACATCATTGTCTACGAATATAAATATAGATTGATTAGAGTAATTTACAGAGAAGATTAAGAAGAGTTGAATAGAAGTATTGAAAGAAAAAGAATTTGTAATTCGTATTGAGGTAGAATAAAGAAGAGATGTTTGAAAATAATTACTTCTTTGCGTTTGATTGTGTTTTATATTTTCTTTTCTTCTCAAAAATCTTTCTAAATTGTTTGAGACCTAAAAATCATAACAAACTTGTATCAGAGGTTGGTTGAAAGTAACGACAAAAATGGAGACAACTCAAATCACAGTAAAGATGGTGTATTTGAATAGTGAAAATTGGTCGATATGGAAGTCGATGGTGGTGGACTTGTTGTGTCTCAAAAATTTAGATGTGTCTCATTATGAGATTAGTGCCCAACCAGAGAAGATGTCTGGTGAAGATTAGACGAGAATGGATCCAAAGGCGAGGAGTCTTAGTCGCGAATGGATAGAAAATTTGGTGTTCTACCATGTATCATAAGAAAGTACTGCAGAAACTTTATGGAAGAAGTTGACAGATTTCTACGAGAGAAAGACGGCTATGAACAAGGCCTTTCTAATGAAATTATTGATGAATTTGAAGTTCCGGGAAGATTCTTCAATAGCAGAGCACTTGAACGAAATTTAGAATATTGCGAATCAACCTGCAGTTATGAAGATTCCAATTGAAGATGAGATGCAAACACTTATCATATTGAGTTCCCTTCCGAGCAGTTGAGAAATTCTAATAGTTTTCTTGGGCAATCCGTCTCCTAACGGAATTATTTTATGAGCACAGTAACAAACTGTCTCCTAGATGAAGAATTAAGAAGAAAAACATTAAGTAAATCATCTGACTCATCTGCACTTATTACAAGAGAGGGTTCACAGTGGAGGAAGGAACATAGCAACTATGAAAGAAATCAGAGATCGTGGCCTGCAAAAAATGTTTCGAAAATAATATATCATTACTGCAATAAAATGGGTCACTATATATCTGATTGCCTCAAAATGAAGAAGGACTTAGATGATCTGAAGAGATATGGAGAGGAATAGCAAGCGAATATGGCCCGCGATATCGAGATAAAGTACTTATGACTGGTGATGATAAAGTCAAGAAGGACGATATGAGGTACATGGATTTAGGAGCATTTTTTCACATATGTTCAAATAATGAGTAATTCGATAAAATCGAAGAGAAAAAGGAGATGATGATGTCAACGGATAATTCTGAAGTAGAAGTAGAAGGAGTAGGCATCATGAATATGAAGATGTTCGATAGGAAGCAGAGATAATGTCATGCCCCGCTTCCTAAAATACGGAATACGATGGGTGACTAGACCAGCCATGCTCCTACGGTCAGGAAATAATCTCGCCGTAGTCACACTTCGGCTTCTAGCATTACATGGTAGTCGGTAAACAGTACTAGGGTAAAGAAAATCACAATTCACGACTTTATTACATTGCAATGAAAGAGTTCGATATACATTTATTTTGTACAAGGAAAAACTAACCAACAAAATACAAAATGCTTAAAGCAAAAGAAATAGCGCTGATGTTGCAGTCTAGACCTCCGTGATCTCAAATGGCAGATCTTGCTCCTAGGCTGGGTCCATGTTCGCCGCCGAAAGACGCGAAGACAAATGTCTCGCCTGAATTTGGGGGCAGATGCTATTTGGTTTTATTTATCCACCTCTCCGAAAATGCCAAGTTGATTTATGGTACCGTATATCGGAGGTTTAGACAGATGCGGCCGTTGCAGCAGACTTCGTCAGATTCTCCCTCATGTACGAGGGGTTTTTGATTGTGGGGACGCTCTTCCCTGCAGGCGCAAGCCCCTGCAGTTAATTACGCTACCGCATAGCGGTAACCACTTTCTCCTTCTTCAGATGGTCACTTCGTATCATGTGTGTTTGTTTTATTTTTGGTTGCCCGTGGATTGTATACGGAGATTAATTTATGTTGTCGCCCGTAGGGCGTGGATTAGTCCAAATCCGTATTTTCTTAGATTTGGGTTTGGGTTTGTTTCAAGGATCGTTAATCTCATTTGAGATTAAGATCAACTTAAATGCTTGTTAAGGATACTGTTAGGGTAAAAATTTACATCCCGGTTGACCAAGTCAGAATCAAAGTCAACCCCAAGCCAGGTGGGCCCAAGCCCAGATCAAGTGGGCCAATGCCCGGAGTGAGCCTGAACATGAAGCGGTCGGCCTCCCTTCATGCCAAAATAAGTTTTGTAATAAATAATTTTGTTGTATTTCTTGTATTTTTATTTTATGAATAAATGTAAGAAAATAGGAATAAAGCCAAATTTTTGTAAAGCTCATGGCTTATGTGCAAAAAGAAATGGCACATGAGCCATGGGATAGGCAAAATGCCATTTTGAAAAGCCCAAGGGGCTATATGTAAAATGTATAGCCTATAAAGGCAAAGATAATGAAAATATCTCAAGAACTTTTCTCTCTCCAAAAAAGAATCAAGATCTGTGATCTTCTCCTTCCTTAAGCTTCTAAAAAAAAAACTTTCTTCTTTCTTTTGAATTAAATCAAGAGTTCTACTCTTCTTTTTATAAAACTAAATAGTTTTTCATCACAAAACCCACAAAGGGGAGCTTAGATCTCCCATCAGATCTCAAAAAGAAGAGATTTTTTAAAATCTCACATCTCTTAAGCTTCAAGATCCTGCCAACAAAGGAGGAAGAAGGAGACCCATCTCCAGAAACCCCACTTTGGGGAAGAACTAGGGCTCAAGTGGAGAAGCCCTTCATCAGCTTCAAAACATCCTAGGAGTTGAACTCCTCACACACACACACACACACAAAAAATAATAAGTGCTCCTTTATGGGAGTACAACTCCCATTGCAAGGACCAAGTCCTTTTTGCCGTCCGAACGCCCACGTGCTGACACGTGGGGCGCTAGCGCCCTTGCGCTCAAAGTGCTAGCGTCCAAGCGTCCACGTGCTGACACGTGGGGTGCTAGCGCTCAAGGTACGCTCAAAGCGCTAGCGCCCGAGCACCCACGTGCTGACATGTGGGGCGCTAGAGCTCAAAGCGCTAGCGCTCTTGCGCTCAGAGCGCTAGCGCCCGAGCGCCCACGTGCCTGGCACGTGGGACGCTAGCGCCCAAAGCACTAGCGCTCTTGCGCTCAAAGCGCCAGCGCTCTAGCGCTTTTTCCCACGCATCCTTTGGATGCCCTTTCCCTTTTTTTTATTTTATATATATATACACACACACATACTCTACAACACTATCCCTTTCAAAAAATTTTTGGGCCGGGGCGCTGCCCCGCACCCCGCAAGGGGGCTGCTAGCCCCCTTGACATCCAGCCCGCTATCCGGGTAGCGGGACTCTCGTAAAAACTCTGCGGGGCTCCCGATATATCCAAAACTCCTTCAAAACACAACACTGCACGTTGAGTTCGTATGACCAGTTTAACCCGTCAATCGGAGGTTCTCTCGCTTCAAAGGTGAGGGGTAATTAACGGCAGCTTAGTCCATGGCTGTCGGAGATTCGGATCCCCACAATCAATAACCCCTAGTCTACCCTAGGCAGGGGGAATCTGTAATGCGCCTTACAGGCACGCGCCTATTCCTATCTCAGTAGGGTGACGAAAAACACCCTATAGATTCTGGCACGCCCGATGGGACCAATCTCTCCTCCCATATCTCGTGTCAAGCGTTCATGCGAACTCATTTAACATATATGTTGATGTTTGTACTGAAATAATGTTTTTTCCGTGCAGCGACCAATTTTCAACGACAATGTCTCCCAAGATGATTCAGCTTCTAGCGCGACCCCGATTCCGTACGTGGTCAAGATCAACGCTCATGTGGTTTTCCCCGCAAGCCTCAGTCGACAGTGGGAGGAACTGCCCCGCCAGTTTGGTTCCGTCGTCATCTACCCTGCCGAAAGCGCTCATCTGGAAGAAGTCCCGGCAAAACAGATGGCCAAGCCGGTCTCAAGGGGCAAGAGGCCGAATGTTATGATCGCCAAGGCACCACAACCGAAACTTGAGATGGTGTCTGAACGACTCTCTGGTGCTCCAGCTAGGGGAAAGACTTCCGGTACAAGGGGCAACATCAAATGTTGCGGGCAAGCTTAGGCGATGACTCCAACAAATGCACGATCGGGCTTCTCCTCTGGCCTCTCTATCAATCGGTCTACGGCATCTTCCCGAAGACCCGGAGCCTGCCAAGCGCTCAAATCAAAAAAGTTAAGGCAGAAGTGGCTCAGGTATCGAGCCAACAAGAGGGCCAGGACTCCGGCCAGGGAGAGTCGTGTGAGATTCTAAGAGCAGAGTCATCCTGCGACGACGACTGAATCGGCCGTAAAAATTACCAATTTGTAAATCCCCGTTTTCTTCAATGAAAATCTTTCTATATTATCCCATTTTTCCTGTATCATTATTTTGTGTGAAGGGTAGTGCGTAAGTTGTAGTAATTGTTTTTCTAAACCAATTAAAAATCAAAACCCAAAGTTAAAACCAAATATATAATTTCCCACCAAAACCCCAAACTCAGCCCAGCCAGAAAATAAAAGATTTAATTAACCTTATTCTTCCCAGCCCAAATTCCAAGCCCAGCACCCCCATTTCCTTTCCCCTACATAATAAATTAGTTTTCCCTTTTTAAATTAAAACCCAACTCCCTTCGGCCCAGCCCATTTCCGCCTAACCGACTCGACCCGCTTCATTACCCATCTCCCCCAACGTCCCAAACTTTCCTGCTCGATTTTTCCTCCACACCGCGACACCCACGTTCCCCCCACGTCTCCACGCTCGACCCCACGTCGCTGACGCCCCGACCGCGTGCCCACGACCTCGCCACTCTCGCCTCCATACAAGGAGAGCACTTTCCCCCCGTTGCATTTTCCCAGCGCCATACTCCCTCCTCTCTCCTTCTTCCTCCCATCACCCCTCACCGACGACGACGACGACGACCTCCTCGTCGACCCCATCACTCCCTCTCACAAACCCAAACCACCACTTTTCCTTTCACTGCTTCACCGAGTCTCCTGCACCTTCAGCCGCCACCCAACTCACTCGCACCCGACCACGGCCACCGCCTGCACCCGACGCCGGCGAGCCCCCATTGCACCTGAACCGCCTCAGTCGACACCACTTCACCCCAGCAGCATCACCATCTCTTCCAAACCCGAGCCCCACTGCCCCCCTCTCTCCAAAACCCACATCTCTACCCCCACTGTGCACATCGCCGGAGCGACCACCGCCGACATCGTCGACCCCAGCACATCCCAGGAGATCCACAGAGCAACCCACTCCACTCCAGCGAACACGAGCCATCTCCGGACAACTCCGACGACGAAACCGAAACGCGAGCCGAGGCCGCGAATCCAAACCGTGGCGTTCGTCGCGCGTTCGTGCCGTTGCCGCTACCGTGCGTCGCCAAAACGTCTCCAAGCAAGTACCCTACTTACTACATGCTAGTTTATTTCCGTTACAAACTAAAATCGTATTAATTCCATGTTTACAATTCATGATAACTTATATGACAAAACTGTTCGATGCAAGATCCCAATGAAAACCTTCATTTAATTTGACGGAACTCAATTGTATATTCTGGCCCGTCTGTCAATGAACCTTGTGTAGAAATTTCACAAAAAAATATGACTGTTAACGACTTAAACGATCACCCCCAATTACACCCGTAAAAACTGGGAATTTCCCGCACCTGAAAATTGTTAAAATCATAATTAATTATGTACATATTGAAATGAGGAGTTCGAGGGCTCAAATCGAAGCTGAATCGACGACCTGTAACCCTATGCAAGTTATTAATTGTTTCTGTACTGAAATTATGATGAGAATTGGTTCGGAGAGCGGCTCTGGACTGCAGTCCAGAGCAACTCTGGTTATTGTTTTCTGTCCCGTAATGCTTACTACCTTACTTCCTGAACTCGTATGTTGCGGAACCCTACACCTTATAGAAGATGAATCTGTTAGCTAAATAACGCAAGTGATTTCACCCCGTTTTATCATCGTTTACTGTTTAAACTGCAATTTAAAGGAACATGACGTATAACAGTCCCAAACAGAAACAGAATTGACATACTAGTGTTGAACAGTGCATAACTTCTGACGTACAGACGCGATTGAGGATCCTTCTATTGTATTGAAAACCCTAATGAAAATCTTATATTTTATTCAACTGTAGCGTTGCTAAATTCTGGTCCTAACTGGGTGAAATTTGTGCCGCGAAACGGACGTTCAGTTCAAAAACTGAATTTCCTGCAGCGAGCACTTAAATTTAAACGGTTGTAACTTGAATACCAGAAACCCGATTGTACTGAAACAAATTTTGATGAACTTCTAACAGAGTGTACTTGTTATCGTATTTGTATCATTTCGCTGAATTCTGAACATATGGATTACTGCAATTTCTGTAAGCTCATGACGTGCATATTGGTTCATATTACACATGACTTGTTAACGACATAAATACACATACCTTACCCAATTGCCATATACATAGTGTTAGTGCGCGTTAGTATTCAGTGGATATTGCACTATCGTGCGTGAATGATATTGGTTTAGGAGTGTCAAGTACACCAATGGAAAGTGAATGATTCGTGACAGTGATTAATACAGTGACCAGTGACAAAACCGTGCTATTGGTGCATACTTGTACACGATCAAATCATAATCATTAATAGTGTAAACCTGGGGAAAAAGGGGAAATCGAAGTGGAAAGAGCATCGTATTTAGCGGGACCGTGTTTTAGAGGATGATCATTCGAACAGTGATTCTTATATATATTAGGTAGGATCTAGCGATCCGGCTGACAGGGTTATGTCCCGGGCGTGTGGGCCGTTGTCTCGGGTATGTACGAGACTTCTGTTAGACATGATTCTCCTTTGCACTATACGATTTCAAACATGACCTAGAGACTGATAGGGACACAGATCATACTTTGCATCATTTAGTGACATAGCGATTATCAGCATTTTACTTTCACTGTTATTATCATATTTGCATGTTTCATGTCATTAATATAAAAATTGCTATTACGTCGCTCTGAAGACCTGAGTGTGCATGCTCAGACCTCGAGGAAGAACCAGCGCGGGAGTCGGATTTAACTTTTGAGCTGACGGAGATCTAGCCTGGAGTACCTTTTCTTCGTTTCTATTTTCCCTAGAGATCTTGTATTCGAACTCGGTTAGTAGTTCTTTCCTGTTTATTTGTGAATTGTGAACAATGAAAATTTGATGTAATATTTTAGTGATGCATTTCCTTTACTGCTGTGCTTTGTTTACTGATTACCACGTAATGCTAGAAACCGAAGTGTGACTACGGCAGGATTATTCCCTGACCGTAGGAGCATGGCTGGCCTAGTCATCCCTCGTTTTCCGTATTTTTGGGAAGCGGGGCGTGACATGGTTTTGTTGGTATCAGAGACGTGTTTAATAACAAGGGATAACATTAACTACACTGTATTACATTATTTTCGCTTCACTGTTCCTGATTTTCATCCTTGAATCTAATCATATCCTTTTGAATGTCTTCCAGCGATATGACGTTCTCGAACAACCACTCCTCGGACTCAAGTTCTCAGGATCGCACGGAAAGAATACTTAGTGCATTGACCTCTCTCGCAGAAGCTCAGGAGAGGAAGACGGACTTACTCACCGAGGGACTCAGGGCTATTACCGTTGCAGGAGGACCCTCCGCACTCATTACCGCCCCCGAGGGCACTACTCCACCAGCTTACTCTGCTAGGGCTGGCACCGTATCAGACTTCCGGAGGTTGCATCCAGCTACATTCACAGGGCTAGCTGAACCCCTCGAGGCCGAGCAATGGCTAGTGAATATGGAGAACTTACTGACGGCCGCCAGGGTACCAAATGAAGATAGGGTGAATGTGATAAAAATCCAGTTGGAAGATAAAGCCCATACTTGGTGGACAGTTGAAGAAAGCAGGTTAGAGAGGCCGATCGAATGGACCAAATTCAAGGAGTGCTTCCTGGACCATTATTTCCCTTCCACCGCCAAGGCTGAGATGGAAAAAGGATTCATTCTACTGAAGCAGAATGGCCGCCCCGTAGACGTATATGCGGCAGAGTTCAACCGTCTGAGCCGATTTGCTCCATACATGGTTGCTTCAGAGGCTACCAGGGCCAGGCGCTTCTTGCAGGGACTTGATTTCGAGCTGCAGCAGTTGATCGCATCACTGGAGTTGCAGACTTTTGCACAGGTACTCAACGCGGCGAGAATTCAGGAGTAATTGATCAACAAGTTCAGGAAGCCCCCAGTCGTTCCAGCACGTACTCATGCACCTTCTCGAGGAGCCATACCGGTTCACAGGCCTGGATTGACACAGATGAAGCGTCCGTTCGTGCCCCAGCATCGCCCCCAGAGACAGAACGTAGTTTACGGCTACTGTAATAGAGATGGGCATACCCAGAAGGACTGTCGCTGTGCCAAGGGACAGTGCTTGATTTGCGGATCCAGTCAGCACAGG
The DNA here is from genome assembly GCA_030015575.1 of Agapanthus africanus. NCBI lineage: Eukaryota > Viridiplantae > Streptophyta > Magnoliopsida > Asparagales > Amaryllidaceae > Agapanthus > Agapanthus africanus. The sequence continues at coordinate 29,023,244 of CM057350.1, forward strand.
ATTAGCGGTTGCTCTAAGCGAGCAGAGATACAGGGAGGTTCTGGACCGCAGCAGCAGAGGCCACAGGAGCAGAGGCAACCCTTTACAGGTCATTGTAGGGTGTTTTTCGTCACCCCATTGAGATGGGAATACGCGCACGCTTCTCAGGCATACTACAGATTCCCCCTGCCTAGGATAGGCCGGGGTTTAATGATTGTGGGGATCCGAATCTCCGGTAGCCGCGGACTAAGCTGTCGTTAATTACACCTCGCCTTTGGGGCGAGGGAACCTCCGATTAACGGGTTAAACTGGTCATGCGAACTCAATGTGCAGTGTACGTGTGTTTTGTTTTGAAAGGGGGTTTTGGATATATTGGGAGCCACGCAAAGTTTTTACGGGGGTCCCGCTACCCGGATAGCGGGCTGGGGGTCAAGAGGGCCAGCAGCCCCCTTGCGGGGTTCAGGGCAGCGCCCTGGCCCAAAATTTTTTTGGAGGGGGAGAATGTAGCGGAGTATGTGTACATATGTATACATATGTATATATATTCATGTATATATAAACAAAAGGGGGGAAAAGACATCCAAAGGATGCGTGGGGCCAGCGCCTTGAGCGCTGTGCGCTTAGGTGCTGTGCGCTCAGGCGCAAGCGCGCCACGTGTCGGCACGTGGGCGCTTTACGCATGAGCGCTGGGCACTCGGGCGCAAGCGCGCCACGTGTCGGCACGTGGGCGCTTTGCGCTCGGGCGCAAGGCGCTGGAGCGCAAGCGCGTGTGTCACGTGTCGGCACGTGGGCGCTTTGCGCTCGGGCGCAGTGCGCTTGAGCGCAAGCGCGCCACGTGTCGGCACGTGGGCGCTTTGCGCTCGGGCGCAGTGCGCTGGAGCGCAAGCGCGCCACGTGTCGGCACGTGGGCGCTTTGCGCTCGGGCGCAGTGCGCTGGAGCGCAAGCGCGCGCCACGTGTCGGCACGTGGGCGCTTTGTGCTCGGGCGCAGTGTGCTGGAGCGCAAGCGCGCCACGTGTCGGCACGTGGGCGCTTTGCGCTCGGGCGCAGTGCTCTGGAGCGCAAGCACGTGGCGCGCTTGCGCTCGGGCGCAGTGCGCATGAGCGCGCGCGCGCCACGTGTCGGCACGTGGGCGCTTTGCGCTCGGGCGCAGTGCGCGTGAGCGCAAGCGCGCCACGTGTCGGCACGTGGGCGCTTTGCGCTCGGGCGCACTGCGCTGGAGCGCAAGCGCGCGCGCCACGTGTCGGCACGTGGGCGCTTTGCGCTCGGGCGCACTGCGCTGGAGCGCAAGCGCGCGCGCCACGTGTCGACACGTGGGCGCTTTGCGCTCGCACGCAGTGCGCCGGAGCGCAAATGCGCCACGTATCGGCACGTGGGCGCTTTGCGCTCGAGCGCTAGCGCGCCGATAAGGAAAAGAGGGCTTTTAGCCCCAGAAACTCCCGGAAGAGAAATTAGTGGAGTTAAACTCCTGAAAAAAGAAAAAGAAAAAGAAAAAGAAAATATTTTGGTTGAGGAAATGGGTTCTTCTTCTTCCTCCTCTGTTGGCTGGCTCAAGAGATGTGAGATCTAAAAATCTCTTCTTTTTGAGATCTAATGATAGATCCAAGTTCCCATTTGTGGGTTTTGTGGTGAAAAACTAATTTGTTTTATAAAAAGAAGAGTAAAACTCTTGATTTAATTCAAGAGAAAGAAGAGGGTTTTGGAACCTTGAAGAAGAAGAAAAGATCTCAGATCTGGAAAAATTTTTTAGAGAGAGAAAAGGTTATTAGATTTTTCATTATCTTTTGCCTTTATAGGCTATACATTTTACACATAGCCCCTTGGGCTTCACAAAATGGCATTTTGCCTATTCCATGGCTCATGTGCCATTTCTTTTTGCACATAAGCCATGGGCTTTACAAAAATTTGGCTTTATGCCTATTTTTCTTATATTTATTCATAAAATAAACTAAAAGAAATGCAACAAAATTATTTATTACAAAATTTTTATCTTAGCATGGTGGGTGGCCGGCCGCTTCATGTTCGGGCTCGACCCGGGCGTGTGCCCACTGGATCTGGGCTTGGGCCCACTTGGCTTGGGGTTCACTTTGATTTTGACTTGGTCAACCGGGGTGTAAATTTTTACCCTAACAAATTGCCCCCCATCAATAAATGCACACCACATATATGGGTCGTGTGCATGAAATTGATGGATCTTCTTTCACGTGGAGGCGACTTGATTCGGTTCCCACCTTTCGGGAAACTGGCACTGCCCTTTTTACGACATGGACGGTCGATGCGGCCCTTTTTGCGACTTGGACGGTCGATGCGGCCCTTTTTGCGACTTGGACGGTCGATGCTGCCCTTTTAGCGACGTGGACGGTCGGTTCTGCCCTTTTTGCGACTTGGACGGTCGGTTCTGCCCTTTTTGCGACGTGGACGGTCGATGCTGCCGTTTTTGCGACTTGGACGGTCGATGCTGCCCTTTTAGCGACTTGGACGGTCGGTTCTGCCCTTTTTGCGACGTGGACGGTCGATACTGCCCTTTTTGCGACTTGGACGGTCGATGCTGCCTTTTTAGCGACTTGGACGGTCGGTGCTTGATTTGACTTGCTCTGCTTCTTGCAGTGTCAGGGGTAGACTTGACTTGCTCCGCTTCTTGCGTTGTCGAGATTGGATTCTGACTTGCTCTGCTTTTTGCGGTGTCGGAGTGAAAGTTGACTTGTTGATTTTGATTTAGGTTGACATCAGCATCGCTATACTGGAATATGGTACCAGGAGCGAATCATCATCTGTCATTTAGAGGATTTTGGGATTTTGGTTTTTGTTTGGCATCTGCATTGCTGCACTGGTATAATGCCAGGAGCAACTCATCATTTGCCCCGAGAGGATTTGGGATTTTTTTTTTGGGACTTTGAATGTGGTCTCACCGGTAGGACTTGGGAGAGGTTGGGATTGTTTTACGCCCGTGGATTGTATACGGTTTTGCAGGATGTATGATCCAGACCGTAGGGCCGGAAAAATTTCAGGGCTTTGTTGGCGTCTGCATCGCTGGACTGGAATGTGGTACCAGGAGAGACTCATCATTCGCCGTTGGGGTATGAGATTTGGAATTTGGTTGGCGTCTGCATCGCTACACTGGAATAATGCCAGGAGCGACTCATCATTCGCCACTTTGGGGTTGGGGACTTGGAATTTGGATCTTGTTTGGCATCAGCATTGCTGCACTGGAATAATGCCAGGAGCAACTCATCATTTGTCTTGGGAGGACTTGGGATTTGGGTTTTTGGTCGGCATCAGCACCGCTAACACTGAAGCGAAATGCCAGGAGCGACTCATCATTTGCAGTTGCCCGTTGGGGAACGATGGCTTAGGAGATAGGTTTGGGTCCCTATCACCTAAGGCTTTTCAATTTTATGGGCCGTGAGGGTCCTATAAAGCATTTTCTCCCTACGAGTCGTAAGGATCCCGCAGGTGTATTTTCTCCTTAGAAATCGTGAGGATTCCTAAGTGTGTTGCTCCATTGTGAGTCGTAAGGATCTCACGCAGGGGTTTTCTCCTCACAAGGTCGAGAGGACTTTGCGAGTGTATTTCATCTCTTTTCACGAGTTTGCGCCCTTTCGGGTTTTCACAGACTCGCCGGTAGTCCTGCTGTTTTTACTCACGGAGCCCTTTCGGGTTTTCATCCGTACCCGTTTTGCTTGTGGACATACCGTTTATTTCTTCTTCTTTTTTTTCTTTTTCTTTCTTTTTCTTTTTTTTTTTGCCGCTGGTGGGACTTTAAAAGTAGTCTCACCGGCAGGATTTGGGAGAAATAGGGGTTATTTACGCCCGTGGATTGTATACGGTTTTGCAGGATGTCTGATCCAGACCGTAGGGCTGATGTGCTCAATTCGCCTGCGACTTGGAGCATTCATGTGTAGTATTTCTTGAGATATCATCCATTGATGGGTGGCATGGGCCTTTCTCCCTCGGCACTTATTAGTTGGTAGGATCCTCCGTCGAACAATTTCTCGATGACGTATGGTCCTTCCCAGTTCGGCTCGAATTTTCCCTTGGCATGTCGATTGGGGATGATCGGTCTTTTGAGGACCAACACCAATTCACCTTTCTTGAAAGCGCGGAGACGGGTTATCTTGTCATAGGCCCGTGACATTTGGGCTCGGTATAGCTCCAGATTTTGCTGCACCGCGAGCCTCTTTTCTTCGAGGGCATCGAGTTCTTTAAGTCGAAGGAGCACGTTTTCTTCCTCCGTCAACTCATGTTGGAAGACCATTCTTAAGCTTGGAACTTCAACTTCGAGGGGGAGGACCGCCTCCACTCCGAAGAGCAATGAGTATGGAGTGGACTGAGTTGGAGTACGGTGTGTGGTACGATATGCCCATAACGCCTCGTGAAGTTTGAGATTCCAGTCTCTCTTGTTGGCTGAAGCATTTTTCCTCAGGAGCTTGCATAAAGTCTTATTGAAGGCTTCGGCTAGCCCATTGGCTCTTGGATTATAGATAGAGGAATATCTCCAGTCTATCTTGTGCTGGGTAGCGAACCTTGAGACATTGAAGCTCTTGAAAGAAGGCCCATTGTCGGAAATGATTCTTCTTGGTGTACCGAAACGGTATAGAATATTATGCTGGAAGAATGTCAGAATATCTTTTGTCTTGACTTCTTTTAGCGGGACAGCTTCAGCCCATCTGGAGAAGTAGTCTGTCGCGGCCAGTATGAACCGGTGGCCTTTAGATGACGGAGGATCAATTGGGCCAACAATGTCGGTGCCCCAGACTTCGAAGGGCCACGACGCCACCGTAGGATGCAGCGGATTGGGATGCTTGTGAATGAAATCACCATGGATTTGGCAGATCTGACATTTCTTTGCATGTTCTCCAGAATCCCGTATCATGGTGGGCCAGTAATACCCAAGCCGTTTGATTTGAAGTCGCATCTTGGGGTCAGATTGGTGAGCACCGCAAACGCCCGAGTGAACATCTTTCATGACCTTTTGGGCTTCGGCCAATGACAGACACCTGAGCCATAGTTGATCATATGACCTGCGGTATAGCGTATCATTTACAAACACGTATCGGAGAGCTCTTTTCTTCAGCTGAATCCTCGCAGATTTTTCTTCGGGCAGCTTGTCGTATCGGAGGTACTCTATGAAGGGTTCTCTCCAATCGGGCTCGTTGTGGATGATCGAAGCTTCTTCGGCAGGACTGCTTTTCTGTTCCGCGTTTTCCTCTTCTCGTAGAGAGACTGGAGGTAGAATTTGTCGGCTCCTGACTGTGATCAGAATTTCGTCCATGTCAGGATCAGCCAGCTCCTTGGCTAGGCGAGCGAGTATGTCGGCTTTTCCGTTCAACGCTCTAGGGACTCTCATTAGTTCAATATGAGTGAACCGTTTCATGAGTTCCACCACCCGACCTCTGTACCGAGCTAACTCGGGTTTGTATATCTTATAGTCGCCGCTTACTTGGTTGACGACAAGCTGGGAGTCGCCGTAAACCCGTAGCCGAAGGATTTCCATTTCTATGGCGAGTTCCAAACCAGCTATCAGAGCTTCATACTCAGCTTCATTGTTTGTCCGAGGCTCGGTGAGAGCAAAAGAACGCCGTAGGGTTCCCATTGATGGCGTGATGAACAACAATCCTATCCCCGCTTTTACCTCCGGGACGCTTGATCTGCCGGAGCTCCTTATTGATGAGGCCCCATCGAAGTAGAGCTCCCAACATGGCTCATCTTCCTCGAGGTGCAGCACTTGTTCGTCGGGTAACTCACAATTTAGCGGCGACCCTTCTGGTATGGGATGAGCAGCGAGAAAGTCTGCAAGAGCTTGCCCTTTTACTGCTTTCTGAGGGGTATAAACTATGTCAAACTCAAGTAGCATGACAGCCCATCTTGCCATTCTGCCTGCTAGGCTTGCTTTGGTCATCAAGTGTTTGAGCGGGTCGACCTTGGAGATCAGCATAACCCGATGAGCGAGCAAATAGTGCCTCAGCTTCTTCACAGCAAATATTAGAGCCAGGCATTGCTTTTCGATTGGGGAGTAGTTGTGTTCCGCCCCGACTAGAGTTCAACTGAGGTAGTAGAGGGCATTTTCTTTTCCCTCCTCGTTATTCTGGGCAAGGAGCACACCGAGTGACTCGTCCAGCGCGGCAGTGTAGAGAATCAGCGGTTTATTTGGAATGGGAGCGGCCAGCACTGGAGGGTGCAATAAGTATTGTTTGATGCTTTCGAACGCTGCTTGACATTCGGCATCCCAGATAAAAGGAGCTCCTTTCTTCATGAGCTTTGAGAAGGGCCTACATTTCCCCGATAAATTTGAGATAAACCTCCTTATATAAGCAAGCTTGCCTTGAAAAGATCTTAGCTGTGTCAGACTTTTCGGAGGGGGCATCACCATGATGGCCTTTATCTTTGATGGGTCAACTTCGATCCCTCGATGCCGGACTATAAAACCCAGGAATTTTCCCGATGACACTCCAAAAGCACATTTCAGAGGATTCATCTTCAGATCGTATTCCCTCAGTCTGGTGAGAACGGTCCTAAGATCTTGGATGTGGTCAGCCTTGGTTTTAGTTTTGACGACCAGATCATCAACATAGCATTCGACGACTTTATGGATTAGGTCATCAAAGATATTAGTCATTGCCCTTTGATATGTAGCATCTGCGTTCTTCAGTCTGAACGGCATTACCTTGTAGCAATATATTCCGATCGGGGTTCGAAATGCTGTGTGTTTCTCATCCTCAGGCGACATCTTGATCTGATTATATCCAGAAGAGCCATCTATAAAGGTGAACAACTCGTAATTTGAGGTGTCATCGACCATCATTTCCATGACCGGTAGCGGGAAGTCGTCTTTAGGACATGCCTTGTTGAGATCCCTGAAATCGACACAAACTCGGATTTGCCCATTTTTCTTCTTCACTGGGACTATGCATGCGATCCAGTCCGCGTATTTCTCTTCCCTGATGAAGCCGGCATCGATGAGCTTCTTAGTTTCCTCGATGACCTTTTCTTCTAGTTTCCTTCTCATTCTTCGAGGAGCTTGTTTGACTGGCTTAGCATCAGGAGATATAGCCAACTTATGTACGGCCACTTCAGGGGAAAGGCCAGGCATTTCTTTGTATGTCCACGCGAAGCAGTCGACGAACTCATGCAGCAGGGCAATTATCTGCGCTTTCATTTCCTCTGACAAGAGCGAGCTGATGTAGGTCGGCCTTGGATTATCGGGCGTTCCTAAGTCAATCTCGGTTAGCTCGTCAAAGGTTGCTTGTCCGCCCTCTTCGAGCTTTTGAGGAGCTTCTTCTGGCTCGGCTATCTCGTCGTCATCATTTGATCTTTCGCTGGCCTCACCAACATGGATCATGTAGCACGCTTTGGAATCAGGTTGAATGTAGCCTATGCCCCGTCTATCTGGAATTCGTCCATCGATGAGTGCTTGGACCTAGGGCGGATGCCATAGCCCTTCGTAAAACTTTGCTTTGGACTCCGTTTGATATAACCGGCATCCGCACTTCTTAAAGTATTCCCGCATCTCGGGCGCATAGTATCTGGGATTGAGGACGGCTCTTATGCCTCTCTCATATGGAAGGCATGCGACAGACAAATCGTCCGGGTGCGCAACAGGATTTGACCCATAAAACAAGATGCCCTTCTGTCCACTTTTCCTCCCGGGAACGTAGAAAGTTTTCAGCTGGTCCACGGTGGAGATTGATAATGCATCGAGCTCTTTGCACATTTGCTCTGGTACCCTTATAACGGCTAGGGACCCTTCTGCAACTTTGAAGGTCTCTCGTAGTTTCGCTTGTTGCGTGGGGGTCCAGTTTGCATCGCTGTTGCACGACAGGTCCTCCTCCTCTGACTCTTCAGTGTCGCTGCCAAGATGAGGGTGGACTTTACTGCTAGATGGGGCTTCAATGACGGATTCATCCGTATCGCTGCCGAAACGAGGGCGAGTTTTATGGAAGGACGGGCTTCCAGCGTCGGACTCATCAGTGTCGCTACCGAAATGCGGGCGCACTTGGGCATTTTTGCTTTTGAAGGTGACAGCCGGCGCAGATTTGGTTTTGAGCCTTGGGGCTGGTCTATCCTCAGTCAGTTGTGGCTTAGCATTTTGGTGGTTCATAAAGTACCGAGAATCTTCATATCGGACTTCATGCACACCGAACGGTTGGATGTCTCCGTCAATGCGTCTTTCTTCGCCATTTTTAGTATACTTCATGCATTGATGGAGAGTTGACGGAATGATGCCGTAATCGTGGAGCCACGGCCGCCCCAAGAGAATCTTATAAGACGTGTCGGCGTCGATCACGTATATCTTAGCTTCAGTTTGCAGATCCCCGAATTTGATTGGCAGAGAGCTATGGACCTCAGAACTTGCTGGCAATTTTGGTTGAAGCCTTGAATGACAATCCTTTCCCTTGACAGGTGTCGGACGTCCATTGATAAACTCTTCAGAGTTCGCAAGTTCATGATGTTCACTGAGGACCCCGGATCAATCAATATGCGATTAATTCGATCTCCGTCGCTGTACCCGGTCACGTAAAGCGGCCGATTATGCTCAGCCGTTCCCAGTAGCAAGTTTTCATCCTTAAATGTGACTGCGGCGGCATGCAAAGCGTGCTGAGCTTCTTTCATATTAATTTCCGCAAAGTGAGCCCGATACCGCTCGGGGTTTTGTAGAGCGTGAATAAGAACATCTCTAAGCTCCTTAGATAGGACCAAGGTGTCGTAGATGCTCAGGAGAGACGGAAGCCTTCGAAGGTGAGCCAAGACATTATAGTCTACTGGGGAAGGACTCGAGTTTTCATCGGCCGGTTCTCCGCCATCTTCATCATTAGCCACCTGTTTTCCCTTTCCTTTTGGGGCATTGCCCTGATTTGGCGGTAGAGCCCTGCCGCTTCTGAGCTGGATTTGGTTGGCCTTTGTGGCGAGCTCCTCGTCTTCTTCTGGAAAACAGAGCTCATCCTCGGAGTCACTGCCAAGATGGATGGCGTAGCAGGTCACTACTGGGATCTCTTCATTGGAGTTTTCTTCTAACTCCTCCAGAATTTCAGCCGCTTGTACAGGGAAGAACTCCTTCAATTGAATCAACGTTCTTTCCTTTTGTTCATATTCTTCGAGGGAATCGATATATTTTTGAATGGTCGATCTCCCTGCAGACTCTTTTTCGCGCCGAGCTGCACTTTTCTTCTTCTTGAGCTTCTTGGATTTTGAGCCTGATGGAGCCGCATTGGCAGCTGGACTGGTAGGCTTCTTCTGTCCTTCCCATTCCATCCTGGGCTCTTTCTGGAGCAGCTTTAGCATCTTCTTCGTCTTATTAGATATGTGCGCACTCCATGGAGGCCGCGATGAGTCAGTTTCGTTTGTCAGGGCAGCGGGTTCGGCTGTCTGCTCCCAGAAGGCTTCAGTTTCTGTCTGTATAAAGTTGGTGGTTGCAACTTGATTGTTCACCAACACGCTTTTGGACGGCTCGATCTCTCCAGCCTTGTACTGCTTCTCGACCCAGTCTTTGAAGATATAGCAATCCTCGATCACATGGCTCACTACTCGGTGGTACGGGCAATACAGGGGATTGTCGGTCATTTTTGCTTCTTGGGGTCTTTTCGACTCTGGCAATTGTAGGCCGTTGTTCAAGGCATCTTTAAATATCTTACGGACCTTGTCTCTTCTGAAAGAGTAAACCTTGTTCTTCTTCTCCTCTAGGGAAGGCCCATTTCCTCCCAGCAATGGCTTTCGAGACCGGTTGGTTTTGGATTCGCCCGCCCTTCGCTTTTCTTCATTGTCGGACGCATTGAAGACATTGGTACTGCTGGAACTCCCGCTTCTACGGTTGTCGTCCCGCTTGCTTTTCCAAGTTTTGTCTCTCTGAGAATCCGGCGGGGACTCTTGCTTTGAGCGTTCCAGCATTTGGACTTTCTTGGTTAGCTCCTGAAATGTCTTGAGGCCCGCCGTACACAAGAATGGGACCATCCAGTTGCTGAGGTTCCCAATGAGAAGGCTGACGGACTGGTCCTGCTCCAGCGGCAGTTCGCACTTGACTGTGAGATTACGCCATCGAGCGATAAAGTCGGTGTTGCTTTCATTCTTCCCCGGCTTGGTCCTCACAAGGTCGGCAATGGAGATTTTATCACTGACACTCATGAACCTTTGCCGAAACAGGGACTCCATTTAGGCAAAGGTAATGACGGACCCGTCCGGTATACTCGCATACCAGTCGAAGGCAACGCCGGTCAGGCTGTTGACAAACTGACGAAGAAGGAGCGCGTCATTGCCCCCTGTATTTCCGCATGATGCTTTGAAGTGGGCGACGTGCTGATTTGCATTCCCCGTTCCATCAAATCTTCCGAACTTAGGAATAACGTAGTCGCTTGGGAACTCAATCAGATCGTACTGCGCGGGATATGGCCGCCCACTACTGCCGATTTCTTTCTGAGCTTCAGCTTCGGCCACCAATGTTTTAACCTTGCTGGTGACTAAATCCATTATCTGATCCTGTGTTAACGGGATAGTGCTATCTGGGGCCAAGGCGTCCCCAGATGCGGAATGTGGCCGGCTTTCATGCGGCTCGACCAGTCTTGGTCCCAAAGGAACAGGCATTGGCTGCCTCGGATTGTCATCACTCGGCTGATTAGTAGCGGCTTATGCCTGATTGGGAGGCGCTCGAGCAATTTGAGCCGTAAGCTGCATCACCACGTTCGTTAAGTCGTCAATCTTCGAATAGAGCTTGGCCATCTCTTTATCTTTGTTCCTGAGCTGTTTTTGAAGCTCTTGAAGCAGCTCTTGCTCCGCAGTCCTGGGGCGGAAAGTTGGCTCTTCCTCACTGTCCGAGCTTGACTCTGCATGGACCGAGGGGTCTTTCTGCCTATCATCCTCATCGAGAGGGTTTTCTTCATCCAGCGGGGGCGGCTGTTCTTGGGCGGCGGCAACCACATTCAGGCTAGATTGGGCTTGGGATGTGGTGGCCCCATCCTTGCTTTTGCTGCGAAGGTTATCGCTGGGACGACCGCCCGCCATATAGACCGTATGGATGATATATCCGGCCGTCTTTCTATCATTGGCGGCTGATTTCATGGATCGCTGTCTTGACCCCCTTGCTTCGGTAGCTGGTAGTCGATTGAAGGCGACTGGCCTAACCAGGTTCTTGAATGGTGCTGGCGCTTCTTTTCTGGATTTGCCCCGTTGCTTTCGTGCGGCACAGAGTGCTTGATAGACTCTTGAAGAGACAGTATCATACTTCTTCTGTTGGGTCCGGGACACATCTCTTTGTGGCACTGTTCGGACCGCTGTCTTCTTGATTCTGGCGGTCATGGCATTTTTTTGAACCCACTTCAGAGGCTCGAAGGAATTGCTGATTCTTACGTCCGACTCAGCCGTCGTCGCGGGGCAACCCTGCACTTGGAACTTCACATGATTCCATTTGGCCGAAGCCTTGGCCCTCTTGTTGGCTCGATACCTGAGCTGCTTCTGCCTTAACTTTTCTGTTCTAAGCACCTGGCAGACTTCGGCTCTTTGGGAAGACGCCGCAGACCGGGCGATGGAGGGCCTTGGAAATACGCTCGATTGTGCATTTGTTGGAGTCATCACCTGAGCTCGTCCGCAACATTTGATTTTGCCCTTTGTACCGAAGTTCTTGCACCCCGCTGGAGCACAAGAGAATCGTTCAGATACCGTCTTAAGTTTCGGTTGTGGTGCCTTGGCGATCACGACATTCGGTCTCTTACCCCTTGAGACCGGCTTGGCCACCTGTTCCTCCGGGATCTCCGCCAGATGAGCGCTTCCGGCAGGGTAGATGATGACGGAGCCAAACTGGCGGGGCGGTTCCTCCCACTGTCGACTGAGGCTCGCGGGGAGAACCACACGAGCGTTGATCTTGACCACGTACGGAATCGGGGTCACGTTGGAAGCTGAATTCGTCTGGGGAGACATTGTCGTCGAAGGTTGATTGCTGCATGGAAAAAAAAGAACAACATTTCAGTATAGGCAATCGATATGTATATTGATTGGGTTCGCATGAACGTTTAACCCGAAATATGGGAGGAGAGATTGGTTCCACCGGGCGTGCCAGAATCTGTAGGGTGTTTTTCGTCACCCCATTGAGATAGGAATACGCGCACGCTTCTCAGGCGTACTACAGATTCCCCCTGCCTAGGATAGGCTGGGGTTTAATGATTGTGGGGATCCGAATCTCCGGCAGCCGCGGACTAAGCTGCCGTTAATTACCCCTTACCTTTGGGGCGAGGGAACCTCCGATTAACGGGTTAAACTGGTCATGCGAACTCAATGTGCAGTGTACGTGTGTTTTGTTTTGAAAGGGGGTTTTGGATATATCGGGAGCCACGCAGAGTTTTTACGGGGGTCCCGCTACCCGGATAGCGGGCTGGGGGTCAAGGGGGCTAGCAGCCCCCTTGCGGGGTTCGGGGCAGCGTCCCGGCCCAAAAATTTTTTAGAGGGAGAGAATGTTGCGGAGTATGTGTACGTGTACATATGTATACATATGTATATATAAACAAAAGGGGGGAAAAGACATCCAAAGGATGCGTGGGGCCAGCGTCTTGAGCGCTGTGCGCTTAGGTGCTGTGCGCTCAGGCGCAAGCGCGCCACGTGTCGGCACGTGGGCGCTTTGCGCATGAGTGCTGGGCGCTCGGGCGCAAGCGCGCCACGTGTCGGCACGTGGGCGCTTTGCGCTCGGGTGCAGTGCGCTGGAGCGCAAGCGCGCGCGCCACGTGTCGACACATGGGCGCTTTGCGCTCGGGCGCAGTGCGCTGGAGGGCAAACACGCGCGCCACGTGTCGGCACATGGGCGCTTTGCGCTCGGGCGCAGTGCGCGTGAGCGCAAGCGCGCCACGTGTCGGCACGTGGGTGCTTTGCGCTCAAGCGCACTGCGCTGGAGCGCAAGCGCGCGCGCTACGTGTCGGCACGTGGGCGCTTTGCGCTCGGGCGCAGTGCGCCGGAGCGCAAACGCGCCACGTGTCGGCACGTGGGCGCTTTGCGCTCGAGCGCTAGCACGCCGGCAAGGAAAAGAGGGCTTTTAGCCCCAGAAACTCCCGGAAGAGAAATTAGTGGAGTTAAACTCCTGAAAAAAGAAAAAGAAAAAGAAAATATTTTGGTTGAGGAAATGGGTTCTTCTTCTTCCTACTCTGTTGGCTGGCTTAAGAGATGTGAGATCTAAAAATCTCTTCTTTTTGAGATCTAATGATAGATCCAAGTTCCCATTTGTGGGTTTTGTGGTGAAAAACTAATTTGTTTTATAAAAAGAAGAGTAAAACTCTTGATTTAATTCAAGAGAAAGAAGAGGGTTTTGGAACCTTGAAGAAGAAGAAAAGATCTCAGATCTGGAAAATTTTTTTAGAGAGAGAAAAGGTTATTAGATTTTTCATTATCTTTTGCCTTTATAGGCTATACATTTTACACATAGCTCCTTGGACTTCACAAAATGGCATTTTGCCTATCCCATGGCTCATGTGCCATTTCTTTTTGCACATAAGCCATGGGCTTTACAAAAATTTGGCTTTATGCCTATTTTTCTTACATTTATCCATAAAATAAACTAAAAGAAATGTAACAAAATTATTTATTACAAAATTTTTATCTTAGCATGGTGGGAGGCCGGCCGCTTCATGTTCGGGCTCGACCCGGGCGTGTGCCCACTGGATCTGGGCTTGGGCCCACTTGGTTTGGGGTTGACTTTGATTTTTACTTGGTCAACCGGGGTGTAAATTTTTACCCCAACAGTCGTGGTCAGGGACGGGCTTTCACCTTGACCGCCAAGCAGGCAGAGGCTTCAGGAGAAGTTGTTACAGGTACTCTACTCGTACATTCCTTGCCAGCTAGAGTACTATTTGATTCTGGAGCATCGCACTGTTTCATATCTGAGCATTTCACTGATACACACTCCATACCACATGAACCACTAACCAAGGGCTGGGAGATACATACGCGTAATGGCATTATAATATCTAGTCGAGAAAGTAGCTCATGTCCGGTTGTAGTGTGTGGCAGGGAATTCTATGCGAATTTCCTGTTGATCGGGACAGACAGTTATGACGTAATTCTCGGGATGGATTGGATGAGTACCTTCCATGCAGTTATTGATTGCCGAGCAAGGAACGTGATCTTCCGCATTCCCAATCACCCGGAGTTTATTTTCGAAGGCGGGAGTGAATCTTTGGAGCCAGCCAAGTATAGAGCCAAGCCAAAGGAGGTGACATCTATGGAGATTGATGAGAGCGGAGCCCCAGAGATTGTTCGGGACTTTCTGGACGTGTTTCCTGAAGATTTACCAGGTCTACCACCTCCACGCTTCTTGGAGTTCTCGATCGATTTGACTCCAGGTACATCACCAGTTTCCAAGGCCCCGTATAGAATGGCACCAGTTGAGTTGGCGGAGTTGAAGAAGCAAATCGAAGAACTCCTGGAGAAGGGTTTAATCCCGCCAAGCGTTTCACCGTGGGGTGCACCAGTTCTGTTAGTGAAGAAGAAGGATGGATCGCTGCGGATGTGTATAGATTATCAGGAGCTGAACAAAGTCACAATAAAGAACAAGTACCCAATCCCGTGCATCGACGACTTATTCGATCAGCTAAGTGGGGCCAAAGTATTCTCGAAGTTAGATCTCCGTCCTGAATATCATCAAATCAGAGTAGCAGCCAAGGATGTATGCAAGACGGCTTTCAGGACTCGATACGGACATTATAAGTTCCTTGTAATGCCGTTCGGTGTTACCAATGCTCCAGCGATATTCATGGACTTGATGAACATGGTGTTTGCAAAGTACTTGGACACGTTTGTCGTTGTATTTGTCGATGACATACTTGTCTACTCGAAGACCCGGGATGAGCATGTTCAGCATTTGCGCACGGTTCTGCAAATTCTTCGGGAAGAGAAGCTGTATGCGAAATTAAGCAAGTGTGAATTCTGACTTGACAAGGTTCAGTTCTTGGGACACATCGTTTCGGGCGAAGGCATCTCGGTGGACCCGGCAAAGATAGAATCTGTCAGAGATTGGCCAACGCCGAAGTCAGTGGCCGAGATCAGAAGCTTTCTGGGATTGGCAGGATATTATCGGAGGTTCGTCCAAGACTTCTCAAGAATCGCTGAACCGTTGACAAGGCTGACACGGAAGAATGTATCGTTTGCATGGACAGAGGAGTGTACTCAGGCATTTGACACACTGAAGCAAAAGTTAACCACGACGCTTATTCTTACAGTACCAGATGATTCCGGCGGTTTGGTGATACATAGTGATGCCTCAGGGAAGGGATTAGGCTGTGTTCTGATGCAGCATGACCGAGTGGTTGCTTACGCCGCTCGACAGCTGAGAAATCACGAGAAGAACTATCCTACGCATGACTTGGAGTTAGCTGCAGTAGTCTTTGCATTGAAGATTTGGAGGCACTATCTATTGGGCGAGAAAGTGGAGGTGTACACGGATCATAAATGTCTGAAGTACGTCTTCACTCAGAAGGAACTAAACATGAGGCAGCGCCGATGGCTAGAGCTGATGGTGGATTACAACTTGGACCTTCAGTATCACCCGGGGAAAGTAAATGTTGTACCAGATGCTCTCAGTCGCAAGCCAGCGGTCATGATGTTGACCAGTCAGAGGAGCATTATTGAGGACTTTTAGAGACTCGAGCTTGAAGTCGTTACACCGAGCGCACTCAGTCAATTTTGGCAACTACAGGTGCAATCTTACCTTGTGGATCACATCAAGACTGCATAAGCGGATGATCCTCGATAGCAAAAGTTCAGAGCACAAGTAGAAGCCGGGCTGAGAACGGACTTAATCATACATGAGGACGGTTCTCTGAGATTCGGTAGCAGACTCTGCGTACCCAAGGGAGATGTTCGAGAAGAAGTACTGGCTGAGACGTATAGTTCAGCTTATTCTATGCATCCGGGAGGTACGAAGATGTATCGGGATCTAAAGCAGCATTTTTGGTGGAACGGAATGAAGCGGGAAATTGCGAGGTTCGTATCCAGGTGCTTGGTATGCCAGCAGGTGAAGGCGAAACATCAGAGGACAGCGGGATTGTTGCAACCACTTCCGATACCAGAATGGAAGTGGGAGCACATTACTATGGATTTCGTGACGGCCTTACCACGGAGCTTTAGGGGCAATAATGCCATTTGGGTCATCGTCGACCGCCTCACGAAAGCTGCCCACTTCTTACCATTCCGAGTGGGACAGTCGACAGAGTCACTGGCAGAGAGATACAAGCAAGAGATAGTGCGACTTCACGGTGTTCCAGTCAGCATTGTATCAGATCGAGACACCAGATTCGTGTCGCACTTTTGGAGGAGCTTATAGGAGAGTTTGGGTACCCGCCTTAAGTTCAGCACAGCTTATCACCCGCAGACGGATGGAAAATTCGAGCGTACGATTCAGACGCTCGAGGATATGTTAAGAGCCTGCATGTTGGACTTTCAGGGTTCCTAGGAAGACCATCTGCAT
Source organism: Agapanthus africanus (assembly GCA_030015575.1). Taxonomy (NCBI): domain Eukaryota; kingdom Viridiplantae; phylum Streptophyta; class Magnoliopsida; order Asparagales; family Amaryllidaceae; genus Agapanthus; species Agapanthus africanus. The sequence goes on from CM057350.1 coordinate 29,039,651, forward strand.
TTAGTCGAGTTTTCTTATAACAATAGTTATCAGGCTAGCATTCAGATGGCTCCTTTCGAAGAACTTTATGGGCGGAAGTGTCGATCCCCAGTTTTTTAGGATGATGTGGGAGAGCGAAGATTACTGAGTCCCGACAGTCGACAAGGTCCAAATGATCAGGCAGCATATTAAGACGGCTCAGGATCGGCAGAAGAGTTGGGCAGATACCAGAAGGACAGCGCTAGAATTTGAAGTCGGAGATCACGTGTTCCTGAAGATTTCCCCTACCCGTGGAGTTATCAGGTTCGGAGGTCGGGGAAAGCTCAGTCCCCGTTTCATCGGACCTTTTGAGGTGCTAGAGCGAGTAGGAGATGTGGCCTACCGACTTGCCTTGCCTCCATCGCTAGCTGGTGTGCACAATACCTTCCACGTGTTACAGTTGCGGCGTTATGTTCAGGATGAGAGCCATGTTCTGGACTATTCGAAGCTAGTTTTGGGTACCGATCTATCATACGAGGAGCAGCCCACCACCATACTCGACCGCAGAGAGAAAGTGCTGAAAAACAAGGTCATTCCGTTAGTCCAAATGTCTTGGGGCGGTCGTTCCCCAGGAGAATCTACCTGTGGGCGGGAGGAAGATATCCGTGCACGTTTTCCATATCTCTTTGTTTAGTGCTTTTGTTTCATTGTATCCGTGTTAAATTTCGAGGACGAAATTTTGTAAAGGGAGTATGGTGTAAATCCCCGTTTCCTTCAATGAAAATCTTTCTATATTATCCCATTTTTCCCGTATCATTATTTTGTGTGAAGGGTAGTGCGTAAGTTGTAGTAATTATTTTTCTAAACCAATTAAAAATCAAAACCCAAAGTTAAAACCAAATATATAATTTCCCATCAAAACCCCAAACTCAGCCCAGCCAGAAAATAAAAGATTTAATTAACCTTATTCTTCCCAGCCCAAATTCCAAGCCCAGCACCCCCATTTCCTTTCCCCTACATAATAAATTAGTTTTCCTTTTTTAAATTAAAACCCAACTCCCTTCGGCCCAGCCCATTTCCGCCTAACCGACCCGACCCGCTTCATTACCCATCTCCCCCAACGTCCCAAACTTTCCCGCTCGATTTTTCCTCCACACCGCGACACCCACGTTCCCCCCCCACGTCTCCACGCTCGACCCCACGTCGTCGACGCCCCGACCGCGTGCCCACGACCTCGCCACTCTCGCCTCCATACAAGGAGAGCACTTCCCCCCGTTGCATTTTCCCAGCGCCATACTCCCTCCTCTCTCCTTCTTCCTCCCATCACCCCTCACCGACGACGACGACGACGACCTCCTCGTCGACCCCATCACTCCCTCTCACAAACCCAAACCACCACTTTTCCTTTCACTGCTTCACCAAGTCTCCTGCACCTTCAGCCGCCACCCAACTCACTCGCACCCCGACCACGGCCTGCACCCGACGCCGGCGAGCCCCTTTGCACCTGAACCGCCTCAGTCGACACCACTTCACCCCAGCAGCATCACCATCTCTTCCAAGCCCGAGCCCCACTGCCCCCCTCTCTCTCCAAAACCCACATCTCTACCCCCACTGTGCACTTCGCCGGAGCGACCACCGCCGACATCGTCGACCCCAGCATATCCCAGGAGATCCACAGAGCAACCCACTCCGCTCCAGCGAACACGAGCCATCTCCGGACAACTCCAACGACGAAACCAAAACGCGAGCCGAGGCAGCGAATCCAAACTGCGACGTTCGTCACGCGTTCGTGCCGTTGCCGCTACCGTGCGTCACCAAAATGTCTCCAGGCAAGTACCCTACTTGCTACATGCTAGTTTATTTCCGTTACAAACTAAAATCGTATTAATTCCATGTTTACAATTCACGATAACTTATATGACATAGCTGTTCGATGCAAGATCCCAATGAAAACCTTTATTTAATTTGACGAAACTCGATTGCATATTCTGGCCCATCTGGCAATGAACCTTGTGTAGAAATTTCACTGAAAAATATGACTGTTAACGACTTAAACGATCACCCCCAATTACACCCGTAAAAACTGGGAATTTCCTGCACCTAAAAATTGTTAAAATCACAATTAATTGTGTACATATTGAAATGAGGCGTTTGAGGGCTCAAATCGAAGATGACTCGACAAACTGTAACCCTATGCAAGTTCTTAATTATTTCTATACTGAAATTATGACGAGAATTGGTTCGGAGAGCGGCTCTAGACTGCAGTCCAGAGCAACTCTGGTTATTGTTTTCTGTCCCGTAATATTTACTATCTTGCTTCCTGAACTCGTATGTTGCGGATCCCTACACCTTATTGAATATGAATCTGTTAGATAAATAAATCAAGTGATTTCACCTCGTTTTATTGTCGTTTACTATTTAAACTGCAATTTAAAAGAACAGGACGTATAACAGTCCTAAACAGAAACAGAATTGACATACTAGTTTTGAAAAGTGCATAACTTCTGACGTACAGATGCGATTGAGAATCCGTCTATTGCGTTGAAAACCCTATTGAAAAACCGATATTTTATTCAACTGTAGAGTTGCTAAATTCTGGTCCCAACTGGGTGAAATTTATGCTGCGAAACGAACGTCCAGTTCAGAAACTGAATTTCCTGCAGCGAGAACTTAAATTGAAAGGTTGTAACTTGAATACCAGAAACCCGATTGTACTGAAACAAATTTTGATGAACTGCTGACAGAATGTACTTGTTATTGTATTTGTATCGTTTTGCTGAATTCTGAACATATGGATTACTGCAATTTCTGTAAGCTCATGACATGCATATTGGTTCATATTACACATGACTTGTTAACGGCATAAATACACATACCTTACCCAATTGCCATATACATAGTGTTAGTGCGCGTTAGTATTCAGTGGAAATTGCATTATCGTGCATGAATGATATTGGTTTAGGAGTGTCAAGTACACCAATGGAAAGTGAATGATTCGTGACGGTGATTAATACAGTGATCAGTGACAAAACCGTGCTATTGATGCATACTTGTACACGACTAAATCATAATCATCAATAGTGTAAACCTGGGGAAAAAGGGGAAATCGAAGTGGAAAGAGCATCGTATTTAGCGGGACCGTGTTTTAGAGGATGATCATTCGAACAGTGATTCTTATATATATTAGGTAGGATCTAGCGATCCGGCTGACAGGGTTATGTCCCGGGCGTGTGGGCCGTTGTCTCGGGTATGTATGAGACTCCTGTTAGACATGATCCTCCTTTTTACTATACGATTTCAAACATGACCTAACGACTGATAGGGACACAGATCATACTTTGCATCATTTAGTGACATAGCGATTATCAGCATTTTACTTTCACTGTTATTATCATATTTGCATATTTCATGTCATTAATATAAAAATTGCTATTACGTCGCTCTGACGACCTGAGTGTGCATGCTCATACCTCGAGGAAGAACCAGCGCAGGAGTCGGATTTACTTTTCGAGCTGACGGAGATCTAGTTTGGAGTACCCTTTCTTCGTTTCTGTTTTCCCTAGAGATCTTGTATTCGAACTCGGTTAGTAGTTCTTTCCTGTTTATTTGTGAATTGTGAACAATGAAAATTTGATGTAATATTTTAGTGATGCATTTCCTTTACTGCCGTGCTTTGTTTACCGATTACCATGTAATGCTAGAAGCCGAAGTGTGACTACGGCGGGATTATTCCCTGACCGTAGGAGCATGGCTGGCCTAGTCATCCCTCGTTTTCCATATTTTTGGGAAGCGGGGTGTGACACAATTCCTTCGAACCTCTGAAGTGGGTTCAGAAAAATGCCATGACCTCCAGAATCAAGAAGACAGCGGTCTGAACGTCGCTACAAAGAGACGTGTCCCGGCCCCAACAGAAAAAGTATGACACCGTCTCTTCGAATGTCTATCAAGCGCTTTGTGCCATGCGAAAGCAGCGGGGAAAATCCAGAAAAGAAGCGCTGGCACCATTCAAGAACCTGGTCAGGCCAGCCGCCTTCAATTGACTACCCGCTACCGAAACAGGGAGGTCAAGACAACGATCTGTGAAATCAGCCGCCGATGATAAAAAGACGGCTGGATATATTATCTATACGGTCTATATGGCAGGTGGGCGCCCCAGCGACAACCTTCGCAGCAAAAGCAAGGATGGGGCCACCACATCCCTAGCCCAATCTGGCTTGAATGTGGTTGCCGCTTCCCAAGAACAGCTGCCTCCACTGGATGATGAAAACCCTCTCGATGAGGACGATAGGCAGAAAAACCATTCGGTCCAGGCAGAGTCAAGCTCGGACAGAGAGGAAGAGCCGACTTTCCGCCCCAGGACCGCGGAGCAAGAGCTGCTTCAAGAGCTTCGAAAACAGCTCAAGAGCAAAGATAAAGAGATGGCTAAGCTCTACTCGAAAATTGATGACCTAACGAACGTTGTAATGCAGCTTACGGCTCAAATTGCTCGAGCGCCTCCCAATCAAGCACAAGTCGCTACTCATGAGCCGGATGATGACAATCCGAAGTGGCCGATGCCTGTCCCTTTGGGTCCAAGATTCGTCGAGCCGCACGAAAGCCGGCCACATTCTGCTTCTGGGGACGCCTTGGCCCCAGATAACACCATCCTGCTAACACAAGATCGGATAATGGATTTGGTCACCAGCAAGGTTAAAACATTGGTGGCCGAAGCTGAAGTTCAGAAAGAAATCGGCAGTAGTGGGCGGCCATATCCCGCACAGTACGATCTGATCGAGTTCCCGAGCGGCTACGTCATTCCTAAGTTCAGAAGATTTGACGGGACGGAAAATGCAAATCAGCACGTCGCCCACTTTAAAGCATCGTGCGGAAATACAGGGGGCAATGATGTGCTCCTTCTTCGTCAGTTTGTCAACAGCCTGACCGATGTCGCTTTTGACTGGTACGCGAGTATACCAGACGGGTCCGTCATTACCTTTGCCCAAATGGAGTCTCTGTTTCGGCAAAGGTTCATGAGTGTCAGTGATAAAATCTCCGTTGCTCACCTTGTGAGGACCAAGCCGGGGAAGAATGAAAGCAACACCGACTTTATCGCCCGATGGCGTAATCTCACTGTCACACCCCGCTTCCCAGAGCGCGCTAAGATAAGCATGTGACAGAGCCAACCATGCTACCTGTGGATAGGAAACATCCTTCCACAGTCACATTACGGCTGTCTAGAGATATCAAGAACAGTAGAAATAAAACAAACTATCTATTACATGTCCATATGCTGGACTAAACGAGTCAAGAAATAATATGCGGAAGCAATAGATCCAATAAACAATAATAATCGGGAATGTACGTCCCAAATACGGGCTCATATCAGGAATGAAAATGCTGAAAGTAAACTAAACTAAAATACTAACAGGTCTTCACTGCTCGGCCTGTATACTGAAATACTCCTGATCAACCTGCTGCAAAGGTAGAGGATCTAGGCCATGCAAAACCCAGATGTCAGCGCGTCATAATATCAACAATAATATAATCAGGGGGTAGCAATATATGCATGCACGAGTATGATCAGTAATAAAGGTATAACAATAACACGAATAAGGAATAGTGAAGGTATAAGCACATGTGATGTACAGTGAATAATCTGAACTAAGCTACTGGATTAATTACTCTCAATTATGTGATCAATTTAATGAATCGTCGATGTAACTCAATAGTATCCCGTGCGTGTCCGGAACCACGGTCCAGATTCTCAGGCTGAAACCGAGACATGCCGCTAGGCACTAAACAAGAAACATGTACAGATGAATGATGTCAGCAGCAGCATCCCAGGGCTGGCCTACCCCCTAAAACCGATCAGTATAAGCATCGAACTGTCAAGTTACAAGTCAGGTTTCATCATTGATTTTCCCATACCCCCAAGTTATGTGTTCAAGTCAGGTATTGATAAACTAGAGATAATGCCAACACAGGATCAAGCAGGAACATGTTTGTCTATACAGACAACAGGATATGTCCATCGGGACAACATGTCAGGATTGTCGGCATTAGAAACAGGATCAGGTAACATGTCAAGTAGTGATATATCAGGTCATGTCAGGTAGTGTACATGTATCAAGTCATGTCAAGTAGTGGTGTATCAGGTCATGTCAAGTAGTGCACATGTATCAAGCGGGTGCTCATAATCAAACTGTAGCAAGTATTGAATCAGGGTGAAAGTACGGATGTATAATAAAAGCATGGATGCACAAATATCGATCATGGGTTACATCATGACTAAATAGGATGCACAATATCAAGCATGGGGTACTAATATATTAATAATATGAGTTAATATAATATGGGGTGCAACTAGTTATGCAGAATTAATGGTATGGGTACACAAATAAACATGAATGCATAAATAACTATCAGGGATTACAACTATAGCTTCAAGACTAAGTGGGATGTACATTATTAAACATGGGGTGTCACTACAATAATAACATGAATTAATATGATGTATAGATGCAGTTATATATATTTTAAATGATATGGATGCAAACGGGTATCCGAAAACAGTAAAACTGTAAAATGGATGCACAATGTGATAAACGGGTAACATTTCACTCATATGGATGCACAATACTATACCTAGCATGTAGCGAGATGAATTAGCATGCGACTAGATAAGTAAATAGTGATATAATAATATTAACATGGATAACATATTCAAACCGATTAATAACTATAAAAGTGGTATTGATTAACCATGCACAAGAAAGTTCCGTTCAGAAACTCAGCGTTACCCTGATTAGTAAAATAGCTTAAAAATAACAAACGTTCTCCAAAAGGGTCGTGTCTTATACCAAAACTAAGATAATTAAATAAGGTTTTCATTTTTATAAGTTGAAGTATCTTAGGTTGTTCCTACAAAAAGATATGAACATTCAAAATTGAAAGTTTGCTGCTGGAATTTCCCTGGACAGCAGTTTAAAGATATTTTCATTTGCATTTTACGTTATTTAAACAATTTATTTTGCAAGTAAATATTTCATAGAGTTATATTATTCTGAGTTAGCTTCGTAGAGAACTAAAGAACGTATACTAATAATTTTTCTATGATTTATAATGAATTTTATAAGGTAAGATGTACAGTAAATTTCAGATTTGTCGTATCCACTTTGTAATGACGTTTCATGTGTAAACTATAATATTTTCAAACTATATTTTGTATAACATTATAAAATGCATATTATAAACTAATTAAATATAATAATAAGAAATATTACGACGATATAAATTTTATAGATATAATTATAGTATGTCGCAAGTTGTAAACTTTCATACATTTTATATTATAAAACCGATTAACGTTAAAAAACTACGGTGTATAAATTATATAGATATAGCTGTATGATGATGATGATGATGATGATGATGATGATGATACGGAAACATATAAATAAATTGCATAAAGCATAGCATGTAGCAAGTTGTAAACTTGTCTCGATCGAATCACGCGACGGATACGCACGGCACGTCCGACATCGGTAAATCGTCGCAACGCACACGCGGCACGCGGGACGGGTCCAGGCAAGGCAAGAGGGTGATCACTCAGGAAAGGTACGTTCACTGGATCATTCGGATCGTCAGCGGCGAGCACAGCTCCGGCGGTGATCACCGGAATCAAGAAATAAGATCAAGAATAAGAAAGAAGAAAGAAGAAGAAGAAGAGACTGTGTATTAAATAAGAAAAGAAAAAAATAAACACACACACACACACACACATATATATATACAGAGGAGAGAGAGAGAGAAAGGGGTTGTTATTAAGGTTTAGATTTTAATTTAAAAAGATTTTGTAAGTTATAAATTTTTTAAACTGTTAAATTTTAATAAAGATATTAAATGAAATAAAATTGGATTTTCTGGTAAATACAAATTTACTCCAAAATACGTCCGGGTCGGATCTAAAATTCAGTTTCAAAAATATAAAAAATATACATGTCGACCAAAACTCAAATTGGATGTCCGGATAACGAAAATGCATACCCCCAAGAACGGATGCACGTACATGCGCGTAGCCATCCAAACAAGTCTGTCTCACTGAACGGGACGAGAACAAGATGCGCAGATGTACGACAGGGTCAGGGGTATCATGCAGGCCCTGCTAGATATTTTTAAAATATTTTACTTGACTTTAAATGTTATATTAAAAAAATGCAGATGCCAGATAAAATGCCAGTGTGCAGTAAAAAATGAAAATGCACGAATCCATGTAACAGGTCAGGATAAATCATAAACATGAATCAAGACAGTTTCAAGCAAGTGGGTCGGGTCGGATGCAATACAATGTTAAAATACTATTCGCACCCAAAACACAATAAATCAGGAAAATACCATAATAAAGAAATACATGAACTAGAACCGGTATAAATGAACTAGGGTGTTACATTATACCCAACTACAAAAAGAATTTCGTCATCGAAATTCCCAAGACAAGAAAAAATAAACAATCAAGAATTTATAAGAATAGGTGTGGAAACTTCTGTCGAATCTCGTCTTCTCGTTCCCAAGTCGATTCTCCGTACGAGCGATTTCACCAAGAAACAAGTACGAGAGGGATAACCTTGTTCTTAAGGACCTTTTCTCTTTGAACAACAATTGACATCGGTCGTTCCTCAAAGGTTAAATCCTCTCTTACAGTCAACTCCGAATGATCCAGCACGTGTGTTTCATCTCGAACATACTTACATAGTTGAGATACATGAAACACGTCATGAACATTCGCCAAAGATTGTGCTAACGCCAATCGATAAGCCACTTCTCCAACATGCTCCAAAATCTCGAAAGGCCCCACGAATCGAGGGCTAAGCTTACCTCGACTCCCAAAACGAATCACTCCTCTAGTCGGTGATATCATCAAGAATACCATATCATCAACAGTGAACTCTAGAGGTCTTCTCAATATATCAGCCCAACTCTTCTGCCGATCTTGTGCTGCCTTCATATGATTCCGGATAGTATTAACTTTCTCCACGGTTTGCACGATCAAATCCGGTCCCAACAATCTTCGTTCTCCAACATCGTCCCAACAAACGGGTGAACGACACTTGCGACCATACAATGCTTCGAATGGAGCCATCTGAATAGTCGCCTGAAAATTGTTGTTGTACGAAAACTCTACCAAGTGTAGATGATCCTCCCATGAACCCTTGAAGTCTAACATGCAAGCTCTCAACATGTCTTCAAGAGTTTGGATCGTTCTTTCCGATTGTTCATCTGTCTGAGGATGATAAGCTGTGCTAAATTTCAATCGCGTCCCCAAACTTTCCTGTAAACTCCACCAGAAGTGTGATAAGAATCGGGTGTCACGGCCGGACACGATACTCACAGGTACTCCATGCAATCTTACAATCTCCTGCATGTACCGTTTTGCCAACGCTTCCGTTGATTGACCAACTCGAAATGGTATGAAATGAGCTGCCTTGGTCAATCGATCAACAATCACCCAAACTGCATTGTCGCCCTTTGGACTCCGCGGTAAACCTGTCACGAAATCCATGGTTATATATTCCCACTTCCATTGAGGAATCGAAAGTGGTTGCAATAAACCGGCAACCCTTTGATGTTCAGCCTTAACTTACCGACACACCAAGCACTTCGCTACAAAGCGAGCAATCTCCCTTTTCATGCCTTCCCATCTGAAATGCTATCTTAGCGGTACATCTTCGTGCCTCCTGGATGTACGGAATACGCAAAACTGTGTGCCTCCTTCATAACCTCTTCACGAATGTCTCCTTTTGGCACACACAAATGGCTACCATATCGCAACGAACCATCTTCATGAATCAACAAGTCCGTTTGAAGTACAGCTTCAACCTGTTCTCGAAACCTTTGCAATCTTGGGTCCTGCGACTGCGCTGCTTTAATATTATCGATCAACGACGACTGTACTTGCAGCTGCATCAACTGTCCCGAAGAATGCGGTAGCACAATCTCCAACTCGAATTTCCGAAAATCTTCGATAAGCTTCTTCTGTGCAGTCAACATCCGAATTGCTGGCAACCGACTAAGCGCATCCGGCACTACATTAACTTTACCCGGACGGTACTTAAGATCAAGATCGTAGTCAGCCATCAGCTCCAACCATCTACGCTGCCTCATGTTAAGCTCTTACTGTGTGAACACGTACTTTAGGCTTTTGTGATCGGTGAATACTTCGACCCTTTCGCCTAATAAGTAGTGTCTCCAAATCTTCAAAGCGAAAATTACAGCTGCTAGCTCCAAATCATGAGTTGGCTAATTCTTCTCATGGGTCTTCAACCGCCGTGATGCATAAGCTATAACTTTCCCATGCTGCATCAAAACGCATCCCAAACCTTTCCCGGATGCATCGCTATGAATCACCAATCCTCTGGAACTGTCTGGTACGGTCAGAATAGGAGCGGTTATCAATCTCTGCTTCAACGCCTCAAAAGCTGATGCACATCTATCCGTCTATACGAACGGTACTTCTTTACGCGTAAGCTTGGTCAAAGGTTCAGCCAAACGAGCAAAATCCTCCACAAATCTTCTGTAATATCCGGCAAGTCCAAGAAAACTTCTTATCTCTGCTACGTTCTTCGGAATCGGCCAATCTTGAACTGCTGCAATCTTTTCGGGATCAACGACGATTCCATCTCCGGATACGACATGCCCCAAAAACTTCACTTCTTCAAGCCAAAACTCGCACTTGCTCATCTTTGCATACAATCTTTCTTGCCTCAATATCTGCAGTGCGATCTTCAAGTGTTCCACATGCTCTTCAATGCTCCTCGAGTAGACCAGAATATCATCGATGAACACCACTATAAACTGGTCCAAGAACGGTGAAAATATTTGGTTCATCAAGTCCATAAGTATCGCCGGTGCATTCGTGACTCTGAATGGCATCACTAAATACTCGTAATATCCATACCGAGTTCGGAACGCAGTCTTGCAAATATCCTCTGGTTTTACTCGGACCTGATGATATCCGGATCGCAAATCAAGCTTCGAGAATACCCTCGCGCCATTAAGTTGCTCGAATATTTCGCCAATGCGAGGGATCGGGTACTTGTTCTTAATAGTCACCCGGTTTAATTCTCGATAGTCGATGCACATCCTCCTTGTGCCATCTTTCTTCTTGATTAGAAGAACTGGAGCTCCCCAAGATGAATTGTTGCTGCGAATCCAACCCTTCTCAAGCAATTCGGTAACCTGCTTCTTGACTTCTTCCAACTCCACTGGTGCCATTGGATAGTACGCCTTTAAGGTTGGCGCTACGCCAGGAACAAGATCGATCACGAACTCCACATATCGTTTTGGAGGTAAACCCGAGATGTCCTCGAACACGTGTCACGCCCCGCTTCCCAGTATACGGGAAGGAAACGCGACTGGTCCGCTACGTATTTACTCAGAAGCAAATACGCTAAGTGTAACTAAGCGATATAAAAGTAAATACACAAGAGACAAGAGATATAAACTGAACAACAACTTTATTTATTAATATTCTTTTGTACAATGCATGAAAAGGAAATACAACTGAAATAAAGCAATGTCTAAACAATGGTATAACAGAAATGAAAAGTAATGAATGGAAAGTGTACAATGTCTAGAGCACGGGGTCTTCCCTGAACTGGTCCAAGTCTTCAGGAATGGGCTTGTTCTCTGACGAGTCCAAAACACCTGACGATATTCAAAGAAGAAAGAAATAGAATGTCGTCAGCGAATAGGTCGCTCGGTAAGTCCCAAAGATAAGGGAGAAAGAGAATAGACAGAATAAGAAGGTAGCTTTTAAAGTTGTATTATATTGTTGTAATGTTGTGTTAATGCTGTTTTTTGTAGCTTGGTACAGAAGAATGCCAGTGTATACGAGAGGGGTCTCTATATGCTAGAGACCAGGGCAAACGGAATATAGAGTACAAGGCTTCCATAGAAGGCCCGGAACAACGGCAATTGGATTCATATTAGGTGTCTTAAATTTTACTGTCTCGTGCCACTTTTAACACATTCCGTACCAATCTACCCCTTAAACCCCATAGTATTTTGATTGTATTGTTTTGTACTGTAAATTTTATTGATTATATAATTGATTGCTGACCGAAACCATAATATCAGTAAACGGATGTAACCGTAGAATCATGTAAGTGGAACAACTGGAGAACCATGTAAATGGAATGTATATCCATGGTTCGGTTCAGTCAAGCTGTATAGATTGGATTCATGGATTCATGTGTACATATTGAATTTGAAATATTGTAGATTGTAGATTTTACTTGAATCATATTAAAGCTAGATATAATCAGACCCAAACCCGAGTCAGACAATTAGCAAAGTAAATTGAAGTCCTGATTGTTTTTATTAATTTGTCTACATTAGATAAGCAAGCACCCAATTCTCCGGCTCCCTAGGGCTCAAGAGTTTGGTTCTGTTTAAACCTATATTTACTAGGGTCCTTAGGGTAATTTATAGAACTTGATGGTGTTTTATGTAAAAATACTTTTATATACTTTTCAAAATACACCTCAAGTATTTATTATTCGTCTTTTGGGTTATAATGAATATGGATTTTATATTGCGATATTTCTAGTGAAAATATCCTAATTTCATAAATAAAGGTATTTATCTGTAATATTGATTTATTTAGAATTCATGGTATTTTAGTGTAAAATTTATTCTTGTGATTTTTTTAGAAAAAGTGGAATATTTATATCATAACAAAATAGGTATTTTAATGATAAGTATACATATATTTATACAAAAATAATTTTAATATATTTATTATATTCTAAAAATCTTATTTTCTTAAGATGTCGTGCTTTAAATCTTTCGAGACCGAATGCTCCTTGCGGAGATCTGAATCTCGCACTACTAAGCCCGAGGATGTGCGATAACCCGCACCATCCCGAACGGGTTCCCCAAAATGGGTTGTAGCGGCGCTTTGCAAAGATTGTAAAATACTAAATCCTTCAGAAAACGGTTTTATGAAGTAATTGGTATTTATTTGTAAAAATGTCAATTTTTCCGTATTTTAGGTTCTAAGGTCTCCTAAGTCAATTAGACTATTTCTAAATAGTCTAAACGACAAGTTCTGAGATGCCTCAAATCGCCTCTTCACCGCCAATTATGGCCAGGTAAGTACAAGTGAAGAAAGAAGAGATCCGCTCACGAATCACCGTGAGACGGACCTTTTAAAGTTACCTTTCTCACTTGCCTAGCCTAGACACCACAAAGTCAGGTTTAGATAAACGACCGATGTCCACAACTTATCGTATTTTCATAATAAGAGGTATTTATTTAAAATTGTATCAACATTGAATCTTTTGGAAATAGTTTTATTAAGTAAAGGTATTTAAATGAAAATATTGTTTTCTCGTATTCTAAGTTTTCGATGGTATCGTGTTAGGTTGTATGTAAGTGTGTGAGGAGGTGGGTCGTTACCTCGTGATCTACTTTAAATGTATATCAAGTTTGTTGGAGTTAAATGAAGGATTGAAACAATGTGGTATTTAAGTGAAAAATACGATAAATTGAGATAGCTATCATTTCATGTGATGAAACTTGTTCAAATTGTTTGATTAGTGTTTAATAGTTAACATGAGGAAGTTTAAAAAGGATTGTATTAGTGAGAAGTGGAATTTTATAGAAAACCGAATCGGAAATCGGATTTGTTCCGATTCCGTCGGGTTTTGTAAATCCCTATTTTCGAAAAGAAAAGAGAGGTAGAATTTAGGACTTACGGGTTTTAGATTATACAAAGGAGTGAGGGGGAACTAGAGGGATCGCCGATGCGTTGCGTCGTCGCCGGTAGTTCCTAAAACGTTCGCCGGAAGTTCCGCCGGAATTTCGTCATAGCTTCGCTTCGAGCTCATTTTCAAAGTACACAAGATCTCTTGAGAATTTTAGAGAGTTAGCTCAAAGTTTTGGAGTGAGAGGGTAGAGGGTAGGGGTGTATTTATAGGGTTAGGCTAGGGTTAGGGTAGGTGAAAGGTTAAAATGAAAAATGTGATAAAATGTATTAAAAATGTATTAAAAGTGGAGTAATTGGGGTTTTAAAAGTGTTCTGGAAATGGTCTGAGACTAAAATTTTGCAGGTGTGTAGGGAATATGAAAAGACACAACTTTCATGTTGGGGCCGTTGCCGGAATCGGTCGACTCGGCCTTGAACTCGGTCGGAGGACTGAGTCGGCCGAGTCAAAGCCGATTTGGCCGATTCCCGGCCGAATCAGGCGGCCGGGATCCCCCCCGACGGTTCATCTAACCTCTGAAAATGTTACATTTTTGGGTGTAGTGGGGTTTTTTGTGAGATATGCACGTGTAAACTCTCGGTCTTCTAAAGGTTTTTAAAAAAATCAATATTAAAAATAATGTGGTGTATGGGATTTGAACTCTGGTGGCTTGGTTCAGAGGTGTAGGAGCCTGGATAGCTGGCCGCTGTTCACACCATAATATTGCATTATTATATTCCCCATTCTTATTCGTTTTATAAATAAACAGGTGCTTTTGACGCATGTCTGCTACATGTTACAGGTACAGGTTCTTGGAGCGAAAACAATGAAAAGACAATGTAAAAGTGAGACTTTGACCAATAAACAGAAGACTCTTGATCAAGCCTACATAAAGATCAGTTCACAAAGCAAGGTTCAAGACGTCGACATAAAGCCACGATTAAAGTCCACAACAATGTTCACTGGAAAATCTGGAAGAGAACCAGAAGCTAAATTGAGAAAAGATATAAAGAAATAAGAAGATAAAAAGTACCAAAGCCAGACCACAAAATTGTGCAGCCCAACTCCAACATTTGGCCGCGGAATCGCGACCAAACCATGCCTCAGGCCGCGGTTCCGCGGCAGGGTAGTGCAATCAGGAGAAAATATTTTTACCATATTTTTGTGGCGGCGTTGACTGGTCTTTATAGGGCTATATTTGTAAATGTAGACACGCGGGTCAATTTGTAACCTAGGGTTTCCTATTCTCTATAAATAGGAACTCTAATCATTGTAATTTCTTATGTCTCCTTTTAATAATAAATTCAGATCTCTTTATGGAGAGCATCGGTGTTTTCTTTTCAATTCATGGATTCAGATCTGACAAACCTGCGTTGATGATTGGAGAGATGCTTCTGTAAGTAGATTTAATTCCTTACTCTAGTTTAGATTTCAATTCTTTGCCCTAGGTAGATTTAATTTCTTGCCGTAGATAAATTGTTTAGAGTTAGCTTTGGGGAAGGATTTTGAGAGATGAGATCTCTCATCCCTTTTTTACCCATAATATATTTTCAATAGGACTCCATGCATACACGCACACACCGCGCCCTATGGCACCCTATCCCTCGAGGTAGCGGTGACACCGTAGTATAAAAGCCCGGTTGCGCGCGTTTCCATGGAGGTTAGGGTAAGGATCTCTAAAGGAAGGACAAGAACCTAGAGGAAGGAACACCTTCCCGAATGGATCTAATCCCCTTTATTGATAATTATCATAACTCCTCTTAGATCTTCATTCGGGTATAGAAAGCATTGAGATTCACTTGCATTTCCAAACCATCCCTAAACCTAACCCTAACAAGACTAGATCTAGGTAATCGTAGTATAGAATAATTTAGGTTTTTAGATTTAATAATCACTCCGAACACCCTTCGGAATTAACTCGTAAGAGCGATTAGGAAATTCACAAAATCCCCGTGGACCGACCCGTACTCACCGGCTAGCTGCAAAGCGACGCCGTTCTTGATTGCGGTTATAGATAATAGTTTTTGAGACACAAATCAAATGGCGCCGTTGCCGGGTATGGCGTAGAAATTTCCTTTTTGCAATTTCGGGTTAATCTTAATAAAATTTAAAAAAATCAAAAAAATCTGAAAAATCATAAAAAAATATAAAAATATTTCATCTGTTATTTTTGGAAGGGATACTTTGTTGTTTGAATTTTTGCAGGATATACAAAATCGGATCTGAAAATTTCCAGAAAGCGAAACAGAAAACGGGATATCGGAACAGAAGAGATTTTAAACAACAGAACAGCATAAAAAAATTGGAGTCTCGAACCGCCCACCTCACCGCCCTTCCGCGGCCAAAACCTGCATTAGGCCGCGGAATCGCGGCCGCCTTGTCGAATCAGAGCGTCAAAAAAATTCTTGGGACTCGAGCCAGCAAACTGACCGCGGAAATGCCGCGGGAGGTGGCTTCAGACCGCGGGAACGCGGCATCTTGATGACTTTAGCTCTTGAAAATTGCATTGTAAGTCTCCTCTGTTCCTCTTCTGTAATTTTTGAAATATCTTTTCTCAAAATTCCTGCAGGATTCCGTGCGCTATAAAAATATTTCCCCTTCTAAATAACAATTTTGTGTAGGATTTTTGCGTCTCGTTTAAAATAGAAATTGATTGCAAGTAATATTTTTCTGTTGCATATCTTTTCTCGAAAATCTTTTTGCAACAAAATTTTTCCAAATAAAGATGAAATGGAAAAGGAAAATCTTTTATAGAAACTTGCAAATTGTTTGACGCAAATAAATCCTTGCACCACCACAAACTTTCTTTCTTTCCCCCTTTCTTCCAACATGGGTACCCCACATAATAAATCACTTGCCGAACTTTGGTATCCCGAACCTAATTTTGCGTCGTATGTCAATTTGTTCGGTCAATTTAAAGACGATCCCTCCTTGCCAAAAATATCTTTGAAAGATCAAATAGATGCGTCTAGGAGAAACAGTTTGACTTTTCAACCCACTTTGTGTCAACCAAGTCAACCTTTACCACTTCCATATGTTGATACCTCTTTTTCAAGTCCTTCTGTCACTCCTAAGCCGATGTCCATTGCTGAGCATATTGCTCAATCTCGCAGTCCATCTTTCACCCCTCTCCACTCATCTAGTTCTAGGGATCCACACGACTATTCACCTTTTTATCCATATGTTGATCCTACCCCTGTCCAATCACCCACTTCCTACCAGTCCTACCCGACCTTCCCACCTTCACTAGACATTGATTCTACACAGCCATTAGGGAGTTTCACATATCCAACCAATTTTGAATATTTTACCGAAACCCCCTTACCACCCAAGTCTAGTTTGGAAGAGTCGTTGGAGGCATATATAGCAGCAACAAACAAAATGACTAGGAATGTGGAAGCGTCCGTGGCCGTCCTTATGCAACCTACTGAACAGGTAGTTAGTTTCCCGCTAGCTCAAAAATTTTCAATGTATAAGGAGGCGGTTGGACAGAGTGAGAATGTGAGAGGATTTCAAAATCAAACCTACCCTTACCCAATTGAAGCCCACAACTCCAGTTTTCCATCGAATGTCCTAAATGATTCACTAGTTCAAAATAAAAATGAGTTGTGTGATTTTGTAGTGTTTGATTTGCCAAATTGTAAAGAACCCCTTTCGAGTGAAACCACACTTAATCCTTTCGATCTTTACACCTCCCATCTAGAACCTAAATCGATAAATATTCATGCTTTTGATGAGGTGTCGAAGAAAATTGATTTTCACTTGATTGAGGATATAGACACCGGGAATATTTCGGATGATGAACCTGTCGATTTAATTGAAATTTTATGTTCAAATCATCATACCGAGTTATTAAATGTTTCTCCCGAATCTCATATGCGTCTGGATTTTGATGATAATGGCATGGATGAGTTGAATTTTTAGGAAAATTATAAGGATAGTATTGAGGAGAGTTTTGAGGATAATATTGAGGTTGAACCATTTTTGTTTAATGTGTCGGATTTTCCAATTCAGCCTCCTGAACCTTTGACTGTTATATCACCCTCCCTCCTTCCTGTCGTTCCGACCGTACAAGAGACCGTTACGCCTTCATCTCCAATACCAAGTTCGGCGTACCCATGTTTTCTTACGAATCTTGAAGGATTTGACCCCATTTCACGACGGGTTGATAGCTTAGCGCAATCGCTTTTAACACATCAGTCATCATAAATTGCGCTAATTTATGCACTCGATTTACACCCTCAAGATCGCGCGACCCTTCTTTCTCCTTTCCGCCATTCTGCTCCTCCACCGAGACCATATTCTACCATTCTTCTTTCCACATGGTCTCGCGTGTTTCTCATTTCTTTCTTCTACACCCCATTATTTCACCAACTTAGCCATTACCATGATAAGATTTTTGAATGGTTGGTGCTAACCTTTGGCTTGTGTAAGGCCAAGCTTAAGTTTGGAGGGAACCTTGTTGTATATATGTATATATTTTTTGTTTTCTTTTTCTATAAAATAAAAAAAAATAAAAATTTCAAAACATTAAAAATATAAAAAAATTTATAAATAAATAAACAGGGGAGTGCCGGTATTTTTGACCCTCTTGGTGTAGCATGACAGTGAGGACACTGTCAAGTTCAAGTTTGGGGATATGCTCAGTACTTCTTCTTCCTTCGCATTCATATGTACATTTTGCATTTGCATACTTATTTGAAAACCCATAAAAATTGAAAAATTTCAAAAATTATAAAAATTATTGTATTCAATTTTGGCTAATTGACTTGAGTTTGATGAATGGGTCAACTGGCTAGGAACAAATAGATTTTAGACGTAGTAAATTAAAAACCCTAAAAATAACCTTCCTTAAAGTTTAACAGTAGAAAGTATATGTCTTTGTAGTTTATTTTGAAATAGGCTAATTTTGGGTTCACTTCTTGGGCTAAGTCGAAACAAAGGAAAAGTATTGATGTTCTTATTAGAGTATAAGTTTGAAAAATAGTTCCTAGCTTAAGTCTAGATTCTGAAAATGTATACCCTACAAATTGCACAATCACGCACCTTGAAACTTAGAATAGTAGAAGAGACCTTGAAATACTCTTGTCTAATGTCCTTAGTACGAAGAAAATGAAAATGTTATATAAGTGTGAATAAAGAAAAAAAATGGACACTGGTTTTTGTGATTACTTAAGGCTGTAAAAGTAGAAAAATATTTAGCGAGGGTGCTTCATCACCTAGTGCCTTAGACCAACTGGTTTGGGAGTCACTGCTAAAAGCCTTGGGTGTTGCAAGACTAGGAATTACGTTTTAAAGTGCAAACGCATTTTGTAATCGGTCGTTGGTACCTCAAGAAATATTAACGATCGCATGAAGGATGTGTAAGCAAAATTCATTTAAATTCACCAACTAATTAGTACTTTGGACAACGGACAAGGGTATGATTGCTTGATTTGAATTTCCAAGTGTAGGGGCGACTTATACACACACGTAGGGATATGTGATTGGAATTTAGATGAGAGAGAGGAGTGAAGAATAGAACTTGTATCTTTAGTAGAGTTGATAGAAATTCTTAAGTGGAGATGAAACCCTAGAAGGAAAAATTAAGAAATGCCGAAAGCTAAGTAAGTCTATAGAACATATATAATCTTAAGTTAAATGATGAGAAAGTGTGTAGAATATGGGTGGATAATTTACGAGTTGAAGATAATAGAATTACTTGTTAAAAGACCTAATTGAAGAATTAAAGTTAATGGGCCAAATTGATAGGATTTTGTGGGTAGTATCCGCTGAAAACCCTCAGGAGACAACACTCCTCCTACTAGGGACACCTAGAGGTTTAACGGCTTATTGCACGTGCTCAGTGCAATCGCGTTTCCCTGCGAAAGTGAGGTTAGGATTTTAGTGAATAAAAATAAGTTTGCTCGAGGACGAGCAAAAGATAAGTTTGGGGGTATTTGTTCACACCATAAAATTGCATTATTATATTCCCCATTCTTATTCGTTTTATAAATAAACATGTGCTTTTGACGCATGTCTGCTACATGTTACAGGTACAGGTTCTTGGAGCGAAAACAGTGAAAACAATGAAAAGACAATGTAAAAGTGAGACTTTGACCAATAAACAGAAGACTCTTGATCAAGCCTACATAAAGATCAGTTCACAAAGCAGGGTTCAAGACGTCGACACAAAGCCACGATTAAAGTCCACAACAATGTTCACTGGAAAATCTGGAAGAGAACCAGAAGCTAAATTGAGAAAAGATATAAAGAAATAAGAAGATAAAAAGTACCAGAGCCAGACCACAAAATTGTGCAGCCCAACTCCAACATTTGGCCGCGGAACCGCGGCCAAACCATGCCTCAGGCCGCGGTTCCGCGGCAGGGTAGTGCAATCAGGAGAAAATATTTTTACCATATTTTTGTGGCGGCGTTGACTGGTCTTTATAGGGTTATATTTGTAAATGTAGACATGCGGGTCAATTTGTAACCTAGGGTTTCCTATTCTCTATAAATAGGAACTCTAATCATTGTAATTTCTTATGCCTCCTTTTAATAATAAATTCAGATCTCTTTATGGAGAGCATCGGTGTTTTCTTTTCAATTCATGGATTCAGATCTGACAAACCTGCATTGATGATTGGAGAGATGCATCTGTAAGTAGATTTAATTCCTTGCTCTAGTTTAGATTTCAATTCTTTGCCCTAGGTAGATTTAATTTCTTGCCGTAGATAAATTGTTTAGAGTTAGCTTTGGGGAAGGATTTTGAGAGATGAGATCTCTCATCTCTTTCTTACCCATAATATATTTTCAATAGGACTCCATGCATACACGCACACACCGCGCCCTACGGCACCCTATCCCTCGAGGTAGCGGTGACACCGTAGTATAAAAGCCCGGTTGCGCACGTTTTCCATGGAGGTTAGGGTAAGGATCTCTAAAGGAAGGACAAGAACCTAGAGGAAGGAACACCTTCCCGAATGGATCTAATCCCCTTTATTGATAATTACCATAACTCCTCTTAGATCTTCATTCGGGTATAGAAAGCGTTGAGATTCACTTGCATTTCCAAACCATCCCTAAACCTAACCCTAACAAGACTAGATCTAGGTAATCGTAGTATAGAATAATTTAGGTTTTTAGATTAAATAATCACTCCGAACACCCTTCGGAATTAACTCGTAAGAGCGATTAGGAAATTCATAAAATCCCTGTGGACCGACCCGTACTCACCGGCTAGTTGCAAAGCGACGCCGTTCTTGATTGCGGTTATAGATAATAGTTTTTGAGACACAAATCAGCTGCTCCGGGTAGTTGGTGGGTGTGTGAGTTGAGTTGCTATTGTAAGGACATTTTCCAATCCCGTGGTTGGATGCGCCACAAATTAGACACAGGCCTTTTGCGCGCCTACAATCCTTCCACAAGTGTCCCTTTCTTCTGCAGTAGTAGCAGAAATCTGGACTCGACTGGTTATTGGTTTCTTCTGATCTCCTGGGTCCAAACGATGACCTGGAAGAGGCTCCTCCTGCTATTTGAGTGGCAGGGCGTTTCAAACCGGCAGATGGGGTCTGCCCTTCGCCTTTATCACTACCTCATAACTGCGGGCAGCTTCCAAAGCATCTTCATGTGTCGGAAATTTCCTTATGGCTAGTGCAGCCTGGATTTCCGTGTCCAAACCTTATTGAAATCGATGGGCTCTGATCTCATCCGTCGGTATCAGATGTGCCGCAAATCTGTTACGGTATTGTGTTAGCTGTGTAGCATGTGATATTAAAAATTTGAAATACTGTGACATATCTTACCGACTTAGCATGGTGAACTCAACGTCATACTCATCTACTGACTTGTCCCACATCGAACCTTGTTGTAGATGAATGAACCGTTGTTCCATGGCAAACCTGGCAGTCATAGGAAAGTACTTTGCGTCGAACTTATCGCGAAAAGTCTTCCATTCAATGGGCTGATCAAGACGGCTTTCTTCCGTCTTCCACCAGTTCAGTGCATTTTCCGTGAGTTGCAGCTTTGCAACTCGGACCCAAGCTATCTCTGGCTTTGTGCCCATTTCTCTATGCTTTGTGCCCATTTCTCAGCTTCAAGTGGGCTTCCCTTTCCGGAGAACTGCTTGGGATGTAAAGCCCTGAATTGCTTTACCCCAAGTGCGTCAGTCTCGGAACAGTTCAGGAGTTGTTGTTGTCCCTCAAGGAGGCTGCGGATCACCTCAAGCAGAACCGTTTGCTCGTTGAGTGGAGCAGGAACGACAGGTGTGATTGGTAGTGGAGGTGGAGTGTTGTTGAAATTGGTGCTGGTGTTGTTTGGGGAATTCATAACCTTGAATGAAAAACTTAGGTTAGGACAGATTCAAAATATATGATTCAAAGAATATGAAATGATAAGATTCAAGAAACATGATTGTAAAGAATGTTTTAGTTGCTGGTTCTTGTGTTATATTGCTTAGGTTGTTCACGCAGAACAGAATTGCATGGCAGTGTTCCATACAACTCTGACCTGCATGAGCCACCAACAAAACCTGTCACGCCCCACTTCCCAGTATACGGGAAGGGAACGCGACTGGTCCGCTACGTATTTACTCAGAAACAAATATGCTAAGCGTAACTAAGCAATATAAAAGTAAATACACAAGAGACAAGAGATATAAACTGAACAGCAACTTTATTTATTAACATTCTTTTGTACAATGCATGGAAATGAAATACAACTGAAATAAAGCAATGCCTATAAAATGGTATAACAGAAATGAAAAGTACTGAATGGAAAGTGTACAATGTCTAGAGCTCGGGGTCTTCACTGAACTGGTCCAAGTCTTCAGCAGTGGGCTTGTTCTCTGACGAGTCTAAAACACCTGACGACATTCAAAGAATAAAGAAATAGAATGTCGTCAACGAATAAGTCGCTCGGTAAGTCCCAAAGATAAGGGAGAAAGAGAATAGACAGAATAAGAAGGTAGCTTTTAAAGTTTTATTATATTATTGTAATGTTGTGTTAACGCTGTTGTTTGTAACTTGGCAAAGAAGAATGCCAGTGTATACGAGAGGGGTCTCTATATGCTAGAGACCAGGGCAAACGGAATATAGAGTACAAGTCTTCGTTAGAAGGCCCGGAACAACGGCACTTGGATTCATGTTAGGTGTCTTAAATCTTACCGTCTCGTGCCACTTTTAACACCTTCCGTACCAATCTACCCCTTAAACGCCATAGTGTTTTGATTATATTGTTTTGTACTGTAAATTGTATTGATTGTATAATTGATTGACTGTCCGAAACCATGTGTCACGCCCCGCTTCCCAAAAGAAGGAGAAGGAAGACGTGGAAAGGTCCGCAACCTAACTGTATTGAAGGTGGTCTATTGAATACAGTTACGTTAAGCGTATAAAT
The DNA here is from genome assembly GCA_030015575.1 of Agapanthus africanus. NCBI lineage: Eukaryota > Viridiplantae > Streptophyta > Magnoliopsida > Asparagales > Amaryllidaceae > Agapanthus > Agapanthus africanus. The sequence goes on from CM057350.1 coordinate 29,062,708, forward strand.
ATTTAATATGCAGGATGTGTACCAAAACAAAAATAATTAAAGCGAAAGGCATTTTATTTCCTTTAACCAAACTTTATTACATCCCAACAGAAATAGTAAAATAAACAAAGTAGTTTAATTTACATCAAAGGAGAAACAAAAGCCCTAAACATGTGGGCAACAACAAAAATTAAAACTATCTAATCTTCCATTGTCCTGTCTGCATAATCTTCATAAGTTGACTTCACACCTTGATCTTCGCTGTAATACTCATTCTTATCTGACGGACATTCCAAAGATAGAGAAAGAAAATGAAGTTCCGTCAGCGAGTTATACTCGGGTAGGATTGCCTCATAAGATAGTAAAGGTATAGAAACGAACGGGTGTATATGATGTATGCAACGTAAAGTAGGGGTGTAAATGTTTGAAATGCATAAATTTAAGATGTTTTGAGTAGAGGTATATATGAGCATGTGTATGTTGTAAGTTATATGTAGATGAAGGTAATAGTATGTATTAGTTTGTTAAACAAGGATCCCGATACTCGTGATTATTCCGTTGTGGCCACAGAACAACAACTGGGAAAGTGAAATATACCGTTTCACTTCCCGGGATCATGATCGAGTAGCAGGGGAATCCGAGTTCCGAATTATCCTTGCCTAATCAAACTACCCATCCTTGTGGTTCAGTATAAAGGTTCGGAAGAATTAGAGTTAGTGCGTATACTTCTAGGCATGGAATTTCCACATTGTATAGTCGCCCATATATTGGACTGTTCACCCGGAATATCGGGATCTTCATATTTATATAGTCGCCCATATACTGGACTGTTCACCCGGAATATCGGGATCTTCATATTTATATAGTCGCCCATATACTGGACTGTTCACCCGGAATATCGGGATCTTCATATTTATATAGTCGCCCATATACTGGACTGTTCACCCGGAATATCGGGATTTTCATATTTATAGTCGCTCATATATTGGACTGTTCATCCGGAATATCGGAATCTTCATATTTGTATAGTCGCCCATATATTGGACTGGTCACCCTGCCTGCAGGGATCTTCATAAAGTATTCCATACCTAGGTCCGCACATTCTAACCCTAACCGTATCATGTTTTGTATATGTCATGTTGTCATAAACTGGAAATTTTAGAAAGTGTATTGATCTCGTTTAATATGGCCTTCCACAACCACTCGTTTTATTTTCTAGAATTTATAAAGTACTTCGTGTCCTTTAGAGAAAGCTTAGTTAAAATAATAAGGTTTAAATATCTTTTATTACTTCTAAGAAAACCATGATATTTGGGATATTTATTAATTTGGAAAAGCATAATGTTTTACAGAAAATATCCTTTTGATAAAAGGTTGTGGTGTTTATTTGAAAATCTTTTACAAGAGGTTTTTATTTAAAAATCTAGACTGCTCCTAATATTCCAAAGGACAAGTTATGAGGTCCTCAAATCGCCTCTTCACCGCCAATTACGGCTAGGTAAGTGCCAGGTGAGTGAGAGGCTCTCCACTACAAGTAGTGGCCCTAATTAAGTAACCACTCGTCTTAGACACACTGGCTAGACACCACAGAGTCTGGTTTAGATAAACGATCGATGCCTACAACCTTTCCTTTGTTCTAGATTAGTGTTATCTTAAAATTACCTTTTAAAAGATACCAAATATTCCCTTTTTAAAAAAGATATCGTTTAATTAAATTTAATATTTTCTTCTTAAAAAGTTGAGGAGGTTTTAAAAATATTTGTAAGTAAAATATACGTATATTGTATCTAAAATATTTATTTTACATATCCTTATTTCTTATAGGTATTTTAAACAAATATAATATTTAAATTAAACGAGGGTATCTTGTGGAAGTAACCTATTTCGAGATCATTTTTATAGTATGGGTATGTCAGAGGTGAAAATGACAATTCATGAGTTACATCAGATTCCAGGTATTATGGGTGTGCAATATACTTCTATATACAGAGAAAATTTAAACAGCGTTTTAAAAATATGTGTTAACATTATTATAATTGGGGGTACAAGGAATGGTATGCACAAATATAATAATAACATTTTAAATGGGGGTTGATGATTAGAAGTTGGAACTAGGTTATTGAGGTGGAAGAAGGTGACAGGAAAAGGAGAGAGGGGCGGATCCTACCTTTTGTTTGAGTCGAATGCCGAAGGGTTGGAAACGTAGTCTCATACTAAATCCTCAATAGCTCCGCGTCCCGATTTTTCCTCTGCGATTGGATGGAGCTGTAGCGTCGGTGTCGTTGATACGAAGGCACCGGTATTTTTTTCAGAATTTTTGGAGTTCTGAGGTGTGAGAAATTTAGGTTTGAAAGTGTCTATTTATAGCGTTTTCACCAACCATAAAAATCCAAAATTTCCGTTAAAATATACACGAAAATCTGCGTCCCAATCATTTGCGAATCATTCGTTAATGATCAACCGCCGCCGCCTCTTAGCTCAGCCGTTGGATTAAGATCAACGGCTGAGATCGCGCCGCCCTAATCATCAGATCATGATTGCGCCTGCCGCCATTAATTCGTGGCCGTTGGATCTGCATCCAACGGCCCAGAATGCGTCGCTGCCGCGCCACGTGTCACCACGCGATTCGTCCACAGCCGTGGGTGAGGATCACGCGCTTTCGCGTGGTCCCCACCACGTGGGCGCCGTCAGAGAACTCTGGGCCGTTGGATCTTGGATCCAACGGTCCAGGTTAAAAGGTTTTTAAAAAATTTAAAATAAAAATAAATAAAACAGCAGATTATTTAAAATATTGATTTGGTTTTGGAAAAATTTGTTAAAAATAGTTAAAAATACGGGAAAATTATGGAAAAATTCCAGAAAATATATTTTATTATTATCTTTAATATAAAAATAGTTTTGGGCTAAAACTAAGTAATATAACCGTTCCTATGGTTTTAGCTAGTTACTAAAATTATAGAATATCTAGTTTATCCTTTAAAATATTTTTTTATTACGAATTAATTACTTTTATTGATAAGAAAAATATGTAGATTATTTTAAGGTATTATAAAATCTTTCTAAAACATTTTAAGCCTATAAAAATAATAAATAGATTTTAGAAATTTCCTTTAATCATATTTACTGCTTTAAAAATTATTAACACTACTTTAAAAATTATTATTATATAAAAGAAACACGTAAATAATTATTTGATAGTAGAAATATAAATAAAATATATTTTATTAGGTATTAGAAAACATGGTCGTTACAATCTACCCTCCTTAAAATAATTTCGTTCTCGAAATTTTAGAAGGTAGGTCAAGGAAAGAAAGAAATCACTAAAAAGAGATTATCGCGGTTAAATATTTTGGTCTCGCACTCTCATCCCGTTTCCTTACTTCCGTGTATGTCTGCCTAGTAGTTCTTCCTTCATACAGCTCTAGCCAGCTGGATTGTCTTGTCGCTCAAGGTTTCATCCTTCTAGTATTCTGACCGGTTGCTGCTCATAGGTTATGCTTACCTTTTTGTGATCTCGGAATGATCAAAGTATGGCTAGGGTTTCCTCCAACGAAAGTAGAAAAAGTAGGCTATACATAAACCCACTGTCTCCTTCCAAGATGTTAAACGGAAAATGGGTCGTGGGCTGAGCTTTCCTCGCTCGCTGCATTGTATCACCATCTCCACCTTTTTCTACTTATTATCTTACAAATTCTCCATCTTCAGGGTCTTCCCAACCGATCGGCACTTCTCCTATATGAGACTTGACCCCTCTCATCCGCTTCATGTGTTTCAACCATCCGTGTTCCCATGTTCTCCTTAGAGTAGTGTTTCTATATCTTCAAGACGAAAATTTACCATCGTCAGTTCTGATTATAGATAGGAATAGTTGCATTCACAAATCGTTAGTTGTCTTGACGCATATGCAACTATATTGCCGCGCTGATACATTACCAAGTCACTCCTCCGAAAATCGTTGTGGATGTTTAAACTTCTGGGTTTGAATGGTTGTGATAGTTACGATCTACCCTCCTTAGAATAATTTCATACTTGAAATTTTCAAAAGAGTAGCCACTACTAGGTACGGAAATCAGTAACGCTACCAGGAATCCTCTTTGCTACATGTGTCGCTTCCGCGAGTTGGTCTATCACTTGATGCATGGAAAGTCTTGAAGGGTTAGGTATAAGGAATTGGAAATTATAAAATTGGTAGTTGTTTCCGGATGGAAAAGTTTGGAAGTTGAAGAAAAGATATGAATTGATGGAAAACATGAGAGCTATAAAGGCAACTAGTCGAAATTACGGAAACTAGGGGAATTATGGTGAGTCCAACTAAGAATTGCATTGAAAGATAAATAAGAATGGTATCGGAAGAAAGGTTGCGAAAAGAAAGAGTACCTCTGTTGTCTTTCCACACGGCATCAGTCTTCTCGGCCGTCATGGTGAAGGTCTGACGTTTGGGTCCATTCCTTTGCGCTTGCTGAAAAACACGCTCCTGTGATGGCAAGGGTGGTCCTTTTGGTGTTGCCCTTTGACCGGTTGGTTTAGTGGCGGAAAGTGGCCGGTTTCCTTGTGTTGGTGCTCCATAATTAGCCGGCTTGTTGACGGGGCCTGATTTTCTCCCTCTTTGAGGACAGTCCCCAATGGCATGATCCGGAGACCCACAGACTATGCAAAGTTTGTTCAAAATGCGACAGTCTCTCATGTGGTGTCCGGTTCTACCACAATGGTTGCATGTAACGGCTGGTTTTCCGAAGATAGTTGGTCCTGCTGGTCTCTGGGGTTGTGATCTCCCGTTGAATCTGGAAGATGATCCCTCAAGAATTTGATTGGCTGGTCTCTTAATGCCAGATAAACGATCATCCTTCCTTATCTGTCTCTGAAGGTCTTCAAAGTTTCGTGTCGCCTCTAAAATTTCATCATAAGTTGATAAGGTAGCAGAAGACATGGAGGACTGTGTCTTCAGGTCCAATCCTTGTCGGAATCTCTTAGCATAAAGTTCTGAGGTTGCCACCAGATGATGCGTGAACCGACTTAAACTTGTGAACTCCGAAGCGTACTCGTCCACCGACTTATCCTACATACTCCCTTGTTGGAATTGTACAAACTCCCGTTCCATTTTTAGGTGTGCTACAGCGGGAAAATATTAAGTGTCGAACCGTCGTTTGAATGTTTCCCAGTCGACGGGCTCTTTCAGCCTGCTTTCCTCGGCCTCCTACCATATTCGGGCATTATCAGTGAGTTGTAGTTTGGCAATGTTCACCCACGCGTCCTTCGGAATTTGGGCGGCACTGAGATCATTGACTATTCCCTTAAGCCATTCTTCAACTTCAAAAGGAGTTTCTTTGCTTGAAAAAGTCTTAGGATGGAGTGTTCTGAACTGTTTCACTCCCACCGCTCCTTGAGGAACTGGGACCAGTGCCTGCTTAAAAACTTCTGCTTGTTGCTGCCTACTCTCGCGCAGCTCTTGATGCAGGGCAGCCGCCTGCTGTTGCTGTTGCTCCAGTAGTCCTTGCAGCATTTGTAGCATTGCTGCGTGATGAGCAGTGGCTTCATTGTCTCCGTTTCCCCTTCGGTTGCGGTGATGGTGTCGTCCATCCATCGATGATCTGAATCAGAATGGGCTGAGGTGAGACAAGATAACTTGCATGAAAGAACAACAATTAATGCAAGGGAGAGACTAAGAAGAGCAAGAGACACAAGAGAGATTATTGCTCGAAACTAAGATTTTATTATCCAACTTCAATATGGAGAGTACAACCGAAAAGTAAGGACATGCCCTTAATGTTCTTACATCGTTTTATTCGGCCAAAGAAAAGGGAAAGACTTATTAATCTCGATTACGGGAGTTCAACAAGTGGTGATAGGTCCTCGATCTAAGAAAAGTACGACCATTACCACGGTGCCTTGTGGGGACAACCGCTTGAGATTCTACGACTTCGTCTTCTGAATCTTCAGATGTAGCTTCAAAGTAATATCGGACATGTCATCCTCATTGGAAAGATTTGCCATGACCAGAAGGAAAGGTCATGGTCAGGGTACAAAATGTCAAGGAAGGGACAAGGGACATAGGAAAACTATGATATCGGTATAGATGGATGGGATTCACAAATATAATAAGTCAGTTAACGGTTTCATTTTAGTACACAAGAGGACCTACATGGGCCACCACAAAAACCTGTCACGCCCCGCTTCCCAAAAGAAGGATAAGGAAGACGTGGCAAGGTCCGCAACCTAACTGTATTGAAGGTGGTCTATTCAATACAGTTACATTAAGCGTATAAATATTTAATATGCAGGATGTGTACCAAAACAAAAATAATTAAAGCGAAAGGAATTTTATTTCCATTAACCAAACTTTATTACATCCCAAAAGAAATAGTAAAATAAACAAAGTAGTTTAATTTACATCAAAGGAGAAACAAAAGCCCTAAACATGTGGGCAACAACAAAAATTAAAACTATCTAATCTTCCATTGTCCTGTCTGCATAATCTTCATAAGTTGACTTCACACCTTGATCTTCGCTGTAATACTCATTCTTATCTGACGGGCATTCCAAAGATAGAGAAAGAAAAGGAAGTTCCGTCAGTGAGTTATACTCGGGTAGGATTGCCTCATAAGATAGTAAAGGTATAGAAACGAACATGTGTATATGATGTATGCAACGTAAAGTAGGGGTGTAAATGTTTGAAATGCATAAATTTAAGATGTTTTGAGTAGAGGTATATATGAGCATGTGTATGTTGTAAGTTATATGTAGATGAAGGTAATAGTATGTATTAGTTTGTTAAACAAGGGTCCCGATACTCATGATTATTCCGTTGTGGCCATGGAACAACAACTGGGGAAGTGAAATGTACCGTTTCACTTCCCGGGATCATGATCGAGTAGCAGGGGAATCCGAGTTCCGAATTATCCTTGCCTAATCAAACTACCCATCCCTGTGGTTCAGTATAAAGGTTCGGACGAATTAGAGTTAGTGCGTATACTTCTAGGCATGAAATTTCCACATTGTATAGTCACCCATATATTGGACTGTTCACCCAGAATATCGGGATCTTCATATTTATATAGTCGCCCATATATTGGACTGTTCACCCGGAATATCGGGATCTTCATATTTATAGTCGCCCATATATTGGACTGTTCACCCGAAATATCGGGATCTTCATATTTGTATAGTCGCCCATATATTGGACTGGTCACCCTGCCTGCAGGGATCTTCATAAAGTATTCCATACCTAGGTCCGCGCATTCTAACCCTAACCGTATCATGTTTTGTATATGTCATGTTGTCATAAACTGGAAATTTTAGAAAGTGTATTGATCTCGTTTAATATGGCCTTCCACAACCACTCGTTTTATTTTCTAGAATTTGTAAAGTACTTCGTGTCCTTTAGAGAAAGCTTAGTTAAAATAATAAGGTTTAAATATCTTTTATTACTTCTAAGAAAACCATGATATTTGTGATATTTATTAATTTGGAAAAGCATAATGTTTTACAGAAAATATCCTTTTGATAAAAGGTTGTGGTGTTTATTTGAAAATCTTTTACAAGAGATTTTTATTTAAAAATCTAGACTGCTCCTAATATTCCAAAGGACAAGTTATGAGGTCCTCAAATCGCCTCTTCACCGCCAATTGCGGCCAGGTAAGTGCCAGGTGAGTGGGAGGCTCTCCACTACAAGTAGTGGCCCTAATTAAGTAACCACTCACCTTAGACACACTTGCCTAGACACCACAAAGTCTGGTTTAGATAAACGATCGATGCCTACAACCTTTCCTTTGTTCTAGATTAGTGTTATCTTAAAATTACCTTTTAAAAGATACTAAATATTCCCTTTTTTAAAAAGATATCGTTTAATTAAATTTAATATTTTCTTCTTAAAAAGTTGAGGAGGTTTTAAAAATATTTGTAAGTAAAATATACGTATACTGTATCTAAAATATTTATTTTACATATCCTTATTTCTTATAGGTATTTTAAACAAATATAATATTTAAATTAAACGAGGGTATCTTGTGGAAGTAACCTATTTCGAGATCATTTTTATAGTATGGGTATGTCAGAGGTGAAAATTACAATTCATGAGTTACATCAGATTCTAGATATTATGGGTGTGCAATATACTTCTATGTACAGAGGAAATTTAAGCAGCGTTTTAAAAATATGTGTTAACATTATTATAATTGGGGGTACAAGGAATAGATATGCACAAATATAATAACAACATTTTAAATGGGGGTTGATGATTAGAAGTTGGAACTAGATTATTGAGGTGGAAGAAGGTGACAGGAAAAGGAGAGAGAGGCGGATCCTACCTTTTGTTTGAGTCGGATGCCGAAGGGTTGGAAACGTAGTCTCGTACTAAATCCTCAATAGCTCCGCGTCCCGATTTTTCCCTTGCGATTAGATGGAGCTGTAGCGTCGGCGTCGTCGATATGAAGGCACCGGTATTTTTTTCAGAATTTTTGGAGTTCTGAAGTGTGAGAAATTTAGGTTTGAAGGTGTCTATTTATAGCGTTTTCACCAACCATAAAAGTCCGAAATTTCCGTTAAAATATACACGAAAATCTATGCCCCAATCATTTGCGAATCATTCGTTAATGATCAGCCGCCGCCGCCTCTTATCTCAGCCGTTGGATTAAGATCAACGGCTAAGATCGCACCGCCCTAATCATCAGATGATGATTGCGCTCGCCGCCATTAATTCGTGGCCGTTGGATCTACATCCAACGGCCCAGAACGCGTCGCTGCCGCGCCACGTGTCGCCACGCGATTCGTCCACAGCCGTGGGTGAGGATCATGCGCTTTCGCGTGGTCCCCACCACGTGGGCGCCGTCAGAGAACTCTGGGCCGTTGGATCTTGGATCCAACAGTCCAGGTTAAAAGGTTTTTAAAAAATTTAAAATAAAAATTAATAAAAATAAATAAAACAGCAGATTATTTAAAATAATGATTTGGTTTTGAAAAATTTGTTAAAAATACGGGAAAATTATGGAAAAATTCCAGAAAATATATTTTATTATTATCTTTAATATAAAAATAGTTTTGGGCTAAAACTAAGTAATATAATTGTTCATATGGTTTTAGCTAGTTACTAAAATTATAGAATATCTAGTTTATCCTTTAAAATATTTTTTTTATTATGAATTAATTACTTTTATTGATAATAAAAATATATAGATTATTTTAAGGTATTATAAAATCTTTCTAAAACATTTTAAGCCTATAAAAATAATAAATAGATTTTAGAAATTTCCTTTAATCATATTTACTGCTTTGAAAATTATTAACACTACTTTAAAAATTATTATTATATAAAAGAAACACGTAAATAATTATTTGATAGTAGATATATAAATAAAATATATTTTATTAGGTATTAGAAAACATGGTCGTTACACCATGATATCTGTAAACAGATGTAACCGTAGAATCATGTAAGTGGAATAACTGGAGAACCATGTAAATGGATTGTATATCCATGGTTCGGTTCAGTCAAGCTGTATAGATTGGATTCATGGATTCATGTGTACATATTGAATTTGAAATATTGTAGATTGTAGATTTTACTTGAATCATATTCAAGTCAGATATAATCAGACTCAAACCCGAGTTAGACAATTAGCAAAATAAATTGAAGTCCTGATTGTTTTTATTAATTTGTCTAAATTAGATATGCAAGCACCCAATTCTCCGGCTCCCTGGGGCTCAAGAGATTGGTTCTGCTTAAACCTATGTTTACTAGGGTCTTTAGGGTAATTTATAGAACTTGAGGGTGTTTTATGTAAAAATACTTTTATATACTTTTCAAAATACACCTCAAGTATTTATTATTCGTCTTTAGGGTTGTAATGAATATGCATTTTATATTGCGATATTTCTAGTGAAAATATCCTAGTTTCATAAATAAAGGTATTTTTCTGTAATATTGATTTATTTAAAATTCATGGTATTTTAGTGTAAAATTTATTCTTGTGATTTTTTAGAAAAAGTGGAATATTTATATCATAACAAAATAGGTATTTTAATGATAAGTATATATATATTTATACAAAAATAATTTTAATATATTTATTATATTCTAAAAATCTTATTTTCTTAAGGTGTCGTGCTTTAAATCTTTCGAGACCGAATGCTCTTTGCGGAGGTCTGAATTTCGCACTACTAAGCCCGAGGATGTGCGATAACTCGCACCATCCCGAACGGGTTCCCCAAAATGGGTTGTAGCGGCGCTTTGCAAAGATTGTAAAATACTAAATCCTTCAGAAAACGGTTTTATGAAGTAATTGGTATTTATTTGTAAAAATGTCATTTTTTCCGTATTTTAGGTTCTAGGGTCTCCTAAGTTAACTAGACTATTTCTAAATGGTCTAAACGACAAGTTCTGAGATGCCTCAAATCGCCTCTTCACCGCTAATTATGGCCAGGTAAGTACAAGTGAAGAAAGGAGGGATCCGCTCACGAATCACCGTGAGACGGGCCTTTTAAAGTTACCTTTCTCACTTGCCTAGCCTAGACACCACAAAGTCAGGTTTAGATAAACGACCGATGTCCACAACTTATCGTATTTTCATAATAAGAGGTATTTATTTAAAATTGTATCAACATTGAATCTTTTGGAAATAGTTTTATTAAGTAAAGGTATTTAAATGAAAATATTATTTTCTCGTATTCTAAGTTTTCGATGGTATCGTGTTAGGTTGTATGTAAGTGTGTGAGGAGGTAGGTCGTTACCTCGTGATCTACTTTAAATGTATATCAAGTTTGATGGAGTTAAATGAAGGATTGAAATAATGTGGTATTTAAGTGAAAAATATGATAAATTGAGATAGCTATCATTTCATGTGATGAAACTTGTTCAAATTGTTTGATTAGTGTTTAATAGTTAACATGAGGAAGTTTAAAAAGGATTGTATTAGTGAGAAGTGGAATTTTATAGAAAACCGAATCGGAAATCGGATTTGTTCCGATTCCGTCGGGTTTTGTAAATCCGTATTTTAGAAAAGAAAAGAGAGATAGAATTTAGGATTTACGGGTTTTAGATTATACAAAGGAGTGAGGGGGAACTAGAGGGATCGCCAAATGCGTTGCGTCGTCGCCGGTAGTTCCTAAAACGTTCGCCGGAAGTTCCGCCGGAATTTCGTCGTTGCTTCGCTTCGAGCTCATTTTCAAAGTACAGAAGATCTCTTGAGAATTTTAGAGAGTTGGCTCAGAGTTTTGGAGTGAGAGGGTAGAGGGCCGGGGGTGTATTTATAGGGTTAGGCTAGGGTTATGGTAGGTGAAAGGTTAAAATGAAAAATGTGATTAAATGTATTAAAAATTTATTAAAAGTGGAGTAATTGGGGTTTTAAAAGAGTTTTGGAAATGGTCTGAGACTAAAATTTTGCAGGTGTGTAGGGAATATAAAAAGACACAACTTTCATGTTGGGGCCGTTGCCGGAATCGGCCGACTCGGCCGTGACTCGGCCGTGACTCGGTCGGAGGACTAAGTCGGCCGAGTCAAGGCCGATTTGGCCGATTCCCGGCTGAGTCAGGCGGCCGGGATCCCCCCCGACGGTTCATCTAACCTCTGGAAATGTTACACTTTTAGGTGTAGTGGGGTTTTTGTGAGATATGCACGTGTAAACCCTTGGTCTTCTAAAAGTTTTTAAAAAAATCAATATTAAAAATAATGTGGGGTATGGGATTTGAACTCTGGTGGCTTGGTTCAGCAATGCAAGGTATTACCAATGAGCCGCAAGCTCCTTCTTGTAATTATTGAATTATTTATTACTTAAAAAGAAGTGTAAATACTCCAAATATACATTAAATTTAAACTAATTTCTTGTACACTAAAAATGGAGTTATTACATTCTTATAACTTGTAATTAAAAACAAAATAATTACTTACATCTTGTGCTCAGGCTAAAATACCCCTTTATGGATTTTGAAAAAAATATTTTGAAAAAATTTGTATAGGAAATTTGGGGTTGTTACATTCTACCCTCCTTATAAAAATTTTGTCCTCGAAATTTGTAAAAGGAAAGTGTAACAAACTCAAGGAACGTTTGGTGTCTGGCGTACTTGATAGTGTATAAAAATAACATAGTGATACAAGGGTGATAAAGGCTTACCGGTGTTACCTTGACCTACAGTCTCGGCTTCTACGGCTTCTAATGTGAATGTCTGTCGCCGTGGTACATTCTTTCTAGCTGGAGGCACATTCTGTCTTTGGGGCATGTTTCTCTGCCCTCTAGGCATGTCCCTCATTGTTTGTTGGAATTGGCGAGTTGGCTGTGCAGGTGGTGGAGCAGGTAGTGCATAATGAGGTGCAGGAGCCTGGATAGCTGGCCGCTGCGGGTAGTTGGTGGGTGTGTGAGTTGAGTTGCTATTGTAAGGACATTTCCCAGTCCCGTGGTTGGATGCGCCACAAATTAGACACAGGCCTTTTGCGCGCCTACAGTCCTTCCACAAGTGTCCCTTTCTTCTGCAGTAGTAGCAGAAATCTGGACTCGACTGGTTATTGGTTTCTTCTGGTCTCCTAGGTCCAAATGATGGTCTGGAAGAGGCTCCTCCTGCTATTTGAGTGGCAGGGCGTTTCAAACCGGCAGAATGGGGTCTGCCCCTCGCCTTTATCACTATATCACTACCTCATAACTGCGGGCAGCTTCCAAAGCATTTTCATCAGTCGGAAATTTCCCTGTGGCCAGTGCAGCCTGGATTTCCGTGTCCAAACCTTGTTGAAATTGATCTCATCCGTCGGTATTAGGTGTGCCGCAAATCTGTTACGGTCTTGTGTTAGCTGTGTAGTATGTGATATTAAAAATTTGAAATATTGTGACATATCTTAACGACTTAGCATGGTGAATTCAGCGTCATACTCATCTACTGAGTTGTCCCACATCGAACCTTGTTGTAGATGAATGAACTGTTGTTCCATGGCAAACCTGGCAGTCACAGGGAAGTACTTCGCGTCGAACTTATCACGAAAAGTCTTCCATTCAATGGGCTGATCAAGACGGTTTTCTTCCGCCTTCCACCAGTTCTGTGCATTTTCCGTGAGTTGCAGCTTTGCAACTCGGACCTAAGCTATCTCTGGCACTTGTGCTGCTGCCAGATCATCCTCTATGCTTTGTGCCCATTCCTCAGCTTCAAGTGGGCTTCCCTTCCGGAGAACTGCTTGGGATGTAAAGCCTTGAATTGCTTTACCCCAGGTGCGTCAGTCTTGGAATGGTTCAGGAGTTGTTGTTGTCCCTCAAGGAGGCTGCGGATCGCCTCAAGCAGAACCGTTTGCTCGTTGAGTGGAGCAGGAACGGCAGGTGTGATTGGTAGTGGAGGTGGAGTGTTGTTGAAATTGGTGCTGGTGTTGTTTGGGGAATTCATAATCTTGAATGAAAAACTTAGGTTAGGACATATTCAAAGTATATCAAAGAATATGAAATGATAAGATTCAAGGAACACGATTGTAAAGAATGTTTTAGTTGCTGGTTTTTGTGTTATATTGCTTAGGTTGTTCACGCAGAACAGAATTGCATGGCAGTGTTCCATACAACTCTGACCTGCATGGGCCACCAACAAAACCTGTCACGCCCCGCTTCCCAGTATACGGGAAGGGAACGCGACTAGTCCGCTACGTATTTACTCAGAAGCAAATACGCTAAGCGTAACTAAGCAATATAAAAGTAAATACACAAGAGACAAGAGATATAAACTGAACAGCAACTTTATTTATTAACATTTTTTTGTACAATGCATGAAAAGGAAATACAACTGAAATAAAGTAATGCCTAAACAATGGTATAACAGAAATGAAAAGTACTGAATGGAAAGTGTACAATGTCTAGAGCTCGAGGTCTTCACTGAACTGGTCCAAGTCTTCAGCAGTGGGCTTGTTCTCTGACGAGTCCAGAACACCTGACGATATTCAAAGAAGAAAGAAATAGAATGTCGTCAGCGAATAGGTCGCTCGGTAAGTCCCAAAGATAAGGGAGAAAGAGAATAGACAGAATCAGAAGGTAGCTTTTAAAGTTGTATTATATTGTTGTAATGTTGTGTTAACACTGTTGTATGTAGCTTGGTACAGAAGAATGCCAGTGTATACGAGAGGGGTCTCTATATGCTAGAGACCAGGGTAAACGGAATATAGAGTACAAGGCTCCGTTAGAAGGCCCGGAACAACGGCAATTGGATTCATGTTAGGTGTCTTAAATCTTACCGTCTCGTGCCACTTTTTACACCTTCCGTACCAATCTACCCCTTAAACCCTGTAGTATTTTGATTGTATTGTTTTGTACTGTAAATTGTATTGATTGTATAATTGATTGACTGACCAAAATCATGATATCAGTAAACGGATGTAACCGTAGAATCATGTAAGTGGAATAACTGGAGAACGATGTAAATGGAATGTATATCCATGGTTTGGTTCAGTCAAGCTGTATAGACTGGATTCATGGATTCATGTGTACATATTGAATTTGAAATATTGTAGATTGTAGATTTTACTTGAATCAAATTCAAGTCAGATATAATCAGATTCAAACCCGAGTTAGACAATTAGCAAAGTAAGTTGAAGTCCTGATTGTTTTTATTAATTTGTCTACATTAGATAGGCAAGCACCCAATTCTCCGGCTCTCTGGGGCTCAAGAGATTGGTTCTGTTTAAACCTATGTTTACTAGGGTCCTTAGGGTAATTTATAGAACTTGAGGGTGTTTTATGTAAACATACTTTTATATACTTTTCAAAATACACCTCAAGTATTTATTATTCGTCTTTAGGGTTGTAATAAATATGCATTTTATATTGCGATATTTCTAGTGAAAATATCCTAGTTTCATAAATAAAGGTATTTATCTATAATATTGATTTATTTAGAATTCATGGTATTTTAGTGTAAAATTTATTCTTGTGGTTTTTTTAGAAAAGGTGGAATATTTATATCATAACAAAATAGGTATTTTAATGATAAGTATACATACATTTATACAAAAATAATTTTAATATATTTATTATATTTTAAAAATCTCATTTTCTTAAGATGTCGTGCTTTAAATCTTTCGAGACCGAATGCTCTTTGCGGAGGTCTGAATTTCGCACTACTAAGCCCGAGGATGTGTGATAACCCGTACCATCCCGAACGGGTTCCCCAAAATGGGTTGTAGCGGCGCTTTGCAAAGATTGTAAAATACTAAATCCTTTAGAAAACGGTTTTATGAAGTAATTGGTATTTATTTGTAAAAATGTCAATTTTTCCGTATTTTAGGTTCTAGGGTCTCCTAAGTCAACTAGACTATTTCTAAATGGTCTAAACGACAAGTTCTGAGATTCCTCAAATCGCCTCTTCACCGCCAATTGTGGCCAGGTAAGTACAAGTGAAGAAAAAAGAGATCCGCTTACGAATCACCGTGAGACGGACCTTTTAAAGTTACCTTTCTCACTTGCCTAGCCTAGACACCACAAAGTCAGGTTTAGATAAACGACCGATGTCCACAACTTATCGTATTTTCATAATAAGAGGTATTTATTTAAAATTGTATCAACATTGAATCTTTTGGAAATAGTTTTATTAAGTAAAGGTATTTAAATGAAAATATTGTTTTCTCGTATTCTAAGTTTTCGATGGTATCGTGTTAGGTTGTATGTAAGTGTGTGAGGAGGTGGGTCGTTACCTCGTGATCTACTTTAAATGTATATCAAGTTTGTTGGAGTTAAATGAAGGATTGAAACAATGTGGTATTTAAGTGAAAAATATGATAAATTGAGATAGCTATCATTTCATATGATGAAACTTGTTCAAATTGTTTGATTAGTGTTTAATAGTTAACATGAGGAAGTTTAAAAAGGATTGTATTAGTGAGAAGTGGAATTTTATAGAAAACCGAATCGGAAATCGGATTTGTTCCGATTCCGTCGGGTTTTGTAAATCCGTATTTTAGAAAAGAAAAGAGAGGTAGAATTTAGGACTTATGGGTTTTAGATTATACAAAGGAGTGAGGGGGGACTAGAGGGATCGCCGGTGCATTGCGTCGCCGCCGGTAGTTCCTAAAACATTTGCCGGAAGTTCCGCCGGAATTTCGTCGTAGCTTCACTTTGAGCTCATTTTCAAAGTACACAAGATCTATTAAAAATTTTAGAGAGTTGGCTTAGAGTTTTGGAGTGAGAGGATAGAGGGTTGGGGGTGTATTTATAGGGTTAAGCTAGGGTTAGGGTATGTGAAAGGTTAAAATGAAAAATGAGATAAAATGTATTAAAAATATATTAAAAGTGGAGTAATTGGGGTTTTAAAAGAGTTCTGGAAATGGTCTGAGGCTAAAATTTTGCAGATGTGTAAGGAATATGAAAAGACACAACTTTCATGTTGGGGCCGTCGCCGGAATCGGCCGACTCGGCCGTGACTCGGTCGGAGGACTGAGTCGGCCGAGTCAAGGCTGATTTGGCCGATTCCCGGCCGAGTTAGGCGGCCGGGATCCCCCCCGACGGTTCATCTAACCTCTGGAAATGTTACATTTTTGGGTGTAGTGGGGGTTTTGTGAGATATGCACGTATAAACCCTTGGTCTTCTAAAAGTTTAAAAAAAAATCAATATTAAAAATAATGTGGGGTATGGGATTTGAACTTTAGTGCTTGGTTCAGCAATGCAAGGTATTACCAATGAGCCACAAGCTCCTTCTTGTAATTATGAAGTTATTTAATTACTTAAAATGATAGCAGCAAGAGTAAATACTCCAAGTATACATTAAATTTAAAGTAATTTCTTGTACACTAAAAATGGAGTTATTAAATTCTTGTAACTTGTAATTAAAAACAAAATAATTACTTATATCTTGTGCCCAGGCTAAAATATACCTTGATGGATTTTGAAAAAAATATTTTGAAAAAATTTGTATAGGAAATTTAAGGTTGTTACAACACGTCCATAAACTCTCGAACTACAGCTGGCGCTTCCTCCTTATCAACTTCCATTGACGAAAGAACATTGCTTGTCGGCCTAGCCCTAAACTCGACTGACCCGACAGAACTGCTTCCTCCAGCAAAAACAAACTCCGGATGTCCTGGAATCTGGAAAATCACTTTCTTTGCCTTACAATCAATATGAGCGTGGAAAGTGCCGAGAAAGTCCATTCCCAAGACAATATCATAACTGCCGGTATCGATCACCAAGAGATCTGCAAAACATGAACTGGTAAGTAATGAAACTGAGAGAACAAAGGTAATAAAAAGACCATGGAACAAGGAAATGAATCAAGACCAGGACTCCAAGTTACTTAAATAGAGTACCGCATTGTAACCATGCTGCAGTTCATAATTACAATCACATAACTCCGTTCATGTCGCCCAAATCCTAGTTTCAGAATCAAAGGAACAGAGAGAAACAATAGAGAACCAAAGGTTCCAAGCTGAGATGCAAAGTTGTTTGCATATCGTCAAGACAAGAGTCAAGAGAAAGATATGATTCAAGAATCACGATAACAATGTGGCAGGACATGTTCCTAATTACGAGTTTTCCGATTCGTGTATTGGGTCCAATACCCAACTACAAAAAGAATCAAACCCGATTAACCTAAATCCTATGGTTCTGATACCAAACAAACCCTGTCACACCCCGCTTCCCAGAGTGCGCTACGATAGGCACGTGACAGAGCCAACCATGCTACCTGTGGATAGGAAACATCCTTCCACGGTCACATTACGGCTGTCTAGAGATATCAAGAACAGTAGAAATAAAACAAACTATCTAGGACATGTCCATATGCCGGAATAAACGAGTCAAGAAATAATATGCGGAAGCAATAGATCCAATAAACAATAATAATCGGGAATGTACGTCCCAAATACGGGCTCACATAAGGAATGAAAATGCTGAAAGTAAACTAAACTAAAATACTAACAGGTCCTCACTGCTGGGCCTGTACACTGAAATACTCCTGATCAGCCTGCTGCAAAGGTAGATGATCTGGGCCATGCAAAATCCAGACATCAGTGCGTCATAATATCAACAATAATATAGTCAGGGGGTAGCAAGACATGCAGGCACGAGTATGATCAGTAATAAGGTATAACAGTAACACGAATAAGGAATAGTGAAGGGTATAAGCACGTGTGATGTACAGTGAATAATCTGAACTACTACTGGATTAATTACTCTCAATTCTGTGAAATCAATTTAATGAATCGTCGATGTAACTCAATAGTATCCCGTGCGTGCCCGGGACCACGGTCCAGATTCTCGGGCTGAAACCGAGACATGCCTCTAGGTACTAAACAAGAAACATGTACAGATGAATGCTGTCAGCAGCAGCATCCCATAAGTATCGAACTGTCAAGTTACAAGTCAGGTTTCACCATTGATTTCCCCATACCCCAAGTTATGTGTTCAAGTCAGGTATTGATAAACTAGAGCTAATGCCAACACAGGATCAAGCAGGAACATGTTTGTTTATACAGACAACAGGATATGTCCATCCGGACAACATGTCAGGATTGTCGGCATTAGAAACAGGATCAGGTAACATGTCAAGTAGTGATATATCAGGTCATGTCAGGTAGTGTACATGTATCAAGTCATGTCAAGTAGTGGTGTATCAGGTCATGTCAAGTAGTGCACATGTATCAAGCGGGTGCTCATAATCAAACTGTAGCAAGTATTGAATCAGGGTGAAAGTACGGATGTACAATAAAAGTATGGATGCACAAATATCGATCAGGGGTTACATCATGACTAAGTAGGATGCACAATATCAAGCATGGGGTACTAATATATTAATAATATAAGTTAATATAATATGGGGTGCAACTAGTTATGCAGAATTAATGGTATGGGTACACAAATAAACATGGATGCATAAATAACTATCAGGGGTTACAACTATAGCTTCAAGACTAAGTGGGATGTACATTATTAAACATGGGGTGTCACTACAATAATAACATGAATTAATATGATGTATAGACGCAGTTATATATATTTTAAATGATATGGATGCAAACGGGTATCCGAAAACAGTAAAACAGTAAAATGGATACACAATGTGATAAACGGGTAACATTTTACTCATATGGATGCACAATACTATACCTAGCATGTAGCGAGATGAATTAGCATGCGACTAAATATGTAAATAGTGATATAATAATATTAACATAGATAACATATTCAAACCGATTAATAACTATAAAAGTGGTATTGATTAACCATGCACAAAAAAGTTCTGTTCAGAAACTCAGCATTACCCTGATTAGTAAAATAGCTTAAAAATAACAAACTTTCTCCAAAAAGGACTTGTCTTATATCAAAACCAAGATAATTCAATAAGGTTTTCATTTTTATAAGTTGAAGTATCTCAGGTTGTTCCTACAAAAAGATATGAACATTCGAAATTGAAAGTTTGCTGCTGGAATTTCCCTGGACAGCAGTTTAGAGATATTTTCATTTGAATTTTACGTTATTTAAACAATTTATTTTGCAAGTAAATATTTCATAGAGTTATAGTATTCTGAGTTAGCTTCATAACGAACTAAAGAACGTATACTAATGATTTTTCTATGATTTAAAATGAATTTTATAAGGTAAGATGTACAGTAAATTTCAGATTTGTCGTATCCGCTTTGCAACGACGTTTCATGTGTAAACTATAATATTTTCAAACTATATTTTGTATAACATTATTAAATGCAGATTATAAACTAATTAAAGATAATAATAAGAAATATTATGACGATATAAATTTTATAGATATAATTATAGCATGTCGCAAGTTGTAAACTTTCATACATTTTATATTATAAAACTGATTAACGTTAAAAAACTACGGTGTATAAATTATATAGATATAGCTGTATAATGATGATGATGATGATGATGATGATGATGATACAGAAACATATAAATAAATTACATAAAGCATAGCATGCAGCAAGTTATAAACTTGCCTCGATCGAATCACGCGACGGATACGCACGGCACGTCCGACGTCGGTAAATCGTCGCAACGCACACGCGGCATGTGGGACGGGTCCAGGCAAGGCAAGAGAGTGATCACACAGGCAAGGTACATTCACTGGATCACTCGGATCGTCAGCGACGAGCACGGCTCCGGCGGTGATCACCGGAATCAAAAAACAAGATCAAGAAAAAGAAAGAAGAAAGAAGAAAGAAGAAGAAGAGGCTGTGTATTAAATAAGAAAAGAATATATATATATATATGCAGAGGAGAGGGGGGGTTGTTATTAAGGTTTAGATTTTAATTTAAAAAGATTTTGTAAGTTATAAATTTTTTAAACTGTTAAATTTTAATAAAGATATTAAATGAAATAAAATTGGATTTTCTGGTAAATACAAATTTAGTCTAAAATACGCCCGGGTCGGGTCTAAGATTCAGTTTCAAAAATATAAAATATATACATGTTGACCAAAACTCAAATTGGATGTCCGGATAACGAAAATGCATACCCCCAAGAACGGATGCACGTACGTGCGCGTAACCATCCAAACAAGTCTGTTTCAGTGAACGGGACGAGAACAAGATACTCGGATGCTGCGACAGGGTCAGGGGTATCATGCAGGCCATGCTAAATATTTTTAAAATATTTTACTTGATTTTAAATGTTATATTGAAAAAATGCAGATGCCAGATAAAATGCCAGTATGCAGTAAAAAATGAAAATGCACGAATCCATATAACAGGTCAGGATAAATCATAAACATGAATCAAGACAGCTTCAACCAAGCGGGTCGGGCCGGATGCAATACAATGTTAAAATACTATTCGCACCCAAAACACAATAAATCAGGAAAACACATGTTCCCGCCAAAAATTTCTGCGAAAAAGAGCCCAAGGTATCAAATGGCAGCGATTCGCTTAAGAAAATGCGAACCAGTATTTTCTGGGCTGTATTTTGACAAACTCTCGAATGAGAAATAGCTAAATTCTGATGATATCAAGAGTGTCTCGAAAAACCCTTCGATTTGATATATTATGGGCCTCATAATTCATCCGGGATCAAAAATTATGAGCAAATGTGCTACGCACGTGTAATCTAAAGTAATGCTCTACTACATGGGGGATGCATTTTTAGTCCCACATCGAGAAAAGGAGAGATCCATTCTCCACCACTACCATATAAATAAGAGGGGATACCTCTTAGAAAAGGGAGAGTTCAATTCTCAAAGTAGCTTAGTTCTCCATAGGAGCTTAATTCTCCAAGTTAGGAGCCTGCTCCTCCCCATAATGCGCATATGCGCAAGCGCCATGTGCGCTACGTGCAACGCATGTATGCCCGCCATGCGCGCACTACGTACAACGCACGTGCGCACCACATGAGAATATTCAATAATATTAAAAGGAGCTTAGTTCTCCAAGTTAGGAGCCTGCTCCTCCCTATAATACGCATATGCGCAAGCGCCATGTGCGCTACGTGCAACGCACGTGTGCCCGCCATGCGCGCACCACGTGCAACGTACGTGTGCACCACATGAGAATATTCAATAATATTAAAAGGAGATTCGTTCTCCATAGGAGCCTGCTCCTTCCCATAATGCGCATATGCGCAAGCTTCATGTGCACTACGTGCAACGCACGTGTGTCTGCCATACGCGCACCACGTGCAACGCACGTGCACACCACATGAGAATATTCAATAATATTAAAAGGAGATTCGTTCTCTATAGGAGCCTGCTCCTCCCCATAATGCGCATATGCGCAAGCTCCATGTACGCTACGTGCAAATATGTGCGTCCAACACGTGCGATGTACGCACATCCAGCACGTACGACGCACGTGCGCGAACACAAAGAAGCCTTTTTCAGCAGCGAGAAGCTTAAGCTCCAGCCTGTTCTTCCCCCTGATGAGTGGGACATGGTTCAAAGGGTACATCCCTCCACACCTTCGATATATGGCACTGTAATCTCTCAGTGTCGTCGGAGAGGTGGTGGGTTCCAACGACCAATGATCCTTCTTTCTAAAATAAAAAAAGAAGAAGAAGAAAGAAGAAACAAAAAAAGAGGAACCCCCCATAAACTTTGAGAAAATCTCAAGAAAAAGAAGAAGCTCTCGGCAAAAGAAGACAATTCTTTTCAAGGTAAAAAAAAAGAAGAAAGAATAGAAAGACGAAATCGTCTCAATATAAAAAGAAGTATTTACTTCTTTCACAAATCATAGATCTATAAGACAAATTGTCTTTCACAAAAGAGATTATGAACATCTCATTATAAAGGGGGGAAGAATTTTTCAATTCTCTTAGGATCACAGATCCATAAAGGCAAAACCTTTCATCAAAAAGAGATTAAAATATCTCCTATAAATTAAGAACTTTGTTCTTAGAATCTTGAGACAAAGTCTCTTATCAAAGTGAAGATAATCTTCATAGCGCAAAGTTAACCTAAGAAGAGCCCTAGTGCTCCAAATCTAAGAAGAGCCTTAGCGCTCTTGATTTAAAAGTGCCTTAGTGCTCTTCATCTAGCGCAAAGCGCTGTGTTCACACCATAATATTGTATTTTATATTCCCCATTCTTATGCATTTTACAATGAAAACATGTGCTTTTGACCCATGTCTGCTACATGTTACAGGTTACAGGTTCTTGGACAGAAAACAGTGAAAACAATGAAAAGACGATGCAAAAGTGGACTTTAACCAACAAACAGAAGACTCTTGATCAAGCCTACATAAGGAACAATTCACAAAGCAAGATTCAAGACATCGACTCAAAGTGAACGGGTAGAAGTCCACTATAAGTATTCACTGGAAAATCTGGAAGAAAACCAGAAGCTAATTTGAGAAAAGAACTAAAGCATTAAGTAGACCAAGATGACAAGAACCCAGCCCAGAAGTTGCAGAGCCCAATTCTTTCTTTTGACCGCGGAACCGCGGCCAAACCAGTCCTCGGGCCGCGGTTCCGCGGCCGTCTAGAGCACGGAGTTCGAGAAAATTTACCATAATGCAGAGGCGGCGCCGATCTTTGACTTGGTCTTTTCTTAGAGGGCATTTTTGTAAATGCAGATGTGCGAATCAAATGTAACCTAGGGTTTCCTATTCTCTATAAATAGGAACTCTAATCATTGTAATTTCTCATGCCTCCTTTTAATAATAAATTGAGATCTCTTTATAGAGAGCATCGGTGCCTCTCTTCAATTCATCTATTCAGATCTGACAACCCTGCGTAAATGTTTGGAGAGATTCATCTGTAAAGTAAGTAGATTTATTTATTTTCTTGCCCTAGGTAATTTCAATTCCTGCCCTACGTTAAATTTAATTTCCTTACCCTAGTTAGAACTTTAATTCAATTGCCCTAGATAGTATAATTAAGTTTTTAGATTTAATAACCAATCCGAACACCTTTCGGAATTAACTCGTTAGCGCGATTAGGAGATTCACAACATCCCTGCGGACCGACCCGTACTCACCGGCTAGTTGCAAAGCGACGCCGTTCTTAATTACGGTTATAGAAATAGTTTTTGACATCAAATCAAATGGCGCCATTGCCGGGGATGGCGTATGTTCCCCTCCGAAAGGCGGCCGAGACGCGGGACGTCTCACCTGAGGTTCGGGGCAGATGCTAATTGGTGCTATCCGTCCACCTCTCCGAAGATGCCAAGTTGATTTATGGCACCGTGTATCGAAGGTCTGAACGGATGCGTCCGATGTAGCAGACTTCGTCAGATTCCCCCTCGCT
Source organism: Agapanthus africanus (assembly GCA_030015575.1). Lineage (NCBI taxonomy): Eukaryota > Viridiplantae > Streptophyta > Magnoliopsida > Asparagales > Amaryllidaceae > Agapanthus > Agapanthus africanus. The sequence goes on from CM057350.1 coordinate 29,086,323, forward strand.
TGAGGGGTTTTTGATTGTGGGGACGCTCTTCCCTGCAGGCGCAAGCCCCTGCAGTTAATTATGCTACCGCGTTGCGGTAACAACTTTCTCCTTCTCCAGATGGTCACTTCGTGTCGTGTGTGTTTATTTTATGTTTTGTTGCCCATGGATTGTTTACGGAGACCGAGTTATGTCGTCGCCCGTAGGGCGTGGACTAGTCCAAATCCGTATTATCCTAAATTTGGGTTTGGGGGTTTGGTTTGAGGATACGTTAGCCATATTTAAGGCCAAGATCAACTCAAACGTTTGTTAAGGATACGTTAGTCTAACCTGAGACTAAGATCAACTTAACGGGACCGTTTAAATCCGACAAAAGAGCATTTGGGCTCCATTGTTCCAGTTTAGGGACATAGTGGTCCATTTAATGTATGGCCGTCGGGACCCGTCACCTCTCTGACGACGTTGAAGGATTACAACGACAGATGTCAGAAGAGTTCAGAGATGTACCCTTGAACCAGAGTTAATTGGGGGGATCTATAGTCCAGTTTGGGACTAAAGTCTGTTTGAAAGGTTTAAGGATACGTTAGCCATATTTAAGGCTAAGATCAACTTAAACGGGATCGTTTAAATCCAACAAAAGAGCGTTTGGGCTCTATCGTTCCAGTTTAGGGACATAGTGGTCCATCGCTAGTTTAAGGACATTGCGGTCCATGGGTAGTTTAAGGACATTGCGGTCCATTGTTAGTTTTAAGACATCTCGGTCAAGGTTAAGGACGTCGTAGTCCATGGGTTTAAGGACCCCACAGTCCATTGTTAGTTTTAAGACATCTCGGTCAAGGTTAAGGACGTCGTAGTCCATGGGTTTAAGGACCCCACAGTCCATATCAATGTGTGGTCATCGGGACCCGTCACCTCTTTGAAGACGTTGAGGGATTACAACGCCAAGTATCAAAGGAATGAAGAGATGTACCCTGGAACCGGAGTGGATTAAATAGTCTTTGGCCCAATTTGGGATCAAGACCAATTAATTATGTTATGAGCCCATTAGCCCAGTTAATTACGAATTGAGGACTTATGGCCAGCTTGGGCTAAGTCCAATCATGTCTGGTACATCGGCCCTCCTGTTGGTCCCTTGAAGGAGAGGCTTTGCCTCTGGCCATTTAGCCAATTGGACCAATGCCTAGTGTTAAACACTAAAGACCAATCAGTGTTGAACACTGAGAATGAGGTTGATAAGTCAGTGTTTAACACTGGAAGATAGTTGGTGTCAACACCAGCAACAAGGCCTTCAAATTAGTGTTAAACACTAAAACAGACCAGTGTTAAGCACTGGCAACAGAAATCCCAAATTAGTGTTGAACACTAAGATAATCAGTGTTGAACACTGCAAATAAAGTTCTTTGCTTAGTGTTGAACACTAAGGCCAAACAACATTTTAACACTGAATTCAGGGGTTCCAATTTAGCGTTAGACGCTGAGGCAAGATGGGTCACGTGGTAGCACGTGAGGGCGCCCTCCCTTCGTTTGTTCTGCTGAGAAGATCGCATCTTTTGGAGCATCACGTGTCATCACGTGACGGGTGTTTGAATGGAGTATGTTAAAGCCTCTGCCAAGGGTCACGTGGGTCACGTGAGGCACTGCCTCAAAGGGCTTTCTGTAGATCTTTTGGGGGGGTCACGTGGTGACACGTGACCCTGCTTTTCTGTAGTTGTTTAGAAGATCTGTTAATCCCTTTCAGGAATTAAATTCCTCGTAGGGTTGAACCCTAACAATAATTTCAGAGGAATTAAATTCCGAGTTCCTTTTGAAGAGCTGAACTCTGAATTTTCTGTAGGAATTAAATTCCTCATATATGTGAAGAATTGAATAGAGTTAAACTCTAATAAAAGTTTTAAGGAATTAAACCCCCACTCTCTGTTAGAGAATTATTCTGGGGAATAAGATTAAGGGAATTAAATTCTTGTTGTTTTAACAGAACTAAGTTCTTAACTAGGGTTAAACCCTGATTCTTTTCATTCTGAAGGAATTAAATTCCCATAACACAGGGTCAAACCCTAATTTTATTTTGAAGGAATTGAATTCCTATAGTTCTGTGAGAATTAAATTCTCGTGCTTCCATTCCCTCTCTATGCTTTGGATCTGCATGGCAGGATCTCAACCCATTGAGAATTAAATTCTCAACTCAAGAGGAGATGTGCACTTTACAGATCCTCCATCAAAGAGAGAAGAAATATGTCCTTCTGTTTTATATCAGAGTTAAACTCTGTTGAGAATTAAATTCTCTTTTCTTTTAATGAAACCTTCCCTTTCTTACCTAGGGTTTTCTTTTGCAGAAGATCCAAATTCCTCTAAAGTATCAAGGCACTCTCTCTTTTCTTCCTTCTGCCTATATCCTCCTTTGGTGTGTCTCTTAGCTCCTATTTATAGGAGAAGCAGCCGAGTCAATTAGTTTTTGATGAATCTTTCATTGAGAGATTTGATTTGTATCCATAATTCGTTTTGGACCTTTGGATTATTAGGTGAATTTTATTCACCATTGGATTTTAAATTCAGAGATTCTCCTTTGTTATTTCGGTTAGATTTAACGGGGAAATCTTCCCAAATTCGAGATTTTCCCATAGATAGATGATATTTAATCACCTTTAAATCTTTAATGCAACCGGTTGCTTTTGGAAAGATTTGAGAGGTCTTTTCTCAGAATTTAATTCTGTTAACAGATAGGCTTTGAAAGCTGGTTACGTGTGGCCACGTGACCCTTGGTCACGTGTGGGCACGTGACCCCCTTGTAACGAGCCCTCTTCTTTCTTTCTGCGCTCTGCTTTCTGGTCGCTGCTTAGCTGTCACGTGCCACCACGTGATCCCTGGTCACGTGTGAGCACGTGACCCTCGTCTGGAGCCTTTTTCTTGATTCAATCAGGGAATTGAGTCTGCCGCTTTTGAGTGTCACGTGCCAACACGTGACCCTGGTCACGTGGGAGCACGCGACCCTTTCTGAAGCCCTTTTCTTCGATGTAGTTGGGAAACTGAATTTGTCTCGCCGATGCTTTTCGATGTCACGTGCCAACACGTGACTGCTGGTCATGTGTAAGCACGTGACCCTTTTCTGAAGCCTTTTCCTTAAGCTTTCCTGATTTTAAATCAGGAAACAAATGCCCCCACAGCGTTGTTCTCACGTGTCCGCACGTGAGTGCAACGCTGTCACTTTTGTGACCGCTGGACCTGCTTTGGGGGAGTAGGGTAGACGAAACGTCCTTTCAGAAGCGCTTTCACTTTTTCATGTCCTTCCTTTCAAACCTTTCTTTATGAATTTGATTCTCGTTCTCAGAGCTTAGTTCTCTGTTGTGTCTGTGCAGTGCCGCCTCATTTTCCATCAAAGGGACTAGCTCACGTGTTGCGTATGCAGGGATCTGCTTGATGGGGATGTTTCATTTCCCTAATCTAATTCCAATGCGTCGTTGGATTTCATTTCCAACGCTCTCCCCTTCTTTTCGGGCTTTGAGAATAGTCCCACCATGCACAACATTTTTTGTGCATAGCATTAAATGTTCCCCATTATAACTTGAACCTTATGCCTTACTTCTTTTCTTCACAGAGAAACCTATTCATACCTTAAGGTGGTCATCTTTGAGAACCCGATCAATCTCCATGGCTTGCGATTGTCCCCATGCTCGTCGGCAACCATGGGAGGTGCCCCTTGAGGAGATAATTCCTCGCTTCGCTACGTGGCTGGCGGATCCCCTTCTTACCGACGCTCAATGTGACACGGTGATGTACGAGCTACTGACCCGTCGGGGCTCTCCTCTTCCCATGGGCTTCATTTGGCTCCGGATGATCCTCCAGTCTGTGCTTGCCGATATACCCCCTCATCCGGCGGAGATGACTTCGGCGATCCTTGACGCGGCGGAGGACAAGCTTGAGTGCTTTCATGAGGCTTGTCTAATCACTCAAGCTCTGAAGGATCACTCAGTTCATTTACTGAGTCAGATAAGAGCTTGTCGGGCCGTTATGTCTGCTTTCGCTGATGAGCACGGCTCCAACCGGTGGGGAGCGACTCCTCGCGAAAACCGCCGTTTTGACGTGCTGGAGAAGGCGGAGAGGGAGTTGGAGAATTTTGTGTTTTGCTTTGTTAACCCGTGTATTTCTGATCCCTTGTTTGGTAATCTTTTCCCACCGATGTAGTATGTCTGAATCAATGTACTCCTTTAATCATTGGTGGTTTGCATGCTTTCTGTTGAATTTTCATGCTTGTCAGATAGTCGTACGTGTGCCTTGCTTGCGTAAATGAGCTGTCTGTTTTTCTTTAATTACGAGCACCATCATTACGTTGCATGCACATCAGTGCCTCGGGCAACATTTCCTTTTAAACATTCGTACAGTTGCAAATGCGTGCTTGATAGGATACAGATCAGAAACTTGCCACGTTATCTCCCGTATCGGGTGGTTTGTGCTGGCTTTAGATCGAGTATTGTTGTCGAAGGGAGGTTTATAAATGAAGACATATTCTTCTCTTCAATGGTGTGTCCCCTTTCTATTGAATGTATTCTGCGGATATTCTATCTTGATCTCCTTGCAGGACAGCGATGGCTCAGGATTCAGGGTTAAGATCTGCCTCCTAAGACTTTTGTATTTTATGAGCCACGAGGGTCTCATAAAGAGTTTTTCTTCCTACAGGTCGAGAGGATCCCATAGGTGTAAGTTTTTCTTAAGAATCGTGAGGGTTCTTAAGCGGGTTTTCCCTTGAGAGTCGTAAGGATCTCACAAGAGAGTTTTCTTCCTTACAGGTCGTGAGGGCCTGCAAGTGCTGGATGCGGTCGCCCTTGTCCGTGTTTCACGGGGCCAGGGGGTTGCTCCAGGTATCGTAGTTTAAAGACGTCGCGGTCAAGGTTAAGGACCTCATAGTCCGTGGATTTAAGGACTCCACAGTCTGATGTTAGTTTTAAGACATCACGGTCAAGGTTAAGGACCTCATAGTTCGTGGATTTAGGGACTCCACAGTCCGATGTTTGGTTGCAGGGACCCGTCACCTCTTTGAAGACGTTGAGGAATTACAACGCCAGGTATCAAAGGAGTGAAGAGATGTACCCTTAAACCAAGGCAGAATCCGTAGGGAATCGGGGTGGTTGATCGTTAGTTTTAAGACATCACGGTCGAGGTTAAGGACATCATAGTTCGTGGATTTTAAGGACTCCACGGTCCGGTATTTGCTCTGGATGCTTCACACGGGTTCACTGCCGTGCTTGGCGAGGGCCAGGCTCCGCTCTGGGCGTTTTCCGCGGGGTCAAAGAGTGACGTTATCCGCGTTCCATGTAACCAGGAATTTTGCACTAGATGCTTCACACGGGTTCACTGCCATGCTCGGCGAGGACTAGGCTCCGCTCTGGATGCTTCACACGGGTTCACTGCCATGCTCTGCGAGGACCAGGATCCGCTCTGGACGTTTTCCGCGGGGTCAAAGAGTGACGTTATCTGCGTTCCACGTAACCAGGAATTTTGCACTAGATGCTTCACACGGGTTCACTGCCGTGCTCGGCGAGGACTAGGCTCCGCTCTGGATGCTTCACACGGGTTCACTGCCGTGCTCTGCGAGGACCAGGATCCGCTCTGGACGTTTTCCACGGGTTCAAAGAGTGACGTTATCCGCGTTCCACGTAACCAGGAATTTTGCACTAGATGCTTCACACGGGTTCACTGCCGTGTTCGGCGAGGACTAGGCTCTGCTCTGGATGCTTCACACGGGTTCACTGCCGTGCTCTGCGAGGACCAGGATCCGCTCTGGACGTTTTCCACGGGGTCAAAGAGTGACGTTATCCGCGTTCTACGTAACCAGGAATTTTGCACTAGATGCTTCACATGGGTTCACTGCCGTGCTCGGCGAGGACTAGGCTCCGCTCTGGATGCTTCACACGGGTTCACTGCCGTGCTTTGCGAGGACCAGGATCTGCTCTGGACGTTTTCCATGGGGTCAAAGAGTGACGTTATCCGCGTTCCACGTAACCAGGAATTTCGCTGATTGTATCCGCATTTCACGGGATGGAGGTTTGACTGCTGGCGATATGTATACCACCGAGCCATGGAACTGGGAGTTGCCGCTGTTCCGCTGTGTATGTCGTTACGAGATGAGTGTTGGGATGATCTCTAGGTCGCTTGTGACCCGTCGAGATTTAGCTTCTTTCTTTGGTGAAACCTGGGGGGAGGTATGTTCCCTTTTTTGTTTACGCCCTTGGAATGTGTACAGGGTGTGATGGAACATCACCTGTAGGGCATAAATTAAAACTTTTTTTTTATTTCTCTTTCCGCGATGCTCTATCATTTCAGCTTTTATATCGCGAAGGTCGCGATTGCCCCATCATTTCGGCTATTTTTCGCGGTGCCCAATCATTTCGGCTATTTATTTATTTTCTACTCGCTGCTTTTTATTGCGAGTTGCCCCATCATTTCGGCTATTTTTCATGCATACATTTTTACTTGCTGCTTTTTATTGCAAGTTGCCCCATCATTTCGGCTATTTCGTAGGCATGTGTGGCTTGCTAGCCTTTTCGCTGCAAGCTTGGGTTTTAGACGCCTCTTTCGGCATCAGCATCGCTACCACTGGGATATTGCCAGGAGCGAATCATCATTTGCCTCTGTCGATATTGAACAAAGGTGGCTTAGCAAACAGGGTTAGGGTCCTGTCGACTAAGGCTTTTGACTTCATGAGCCGTAAGGGTCTCACAAAGGTATTTCTCCCTACAAGTCGTGAGGATCTTGTAGGTGTATTTTCTCCCTAGGAATCGTGAGGATTCCTAAGTGTATGTTCCTCTGCAAGTCGTAAGGATCCTACACGAGGGCTTTCTCCTTGTAGGTCGAGAGGACCTACAAGGGTTGCTCACCATATGGACATATCTCTAGTCACGGGTGGGACTTTGCTGGGGAAATGTTTATTCGCGCCCGTGGATTGTATACAAGGGTCAGTATTGAGCCGCTTGTAGGGCAGTATCGAAGGTTGTGGGGGATTTGCTTAAGAACAGGTTTAGGTTTCTGTAACTTAAGACTTTCAAATCTCATGAGCCGTGAGGGTCCCATAAGAGAATTCTCCTTACGAGTCGTGAGGATCTCGTAAGTGTATTTTCTCCTTAGGAATCGTGGGGATTCCTAAATGTGTTGCTCCTTTGTGAGTCGTAAGGATCTCACGCGGGTGGTTTCTCCTTACAAGGTCCAGAGGACCCTATAAGTGTCTCTTAACGAGGTTGCGCCCTTTCGGGTTTTCACAAACACTCGCCGGTAGTCCTGCTGTTTTTACTCACGGAGCCCTTTCGGGTTTTCATCCGTGCCCATTTTGCTTATGGACATACCGTTTTTTTCTCTTTTTTTTTACAAGGTCGCGCCCTTTCGGGTTTTCACGAACACTCGCCGGTAGCCCTGCTGTTTTTACTCACGGAGCCCTTTCGGGTTTTCATCCGTGCCCATTTTACTTATGGACATACCGTTTTTTTATCATTTTTTTTTATTTTTATTTTTATTTTTTTTATCTCGTCAGCCTAAGGATGCTGCGGTAGTAGTTTAGGGACGTTTCGGTCCGTCATTAGTTTAAGGACGTTTCGGTCCATCGTTAGTTTAAGGACGTTTCAGTCCGTTATTAGTTTAAGGACATTTTGGTCCGTCGTTAGTTTAAGGAAATTTCGGTCCGTCGTTAAGGGGAAGGTCGGCTACTTCTTATAAGGTCTGAGCTTAGGAAGATAGCGAGCGGACATAGTCGTCGTCATCTATCATTGACCCAGGCTGTGGCTCATTAAGCGTAGTATCTCTTTAGGAAGCGACTGTTTATTGGCCTGAAAGTCCTTTCACCGTGCATGTCCATGAGTAGATAGGCCCCACCCTGGTAGACCTTATCTATGATGTACAGGCCTTCATAGTTTGGCTCGAATTTTCCTCGCTTGGCTCGATTGGGGATCATAGGCCTTTTGACTACTAACACGAGTTCGCCTTGGCGGAATGTCCTCGGTCGGGTCAATCTTTCATATGAGCGCGTCATCTTTGCTTTATAAGCTTCCAGATTTTGTTGCGCTATGAGCCGGGTTTCGTCGAGGGCATCGAGCTCCTCAAGCCGAAGGTGAGCATTTTCTTCGTCCGTCAGCTCGTAGTGGACTGCCACTCGTAGAGAGGGTAACTCTATCTCGAGGGGGAGCACTGCTTCCGTCCTAAATACCAACGCGTACGGCGTTGTGTTCGTGGCCGTCTTGAATGTAGTTCGATAGGCCCAAAGGGCCTCTTGCAGCCTCTCGTGCCAGTCTTTCTTATTTCGGGACACCGTCTTTTTTATGATCTTCGTCAAGGTCTTATTGAAGGCCTCGGCCAGACCGTTAGCTCGTGGATTGTAAACTGAAGAATATCTCCAGTCTATATTGTGCTGCTGCGCGAAGCGACTAATCTTATGGCTTCTGTAGGCTGGCCCGTTATCGGAGATAATCCGCCGTGGAGTTCCAAACCGATAGATGACGTGCGTCTTGAAGAAGTGGAGGATATTCTCCGTCTTCACTTCCCTCAATGGTACTGCTTTCGCCCATTTGGAGAAGTAATCAGTCGTCGCCAAGATGAAACGATGTCCCCTGGACGATGCTGGTTCGATGGGGCCGACTATGTTAGTTCCCCACATTTCGAATGGCCAGCTAGCCACCGTTGGGTGTAGTGGATTCGGATGTTGGTGGATAAAGTCTCTATGAATCTGGCACGAGTGGGATTGCTTCGCATACTCGAGACAGTCTTGGACCATCGTGGGCCAATAATAACCCATCCGTTTGATCTTCAGTTTCATTTTCGGGCCTGCCTGGTGAGAACCGCAGAGTCCGTCATGAACTTCCTGAACGACTCTTTCTGCTTCGTCAGGTCCTAAGCATCTCAGCCACAGAGAATCAAACGATCTTTTGTATAGAGTGTCGTTGACAAAAGCGAAAAATAGATCTCGTTTCATGAGCTGATGTCTTGAGGACGCTTCTTCGGGCATTCAGTGGGACTTAAAGTAGTCTATGAAGACTTCCCTCCAGTCCTCGGCCTTCTCATGGTCTTTTATTTGTAGGGTCATCTGCTCAGTCGCCCCCTTTTCTTCGTATAATTCCGGAGATATTTCTGCCGGGGTGAGCACTCGACGACTTTGTACCACGATTCTGACGTCATCGAGGTTCTCGTCAGCCAGTTCTTTAGCGAGCTTAGCTAACGCGTCTGCTTTGCTATTTTCCGCACGTGGTATACTTTCCAAAGTGTAGGAGGGAATTTGGGTCAATAGTTGTTGCACCTTTTCGCCGTATTTCACCAACTCCGGTTTGCACGTTTGGTAGTCACCATTTACTTGACTAACAACCAGTTGAGAATCCCCGTATATAGAGAGGTCTTCAATTCCCATGTCAATGGCGATCTCGAGGCCCGCTATCAAAGCTTCGTATTCGGCTTCATTGTTCGTCCTCGATTCCGTTAAGGAGAAAGCAAAGCGCATTATCCCTCCTTGTGGGGTTACGAAGATGAGGCCTACTCCCGATTTGATTATGGGGGTACATTGTTCGTGCTTCTTCATGGAAGATGCCCCGTCAAAATAGAGTTCCCATCGGGTATCACCGCCGCCGATCGCGTCGAATGCATGTTCGTCCGACAAATCACAGTTCAGAGGAGAACCGGCAGGTACTGGATGCTCAGCGAGGAAGTCGGCAATGGCCTGGCCTTTCACTGCCTTAAGAGGTCGATACGTTATTGAGAACTCCATCAGGAGTAGAGCCCATTTAGCGAGTCGACCTGTCAGTATAGCCTTCGACATCAAATATTTAAGAGGGTCCACCTTCGAGATGAGACGGACTTCGTGCGCCAACGCATAGTGTCTGAGTTTTGTTATCGCGAAGATTAACGCCAAGCAGTGTTTTTCAATGGGCGAATAGTTGTTTTCTGCCCCCAGCAGAACTCGACTTAAGTAGTAGAGTGCTCTCTCTTTCCCTTGATCGTTCTCTTGTGCCCATAATGCGCCTAAGGAACCTTCGAGGGCGGTTGTATAAAGAATGAGGGGTTTTCCCTTGACCGGCGCAGCCAATACCGGAGGGTTCTGCAGGTACTGCTTGATCTCGTCTAGTTCACCTTGGCATTTGTGATCCCAAACGAATGGAGTTCCCTTCTTCATCAGGTGGCTGTAAGGACGGCATTTGCCTGAAAGATTGGCGATAAATCGCCGGATGTATGCGAGCTTCCCTTGGAGAGACCGCAACTGTTTGAGGGTTCTTGGCGGAGGCATTTCCATGATCGCCTTGATCTTAGATGGATCTATTTCGATACCTCGATGTCGGATGATGAATCTCAGGAATTTACCCGAGGAGACTCCAAACGCGCATTTGAGGGGATTCATCTTCAAATTATATTGCCGAAGGCGTTGAAATACAGTCTCCAGATGCTTTAAATGCTCTTCGTATGACATGCTCTTTACTACAAGGTCATCGATATAGCACTCGACGATGTCATGTATGAGGTCGTCGAAGATTTTTGTCATGGCCCTTTGATAGGTAGCGCCGGCGTTCTTTAGACCAAAGGGCATAACCCTGTAGCAGAATATACCCAAAGGGGTCCGGAAAGCGGTATGCTTCTGGTCTTCGGGATGCATCTTTATCTGATTGTATCCTGACGAACCGTCCATAAAGGAGAAAACCTCGTGAGTGGACGTGTTATCTATCATTAGCTCGGTTACTGGTACTGGGAAATCGTCCTTTGGACAGGCTTTATTGAGATCCCTGAGATCCACGCATATGCGTACCGTCCCATTCTTCTTCATTACCGGGACGATATTGGCGATCCAGTCGGGATACTGGACTTCTTGGATAAATCCAGAATCGATCAGCTTCTTGACTTCGGCGTTGATGCTCATTTCAAGCTCGAGTCGCATCCTTCTTGGCGCCTGCTTGACGGGCTTGATATCTGGGGATATCGCTAATTTATGCACAGCAATCTCCGGATCTAATCCTGGCATCTCGGAATAGTTCCACGCGAAGCAGTCTTTATGCTGTAGAAGCACGTTCTTTAATGCGGCCACCCTTTCTTCAGATAGCAGCTCGCTGACGAATGTCGGTCGCGGATCATCTACCGATCCCAGCTCAATCTTCTTGAGGTTATCTGCAGTAGTATGTATGCCGTCTTCTAGTTCTTTTGGAGCTGGTGGAAATTCTGAGACCACCTCATCATCGCTGTTCTCAAAGCACCAGGGAAGGTCATCCATGTCCTTGGGCTCTTCTTTTAATATCGTAATCATGTAACAGGTGCAAATCCTCTTCCAGGACTGAGGTGGATCCGGTTCTGCTCTTGCGGCTTTGGGTTCGTGCTTTTGTGGCGGCGTTACCCTCCAGCCGTTGGATAAAGCGAATCTGCCATGTTGGTACTGGTCCTCGACCCAGTTCTTGAAGGTGAAGCAGTCTTCGGTAGGATGTCCTATGGCTCGGTGATAAGAGCAATAGCTCAGATGAGAAGCCTTGTTAGCTTGCTCAGGGTGTCTAGACTCTGGAAGCGAGATCATTTGATGTTTTATAGTGAGCTCGAGTAACTTCTCCGTCTTGTCTCGAGGGAAGGAATACGCTCGACTCATCTTCTTCGCGAGGGACAAATCCGGACCGCGCAATGCCCGCTCACGTGACTCTCTAATCCTGCGTCGTTGTTGTCGGCTCCTCTCTCCGCTTCTTGATTTATTTCCGTCTCTGCGTCGGGCCTTTCGTACAACGGGTTGACAAGGATGAGCATCTTTGTCTTTTGCAGCCCGTTGAAATAGACGTTGCGTCCTGGCCTTCTCGTAGATGGCCATCTCGCGGTTGTGGTCTTCCCGAGCTTTTTGGCCCACTTTCCTGATAGGCTTGTCCATTCGTTCTTCAAACGACGGACTCGGAATTTCAATCGCGGGATCTAGTTTTGATGAGGGGTTGGCATTTCCTGACGGGGCGTCCTCTTCTTCATCAAAAGTATATATGGCGTAGCTACTGTGGGCCCGTTACCGTTTTCCGGTTCTCGCGTATCCAAGCCCAAGTGTTTCCATTTTCCCGTTGGGCAATTTGCATTGGGTCCCAGGGACATCCCAAATCCTGTTGTAGAACCGAGCTTGTCGAACAGTCTATTTTGAGGGTACTCCTTGGCGCTTCAATAGCCTCTTTAGTCCATTTGTGTAGTATCTGGGCAAACGGATGGGTTGGAGCCTGTCGAGTGTAACATCCGTGCCATGCCAGATCTCTTTCTTTATTTTCGACTCTGAGGATCGGTAGAATAAGATTAACTTCTCACCCCTTTGCCTGGGAGGGACGTAAAATGTTTGCAGGTCCTGCACATTGTGAGCTTGAAGTGTGTCGAGATCCTTGTAGTGTTCCCGCAGCACCATGGTGATTTGCAAACTCTGATCATCGCTAGGGGGTGCTTGTATTGACAGCCGATTGGAGAACACGGCATTAACCTCATCTTCCGAGTCACTTCCGAAGACCAACATGGGGGCGGACGTCCCCGGGTTGTTGCGTTGAGATGGCCCGGCATAAACTATCTCTTATTCTTCTTCGGTATCGCTCCCGAAAACAGGGATGGTGCGGCGGCTTTGTTCTCCGGGTTGCGACACCTTTCTGTATACTCGAAATCTGGTAAAAAGCACTTCGCATCTTCGTATTTGCGGACTTCGTTCACAGAAAATGGGTTCAACTCACCTGTTACGGTATACTCGAAACCATCCTTAAAGTACTTCATACACTGATGTTGTGTAGAAGGGATGATATTGTACTCGTGTAGCCAAGGACGACCGAGCAAGGCGTTGTAGCAGGTCTTGGCGTCAATGACATGGAATTTGATGTCTGTGACGAGGAGTCCAAAGCGTAATGTTAGTATCACGGATCCGAGAGTCCATGACGATTGTGAATCGAAACCGGAGATAGTAATTTTTTCACGAGCGAGGTGTTGCACACTCATGCAGATTTCCTTCAACACCCGAACATTAAGGAGATTGACGGAGGATCCATTATCCACCAGGATCTTGCCTATCTTGATATCATGGCAGTATCCGGAGACATATAGGGGACGGTTGTGGTCGCACGTCCCGAGAAGGAGGTCTTCGTCACTGAAAGCGATGTTGGCCGTATGCACTTCCTCCAATTCATCCTTCATCCTTTCAGTGGCGAGGAAGGCTTGGAATTGCTCAGGTTCTTGTAACGCCTTAATTAGTGAGTCTCGCGCTTCTTTTGATAATAGGAGGGTATCGAGAATACTAAGCTGAAAAGGTAGCTTCCTTAGGTGCGCTAGGATGTTATAGTCCACCTTACCCTTCCTAGGAGGGTCTTTGGCAGCCAGCTCTTTCATGACTTGGTCATTTAAAGTGATATCTTCAGTGACCTTTTCCTTTCCCTTATCTTTTCTACTCGCGGGCCCGAGATTCTTTTCTGGGAGTGTGCGATTGCGCAGCTGAATATTCTCGCAGGCCTCCGATTTCTCCTCTTTCCCTAAAACGGATTCTTTAAAGAGAGGGCCCAGAGCCATTTCTTCATCGGAGTTGCTCCCAAAGGTGAGAACTTGTGACCCTCCGGCGTTAACCATGTAACATTTGCCAGTGGTCCTGTTGTGCTCGTCGGCAGTACTTCTTTGTTCTCGACGAGTCTTGCGTTTCATGTGCTTATAATGTTGCCGATGAGCAACATATCCTTGCCACCATATCTTAAAGGCGTCGCACTCCTCCGTGGGGTGTGAAATTTTCCGATGATATGTGCAATAATCAGGGTGCCTCTCCATCCCATTGAGCGTATTTCCTTCCGAGGGTGGTAACTTCATTCCCATTGACATGGCTTTGGCAAACCTTTTTCTCGTCTTGAATATCTTCTTGTCTGCCTTGGATGCCTTTCGATCTGGCGGGAGTACTTCAACTCTTTCGTTTAGTCGTCTGCGTTCGGCTCCTTCCGATGCGGCAATCTCACGCTCCTGATCTGCTTTACTCTTTAGACGAATCTCGTCCAGAAAGACGTCGATCATTTCATCTGTTGGCCACACAAGTCCTGGCTCAGGGTGTGCCCCCAGTTTCTCGGTGCCAGGAGTTTTCTCATCTTCCGAGTGGGAAATCACATGACAACTCGCCACATATCCCTCGGATTCATCCGATGAGCTCTCTTCCTCATCTTCCTTCTGAAAAACGTAGTTGAGGAACTCTTGCAGTGTGACGGGAGTCCGTGCCTTTTGATTGTACTCCTCCAGCGCGTCAATCTGTTTCTGCAAATCCGTGCTCTTGTTTCCAGGCTTCACAGACCTTTTGGATTTCCTCTTCTTTTTCTTCGAAGATTTTGACGGTTGGGTGTGAGTACTTGGGCCATCACCACGAATCTTTGTAGTTGGGCGCGGCTTCAACATCCCTTCGATGATTTGAGGTTCAAGCGGGTTCTTCCATTCAACCGCTGGGCACGCATGAAGGTCACTCAGCATCCTTTTGGTTTTAGCTGATAGCACGATTTCCCATGGAGCTTCTTCAATAAAGGAACAAGTCGCCCCCGGTGCGTCCGTCTTCTTAGAAGTATGCGGCTGTGGCGGGTTCACCTTCCACTTTTCGGACAGCGCAAACTTTCCCTGGAGGTATTGATCTTCAATCCATCCTTTGAAGACGAAGCAATCCTCAATCGGATGGCTTACCGTTTGATGGTAAGGGCAATAGTTGGGGTTGTTCACCTCAGTGGGTTGTGGCGGTCGCCTTGGATTTGGCAGGTTTATAAGTCTGTTGCGTACTGCCAGCTCGAATAGCCGTTTCGTCTTGTCCCGTAGGAACGAGTAGGGACGCTTCATCTTCTCATTATAATACCGGCGTCTTTCTTCCAGTTGATCCGTCAGCTTTGGGGCATTGGGTTGCTGCTGGGCATTCGCGACGAAGGTGGCCTTTCCTTTACCCTTGTCATTCCGAAGTTCTGGCTTCGGGGGAGACGGTCTATGACCCATTTGGTCCATCTGAGCCAACTTGTCGATTAAAGCCTGGAATGTGGTTGGCTTAAAGAACATCATAAACTGGGAAATAGTTGCGTGAGGGTCTAGGGTTCCCACGAACATGCCCACGGCAGGCGCTTCCTCAATGCGTTGCTCGCATTTCGACCACAAATTCCGCCATCGTATAGCATATTGGACCCAAGTTTCGCCTGGTTTTACCCTGGCGTTAATTAGTGCCGTTATTGGAGTGCGTTCGCTGGCGCTTGCGAATCGCTGAGTGAATAGCAACTCCATTTCAGCGAACGTCTTGATAGAATCGTTCGGGAGTTCCGAATACCATTCGATCGCTGTTTCTTATAAGCTGCCCACGAACTGGCGAAGCAACAGTTTATCATCTCCGCCGGTGTTACCGCAAAGGGCCCTGAACTGGGCAACATGTTGGTGGGGATTGCCGGTCCCCTTGTAAACATGGAACTTGGGAATTGTGTAACCCGGCGGGTACTTGATTTGGTCGTACCAGCTTGGATATGGCCGCCCCGTTTTTACGACTTGACTAGCTGCCTCAGTCGCATGATGAACCCAGATTTGCTGGGCTATATAGTCGACCAAGTCAGCCTTAGAGATTGTGTCCTCCTTGGCCGTTGAGAGGGCCGGTGGTGGATTTGACATTTCTCCCCTGTCGTCTTCAAGGACGATCGGGGGATCCTCAGCGGGTGGATCCTGTTGGATCATCATTCCTATTATATCTTGGAAGAGGAGGCCCATACGCTGTATGTTGGCTGCTTGTTCAGCAGCCTCTTTGTCCTTCTTCTCCAATATTCGGCGAAGGAATTCGGCGTCGGTTTCTTCCTCCTGGCGTTCGTCCGAAGACGTTTCTGGGTTTTCTTTTGGCCAGGTAAGTGCGGCCATAGCATTCATCATTTCCTGGAGCTTTTGCTGTTGCTCCTGAGCTTTGGTCACCGACCGTGTGAGCGGTCTATGACCTGTAGACGCACGGCTGTCTTCTTTTCCTGACGCCATGTATACGGTGTGGACCATCATGCCCCCAGACTTAGGGCGTCTGGGCTTAGTGCCTTTGGCTGTCGTTGCAGGGTGGGGGATTTTCTCTGGTTTCCTCCTTTTATGAGCAGTGGAGGTTGAGGGGGCCGTTGAGGTGGGCGTCCAGACAGCCTTTCGTGGTTTAGCCTGGTGACCGGCTTCCGATTGGATTTTCAGCTTCTTGTGCTGGCGGGAGAAGTTTGGATCGATCATTGAATCTCGGGCCTGCCGCCAAACCTTATAGATTTTGGAAGACAGCCGTTGAGGGGATCGGGGCTGCTCTGACTTTATCTCCACAACCTTTTTTAGTGGGGGAGGAGACCTCTTTAGCACCGCAGTAGGAGAATTCCTTCGCACCTTATTTAGCATCTCGAAGCTGTTCCCCGTTGGAACAGCAGCATTAACTTCCGCCATCGGGGCTGATGGATTTAGCCCAGAGGGGGAGTTGCCCCCAGCCTTCCTTACTCGGCGCCAATGGCGACGTCGAGCGTGTCGAGCGGACGGCGTTGGTTCAGCGGTGAGAATGGCTTCGTCTTGCCCCCTGTGTAGGTGGGGGATCGCTGCTGGTGTTAGCCTGTCAAAGACCGATGTCCTTTGCGTAGCAGGAGCGGGAGCTGGGGCTGTCAATCTTGGAAGGACCGACTTTTTGGCCGGAGAAGCCGCCCTGGCGATTTCGAGAGCAGGACCGGTCACTTTCTTAGAAGCAGCCTTCTCTGGGATTGTAGGCCCCATGATGGGTCCACAGGATTTCTGGCCCAATCTAGAGAAGACTGAGGCGCTGATGTTGGGCGACCCGTTGAGAGGAGCCGCAGCAGGGGTAAGACGATCAAAGACCGACTTCTTGGGAGCTTCCTTTGTCAGCACCGGCGCCGTAAAGCTTGTCGGTGGGAGCATAGTCCCAAAGAACAATCCGGTAGTGGCCTGAGTCACCTGGTCCACCGGTATTGTGAATAACGAAGCGGCTTGGGGTCTGTAGGCTATACCTCCTGGCGAGGCAGAGCGTTGGTCGCAATTGCAATCCGAGCAGTTGGAGCATTTCGCAGAAGTAGAAGCCATCGATCCTTTGCTTTCTGCAATGAGCAAGATGCCAAGTCTTAGTATCTTGAAACCCAAGGGCAACCATTAGCGAACCGTGATTGGTTCGCGAATCAAGACACACGAAGTGTGTAGTGGAAAGAGGAAGAGGTCCCACCGGGTGTGCCAGAATCTGTTCCCCTCCGAACGGCGGCCGAGATGCGGGACGTCTCACCTGAGGTTCGGGGTAGATGCTAATTGGTGCTATCCGTCCACTTCTCCGAAGATGCCAAGTTGATTTATGGCACCGTGTATCGAAGGTCTGAACGGATGCGTCCGATGTAGCAGACTTCGTCAGATTCCCCCTCGCTTGAGGGGTTTTTGATTGTGGGGACGCTCTTCCCTGCAGGAGCAAGCCCCTGCAGTTAATTACGCTACCGCGTCGCGGTAACAACTTTCTCCTTCTCCAGATGGTCACTTCGTGTCGTGTGTGTTTATTTTATGTTTTGTTGCCCGTGGATTGTTTACGGAGACCGAGTTATGTCGTCGCCCGTAGGGCGTGGACTAGTCCAAATCCGTATTATCTTAGATTTGGGTTTGGGAGTTTGGTTTGAGGATACGTTAGCCATATTTAAGGCCAAGATCAACTCAAACGTTTGTTAAGGATACGTTAGTCTAACCTGAGACTAAGATCAACTTAACGGGACCGTTTAAATCCGACAAAAGAGCATTTGGGCTCCATTGTTCCAGTTTAGGGACATAGTGGTCCATTTAATGTATGGCCGTCGGGACCTGTCACCTCTCTGACGACGTTGAAGGATTACAACGACAGATATCAGAGGAGTTCAGAGATGTACCCTTGAACCAGAGTTAATTGGGGGGATCTATAGTCCAGTTTGGGACTAAAGTCTGTTTGAAAGGTTTAAGGATACGTTAGCCATATTTAAGGCTAAGATCAACTTAAACGGGATCGTTTAAATCCAACAAAAGAGCGTTTGGGCTCTATCGTTCCAGTTTAGGGACATAGTGGTCCATCGCTAGTTTAAGGACATTGCGGTCCATGGGTAGTTTAAGGACATTGCGGTCCATTGTTAGTTTTAAGACATCTCGGTCAAGGTTAAGGACGTCGTAGTCCATGGGTTTAAGGACCCCACAGTCCATTGTTAGTTTTAAGACATCTCGGTCAAGGTTAAGGACGTCGTAGTCCATGGGTTTAAGGACCCCACAGTCCATATCAATGTGTGGTCATCGGGACCCGTCACCTCTTTGAAGACATTGAGGGATTACAACGCCAAGTATCAAAGGAATGAAGAGTTAAATGAAGGATTGAAACAATGTGGTATTTAAGTGAAAAATATGATAAATTGAGATAGCTATCATTTCATATGATGAAACTTGTTCAAATTGTTTGATTAGTGTTTAATAGTTAACATGAGGAAGTTTAAAAAGGATTGTATTAGTGAGAAGTGGAATTTTATAGAAAACCGAATCGGAAATCGGATTTGTTCCGATTCCGTCGGGTTTTGTAAATCCGTATTTTAGAAAAGAAAAGAGAGGTAGAATTTAGGACTTATGGGTTTTAGATTATACAAAGGAGTGAGGGGGGACTAGAGGGATCGCCGGTGCATTGCGTCGCCGCCGGTAGTTCCTAAAACGTTTGCCGGAAGTTCCGCCGGAATTTCGTCGTAGCTTCACTTTGAGCTCATTTTCAAAGTACACAAGATCTATTAAAAATTTTAGAGAGTTGGCTTAGAGTTTTGGAGTGAGAGGATAGAGGGTTGGGGGTGTATTTATAGGGTTAAGCTAGGGTTAGGGTATGTGAAAGGTTAAAATGAAAAATGTGATAAAATGTATTAAAAATATATTAAAAGTGGAGTAATTGGGGTTTTAAAAGAGTTCTGGAAATGGTCTGAGGCTAAAATTTTGCAGATGTGTAAGGAATATGAAAAGACACAACTTTCATGTTGGGGCCGTCGCCGGAATCGGCCGACTCGGCCGTGACTCGGTCGGAGGACTGAGTCGGCCGAGTCAAGGCTGATTTGGCCGATTCCCGGCCGAGTTAGGCGGCCGGGATCCCCCCCGACGGTTCATCTAACCTTTGGAAATGTTACATTTTTGGGTGTAGTGGGGGTTTTGTGAGATATGCACGTGTAAACCCTTGGTCTTCTAAAAGTTTAAAAAAAAATCAATATTAAAAATAATGTGGGGTATGGGATTTGAACTCTAGTGCTTGGTTCAGCAATGCAAGGTATTACCAATGAGCCACAAGCTCCTTCTTGTAATTATGAAGTTATTTAATTACTTAAAATGATAGCAGCAAGAGTAAATACTCCAAGTATACATTAAATTTAAAGTAATTTCTTGTACACTAAAAATGGAGTTATTAAATTCTTGTAACTTGTAATTAAAAACAAAATAATTACTTATATCTTGTGCCCAGGCTAAAATATACCTTGATGGATTTTGAAAAAAATATTTTGAAAAAATTTGTATAGGAAATTTAAGGTTGTTACAACACGTCCATAAACTCTCGAACTACAGCTGGCGCTTCCTCCTTATCAACTTCCATTGACGAAAGAACATTGCTTGTCGGCCTAGCCCTAAACTCGACTGACCCGACAGAACTGCTTCCTCCAGCAAAAACAAACTCCGGATGTCCTGGAATCTGGAAAATCACTTTCTTTGCCTTACAATCAATATGAGCGTGGAAAGTGCCGAGAAAGTCCATTCCCAAGACAATATCATAACTGCCGGTATCGATCACCAAGAGATCTGCAAAACATGAACTGGTAAGTAATGAAACTGAGAGAACAAAGGTAATAAAAAGACCATGGAACAAGGAAATGAATCAAGACCAGGACTCCAAGTTACTTAAATAGAGTACCGCATTGTAACCATGCTGCAGTTCATAATTACAATCACATAACTCCGTTCATGTCGCCCAAATCCTAGTTTCAGAATCAAAGGAACAGAGAGAAACAATAGAGAACCAAAGGTTCCAAGCTGAGATGCAAAGTTGTTTGCATATCGTCAAGACAAGAGTCAAGAGAAAGATATGATTCAAGAATCACGATAACAATGTGGCAGTACATGTTCCTAATTACGAGTTTTCCGATTCGTGTATTGGGTCCAATACCCAACTACAAAAAGAATCAAACCCGATTAACCTAAATCCTATGGTTCTGATACCAAACAAACCCTGTCACACCCCGCTTCCCAGAGTGCGCTACGATAGGCACGTGACAGAGCCAACCATGCTACATGTGGATAGGAAACATCCTTCCACGGTCACATTACGGCTGTCTAGAGATATCAAGAACAGTAGAAATAAAACAAACTATCTAGGACATGTCCATATGCCGGAATAAACGAGTCAAGAAATAATATGCGGAAGCAATAGATCCAATAAACAATA
Organism: Agapanthus africanus; assembly: GCA_030015575.1. Taxonomy (NCBI): domain Eukaryota; kingdom Viridiplantae; phylum Streptophyta; class Magnoliopsida; order Asparagales; family Amaryllidaceae; genus Agapanthus; species Agapanthus africanus. The sequence continues at coordinate 29,106,682 of CM057350.1, forward strand.
ATAATCGGGAATGTACGTCCCAAATACGGGCTCACATAAGGAATGAAAATGCTGAAAGTAAACTAAACTAAAATACTAACAGGTCCTCACTGCTGGGCCTGTACACTGAAATACTCCTGATCAGCCTGCTGCAAAGGTAGATGATCTGGGCCATGCAAAATCCAGACATCAGTGCGTCATAATATCAACAATAATATATTCAGGGGGTAGCAAGACATGCAGGCACGAGTATGATCAGTAATAAGGTATAACAGTAACACGAATAAGGAATAGTGAAGGGTATAAGCACGTGTGATGTACAGTGAATAATCTGAACTACTACTGGATTAATTACTCTCAATTCTGTGAAATCAATTTAATGAATCGTCGATGTAACTCAATAGTATCCCGTGCGTGCCCGGGACCACGGTCCAGATTCTCGGGCTGAAACCGAGACATGCCTCTAGGTACTAAACAAGAAACATGTACAGATGAATGCTGTCAGCAGCAGCATCCCATAAGTATCGAACTGTCAAGTTACAAGTCAGGTTTCACCATTGATTTCCCCATACCCCAAGTTATGTGTTCAAGTCAGGTATTGATAAACTAGAGCTAATGCCAACACAGGATCAAGCAGGAACAGGTTTGTTTATACAGACAACAGGATATGTCCATCCGGACAACATGTCAGGATTGTCGGCATTAGAAACAGGATCAGGTAACATGTCAAGTAGTGATATATCAGGTCATGTCAGGTAGTGTACATGTATCAAGTCATGTCAAGTAGTGGTGTATCAGGTCATGTCAAGTAGTGCACATGTATCAAGCGGGTGCTCATAATCAAACTGTAGCAAGTATTGAATCAGGGTGAAAGTACGGATGTACAATAAAAGTATGGATGCACAAATATCGATCAGGGGTTACATCATGACTAAGTAGGATGCACAATATCAAGCATGGGGTACTAATATATTAATAATATAAGTTAATATAATATGGGGTGCAACTAGTTATGCAGAATTAATGGTATGGGTACACAAATAAACATGGATGCATAAATAATTATCAGGGGTTACAACTATAGCTTCAAGACTAAGTGGGATGTACATTATTAAACATGGGGTGTTACTACAATAATAACATGAATTAATATGATGTATAGACGCAGTTATATATATTTTAAATGATATGGATGCAAACGGGTATCCGAAAACAGTAAAACTGTAAAATGGATACACAATGTGATAAACGGGTAACATTTTACTCATATGGATGCACAATACTATACCTAGCATGTAGCGAGATGAATTAGCATGCGACTAAATATGTAAATAGTGATATAATAATATTAACATAGATAACATATTCAAACCGATTAATAACTATAAAAGTGGTATTGATTAACCATGCACAAAAAAGTTCTGTTCAGAAACTCAGCATTACCCTGATTAGTAAAATAGCTTAAAAATAACAAACTTTCTCCAAAAAGGACTTGTCTTATATCAAAACCAAGATAATTCAATAAGGTTTTCATTTTTATAAGTTGAAGTATCTCAGGTTGTTCCTACAAAAAGATATGAACATTCGAAATTGAAAGTTTGCTGCTGGAATTTCCCTGGACAGCAGTTTAGAGATATTTTCATTTGAATTTTACGTTATTTAAACAATTTATTTTGCAAGTAAATATTTCATAGAGTTATAGTATTCTGAGTTAGCTTCATAACGAACTAAAGAAAGTATACTAATGATTTTTCTATGATTTAAAATGAATTTTATAAGGTAAGATGTACAGTAAATTTCAGATTTGTCGTATCCGCTTTGCAACGACGTTTCATGTGTAAACTATAATATTTTCAAACTATATTTTGTATAACATTATTAAATGCAGATTATAAACTAATTAAAGATAATAATAAGAAATATTATGACGATATAAATTTTATAGATATAATTATAGCATGTCGCAAGTTGTAAACTTTCATACATTTTATATTATAAAACTGATTAACGTTAAAAAACTACGGTGTATAAATTATATAGATATAGCTGTATAATGATGATGATGATGATGATGATGATGATGATACAGAAACATATAAATAAATTACATAAAGCATAGCATGCAGCAAGTTATAAACTTGCCTCGATCGAATCACGCGACGGATACGCACGGCACGTCCGACGTCGGTAAATCGTCGCAACGCACACGCGGCATGTGGGATGGGTCCAGGCAAGGCAAGAGAGTGATCACACAGGCAAGGTACGTTCACTGGATCACTCGGATCGTCAGCGACGAGCACGGCTCCGGCGGTGATCACCGGAATCAAAAAACAAGATCAAGAAAAAGAAAGAAGAAAGAAGAAAGAAGAAGAAGAGGCTGTGTATTAAATAAGAAAAGAATATATATATATATATGCAGAGGAGAGGGGGGGTTGTTATTAAGGTTTAGATTTTAATTTAAAAAGATTTTGTAAGTTATAAATTTTTTAAACTGTTAAATTTTAATAAAGATATTAAATGAAATAAAATTGGATTTTCTGGTAAATACAAATTTAGTCTAAAATACGCCCGGGTCGGGTCTAAGATTCAGTTTCAAAAATATAAAATATATACATGTTGACCAAAACTCAAATTGGATGTCCGGATAACGAAAATGCATACCCCCAAGAACGGATGCACGTACGTGCGCGTAACCATCCAAACAAGTCTGTTTCAGTGAACGGGATGAGAACAAGATACTCGGATGCTGCGACAGGGTCAGGGGTATCATGCAGGCCATGCTAAATATTTTTAAAATATTTTACTTGACTTTAAATGTTATATTGAAAAAATGCAGATGCCAGATAAAATGCCAGTATGCAGTAAAGAATGAAAATGCACGAATCCATATAACAGGTCAGGATAAATCATAAACATGAATCAAGACAGCTTCAACCAAGCGGGTCGGGCCGGATGCAATACAATGTTAAAATACTATTCGCACCCAAAACACAATAAATCAGGAAAACACATGTTCCCGCCAAAAATTTCTGCGCAAAAGAGCCCAAGGTATCAAATGGCAGCGATTCGCTTAAGAAAATGCGAACCAGTATTTTCTGGGCTGTATTTTGACAAACTCTCGAATGAGAAATAGCTAAATTCTGATGATATCAAGAGTGTCTCGAAAAACCCTTCGATTTGATATATTATGGGCCTCATAATTCATCCGGGATCAAAAGTTATGAGCAAATGTGCTACGCACGTGTAATCTAAAGTAATGCTCTACTACATGGGGGATGCATTTTTAGTCCCACATCGAGAAAAGGAGAGATCCATTCTCCACCACTACCATATAAATAAGAGGGGATACCTCTTAGAAAAGGGAGAGTTCAATTCTCAAAGTAGCTTAGTTCTCCATAGGAGCTTAGTTCTCCAAGTTAGGAGCCTGCTCCTCCCCATAAAGCGCATATGCGCAAGCGCCATGTGCGCTACGTGCAACGCATGTATGCCCGCCATGCGCGCACTACGTACAACGCACGTGCGCACCATATGAGAATATTCAATAATATTAAAAGGAGCTTAGTTCTCCAAGTTAGGAGCCTGCTCCTCCCCATAATGCGCATATGCGCAAGCGCCATGTGCGCTACGTGCAACGCACGTGTGCCCGCCATGCGCGCACCACGTGCAACGTACGTGTGCACCACATGAGAATATTCAATAATATTAAAAGGAGATTCGTTCTCCATAGGAGCCTGCTCCTTCCCATAATGCGCATATGCGCAAGCTTCATGTGCACTACGTGCAACGCACGTGTGTCTGCCATACGCGCACCACGTGCAACGCACGTGCACACCACATGAGAATATTCAATAATATTAAAAGGAGATTCGTTCTCCATAGGAGCCTGTTCCTCCCCATAATGCGCATATGCGCAAGCTCCATGTACGCTACGTGCAAATATGTGCGTCCAACACGTGCGATGTACGCACACCCAGCACGTACGACGCACGTGCGCGAACACAAAGAAGCCTTTTTCAGCAGCGAGAAGCTTAAGCTCCAGCCTGTTCTTTCCCCTGATGAGTGGGACATGGTTCAAAGGGTACATCCCTCCACACCTTCGATATATGGCACTGTAATCTCTCAGTGTCGTCGGAGAGGTGGTGGGTTCCAACGACCAATGATCCTTCTTTCTAAAATAAAAAAAGAAGAAGAAGAAAGAAGAAACAAAAAAAGAGGAGCCCCCCATAAACTTTGAGAAAATCTCAAGAAAAAGAAGAAGCTCTCGGCAAAAGAAGACAATTCTTTTCAAGGTAAAAAAAAAGAAGAAAGAATAGAAAGACGAAATCGTCTCAATATAAAAAGAAGTATTTACTTCTTTCACAAATCATAGATCTATAAGACAAATTGTCTTTCACAAAAGAGATTATGAACATCTCATTATAAAGGGGGGAAGAATTTTTCAATTCTCTTAGGATCACAGATCCATAAAGGCAAAACCTTTCATCAAAAAGAGATTAAAATATCTCCTATAAATTAAGAACTTTGTTCTTAGAATCTTGAGACAAAGTCTCTTATCAAAGTGAAGATAATCTTCATAGCGCAAAGTTAACCTAAGAAGAGCCCTAGTGCTCCAAATCTAAGAAGAGCCTTAGCGCTCTTGATTTAAAAGTGCCTTAGTGCTCTTCATCTAGCGCAAAGCGCTGTGTTCACACCATAATATTGTATTTTATATTCCCCATTCTTATGCATTTTACAATGAAAACATGTGCTTTTGACCCATGTCTGCTACATGTTACAGGTTACAGGTTCTTGGACAGAAAACAGTGAAAACAATGAAAAGACGATGCAAAAGTGGACTTTAACCAACAAACAGAAGACTCTTGATCAAGCCTACATAAGGAACAATTCACAAAGCAAGATTCAAGATATCGACTCAAAGTGAACGGGTAGAAGTCCACTATAAGTATTCACTGGAAAATCTGGAAGAAAACCAGAAGCTAATTTGAGAAAAGAACTAAAGCATTAAGTAGACCAAGATGACAAGAACCCAGCCCAGAAGTTGCAGAGCCCAATTCTTTCTTTTGACCGCGGAACCGCGGCCAAACCAGTCCTCGGGCCGCGGTTCCGCGGCCGTCTAGAGCACGGAGTTCGAGAAAATTTACCATAATGCAGAGGCGGCGCGGATCTTTGACTTGGTCTTTTCTTAGAGGGCATTTTTGTAAATGCAGATGTGCGAATCAAATGTAACCTAGGGTTTCCTATTCTCTATAAATAGGAACTCTAATCATTGTAATTTCTCATGCCTCCTTTTAATAATAAATTGAGATCTCTTTATAGAGAGCATCGGTGCCTCTCTTCAATTCATCTATTCAGATCTGACAACCCTGCGTAAATGTTTGGAGAGATTCATCTGTAAAGTAAGTAGATTTATTTATTTTCTTGCCCTAGGTAATTTCAATTCCTGCCCTACGTTAAATTTAATTTCCTTACCCTAGTTAGAACTTTAATTCAATTGCCCTAGATAGTATAATTAGGTTTTTAGATTTAATAACCAATCCGAACACCTTTCGGAATTAACTCGTTAGCGCGATTAGGAGATTCACAACATCCCTGCGGACCGACCCGTACTCACCGGCTAGTTGCAAAGCGACGCCGTTCTTGATTACGGTTATAGAAATAGTTTTTGACATCAAATCAAATGGCGCCATTGCCGGGGATGGCGTATGTTCCCCTCCGAAAGGCGGCCGAGACGCGGGACGTCTCACCTGAGGTTCGGGGCAGATGCTAATTGGTGCTATCCGTCCACCTCTCCGAAGATGCCAAGTTGATTTATGGCACCGTGTATCGAAGGTCTGAACGGATGCGTCCGATGTAGCAAACTTCGTCAGATTCCCCCTCGCTTGAGGGGTTTTTGATTGTGGGGACGCTCTTCCCTGCAGGCGCAAGCCCCTGCAGTTAATTATGCTACCGCGTCGCGGTAACAACTTTCTCCTTCTCCAGATGGTCACTTCGTGTCGTGTGTGTTTATTTTATGTTTTGTTGCCCATGGATTGTTTACGGAGACCAAGTTATGTCGTCTCCCGTAGGGCGTGGACTAGTCCAAATCCGTATTATCCTAAATTTGGGTTTGGGGGTTTGGTTTGAGGATACGTTAGTCATATTTAAGGCCAAGATCAACTCAAACGTTTGTTAAGGATACGTTAGTCTAACCTGAGACTAAGATCAACTTAACGGGACCGTTTAAATCCGACAAAAGAGCATTTGGGCTCCATTGTTCCAGTTTAGGGACATAGTGGTCCATTTAATGTATGGCCGTCGGGACCCGTCACCTCTCTGACGACGTTGAAGGATTACAACGACAGATGTCAAAGGAGTTCAGAGATGTACCCTTGAACCAGAGTTAATTGGGGGGATCTATAGTCCAGTTTGGGACTAAAGTCTGTTTGAAAGGTTTAAGGATACGTTAGCCATATTTAAGGCTAAGATCAACTTAAACGGGATCGTTTAAATCCAACAAAAGAGCGTTTGGGCTCTATCGTTCCAGTTTAGGGACATAGTGGTCCATCGCTAGTTTAAGGACATTGCGGTCCATGGGTAGTTTAAGGACATTGCGGTCCATTGTTAGTTTTAAGACATCTCGGTCAAGGTTAAGGACGTCGTAGTCCATGGGTTTAAGGACCCCACAGTCCATTGTTAGTTTTAAGACATCTCGGTCAAGGTTAAGGACGTCGTAGTCCATGGGTTTAAGGACCCCACAGTCCATATCAATGTGTGGTCATCGGGACCCGTCACCTCTTTGAAGACGTTGAGGGATTACAACGCCAAGTATCAAAGGAATGAAGAGATGTACCCTGGAACCGGAGTGAATTAAATAGTCTTTGGCCCAATTTGGGATCAAGACCAATTAATTATGTTATGAGCCCATTAGCCCAGTTAATTACGAATTGAGGACTTATGGCCAGCTTGGGCTAAGTCCAATCATGTCTGGGACATCGGCCCTCCTGTTGGTCCCTTGAAGGAGAGGCTTTGCCTCTGGCCATTTAGCCAATTGGACCAATGCCTAGTGTTAAACACTAAAGACCAATCAGTGTTGAACACTGAGAATGAGGTTGATAAGTCAGTGTTTAACACTGGAAGATAGTTGGTGTCAACACCAGCAACAAGGCCTTCAAATTAGTGTTAAACACTAAAACAGACCAGTGTTAAGCACTGGCAACAGAAATCCCAAATTAGTGTTGAACACTAAGATAATCAGTGTTGAACACTGCAAATAAAGTTCTTTGCTTAGTGTTGAACACTAAGGCCAAACAACGTTTTAACACTGAATTCAGGGGTTGCAATTTAGCGTTAGACGCTGAGGCAAGAGGGGTCACGTGGTAGCACGTGAGGGCGCCCTCCCTTCGTTTGTTCTGCTGAGAAGATCGCATCTTTTGGAGCATCACGTGTCATCACGTGACGGGTGTTTGAATGGAGTATGTTAAAGCCTCTGCCAAGGGTCACGTGGGTCACGTGAGGCACTGCCTCAAAGGGCTTTCTGTAGATCTTTTGGGGGGGTCACGTGGTGACACGTGACTCTGCTTTTCTGTAGTTGTTTAGAAGATCTGTTAATCCCTTTCAGGAATTAAATTCCTCGTAGGGTTGAACCCTAACAATAATTTCAGAGGAATTAAATTCCGAGTTCCTTTTGAAGAGCTGAACTCTGAATTTTCTGTAGGAATTAAATTCCTCATATATGTGAAGAATTGAATAGGGTTAAACTCTAATAAAAGTTTTAAGGAATTAAACCCCCACTCTCTGTTAGAGAATTATTCTGGGGAATAAGATTAAGGGAATTAAATTCTTGTTGTTTTAACAGAACTAAGTTCTTAACTAGGGTTAAACCCTGATTCTTTTCATTCTGAAGGAATTAAATTCCCATAACACAGGGTCAAACCCTAATTTTATTTTGAAGGAATTGAATTCCTATAGTTCTGTGAGAATTAAATTCTCGTGCTTCCATTCCCTCTCTATGCTTTGGATCTGCATGGCAGGATCTCAACCCATTGAGAATTAAATTCTCAACTCAAGAGGAGATGTGCACTTTACAGATCCTCCATCAAAGAGAGAAGAAATATGTCCTTCTGTTTTATATCAGAGTTAAACTCTGTTGAGAATTAAATTCTCTTTTCTTTTAATGAAACCTTCCCTTTCTTACCTAGGGTTTTCTTTTGCAGAAGATCCAAATTCCTCTAAAGTATCAAGGCTCTCTCTCTTTTCTTCTCTCTGCCTATATCCTCCTTTGGTGTGTCTCTTAGCTCCTATTTATAGGAGAAGCAGCCGAGTCAATTAGTTTTTGATGAATCTTTCATTGAGAGATTTGATTTGTATCCATAATTCGTTTTGGACCTTTGGATTATTAGGTGAATTTTATTCACCATTGGATTTTAAATCCAGAGATTCTCCTTTGTTATTTCGGTTAGATTTTACGGGGAAATCTTCCCAAATTCGAGATTTTCCCATAGATAGATGATATTTAATCACCTTTAAATTTTTAATGCAACCGGTTGCTTTTGGAAAGATTTGAGAGGTCTTTTCTCAGAATTTAATTCTGTTAACAGATAGGCTTTGAAAGCTGGTCACGTGTGGCCACGTGACCCTTGGTCACGTGTGGGCACGTGACCCCCTTGTAACGAGCCCTCTTCTTTCTTTCTGCGCTCTGCTTTCTGGTCGCTGCTTAGCTGTCACGTGCCACCACGTGACCCCTGGTCACGTGTGAGCACGTGACCCTCGTCTGGAGCCTTTTTCTTGATTCAATCAGGGAATTGAGTCTGCCGCTTTTGAGTGTCACGTGCCAACACGTGACCCTGGTCACGTGGGAGCACGCGACCCTTTCTGAAGCCCTTTTCTTCGATGTAGTTGGGAAACTGAATTTGCCTCGCCGATGCTTTTCGATGTCACGTGCCAACACGTGACTGCTGGTCACGTGTAAGCACGTGACCCTTTTCTGAAGCCTTTTCCTTAAGCTTTCCTGATTTTAAATCAGGAAACAGCGTAGAACTTTCCTTTTTGCGATTTCGGGTTAATCTTAAATTAAAAAATCATAAAAATCTAAAAAAATCCAAAAAATTATAAAAATATATCAATTGTTATTTTTTGGAAAGGATACTTTGTTGTTTGAATTTTGCAGGATATACAAAATCGGATCTAGAAATTTCCAGAAAGCGAAACAGAAAACGATAGATCAAAACAGAGAGAGATTTGCAAAACAGAACAGCAGAAAAAATATGGAGCAGTGAACCCCCCACCTCACCGCCCTTCCGCGGCCAAAACCTGCCTTAAGCCGCGGAACCGCGGCCGTCTTATCGAATCTGAGTGTCAAAAAAAATCGTGGGGCTCGAGCCAGCAAACTGACCGCGGAAACGCCGCGGGAGGTGGCTTTAGACCGCGAAAACGCGGCATCTTGGTGACTTTAGACCTTGAAAATTGCACTGTAAGTCTTCTCTGTTCCTTCTCTGTACATTTTGAAATATCTTTTCTTAAAATTCCTGCAGAATTTTGTGCGCCGTAAAAATATTCTCCCTTCCAAATAACAATCTTGTGCAGGATTTTTGGGCCCCGCTTAGAATAAAAATAGATTGCAGGTAATCTTTTTTGTTGCATATCTTTTCTCGAATATCTTTTTGCAACAATTTTTTCCAAATAAAGATTCTTTGTGATATGCTTAAAATAATAATTGATTGCAAGTAATATTTTTCGGTTGCATATCTTTAATTAAAAATCTTTTTGCAACAATTTCTAAATTAAGATAAAAAGAAAATGGAAAATTTTTATTAGAAAACTTGCAAAATCTTTGCCGCAAATAAATCCTTGCACCACCACCCAACTTTCTTTCTTTCACCCTTTCTTCTTACAACATGGGTACCCCACATAATAAATCACTTGCCGAACTTTGGTATCCCGAACCTAATTTTGCGTCGTATGTCAATTTGTTCGGTCAATTTAAAGACGATCCCTCCTTGCCAAAAATATCTTTGAAAGATCAAATAGAGGCGTCTAGGAGAAACAGTTTGACTTTTCAACCCACTTTGTGTCAACCAAGTCAACCTTTACCACTTTCATATGTTGATACTTCTTTTTCAAGTCCTTCTGTCACTCCCAAGCCGATGTCCATTGCTGAGCATATTGCTCAATCTCGCCGTCGATCTTTCACCTCTCTCCACTCATCTAGTTCTAGGGATCCACATGACTATTCACCTTTTTATCCATATGTTGACCCTATCCCTGTCCAATCACCCACTTCCTACTAGTCCTACCCGACTTTCCCACCTTCACTAGACACTGATTCTACACAGCCTGTTGGGTGTTTTGCATATCCACACGATTTCGAATCTTTTACCGAAACCCCCTTACCACCCAAGTCTAGTTTGGAAGAGTCGTTGGAGGCGTATATCGCAGCAATAAACAAAATGGTTAGGAATGTGGAAGCGTCCGTGGCCGCCCTTATGCAACCTGCTGAACCGGTAGCTAGTTTTCCGCTAGCCCTAAATTTTTCAATGTATGAGGTGGCGGTTAGACAGAATGAGAATGTGAGAGGATTTCCACATCAAACCTACCCTTACCCAATTGAAGCCCACAACTCCAGTTTTCCATCGAATGTCCTAAATGATTCACAAGTTCAAAATAAAAACGAGTTGTGCGACTTTGTAGTGTTTGATCTACCAAATTGTGAAGTACCCCTTTCGAGTGAAACCACATTTAATCCTTTCGATCTTTACACCTCCACTCTAGAACCTAAATCGATAAATATCCATGCTTTTGATGAGGTGTCAGAAAAAATTGATTTTCACGTGATTAAGGATATAGACGCCGGGAATATTTCGGATGATGAACCCGTCGATTTAATTGAAATTTTATGTCCAATTCATCATCCCAAGTCATTAAATGTTTCTCCCGAACTTCATATGCGTCTTGATTTTGATGATATTGACATGGATAAGCAAATTTTTGAGGAAAATATTGAGGAGAATTATGAGGATAGTACTGAGGATAATATTAAGGTTGAACCATTTTCGTTTGATGTGTCGAATTTTCCAATACACCCTCCTAAATCCTTAACTGATACCCTTCCTCACTCACTTCCTTCCATCTTTCCTATTGTTCCGACCGTGCAAGTGACCGTTACGTTTTCATCTCCTATACCAAGTTCGGCGTACCCATGTTTTCTTGCGAATCTTGAGGGATTTGACCCCATTGCACAACGAGTTGATAGATTAGCACAATCAGTTTTCACACTTCGGTCATCACAAATTGCGCTAATTTATTCACTCGATTTACACCCTCAAGATCGCGCGACCCTTCTTTCTTCTTTCCGCCATTCTTCTCCCCCACCGAGACCATATTCTCTTCTTCCCATTCGGTCTCGTGTGTTTTTCATCTCTTTTCTTTCTACTCCATTCTTTCACCAACTAGACCATTACCACGATAAGATTTTTGAATGGTTGGTGCTAACCTTTGGCTTGTGTAAGGCCAAGCTTAAGTTTGGGGGGAACCTTGTTGTATATATGTATATATATTTTTGTTTTCTTTAAAAAAAAATAAAAAAATTCAAAGAAAAATATAAAAAAATTATAAATAAATAAACAGGGGAGTGCCGGCATTTTGACCCTCTTGGTTTAGCATGACAGTGAGGACACTGTCAAGTTCAAGTTTGGGGTATGCTCGGTACGTCTTCTTCCTTCGCATTCATTTGTACATATTTTTGCATTTGCATACTTATTTGAAAACCCATAAAAATTGAAAAATTTCAAAAAATTATAAAAATTATTGTATTCAATTTTGGTCTAATTGACTTGAGTTTCACAAATAGGTTAACTGGCTGGGAACAACTAGATCTTAGACTTAGTAAATTAAAAACCCTAAAAATAACCTTCCTTAAAGTTTAACGGTAGAAAGTATATGTCTTTGTAGTTTATTTAGAAATAGGCAAATTTTGAGTTCAGTTCTTGGGCTAAGTCGAAACAAAGAAAAAGTATTGATGTTCTTATTAAAGTATGAGTTTGAAAAATAGTTCCTAACTTAAGTCTAGATTCTGAAAATGTATACCCTACAAGTTGCACAATCACACACCTTGAAATTTGGAATAGTAGAAGAGACCTTGAAATGCTCTTGTCTAAAGTCCTTAGTACAATGAAAATAAAAGAAAAAAAAGTGAATAAAGAATAAAAAAAATGGGCACTGGTTTTTGTGATTACTTAAGGCTGTAAAAATAGAAAAATATTTACCGAGGGTGCTTCATCATCTAGTGCCTTAGACCAACTGGTTTGGGAGTCACTGCTAAAAGCCTTGGATGTTGCAAGATTAGGAATGACGCTTAAATGTGCAAACACATTTTGTAATCGGTTGTTGGTACCTCAAGAAGTATTAACGGTCGCATGAAGGATGTGTAAAGAAAAATTCAATTAAAAATTCACCAATTAATAAATACTTTGGACAACGGACAAGGGTATGATTACTTGATTTGAATTTCCAAGTGTAGGGGTGATTTATACACACACGTGGGGATATGTGATTGGAGTTTAGATGAAAGAAAGGAGTGAAGAATAGAACTTGTATTTTTAATAGAGTTGATAAAAATTCCCAAGTGGAGATGGAACCCTAGAAGGAAAACTTAAGAAATGCCGAAAGCTAAGTAAGTCTATAGAACATATATAATCTTAAGTTAGATGATGAGGAAGTGTGAAGAATATGGGTGGATAATTTACGGGTCGAAGATAATAGAATTCCTTGTTAGAAAACCAAATTGGAAAACAAAAGTCGAAAAAGCTGAATTGATAGGATTTTGTGGGTAGTATCCGCTGAAAACCCTCAGGAGACAACACTCCTCCTACTAGGGACACCTAGAGGTTTAACGGCTTGTTGCACGAGCTCAGTGCAATCGTGTCTCCCTGCGAAAGTGCGGTTAGGTTGGATTTTTATCGAGAATAAAAAATAAGTTTGCTCGAGGACGAGCAAAAGATAAGTTTGTGTAAGTGCACGGCGGCGCCCCGGCCGTCAATCCGACGGCCAAATGCGGAAGCGGTGATAAACTTTAATTTTTCATGAACTGGCACCACCGCGCACTAATACCCGGATCGAACCATTAACTAGTCCTAGCTAACTACAAGATGGGGAAGAGAGATATACCGACTGATCCAAGTCCTCCGGTCTTCTCGTCGTCGTCCCGATCTCCTGCGGAGGCTCCGTTCTCCACCTCGTCGCCGGAAGTGCACCACATCGCCTACTTCTTTTACGGGCTCCCACCTCAATGCCGAGGCAACTCGGGCACGAAGCTGGCTAGTCGATGTGCCCAAGGTTTGCTGTAGAATGTGTAGTACTCAAGTCTCACTTTGGGGTTCATGGAGATTGCCATTTTGGTAGAGGGATGATACAAGAACTATGTGGAGGGACTTGGGGATTTTTAGAGCATGAAATGAAGCAAAAACCCACTCCCAAAAATTTGGACAGCCCCTTGCCATGTCTTGGCCGGCCATGACATTATGGTGGAGAGAATGAGAGAGTGACAAAAATAATGGGAGCCAAACTCATATCATGCAAGAGAGAGAGAGGAATCAAATGTGATCATGAAAGAACATGATTACCAAGAAACACCAACACTCAACAACCAAATCATCTCACATCATCAACACAAAGTCAAGGTATGGTCCACCCATCATGAACCATCATGAAGTCAAAAGGTCAAAGAAGAGTTGTCATGATAAAACAATATGCAAAGGCCCCCTCCACAAATACTTATTTGCAACAATGCAAATAAGCCCTCCTCCACCAATCTTCGGCCAATGAACGATACAAAGGAAATTGGCCGAAATGGATAGCAAACTGGCAACTCCAGAAAACTGGTCCCGTAATAAATTACAGGAAAACCCCGATATTGTGCATACACACCCGCATTTGTATTCCGACCGAAATACAAATGCAATGAGACAAAATCTACACTGTACTATACTAGGATCCGGCTTAAACCAAAGCCGCCTAGTAATATCCGTTCGATCCTGATCCGTGCAATACCGCACGTATCTGATCTAACCCTGCCATATATCCATACGGCCTGTAATACAAACTGTCCGATCCAGATCCGTGCAATACCGCACGTATCTGATCGGACCTTGCCATATCTCCATACGGCCTCTATAACCTTTCGCCCGAAAGCTGAGTAACTGAATGTGGGGGACTCTAAAGACTCGTCAACACCTTGGTTGTGGATTTAACCACTAGCACGTCAGAGGTATAAGCCAATACGTAACGGGCTACCAGGTATTGACTAAAAGGGACGTCTGTGAGCGAACTCAGCCTGACAACCCTACTGAGCCTGTCAGTGACAATATCCGTACAGTCCGGTCCGTTCGTCTATGAGTATCGCATGGTGGGCCTAGGGGGTTGGTAAAAGTCAGACCCCCAAAAGCGGTACAAGTCGTGTCGGAGTGTAGCCCAGAACACCCTGAGATACTACTGGAATACCTACCAGTAAATCTCCTTGCCTCGGCCGAGGGCTTCGTGTAATAGCTCTCCTAGACACAGCGCGACCTCACCCCCAATACCGGGAGAGACGAACCCCTGAAGATACGCTCACTGCCTCCATGTGGCTCGGGACTGTACCCAACTAAAACCTGTTTGCACGACTCCTTTGATCCGTGGTAGGGTAGTAATCAAAGTACAGTGGGAACTCACACAAGACAAATGACGATCCCCAGGTCGATGAACTAACCTGTACACATGTCACCAGGGAACTGCCATCTGACGTCTGGTATATGACCAACTAGCATGTTCCCGGCGAGTCCTGTCCGGTGTACTCATAACCCAATGAGCACCTGTATACATCTTAGGTGATCCAACTGACACCAGTGGCTTGTGAGACCGGCCACCGCCCCTCGTCGGGGTCTCGACTGTATACACTAGTCTACTCTGGAGTATCGATGCCCTGTCTCGAAACTCACACGACTAGGGACCATTTAAGGATATGCTTATAGACCCCAACTCCCACTTATATGATCGCCCTCATACTGCTGGTAGTCAAGCAAGAATCCTAGGGGCTCTATCAACGTGTAATAGCAACTTGTCAGGTCACCTAAAGCAGTACACGATGATAAAGGTAAACCAGATAGCATACTATCATCTCGAGTAAGACTGTCCGACCGGGATAGGTCCTCCCTCAATCATTGCAATCACGTACCTGTGATCCAATAATTGACTCTGAGGGCACTATCTCCAACAATCTCCCACTTGCACTCAAGGCTAATTATTGCGATGTCGCATACTCACAGCCCGTGTGATACCGAACACCCAACTCCTCTACTAGTCAGTCTCACAAAGCTCGTTTGCGAAACTAATGCGTTCGAGGAATAGCCTTAGTGAGTGGATCCGCTTTGATGTTTCTTTCTATGTCTCTCTATATCTCAAGTTCGTGGAGAAAACCATCTCCCGAAATGAGCAATACCTGTCTTAGAATATGTCTGGATGTCTGATGGGACCTAGCTCACAAATGAACTCCAAATCCAAACTTCTTCGACTGTATCGTCAACTGAACTTAATCAGTATCCTGCGCCATGCCTCCCTCAGTACTGCCTTGGACCACCTGTCCAAAATACTGTCCCTCGTCAGAAGGAAAAACTATAACTCTGACAACCTCCTTGTCGTCCAGGTCACCTTGGAAGCCTGGAATGATAATTGTCTCCTGCATGAGGCTGTCGTTATCATATCCCTAGAACATTCACTTATGTTCTAAAACTGCTTCCGACTGCTTCTCCAGGATTGGATCAATATTAACTTATTGCATCTAGTGCATGAACAATATCTGGTGTGGTACTTGACATCTCATGATTGACTCAATTGCCTGAGCAAGTGATCTGCCAATCATGCACATCCCTCTCCCCTTTAGTCTGTAAGACACCTTTAGAGAGGGTGACTCCATCTTCTGCAGGTACACTACCAAGCATGGAGTCGTCCATTCTAAATACTCTTAGAATGCTGTCTAAGTACCCAGATTGGGAGACTACCTAAATCTAGATCTAAAACCATAGATCTAGTAACCAGTATGTCTGATATAAAATCCATTTCCTTTGTGGAGAAACCACTGTGTGACGACCAAAGTATAACCGATCGTAGTATAGGAATATCACTTCCTACTCTGTGTATGTCATCCAAATACCAGGACATCACACCCTACTACCTTCTCAACAGATCCATCCCCTATTCTGATGAAGTCAAACCTATGACTGTCACGTCAGAAATAGATGATCTATCTCCGCTACATCTGCTTTAGTCTATAAATAGACATAAGCTACCTGTCCACCAATGCTTCCGCTGCTCCCACTGACTACGACAACCCTCTGGCAGAGTTATATATATGTACACTTCTAAAGCAAGTTTAGAACGACGCTATACTCATCCTCCTGCCGGGTCTCACAGTCTGGAACAACAGCAATGGCAAGTGTGGGTAAACAAGAACTTCCCTGTCACCGTCCTTGAGGCTACCGTAGTACCTCTCGGGTGCCTGAAGTTACCCACCTTATCTGCGGAGTGGCTAATGGAATGTCAATCCAGATTGAATCTTTAGGTTCCGTATCAAATTTTCAGTAATCGTTTGTGGTTCTGGAATCACTTCCAGTTCTACCATACTCCCACTTCTGTTTTCTGAAAAAAATCCATTTCTAATAAAACTGTGGCGAGTCTAGAACAATATTTCTATTGTTCATCCAGATGGTAGAAAGTCAACCCTCGTCATAGCCTGGGTCAACCCACAAACAGCCATTACAGAAACGTGCCTTGAGTTGTCCAGTGTCTGGTTTTAAGCATAAACCGGACAACTCCCCGTACCTTAACATCGTTAAGATATGAACTGTTCTATATCCAATGTAGAAACAGAGGCACTGATTTAATTGAACCAGATTCAAATCATGCAACTGTCTCCAGTGCATGTCAACTAAATAGAAGGAGGCCGATCAGCGTTACACAACTTAGGAGCATTTCCAATTATGAGTAACCTGAAAGAGAGGCAAGTTCTCTTAATCATTACTATCAACTGAATACCATACACAAGTATCTACATCTTCGATCACTTTGAAGAATCCCGATACTTGCTACACCTGGTTCTCTACTCTATTCAAATACCTATAACTTCTCAAAATTCGGACCCTGTGTTTCCACGAAACACCTGTCTAAAAACTAGAGAAGTCATAAGTAAACCGAATATAGTACGAGGACCAACCCCTCTGTCCTGATGAACCCTGGACAACATACAATACTCTGTATAAGTCCCTTGAGTCTGATAACTCATTCACTGTGTGTCGTAGGTTGAAAACTGTACTTATGGTTAAGAAGAATTACACCGCTGTTTAATGCTCCTTACCTAACCATCCACTGATATAGGTAAATGTCCTCGACATAATTTCAAAAAGGTATGTCTCACTCTATAAAAATAGACGTACAGATATATCAATTTGAAATTGGTGCATAACAGCGGATATTCAAAACCAAAAATTTGCTGACAGGCAAACAGCCCAGGTAATCTCCTTAAATATCACCGATTACAACGAATCCCGATATAATGAGGACGATCACCCAATTTCCAATAACTTACTCCCACTCATCATCTGTAAAGCCATACAGATGTGCGAATCGTACCTGGTAAATACATACCCTGGAGTAAGTATCTAATCGGGAAATCAGTTTTCTTTTAACAGTACCCAGTGAAACTGAAACATTGAAATGTTTCGATGGGGTATCCCGGTATTCCTAGTAATGCCTCTTCCAGATTCACGACTGTAACCGTATAATTCTTTGCCACCTCTCCAAATCCCTTCATATGTCTTTAGTCTTTACCTTCTGCACACCCTTTAGGCCAAATGGTTTTCTTCCTTCCCCACCATTCGGCACCAGCCTATGGTTTGGAAGAAGACTATCCAATAAGCATAATGGGTGTACTGTCCTAATCCTAGGAACACTCGTAATGAGAGAAGGTGAAGATAAAAGACAACCGAATAAACCTTATTCCTATTTCTCCTAGACCAGAATCCATCCCCGAACTGGAACAAGTTCCTTTCGAGTTCGTATATAACCATACGATGGAGTATCCAAATAAACTGTGGATCTTCGTAGTGATACGGAGTGTCCAAGAGAAATATAAAGGTGATTTAGGATTGGCGAAGGAATACTTGGTTTGGTCATGAATAGCAGTCGCAATTTACTTTGCCCTCTTACTAATCCCTTGCTTTGTCTGAACTTAATACCTTCTGCACACCATCGTTATGCTAATTGGTTTTCTTCATTCCCTACCGGTCGGCACCTGCCTATGGTTTGGATGAAGACTATCCAATTTGAATAATAGGTGTACTACCCCTAAACCAAGGAGTACTCGTAACCTGAGAGAAGGTAAAAGGAAAAGACAACTGAATAGTCCTATCCGTTTCCTCCAGAACCTGAAACCATCATCGAATAAATTCCTTCGAGTTCGTATCTAACCATACGATGGTTTTGTCCAATGGAAGTGGACGTTCGTAGTAATACGGGGTGTCCTGGAGAAAAGGGTAAAAGTAGGAGTGGCAATGAGGTTTGCAACTCTGACAATCCAAA